>CM057351.1:393399156-394818310 GCA_030015575.1 Agapanthus africanus
ACCCAAGCTCTAGTTGTACCGTGTCGTCGTGCTCGCGTTGCTGTCGTGCGTGCTTCGCTCTCATCGTCGCTGTCGTGATCGTCGATCGTCACAGGCAAGTTTAAAAACTTGTTTTACATGCTATGACATATATAAATAATGTGTTAGTTTAATAAAAATTTAGTTTAACAATTAAGATTAATTATGTTGTCATGGTCTCGGATGGGTAAAGCGGTCCAAGTTTGCGCATAACATGACGCGGAGTATAACTCAGGTCTAAATGTCATGTGGAATTTATAGGAAATAATTAACGTTTCAATCAAATAGAATAAACCATATTTCTATTGATCCCGCATACATAGCCTAGGTGTTCGATATGGAACCCTATGCGAAAACCTAACCAAAAATGGCGGAACTCATGATAAATACATCTTTGTACTGTTTATGAATATCGTGTGAAAATTTGGATGTAAAATAACGTTGTTTCACACATGAAATGACATTTCCGACAACCAACGCGAAATCTGGAATTCCCGTACATGCTATCCCGTAAAATTCATAGTAAATTGCATATACATCGGATCGTAGCATGCTTAGGCTCGTTGCGAAGAGGACTGGATAATCTATGAATCTATGAAGACGATTACTGAATATCGTGTCATTTAGATAGTGAAAACTAAAGAGATTTATAGCTCTGGACTGCAGTCCAGTCCATAGCAGAAATCTCTGCTAATACCGTAAATTAAACATCTGTAACTCACTTTTCAAATGCGCAAACATGCGGAACCCTATATCGATGTGTAGGAAATTAAGTTAACTTTCTTATACCACTGGTTTCATTGAATTCCGTCGATATTTGATATTTTATAACATATTTTATATTGTCGATATGTACGGCTGATTACTGTAGTATCAGTTTATGCGCAGTGACACTAAACTGAACATAGCTCTAAGCTCACGATGGATAATACTGAACTGTCTTTTGCGTTGAAATCTTAACTGATAACCCTAAATAGCATTGAACTGTAGCGACGTCTAATTATGAATGTAACTAATGGAAAAATAAGTTCGAAGATGGACTTTCGGTTCAGAAACTGAAATTCTAGCAGTGAACATCCGTTTTAAAACAACCGTATCTCCCTGACTAGTATCCCGATTGATACGAAATCAATTTTACTGTTTAGATAATTGAGTCTACTGTTTATGCCTTTTATTTTGTTGTCTAATTCTGCGCGTACAAATTACTGCGATTATCCCAACCTGAATGACACCAGCTGCCCATATTTTATTCGTAGTGTATTTTACTGCATTTCCATTATATTGCATGACTGTTTTACCCTTAGTGCATAGTAATCGTTTGCATTGACACTAGTGATTATAGCGCATTGTCTATCGATAATGGTATACGCCAGTAAAAGTGATTGAACAAGTGACAGTGATTGAACAACGATAGTGATGCGTACTTGTATACAACCAGTTCAATACATGAACATATACTGAAACCTAAGGAAATCGAGAATGGAATCGAACTTGTATTTAGCGAGATAAAGTGTTTAGAGAATGAGCATTCGAACAGTGATATATATATATATATATATATATATATATATATATATACTGATTAGGTCGTGGGTCTAGCGGTATGACTACAGGGTTATGTCTCGGGCACAGTGGATCGTAGTCTCGGGTATGCACGAGACCCTCGTTAAACATGATTACTCTTTTCCACGATCGATTTCATTAACTTAGAGACTGAAAGGTTTCGCGACATAGATATTGTATTTATTACTGTTTGACACATGTTATACTTTTCACACGTGCCTGCTATATCACGCTCACTTCCATGATTGTTATTTCATGTTCATCATTCTTGCACCTATTATATATATTTTATTGTGCCGTCCTGACGACCTGGGTATGCATGCTCAGGGGACGGAATAGACCCAGCTCAGGATCGGGACTTGCCATACGAGATCGCAGAGATCTAGTCAGAGACTCGAAATTACCATCTTTCCCTGGTTTCAATAAAGACCTTGTATTTCACTTGGCTAGTAGTTCTTTTTATTGTTAAATCTTGTTTCAGTTGAACCCATTGGTTTTAATATAATAAAGTAGTAATTATGATTTACTTTACTTGTGATGCATTTCACTGATTACCATATAATGTTAGAAACCGAAGTGTGCCTACGGCAGAATTATTCCTTGACCGTAGGAGTATGACTGGCATTGTCACCCTTGTATTCCATATTTTGGGAAGCGGGACGTGACATCTAAGTTCCATCATTTAAAAGGATGGGACGATCGATAGCGATGTTAACCAGAGGATTCAGGCTGGTTGGTTAAAATGGAGGAATGCAACAAGGATTTTATGCGATCAAAACTTTCTGTTAAGGTTGAAAAGGAAGTTTTATCGAAGCACTATTCGGCCTGCCTTATTATATGGTACATAATGTTAGGCTCCGAAAAAACATCATGCACAGAAGATGCATGTGGTGGAGATGTGCATGCTTCGTTGGATGTATGGTAACACTAGAAAAGATATGGTGCGAAATGAGGATATTCGTACAAAGGTTGGTGTAACACATGTGGAGGAAAAGATGCTGAAAAACGGTCTAAGATGGTTTGGTCACGTGCGATACAAACCTACAGAAACATCGGTTCGACAAATGGATATTATCGATTTAGGCTAAGTCAAAAGAGCGAAAAGGACACCAACGAAAACATGGATGGAGGCGGTACGAAAAGATATGGATACCAAAGGCCTTAATGAAAGTATATTGCTCGATAAGAGTGGCGGCGGAGGATTCATGTGTTCGACCCTACGTGATTCTCAAGTTGGTTCATGTAGCATACCCCATATGCTTGGGATAAAAGGCTCAGTTGTTGTTGCTGATGAAAGGTAACTATGTTATGAGGTTACTGGACCAGTCTCCATGTTGTAGAGACAAAACGGTGGTAATACGTGTGTGTGCGTGGGGAGGGGGACAGGCCTGCAGTTTACCACCGGTCCTTAAATGTCCATTTAATCCTTATATTATTTGGCTGCACTAGAATGCAACCTCAATTGTAAACTATATGGTCTTATAGTGCATCCTTTTTAGAGTTGTTTATGGTTTTAGAATTGAATGACTGCCTTCATATGCCTTGTTAATTCAGTTGACAGCCTAAGACATTTGGTCAATGTGACTCACTGGCCTGACAAATACATGCAATAATCCTCAAAGAGTCCTGCGGCACAATATCAAATATGCAATTTGTCAAGTTTGGGTTGAGCTTCACTAAATCAATACAATGCAAATAAAATTTCCACTTTTTAGGCTAAAGCATCTATTAGCACTTCCAAGTCTATGTCGAGTGTATCTCATTATAAAAAAATTATCATCCCCATGACAAACAAATAGGAATCAAGTTATGTTCTGTGTATAATATTTAATAGAATAATAATGATTATCCCAATATGAATGTCAATTATGAAAGAGTGCAGTAAGTATCGACTCACGTGACAATCCAAGCCCGGATAAGATTTTTCCATTTCCAAGGAATATGTTGTTCTTATATCTCCGATCATCAACTGCAGCAGCTACAGTAGTAATCCAGGGGCTATAGGATACCAAAGATTTTGGAAATGGACCTGCATTCCCACCTGCCTGTGCAACGAAAACACCTGCTTTGACAGCTGAAAGCAGTGCAGCATCAAAAGGGTTTAAAAATGTTGTTTTCGTAGATGTTGGTGGGCTATTTGGTCCTACTGAGAGATTGAGAATGTCAACACCATCTCGAACAGCCTGTTACAAAACAGTAGGCAAAGTTGAGCACATGGCAAGTCAATTGAAGCAATTTTTATATCATAACTACTATTAATGAACTATGAAAATGGAGCAAAACTAGGTAATAAAATAAACAAAATTCATCAAATATGCTACTGAACAAAGACACGGATTGATGCTCTTCATGTGAACTGATATAATTCTAGTTACAAATCAACCATTAATATGGTACACTTAATTGCAACTTATATTTCATGGACCCATTGATTCTTCTCCCTGAGTGAAGTAGTTTGGTGAACCAAGACTATACGAGAGATGGAAAAATGAAGTGCCCATTGACATGCCTACAATGAAACAGACTTATTTAAACCTGATCGATGGCAGCCACGACATCAGATACATAACCCCCAAAAAGCCTGTAGAGAACCTTGTAGACAGCAATTCTGAGGAGCAGAAGACTAATTAGACATGAACATTTAAATATTAAGCCAGATGAAAAATGTGTTTTCTGTGTATTAACTGAATTATGCCTTACCTTGCACGTGGAGCCATGCCGCTTGCTTTACCAAACTCATACCCATGCATTCGTACTGGAATGCCATTATTTCCAGCAGCAATTGCTGCTGTATGGCTGAAACAACATTGTGAATAATCAGTATGCAAAAGCAGGAGGGCTACTTCAATCTAATAAAGACCACAAACCAGATATTTTCCAAAGAATGTAACTGAGAATTGTTATGGAATAAAAATAAAAGAGATTGGAGACTTGATTATCAGGAAAAACCTACCAGCCTGCCTAAAGAGCAACATACACACAGATAACACATTTTACATAAATATAACTCATTCGTTGGGTTGTTCATATATGGGAAAAAAAACCTAAAACAAAATGGTCCATTGAACAATTAGCTTCTGACAAATTGGAGTCAGAAAATTCATCATGAATTATAGCAGCAGCAACAGAGCCTTCACCCCAAGCTTTTGGGGTAAGCTACATCGTTTCTTCTCATCCATTCAGCCCTAGTAAATGGCCATACCCCATCATATATTAAGGGTTTCCTCTTCCCACATGTAAGTGTTGGGCACAGATTGACGCTGTCGTGTTTGATCACATCAGACACAGGGAAGTATGACAGGGCAAAGCCACAAATTCAATGCCAATGAGGAGAGCTGCATAGTAACTCCACCTAACTTGATACCACTAGCAACTGTATACATTATTTAAGTTTTATAATAACTGAGTACAGGACATCCAGAAAATTGAAGATTTCAAACTTCAGGGAACAATGGTCAGCAGTAAAAGTTGCATCCCTTATAAAAGCTATTTTCCTTCCGTCGTGCAGAATGACATGGGAGTTCGCATTAAAAGCAAGAGAAAATACAGATAAATAAATAACTCAAGATTTCCTCAATATGCACTCACCTCCCATGACCATCCCCATCCAACGGAGACGCAAAATCAATGTCAGGACTAAATGTTCCAGCTGCAATTGCTGCTTTAGCAAAATGTTGGGCACCTATAATCTTCCCGTTACAGAAGTCCCTCTTTGTGTCGGGATCAATCTCACACTTCCCTCTGTAACGAGGAAGAGGTCCATATGGCTCAGAATTGTGGGTAGAGAAGCTTGGATGCTTTGGATAAATTCCTGAATCCACAAAACCAATCACAATATCTTCTCCTGCTCTGTCAAAGCCACCTCCCGTTGGCCATACTCCTGTCGGGAGCCCCAAAAACTTAGGAGTATGTGTAGTTAATTTCTTTACCTTCATATCCTTCTCGACATACTTCACTCCAGGGGCTCTGCTTAGGACCTCTGCCTAAAACCGTTTAAAAATTAGATAAATGATTGACGGAAATGGAAAATGAAGAATTTTATGTTACCTAGAAATAGTGAAATAGCACAGAATTAGGCGAAAAATAATGAAATACCTGTTCAGGGGATATATGTACAGAGAACCCATTAAGAAGATGGTGGTAGCTATATAGCTTCTTGTAAGTCCCAGCATCAAAAAGTGAATCAAGAAGGGCATCATGTTGTTCCACAAGGTGAAGAGAATATGATGTAACTGACTCACTGGAGGAAAGAGCGACAGATAAGGAGGTAGTTGACATTAACTGTATCTCAAGGTTAAATTTTACTTAAAACTTAGGACCTATGATGGCAAAACACACACACACACACACACACACACACACACACACACAGAGAGAGAGAGAGAGAGAGAAAGCAGGATGAAGTATTTAGTATATACTGCCATCAGTAATCCCTAGATCTATCACAATAAATATTAGTAATATGTTTTCTAGTAACAGCCATCTGAAACAAGTAACAGCAAAACCCTTGCATGAATAAAAGCTAAATTCTACAAGATCAAATATAGCCCTGTTATTAGGTGGGTTGATAGTTTCAACCCAACCTAAAGTTTACAGGTGTGAGTCAGGTATCATATGTCTGTGGGTCAACCCAAATGAGCCATTCACGAAATGGGTTGGGTCCAGTGCTGAAGTCTTCACCCTACTTTACCTAATTAGTTAAGTTTCCAATCCATTTAACTAGATATTTCATTTGTTCTCTTGATTAAAGAATTCGATTTTGGTCTATGGCTATGGATCAGGATGTATGTACATATATTTAATTATGTAAAACTTTATTTTCTACTATCAACCAACCCAGTGGTGGAACCTAACTAATCCAACCATAATTGGTTATTGACCGACTTAGATCAGATAACGATCATTTCATTATGTAGGCAACCCTAACATGTCAAATAAATCATTAGGGTACAGGGAAAGCCTATAGGATTGGTGGCATGATGGACCCAACCCATTTATCGCCACCTACATTCGATGCACTACTAATTCCAGCCTGGTTATAAAATTTGCAGTTACATAAATGAATAATACTAACTAGTGTCTGCAGATTAAGCACTGATAAAAATTAACAAGACAGTGGTCGTCGTTGAGCCAGCGAGGTCAAGCACTGTTTGTCAACCCCAACACTCAGAAAGTTAAAACAGCTGGACCTGATATAGAAGATGATAGAAGTCAAAATACCAGTTCGGGCGACTAGACTCCAGGTCAATGGCTGATGAATTTGCTTGACTGAAGTTAACTGATAAGGCATAACCATCAGAAAAGCTCCAATCTTTAGAACAGCTCAAGATCAATTGACCAATTGAATCCAATTATTATGTGGATGAATTTGGGTTGTATTGGGTCCTTTCAAAAAATACCACAGAGCCCAAAAGAGGTGAGCTCATAAAGGATAGGATTCCAACTCAGCTATAATATAGTAGTGCGCTCCCATTATAGTTTGGAAAAAAATATTATTTAAGACTGCATGTGTAAGGGTTTTATCCAATGTTTTAATTACCTATTTGAGAGAATTAACTGAGCGAAGAGAAAGCAAAGGAAATTCCTAGTATCCATCAAAACAGGTCTTTGCAATTCTTTACTCTTCTGCTTTCCCTCTTTTGTGATCTGATTAATATTAGGAAATGGTGGACAGGAAATCCTCAACTCTCAGATTAATAAATTTATAATAAATCAGTACATGAGGGTAACAATAAACGGAATTAAAATTAGAAAAATGTCAATGATTCTAAGGAAATGGTGTCAAGAAAGAAAGGTAAATGATAATATAATATAAAAAAGGAAGATCCTGGCAATTATAGAAGGTAAAAGAGAAACAAGGGACAGATCCAATACCTGTTGGCATTCATCTCTTCTAATAAATCTACTGATGTTGCAGAAAACCCTTCAATACCACCACTGTAGCTCACTACAGGGTCTCCCTCCATAGTGACAATATAAACGTCTCCACTTCCATAAACTAGGAGTGGGAGAAATGCAAAAACCATGTACCAGGATGCTGCTTTCTTCATTTTCGCCATCATAGGAGTTACTGTTACTTATATTATTCTGATAACAGAGCCTGCCAAGACTAATATAGAGTCACTATAAAGAAAAAAGAAATGAATTAAGCATTAATTACAAATAAATTGAAGAAAGCAATCTGCCCAAAAGTTTAAGAGTTCCGATAATTATATCAAGGATTTAATTAACAAGGCGCATACAGATTTTCTTAAAGAATACATATATGAAGAAAAAAATGAATTTACAGTAGTAAAAGGAGAAAGTAGGAGAAGCTTGATTCTCTTTTTCTCATTGCAACAGCTTTAAATAATCAACTACGGGAGAAGATATGCTTCCACCATAGAAGCAGCAGCAAATTCACAGAGGCGCAGAAAGTGCACTATATCTCAGAAACTTCAAAAAAATCAACTGCATCAAAATTTTGTAAATTAAATGGATTATTTAAATTAAATAGATTATAATAAAATATTGATATGGTTCCACCATATAATTAACAAACAGAACTTAGCTATGGTACAATAAAATGTATTTCAGCTGCTAAAAGCTTGGAATTTGAGCAAGTGCTGGAGGATCTTCACCTGCAAATTTGATGATATTGTGTGGCTCTTTATTACATTGATTCGACTATATTATAAAAAACTCCGAAGAAAGAAGAAATGGATGAGTAGAAAAATAGAAAATATGTGGAAAAAAGTATTTCACACACACACACACACACACACACACACACACACCAGGCAGAAAATCATTAAGTTGCATTCATATAGCAGGTAGAAGACCATGAGATGCCCTTTAAGTTTCTTAATGAGGTCAAGTTGATAAATCATTTTAAGCTGCAAAAATGGGTAGCCGTCCTAGAATTTGAAACATCAAGAATAATAATATGTAAATTCGGGCTAAGGCCTTTCGAGAACACGAGTGCGCGCATGCACACTGGATATTTCTTAATAACAATATAAATAACTATGGTTCAAATGTGAATAGTTGCCTAGGTCGTTGAGTTTTGACCATTTCCTTTGGAGGGATACAACCTTAACTATTGTGGTGGGAATCAACTGGGACGAAGGCCCGCTAACAGCCCATTATCCAAGAGTTTCTTTCCTCTTCAAGTTAATTGAAGCATTTCATTTAGTTTTGGTCTAACTGAGAGTTTTTTCAAACAGAGAGAGTGTGTTTCATGTAAGTCTTCGAAAATTATATATTAAAACCCAATATGTTCGAGATATATTGTTAGTTGTTGTTCGTTTGTTTTGTGGATCTGGAAACTTGCTTCCCAAAGTCATAAGAGAGTGCCAAGCTTATAGACTTTGAAAATTTTGAGTTGGGCATTGTATAGTGGGATAGGATTTCCATTTAGACCGTCTGCACCACGGTGGAGATATCACTATCCTAAAGATAGCGAGTGTCAAGCCCTGCCCAACAAATTTGTTTCTTATTTTATCCTTTCTAATCTCTATAATTATCCCCAACAACACACACACACACGGAAAAATAAAAATAAAGCGTGGCGGTTTGAATTTTCTAGCTGCAATAAAAAAAATTAACTACCACAGTATTTATTTGTATGGCATTGTTCATCTTGCTCGATGTCATAAAACATAGATGCACCAACCAATTTTCATTTGATTTCCATTTCACTTTTCCCTTCAATCAAATGATAACAAAATATATTTAAAAAAATATAACAACTTGACATATAACATTATATATCGCATCGATCGGCAAGAGTGTCCAAATCATGTAAAGATTGGTGTATACATGTGTAAGGAATGGCAATTTATTTTTCTCTATCACAAATGCCCCTCGGTGAAAGCATATAAGGGTAATTGCAAGAAGAAATAGTAGAAGTGAGAATCTCTATATATAGAGGTGGTCTAAAAGTCTCGTGTCTATTCTATCCAAATTGGAACCTTTTTTTTCTGAACTGGAATCCCAGTTGCAATTTTATTAAATTTTTTAGGAAATGTGTGGGGTCCAAATTGGAACTAATGAAAACAAGTTTCCATCTAAAACTTTCACGGAAAAAAAATTAACAGAGAAAGAAGTTCGATTTCATTTTACTTTTCATTCCAAGATTAATCTTTTGCTGCAACAGCCGGAGTAAATTCTTGCGAAATATTTCTATAAAAGACAATTGAAACAAAATAAATTATCCATTTTTATCATACAAAAACAAAATCACTAACAACCCATGCAGAATCATAGTGCTATCATATTATACTATATTTTGACAATTCATCAATCGACAGAAAAGATAGCACAAGCGTCAGGCACCATGTGAACTGGGTTATTCAAGCTTTGTCTTTAACTTCTCGAATAATTATTAAAATTTGACCCCAAGTGGGCACTTTCAAATATCCACCAACTTCTTACTAAAAAAATTCAAGCAGATCAATTCAATCCAATTATTAGATTTCCACAAAATCTAAAAGGCGACACTTCACTTAATCATCTAAAAACTAAAATCGCTGCATAATCTAATCGTTTCTCATCATTTCAGCTTACACAAAGGCATCGACGAGCGAGATCAGCAAACAAAACACTTCAGTAACTAATAAAAATAGAAAAATCTCTAAAAGAGAAAGCAAAAAAACAAATAAGCTGGAGTTAACTCACTTTGATCACTAGCAACCATCGACCATCAGCAGCAATCGCCGCTTCGTCAGCTAAAAAGGATCAGCAAAGCTAGGGTTTCGTCGCTGGCGCAGGATCGAAGAAAGGAATTTTCGTACGATTACGCCATTAAAGTGATTTGAAGCCACGGTAAATGCTAGGTTAGGGTTTCTGAGAGAATGCAGGTAATTGCATTTATATGCCACTGGGAATGAGATAGAGAGAGGAGAGAGAGCGCTCGGGGTTTTAATTTAATGGAGGCAAGGTATCTCGGGGCGGTATTTACGGTTCTGTCAGTGAAAGAGAGAGAGGGGGGGTATTAATGTGTGGTGGTAAAGTTACTCGCGGTGAGTTTTAAGGGATTAGGAAAGGGAGAAAGTAAAGCCTCGGAGATCACGGGAACCGGCGAGGGGAGGGGGAGGCTTACGCTGTGACGAGGGTGAGGTTACCGCGAGATTCATGGGTGAGTGGTCCGCGGTCGAGTGTCGGCTGCTTGTGAGCTTGCCTGCTGTTAATGAGGAGGAGATGCGAAATTACGAAAATGGGCTTTTACTAGTGGGCCCTCGATAGTGAGAACAAGGCCTGACTATTTGTCCCCGGGTGATATCCAGGTCAAGATACCGTGGTTTGATCTGGGCTACAATTTTTCGGCCGCGATACCGCAAAACATATACTTTAAGTAAAGTCGTGAAACTTTAGGTATTTTAATACCATACTGCCTTTTGTACATAGATTATAACATAATATTCAGTCTTGATTAAAATGATGAGTTAAGTTATAATTTGATGAGGCAAGATAACGTTGGTGTTTGATAAGAATAAAATCATACTGAAACATCATCCAAAGTTTTAGATGGATGTGGTGGATATATAGCAGACTGGCTGTCTCAGCCCTTCGAGAAATTTGATATGAAAATAGCTTATTAAGTAAGATGATCTTTTTTGGTGGGATGGTGGTTGCTTGGGGGGTCCTTTGTATATGGAATCATATGTCTTACAACACTCTCCGAAATGCAACAGGTATTTTCTATATCTTTCTCTCTCCTGCCTAGATACATTGCGCTTAGTTAAAATGACTTTGGGCTAGCGTGTAAAAATGAGTGCATATTTGATTTGCATATTAGTGGGTTAATTAAGCATGTGTTCCTTTCATTTTATTCTTTGAATATTATAGGATAACAAGCTGCAGACAGCAATCGAATTACAAATCTCTTGTTCAACCGCGCGATTATAAGCTTAAGCGGCGTGCACTAGGCTAACAAAGTTGATTGTTAGGGTTAGGGTGTGATTGAACCTTGCATGGACTTTAGGACATGGCTACTACGCGATGGGCGTCACTTTTGAGTTGCATGTGAGTGGGGTCAGTGGTCCCACAAAGAGTTTGTCTTCAGCTACAACCCTCACATTTTCTCATGTGCGTTATGCCCCCTCTTCCTCTTAAAAAAAAAAATCCTGTTCCCAACTTCCACCAAAACCCGTGAACAAAATCTCTCTCTCTCTCTCTCTCTCTCTCTCTCTCAAACTCGTGAACAACCACTTGGACCCATGATCTCTCTCTCCCCCACTTCATCTATCCGAAAGAAACATATATAAATAAATAGATATTCGAGCGAAGTTAAAGTCGAAGTCATAAGAAAAAAAATCTTCTGGTCAATCAAACAAACAGTAACAATCTACCAATCTATTGATTGGCGCCGTTAATTAGTTCACCTTGACTAACATATTACGAGACGCAGATGAACAAAAGGCTATATATGTGTGTTCTCGGCATTTCTTGCACTTGTATCGAATTATCGGAATTTGACGATTTACTGATACTAGAGTATCAAAAATCACAAAAAGATTAATGTGCGGAACTTTTAAATCGGGAATATAAATTAGGCTGAATGGCAGAAAACATCCCTGACGTTTACCCCAATAGCAGGAAATACTCCTGAATTTCTAAAACTGGCACTTTGCCCCCACCCCCGACTTTAATTGATTCTCAAAATACTCCTCGTTTAAATATTTATATCGAGGGTTTTTAGAAATACCCCATAAAATTCTATGCAGATTTCATATAGGACCATTATTTTTAGATATTAGCTGCGCCTCCCAAGATTCTTTGCATTTTTTAATAAATAAAGCATCATCAAATAATGGTTGCTTTTGATAGAAATCGCTAAAAAATGTAAATATCCTCAAAATCCCTTCTTGTTACTTGCATGTTTTCAAATTCCAAAACAAAAATTGCTTGATCGGGTTAGCTTTTATTATAAGATTTGATCGATTCGGATGTTCTATAATGTAAGTGTTAATTGATTTGGATTTTTTATGTTAGGATTTACATAATTCTAGCTTTATTTTGGGTTAGAATATTCTAAAATTTAGATTGTTTTATATCAGGGTTTCTTCATTTAGAATAGAGAAGAATAGAAGAGAACAATAAATAATGAGTTTATGATATCAAAGAGGAGGGGAGGAAAATTATAATGAATGGCCTCAAGGAATGAGAATAAAGAAGATGAAGGTGGGGTCTTATCAAATTATGATGATGAAGACGACGACGACCATGATGATGAGAGTAAAATTAGTATTTGAAAAATAAATTTAATTGAAAAAATAAACTTAACAATCAATTAATAAATTTGAGCGTATTTAAAAAAGCTTTTATAATTTTGAAATGTATGGACAATATCGAAAAATAACGAGGATATATAAGAAAAAGGGAAATGTAATCTTTTTAATTAAATATTTTTATAAAGGTCATTTTAGGAATCAGTTAAAGTCGATGAGGACAAAGTGCTGGTTTTAGAAAGCTAGAGGCATTTCCTGCTATTGAGATAAACATCGATGGTATTTTCTGCTGTTTAGCCTGTAAATTAAGATCGACGACACCAATCGTCAAAATAATTAGGGAGAGCTAATCTTCGACTGATGCAATCGAAAAACCGATCTCTCTATGATGATGCTCTATATTGGCGACCTTCCAGATCAGGACACGTGGCAGATAACGTGTCCCAGAACTCAGAAGAGAGGGCCCACATGGGCCGATCAGGCCACCCTGTACCCGACCTACAAGCACAAAGCTGGCTCACCTCAGGGCCCCCTGCAAATTGGCCTCCTCGGTTTCTCAGCTCGCCTCCGAGCTACCGCAGGACCAAGATACCTCGGCCCTCTCGCTCGTTCCCGAGCTCTCCCGCCGAGACCATCTTCCTCGGTCCCTCCGACCGACCGACTCCACCACTCACAGACGTAACCGCCGCTCCGCAAATCTCGTCATGCGCAGATTCTCCGCCAGCAACATCCTACGTTCCACGCCATCACGATCCCCATTAATGGGCGATCCGCTCGTTACGCGGGCGTGACGTCGGGAGCGTAACTGCCGGCGAGATTCTCGCGCCTGCTGCTGCATGCCACCACCGCTATATAAACCCCCATCATAGAGGGGTCAACTAAGCTATTCTTTACACTTACGCCGTTACTCTGCTCGAATCTTATCACTGGCTTGAGCGTGGGAGTGTCCTCGGTGGTACCAAACCACCTCGGGACTTCTTTGCCGGTACTCGGCGACAGCCTCCTCACCCAACCTTCTCCTCTCAAAACCCATTGAGACCCACACGCGACGAAGGACAATCAACCCAGTTCACCTCGAGATCAACGGAAGACAACATCTGACGGAGGCCCGAAAAGGAGCTCCATCAGTTGGCGCCGTCTGTGGGAAACGAAACTCCACAAAAAAAACAAAGTTGGCCTTCCGATCTCCATCCCCACGGCAAGCGATCACCCTGAAGATTCAGATACCAACCGCCGCCTCCCCCTCACCGGAGGCGCGGGTGAACCTCCTCCGGCGACCGTCATCAACGCCCTCGCCGGCCGAATAGACCGACACCCCCTCCCTTGACGGGGTCGCACAGAGGGGGCTCGCCACGGCGGCTCGAGGGCCACCTCGCCAAAGGATCCAAGCCCTCGCTAAAAGGCAGCCCAGCAGCTACCCTGCTCGTCTATCCCTGACGGGTAGCCTTCCTACCGCAACGCCAGGGATCAGAAAGTCCTCCCGAAGGCAGTCGAGCCCGAGGATCCCTCGCTCGGCTATCCCTGGCGGGTAGCTTCCCTACCGCAACGCCAGGGATCAGAAAGTCCTTCCAGAGGCAGTCGAGCCCGAGGATCCCTCGCTCGGCTATCCCTGGCGGGTAGCTTCCCTACCGCAACGCCAGGGATCAGAAAGTCCTTCCAGAGGCAGTCGAGCCCGAGGAACCCTCGCTCGGCTATCCCTGGCGGGTAGCTTCCCTACCGCAACACCAGGGATCAGAAAGTCCTCCCAAAGGCAGTCGAGCCCGAGGATCCCTCGCTCGGCTATCCCTGGCGGGTAGCTTCCCTACCGCAACGCCAGGGATCAGAAAGCCCTCCCAGAGGCAGTCGAGCCCGAGGATCCCTCGCTCGGCTATCGTTCAGGACAAAAGCCCTCGCCAAGAGGCACCGGGCAGTAACCTTGCCCGGCCAAGAGTCCTTGGTAGGCTTCTTACAGCCCTATAGCTCTTCCCGCCCCAAGAACCAAAGTCCTCCCAGAGGAAGTCGGGTCCTTACTCGGCTGTCCCCAGCTGGTAGCTTCCTACCACAACCGACAGGAATCAAAGTCCTCGCCAAGAGGCACTGGGCAGTAACCCTGCTCGGTCCCCGTCCTGAAGGATCAAAAGTCCTCCCAGAGGCAGACGAGCCCGAGGATCTCTCGCTCGGCTATCCCTGGCGGGTAGCATCCCTACCGCAACGCCAGGGATCAGAAAGTCCTCCCAGAGGCACTCGAACCCGAGGATCCCTCGCTCGGCTATCCCCTGCGGGTAGCTTCCCTACCGCAACGCCGGGGAACAGAAAGCCCTCGCCAAGAGGCACTGAGCAGCTACCCTGCTCGGCCATCCTTCCTAGGCCTCTCAGGGACCCTCCAGCGTTAAGGATCAAAGCCCTCACCAAGAGGCACCGAGCAACTACCCTGCTCGGCCATCCTTCGTAGGCCTCTCACGGCCCCTCCAGCGTCAAGGACCAAAGCCCTCATCGTGAGGCCGCCGAGTTCCTTCCTGCTCGGCGCATCCCCAGCGGGCATCCTCCTGCCCATCAGATGCTGAGGATTTCAAGCCCTCACCGCGAGGCCGCCGAGTTCCTTCTGCTCAGCGCATCCCCAGCGGGCATCCTCCTGCCCATCAGATGCTGAGGATCTCAAGCCCTCACCGCGAGGCCGTCGAGTTCCTTCTGCTCGGCGCATCCCCAGCGGGCATCCTCCTGCCCATCAGATGCTGAGGATCTCAAGCCCTCACCGCGAGGCCGTCGAGTTCCTTCTGCTCGGCGCATCCCCAGCGGGCATCCTCCTGCCCATCAGATGCTGAGGATCTCAAGCCCTCACCGCGAGGCCGTCGAGTTCCTTCTGCTCCGCGCATCCCCAGCGGGCATCCTCCTGCCCATCAGACACTGAGGATCTGAAGCCCTCATCGCGAGGCCGCCTAGTTCCTTCTGCTCGGCGCATCCCCAGCGGGTATCCTCCTGCCCATCACACGCTGAGGATCTCAAGCCCTCACCGCGAGGCCGCCGAGTTCCTTCTGCTCGGCGCATCCCCAGCGGGCATCCTCCTGCCAATCAGACGCTGATGGTCTGAAGCCCTCATCGCGAGGCCGCCGAGTTCCTTCCTGCTCGGCGCATCCCCAGCGGGCATCCTCTTGCCCATCAGATGCTGAGGATCTCAAGCCCTCACCGCGAGGCCCCCGAGTTCCTTCTGCTCGGCGCATCCCCAGCGGGCATCCTCCTGCCCATCAGACACTGAGGATCTGAAGCCCTTATCACGAGGCCGCCGAGTTCCTTCTGCTCGGCGCATCCCCAGCGGGCATCCTCCCGCCCATCAGACACTGAGGATCTCAAGCCCTTATCACGAAGCCGCCGAGTTCCTTCTGCTCGGCGCATCCCCAGCGGGCGTCCTCCTGCCCATCAGACGCTGAGGATCTCAAGCCCTCACCGCGAGACCGCCGAGTTCCTTCTGCTCGGCGCATCCCCAGCGGGCATCCTCCTGCCCATCAGACGCTGATGGTCTGAAGCCCTCATCGCGAGGCCGCCGAGTTCCTTCCTGCTCGGCGCATCCCCAGCGGGCATCCTCCTGCCCATCAGATACTGAGGATCTCAAGCCCTCACCGCGAGGCCGCCGAGTTCCTTCTGCTCGGCGCATCCCCAGCGGGCATCCTCCTGCCCATCAGACACTGAAGATCTGAAGCCCTCATCGCGAGGCCGCCGAGTTCCTTCTGCTCGGCGCATCCCCAGCAGGCATCCTCCTGCCCATCAGACGCTGAGGATTTCAAGCCCTCACCGCGAGGACGCCGAGTTCCTTCTGCTCGACACATCCCCGGCAGGCATCCTCCTGCCCATCAGACGCTGATGGTCTGAAGCCCTCATCGCGAGGCTGCCGAGTTCCTTCCTGCTCGGCGCATCCCCAGCGGGCATCCTCCTGCCCATCAGATGCTGAGGGTCTGAAGCCCTCTTCGCGAGGCCACCGAGCCCCTTCCTACTTGGCGCATTCCGGCGGGTAGCTTCCTACCCAACAAAGAAAAGGATCAAAGTTCTTCCAGACTCGACTACCCCTGGCCGGTAGCTTCCCTACTCGCAACGCCAGGGGTCAAGACCCTCGCCAAGATCAACCGAGCAGCTTGCCTACTCGGTCATCCCCAGCAGGCATCCTCCTGCCCAATAGACGCCGTGGGTTTGTAGCCCTCATAACGAGGCCACTGAGCCCATCACATGCAGCGGATCCGAATCTCCAATGAGAGGCATCAGGTCTATCCAAGTCTGAGTAATCCCCCCTCGACTTCGGAGCCATGGAGATGCCTCCTTCTCAGCAGCGCTCGGCACACTCGGTAAGTGATCGAAATCAACTCGACGACCGATCGCTCCACATGTCACGCCCACACTGGGCTGCGCCCCATCAGTTCACAAGTCTGCACACGTCGCGTCGGCCAACCGACGCTTGACACACAGACAGTTGCTTCAATGACAGGATGCACAAACCGGCGCACTTTCCTTAAATGCAGAGATTTCGCCTTGATTCGCTGGCAAAAAAGGCAACTGACAGCCCGGGGACACATCCTGACGAAATCTTAGGAAGGAGCTCTTCCCGGGTGGCCCGGCAGTCCACTCCTGGCCCGACCCGCCAGCTGGTCGGGACAAGAGTGGGGGGCTAATGATGATGCTCTATATTGGCGACCTTCTAGATCAGGACACGTGGCAGATGACGTGTCCCAGAACTCAGAAGAGAGGGCTACACCTGTACCCGACTTACAAGCACAAAGCTGGCTCACCTCAGGGCCCCTGCAAATTGGCCTCCTCGGTTTCTCAACTCGCCTCCGAGCTACCGCAGGACCGAGATACCCCGGCCCTCTCGCTCGTTCCCGAGCTCTCCCGTCGAGACCATCTTCCTCGGTCACTCCGACCGACCAACTCCACCACTCACAGGCGTAACCGCCGCTCCGCAAATCTGGTCATGCGCAGATTCTCCGCCAGCAACATCCCGCGTTCCACGCCATCACGATCCCCATTAATGGGCGATCCGCTCTTTACGCGGGCGTGGCGTCGGGAGCGTAACTGCCGACGAGATTCTCGCGCCTGCTGCTGCATGCCGCCACCGCTATATAAACCCCCATCACAGAGGGGTCAAGTAAACTATTCTTTACACTTACGTCGTTGCTCTGCTCGGATCTTATCACTGACTTAAGCGTCGGAGGGTCCTCGGCGGTACCAAACCACCTCGGGACTTCTTTGCCGGTACTTGGCGACAGCCTTCTCACCCAACCTTCTCCTCTCAAAACCCATTGAGATCCACACGCAACGAAGGACAATCAACCCAGTTCACCTCGAGATCAACGGAAGATAACATCTGACGGAGGCCCGAAAAGGAGCTCCATCACTCTATGACGTTAACACCCACATTTCTTCTGCCTTTAATGTTACCTGCTTTGGGTTGGTGCATGCATGCTTTGAAATATCATGCAGTTGCTTTTTTTCATAGATTTGGGCATAAAATGAAGAATGTGGATCTATTTGATTGGCTGTAATTGATATAGATTCAATTATAATATTATTTTATACAATAGTACACATATACATGACTGGCCAAAACCAATAATGTCCGTTATGATACATGTAATATTTATTAACTAATTGTTTAACGATAAAAGAAGAAGCACATGCCCTACCTCTATTTTTGTCCATACTTAGCATTATCTTTTGTTTCTTTCAATTATGAACTTAATAATTTCCCGAAAAGAATATTCATTATCGAATGTTCCATTTCGTCTAGAGTTTTAGTCTCGATTGTTCAAAGAAATGGACTCAGATATTCATATGATTTTGAAAAGGATCAAAAGTAAAGGCATATTCGGATGGCCTGATTTAAGTTTAGTCATGACCTGATGGCTAAAATTTCTTCTATGTACCGAATGCATAAACATGATAATGAGCGAGAAACATATAAACACATAGACCCTATAAAGCCGCATGAAAGATGTTTGGAAGATATCAACTCTTTCGGTTCCCATCCCTATGTGATATCGCCGGTATCCGATATACTGAATAATTTCTGTCTTCACAAGCAATTTATGATAGATTCAGATGCATGTATAATGCATACGCTGATAATCACAATCATGGACATGAACCTTACGTGGGCCCACATTAGGTATAGTCATCCACGTGGGCCGGGGCTGGGACAAGGCGTGTGATATGTTGCAATTCTCTATTAAAAGATGAAAGCGAAAAGCCCGATGTCTAAGCTAATAATAAATGCATAAATAAATAGTTTGAAGAATAGCTATGTGGGCAAATTGTCAACGTCTTCATCGTTTTATTTGCTTCTAATTATTTTGGGATCCATGATATGAGGATATGATTGAGAGAATTAAGAGTCGATCATCAAGAGTTTTGAGGGATGGACATGGACATGAGCTCGCTCGGGTTCGATTGGTTTGAATTCCGTTTAACAAATTAATGTTGAGTACAAAGTTAGGTTTGTTGGGCTATACCAGATAGAATTGTGACCTAGCATCTATTTTGGTATTGGAGCATATGCAATTTGTATAAGATTACAGTTTTCATGATTTTAACTCATCAGATTGCTAATTGTCCACAAACCAGCTATAACTCGATAATGCCGATAAGCCGCACCCTTACACCCATTATATAATCTTGTTAACCTAACTTATCTGCCGATAGTATATCACAATAGACGATGGAAAATGATTTAAAACCCTTTTTATATATTTCTTAATTATATGCAATCACTAAATGTAATTAAAAAAAGCGAAAACAAATGTTAATTTTCCTCCCTACAGGAAATAAACAAAGAAAAGTCCATCATGACAGCTCCAAGCGCTGAAGTTTGCAGCAAGTATTAACAAATTGGGTAAATTGGTCGGGGGAGGGGGTCCAAGAAAAAAGGGTTGGCTTTTTGAACATGTTAAAAAAATCCTTGGCCGGTAACTTTTTTCCTCGTATACTCACGGCAGTTGTTGTTTTAGTACATCCCAAAGATGTCCTTCTCCTCCTTCTCAGAGGCCGCTCTCTAAAAAACTCCTCTTTCTCTTCTCTCTCTCACTACCTATGTTTCCTTTCCCGTCACCACCATCAGCAAGGACGATTCCCACCCCCTCATCATCGTCGCCTTCTCCTCTCCCGTCCTGATCATCGTCTCGATCTCGATCCATCATTATCGTCTTCTCTCCTCTTTTTGATGCCTTCGCCTTCGCCACCAACGCAGCCGGAATCCTAAACGAACTATTCTCATTCTTGTCGGTTGCTCTTGAAAGGCGTCGTAAAAGGAGTGAATAAGACAGGTAGCTAACAATTAAAACTTTATTGCTCAAAACAATAAATGTTGCGGAAAGATAATATAAACAATAAAATTACGCAAACAATCAAATAACAAAGATCATAAAATGCAAACTAAGCAGAACACCAACGATTGGTAACGAAATTCAATACCCGCGGTATCTAGTCTCCGCATAGCCGCCGCCCCTCCCCTCCCCCAACCCCAAACATCCACTATTCAACTCTTCCTATGGTAAAGAAACCTTTACAACTGGTGGACAAGCTCCACTGGCTAATCTTTTCAACATGCTCATAAACCTTTATAACTCATGCTGATGGACAATCTCTACCGGGTAATTTTTTACACAGACTCAGATCAAACCTTTACAATTCAATTACAATACAAGAAACCCAAACCAACTCCTGATCTCGTATATGAATCAATCACAGTTTTAAACCAGAGAATTAGGGTATTTGATAAAATCCAGTTTAGGTCCCTTTTCGATCTCAAAAGAATATAGAAGAGTTTGAAACAGGAGATCATGATTTTGAAAAGGTAAGAGTGAAAGCGCATGCTAGCACCGCGGCACGGTTTAAATGGGTATCACACATGCAATTTAAAAAATTTCGTGTGCTAACGAACACTAACCAAGATCTTAACTAGAATATTAGTGTTTACTATGATGATATTAACTAAATTATAAGAAGTGAAATATATTATACCCTCGTAGATCGAGTTCTTCACTTCACAAGCTCCGGGTTGTAGTCCACGCAACTCCACTAGGCTCCACTTGGAATTTGATCGAGCTTGCTCCGAAAACATTCGTGCCGAAGATGATCCATCCGAAACTCCGCAACCCAAGCCACCTCTTCACCAAACACTTTAGTGAAGGAAACACGCTACACTTGATTGCTAATCAAGTGTAGGCTGGTGAAGTAGGGGATTTGTATAGTTCACTAGGCCACTCACAATCTCAAGGTTTCACAACACATGTGAGGGATTTGAGCTTGGAGGTTTAAGGAGGAAGATGGAGAGAGCTAGAGAGCACGAACTCAAGAAAATGGCTAAGGCTCAAAACATAAAATGAATGAGTGAGAGTGAAGTGGAGAATGACTCTCTCTTTCCTCACTTATTCAAGCATGGAATAAAAATGCAATAAGAAATTGCAACCATGCTTGAATAGTGAGTCAAGAGTAATAAAGAAATAATGAAGCTCATACTTCACACCATGCTCAAAATAACTCCCCATTTACACTTCATTTTCTATTTTCCAAAAAATAGAAAATCCAAATCCATGCCATGCTTCTCACACACACACACACAGACACGCTTACACACACACACACACACACACACACACACACACACATATATTATGTAGAAAATAATTAGTAAGCTAATAATATTAGCTAATATATAATTATATCAAATATAAATATATATCGTATTATTAAATCAACACTTGATTTAATAATCCGGTAATATCATATATAACCGACTAACATAATTAATCTGTATATCACATTATCAAATCAACACTTGATTCGATAATCCGGTTATATCATATATAACCTGACCAATATCAGATAACTGCCAGATTAGAATACGGTATCACATACTCGTATTTAATCAGGCCCCCGCACATATTAGCATATGTGCCCTACTTCGTTTTGCTTGAACCAGGAAACTTCCGTGTGGGACTCTAAAGACTCGTCAATACGCCAACAGTAGATGGTGATCACATCAGTCACCCACAAGCCGTCAGCGGTACTAGCTGGACTTAACGGCTATCCAGGTATTGAGCGAATAGAATATCAACAAGCAAGCTTATCCATACTCTCCATGAAGCCTATTGTTGGGGTCAAAATTTGCACCCCAGATGACCAAGTCAAAATCAAGGTCAACACCAAGTAAGCGGGTCCAAGCCCAAGCAAATGGGCCCATGCCCAAGTCGAGCCCCGCGGTCGGCCTCCCCCATGCCGAAATAAAAAATCATGTAATAAATAATCTTGATGTAATTTTTTATGCATGAATGTAAGAAAATGGGCATGAAGCCAAATTTTTGTTAAACCCATGCCTCATGTGCAAAACAAAAGAGCACATGAGGCATGAGATGGGCAAAATGCCATTTTGTAAAACCCAAGGGGCTATATGTAAAGTGTGTAAGCCTATATTAGGCAACATGATGATGAAAAAAAGAACCTTTTCATTCTCTCAAACTTTAGGGTTTTTGTGCCTAATTCTCCTCTCTCAAGGTTCTAAACCTTCTTTCCTTTTTCTCAATTAAATCAAGAGTTTTACTCTTTATTTTCCAAAATTAAATAGTTTTTCACCACAAAATCCACAAAGGGGAGCTCAGATCTTCCATCCGATCTAAAAAATGGGAGATTTTTAATTCTCCCCTTTTTCTCCAAGATCGGGCCAACCGGGAGGAAAAAGAAGGAGACCCATCTCCAAAAATCCCATCTTGGGAAGATCCAGGGCTCAAGGGAGAAGCCCCTTTCATCAGCTCCAAAAATATCTTAGGAGTTTAATTCCTCACAAAAATATATGTATATATATATACAAAATAATAGATTTTTCTTTTTGGGAGTACAACTCCCAGTGCAGGGGCTAAGCCCACTTGTCCTCTCTGTCAGGAGTTCAACTCCATAAGTCAAATCGGGAGCACAACTCTCAGTGCAGAGACCAAGTCCTTTTTCCTGCCGACGCCTAGCGTCCGCGTGCCAGGCACGTGAGGCGCCGTGCCCGGCGCTCGCTTGCCAGGCACGTGAGGCGCCTGTGCCCGGCGCCCGCGTGCCAGGCATGTGAGGCGCTGGCGCTCATGCGTCCTTTGGACGCCCTTTTCCCCCTCATTTTATATACACTCCACACTAAAAATACATCCCCCGTTAGAAAAGACTTCTAACGGGGCGCTGCCCCGCACCCTGTAAGGGGGCTGCTAGCCCCCTTGACCCCCAGCCCGCTATCCGGGTAGCGGGACCCCAGTAAAACTCTGCGGGGCCTCCGAAATATCCAAAACCCTTCAAAACACAACACTGCACAGTGAGTTCGCATGACCTGTTTGACCCGTCAATCGGAGGTTCCCTCGCTCCAAAGGCGAGGGGTAATTAATAGCTACTTAGTCCATGGCAGCCGGAGATTCGGATCCACATAATTAATAAACCCCAGCCTACCCTAGGCAGGAGGAATCTGTAATACGCCTGACAAGCATGCGCGTATTCCTATCTCAATGGGGTGACGAAAAACACCCTACAGACTCTGGCACGCCCGGTGGGACCGATCTCTCCTTCTATATTTCGGGTTAAACGTTCATGCGAACTCAATCAATATACATATCAATTGTCTATACTGAAATCATGCTTCTTTGTGCAGGTTAACAATTTTCAAATTGCAATCTCCGGACGCAACAAAATGTCTCTGAGGAACAGCTCAGCTCTCGACACAGCTCACATCTCCTACACGATGAAGATGGACGCCAGGACGGTCCTCCCGGCCAGTCTTGGGCAACAGTGGGAGGAGCCGCCGCTACCATTTGGCTCTATTCTGTTTTGCCAGCTAGCGTCATCCCAACCTCTCAAGCTCCAGTAACAGACAGACCAGCCTCGAAAGACAAAAGGCCAAATGTGGTGATCTCGCTACCTAAACGCAAGTCAGTGTTTGAACGACTTTCTTTGGCCCCAGCTGGGGCAAGGCCATCAACACCAATAAGGCAATAAGGCATCTTGGGCAAGCTCCAGCGGCGCCCCTGACAACTGCTCAATTGGGTATCTACTCTAAGCTTCCCGTTAATCGGCTCACGATGCTTCCTGGATGACGAATGCCCGCCAAGCCCTCAAAATCGAGAAGTTAAGACAGAAAAAACTCAGATATAGAGCCAACAAAAGAGTCAGGACTCATGCTAGGCTGAACTTCATGAGGCTCCAAGAACAGGGTTATCCCGCCAAAGATAAAGAGACGGCTGGATATGTGGTCCACACTGTCTACATGGTGGGCATGCGCGGCAAGAGCAAGGATGGGGCCACCACATCTCAGATCCAATCTGGTATGAATGTGGCTGCCACTTCCTAAGACCAGTATCCTCCGGAAGGTAATGAAAATCCTCCCAGTGAAGCTAATATGCAGAGAGATCTCTCGGTTCATGAGGAGTCGAGCTCGGAAAGCGAAGGGGAGCTAATCTTCCATCTTAAGAACGCAGAGCAGCAACTTCTACAAGAGCTCCGAAAACAGCTCAGAAGTAAAGACAGGGAGATGGCCAAGCTCTACTCAAAGATTGACGACATGACAAACGTCGTCTTACAGCTCACGGCCCAAATTGCCTCTCATCCGCCCAATCAAGCGCAGTGCTCTGCTCATGAACCGAGAAACGGTGTCCCGAGGCAGCCGACGCCTATTCCCTCAAATCCAAAAGTGGGCGGACCGCATGAAAGTCAGTCGCATCCTATCTCGGGAAATCTCTTGGCTACCGATGACAGTAGCCCGCTAACTCAAGATCAAATCATGAATTTGGTTGCCAACAAAATCAAAATATTAGTAGCCGAAGCTGAAGCGCAAAAAGATGTCAGCAGTAGTGGGAGACTATATCCCGCTCAGTATGATCTGGTAGAATTTCCTAGCGGCTATGTCATCCCCAAATTCAGAAGATTTGATGAGACGGAAAATGCGAATCAGCACATCGCCCACTTTAAAGCCTCATGCAGGAATACTGGGGGCAATGATGCGCTTCTTCTCCGCCAATTTGTCAATAGCTTAACCGATGTCGCTTTCGACTGGTACGCGAGCATACCGGATGGCTCCGTTAATACTTTCGTCCAAATGGAATTTCTGTTCTGACAAAGGTTCATGAGTGTCAGCGATAAGATTACCATTGCCGACCTCGTAAGGACCAAGCCAAAGAACAACGAAAATAGCATGGATTTTATAACCCGCTGGCGCAATCTCTCTGTCAAATGCGAACCGCCGATGGAACATGACCAATCTGTCAGTCTCCTCATCGAAAATCTCAATAATTGGATGGCCCCGTTTCTATGCACTGCGGGTTTCAAAACATTCCAAGAGCTGACCAGGAAAATCCAGATGTTAGAGTGCTCAAAGCAGGAGTCCTCCTCTGATTCCCAAAATAACGATAGGTTCTGGAGAAACCGAAAGGACGATAATCGTAAAGGCGGAAGTTCCAACGATACCGAATCTTTCAACACCTCGGCTAACCGAAATAACCAAGGGATGAGCGGGCCTAATGCCAACCGGCCTCGGAAGCCTGTGTTTGGAGAGGGGGGAGATGCTCCACTGAAAGAGAAGCTGGATAAGGTCTATTCGGTCAGAAGGGACAAAGTCCGTAAAATATTCAAAGACGCCCTAAGAAACGGCCTAAAATTTTCCAGAATCAAAAAGACCGCAGGAAGCAAATATGACCGACGACCCCAAATACTGCCCCTATCACAGAGTGATAGGTCATGCCATTGAGGACTGCTTCGACTTCAAAGATTGGGTCGAAAAGCAATATAAGGCAGGAGAGATAGAACTGCCTAAAGGCGTGTAAACAAACAGTCAAGCCGCGACCGCCAATTTCATACAAATGGAGACCAAACTCCTTCGGGAACCTGATTCTCTCAGACATATGCATTTCTCTAAAAGGAGCTGACCACCACATCGTTAAACTGGGAACGATCGACCACCACGTCGTTAAATTGGGGAACAACTGACCACCACGTCGTTAAAATGTGAACAATTGACCTCTAAGTCGTTAAACAGGAAATGTAAAAAAATGTGTAAATAAAAAAATGTGTAAATTAAAAAAATAAAGCCGAAATGATGGGGCAACTCGCAATAAAAATCAGCAAGTAAAATAAAGATGAAAAATAAAGCCGAAATAATGGGGCAACTCGCAATAAAAATCAGCGAGTAAAAATAAAGATGAAAATAAAGCCGAAATGATGAGGCAACCGTGAATAAATAGCCGAAACGATAGGGCAATCGCGACCTTTACAATAAGAAAAGCTGAAATGATAGAGCGGTCACGGTAAAAAAAGGCAAATGATGAGTCGATCCTGGTACCATATTCAAGTGCAGCGATGCAGACGCTAACCAAAATCCAAATTCTCAAATGACGAATGATGAGTCGCTCCTGGTACCATATTCCAGTGCAGCGATGCAGACGCCAACCAAACTCAAATCCCCAATGGTGAATGATGAGTCGCTCCTGATACCATATTCTAGTGCAGCGATGCCGATGCTGTCCAAAACTCAAATCCCCAGCGGCGAATGATGAGTCGCTCCCGGTACCATATTCCAGTGCAGCGATACAGACGCCAACCAAAATCCAAATTCTCAAACGGCGATTGATGAGTCGCTCCTGGTACCATATTCCAGTGCAGCGATGCAGACGCCAATCAAAATCCAATTTACCAAAATTCTTCCGGCCTTACGATTGGTCCCCAAGTTGACTGCCGTATACAATCTACGGGTTCAAATAATTCTCACTATACCCATGCCACACCGCAATCACCAATTACGCGGCTGGTCTCTGCCCTTGGAATTATGCTCCATTTGGGGAAGACCCACTCATGTGTTCTCACGATACATGAGGAGAACAAACCTTCGTGGGATCCTTACGACTCACAAAGGAAAAACACGCTTGGGGGTCCTCACGACTCCTAAGGAGAAAATACACCTACGAGATTCTTTCGACTCGTAGGGAGAAAATGCTTTTATAAGACCTTTACGGCTCATAAAATTGAAAAGCCTTAGGTGATAGGGATCCAAACCAGTCTCCTAAGCCATCACTCCTCAACAGGAAAGGGAAAATGATGAGTTGCTCCTGTCATTATTCCAGTGACACTCCGTGCCGGGGAAACGTCGACCACAAACACTCTGTGCCGGGGACAAGTCAACCAGCGACCTCATCGTCGGAATTATACTCCGCCCTGGAACCAAGTCAACAAGCCCCTCCTCGTCGGAATTATGCTCCGCCCTGGAACCAAGTCAACAAGCGACCTCCTCGTCGTAATTAATCTCCACCTCGGAATCAAGTCGACCAACAAAGCTCTGCGTCGGAATCATGCTTCGTATCAGAGTGTACCTCGTGTCAAAATCCTGCTTCGCCTCGGTGTATCTGCCTTCCTTGTCGGAATTATACCCCGACTCGGAATTAAGTCAACTAGTGACCTCCCTGTCGGACTTATGCTCCGTCTCGGAATCACCTCAACCAACAACCTCTGCGGCGGAATCATGCTTCGTCTTAGAATGTACCCCGTGTCGAAATCATGCTTCGTCTCAGAGTATCTGCCTTCCCTGTCAGAATTATGCTTCGCCTGGAAATCAACCTCTGTATCGAAATTATGCTTCGGTCAGAATATCTGTCGACCCCTTGGAATCATGCTTCGACCCCTTGGAATCATGCTCCGCTCTTCGGAATTATGCTCCGATCCCTAGAATCATGCTCCGCCCCCGGAATGATGTTCCACCTCGAAGTCCAACTTCAAGATCCATCAATTTCATACACACAACTCATATACGTGGTGTGCATTCATTGATGGGGGGCATTTTGTTGGGATCAAAATTTGCACCCCAGTTGACAAAGTCAAAGTCAAGGTCAGCCCCAAACAAGCGGGCCCAAACCTAAGCAAGTGGGCCCATGCCCAAGTCGAGCCCCACGGCCGGCCTCCCCCATGCCGAAATAAAAAATCATGTAATAAATAATCTTGATGTAATTTTTTATGCATGAATGTAAGAAAATGGGCATGAAGCCAAATTTTTGTAAAACCCATGCCTCATGTGCAAAAGAAAAGAGCACATGAGGCATGGGATGGGCAAATTGCCATTTTGTAAAGCCCAAGGGGCTATACGTAAAGTGTGTAAGCCTATATAAGACAACATGATGATGAAATAAAAAAAGAATCTTTCCATTCTCTCAAACTCTAGGGTTTTTTTGGCTCCTTCTCCTTTCCCAGGGTTCTAAATCTCCTTCCTCTTTTCTCAATTAAATCAAGAGTTTTACGCTTACTTTTCCAAAATTAAATAGTTTTTCACCACAAAACCTACAAAGGGTAGCTCAGATTTTCCATCCGATCTCAAAAAAGGGAGATTTTTAAATCTCCTCCCTTTCTCCAAGAATCGGCCAACCAAGAGGAAGAAGAAGGAGACCCATCTCCAAAAATCCCATCTTGGGAAGATCCAGGGCTCAATGGAGAAGTCCCTTTCATCAGCTCCAAAAATCTCTTAGGAGTTCAACTCCTAAAATATATATATAGACACACACACACACACACACACACACACCAAAAAAAAAATAATCTTTCTTTTTGGAATACAACTCCCAGTGCAGGGGCTAAGCCCACTTGTCCCCTATGTCAGGAGTTCAACTCCATAAGTCAAATCGGGAGCATAGCTCCCAGTGCAGGGACCAAGTCCCCTTTCCTGCTGACGCCTAGCGCTCGACGCCTAAGCGCCCGCGTGCTAGGCACGTGAGGCGCCCGCGCCCGCGTGCTACGCACGTGAGGCGCCCGCGCCCGCGTGCTAGGCACGTGAGGCGCTGGCGCTCACGCATACTTTGGACGCCCTCTTCCCTCTCATTTTATATACACTCTACACTAAAAGTACATCTCCCGTTAGAAAAAAATTATAACGGGGCGGTGCCCCGCACCCCGCAAGGGGGCTGCTAGCCCTCTTGACGCCCAGCCCGCTATTCAGGTAGCGGGACCCCCGTAAAACTCTGCGGGGCCCCCGATATATGCAAAAGTCCTTCAAAACACAACACTGCACATTGAGTTAGCATGACCTGTTTCACCCGTCAATCGGAGGTTCTCTCGCTCCAAAGGCGTGGGGTAATAACGGCAGCTTAGTCCGCAGCGGCCGGAGATTCGGATCCCTACAATCAATAAACCCCAGCCTACCCTAGGCAGGGGGAATCTGTAATGCGCCTGACAAGCGTGTGTGTATTCCCATCTCAATGGGGTGACGAAAAACATCTTACACCTATCAGTAACACTTGCCGTACAGTCCGGTCTCTTCGTTTTATATGTCTCATATCATGTCTAGGGGTGGAATCGTCAGACCCCGGTAACGTGATAAGTCATGCCGATGTCTGGCCTATAACGGTATGAGAAACTACCGATAACTCTTACCAGTAAATCTCAGCAGCAGCCCTGGTCAGAGACTTCCAGTTATAGCCAATCGATTATAGCGCAACATCAACTCCCTATACCGGGAGAGACGAAAACCTTCCTATCGCTCAATGCATCCATGTGACTCGGGACTGTACCAAAAATCCACCTGTTTGCACGACTTTTTTGAGCCGAGGTAAGGAGGAAATCAAAGCACAGTGGGAGCCACACAAGACTCTATGATGATCTTGGGTCTACATACTAACCGGTACCAGTGTCACCAGAGAGCTGCTATCTGACGATAGGTATACTACAAACTGGGAGTTCTCGGCGAGTCTTATTCGGTGTACCCATTCTCTAATGAGCACCTGTGTACAATCTTTGATGTCAAACACCAATGGCTATGGGATCAACCATCGCCCTCATACAGGGTCAAGAAATGTACACACTAGTCTACTCTGGAATGTCGATGCCATGTCTCGATATACGCTTGACTAGGAACAATTGAAGGATTTGCTTATGGACTACCTAGGTCTCAATAGCATGATTCGCATCATAGTCCTAGTAGTCAATCTAACATTCTAAGGGCTTTATCAATATATAAGAGAAAGACAATATAAAAATACTAGCCTACATGTTAAGATAAAGAGTAAGCAGATAGCATACTCTCATGTCGAGCAAGAAAGTCATCTATATATATGTCCAAGCATCCACTATATCATACAATAATGGCATCTAGGGCATACATATTCCTAACAATCTCCCACTTACACTAAGGCTAGTTGTTGTAGTATCTCATACCCAACTTCCCAAAAAATCTCTCGAATCGCATTTAGGGTGGGCCTTTTGTGAGTGAATCCGCTGTGTTATCCTCTGTGTCAACTCTCCTGACCTCGATCTCGCGGAGATCAACTATCTTCCTGATCAGATGATACTGCCTAAGAATATGTCTGGATCGCTGATGGGATCGGGGTTCCTAGGCCAAAGCCACAAGTCTATGGTTATCACAATACACAGGTATTGGATGCTCAATGATAGGAACCACACCTAGTTCATCTTATGAACATGTTCATCTAGACAGCCTCCTTGGCAGTATTGTTGGTAACGATGTATTCGGCCTTCATCGTCGAGTATGCTACGGTATATAGCTTGGAACCCTTCCAACATACCGTCCCTCTACTGAGCGTAAAGAAAAAACCCGAGACCGACTTTCAGTCGTCCTTATCACTCTGGAAGCTCGAATCGGTAAAGAACTCGACCTGAAGTTCACCGTTACCATACACCAAGAACATTTCTTTAGCCCTTCTCAAGTACTTAAGAATGTTCTTCACAGCTGTCCAGTGCTTTTCCCCAAGATCTGATTGATGCCTACTCACTATACCTAGTGAGTATGCTACATTCGGTCTCGTACATGTTGGGGTCAAAATTTACACCCCGGTTGACAAAGTCAAAATCAAAGTCAACCCAAGCCAAGTGGGCCCAAGCCCAGGTCAAGTGGGCCCATACCCGATTCGAGCCCGAACATGAAGCGGCCGGCCTCCCCCATGCCAAAATAAAAATTTTGTAATAAATAATTTTGATGTAATTTTAATAAATAAATGTAAGAAAAATGGACATAAAGCCAAATTTTTGTAAAACCCATGTCTCATTTGCAAAGAAATGAGCACATGTGGCAAGGGATGTGCAAAGTGCCATTTTGTAAAGCCCAAGGGCCTATATGTAAATTTGTAAGCCTGTAAAAGGCAACATGATGATGAAATAAAAAAAAGACTTTTCATTCTCTCAAATTCTAGGGTTTGTCTCTCCTTCCTCAAGGTTTTAAACTTTCTTTCTTTCGAATCAAATCAAGAGTTCAATACCACTTTTTCCAAAAATAAATAGTTTTTCACCACAAAATCCACAAAGGGGAGAACAGATCTCCCATCAGATCTCAAAAAGGAGAGATTTTTAAATCTCACCCTTCCTTTTCTCCAAGATCCGGCCAACAGAAGAGGAGGAAGAAGGAGACCCATCTCCAAAAATCCCACTTCGGGAAGATTCAGGGCCAAAGGGGCCCCCATCGGTCATTTCCAAATATTTCTAGGAGTTTAACTCCATTAAAGATCTGTTGGAGTTTAACTCCATAAACAAAACCCTTTTAGGAGTTTAACTACAAATTTATACATGATCCCTTAGAAGTTCAACTCCCAGTTCAGGGGCTAAGCCCATTTTCCGCTAGTGTTTCCAGCAGTCGCGTGCCGCGCACGTGACCCACGGGCGCCTAACAGTCGCGTGCCACGCACGTGACCCACGGACGCTCAGCGGATACGTGCAGGGCATGTGACCCGCGGGTGCTCAGCGTCCACGTGCGCCTTACGGGATCCGCGGGCGCTCAGCGGTCGTGTGCAGGGCACGTGACCCGTGGGCGCCCAGCGGTCGCGTGCCGCGCACGTGACCCACTGATGCCCAACGGTCACGTGCAGGGCACGTGACCCGGGATGCCCATCGCCCACGTACCTGGCATGTGACCCACGGGCGCCAAGCACCCACGCGCCATGCACGCATCTTTTAAAACGCTCCTCACCCCTCATTTTCCATACACTCTACACCTAAAACACGTCCCCCGTTGGAAAATTAAATTTTCCAACGGGACGCTGCCCTGCACCCCGCAAGGGGCTGCTAGCCCCCTTGACCCCCAGCCTGCTATCCGGGTAGCAGGACCCCCGTAAACTCTGCGAGGCTCCCGATATATCCAAAACCCTTAAAACACACACATGCACACAGCACATTGAGTTCGCATGACCAGTTTGACCCGTCAATCGGAGGTTCTCTCGCTACAAAGGCGAGGAGTAATTAACGACAGCTTAGTCCGCGGCTGCATGTAACACCCTAGTTCATTTATACCAGTTCTAGTTCATGTATTTCTTTATTTATGATATTTCTTGATTTATTGTGTTTTGGGTGCGGATAGTGTATTTGACATTTGTATTTGCATCCGACCTGACCCGCTTGCTTGAACCTGTCTTGATTCATGTTCATGATTTATCCTGACTTGTTATGTAGACTTGTGCACTTTAATACATCTTACATACTGGAATTTTACCTGGCATCTGCATTTTTATATAACATATAAGTCACATAAAATAGTTTAAAAATATATTGCATGGCCTGCATGATACCCCTGACCTTGTGGTAGCATCCGCGCATCCTGTTCTCATCCCGTTCAGTGAAACGGACTTGTTTGGATGGCTACGCGCATATACGTGCATCCGTTCTTGGGGGTATGTATTTTCGTTACCCGGATATCCAACTTTAATTTTGGTTGACATGTATTTTTTTCGTAATTTAAAACTAAATTTTAGACCCGATCCGGGCATGTTTTGGACTATATTTGTATTTACCGGAATATCAAATTTTATTTATATAATATTAATTTTATAAACTGATACAAATTAAAATTTAGTCAACTAATAAAAGATTTTTTAAATTTAAATCTAAACAAATTTCCTAACAAACTAACAACTCCTTTCTCTCTCTCTCTCTTTCCTCTGTATATATATATTTATATATATTTTATTTATTTATTTATTTCTTTCCTTATTTAATACACAGCCTCTTCTTCTTACTTCTTCTTCTTCTTTCTTCTTTCTTTTTCTTGATCTTGTTTTATGATTCCGGTGATCACCGCCGGAGCCGTGCTCGTCGCTGACGATCCGAGTGATCCAGTGAACGTACCTTGCCTGTGTGATCACCCTCTTGCCTTGCCTGGATCCATCCTGCATGCCGTGTGTGCGTTGCGACGATTTACCGACGTCGAACGTACCGTGCGTATCCGTCGCGTGATTCGATCGAGGCAAGTTTACCTTGCTACATGCTATGTTACTATATTTACATCCATTTGAATAAATATAATACATGTATTTAAAATTATGCATCCCATGTTATAGTTTTACAGTTTTACGACGTCCGTTTGCATCCGTACAATTTATTCTAGTGCATGCAAATTTATCTTGTTGCATGCTAGACTACAATATATTGCACCCATTTGAATAATAACATCACATAATGTTTAGTTATGCATCTCACATTACCATTTTACAGTTTTATTGTTTTCGGATATCCGTATGCATTCATATCGTTATTTACATATCTAGTCGCATGCTAATTCATCTTGCTACATGCTAGGTATATCATTGTGCATCCATATGAGTAAAATGTTACCCGTTTATCGTATTATACATCCATACTAAAGTTTTACTGTTTTCGGATACCCGTTTGCATCCATGTCATTTAAAATATATATAACTGTATCTATATATCATATTAATTCATATTATTATTGTAGTAACACCCCATGCTTAATAATGTGCATCCCACTTAGTTTTGGAGCTGTAAATGTAACCCTAATCGATGTTTGTGCATCCATACCATTAATTATATATCTATTTGCATTTCATGTCACGTTATTTCATGTTACTGCTACGTTAACACCCCATGCTAGAAAATGTGCATCCTACATAGTAATGGAGTTATAGTCGCAATCCTTAATAGTTATTCTTACATCCATGTTTATTTGTGTATCCATACCATTAATTCTGCATAACTAGTTGCGTCCCATATTACATTAATTCATATTATTAATACATTAGTACCTCATGCTTGATATTGTGCATCCTACTTAGTCATGATGTAATCCCTGATAGATATTTGTGCATCCATATTTTTATCGTACATTCGTACTTTTACTCCGATTCCATACTTGCTACATCTTACTGTTGGGCACCTATTTGTTACACCGTGTACTACTTGACATGACCTGATACACCACTACTTGACATGACTTGATACATATACACTACCTGACATGACCTGATACACCACTACTCGACATGACTTGATACATGTACACAACCTGACATGACCTGATATATCACTACTTGACATGTTACATGATCCTGTTTCTAATGCCGACAATCCTGACATGTTGTCCCGATGGACATATCCTGTTGTCTGTATAAACAAACATGTTCCCGCTTGATCCTGTGTTCGTATTAGCTTCAGATTTATCAATACCTGACTTGAACACATAACTTGGGGGTATAGGGAAATTAAGAATGTAACCGAATGTAACTAAAAGGGCTATCATATTGTTTGCCATTTTTTCGGGCGTTACGGAATACCTATTGTTTGTCGTTTTTCCGGGCGTTACGGAATACCTATTGTTTGCCGTTTTTCCGGGCGTTACGGAATAATCACCGATGGGTTACGATGATGATTACATTAATTGATTTCGAAGACTTTAGAATAGATAACCCAGTAGCACAGTTTAGATTACTCACCGCACGTCACATGTGCTTATACCCTTCTTATTCGTGTTACTGTTATACTTTTATTACTGTTCATACTCATGCCTGCATGACTTGTTACCCCCTGATTATATTATTATTGATATTATGACGCACTGACGTCTGGGTTTTGCATGGCCCAGATCCTCTACCTTTGTCGCAGGCTGATCAGGAGTATTTCCGCCGTTAGGCCGAGCAGTGAGGAACCTGTTAGTATCCAGTTAGTTTAGTTATTTCCGTACCTTCCAGATTGTTATTGTTATTTGGATTTATTGCTTCCGCATATTATTTCTTGACTCGTTTATTCTGGCTCATGGATATGTACCAGATAGTTTATTTTATTTCTACTGTTATTGATATCTCTTGACAGCCGTAATGTGGCTGTGGAGGGATGTTTCCTAGCCACAGGTAGTATGGTTGGCTCTGTCACGTGCCGATCTTAGCGCAGTCTGGGAAGCGGGGCGTGACAGGGTTTGTTTGGTATCAGAGCCATATGATTTAGGTTAATCGAGTTTGTTTCTTTTGTAGTTGGGTATTGGACCCAATACACGAATCAGAATACTCGTGATTAGGAACATGTCCTGCCATATTGTTATCGTAATTCTTGAATCATATCTTTCTCTTGACCCTTGTCTTGACGATATGCAAAGCTCTTTACATCTCGGCTTGAAACCTTTTGGTTCCCTATTGTTTTTCCCTGTTCCTTTGATTCTAATACTAGGATTTGGGCGACTTGAGTGAAGTTATGTGATTGTAACTATGTACCGCGGCATGGTTACAATGCGGTACTCTATTTAAGTAACTTGGAGTCCTAATCTTGATTCCTTTCCTTGATTTATGTTCGTGATATTACCTTACTTCTCTCGGTTTCATTGCTTACCAGTTCATGTTTTATCGTTAGCTTGAATCCTGTTTACCGTGTTTATCTTCTTCAGTGTTTGGCTTCAGGAGAAGTTGTTTCCGGTATCCTACTTGTTCATGATTTTCCCGCATTAGCATTATTCGATTCTGGTGCATCCCATTGTTTTATGTCGTCCAAGTTTATTGCTGCACACTCGATTTCTTGCACGACCCTGTCTAGTTGTTGGGACATACACACTGGGAATGGGAAGATCATATCTAGTAGCAAATGCAAGTATTGTTCTGTTGTTATTTGCGGACGGGAGTTATTTGCAGATTTCTTGGGGATCGATATCGGCAGCTATGATGTTGTCTTGGGAATGGATTTTCTCGGCACTTTCCACGCTCACATTGATTGTAAGGCAAAGAAAGTGATTTTCCAGATTCCCGGACATCCGGAGTTTGTTTTTGCTGGAGGAAGCAGTTCTGTCGGGCCAGTCGAGTTTAGGGCTAGGCCGACAAACAATATTCTTTCGTAGATGGAAGTTGATAAGGAAGAAGCGCCAGCTGTAGTTCGAGAGTTCATGGACGTGTTCGAGGAGATCTCGGGTTTACCGCCAAACAAGATGTGGAGTTCGTGATCGATCTTATTCCTGGTGCAGCGCCAATCTCAAAGGCGTATTATCCGATGGCACCAGTGGAGTTGGAAGAAGTCAAGAAGCATGTTATCGAATTACTTAAGAAGGGTTGGATTCGCAGCAGTAATTCACCTTGGGGAGCTCCAGTTCTTCTAGTCAAGAAGAAAGATGGCACAAGGAGGATGTGCATCGATTATCGAGAATTGAACCGGGTGACTATTAAGAACAAGTACCCGATCCCTCGCATTGGCGAATTATTCGAGCAACTCAGTGGTGCGAGGGTATTCTCGAAGCTGGATTTGCGATCCGGATATCACCAAGTTCGAGTTAAATCAGAGGATATTTGCAAGACTGCGTTCCGAACTCGATATGGACATTACGAGTATTTAGGGATGCCATTCGGAGTCACGAATGCACCGGCGATATTTATGGACTTGATGAACCGAATCTTTTCACCGTTCTTGGACCAGTTTATTGTGGTGTTCATCGATGATATTCTGGTCTATTCGAGGAGCCTTGAAGAGCATGCAGAACACTTGAAGATCGCACTGCAGACATTGAGGCAAGAAAGATTATATGCGAAGATGAGCAAGTGCGAGTTTTGACTTGAAGAAGTGAAGTTTTTGGGGCATGTCGTATCCGGAGATGGAATCGCCGTTGACCCTGAGAAGATTGCAGCAGTTCAAGATTGGCCGATTCCGAAGAACGTAGCAGATATCAGAAGTTTTCTTGGACTTGCCGGATATTACAGAAGGTTCTTGGAGAATTTTGCCCGTTTGGCTGAGTCTTTGACCAAGCTTACGCGAAAGAAAGTATCGTTCGTATGGACGGAAAAGTGTGCGTCAGCTTTTGAGGAGTTGAAGCAAAGGTTGATAACCGCTCCTATTTTGACCGTACCAGATGGTTCCAGAGGATTGGTGATTCACAGTGACGCATCTGGGAAAGGTTTGGGATGTATTTTGATGCAGCATGGGAAGGTTATAGCTTACGCATCAAGACAATTGAAGATCCATGAGAAGAATTACCCCACTCATGATTTGGAGCTAGCAGTGATTTTCGCTTTGAAGATTTGGAGACACTACTTATTGGACGAAAGGGTCGAGGTATTCACCGATCACAAAAGCCTAAAGTATGTGTTCGCGCAGAAAGAGCTTAACATGAGGCAGCGTAGATGGTTGGAGCTGATGGCTGACTACGATCTTGATCTTAACTACCATCCGAGGAAAGTTAACGTAGTGTCGGATGCGCTTAGTCGGTTACCAGCAATTCGGATGTTGACTGCACAGAAAGAACTTATCGAAAATTTTCGGAGATTCGAGTTGGAGATCATGCTACCGCATTCTTCGGGACAGTTGATGCAGCTGCAAGTACAGTCGTCGTTGATCGATAATATTAAAGCAGCGCAGCCACAGGACCCAAGATTGCAGAAGTTTCGAGAACAAGTTGAAGCTGGACTTCGAACAGACTTGTTGATTCATGAAGATGGTTCGTTACGATATGGTAGCCGTTTGTGTGTACCAAAAGGGGACATTCGCGAAGAAGTTATGAAGGAGGCGCACAGTTCTTCTTATTCCGTACATCCAGGAGGCACGAAGATGTACCGTGATCTACGGCGGCATTTCTGGTGGGAAGGTATGAAAAGGGAGATTGCTCGCTTTGTAGCGAAGTGCTTGGTGTGTCAACAAGTTAAGGCTAAACATCAAAGAGTAGCTGGTTTATTGCAACCGCTTCCGATTCCTCAATGGAAGTGGGAACATATAATCATGGATTTCGTGACAGCTTTACCGCGAAGTCCAAAGGGCAACAATGCAGTTTGGGTGATTGTCGATCGATCGACCAAGGCAGCTCATTTCATACCATTTCGAGTTGGTCAATCAATGGAAGCATTGGCAGAGCGGTACATGCAGGAGATTGTGAGATTGCATGGAGTACCTGTGAGCATCGTTTCCGACCGTGATACCCGATTCTTATCGCACTTCTGGAGGAGTTTACAGGAAAGTTTGGGGACGCGACTAAAGTTTAGTACCGCTTATCATCCCCAGACAGATGGACAGTCAGAGAGAACGATCCAAACTCTTGAAGATATGTTGAGAGCTTGTATGTTGGACTTCAAGGGTTCGTGGGAGGATCATCTACACTTGGTGGAGTTTTCGTACAACAACAGTTTTCAGGCGACTATTCAGATGGCTCCATTCGAAGCATTGTATGGTCGCAAGTGTCGCTCACCCGTTTGTTGGGATGATGTTGGAGAACGAAAATTGTTGGGACCAGATTTGATCGTGCAAACAGTAGAGAAGGTTAATACTATCCGGAATCATATGAAGGCAGCACAAGATCGGCAGAAGAGTTGGGTCGATATATCGAGAAGACCTCTAGAGTTCGCTGCTGTTGATCTGGTATTCTTAAAGATATCACCGACTAGAGGAGTGATTCGTTTTGGGAGTCGAGGCAAGCTTAGTCCTCGATTCGTGGGGCCTTTCGAGATTATGGAGCATGTTGGAGAAGTGGCTTATCGATTGTCTTTACCACAATCTTTGGCGAATGTTCATAACGTGTTTCATGTATCTCAACTCCATAAGTATGTTCGAGATGAAATACACGTGCTGGATCATTCGGAGCTGACTGTAAGAGAGGATTTAACCTTTGAGGAGCGACCGATGTCGATTGTTGATCGAAGAGAAAAGGTCCTTAAAAACAAGGTTATCCCTTTCGTACTTGTTTCTTGGGAAAATCGCTCGTATAGAGAATCGACTTGGGAGCGAGAAAACGAAATTCGACAGAAGTTTCCACACTTATTCTTGTAGTTTCATGATTGTTTATCTTTCTTGTTTTGGGAATTTCGAGGACGAAATTCTTTTTGTAGTTGGGTATAATGTAACATCCTAGTTCATTTATACCAGTTCTAGTTCATGTATTTCTTTATTTATGGTATTTCTTGATTTATTGTGTTTTGGGTGCGGATAGTGTATTTGACATTTCTATTTGCATCCGACTTGACCCGCTTGCTTAAACCTGTCTTGATTCATGTTCATGATATATCCTGACTTGTTACGTAGACTTGTGCACTTTCATACATCTTGCATACTAGCATTTTACCTGGCATCTGCATTTTTATATAACATTTAAGTCACATAAAATAGTTTAAAAATATATTGCATGGCCTGCATGATACCCCTGACCTTGTGGTAGCATCCGCGCATCCTGTTCTCATCCCGTTCAGTGAAACGGACTTGTTTGGATGGCTACGCGCACATACGTGCATCCGTTCTTAGGGGTATGTATTTTCGTTACCCGGATATCCAACTTTAATTTTGGTTGACATGTATATTTTTCGTATTTTAAAACTGAACTTTAGACCCGACCCGGGCATGTTTTGGACTATATTTGTATTTACCGGAATATCAAATTTTATTTATATAATATTAATTTTATAAACTGATACAAATTAAAATTTAGTCAACTAATAAAAGATTTTTTAAATTTAAATCTAAACTAATTTCCTAACAAACTAACAACCCCTTTCTCTCTCTCTCTTTCCTCTGCATATATATATTTATATATATTTTATTTATTTATTTATTTATTTCCTTATTTAATACACAGCCTCTTCTTCTTACTTTTTCTTCTTCTTTCTTCTTTCTTTTTGTTGATCTTGTTTCTTTATTCCGGTGATCACCGCTGGAGCCGTACTCGTCGCTGACGATCCGAGTGATCCAGTGAACGTACCTTACCTGTGTGATCACCCTCTTGCCTTGCCTGGATCTATCCTGCATGCCGTGTGTGCGTTGCGACAATTTACCGACGTTGGACGTGCCGTGCGTATCCGTCACGTGATTCGATCGAGGCAAGTTTACCTTACTACATGCTATGTTACTATATTTACATCCATTTGAATAAATATAATACATGTATTTAAAATTATGCATCCCATGTTATAGTTTTACAGTTTTACGACGTCCGTTTGCATCCGTATAATTTATTCTAGTGCATGTAAATTTATCTTGTTAAATGCTAGACTACAATATATTGCACCCATTTGAATAATAACATTACATAATGTTTAGATATGCATCCCACATTACCATTTTACAGTTTTATTGTTTTCGGATATCCGTATGCATTCATATCGTTATTTACATATCTAGTCGCATGCTAATTCATCTTGCTATATGCTGGGTATATCATTGTGCATCCATATGAGTAAAATGTTACCCGTTTATCATATTATACATCCATACTAAAGTTTTACTGTTTTCGGATACCCGTTTGCATCCATATCATTTAAAATATATATAACTGTATCTATATATCATATTAATTCATATTATTATTGTAGTAACACCCCATGCTTAATAATGTGCATCCCACTTAGTCTTGGAACTGTAAATGTAACCCTAATCGATGATTGTGCATCCATACCATTAATTATATATCTATTTGCATTCCATGTCACGTTATTTCATGTTACTGCTACATTAACAACCCATGCTAGAAAATATGCATCCTACATAGTAATGGAGCTATAGTTGCAATCCTTAATAGTTATTCTTGCATCCATGTTTATTTGTGTATCCATACCATTAATTCTGCATAACTAGTTGCACCCCATATTACATTAACTCATATTATTAATACATTAGTACCCCATGCTTGATATTGTGCATCCTACTTAGTCATGATGTAACCCCTGATAGATATTTGTGCATCCATACTTTTATCGTACATCCGTACTTTTACCTTGATTCCATACTTGCTACATCTTACTGTTGGGCACCCATTTGTTACACTGTGTATTACTTGACATGACCTGATACACCACTACTTGACATGACTTGATACTGTTAGTGTATATGCCCTAGAGGCCATTACTGTATCATACTAGTTTGTATATTACTTAATGGAAGCTTGGGATATTCACCTTGTATAAACAATCTTGCTCAATATAGTAGTATGCTACTTGGTTTGTTTCTACTTCAATGTGTACATGTGTTTATTTTGCGATATCACCTATACGCATTAGTGGAGCCCTTAGGATCTTTGCTTGATTACCAGCGTTGTGATGGCAGTCACACTAGTGGGGGCTGGGTAATCTATAAGCACATCCTCATACAGGTCCCTAGTCGCAGGACTATCGAGACAGGGCATCGATACTCCGGAGTAGACTAGCGTATGCGCTTCTCATCCCAGTGTGGGAGATGGTCTGTCCCGCAGCCATCAGTATGTCGTACTGGAGATAGTATACGGGTGCTCGTTAGGTTACGGGTACACTGGACAGGACTCGTCGGGAACTGAAAGGTTGGTATTATACCTATCGTCAGTTATCAGTTCCCAGGTGACATGAGTACAGCTTAGTCCGCTGACTTGACACTGGCACTTCGCCTCGAGTGTGTTCCCACTACACTTTGATCACTACCCTACCACGGCTCAAAGGAGTCGTGCAAACAGGTAGTGGTTGGGTGCAGTCCCGAAGCACTTGGAGGCAGTGCCGGTTAGACAGGATTTGTCTCTCCCGGTATTGGGGGTTGACATCGCGCTGTGTCTAGGAGAGCCATTACACGAGTAGTCCCTGGCCAGGGCAAGCGAGATATACTGGTAGGCTTCCAGTGTTATCTCAGGGTGTTTTGGGCTTCACTCCGACACGACTTGTACCGCTATTGGGGGACTGACGTTTTACCGCCCCCTAGGCCCGACATGCGATGTATCAGACGAACAGACCGGACTGTGCGGAGAATGTCACATTCAGACTCAGTAGGAGTTCAGATGGGGTTTCACCTCGTCAGCCTTCTTGTCGGCATCTACCTGGGGACCGTTACGCACAGCTAGTGCCGCTTGCGGTCTGTGGTTAAACCCACTGCCAGCGTAGTGTCGAGTCTTTAGAGTCCCACACAGAGGGTATTCGCCTCTGGGCAAAACTGAGTAGAGGTCGCATGGTTTTGCGGCAGGGTTCGTTCTCATCCGCGCACTTGTGCACGTTTGGAGTCCGGACGGATTATACTGGCAGGCTCTGGTTTGAGCCAGATACTGGTATATATTTTGTCACGCCCCGCTTTCCGGTATACGGCGAAGTGGACGCGACGAGGCCCGCTACGTATATACTCAGAAGTACATACGCTAAGCGTATCTAAGCAATATAAAATAACTACACAAGAGACAAGGAATAAAAAGAACATCAACTTTTATTCATAACATTCTTTGTACAATACATGAAAAGAAATACAACTGAAATAAAAGATGCCTAAACAGTGGCATAACAGGAAATGAAAAGTACTGAAAAGAAAAGTGTACAATGAAACTACTGTGCTGGATTTTCGGCAAACTGCTCCAAGTCTTCTGCAGATGGCTCGATCTCTGCCGGGTCCGAATCACCTGACGACATTCAAAGAAGAAAGAAATAGAATGTCGTCAGCGAACAGGTCGCTCGGTAAGTCCCGAAGGTAAGAGGAGAAATAGATTAGACAGAGAGTAAGAGAGAGGGAGAGGGTGACTTTTACAGTTGTATTATATTGTTATATTATTGTAGTATGGTGTTAACGCTGTTGTTGTAGCTTGGTACAGAAGGATGCCAGTGTATACGAGAGGGGTCTCAGTATGCTAGAGACCAGAGCAAATAGAAGTACAAGGCTCCGTTATACAACCCGGAACAACGATAATTGGATTCATGTTAGGTGTCTTAATCTTACCGTCTCGTGCCACCTTTAACACCTTCCGTACCAATCTACCCCTTAAACCCCGCGATGTCTTGTTTGTATTGTTATCTTGTAAATTGTATTGATTGTAAGATTGATTGACTGACTGACCGAAACCATGATATCAGAAAACTGTTATAACCGTAGAGTCATGTAAATGGAATACTGGGAAACATGTAAAAGGAATATATATCTATGGTACGGTTCAGTCAGGTTGTGTAAATTGATAATTGTATTCATGGATTCATGTGTTCATATTGACTTGGAATCTTGAAAATTTATATGGTACTTGAATCATATTCAAGTCGGATTATGATCAGACTCAAACCCGAGTCAGACCATAGAAATGTAAATCGAAGTCCTATAATTGCTAGGGTCCTTAGGGTAATTTATAAAACATGAGGGGGTTTTATGTAAAAATACTTTTGTATAGTTTTCAAAATACAACTCAAGTATTTAATTATCGTCTTTATGTATATACAACAATTTAATGATTAAGATAAATATGTATACATGTTCGAATAGCATGAAATGAGTCAAGTATATTATACGAGTAACTACCAAAAACAATGCTGTAAAGAAATATTATGTACGACTAATTAATCAAGTCAAACGAATGCGAGAACATAAACAAAAATATGGCTCTAAGTGTTTTGCATGCGTGAGTTCCAGTTTCACCTAAATACGACTACCGGTTTGATAGATATATATGTTTTCGTATCGTCGCGCAAAACAGATCAGAGTCTATTCGGCACCGTCACATATTTTTAAAATGCAGTTTGAGTTAATTTCCATCAATTTTCAGGTTATGAAAAGTATTAGAAAATTGTAGGTATTTCGATGAACTTATCGAAAACACCAAGATTCACATGATTTGGATTTCTGAAGCTCTAGTTATGATCATTTTAATATCAGCGTTTAAAACAGAAATTCAGATTTCTGGACAGCAACTATATATTCTATTGCAAAGCCTATATCAGGTTGTTTCATGCATTCCTAAGTAATATAATATACAGAAAATTATAGTTCTATCAATGGTGCATCTACACATCTAAATTTTGTCACAAACGGACATCGGGTGTTCGAGTTATGTCCAATTTAAAAACAGTGTGCGAATCGGAACAGATTCTGTCCAGATCCGTCACTTAATATTGTAACACAGTTTTCTTTATCTTAGATGGGTTTTTAGTAAAACTATAAAACTAAGAAAATATAGATCATTCGATATAGATATCAAAAACACCTGAGTTTGCTCAATTTGGATACCGGTATACCAAGTTACATGTCCTAGAAGTTGACCGATAACTGCAGTTTTCTGTTTTACGATCAGTGAATAAAAACGATATAATTCCTAAACCGTTATGCGGATCGATCTAAAATTTTTACAGCATGTATAAAATAATATAATCTATCATATGTAAATTCCGTGAAATTTTCAGAAGTAAAAATTAATTTCTAAAAATTATTTTAAAGCTAAGGTATTGATGTGTATACTAAAATCGGCAGAAAGATTAACTCGTATTTTATGCAGGCTTCTATTTTTCTTTTAATAAACAAACCGATTTCATGTGACATTATAGATATATTGTGGCATGAAATTTGTGTTCTCACAACTTGTAATAAACATTCCTAGTCATGAACAAAGAATTAAAAATACTTTAATTTGAACAAGAGATAATAAGATATTATTAAACCATATAGAATCATATATATCTAAACTTATGTATATGTATATGTATATGTTTATGTGTATCTTCTCTTATGGATTATGATATGAAAAGAATAGGGGGTTCACGATGCATGACAAGAGGAAAATAAGAGGTGGGGGGAAAGGAGAGAGAAGGGACTTACATGCACAAGCCGGTATTGTCACCGAGCTTGTCTATCCGCCGATAGTCTCGCGTTAGTAGCGAGACCTTCTTGAATACTTCTTCATGTTCTTCTTCTTGGACTCTAGGTGAAGAGGAAGAAGTGAGAGATAGAAAAATGTGAGGAAGGAAAAGATATAGGAGGACAATAAAGGTGGTGTAATGGTGAATTATGTATAATAATATATGCATTCAACATGAGAATTAAAAGAGAAATGAAAGGTCACCATTCATTTCGGAAATGAAAGGTCTCATTTGTAGGTTATGAGAATAATAAAAAATGATAAAACATAATTGCAAGAATGGGGATTTGAACATGTGACTTATGGAATAACAATGCAAGGACTTAACCAATGAGCTATAAGGTTATTCATGCATATATTTAATTAGAATTAAATGTATGATGTTGCTTAAAAAGAAAATGGGCTTTTTAGATGGGCTGTGGAGAATAAGAATAATGGATTTGGGTTAAATATTTATGAAAGGAAAAATAAGAATGAGAAGTTAAAAACTTAAATATAAGAAAAAGAAATTGTACCTAGAAAAAAAATACATAATAGATTGAGGAATAAAATAATAATAAATTTAATAGAAAAAGGAAAATACCAAGTACAAATAAATACGGTATATTATTGAAGAGGGATAATACAAATGTATAAAGATTTTGGGGTCATTACAAGAAAGGACGGATAAGGACCAAAGGGAAGAAACCAAGTTTCTTCCTAGTCGTGCTAATCCCCTTTGTTAATTATTACATTAGCACCTAAATTCTTAATTAGGGCAAAGAAATCGGTGAGTAGAATTAACTTTCCAAATTAACCTAATCCTAACCCTAGCAAGGTTTTAATCCAAATCAAATTCAACCTCAGTTTTTATAGAAAATCAAAACCTACCACAAATAGGAATTGACTCGTTAGAACAACTAGAAAAGACATGTTTTCCCTGTGGACCGACCCGTACTCAGCCGGCTAGCTACTAAGCGACGCCGTCTTGATTGCGGTTAGTTCTTTGATTTTAAAGCGTACGCATACGTAAAATCGTACCAATCTGATGTATGGTCGCGAAGGGAACCGGCCGAACATGTACCCGCCAGAACACCCAGCTCCAGCTCGACCGCGAGTGAGGAAGAGCTTACCCCCATAGAACATGCACGTCTTCTTAGAAAAGCCATTAGGGGGATTGATAATTTAGCGGGGATGGTGACCAACTTAGATCACCGTGTGACTGAGATTGAACATGGGGTATCTACGCTGCTAGCGCGAGAGGAGCGTTTCCGTTCACGTTCAAGGGGACGGCGAGGGCCTGAGCTGTGAGGGCACTGCTTTTGGTAAGTTTGGGGGAGGAGGTGGTTTGTAAATAGTTATCATTGTATTGCACATTTTAATTTTTGTACATATTTTTTTCTTTTTCTTTCTTTGCTTGTTTAATTCTGCATTGCATCGTTATAAAAATAAAAAATAATTGAAAATATAAAAAATATTATAAAATCAAATAAAATTTTTAAAAATTATAAAAATTAAAAATTTCAATTTTGGCCATATTTGATTTAAGTTTGACAAGACGGTTAACTAGTTAGGAAAAACTAGATCCTAAACTTAGTAAATTAAAACCCCTAAAAATAACCTTTCTTAAAATTTAACGGTAGAAAATATATGTCCTTCTAGTTTATTTAGAAATAGGCAAATTTGAGTTCAGTTCTTGGGCTAAGTCAAAATAAGAGAAGAGTATTGAAATTTTTATTGAAGTGTAAGTCTGAAAAATAATTCCGAACTTTGAGTCTAAATTCTGAAAGTATATACCCTACAACTCGCACATACACACACCTTGAAACTTGGGATAGTAGAGAATACCTTGAAGTGCTCTTGTCTAAAATCCTTGGTATGAAAAAAAAGTATAAGTGTGAATAAAGAGATATAAAAAATGAACACTGGTTTTGTAATTACTTAAGGCTGCGTAAAATAAAAATATATAGCGAGGGTGCTTTATCACCTAGTGCCTTAAACCAACCGGTTTGGGAGTCACTGCTAAAGCCTTAGGTATTACAAGACGAGGAATTATGCTTTAATGCGCAAACACATTTTGTAATCGGTCATTAGTATCTCAAGAAGTATTAACGGTCGCATGAAAGATGTGTGAGCAAATTGATCTAAAATTTACCAACTAAAAGTACTTTGGACGATGGACAAGAGTATGATAGCTAGAATTGAATTTCCAAATGTAGGGATGATACATACACACACGTAGGGGTATATGATTGGGTTTGGATGAGAGAGAGGAATGAAAATAGGACTTATATTTTTAGTAGAAATGATAAAAATTTCTAAGTTGAGATGAAACCTTAGAAGGAAAATTCAAAACATGCTAAAAGCTAAATAAATTTACAGAACATATACGATCTTAAGTTAAAAGATAAATGAGTGTGAAAAATACGGGTTGATAATTTCTAAGTTAAAGATAATAGAATTTCTTGTTAGATTACCGAATTGAATAATGAAAGTCAGTAGGCCAAATTGATCGGATTTTGTGGGTAGTATCCGCTGAAAACCCTCAGGAGACAACACTCCTCATACTAGGGACACCTTGAGGTTTAACGGCTTGTTGCACGAGCTCAGTGCAATCGTGATTCCCTGCGAAAGTGAGGTTAGGTTTTTTCGAGAATAAATTGGTTTTACTCGGGACGAGCAAAAGATAAGTTTGGGGGTATTTGTTCATATCAGAATTTTGCATCATTATATTCCCCATTCTTTATCATATTGCAAATAAATAGGTGCCTTTGATCCATGTCTGCTAAATAGTTGCAGGTTACAGGTTCTCAGAACAAAAATAGTGAAATTCATGAAAAGACGCTACAAATGTGAGACTACGACCAACAAATAGATGAATTTGCAAGATACCGCCTACCAGTTTGAGGAACAAACGAAGATCAACAAACAGTTCAATATATAAAGTACAAGGGCAGCACAAGATTCAAGACTTCAACGCGAAGTAAACAGTAAAAGTCCAGAAATTCTGCACTGTTGGAAATCTGGAAGAAAGTAGAAAAGACTCTGAGAAACCAAGTGAAGAAAACAGATGGAAAAAGCAACTTGAAGCAACACAGAATAAATGAGCCCAAGAGCCCATCAAACGGCCGCGGAACCGTGGCCAAACAAGGCTTCTGGCCATGGATCCCCGGCTGTGCTGTGCACGTGTCGGTGCGTTGACCCGGCTTTTTAGGGCAGTTTTGTAATTTTAGATGTGGATCAGATGTAAACCCTAGGGTTTTCCCTATCTATAAATAGGAAACCCTAAAGCCTAATTAGGCATGCCTCTTTTAATTTCTAGAATTTTAAATTTCAATTCATTGTAATCGTCAAAGAGTGCATCAATAAAGTAAGTTTTTTTATCTTGAATTTCTTATCTGCAATTTTATTTCTCTGCAATTTTTATCTGCCGTAGTTATTTTCCGCAAGTTAATTAGGCTATTAAAAGAAAATAAAAAAAAAATGAATTCCACTGTTAATTCCCTAATGAGTGAGTAGTTCCTCACTTGTCAGGGTTAGGTTTGGGGAATGTTTGAGAGATGAAAATCGCTTACTCCTTTCTTGCCCGTTCAATATTTTAAAATAGGACTCTATGCAAATCAAACACACACCACTCACTACGGCACCCTATCCCATGAGATAGCGGTGATTCCCTAGTTAGACCGGTTGTGTTTGATTTCCATAGAGGTTAGGGATAAGAGTTAAGAAAGGACCGATAAGGACCAAAAGGAAGAAGCCTAGTTTCTTCCTAGTCGTGCTAATCCCCGTTGTTAATTATTATCTTAACACCTAAGTTCTTAATTAGGGCAAAGAAAGCGGTGAGTAGAATTAACTTTCCAAATTAACCTAATCCTAACCCTAGTAAGGTTTGAATCCAAATCAAATTCAACCTCAGTTTTTATAGAAAATCAAAACCTACCACAAATAGGAATTGACTCGTTAGAACAACTAGAAAAGACACATATTCCCTGTGGACCGACCCGTACTCAACCGGCTAGCTACTGAGCGACACTGTCTTGATTGCGGTTAATTCTTTGATTTTAAAGCGCACGCATACGTAAAATCGTACCAATCAGGACCCCCGTAAAAACTCTGTGGGCCCCCCGATATATCCAAGACCCCTTCAAAATACAACACTGCACATTGAGTTCGCATGACCTATTTGACCCGTCAATCGGAGGTTCTCTCGCTCCAAAGGCGAGGGGTAGTTAATGGCAGCTTAGTTCACAGCTGCCGAAGATTCGGATCCCCACAATCAATAAACCCCAGCCCACCCTAGACAGGGGGAATCTGTAGTATGCCTGACAAGTGCGCGCGTATTCCCATCTCAAAGGGGTGACGAAAAACACTCTACAGATTCTGGCACGCCCGGTGGGACTTATCTTTCCTCCCATATTTCGGGTTAAGCGTTCATGCGAACTCAATCAATATACATATCGATTACCTGTACTGAAATCATGCTTCTTTATGCGGGTTAAAAAATTTCAAATTGCAATCTCTGGGAGCAACAAAATGTCTCTAAGGATCAGCTCAGCTTTCGACACAGCTCCCATCTCCTACACGCTGAAGATGGACGCCAGGACGGTCCTCCCGGCCAGTCTCGGGCGACAATGGGAGGAGCCGCCGTTACCATTTGGCTCTATTATGTTCGTGTCAGCTAACGTCGTCCCAGCTCCTCAAGCTCCGGTAACAGACAAACCGGTCTCAAAAGGGAAAAGACCGAATGTCATGGATGCGAGGGCACCTTAGCCCAAGCACAAATCCGTTTCCGAACGACTCTCCATCGCTCTAGCTGGGGGCAAGGCCATTAACATCAACGAAGCAACGAGGCATCTCGGGCAAGCTTCAGCGGTACCCTCGACAACTGCTCGATCGGGTATCTTCTTTAAGCTCCCTACCAATCGACTCATGGTGGCTTCCCAGAAAATGGATGCCCGCCAAACCCTCAAAATCGAGAAGCTAAGGTAGAAAAGGCTCAGATACATAGCCAACAAAAGGGCTAGGGCTCATGCTAGGCTGAGCTTCATGAGGCTCCAAGAATGGGGTTACTCAGCCAAAGATAAAGAGACGGCTGGATATGTGGTCCACACCGTCTATGCTTCACAGCCATGGTGATGATATAGTGGACGCTACCCAACGTTGACTCGGTCTAAATGATGAAGAGCTCGCTCAGGCCGATAAGCCAAAAGAGCCCGAGATTCCTGCGGAATTGAGCTCAGGCAATAAGGATGACCCGGTTGTCATAACCGAAACTACAGAACAAGCATTTTTCTGATGGCTTCAGAGGCAGTTTCAGGACAGGGATGAGAAGTTAACCAATGTACAGTCTAAGGTCGACGAATTGGCAAACGTCGCAGCAGATCTCGCGACCCAAGTCGCCCGATTACAATTACAGCCGAATCAAATTTTGGTTCATGAGCCAGGGATTGATACCCGGAGGCAGCCAACTGATACCCCTTTCAGCCTAAGAGCGGAGCGCCTTCGCGAAAAATGGCCGCGATCAGCCTCCAGTCCCTTCGATACATACACCGAAGGGGAATTGCCTCTGAAAGAGAAACTGGATAAGGTCTATTCCTTCAAAAGGGACAAAGTCCACAAGATATTCAAGGACGCCCTAAGAAACGGTCTACAACTGCCAGAATCAAAGAGACCGCAAGAAGAGAATATGACCGATGACCCAAAATATTGCCCCTATCACAGAGTGATAAGTCATGCCATTGAGGACTGCTTCGTCTTTAAAGATTGGGTCGAAAAGCAATACAAGATGGGAGAGATAGAGCTGTCTAAAGGCTTGTTAGCAAACAGTCAAGCTACGACCGCCAATTTCATATAAATGGAGACTGGAGCCCTTCGGGAACCTGATTATCTCAGACATGTGCCATTATCTGAAAAGGGCGAACCAAAGATTGATCGGCCTCAAGGACCAGCATCAGTAAAGTACCTACTCCAATGGAGAGAAAGAAGAAGGTATACTCCTTCAGGAGGGATGAAGTCCGCAAAATATTCGCGGACGCCTTGAACAACGGTCTGCAACTGCCTATGAAATGAACATGACCGGCAATCCTATATACTGGCCATATCATAGAATGGTGAGTCATACCATCGAAGACTGCTATAGTTTTAAAGATTGGGTCGAGAACCAATACAAACTTGGGAAAGCCCTACAGTCGTCAGATGTACCAACAAGCCACAGAGCTACGGTCATCAACACAACTCTGCCAAGATCAAAGTTCGAGGAGCTGGGATAACCAAGCTGACCACCACATCGTTAAATTGGGAACGATAGACCTCTAAGTCTTTAAACTGGGAACCGATGACCACCGTGTCATTAAACTGGGAATAATCGACCTCTAAGTCGTTAAACTGGGAATGTAAATAAAAAAGGTGTGAATAAAAAAAATAATAAAAAGCCGAAATGATGGGGCAACTCGCAATAAAAATCAGCGAGTAAAAATAAAGATGAAAATAAAGCCGAAATGATGGGGCAACTCGCAATAAAAATCAGCGAGTAAAATAAATAAGAAAATAAAGCCGAAATGATAGGGTGACCGCGAATAAAAAGCCAAAATGATAGGGCAATCGCGACCTTCGCGATAAGAAAAGCTGAAATGATAGAGCAATCGCGGTAAAAAAAATGGCGAATGATGAGTCGCTGTCGGTACCATATTCCAGTGCAGCGATGCAGACGTCATCCAAAACTCAAATCCCCAACGGCGAATGATGAGTCACCCCTGGTACCATATTCTAGTGCAGCGATGCAGACGCCAACCAAATTCCAAATCCCAAACGGCGAATGATGAGTCGCTCCTTGTACCATATTCCAGTGCAGCGATGCAAACACCGACAATTTCCCAAAATTCTTCCAGCCCTACGGTTGGTCCCCAAGTTGACTACCGTATACAATCCACGGGCTCAAATAATTCTCATCATACACATGCCCCACCGCAATCACCAGTTACGCGGCTGGTCTCCGCCCTTGGAATTATGCTCCATTTGGGAAGACCCACTCATGTGTCCTCACGATATATGAGGAGAACAAACTTACGGGATCTTCACGACTCATAAGAAAACACCTTCGTGGGATCCTTATGACTCACGAAGGAAAAACACACTTGGGAGTCCCCACGACTTCTAAGGAGAAAGTACACCTACGAGATCCTTTCGACTCGTAGGGAGAAAATGCTTTTATGGGACCCTTAAGGCTCATAAAATTGAAAAGCCTTAGGTGATAGGGATCTAAACCTGTCTCCTAAGCCATCGCTCCCCAACAGGCAAAGGCAAATGATGAATTGCTCCTGGCACCTGTGCTTCAGTGTTAGCAACGCTGATGCCGACCCCTACCCTAAAATTCCAAGCTTCCGATCCAATAGACCCCTAAGTCTTTAAACTGGGAACAGATGACCCCTAAGTTGTTGAACTGGAAACGAGGGAGATCCCTTCCCGGCGAATGATGAGTTGCTCTTAGTACCATATTCCAGTGCAGCGATGCAGACGCCAACAAAGTCCCGAAATTCTTCCGGCCCTACGGTCTGGATCATACATCCTGCAAAACCGTATACAATCCACGAGCGTAAAACGATCCCAATCTCTCTCAAGTCCTACCGGCGAGACTACATTCAAAGTCCCTGTAGGGTGTTTTTCTTCACCCCATTGAGATGGGAATACACGCGCGCTTGTCCGGCGCATTACAGATTCCCCCTTCCTAGGGTAGGCTGTGGTTTATTGATCGTGGGGATACGAATCTCCGGCAGTCGCGGACTAAGCTGCCGTGAATTAACCCTCGCCTTTGGAGCGAGGGAACTTCCGATTGACGGGTTAAACTGGTCATGCGAACTCAACGTGTAGTGTACGTGTGTTTTTGTTTTAGGGGGGCTTGGATATATCGGGAGCCACGCAGAGTTTTTACGGGGGTGCAAATTTTGACCTCACCAAAGTGCCCCCCATCAATAAATGCACACCGCACATTTGAGTTGTGTGCATGAAATTGATGGATCTTGAAGCTGAACTTCGAGGTGGAGCATCATTCCGGGGGCAGAGCATCATACTGGGGAGCATGATTCCTGGGGATCGGAGCATCATTCTGATTCACAGAGCATAATTCTAGGGTCGGAGTATCCCTCGGGGAGCATGATTCCCAGGGATTGGAGCATCATTCCGATTTGCGGAGCATAATTCCAAGGATCGGAGTATCATTCCGAAGAGCGGAGCATGATTCCAAAGATCGGAGCATCATTCCGAAGCGCGGAGCATGATTCCAAAGATCGGAGCATCATTCCGAAGAGCGGAGCATGATTCCAGGGATCGGAGCATCATTTCGAAGGGCGGAGCATGATTCCAGAGATCGAGCATCATTCCGAAGGGCGGGGCATGATTCCAGGATTCGGAGCATCATTCCGAAGAGCGGAGCATGATTCCAGGATTCAGAGCATCATTCCGAAGAGCGGAGCATGATTCCAAAGATCGGAGCATCATTCCGAAGAGCGGAGCATGATTCCAGGGATCGGAGCATCATTCTGAAGGGCGGAGCATGATTCTAGAGATCGGAGCATCATTCCGAAGAGCGACAGACATTCTGACCGAAGCATAATTTCGATGCAGGGGTTGATTCCCAGGCGAAGCATAATTCCGACAGGGAAGGCAAATACTCCGAGGCGAAGCATGATTTCGACACGGGGTACGTTCTTAGACGGAGCATGATTCCGGCGCAGAGCTTGTTGGCTGACTTGACTCCGAGACGAAGCATAATTTCGACAGGGAAGGCAGGTACACCGAGGCGAAGCCCCATTTCAACACGGGGTGCATTATGAGATGAAGCATCATTCGGACACAGAGCTTGCTGGTTGACTTGATTCCGGGGGGGGCTTAATTCCGATGGGGAGGTCGCTGGTTGATTCCGAGCCGAAGCATAATTCTGACAGGGAAGGCAGATACACCGAGGCGAAGCTTGATTTCGACACGGGGCACACTCTGAGATGAAGCATGATTCCGACGCAGAGCTACTGGTTGGTCTATTTGATTCCGAGGCGGAGCATAATTCCGACAGGGAAGGCAGATACACCGAGGCGAGGCTTTATTTCGACATGAGGTACACTCTGAGACGGAGCATGATTCCGACGCAGAGCTGGTTGGTTGATTTGATTCCGAGGCGGAGCATAATTCCGGCAGGGAAGGTAGATATCCCGAGGTGAAGCATGATTTCGACACGGGGTAAATTCTGGGACAGAGCATGATTCTGCTGCAGAGGTTGTTGGTTTGATTTGATTTGGGTTGACATCAGCATTGCTACACTGGAATATGGTACCAGGAGCGAATCATCATTTGCCATGAGAGGATTTGGGGATTTTTTTTTGTCGGCATCTGCATTGCTGCACTGGAATAATGCTAGGAGCAACTCATCATTTACCCCGGGAGGATTTGGGAATTGGCTTTTGCTTGGCATCAGTATCGCTACACCGGAATATGGTACCAGGAGCGAATCATCATTTGCGCTTGTTTATTAGGAAGCGATGGCTTAGGAGACAGGTTTTAGGTCCCTATCACCTAAGAATTTTCAATTTTGTGAGCCGTAAGAGTCTTACAAAGCATTTTCTCCCTACGGGTCGTAAGGATCCCGTAGGTGTATTTTCTCCTTAGGAGTCGTGGAGACTCCTAAGTGTGTTGCTCTTTTGTGAGTCGTAAGGATCTCACGCGGGAATTTTCTTCTCACAAAGCGAGAGGACTTTGTGAGTGCATTTAATCTCTTTTTTACAAGTTTGTGCCCTTTCAGGTTTTCACAAACTCGCCTGCAGTCCTGCTGGTTTTACTCACGGAGCCCTTTCGGGTTTTCATCCATGCCCATTTTGCTTATGGACATACCTTTTTTTTCTTTTCTTTTTGAATCTTCACCGCCGGTGGGACTTTGAATGTGGTCTCACCAGTAGGACTTGGGAGGGATTTACGCCTGTGGATTGTATACGGTTTTGCAGGAAGTATGATCCAGACCGTAGGGCGGGAAAAATTTCGGGACTTTGTCGGCGTCTGAATCGCTGCACTGGAATATGGTACCAGGAGCGACTCATCATTCGCCGTTGGGGCTTGAGATTTGGAATTTGGTTGGCGTCTGCATTGCTGCACTGGAATATGGTACCAGGAGCGACTCATCATTCGCCGTTGGGGTATGGGATTTGGAATTTGGTTGGCGTCTGCATCGCTGCACTGGAATATGGTACCAGGAGCGACTCATCATTTGCCATTGGGAACTTGAGTTTTGGACGGCGTCTGCATCGCTGCACTGGAATAATGCCAGGAGTGACCCATCATTCGCCGTTGGGATTTGAGTTTTGGACGGCGTCTGCATCGCCGCACTGGAATATGGTACCAGGAGTGACTCATCATTCGCCGTTGGGAATTGGGATTTGGAATTTGGTTGGCGTCTGCATCGCTGCACTGGAATATGGTACCAGGAGCGACTCATCATTCACCACTTAGGGATTGGGGAGCGATGGCTTAGGAGACAGGTTTAGATCTCTATCACCTAAGGCTTTTCAATTTTATGGGCCGTGAGGGTCCCATAAAGCATTTTCTCCCTACGAGTCGTAAGGATCTCGTAGGTGTATTTTCTCCTTGGGAGTAGTGAGGACCCCCAAGTGTGTTTTTCCTTTGTGAGTCGTAAGGATCCCACGAAAGTTTGTTCTCCTCATACATCGTAAGGACATATGAGTGGGTCTTTCCAAATGGAGCATAATTCCGAGGGCGGAGACCAGCCGCTGGATTGGTGATTGCAGTGGGGCATGGGTATGATGAGAATTATTTGAGCCCGTAGATTGTATACGGTAGTCAATTTGGGGACTGATCGTAGGGCTGGGAGAATTTTGAGAAATTGGATTTTGGTTGGCGTCTGCATCGCTACACTAGAATATGGTACCAGGAGCGACTCATCATTCGCCATTGTTTTGTTTTTGTTTTTTTTATTTTTTTTGTTTTACCGCGATTGCTCTATCATTTCAGCTTTTCTTATCGCGAAGATCGCGATTGCCCCATCATTTCGGCTTTTATTCGCGGTTGCCCCATCATTTCGGCTTTATTTCCATCTTTATTTTACTCGCTGATTTTTTATTGCGAGTTGCCCCATCATTTCGGTTTTTCTTTATTTTTCTTTTATTTACACATTTTTTTTGTTTATTTACATATATATATATATATATACACACGTATATTTTTTTATATTCCCAGTTTAACGACTTAGAGGTCGATTGTTCCCAGTTTAATAACATGGTGGTCAATTATTCCCAATTTAATGACATGGTGGTCGATTATTCCCAATTTAATGACGTGGTGGTCGACTGTTATCAGAGAAAGGCAGATGTCTGAGAGAATCGGTTTCACGAAGAACTTCGGTCTCCGTTTGTATGAAATTGGCGGTCGCAGCTGGACTGTTTGTTAACATGCCTTTAGATAGTTCTATCTCTCCTGCCTGGTATTGCTTTTCGACCCAATTTTTGAAGACAAAGCAGTCCTCAATGGCATGACCTATCACTCTGTGATAGGGGCAGTATTTGGGGTCGTCGGTCATATTCGCTTCCTGCGGTCTTTTTGACTCTGGCAGTTGTAGACCGTTCTTCAGGGCGTGTTTGAATATTTTACGGATTTTGTCCCTTCTGAAGGAATAGACCTTATCTAGCTTCTCTTTGAGTGGAGATTCTCCTCCCACTTCGAACACTGGCTTCCGAGGCTGGTTACCACTAGTCCCGCTCATCCCTTGCTTATTTCGGTTAGCCGAAGTGTTAAAAGATTCAGAATCGTCGGAATTCCCGCCTTTGCGATTATCGTCCTTTCGGTTTCTCCAGGACCTATGTTATTTTGGGAATCCGAGGAGGACTCCTGCTTTGAGCGCTCCAACATCTGGACCTTTCTGGTCAGCTCTTGGAATGTTTTGAGACCCGCAGTGCATAGAAACGGGGCCATCCAATTGTTGATGAGTCGCTCTATTGGCGGTTCACATTTGACGGAGAGATTGTGCCATCGGGTTATAAAATCCGTGCTGCTTTCGTTGTATTTTGGCTTGGTCCTTACGAGATCGGCAATGGTGATCTTATCGCTGACGCTCATGAACCTCTGCCGAAACAGAGACTCCATTTGGACGAAAGTTGTGACGGAGCCATCCGGTATGCTCATGTACCAGTCGAAAGCAACATCGGTCAAGCTATTAACGAACTGACGGAGGAGAAGCGCATCATTGCCCCCAGTATTCCCGCATGAGGCTTTAAAATGGGCGACGTGCTGATTCACATTTCCTGTCCCATCAAATCTTCCAAATTTGGGGATGACATAGCCGCTAGGAAATTCTACCAGATCATACTGAGCATGATATGGTCTCCCACTACTGCTGATAACTTTTTGCGCTTCGGCTTCGGCTACCAATGTTTTGATTTTGTTGGCAACCAAATCCATGATTTGATCTTGAGTTAGTGGGCTACTGTCATTGGTAGCCAAGACATTTCCCGAGATAGGATGCGGTTGATTTTCATGCGATCCGCCCATTTTTGGATTTGAGGGAACGGGCGTCGGCTGTTTCGGGACATCGTTTCCCGGTTCATGAGAGCCCTGCACCTGATTGGGCGGCTGAGAGGCAAGTTGGGCCGTGAGCTGTAAGACGACATTTGTCAAGTCGTCAATTTTTGATTAGAGCTTGGCCATCTCCTTGTCTTTGTTCCTGAGCTGCTTTCGGAGCTCTTGAAGCAGCTCTTGCTCCGCGGTCCTGGGGCGGAAAGTCGGCTCTTCCTCGCTGTCCGAGCCCGACTCTATATGAACTGAGGGCTCTCTCTGCCTATCAGCCTCACTGGGAGGATTTTCATCACCCTCCGGAGGATGTTGATCTTGAGAAGTGACAGCCATATTCACACCAGGTTGGATTTGAGATGTGGTGGCCCCATCCTTACTTTTGCTGCGAAGGTTGTCGCTGGGACGTGTGCCCACTATGTAGACGGTGTGGATAACACATACAGCCATCCCCTGATCTTTGGCGGGGTAACCCTGTTCCTCGAACCTCATGAGGTTCAGCCTAGCAGAAGCCCTAGCCCTTTTGTTGGCTCTATATCTGAGCCTTTTCTGCCTTAGCTTCTCAATTTTAAGGACTTGGCGGGCATCTGTTTCCTGGGAAGCTACAGTGAGTTGATTAGCGGGGATCTTAGAGAAGACACCCGATCGAGCAGTTGTCAGGGGCGTCGCCGGAGCTTGCTCGAGACGCCTTGTTGCTTTGTTGGTGTTGATGGCATTGCCCCCAGCTGGGGCCAAGGAGAGCCGCTCAAACACCGACTTGCGTTTGAGTTGGGGCGCCTTCGAGACCACCACATTTGGCCTCTTGCCTTTCGAGACCGGTTTGTCTGTCACCGGAGCTTGAGGAGCTGGGATGGCGTTAGCTGAAACGAACAGAATAGAGCCAAATGGTAGCGGTGGCTCCTCCCATTGTTGCCCGAGACTGGCCGGAAGGACCGTCCTGGAGTCTATCTTCATCGTGTAGGAAATGGGAGCCGTGCCGAGAGCTGAGTTCATCCTTGGAGACATTGTTGAAAAGTGATTGCTTGAAACCTGCATGAAAGAGCATGATTTTAGTATAAATATAGATATGTATATTGATTGAGTTCGCATTAATATTTAACCCGAAATATGGGAGGAGAGATTGGTCCCATCGGGCGTGCCAGAATCTGTAGGATGTTTTTCGTCACTCCATTGAGATGGGAATACACGCACGCTTGTCAGGCGCGTTACAGATTCCCCCTGCATAGGGTAGGCTGGGGTTTATTGATCGTGGGGATCCGAATCTCCGGAAGCCGCAGACTAAGCTGCCGTTAATTACCCCTCGCCTTTGGAGCGAGGGAACTTCCGATTAACGGGTTAAACTGGTCATGCGAACTCAACGTGTAGTGTACGTGTGTTTTTGTTTTAGGGGGGGTTGGATATATCGGGAGCCACATAGAGTTTTTACGGGGGTGCAAATTTTGACCTCAAAAGTCCTCCCAGCGATGAAGATTCCCCCCTAAAAAAGGTATGTCCACAAGGAAAATGGGCACGGATGAAAACCCGAAAGGGATCCGTGAGTAAAACAGCAGGACCGCCGGCGAGTTTGTGAAAACCCGAAAGGGCGCAAACTCATGAAAAGGTGATGAAATGTACTCGCAGAGTTCTTTCGACTTTGTGAGGAGAAAATTCCTGCGTGAGATCTTTACGACTCACAAAGGAAAAACACACTTAGGGGTCCTCACGACTACTAAGGAGAAAATGCACCTACGGGATCCTTACGACTCGTAGGGAGAAATGCTTTTATGGGACCCTTACGGCTCATAAAATTGAAAAGTCTTGGGTGATAGGGATCTAAACCTGTCTCCTATGCCATTGCTTCCCAATAAGCAAAGGTAAATGATGATTTGCTCCTGGTACCATATTCCAGTGTAGCGGCGCCGATGCCAAACCAAAACTAAATCCCCAAATCCTCTCATGATTGATGATGATTCGCTTCTAGTACCATATTCCATTGTAGCGATGCTGATATCAACCCAAATCAAATCAAACCAACAACCTCTGCGGCAGAATCATACTTCGTTCCAGAATGTACCCTATGTCGAAATCATACTTCGCCTCGGTGTATCTGCCTTCCCTGTTGGAATTATGCTTCGACTCGGAATCAACCAGCGACACTCCGTGCCAGGGACAAGTCGAACAGCGACACTCCGTGCCGGGGATAAGTCGAACAGCCACACTCCGTGTTGGGGACAAGTTGACCAGCGACACTCTGTGCCGGGGACAAGTCGACCAACGACATTCCGTGCCGGGGACAAGTCGAACAACCAACGAAACTCCGTGCCGGGGACAAATCGACCAGGGACACTCCATGCCGGGGAAACGTCGACCAGCGACACTCCGCGCTGGGGACAAGTCGAACATCCAGCGATACTCCATGCCGGGGACAAGTCGACCAGGGACACTCCGTGCCGAAGAAAAGTCGAACATCCAGCGACACTCCGCGCCGGGGAAAAGTCAACCAGCAACACTCCGTGCTGGGGACAAGTCGACCAGCGACACTCCGTACCGGGGACAAGTCGAACAGCCAGCGACACTCTGTGCCGGGGACAAGTCAGCCAACGACACTCTGTGCCGGGGACAAGTCGAACATCCAGCGACACTCAGCGCTGGGGACAAGTCGACCAGCGACACTCCGTGCCCGGGACAAGTCGACCAGCGACACTCCGTGACGGGGACAAGTTGACTAGCGACACTCTATGCCGGGACAAGTCGAACAGCCAGCGACACTCCGTGCCGAGGACAAGTCGACCAACGACACTCTATACCGGGGATAGGTCGAACAACCAGCGACACTCCGTGCCGGAGACAAGTCGACCAGCGACACTCCACGCCGGGGACAAGTCGACAAGCGACACTCCGTGCCGGGGACAAGTCGACCGGCGACACTCCGTGCCGGGGACAAGTCGACCAGCGACACTCCATGCCGGGGAAAAGTCGACCGGCGACACTCCGTGCCGGGGACAAGTCGACCAGCGACACTCCATGCCGGGGAAAAGTCGACCAGCGACACTCCGTGCCGGGGACAAGTCGACCAGCGACACTCCATGCCGGGGAAACGTCGACCAAAGACACTCCATGCCGGGGACAAGTCGAACATCTAGTGACACTCCGTGCCGGGGACAAGTCGACCAGAGACACACCGTGCCGGGGACAAGTCGACCGGAGACACTCCGCGCCGGGGATAAGTCGAACAGCCAGCGACACTCCGTGCCGGGGATAAGTCGATCAACGACACTCCGTGCCGTGGACAAGTCGACCAATGACACTCTGTGCCGGGGACAAGTTAAAATCCAGAGACACTCCGCGCTGGGGACAAGTCGACCAGAGACACTCCATGCCGGGGACAAGTCGACCAGCGACACTCCGTGCCATGGACAAGTCGAACAGCTAGCGACACTCCGTGCCGGGGACAAGTCGAACAGCCAGCGACACTCCATGCCGGAGACAAGTCGACCAGTGACACTCCGCGCCGGGGACAAGTCGACCAGTGACACTCCTTGCCGTGGACAAGTCGAACAGCGACACTCAGTGTCGTCGACCATCCATTTCATAAAAAGGGCAGTGCCGGCTTCCCACAAAGCGGGAACCAAATTGCTCCGTGCCAGGGAAACGTCTACCATGGACACTTCGTCTCGGAGACGCGCCAAGCGTCGACCGTCCATGTCGTAAAAAGGGCAGTGCCGGCTTCCCACAAAGCGGGAACCAAATCATTCCGTGCCGGGGAAACGTCTACCATGGACACTCCGTCTCGGAGACGCGCCAAGCATCGACCGTCCATGTCGTAAAAAGGGCAGTGCCGGCTTCCTACAAAGCGGGAACCAAACCACTCCGTGCTGGGGAAACGTCTACAATGGACACTCTGTCTCGGAGATGCGCCAAGCATCGACCGTCGTAAAAAGGGCAGTGCCAACTTCCAAAAAAGCGGGAACCAAATCAAGTCTCCTCCACGTGAAAGAAGATCTATCAATTTCATGCACACGACCCACATGTGCGATGTGCATTCATTGATGAGGGCATTTTGTTGGGGTCAAAATTTGCACCCCAGTTGACCAAGTCAAAGTCAAGGTCAACCCCAAGTAAGCAGGCCCAAGCCCAAGCAAGTGGGCCCATGCCCAAGTTGATCCCCGCGGCCGGCCTTCCCCATGCCGAAATAAAAAATCATGTAATAAATAATTTTGATGTAATTTTTTATGCATGAATGTAAGCGAAATGGGCATAAAGCCAAATTTTTGTAAGCCCATGGCTCATGTGCAAAAGAAATGAGCACATGCGGCATGGGATGGGCAAAATGCCATTTTGTAAAGCCTAAGGGGCTATATGAAAATTTGTAAGCCTATAAAAGATAACATGATGATGAAATAAAGTATACAATTCATTCTCCCCAAAAACTAGGGTTTGTGTGCCTCCTTCCCCTTTTTCAAGGGTCTAAAACCTTCTTTCTCTTTTTGAATTAAATCAAGAGTTTAACTCTTCCTTTCTAAACAAAGTAGTTTTTCACCACAAAACCCACAAAGGGGAGCTCGGATCTCCCATCAAATCTCTAAAAAGGGAGATTTTGAATCTCACTCCCCTTTCCCCCCAAGATTCGGCCAATCGAGAGGAAGAAAAAGGAGACCCATCTCCAAAAACCCCACGTTGGGAGCATCCAAGGATCAAAAGAAGAGCCAAAGATTTCTAATAGGGCGCTGCCCCGCACCCCGTAAGGGGGCTGCTAGCCCCCTTCACCCCTAGCCCGCTATCCGGGTAGCGGGACCCCCGTAAAAACTCTGTGGGGCCCCCGATATATCCAAAACCCCTTCAAAAGACAATACTGCACATTGAGTTCACATGACCTATTTGACCCATCAATCGGAGGTTCTCTCGCTCCAAAGGCGAGGGGTAATTAACGGCAGCTTACTCCGCGGCTGCCGGAGATTCGGATCCCCACAATCAATAAACCCCAGCCTATCCTAGGCGGTGGGAATCTGTAGTATGCCTGACGAGCGCGCGCGTATTCCCATCTCAATGGGGTGACGGAAAACACCCCACATCTGCGATACCTGCTTTAATCTGTAAATTGATTTAAGCAGCTTGCACACGCTTCCGCTGCTCCCACTGTCTACGAAGCCCTCTGGCAGTGCCATGTACACGCTCTCTTCTAAATTACCATTTAGAAAAGCGGTCTTGACGTCCAACTGCCAGATTTCGTAGTCATAGTATGTAATAATGGTAAGTAGGATCCTGATGGACTTAAGCATAGCAACAGGGAGAAAAGATCTCATCATAATCGACACCTGGTCGTTGACGAATACCTTTTGCTACAAGTCAGTTTTGAAAGTCTCAACTTTTCCATCTACACCAATTATCTTTCTCAAAGATCCACTTGTTCCCGATGGGTTTTACCCCTTCAGGAGTAACATCCAAAGTCCATACTTTGTTGGTGTGCATGGATTCCATCTCAGATCGCATAGCATCCAGCCATTTCACAGAGTCTCCACTTGTGATGGCCTACTCGAAACTAGTTGGGTCATCATCTTTCATGATGCAATCCTCGCTCCTACCGTCTATGAGAAAACAATAGTATCTCTCAGGTGGATGAGAAACCCTACTAGATCTGCGGAGTGGCTGAGATTCGCTGGGGACTATTGAATCCTCCGGTTCCATCAAATCGCCAGTTATAGTTTGTATTGCTAGAATTTCTTCCAATTCTACCTCAATGCCACCGATTTCTTTCACAAAAAATTCTTTTTCTAAAAATGTGGAATGTCGAGAAACAAACACTTTTTGTTCCTCGGTGTGGTAGAAGATATTCCTTCGCGTTTGTTTGGGATATCCTACAAACTTGCACAGAACTGACCTTGCCTCGAGCTTGTCTGGATTTTGTTTTTAACATAGGCTGGACAACCTCATATCTTAACTTGTTTAAGAGATGGTCTCTTCCCGTTCTATATCTCATATGGAGTGGTAGGCAACGGATTTGGTCGGAACTCTATTCAATAGGTATGCAGCTATATCAAGTGCATAACCCCAAAATGAAAAAGGCAACTCAGCAGTACTCATCATAGAGCGCACCATATCTATCACGCCCTGTAACAATCCTAATTTTCCTATACACTTTTCTACACAAAATTTTAAAATTTTTCAAAATCCATAAAGGGGTATTTTAGCCTGAGCACAAGATATAAGTAATTATTTTTTTTTAATTACAAGTTACAAGAATGTAATAACTCCATTTTTAGTGTACAAGAAATTACTTTAAATTTAATGTATACTCTGAGTATTTATTCTTGCTGCTATTATTTTAAGTAATTAAATAGCACCATAATTACAAGAAGGAGTTTGTAGCTCATCGGTAATACCTTGCACTGCTGAACCAAGCCACCAGAGTTCAAATCTCATACCCCACATTATTTTTAATATTGATTTTTTTTAAAACCTTTATAATACCAAGAGTTTACATGTGCATATCTCACAAAAACCCCACTCCACCCAAAGATGTAACACTGCCAGAGGGTAGATGAACCGTCGGGGGGGATCCCGGCGGCCTGACTTGGCCGGGAATCGGCCAAATTGGCCTCGATTCGGCCAACTCAGTCCTCCGACCGAGTCACGGCCGAGTCGGCCGAGTCGGCCGATTCCGGCGACGGCCCCAACATGAAAGTTGTGTCTTTTCATGTTCCCTATGCACCTGCAAAATTTCAGCCTCAGACCATTTCCAGAGCTCTTTTAAAACCCCAATTATTCCACTTTTAATACATTTTTAATACATTTTATCACATTTTTCATTTTAACCTTTCACCTACCCTAATCTTAGCCAAACCCTATAAATACACCCTCTACCCTCTACCCTATCACCCCAAAATCCTGAGCCCACTCTCTTAAAAAATTTCCAAGAGTCGTGTACTTTGAAAACAAGCTCGAGGCGAAGCTCCGACGAAATTCCGGCGGAACTTTCGGCGAACGTTTTAGGAACTACCAGTGACGACACAACACCTCGGCGATCCCTCTAGTTCCCTCTCACTCTCTAGTGTAATCTAAAACCCGTAAGTCCCTTTTCTATCTCTTTTTTCCATTTTTAAAATACGAAATTACAAAACCCGACGGAATCGGAACAAGTCCGATTTCCGATTCGGTTTTCTATAAAAATTTCACTTCTCACTAATACAATCATACTTAGACATTCTTATGTTGACTATTAAACACTAATCAAACAATTTGAACAAGTTTCATCACATGAAATGATAGCTATTTCAAATTATCGTATTTTTCACTTAAATACCATATGATTTCAATTCTTCATTTAACCCCATCAAACTTGCTATACATTTAAAGTAGATCACGAGGTAACGACCTACCTCTTCACACACTTATATGCAACACCCCCGAGAACTTAGAATACGAGAAAACAAACTTTTTCATTTAAATACCATATACTTAATAAAACTATTTCTAAAAGATTTAGTTTTGATACACTTTTTAAAGAAGTACCACTTATTAGGAAAATACGATAAGTTGTGGACATCGGTCATTTATCTAAACCTGACTTTGTGGTGTCTAGGCTAGGCAAGTGAGAAAGGTAACTTTAAAAGGCCCGACTTACGGTGATTCGTGAGCGGATCCCTCCTTTCTTCGCTTGTACTTACCTGGCCACAATTGGCGATGAAGAGACGATTTGAGGCATCTCACGACTTGTCATTTAGACCATTTAGAAATAGTCTAGTTAACTTAGGAAACCCTAGAACCTAAAATACGGAAAATTGACATTTTTACCAATAAATACCATTTACTTTATAAAACCGTTTTCTAAAGGATTTAGTATTTTACAATCTTTGCAAAGCGCCGCTACAACCCATTTTGGGGAACCCGTTCGGGATGGTGCGGATTATCGCATATTCTCGGACTTAGTAGTGCGAGATTCAGACCTCCGCAAGGAGCATTCGGTCTCGAAAGATTTAAAATACGGCATATTAAGAAAATGGGATTTTTAGAATATAAAATATTTATTAAAATTATTTTTGTATAAATATATGTATATTTATCATTAAAATATCTATTTTGTTATGATATAAATATTCCACTTTTTTCTAAAAATCACAAGAACAAATTTTACACTAAAATACTATGAATTCCAAATAAATCAATATTATACATAAATACCTTTAATTATGAATCTATGATATTTTCACTAGAAATATCACAATATAAAATCCACATTCATTATAACTCTAAAGACGAATAATGAATACTTGAGGTGTATTTTGAGAAGTATATAAAAGTATTTTTACATAAAACCCCTTAAGTTTTATAAATTACCCCAAGGACCCTAGCAATTATAGGTTTAAGAAATAATCAAGACTTCGATTTACATTTCTAATTGTCTGACTCGGGTTTGAGTCTGATTAATCTGACTTGAATATGATTCAAGTTACTCTACAATTTACAATCTTCAACATGAATCCAATTATCAATCTATACGACTTGACTGAACCGAACCATGGATATATATTCCATTTACATGGTTCTCCAGTTATTCCACCTACATGATTCTACGGTTACATCCATTTACTGATATCATGGTTTCGGTCAGTCTTTCAATTATACGCTCAATTCAATTACAGTACAAAACAATACAAGGAAAACACTACGGGGTTTAAGGGGTAGACTGGTACGGAATATGTTAAAGGTGGCACGAGGTGGTCACTTAAGACATAATTACATCCATGCCGTTGTTCCGTGGTATTATCGACGGAGCCTTGTACTACAGGTTACCAAAGTCCCCGGTGTAAGTGGGACTCCGCTCGTATACACTGGCATCTTCTGTACCAGGCTACAAACAACAGCGTTAACACTAAATATAACAATATAACAATATAATACAACACTATAAGATACCTTCTTATTCTGTCCGTTCTACTTTCCTCTTATCTTTGGGACTTACCGAGCGACCTGTTCGCTGACGACATTCTATTTCTCTCTTCTTTGAATGTCGTCAGGTGATTTGGACCCGTCAGAGATCGAGCCAGCTGCAGAAGACTTGGATCAGTTCAGTGAAGACCCCGAGCTCTAGTTCATTATACATTTTTTTCATTTCAGTACTTTTCTTTTCTGTTATGCCATTGTTTAGGCATTGCTTTTTATTCCAGTTGTATTTACTTTCCATGCATTGTACAAAAGAATATTAATAAATAAAGTTGCTGTTCAGTTCATATCTTGTCTCTTGTGATTTTACTTTATATTGCTTAGATACGCTTAGCGTATTTACTTCACAGTAAATACGTAGCGGACCAGTCGCGTCCCCTTCGCCGTATACCGGGAAGCGGGGCGTGACCATTTGACCCAGAGCTTTAGACAGTTGTACAAAGAAAGAAGAAAGGAATGTCGTTAGTGAACAATCACTCAGTAAGTCCCAAAGGTAAGTAGAGATAGAATATGCATGGAGGGAATATATCTTATAATGTTTGATTATATTGTTAACGCTGTTGTTTGTAGTTTGGTATAGAAAATGCCAGTGTATACGAGAGGAGTCCCATTATTCCGGAGACTAATGTATACAGAGCACAAGGAACCGTTCAGCCACGGTACAACGACAATGGATATTCATGTTAGGTGTATTATGGTTACAGTCTCGTGCCACTTTTAACACCTTCCGTACCAATCTACCCCTTATAAACCCCACGATGTCTTTTGTACTGACTGTATTGTTTTGTTATATAGATGGATGACTTTACCGAAACCATGATATTAGTAAATGGAATGGATATAAATGGAGAGTCATGTATATGGAGTATATCTATAGTTCGGTTCGGTCAATATAGATTTATATAGATTGAATAGACGGATTCATGGATTCATGTTGTATTGTAGTTATATACTTGAATCACATTCAAATCAGATTGATTAGATTGAGACTCAGTCTGAGTCAGATACTTTTGAAAAGAACTTGAAATCCTGAATTAGTTTTGATGTTATCGGTAACCGCTGCACATGGAAGGCAGGATTTGTGTTTTTTTACCAAGACAATTACCGTATTGATAACACCGTTTGTTAGATTGTCTACCTTAGATAGGCAATCACCCATATCTCCGGCTCCCTGAGGCTCAAGAGAATGGTCCCGCTTAAACCTATATTTACTAGGGTTCTTATTGTAATTTAACATAACTTGAGGGGGTTTTATGTAAAAATATTTTGATATAATTTTCAAAATACACCTCAACTATTTAATTATCGTTTTTAGGATTTTCATAGATGTTTATATTATAATTGTGAAATTTCTAGTGAGTAGAACCTAGTTTTCATAGTATAGGGTATTTTCTTAAAATATTGGAATTGTTTTGTATTTGGATGATATTTTCATGTAACGGTGATTCTTTTGATTTGGAAAACTTAGAATATTTATATAATATAATTGAAATAGATATTTTGATGATATATATAAATATATATAAATTTTATTTATTTTCTTGTAGAAATCTCATTTTCTAAAGAAAAATGAATAAAAATTCTATCGAGATCGATTGAACTTTTCGGAGGTCTGCATCTCGCTCTACGAGGCCCGAGGATGTGCGATAATCTGCACCATCCCAAACGGGGTCCCCAAAAGTGGGTTGTAGAGGCGCAATTGCAAGAAATTATTTAATACATCTTTTTAAAGAAATGGTTTTATAAGTTAATGGTATTTATTTGAAATATCGTATTATCCCATAGCTATGTTCCCAAATTTCCATCGTACTATGTCATGAAATGTGTGTTGTGATGAGGTAGGTCATTACCTCGTGAGTTTTCTAAGGTAAAAGGGTCAAAAACAATAAGAAATGTCAAATCTAAATATAAGGGTATTTTAATGTAAAAATCATATAGAACTTGCTATGATTATTATTTTGATGTCAAACTTGTTTTATTATCTTTGTTAATGATTACTAAACAATATATTAACATTTTGGAGGTTTGTTATTAAGAAAAATTTGTATTTTTGAAGAAAATGAAATCGGAAGTCGGATCAACTCCGTTTCCGACGAGTTTTGAAATAAAAAAGTTTTAGAGTAGAAAAAGAGAGGGAAAGAAGGGACTTACAGGCTTTTGGGAAAGAAGAGGGGTTGGAGAAGACTAGGGAAGCGTCGGGACGTCGTTTCATCGCCGGAATCTCCTTTGATCTTCGCCGAAACTTCACCCTTTATTAACTCCACTTGTACACAAAAGAGACTTAAAAGTTTTCGAGAGTCTTGGCAGGGAATTCTGGATGAGGATGTGTGAAATGGGGTATGGTATTTATAGGAAAAATTAGGGTTTGGTGTGTTAAAGAACGCATTTAAAATTTTCATTAAAATTTGGATTTATTGGTATTTTATTGTTCTTTGGATAATTGCACAGAAGATAAACAGCCTAGGGAAAGTGAGGTAGACCAAAAGGTTGCTGGGGAAAACAATGAGGGGAATCACCGACGGTTGGCCCGGTGGTACCGGCCAATTTGGGCATTTCGCCGGCCCAATACCGACGAGGGGTGCTGGGTTTGGTGCCACGTGTTGGTGTCGCCTCGTATACCCTCGTGCACATATTTGAATAATCTGTGACTTTTCATTCTACGTGTTGTGCACGTGCAAACCTTTGGGCTTCTAAAAGATTAAAAGAAAATAAAATAAAAAGATAATGTGGCTAATGGGATTTGAACACAGGTGCTATGTCTTAACAGTGCAATGCCTTTACCAGTGAGCTACAAGCTCTTGCATGCTGTTCAAAAGTAAAACAAAAACTTATAGCATACACAGGTTTGCAAATACCCTAATTGTACATTAACTTTTAAACTATTTTCTGTATATTGAAATTGGAGTTGTCACAATATTTATTAGGGTGTGATTCCTCCGCTCCGAAACTCCATTGTGCTGTGGTGTGTTCACTACCGAAAGACGCGATCGGGATGTTGGGACGTCCGGCCTGAAATTTGGGTGGCAGATACTATTTGGTTTTATCCGTCCACCTCTCCGAAGATGCCAAATTGATTTATGGCACCGTGTATCGGAGGTTTAGACGGATGCGGCCGTTGTAGCAGACTTCGTCAGATTCCCCCTCGTGTACGAGAGGTTTTTGATTGTGGGGACGCGCTTCCCTGTAGGCGCAAGCCCCTGCAGTTAATTACGCTACCGCGGTGCGGTGACAACTTTCTCCTTCTCCAGATGGTCACTTCGTGTCGTGAGTGTTTGTTTTGTTTTCGGTTGCCTGTGGATCGTATACAGAGACTAATTTATGTTGTCGCCCGTAGGGCGTGGATTAGTCTAAATCCGTATTTTCTTAGATTTGGGTTTGGGTTGGTTTAAGGATCGTTAATCTTGTTTTAGATTAAGATCAACTTAAATGCTTATTAAGGATACGTTAGCCTAATTTTAGACTAAGATCTACTTAATAAGGTTCTAGGATCATTTAGATCCAACAAAAGAGTATTTGGACTCTATCGTTTTAGTTTAGGGACATTGCGGTCCATAAGTTTAAGGACATCATGGTCCATGGAGTTTAAGGATCTCATAGTCCGTAAGATTTAGAGACATCGTAGTTTGTATAGTGTAAAGACATCATAGTCTGTAAGGTTTTGGTTTACCCGTTTGGGGATGCACCAAAAGTTATTGGTTATTGGGACCCTCCATCTCTCTGAAGACATTCAAGAATTACAACGACATGTATCAGAGGTATGAAGAGATGTGCCCTTTGAACCAATGTTGGTTGGGAGATCTATAGTCAGGCTTGGGACTAATACCAATTAAAGAGATTGTGAGCACATGGGCTCGGTTGATCTGAATTAGGGGACTTGTGGCCAACTTGAGCTCAGTCCACCCAGTTTCGAATAAAGTGTTGAACACTTGTTTGAGCTCAGTTCACTCATGTTGAATAAAATGTTGAGCATTTGTTTGGGCTCAGCCCCTTTTGTTCAACAATACTGAGCATTAATTTGGGTAGTGACACCCCTTTTCCTTTTTGTCTTTTATTTAGTGTTGAACACTTTTTACGGCGCAGAGCGCTTTATGTATAGATCGCTTTATTTTTCCTCAGCGCCCACATGAGGAGCACGTGGAGCACCCGGCGCTGAGCGCCAGACTGGGAGCGCTACAACGCTTCTTTTAAAAGGGCGCTCACGTGAGGAGCACGTGGAGCGCTTGGCGCTGAGCGCCAGACTTGGAGCGCCAAAGCGCTTATTATAAAAGTGCGCCCACGTGAGGAGCACGTGGAGCGCTTGGCGCCAGACTTGGAGAGCCAAAGCGCTTATTATAAAAGTGCGCCCACGTGAGGAGCACGTGGAGCGCTTGGCGCTGAGCGCCAGACTTGGAGCGCTAAAGCGCTTGTTCTCCGCCGAACACAGAGACGCGACCGCATAGGTCCGTCTTGCCTGAATTTGGGGGCAGATGCTATTTAGTTTTATCCGTCCATCTCTCCGAAAATGCCAAGTTGATTTATGGCGCCGTATATCGGAGGTTTAAACGAATGTGGCCATTGTAGCAGACTTTATCAGATTCCCCCTCGTTTGAGGGATTTTTGATTGTGGGGATGCTTTTCCCTGCAGGCGCAAGCCCCTGCAGTTAATTACGCTACCGCATCGCGGTGACAACTTTCTCCTTCTCCAGATGGTCACTTCGTGTTGTGTGTGTGTTTGTTTTATCTTTGGTTGCCCGTGGATTGTATACGGAGACTAATTTATGTTGTCGCCCGTAGGGCATGGATTAGTCCAAATCCGTATTTTCTTAGATTTGGTTTTTGGTTTGGGTTTAAGGATACGTTAGTCTCATTTGAGACTAAGATCAACTTAAACGTTTGTTAAGAATACGTTAGTCTAATTTTAGACTAAGATCAACTTAACGATTTGTTAAGGATACGTTAGTCTAATTTTAGACTAAGATCAACTTAACATGATCATTTAGATCCAACAAAAGAGCATTTGGACTCTATTGTTTTAGTTTATGGACTTTGCGGTCCAGTTTAAAGACGCCATAGTCTGTAAAGTTTAAGGACATCATAGTCCATGAGTTTAAGGACCCCACAGTCCGTAGTAGTTTAGAGACATCATAGTCTGCAAAGTTTAAGGATATCATAGTCCATAAGTTTAAGGACCCCACAGTCCGTGGTTTATTTGGTTGTCAGGACCTGTCACCTCACTGAAGACGTTGAAGAATTACAACGACAAATATCAGAGGAGTGAAGAGATGTACCCTTGAACCAATATTGGTTGGAAGATCTGTAGTCTAATTTGGGACTAAGATCAAAGATTTTTGTGAGCACATGGGCTCAATTGATCTGAATTAGGGATCTGTGGCCACTTTGGGCTCGGCCCATTTAATTAAGATGTTGAACATTTAACAATGCTGAGCATTGGTTTGGACTCTGACAATCTTTTCGCCTTTTATTGAGTGCTGGGCACTCATTATAGCCCTGGGGCCTTTTTTATACAACAGTTTATGTTCTCTTAGCGCACACGTGAGGAACACGCGGTGCGCTTGGCGCTGAGCGCCAGATCATGAGCGCAGAGCGCTTCTGTTAAGTAGCGCACACGTGAGGAGCACGTGGTGCGCTTGGCGCTGTGCGCCAAATTTTGGAGCGCTGGGGTGCTTCTGTTAAATAGCGCACACGTGAGGAGAACGTGACGCGCTTGGCGCTGTGTGCCAGACTTTGGAGTGCTGGGGCGCTTCTGTTAAGTAGCGCACACACGAGGAGCATTTGGCGCTGTGTGCCAGACTTTGGAGCGCTGGGGCGCTTCTGTTAAGTAGCGCACACATGAGGAGCACGTAGCGCGCTTAGCGTTGTGCGCCAGACTTGAGCACTGAAGGCTTCTATAAATTTGGAGCGCTAAGGCACTGCAGCGCTAGATTTGGAGCGCTGTGCGCTAGATTTGGAGTGCTGTGCGCTTATTTTAATTAGAGCGCTAAGGCTCTTTTTAGGCGACTTTGCGCTCTGAGAATTAAGTTCTCTCTTATAAGAAACTTTGTCCCATGGGTTTAAGAACAAAGTTCTTATTTTATAGGAGATGTTTTCAATCTCTTATATTTTGGTGAAAGGCTTTGCCTTTATGGATCTGTGATCCTAAGAGAATTGAATTATTCTCCCCCCTTTTTTATAGTGAGATGTTATGATCTCTTTTGTGAGAGACAATTTGTCTTAAAGATCTATGATCTAGCATAAGAACTAAGTTCTTTTTCTGATGAGATTTTTTTATCTCTCTGTTTTTATCTTGAAGAAAGTTCTTCTTCTACCGAGAGCTTTCTCTTTGAAGTTTTTCAAAGTTTTGGGGGGGGGGAGGGGTTCCTCTCTACGAGACTTGAAGTTTTGGGGCCTTTATATAGGGCAAGCTGATTTATTGAATCGGTTAAAGAGATCTTTTCTCAAATAGATTTGGGGATTTCCTACCGTTGGATCTTTGATCCTAGGGCTTCTGATTTACAGAAGGCAATCTCTTGTTTTTAACAAGATTGGGAAATTTTTCCCCACACAGAATTTATTCTGTATTTTAGTGATTTTTAATCACCATTGGATCATTGATCCGACAGTGCTCTAATTTAAAGAGCAAAATCTTTTTGTTTGGAAAGATTCTGAAGAATGTTTTCTTAACAGAATTTTATTCTGGTAACTTGATGATTTATCATCTTTGTTGGATCTTTGATCCAACGGTGGGGAACATTTAGTTCTAGTGCTAGCGCACTCATGCTTTGCACGTGAGCGCTGCTTCAGAGCGCTGGCGCTCTTAGCGCGAGCGCACCCGTGCTCTGCACGTGAGCGCTGCTTCAGAGCGCTGGCGCTCTTAGCGCGAGCGCACCTGTGCTCTGCACGTGAGCGCTGCTTGCTGGCGCTTTTATGAAGCGCTGCTTCATTTCAAATTTTGAAAATTTGAACAGAGCTTTGTTCCGATTGGGGGAAACAAATGCCCCCCCACCATTGCGCTCACGTGGCTCACACGTGAGTGCAGCGGTGGCAGCATCTGCCCCCTTAGATCAACTTAGAACTTGAAACGGCTCTCGGTGCCTATAAATAGGACCCTTGGCCCTTTGAGATGATCTCTGTTCATCTCCTTACTTTTTTCTGAGAATTATTTCTCCTTCAAAGCATAGCTCTTCGTCTTAAGAATTTTCATAGGTACAGAACTCTGTCAAAAATATACGTAAAGATTAAATCTTTCTAGGGTTTGTCCCATTAACAGAGCTTTGCTCTTTTCAAATCATATAGATTTTTAGGGTTTCTTAATAGAGCTTTGCTCTTCATAGATCTAAAGAGTTCTTTCTTAGGGTTTCTTAACTCATTAATAGAGTTTTGCTCTTTTCAAATCATATAGATTTATTAATCTTTCATGAAAACTCTTAGAGTTTGTTCATAGATCTTGAAGATCTCGGGATTTTTTGATTCATTAAAAAAAACTTTGCTTTAAGTTTTCTGATGGGTTGTTCCATCATTTTACAGAGTATGGCTCTTCAAGATTTTTCTTGAGGAATTTTATTCCTCTCATCATCAGAGCTGACAGATGTCACTCTGTTGTAGAGCGCTGCTCTCAATGGGAGATTTACTCCTTGGCCCGAGGGGCCCTCATTAAATGAGAATCCTTTGAGGATTTCCTCATTTAATGACAGTCTCATCAAATGATGAGACTATTTTACTAATAATGAGAATCATCTAGATTGTGTGGGTCCTCTTTGGCCCCTTTTTACTGTATTGCAGTGTGGTACGGATTTAAAGTACCAAGTACCGAACTTGACTTGTAGCATTGATGGCTAACTTTGTTCTCTTTCGCGCAGGTACCATGTCTTTCGATACTTCGTTTCCCTTTGTCCGTTCAGAAAGCGGGTTCCCTGCAGCGCCAGTAGACCGAGAAGTTTTCGCACTGATCAAGGATCACGACCCAGAGCGGAAGAATCTCCATTTATGGGGAACATGGTACAACCGGATTATCAGAGGTCGACGGAGCTTTTCTTGCGCGACACCCTCGAAACCTATTTCGGCGATCTCTTACGTCGACCCACCCCAAGTGAACTACATTGTGGAGGAGGTCAATTGGACTTCAGATGGTCTCCTTCAGCCTTCTTTGGCTGCGATACCCGTACAGCCTCCAATGGCGTTGGATATCTTGGGACGACGTATATGTCAAGGTGAGTCGCGCCCTTGGGGACAACCTTATAACATAGGATTAACTCCCCATCACCCAGCCGGATATTTGCTGTGGACCCGGTACATTTTGTTCGCCAAGAGGTTGCGGTTGCTGAGGCTCGGGTTGTATCCCACGATTTACATTTCTCTCTTTCAGTACTCCACGCCTCCTACATGGTGGGTAAAAGCCTTTTTGGAACAATAGAACGTTCCAACTCACACCTTCTTTTTGTTGGATCGGGAAGTCTCAATCTCTCTAGAGGAGTTCGCGGAGATCTCTGGCTTGCCTGTCAGAGGGGAGCATTATGAGGAACTACTCCCTCATGATTAGTACATCTTTGCTTCCAGGTTGGTGATGATGGGCCTTACCCCGGAAAATGCCATTCAACATTAATCCCCAAGTTTGATTAAGGTGTTGAATAACTACGAGGGCGTATTTCTTGAAACTGATAGCCGTGGGGTTAATTTCACAGACTTCATCGCTCGTTTTCTCCGCCCGGAAGTCCTGTTGAAGGAAACCGCGAAATTCGCCAAACTTGACGATCCTTTTGGCTTAGGCTTGGGCAACCTGCCGACGGCGGAGGCGAATAGAAGAGTTTCTTTCTCCCCAACACCCCGGTCGTCTCTTTTGCAGAGCTTGCAGCTCCTGGGATGGACGAAGAAGCATTCTTTTTGGGGTTTCTCGGGCTATGGCTAAGCTGGTTTGCGCTTTCGATGCACCCTCGCCGTATGAGGCCGTCCATCTTCCACCCAGCTCACCGAATGGTTATTGGGGTGGAAGTGGCCGTCGGGGTCGCTGGGTTAGCCCATTTGTATTACGGCCTCAGCCTAGCGGCAGATACTACCCAACCGGGGGTGCAGCCCATAAACTTCTCGATGCATTATTTTACCTCGTGGCTCAAGTTGCATGTGCTTGGCGCATTTGGAGTTCACAAAAGGCCCTCCTTTTATGAAAGATATAACTTTCCTCGCCTGCTGCAGCTGGTTGACGCTTCCATTTTGGAACCGACTCCGCGAGAGGCTCGGGGCTTACTCCTTCGCCCGCGTACCGTCGGGGATGGCATGACCTTCGTTGATAAGGTCTTAGATATCGGTAAAGAATCCGCAAAGACGTTGCAGCCGCTGCGGGAAACCTTTAAAGACGGCGCCTCTACCTTGAAAGCTCGGGAGATTCTTCATCTATATTCAATCAGGTCGGGCTTTCTGGTGTTTAGGCAGAATGATGCGGCGTTGTTTATGAGATACAACTCGCATCACTTCGCCCAACAATCTGGTTATAATCAGGGTGTTCCGCTTGGGGCCTTTCTAGCTGAGCCGATTGCTACAGAAGAAGGCATCCGCAACGTGCTACACCATTTCATGAGGCTCAACACCGGGTCTAACTTCCTTATCATTGAGCCAAGCTGCATCCCGAAGGTGTTGAACGTGTACGTGGCATGGTACCAGTACGCGATGGGTGCCGTTATCAGGGAGGAAAAGAAATTGTTGCTTGATCGTAAGGGTGCAGCCCCTGCTGGTAATCCAGCTATTCCTTTGAAGCAACGGACCGTTGTTCGTCCTCCTTTGAGAGAGGTTGTTGCGGTTGTGGTACCACGTGAGATGCCCGAGCTGCCGCTACCCTGTGCACCCGTCGAAGTGGCCGCTGTGGCGTCTCCTGAGTCCGGCATGGGTACGGAAATTGGGACTCGTCGCCCAAAGTTGCCCACCAAGCACAAGCTTGTGTTATCGGCTACCGGCGCTCGTCAGAAGAAAATGAAGTCTATACTTTCTGCGGACGTTGTATTTGGCCAAGAGCCCCATGCTCCTTACAGCGAGGGCTTGAGCGAATATAGGACCAATAAAGGCTTATTCATGGCGCCGGATGATACCGACCTCGAGGCTGCTATTGCAGCTTCCGAGCGATTAGCTAGCCACAAAGTAGGACCGGTCACCCTTGCACAGTCAGGTAGACTTCAGTCGTATCTTTTCGTTGTTACGTTTTTATTATCATGCTTTAACTGATACTTCTTCTTCAAAAGGCATCTCCATTGAAGAAGCTCTCGCGGCTTCTCTCAAGACTTTTGAAGAGGAGGAAAGGCTTCGTGCTTCCTTGGGCATTGGTACATTTCGACTCACTGTGCCTTCATTCCCATTTTTATGGGTAAACTAACTCTTCTTTTCCATCTTATTGCAGGGATTACCTTGACTCAGGTTATCCCAAGTGCAGTGCCGATCGCGAGTGGTGACGCGTCGACGCTCCCAAGGCCGGCTACCGAAGTCTCAGCTCCCCCAGTATTGCCGAAAGAGGCTTCACTTAAGCAACTGATGACGAACACCATAACGGCTCCAGAGGTATCTCCTGGCTCGGACGATGAAGTCTCCTTGGCGGAGATCTTAAGAAGATCAGCTCTCACGGCCCAGGCAGAAAGGAAGTGCATGAGGCGTGCAACAAAAGAACGTAACACCACCTTGGCTGTGGGTGCAGGATCGAGCGCTGCTTCCCCTGTCCCTATTTCTCCAGAGGGTGCTCTGGCCGCCCTGTCTACCGCTCATGGACAGGTGGTACGCGCGACTAGGGAGGCAATTGAAGGGCCATCCCAAGGTAACGTAACACTGGGTCCTTTTATTAGAGTTTGATCTTCAGATTCTCATATATCGTATCTTGAAGGGCTAAGTCTTGGCGATGAGGCAGCGGGTGAGATAACGGCAACCGCTGAGCCTGAAATGGCTACTCTTTCTCAGGAGTCCGGGACTGCTCCAATTGCCGCTCTTTCCCCTTGCGGTCCCTGCCATCGCCCGGCATTGCGAGTGTCACGACGGCTCTCGTAGAATCGGGAGATGAAGCCACTGGTGTCGAAACCCTTCCAATGGAGGAGAGCGAAGGAGTCACTGTGCCTAATGATGCTCTTGTCGCAGTTTCGATTGGCGATGTTCCCCTCCGAAGGACGGCGCGACGCAGGGAAGTCTCGCCTGAGATTCGGGGCAGATGCTAATTGGTGCTATCCGTCTACCTCTCCAAAGATGCCAAGTTGATTTATGGCACCATGTATCGAAGGTTTAAATGGATGCGTCCGATGTAGCAGACTTCGTCAGATTCCCCCTTACTTGAGGGGTTTTTGATTGTGGGGACGTTCTTCCCTGCAGGCGCAAGCCCCTGCAGTTAATTACGCTATCGCATTGCGGTAACCACTTTCTCCTTCTCCAGAAATTTCACTTCGTGTCGTGTGTGTTTATTTTGTGTTTGGTTGCCTGTGGATTGTATACGGAGACTGAGTTATGTCGTCGCCCGTAGGGCGTGGACTAGTCCAAATCCGTATTATCTTAGATTTGGGTTTTGGGGTTGGGTTTAAGGATACGTTAGCTTCATTTGAGCCTAAGATCAACTTAAACGTTTGTTAAGGATACGTTAATCTAAATTTAGACTAAGATCAACTTAACGGGACCGTTTTAGATCTAACAAGAGAGCAGTTTAAGGGGAGGCCCTGTTGTTTAGTTTAGTGACATTGCGGTCAATAGGTAGTTTAAGGACATTACGGTCCATAGATAGTTTAAGGACATTACGGTCCAATGTTAGTTTTAAGACGTTGCGGTCAAACTTAAGGACGTCGTAGTCCATGGATTTAAGGACTCCACAGTCCAATGTTAGTTTTAAGACATCACGGTCAAGGTTAAGGACGTCGTAGTCCGTGGATTTAAGGACTCCACAGTCCAATGTTAGTTTTAAGACATCACGGTCAATGTTAAGGACCTCATAGTCCGTGGATTCAAGGACTCCACAATCCAATGTTAGTTTTAAGACATCCCGGTCAAGGTTAAGGACCTCATAGTCCATGAGTTTAAGGACCCCATAGTCCGTATCAATGTGTGGTCATCGGGACCCGTCACCTCTTTGAAGACGTTGAGGAATTACAACGCCAAGTATCAAAGGAGTGAAGAGATGCACCCTTAAACCGAGGTAGATTAAATAGTCTTTGGCTTAATTTAGAACCAAGACCAATTAATCATATTATGAGCCCATTGGCTCAGTTAAGTCTGAATTGAGGACTTATGGCCAGCTTGGGCTAAGTCCAATCATGCTTAGGATATGGGCCCTCTGTTGGTCCATTGAAGGAGAGGCTTTGCCTCTGGAAACTTAGCCAATTGGGCTAAAGTTAGTGTTAAACACTAGAGACCAACAGTGTTGAACACTGGGAATGAGATTTGACAAACTGATGTTAAACGCCAAAAGATAATCAGTGTCACATACTAGCAGCAAGGCTTTCAAATTAGTGTTAAACACTAAAGCAGGTCAGTGTTAAACACTGGCCAGAGAGGTTTCAAGTTAGTGTTTAAACACTAAAGCAAATCAGTGTTAAACACTGGAAAGAGAGATTCCAAATCGATGGTAACCGAAATTTAATTTAGTGTTAAACACTAAGAAATTTAGTGTTAAACACTGCAAAGAGAGTTTTTTAATTAGTGTTAAACACTAAAGCAAATCAGTGTTAAACACTGGACACAGAGATTTCGATTTGGTGTTAAATACTAAGGCAAGAGGGGTCACGTGGTACCACGTGAGAGCGCCTTCTCCTTATTTGTTCTGCCGAGAGTATTGAGTATTTTGGAGCGTCACATGCTGTCACGTGATGGGCATTTAAGTGTTCGTCTGTTAGAGCTTCTGCTAGGGGTCACGTGGGGCACGTGAGGAGTTGTCTCAAAACCCTTCTCTGTGGACCTTTTCAGGGGTCACGTGGTAGCACGTGACCCTGTTTCCTTGCCTGTTTGAGGATGCGTTTATCTTTCTTTAAGAATTAGATTCTTCATGGGGTTAAACCCTAGCAATAAACTTCCTGTTTTCTTCTGAAGGATCATATTCTTAGATAGAGTTGAACTCTAACTTGTCTTCTGTGAGAATTGAATTCCAATACATGTGAGGAATTAGGTTCCTGTTATTTTACCAGATTTGAGTTCTTAACTAGGGTTAAACCCTGGTTCTGTTCATTTGAAGGAATTAAATTCCTGTGACATAGGGTTAAACCCTAATTTTATTTTAAAGGAATTAAATTCCTATGAGAATTAAATTCTCAAACTTCCATTCCCTTCCTATGCTTTGGATCTGCATGGCAGGATCTCAACCCAATGAGAATTAAATTCTCAATTCAAGGGGAGATGTGCACTTTGCAGATCCTCCACTAAAGAGAGAACTAAGTTCTTCTTTTTAATATAAGAGTTAAACTCTTTCGAGAATTAAATTCTCCTTTTTTCTCTTTAAAAGCTTTCCCTTTCTTACCTAGGGTTTTCTTTTGCAGAAGATCCAATTCTTCCAAAGTCTCAAGGCTCTCTCTCTTTCTTCTCTATCTCTCTGTATATCGATCTCTGTATATCTCTCTCTCTCCCTTTTTTTCTATCTTTTCTGGTTCCTATTTATAGGAGAAGGAGCAGAATCAATTAGTTTTGGTGAATCATTCATTGAGGGATTTGATTTGTATTCGTTAGAGATTTGATTTGCATTCATTCATTTGGACCTTTGGATTATTAGGTGAATTTTATTCACCATTGGATTTTGAATCCAAAGATATTCCTTTGTTATTTCGGCTAGATTTTAAGGGGAAATCTTTTCAAGTTCAAGATTTTTCCATAGATAGGTGATATTTAATCACTTTTAAATCTTTAATCCAATCGTTTCCAAATAATCATTCTCCTTTGGAAAGATCTGGATGCTGTTCAGAATTTAATTCTGTTAAATAGATAGGCTTTGAAAGCCAGTCACGTGCGGCCACGTGACCCTTGGTCACGTGTAGGCACGTGACCCCCTGGGACAAGTTTCTTCTCCTTTCTGCGCTCTGTCTTCTAGCCTCTATTCAACCGCCACGTGCCAACACGTGACCCCTGGTCACGTGTGAGCATGTGACCCTTTCTGGAGCCTTTTCTTTGATTTAATCAAGGAGCCGAATTTGCCTTTGCCACTGCTTTTACTCGTCACGTGCCAACACGTGATTGCTGGTCACGTGCTTGCACGTGATGCCTCTTCCGTAACATTCCTGATTTTAAATCAGGAAACAAATGCCCCCACAGCATTGTTCTCACGTGTCTGCACGTGAGTGCAACGCTGTCACTTTTGTGACCGTTGGATTTCTCTAGGGATTTAGGGAGATGAAGCGTCTCCATCACATCCTATAAATACCTATGTCCTTTCAGAATAGCCTCCACTTTGCTCATCTTCTTCTCTTGCAAACTTTTCTGAGAATTTAATTCTCTTCTTCCAGAGCTTAGTTCTCTGCTTTGAAACCTTTTCAGAGTTTAACTCTATTCACAAAGACTCTTTTCCTCAGGTAATGTCCTTGATCAAGCGATGAAATTTCACATTCCTCTGGATTTTAAATCCAAAACAAGGGTTTTTACCCCTTTTTTAACAAAGAATCCATTTTTCTTCAAGCTTTTTGACCAAAGTATGAAACCATTTTAACCTTCAACAGTAGATCTCTTAGGGTTTAGATGGTGATCCATGGAGTTTAACTCCATTCACAGGAAAAGTGTTTCTGGGAATTTTAATTCCCTTTTCTTACTAAGGAATTTGATTCCTATGAAGAACTCGGTTTCTTCACATGGAGACATTCCAGGGTCTCTTTGCCCTAGGTTGTCCTTCTGTAATTAATGGAACAGAAGTTTGCAATGATATCTTCTGTGGGAATTTAATTCCCTTGATCCTGTTTGATTTGTTGTAGAATCCCAGGTAGATTTGTCTTCTAGGGGATGTGTAGGGCCACCCGCAATCCACTTTTTATTTCATGAGGGCATCCGTTTTGTCTTATTACAACTGCTCGGTTTCATTATTAATGAGCCCTCATCTTGATTCTGTGGGACCCATGTGTTTTGTAGCCATTGGTCCCAGAAAAAGAGTCTGCTGTTGCTTTCTTCAACTAGTCTTCATGTTCATGCATGGATATATACATATTGCTGACTTTGCTTTTGACGGTCTTCTTTCATTCGATTTCAGGTGCGATGGCTTCTGCTCCGTGTTTTCCCTTTACTCGCTCGGAGGCCGCTTTTCCTCAATCACCATTCGATGAGGAAGCGATGGCGATGATCCGGGCTCATGACCCGAACTGTACCAACTTGCTTCTATGGGGAACTTGGTACAACCATATTATCCGGGGTCACCGAAGTTTCCTCTGCTCAATACCAACAGAGCCTACTTTCCCGTTTTTGCCGATGGACCCTCCGAGGACGGTCTTTGCTGTGGAGATGCCCAACTGGACTCCAACGGGGAGGCTCGAGCCTTCGACGACCGGTATCCCGAATCATCCGATCCCGGCTATAGACATTCTGGGGCGGCGCATTTGCCAGGGTGAGGCCCAATCATGGGGACAAATCTACAAGATAGGGCTCACCCCTCGACACCCTACGGGGTACCTTCTCTGGGCTCGTTACTTCCTGTCCGCCCATCGTGCGCGGCTATAGAAAGTAGGGCTTTACCAGGCGATATACGCGTCGCTCTTTCACTATCAATCCCCGCATGTTTGGTGGGTTAAGGCGTTCTTGAACCAATGGAACCTTCCCACTAACACTTTCCTTTTAGGGGACCGTGAGGTCTCGATCTCTCTGGCAGAATTCTATGACATCTCGGAGTTGCCAATCAGGGACAGTCTGTATGAGGAGTTGTTGCCCTCTGACGAGTACATCTTTGAGCCCGAGCCTGCTCCGGTTGACGGCCTGTCCGCTGAGAATGCCGTCCGCCACAAGCGTCCCAGTTTGATCAAGGCGCTAGGTATCTTCGATCGATTGTTCACCGAATCCGAAGAGCAGGGTGTTACTTTCAAGAGCTTCATTGCTTGTTTCCTTCGTGAGGACGTCTTATCGAAGACAGCCCCGAAGTTCGCCAACATTAGAGACCCCTTTGGGTTTGGTCCGAAGAAGCTGCCGACCACTGAATCGGATCTGCCACAGTATTACATCCCTATTATGTCGCCGACGTCTTTTGAATCCATTGCTGCTCCCGGCATGGATGAGGAGACGTTCTTTGTGGGGTTTGTTAGTGTCTGGCTCAGTTGGTTTGTCATCCCCATGCATCGTCGCTTTATGAGAGCTTCAGTTATCTACCCGGCTTATCGTATTGCTGAGGGGACACGGTTGGCCATCGGCATCCCGGCCTTGGCGCACCTGTATCATGGGTTGGGCACCGCAGCTAATACCTCTACTCCCGGCGTGGATGTAGTAAACTTTTCGCTTCATTATTTCACGTCCTGGGTCGAAATGCATGTGCTGGGGGCTTTCGCTATGCATCAGAGGCCCGCATTTTACGACACCTATCTCTTCCCACTACTTATGCGATTGGTGGATGCTTCTGCCGCCGACACGACTCAATTCGGGGCTATTCGGGTGCTGATTTCTCCTCACGCCGCTGCTGGCGGGCTGGTTTTTAATGATCGGGTCTTGTCTACTCCCTCAGGTCCAGTTCAACAACTCTGGGACCAGTCGAAAGACAACGTACCTTTTTTGAAGCCCCGGGAGGCCGCGCACTTGTATACAATTAGACCGGGCTACTTGGTGTTTCGCCAGGACAGTGCAGCTCTTTTCATGCGGTATAACCCGCATCGATTCGCCCGACAGCTTGGATATGACTAGGGCATTCCCTTTGAGGCTTTCATAGTTGCGCCGGTCCCTTCACTTGATGCCGTTCGCGATGCCGCACATCATTTCGCGAGGTTGAACACCGGCTCCCACTTTATGATCCCTGAAGCTGAGCATACGCCCCGGTGCGAGGGATCGTTCACGGGTTGGTAGCTCCATCGAGTCAGCCCGATTATTCTTGAGGAAAGAAGGGTGCTTCTTGGTCATGATGCCCCTCCTCAGGTTCCGGGAGCTAAGCTGCGACCGAGGGCTCCTGTCCGCTTCCCTCTGAGGGAGATTGGCGCCGTACTCATTCCGGGGGAGTCAGGGGTGGACCTTACTCCAACAGCCGGTATGCCTCTAGGTACCCGATCGCGGGGTAGACGGGCCCCGGTAGCAGCACCACCGCCTGCGGCAGCATTGCCTCCCGTGGCATCGACAGTGGCGGTGTCATCCTCGGTTGTGGCACCAAGCGAGGGTAATAGGGATGATGGTGTTGAAGGCGACGTGGATCGTCGCCGCACTAAAGCTCCGCGAGGAAAGAAACGGTCGTCTTCGGCGGTCGGTTCTGGATCTAAGAGGCGGAAGAGGGTGGCCACCAACCTACTTGATTCTTTAACAGAGTCGGAGCCCATACTTCCAGATGAGTCGCTGGCCGTGCAAGAGTCGGACGCTGGTCTTCTTTTCCCGGGTTCGGCTGCCGAGGAGGCCGCACAATTGGCTGAGGCTATAAGACGTTCCCAAGATGAGTCCCAGAACGTCAGGGTTCCGGAGAAGCCCTATCCTGCCGTAATCTTTTATGAAGACCCTTCATGGATTCGGCGGCGGTTCATTGGCCCTTTGGAGGAATGGGGAGAAAGGGCCCTGAAACAGGCCGCTTCGGAGGATGCTGCGGACGCGCTTTCCCTGTGGACCGGCGGCCATGAGTCTACCCTCGAAACTTAGCGAGCACGCCTCCTTGAGAAGGAGCATCAGCTCGAAGAAGCCATACTGAAGGCTTCCCTGCGCATTGGTATATTCTTATATTCCTTCGCAGTTCTTCAGATTGCTTATGCTTGTATATATATATATATACTTATTTTGTGCGACTTGTGCAGAGTCTTCGGCGATGGGAGAGATCCCCACTGGCTTGCTGCAGCTAGAGCCCGTTGACATTCCCGATGCAGCGTTACTCGATGTGGATGGGGCCGACAATGCCATTCCCCTCGCAATAGAACCTCTGGTGGCGGCTCTTGATTCCAGGGTGCTCGCTCCTTTGGGAGAGGTTCCCTCGGTGGTCGTCGTCCTAATGACTTTACCCGAAGGTGGCCCAGAGGTTAAGATGGAGGTAGTCGGGACAACCCTCCCTTTGTTGGAGCCTGAGGTCACGACAGAGGCCGTTGAAGCTGCTATCCCTCCGGCTCAGAATGGGAGGAGTGTGGAAGGTAACCTTCCACGTTTTGAGCTAGTAATCTTTCTGTTACCTGAACTCTTTTGTCTTTTCAGAATTGCGTGGACTGGCGGCTTCCATTGTCGATCTGTCTCCTCGGCAATCCTTCCAGCGTCTTTTGGAACTGGCCGCTCCGCAGGCGATATCTCCTCAATGCATCGTCCTCTCATCTGGACAAGGTGAGTGTTGTTCATCACTTCTCATAGCATCATTGTTATTTTGCGTATTGACATTGATGTTCTCTATAGCTTTGGAGGCCGATGATGAGGTTGAGGTTCTCGAAGGGCCAGGGGAACCCTCAGCTCCTACTTGCATGACCGTAGGTAAGTGACATTCCGGTATAGCCTTACTTGTTCCTTTGCTTAAGAGCCTTACTAATATTTTTCAACTCTGAACAGCCTTGCCAGCTCCAATAGCGTTGGAATCGCGTGTCGTCATGCCGCCTGGCCCTTATGCTCTGCGAGCTTCAGAGCGCTTGGCCCAATTGAGCCTTATCTCCCTGTCGTCTTTGATCGAGGAGCTTCGTGCTGGCAGTGCGACCACAGCTGAAGCATTTGCTGCCGAGGCTAACGGTTCTCTTCCTTTTCTTGCCACCTACCATAGCGAAGAGGTGGTGCGAGTCTGGGTGGAGTTCTGTCGGCAGGTGGAGGCTTGCTTGCACGCACTTGAAAGTTCCCGTCTTTCCTCGGAGGTCATGGCTGCAATGGCGGACTTGCGGGGGCTGATAGCGCGGTGCGTGGCAAACATGACATCGTGCAAGAAGAGGCTCGGCCGTAAATTCTCGGAGAGGGAGCTGGCTTCTAAAGCACTGAGCGAGCTTCAGGCGAGTCTTACTGCCAAGGCCAACAAAGCGTATGAACTCTGGCAGGTGCTTCAAGAGTCTATCAGGGAGGTGGTGACTCTTGATAAAGCTTCCACGTTCACTCGTGAGAGGGTCGAGGCTCATAAGGCCACCGAGAAAGAGCTTGAAGGCCGGCTCGCTTCGTATCAGGCCCAGCAGGCTCAGGCGGAGGCCCGTCTTTTGACGATCTTAAATCATGAGGCCGTGGCCCAACAAAAGCAGGATGAGCTGACCAAATTGCTACATCGCCCGCCGGCTTAAAGACTTGTATCTTTTCCTTTCTTTATTGTACATACTCATGGATGAGAGTATCTTCTTTTTGTTTCTTTCATGAATTGTACTTTGTATCCATTTTGGTTTTATGAATAAAAGATGCATTTTTCTTCTCAATGATGTGTCTCTTTCCATTGAATGTGTTTTGCGGACAATTTATCTTGATCTCTTTGCAGGGCAGCGATGGCTTAGGATTTTTTCTCCCTACGGGTCGAAAGGATCCCATAGGTGTAAGCTCTTCTTAAAAATCGTGAGGATTCTTAAGCGGGTTTTCCCTTGAGAGTCATAAGGATCTCACAAGAGAGTTTTTCTTCCTTACAGGTCGTGAGGACCTGCAAGTGCTGGATGTGGTCACCCTTATCCGTGTTTCACGGGGTCAGGGGTTGCTCGAAGTATCGTAGTTTTAAAGACGTCACGGTCAAGGTTAAGGACCTTATAGTCCGTGGATTTAAGGACTCCACAGTCCGATGTTAGTTTTAAGACATCACGGTCAAGGTTAAGGACATCATAGTCCATGGATTTAGGGACTCCACAGTCCGATGTTAGTTTTAAGACATCACGGTCAAGGTTAAGGACGTCATAGTCCGTGGATTTAGGGACTCCACAGTCCGATGTTAGTTTTAAGACATCACGGTCAAGGTTAAGGACGTCATAGTCCGTGGATTTAGGGACTCCACAGTCCGATGTTAGTTTTAAGACATCACGGTCAAGGTTAAGGACGTCATAGTCCGTGGATTTAGGGACTCCACAGTCCGATGTTAGTTTTAAGACATCACGGTCAAGGTTAAGGACGTCATAGTCCGTGGATTTAGGGACTCCACAGTCCGATGTTAGTTTTAAGACATCACGGTCAAGGTTAAGGACATCATAGTCCGAGGATTTAAGGACTTCACAGTCCGATATTAGTTTTAAGACATCACGGTCAAGGTTAAGGACGTCATAGTCCGTGGATTTCAGGACTCCACGGTCCGATGTGTGGTTGCGGGGACCCGTCACCTCTTTGAAGACGTTGAGGAGTTACAACGCCAGGTATCAAAGGAGTGAAGAGATGTACCCCTAAACCAAAGTTGAATCAATATAGAATCAGGATGGTTGATCGTTAGTTTTAAGACATTACGGTCGAGGTTAAGGACATCATAGTCCGTGGATTTTAAGGACTCCACAGTCCGGTGTTTGCTCTGGATACTTCACACGGGTTCACTGCCGTGCTTGGCGAGGACCAGGCTCCGCTCTGGGCGTTTTCCGCGGGGTCAAAGAGTGACGTTATCCGCGTTCCACGTAACCAGGAATTTTGCACTAGATGCTTCACATGGGTTCACTGCCGTGTTCGGCGAGGACTAAGCTCCGCTCTGGATGCTTCACACGGGTTCACTGCCGTGCTCTGCGAGGACCAGAATCCGCTCTGGGCGTTCTCCACGGGGTCAAAGAGTGACGTTATCCGCGTTCCACGTAACCAGGAATTTTGCACTAGATGCTTCACACGGGTTCACTGCCGTGTTCGGCGAGGACTAGGCTTCGCTTTGGATGCTTCACACGGGTTCACTGCCGTGCTCTGCGAGGACCAGGATCCGCTCTGGACGTTTTCCACGGGGTCAAAGAGTGACATTATCCGCGTTCCACGTAACCAGGAATTTTGCACTAGATGCTTCACACGGGTTCACTGCCGTGTTCGGCAAGGACTAGGCTCCGCTCTGGATACTTCACACGGGTTCACTGCCGTGCTCTGCGAGGACCAGGATCCGCTATGGACGTTTTCCACGGGGTCAAAGAATGACATTATCCGCGTTCCACGTAACCAGGAATTTACTCTAGATGCTTCACACGAGTTCACTGCCGTGTTCGGCGAGGACTAGGCTCCGCTCTGGATGCTTCACACGGGTTCACTGCCGTGCTCTGCGAGGACCAGGATCTGCTCTGGACGTTTTCCACGGGGTCAAAGAGTGACATTATCCGCGTTCCACATAACCAGGAATTTGCTCTAGATGCTTCACACGGGTTCACTGCCGTGTTCGGCGAGGACTAGGCTCTGCTCTGGATGCTTCACACGGGTTCACTTCCGTGCTCTGCGAGGACCAGGATCCGCTCTGGACGTTTTCCACGGGGTCAAAGAGTGACATTATCCGCGTTCCACATAACCAGGAATTTTGCTGATTGTATCCGCATTTCACGGAACGGAGGTTTGACTGTTGGTGATATGTATATCGCCGAGCCATAGAACTAGGGGTTGCCGCTGCTCCGCTTTGTTTGAAGTTGTGTCCGTCGTTACGAGACGAGTGTTGGGATGATCTCTAGGTCGCTTGTGGCCAGTCGAGATTTAGCTTCTTTCTTTGATGAAACCTGGGGGGAAGTTTGATCACTTCTTTGTTTACGCCCTTGGATTGTATACAGGGTGCGATGGAACATCACCTGTGGGCATAAATTTTTTTTTATTTTATTTGTTTTTCCGCGATGCTCCATCATTTCAGCTTTTATATCGCGAAGGTCACGATTGCCCTATCATTTCGGCTATTTTTGGCGGTGCCCAATAATTTCGGCTATTTATTTATTTTCCACTCGCTGCTTTTTATTGCGAGTTGCCCCATCATTTCGGCTATTTATTTATTTTCTACTCGCTGCTTTTTATTGCGAGTTGCCCCATCATTTCGGCTATTTCGTATGCATGTGTGGCTTGCTAGCCTTTTCGCTGCAAGCTTGGATTTTAGACCCCTCTTTCGGCATCAGCATCGCTACAACTGGGACGTTGCCAGGAGCGAATCATCATTTGCCTCTGTCGATATTGAACAAAGGTGGCTTAGCAAACAGGGTTAAGGATCCCGTCGACTAAGGCTTTTGACTTCATGAGCCGTAAGGGTCTCACAAAGGTATTTCTCCCTACAAGTCGTGAGGATCTTATAGGTGTATTTTCTCCTTGGGAATCGTGAGGATTCCTAAGTGCGTGTCCTCTTGCAAGTCGTAAGGATCTTACAAAAAGGTTTTCTCCTTATAAGTCGAGAGGACTTACAAGGGTTGTTTGCCGTATGAACATATCCCTAGCCACGGATGGGACTTGGTTGGGGAAGTGTTTATTCGTGCCCGTGGATTGTATACAAGGGTCAGTATTGAGCCACTTGTAGGGCAATATCGAAGGTTGTGGGGGTTGCTTAAGCACAGGTTCAGGTCTTTGTAACTTAAGGCTTTCAAATCTTATGAGCCGTGAGGGTCCCATAAGAGAGTTCTCCTTACGAGTCGTGAGGATCTCGCAAGTGTAATTTCTCCTTAGGAATCGTGAGGACTCCTAAGTGTGCTGCTCCCTTACGAGTCGTAAGGATCTCACGCGGATGGTTTCTCCTTATAAGGTCGTGAGGGCCCTATAAGTGTCTTTTAACGAGGTTGCGCCCTTTCGGGTTTTCACAAACACTCGCCGGTAGCCCTGCCTTTTTTTTTACTCACGGAGCCCTTTCGGGTTTTCATCCGTGCCCGTTCTGCTTATGGACATAACGTTTTCTTTTCTTTTCTTTTCTTTTTATTCTTTTTATTTTCTAACGAGGTTGCGCCCTTTCGGGTTTTCACAAGACTCGCCGATAGCCCTGCTGTTTTTACTCACGGAGCCCTTTCGGGTTTTCATCCGTGCCCATTTTGCTTATGGACATACCGTTTTCTTTTTTTTATTTATTTTAGTATCGGTTTTGGGATGCTGCGATCCACCGTAGTTTATCGACATCTCGGTCAACAGCTAGTTTTAGGACATCGTGGTCCATTGTTAGTTTAAGGACGTTTTGGTCCGTTATTAGTTTAAGGACATTTCGGTCCGTTAATAATTTAAGGACATTTCGGTCCGCCGTTAGTTTAAGGACGTTTCGGTCCGTTGTTAGTTTAAGGACATTTCGGTCCGTTATTTGAAGAAGGCCGGTTACTACTCAGAGTTCAAGCTTAGGACGATAGCAAGCGGACATAGTCGTCGTCATCTATCATTGACCTAGGCCTTAACCCGTTAAGCGTGGTATTTCTTCAGGAAGAGACCGTTTATTGTCCTGAAAGGTCTTTCACCATGCATATCCATAAGTAGGTACGCTCCGCCCTGGTAGACCTTGTCTATGATGTACGGGCCTTCATAGTTTGGCTCAAATTTTCCACGCTTGGCACGATTGGGGATCATAGGTCTTTTGACCACTAGCACAAGTTCGCCTTGGCGGAATGTCCTTGGCCTGGTCAATCATTCGTACGAGCGCGTCATCTTTGCTTTGTAGGCCTCCAGATTTTGTTGTGCTATGAGCCGGGTTTCATCAAGGGCATCAAGCTCCTCAAGCCGAAGGTGAGCGTTTTCTTCGTCCGTCAGCTCGTAGTGGACCGCCGTGCGTAGAGAGGGTAACTCTATCTCGAGGGAGAGTACTGCTTCTGTACCAAATACCAATGCGTATGGCGTCGTGTTCGTGGCCGTCCTGAACGTAGTTCGATACGCCCAAAGAGCCTCTTGCAGTCTCTCATGCCAGTCCTTCTTGTTTCGGGACACCGTCTTCTTTACGATCTTTGTCAAGGTTTTGTTAAAAGTCTCAGCTAGACCGTTAGCTCGCGGATTGTAAATTGAAGAATATCTCCAGTCTATATTATGTTGTTGCGCGAAGCGACTGATCTTGTGGCTTCTGTAGGCTGGCCCGTTATTGGAGATGATCCGTCTTGGCGTTCCAAACCGATATATGACGTGAGTCTTGAAGAAATGGAGGATATTCTCCGTCTTCACTTCCCTCAATGGTACTGCTTCTGCCCATTTAGAGAAGTAATCAGTCGTCGCCAGGATAAAACGATGTCCCCTGGATGACGCTGGTTCGATGGGGCCGATGACGTCAGTTCCCCACATTTCGAATGGCCAGCTAGACACCGTCGGATGTAGTGGATTCGGATGTTGGTGGATAAAGTCCCCATGAATCTGACACGAGTGGCATTGCTTCGCATACTCGAGGCAGTCCTGGATCATCATGGGCCAATAATAACCCATTCGTTTGATCTTCAATTTCATCTTCGGGCCTGCTTGGTGAGAACCACAGAGTCCGTCGTGAACTTCCTCAACGGCCCTTTTCGCTTCGACAGGTCACAGGCATCTCAACCACAAAGAATCGAGCGATCTTTTATACAGAGTATCGTTGACGAAGGCGAAAGACAGAGCTCGTTTCACGAGCTGATTTCTTGAAGATGCTTCCTCGGGCATTCGGTGGGACTTAAAGTAGTCTATGAAGACCTCCTTCCAGTCCTCAGCCTTCTCACGGTCTTTTATTTGTGGGGTTATCTGCTCAGTCACTCCCTTCTCTTCGGACGATTCTGGAGATATTTCTGCTGAGGCAAGCATCCGACGGCTTTGCACCACGATTTTAACGTCATTAAGATTCTCGTCAGCCAGTTCTTTAGCGAGCTTGGCCAACGCGTCTGCTTTGCTATTTTCCGCGCGTGGTATACTTTCCAGAGTATAGGAGGAAATTTGGGTCAACAGTTGTCGCACCTTTTCACCATATTTCACCAACTCCAGTTTCCACGTTTGGTAGTCACCGTTTACTTGACTAATGACTAGTTGAGAATCCCCGTATATGAGGAGGTTTTCGATTCCCATGCCGATGGCGATCTTGATGCCTGCTATCAAAGCTTCGTATTCAGCTTCATTGTTCGTTCTTGGTTCTGTTAAGGAGAAAGCGAAGCGCATCATCCCTCCCTGTGGAGTTACAAAGACGAGTCCTACTCCCGATTTAATTATAGGGGTACTTTGTTTGCGCTTCTTCGCGGAAGATGCTCCATCGAAATAAAGCTCCCATCGGGTATTACCCCCGTCGATCGCATCAAACGCACATTCGTTTGGAAAATCGCAATTCAGAGGAGAACCGGCAGGTACTGGATGCTCAGCAAGGAAGTCGGCGATAGCTTGGCCTTTCACTGCCTTAAGAGGCTGATAGGTTATTGAAAACTCCATTAGGAGCAGGGCCCATTTAGCGAGTCTCCCTGTCAATATGGCCTTTGACATTAGATATTTAAAGGGGTCCACATTCGAGATGAGACGGACTTCGTGCGCCAATGCATAATGCCTAAGCTTTGTTATCGTGAAGATTAACGCCAAGCAATATTTTTCAATAGGGGAGTAGTTGCTTTCTGCCCCCAGTAGGACTTGACTCAGATAGTAGAGCGCTCTCTCCTTTCCTTGGTCGTTTTCTTGCGCCCATAATGCGCCTAAGGACCCTTCGAGGGCTGTTGTATATAAGATAAGGGGCTTTCCCTTAACCGGAGCAGCCAGCACCGGCGGGTTCTGCAGGTATTACTTGATTTCATCTAGCGCGCTCTGGCATTTTCGGTCCCAGACGAACGGAGTTCCCTTCTTCATCAGGTGACTGTAAGGACGGCACTTGCCTGACAGGTTGGCGATAAATCGCCGGATGTACGCGAGCTTCCCTTGGAGAGACCGCAGCTGTTTGAGAGTCCTTGGCGGTGGTATTTCCATGATCGCCTTGATCTTAGATGGATCTATTTCGATACCTCGGAGTCGGATGATGAATCCCAGGAATTTACGCGAGGAGACTCCGAACGCGCATTTGAGGGGATTCATCTTCAAATTATATTGCCGAAAGCGTTGAAATACGGTCTTCAGATGCTCTAAATGCTCTTCATATGATATGCTTTTTACTACGAGGTCGTCGATGTAGCACTCGACGATTTCGTGTATGAGATCATCAAAGATATTTGTTATGGCCCTCTGATAGGTGGCACCGGCATTTTTTAATCCGAAGTGCATGACTTTGTAGCAGAATATACCCAGAGGAGTCCGGAAAGCGGTGTGCTTCTGGTCTTCGGGATGCATCTTTATCTGATTATACCCTGATGAACCGTCCATGAAAGAGAAACCTCGTGAGTGGACGTGTTATCTATCATCAGCTCGGTTACCGGTACTGGGAAATCGTCTTTCGGGCAAGCTTTATTGAAATCCCTGAAGTCCACGCATATGCGCACCGTCCCATTTTTCTTCATTACCGGGACGATGTTGGCGATCCAGTCAGGATATTGGACTTCTTGGATAAATCCAGAATCGATCAGCTTCTTGACTTCGGCGTTGATGCTCATCTCAAGCTCGAGCCGCATCCTTCTCGGCGCCTGCTTGACTGACTTGATATCCGGGGATATTGCTAATTTATGCACAGCAATCTCTGGATCTAATCCTGGCATCTCGGAATAGTTCCACGCGAAGCAATCTCTATGCTGTAGAAGCACGTCCTTTAACGCAGCCATCCTTTCTTCAAATAGCAGCTCACTGACAAATGTAGGTCGAGGGTCACTTGTCGTTCCCAAATCAATCTTCTTGAGGTTATCTGCAGTAGTGTGTATTCCATCTTCCAGCTCTTTCGGTGCCGGTGGAAATTCTGAGATTACTTCGTCGTCATCGTTTTCGAAGCACCAAGGGAACTCATCTATGTCCTCTGGCCCTTCTCTTAATATTGTAATCATGTGACAGGTGCGAATCTGCTTCCATGATCGATGTGGATCTAGTTCTGCTCTTGCGGCTTTGGGTTCGTGCTTTTGTGGCGGCGTTACCCTCCAGCTGCTGGATAAAGCAAACCTGCCTTGCTGGTACTGGTCTTCGACCCAGTTCTTGAAGGTAAAGCAGTCTTCGATAGGGTGTCCTATGGCTCGGTGATAAGAGCAATAGCCCGGATGAGAAACTTTGTTAGCTTGCTCAGGGTGTTTAGACTCCGGAAGCGCGATCCTTTGATGTTTTATGGCGAGCTCGAGTAACTTCTTTGTCTTGTCACGTGGGAAGGAATACGCTCGACTCATCTTCTTTATGAGAGACAAATCTGAACCACGGAATTCCTGATCACATGACTCTCTAATCCTGTGTCGTTGTTGTCGGCTCCTCTTTCCGTTTCTTGACCTACTTCTGCCTCTGCGTCGGGCCTTTTGTACAACGGGTTGACAGGGAGGAGCATCTTCGTCTTTTGCGGCCTGTTGAAACAGACGTTGTGTCCTGGCCTTCTCGTAGATGGCCATCTCGCGGTTGTGGTCTTCCCGAGCTTTTTGACCTGCTTTCCTGATAAGCTTGTCCACTTGTTCTTCAACTGACGGACTCGGCACCTCGCTCGCGAGATCCAGTTTTGACGAGGGGTTAGCATCTCCCGACAGGGTGTCCTCCTCCTCATCGAAGTTATATATAGCGTAGCTGCCGTGGACTCGCTCCCGTTTCTCGGATCCCACATATCCAAGTCCAAGTGTTTCCATTCTCCCGTTGGGCAATTTGCGCTAAGTCCCAGGGACCTCCCAAATCCTGTTGTAGAACCGAGCTTGTCGAACAGTCTGTTTTAAGGGTACTCCTTGGCGCTTCAATAGCCTCTTTAGTCCATTTGTGTAGTATCTGGGCAAGCGGATGGGTTGGAGCCTGTCGAGTGTAGAATCCGCGCCATGCCAGATTTCTTTCTCCACTCTTGCTTCCGTGGATTGGTAGAATAGGATCGCCTTTTCACCCTTTCGCCCGGGAGGGACGTAAAATGTCTGCAGGTCCTGCACATTGTAAGCTTGAAGTGCGTCGAGATCCTTGTAGTGTTCCCGCGGCACCATGGTGATTTGCAAACTCTGATCATCGCTAGGGGATGCTCGTATTGACGGCCGACTGGAGAACACGGCATTAACCACATCTCCGAGTCACTTCCGAAGATCAACATGTGGGCGGACGGTCCCGGGTTGTTGCATCGAGACGGCCCAGCGTAAACTATATCTTCTTCTTCTTCGGTATCGCTCCCAAAAACAGGGATGGTGGCGACGGCTTTGTTCTCCTGCTTGCGACACTTTTCTGTATCCTCGAAGTCTGGCAAAAAGTACTTTGCATCTTCGTACTTGCGGACTTCGTTCACGGAGAATGGGTTCAGCTCACCTGTTACGGTATACTCAAAACCATCCTTGAAGTACTTCATACACTGATGCTGTGTAGAAGGGATGATGTTGTACTCGTGTAACCAAGGACGACCGAGCAAGGCGTTGTAGCAGGTCTTGGTGTCAATGATGTGAAACTTGATGTCCGTGACGAGCAGTCCGAAGCGTAATGTTAGTATTACAGATCCGAGAGTCCGTGATGACTGGGAGTCGAAACCGGAGATGGTAATTTTGTCACGAGCGAGATGCTGTACGCTCATGCAGATTTCCTTCAACACCCGAACATTAAGGAGATTGACGGAGGATCCATTATCCACCAGGATCTTGCTTATCTTGATATCATGGCAGTATCTAGAGATATATAGGGGACGGTTGTGGTCGCTCGTCCCGAGGAGAAGGTCTTCATCACCGAAAGTGATGTCGGCCATGTGCACTTCTTCCAGTTCATCCTTCATCCTTTCTGCGGCGAGGAAGGCTTGGAACTGCTCGGGTTCTTGTAACGCCTTGATTAATGAATCTCGCGCTTCTTTGGATAATAAGGGGGTATCGAGAATGCTGAGCTGAGAAGGTAGCTTTCTTAGGTGCGCTAGGATGTTGTAGTCCACCTTACCCTTCCTGGGAGGGTCCTTGGCAGTCAGCTCTTTCATGACTTGGTCATCTAAGGCGATATCCCCCGTGACCTTTTCCTTTCCCTTATCTTTTCTATTTACGGGCCCGAGATTCTTTTCCGGGAGCGTGCGATTGCACAGCTGAATGTTCTCGCAGGCCTCTGGTTCTTCCTCTTTCCCTAAGACGGACTCTTTAAAGAGAGGGCCCAAATCCATTTCCTCATCAGAGTCGCTCCCAAAGGTGAGAACTTGTGATCCTCCGGCGTCGACCATGTAACAGCTGCCGGTAGTTCTTTTGTGCCTGTCGGTTGTACTTCTTCGCTCCCGACGAGTTCTGCGTTTCATGCGCTTAAAATGCTGCCGGTGAGCAACATATCCCTGCCACCATGTCCTAAAAGCGTCGCACTCCTCCGTAGGGTGGATATTTTCCGATGATATGAGCAATAATTGGGATGCCTCTCCGCCCCATCGAATGCGTTCTCTTCCGAGGGCGGTAGCTTCATCCCCATTGACATGGCTTTGGCGAACCTCTTTCTCGTCTTGTACTTGTTTTTATTCGCATCGGATGTCTTTTGATCTGGCGGGAGTGCTTCGATTCTTTCGTTTAGTCGCCTGCGCTTGGCTCCTTCCGATGCAGCCATCTCACGCTCCTGATCGGCTTTACTTTTCAAATGAATCTCGTCTAGAAAGGCGTCGATCATTCCCTCTGTTGGCCATACAAGTTCTGGCTCAGGCTGTGCTCCCAGTTTCTCAGTGCCAGGAGTTTTCTCATCTTCCGAGTGGGAAATCATATGACAACTCGCCACATATCCCTCGGATTCATTCGATGAGCTCTCTCCATCATCTTCCTCCTGAAAGACGTGGTTGAGGAACTCTTGCAGTGTGACGGGAGTCCGCGCCTTTTGATTGTACTCCTCCAGCGCGTCAATCTGTTTCTGCAAATCCGTGCGCTTGTCTCCAGGCTTCACGGGATTTTCGGATTTCTTCTTCTTTTTCTTCGAAGATTTTGACGATTGGGTGTGAGTACTTGGGTCATCACCGCCGATTTTTGTAGTTGGACGCGGCTTCAGCATCCCTTCAATGATTTGAGGTTCAAGTGGGTTCTTCCATTCAACCACCGGGCATGCATGAAGATCCCCCAACATTCTTTTGGTTTTAGCTGATAGCACGACCTCCCATGGAGCTTCTTCAATGAAAGAACAGGTTGCCCCCGGTGTGTCTGCTTTCTTAGGAGTATGCGGCTGTGGCGGGTTCACCTTCCACTTTTCGGACAGCGCAAACTTTCCCTGGAGGTATTGATCCTCAATCCATCTCTTGAAGACGAAGCAATCCTCAATCGGGTGGCTTACCGTTTGATGGTAAGGGCAATAATTGGGGTTATTCACCTCAGTGGGTTGTGGCGGTCGCCTTGGATTTGGCAAGTTTATAAGTCTGTTGCGTACTGCCAGCTCGAATAACCGTTTTGTCTTATCCCGCGGGAACGAGTAGGGGCGCTTCATCTTCTCATTATAATACCAGCGTCTTTCTTCCAGTTGATCCGCCAGCTTTGGGGCACTGGGTTGCTGCTGAGCATTCGCGACGAAGGTTGCCTTCCCTTTACCCTTGTCACTTCGAGGCTCCGGCTTCGGGGGAGACGGTCTGTGACCCATCTGGTCCATCTGGGCCAACTTGTCGATTAAAGCCGGAACGTGGTTGGCTTAAAGAACATCATGAACTGGGAGATAGTTGCATGAGGGTCTAGGGTTCCCACGAACATGCCCACTGCGGGCGCTTCCTCAATGCGTTGTTCGCATTTCGACCACAAATTTCGCCAGCGTATAGCATACTGGACCCACGTTTCGCCTGGTTTCACCCTGGCGTTAATCAATGCTGTTATTGGAGTGCGTTCTCTGGCGCTTGCGAATCGCTGAGTGAATAGCAACTCCATTTCAGCGAACGTCTTGATAGAATCGTTCGGGAGTTCCGAATACCATTCGAACGTTGTTTCTGATAAGCTACCCACGAACTGGCGAAGCAACAGTTTATCGTCACCGCCGGTGTTACCGCAAAGGGCCCTGAACTGGGCAACATGTTGGTGGGGATTGCCGGTCCCCTTATACACGTGGAATTTTGGTACTGTATAACCCGGCGGATATTTGATTTGGTCGTACCAGCTCGGATATGGCCGCCCCGTTTTTACAACTTGACCAGCTGCCTCAGTCGCATGATGAACCCGGATTTGCTGGGCTATATAGTCGTTCAAGTCAGCCTTAGAGATTGTCTCCTCCTTGGCCGTTGAGAGAGCCGGTGGTGGATTTGACGTTTCTCCCCTGTCGTCTTCAAAGACGATCGGAGGATCCTCAGCAGGTGGGTCTTGTTGGATCATCATTTCCACCATGTCCTGGAATAAGTGGGCGATTTGCTTTATGTTGGCCGCTTGTTCTGCAGCCTCTTTATCTTTCTTTTCCAATATCCTCCGGAGGAAATCGGCATCGGTTTCCTGTTCTTGTTGCTGATCCGAGGACGTTTCGAGGGTTTCTTTTGGCCCAGTGAGTGCGGCCATAGCGTTCATCATCTCTTGGAGCTTTTGCTGCTACTCCTGCGCTTTGGTCACTGACCGCGTGTGAGGTCTATGGCCTGTTGATATGCGGCTGTCTTCTTTCCCCGACGCCATGTATACAGTGTGGACCATCCTGCCCCCAGCCTTAGGGCGTCTGGGCTCAGCGCTTTTAGCTTTCGTTGCAGGCCTGGGGATCTTCTCTGGCCTCTTCTTCTTATGAGCAGTGGAAGTTGAGGGGGCCGTTGAAGTGGGCATCCAGACAGCTTTTCGTGGCTTAGCCTGGTGACTGACTTCCTGTTGGATTTTCAGCTTCTTGTGTTGGCGGGAGAAATTTGGATCGATCACCGAGTCTCGGATCTGCCGCCAGACTTTATAGATTTTAGAAGACAGCCGTTGAGGAGATTGGGGCTGTTCTGACTTTATTTCCGCGGCCTTTTTCAGCGGAGGGGGAGACCTATTTAGCACCGCGATAGGAGAATTCCTACGCACCTTATTTAGCATCTCAAACCCGTTCCCAGTTGGAACAGCAGCATTAACTTCTGCCATCAGGGCTGGAGGAGTTAGCCCAGGAGGGGAGTTGCCTCCGGCCTTCCTTACTCGGCGCCAGTAACGACGTCGAGCGTGTCGTGCTGATGGAGTCGGCTCGGTGAGGGTGATAGCTTCGTCTTACCCCCTGTGTAGGTGGGGGGTTGCTGCTGGTGTCAGCCTGTTAAAGACCGATGTCCTTTGGGTAGCAGGAGCAGGAGCTGGAACAGCCAATCTTGTAAAGACCGACTCTTTGGTAGGAGAAGCCGCCTTGACGACTTCAGAAGCAGGGACGGTTATCCTCTTCGGAATAATCTTCTTTGGGATTGCAAGCTTCATTGTGGGCCCAGAGGAATTTTGGCCTAGTTTGGCGAAGACCGAGGAGCTGGACGACCTGCTGAGAGGGGCCGTGGGAGTAGCAAGTCGATCAAAGACCGACTTCTTTGACGCTTCTGGTACGGGCATTGGGATGTTAATGTTCACGGCGGGAGCATGGTCCCAAAGAATAGACCGGTGGTAGCTTGAGTCACTTGCTCCACAGGCATAGTGAATAGGGAAGCAGCTTGCGGTCCATATGCTACACCTCCAGGTGAGGCGGAGCGTCGGTTGCATTTGCAGTTTGAGCAGTTGAACGCCATTGATCCTTTGTTTTCTGCAGCAAACGAAACGCCAAATCTTAGTACTTCGAAACCCAAGGGCAACCATTAGCGAACCGCGATTGGTTCGCGAATCACGACACACGAAGTGTGGAGTGGAAAAGGAAAAGGTCCCACCGGGTGTGCCAGAATCTGTTCCCCTCCGAAGGACGGCGCGACGCAGGGACGTCTCGCCTGAGATTCGGGGCAGATGCTAATTGGTGCTATCCGTCTACCTCTCCGAAGATGCCAAGTTGATTTATGGCACCATGTATCGAAGGTTTAAACGGATGCGTCCGATGTAGCAGACTTCGTCAGATTCCCCTTCGCTTGAGAGGTTTTTGATTGTGGGGACGCTCTTCCCTGCAGTTAATTACGCTACCGCATTGCGGTAACCACTTTCTCCTTCTCCAGAAATTTCACTTTGTGTCGTGTGTGTTTATTTTGTGTTTGGTTGCCCGTGGATTGTATACGGAGACTGAGTTATGTCATCGCCCGTAGGGCGTGGACTAGTCCAAATCCGTATTATCTTAGATTTGGGTTTTGGGGTTGGGTTTAAGGATACGTTAGCCTCATTTGAGACTAAGATCAACTTAAACGTTTGCTAAGGATACGTTAATCTAAATTTAGACTAAGAACAACTTAACGGGACCGTTTTAGATCCAACAAGAGAGCAGTTTAAGGGGAGGCCCTGTTGTTTAGTTTAGTGACATTGCGGTCAATAGGTAGTTTAAGGACATTACGGTCCAATATTAGTTTTAAGACGTTGCGGTCAAGGTTAAGGACGTCGTAGTCCGTGGATTTAAGGACTCCACAGTCCAATGTTAGTTTTAAGACATCATGGTCAAGATTAAGGACGTCGTAGTCCGTGGATTTAAGGACTCCACAGTCCAATGTTAGTTTTAAGACATCACGGTCAAGGTTAAGGACCTCATAGTCCGTGGATTCAAGGACTCCACAATCCAATGTTAGTTTTAAGACATCTCGGTCAAGATTAAGGACCTCATAGTCCATGAGTTTAAGGACCCCACAGTCCGTATCAATGTGTGGTCATCGGGACCCGTCACCTCTTTGAAGACGTTGAGGAATTACAACGCCAAGTATCAAAGGAGTGAAGAGATGCACCCTTAAACCGAGATAGATTAAATAGTCTTTGGCTTAATTTAGAACCAAGACCAATTAATCATATTATGAGCCCATTGGCTCAGTTATGTCTGAATTGAGGACTTATGGCCAGCTTGGGCTAAGTCCAATCATGCTTAGGATATGGGCCCTCTGTTGGTCCATTGAAGGAGAGGCTTTGCCTCTGGAAACTTAGCCAATTGGGCTAAAGCTAGTGTTAAACACTAGAGACCAACAGTGTTGGACACTGGGAATGAGATTTGACAAACTGATGTTAAACGCCAAAAGATAATCAGTGTCACATACTAGCAGCAAGGCTTTCAAATTAGTGTTAAACACTAAAGCAGGTCAATGTTAAACACTGGCCAGAGAGGTTTCAAGTTAGTGTTTAAACACTAAAGCAAATCAGTGTTAAACACTGGAAAGAGAGATTCCAAATTGATGGTAACCGAAATTTAATTTAGTATTAAACACTAAGAAATTTAGTGTTAAACACTGCAAAGAGAGTTTTTTAATTAGTGTTAAACACTAAAGCAAATCAGTGTTAAACACTGGACACAGAGATTTCGATTTGGTGTTAAATACTAAGGCAAGAGGGGTCACGTGGTACCACGTGAGAGCGCCTTCTCCTTATTTGTTCTGCCGAGAGTATTGAGTATTTTGGAGCGTCACATGCAGTCACGTGATGGGCATTTAAGTGTTCGTCTGTTAGAGTTTCTGCTAGGGGTCACGTGGGGCACGTGAGGAATTATCTCAAAACCCTTCTCTGTGGACCTTTTCAGGGGTCACGTGGTAGCACGTGACCCTGTTTCCTTGCCTGTTTGAGGATGCGTTTATCTTTCTTTAAGAATTAGATTCTTCATGGGGTTAAACCCTAGCAATAAACTTCCTGTTTTCTTCTGAAGGATCATATTCTTAGATAGAGTTGAACTCTAACTTGTCTTCCGTGAGAATTGAATTCCAATACATGTGAGGAATTAGGTTCCTGTTATTTTACCAGATTTGAGTTCTTAACTAGGGTTAAACCCTGGTTCTGTTCATTTGAAGGAATTAAATTCCTGTGACATAGGGTTAAACCCTAATTTTATTTTAAAGGAATTAAATTCCTATGAGAATTAAATTCTCAAACTTCTATTCCCTCCCTATGCTTTGGATCTGCATGGCAGGATCTCAACCCAATGAGAATTAAATTCTCAATTCAAGGGGAGATGCGCACTTTGCAGATCCTTCACTAAAGAGAGAACTAAGTTCTTTTTTTTAATATAAGAGTTAAACTCTTTCGAGAATTAAATTCTCCTTTTTTTCTCTTTAAAAGCTTTCCCTTTCTTACCTAGGGTTTTCTTTTGCAGAAGATCCAATTCTTCCAAAGTCTCAAGGCTCTCTCTCTTTCTTCTCTATCTCTCTGTATATCGATCTCTGTATATCTCTCTCTCTCCCTTTTTTTCTATCTTTTCTGGCTCCTATTTATAGGAGAAGGAGCAGAATCAATTAGTTTTGGTGAATCATTCATTGACGGATTTGATTTGTATTCGTTAGAGATTTGATTTGCATTCATTCATTTGGACCTTTGGATTATTAGGTGAATTTTATTCACCATTGGATTTTGAATCCAAAGATATTCCTTTGTTATTTCGGCTAGATTTTAAGGGGAAATCTTTCGAAGTTCAAGATTTTTCCATAGATAGGTGATATTTAATCACCTTTAAATCTTTAATCCAATCGTTTCCAAATAATCATTCTCCTTTGGAAAGATCTGATGCTGTTCAGAATTTAATTCTGTTAAATAGATAGGCTTTGAAAGCTGGTCACGTGTGGCCACGTGACCGTTGGTCACGTGTGGCCACGTGACCCTTGGTCACGTGTGGCCACGTGACCCTTGGTCACGTGTAGGCACGTGACCCCCTGGGACAAGTTTTCTTCTCCTTTCTGCGCTCTGTCTTCTAGCCGCTATTCAACCGTCACGTGCCAACACGTGACCCCTGGTCACGTGTGAGCATGTGACCCTTTCTGGAGCCTTTTTCTTTGATTTAATCAAGGAGCCGAATTTGCCTTTGCCGCTGCTTTTACTCGTCACGTACCAACACATGACTGCTGGTCACGTGCTAGCACGTGGTGCCTCTTCCGTAACTTTCCTGATTTTAAATCAGGAAACAGGCGACGCATCAGGTAGATTTTGAGTCACTGTTTTCCTTTTTTATTCCACAATCCCTTTCAATCCCTTCTGACGACATTTCTTTTGTTTCTAATGCAGGTGTGGTGATCATTGAGGTCGTGCCACCCGAAGAAGCATCGCCGATTATCGTTCTGGCGGTCGCCGACCCTTCGTCTTCTCTCGCGTCCTCTCAAATGCTGGAAGGTATGGGTTTGTAATTTAATTTAAATTGAGGATAGCGCCTTTCGTGTACTGACCACGTATCATTGTAACCTTGCAGGAGTTCTCTTTGATCATTTGTATCAAGTGCTGAACCCGCACTTCTCCTTCCAGTCGGAAATTAGTTTGGCTGCTGGTGCAGGTAAGTATCTTTTCTAACCGACATCTTTTCTTTTCTTTAACGGATGACCCTGCCGTTGCTAACCGTAAACTGATTACATCGCTGCTAATTGAAGGAGGGGACGAGAGAGTTGTCGCGCCACCAGTACTCTCAGCTCTGCCACCTGTTGTAGTCGGTATAGTAGCCTTCACCGTCCTTGCATCTTTTTTGTCTCTTAAACCGATGTCTGACTATAATTTGTTTTTGCAGCAATCACACCGACTTCAGCTCCCTTCGAGTCTCGAATTCCAATGCCGGCAGGGCCCTTTGTTAAACGGCCATCTTCCAGGGGTGCCGCGAACAGCCTGCGAATGTTAAGTGAGTTCGTCGAGGATCTTGACGCCGAGGCTTTTGCATCTTCTGTGGATTTTGCTGCTGAGGTTAATCTCATGTTGACGATGCCCGCGAACTTCTACAGCGAGGGTGTCGTCGAGTCTTGGGTTAATTACTGTAGGAAGATCGAGGCCTGTCTTTATAAGATTGGGCTCAGGTGTCCTGCTCCGAAAATGTTGGCTTTGAACTCCCAGCGGGCTGCATGGGTTGAGCAGAGCGTGCCCTTCCTCCGCTATTTTGAACAAGAAGCGACCTTGAGGCGAAAGGGACACGAGAAGGCTTCAGGTGAAACTGCCCGACTGCGCATCCAAGTTGAAGCGAATGCCGCGCAACTGAGAGCCGTCTTTGTCAATTTACAGCGATGCATTTCGGACGGGCTGGCATTGAGGCGGAAGCTCGACTTCATTGAGCGGGTTACGCAGAGTCGCGAAGCTGCCCAACGGGAAATCTATAAGAAGGTTTCATCATATTTGCAGCATCGGGCTCGAGTCGAAGCGGAGTTGGCCGCAGCGGCTGACCATGAAAAGGTGTTGAAAGGAGCGCGCGAGCAACTTGCTGACTTATTGAAAACGCCTCCTTCTCAGTAGCTACCTTTGTATCATTTGTAATTTTTTTGGAATAACATGTATCCATTTTTTATTCTTTTATATGATTCATCTTGTACTCAATTGAATTCATGAATAAAAGATACACACATTTTTTATCTCCCACTATTGCTTTCTTCTCATTGTTGTGTTGTTGCCATGTGATTTTAGCAAGTGTGGCCTGTAGATAGTATGTAGCTGTCCATCTTGGACTCTTTGCAGGGTGGTGATGGCTTAGGAAACAGGGTTAGGATCTGCCACCTAAGACTTTTCAACTTTATGAGCCGTGAGGGTCTCACAAAGACTTTCCTCCCTACGAGTCGAGAGGATCTCGTAGGTGTATTTTCTCCTTAGGAATCGTGAGTATTCCTAAGTGTGTTTTTCTCTTGAGAGTCGTAAGGATCTCACAAGGGAATTTTCTTCCTTACAAGTCGAGAGGACTCGTAAGTGATTGATGAGTTGACCTGCTCCCGAATCAAAGCATTGCTTTGACGGGGAGGTCGAGGGTTGACCTTGGCCTTTTTCCACGGGATCAGGATTGACTTTTGCCGTGTTCCACGGGGTCAGGGGATTGACCTTAGCCATATGGGGTCAGGATTGACTTTAGCCATATGGGGTCAGGATTGACTTTAGCCATACGGGGTCAGGGGTTGGCTTTGGCCATATGGGATCAAAATTGACTTTAGCCATACGTAGTTAGGGGTTGACTTTGGCCATATGGGGTCAGGATTGACTTTAGCCATATGGGGTCAGGGGTTGACTTTGGCCATATGGGGTCAGGATTGACTTAGCCATACGGGGTCAGGGGTTGACTTTGGCCATATGGGGTCAGGATTGACTTTAGCCATACGGGGTCAGGGGTTGACTCTCGGTTGTCTGTGCACCGCCGAGTCCTGGAACTAGGGACTTTGCTATGGCTCCGCTTTCCTGACGTTGCGTCTGCTGTAATGAGACGAATGTCAAAGTGGTCTCTAGGTTGTCTATGAACCGTCGAGATTTGGAACTAGGGACTTTGCCATGGCTCCGAGGTTGATTGTCGCGTCTGAAGCCTGCTGGAATGAGGAGGAACGCTGTTGTGGGTCTCCAGGCTGTAGATGTGGCCGTCGAGACGGAACTAGGGACTCTGCCGTGGCTCCGAGATTGATTATCACGTCTGAATCCTGCTGGAATGAGGAGGAACACCGTTGTGGGTCTCCAGGCTGTAGATGTTGCCATCGAGACTTGGCTCTAGGGACTCTGCCGTGGCTCCGAGGTTGATTGTCGCGTCTGAATTCTGCTGGAATGAGGAGGAACGCTGTTGTGGGTCGCCAGGCTGTAGATGTGGCCGTCGAGACTTGGAACTAGGGACTCTGCCATGGCTCCGAGATAGACTCTAGGCTGTCTGTGAACCTTCGAGATTTGGAACTAGGGGATTTTGCCATGGCTCTGTTTGTTGACGTCGTATCTGCTTCCGGTTGGAACGAGAAGGAATGCCATTGTTGATCTCTAGATTGTAGATGTTGCCATCGAGACTTGCCTCTCTTTCTGATGGAGCCTGGTGGGATGATATGGTTCCCTTTTTGTTTGTGCCCCTGGATTGTATACAGGGATCGATGTGATCTCACCTGTAGGGCAAAAGTTTCATTTTATATGTATTATTTTTTTTGTTTTCTTTCCACGATGCTTTATCATTTTAGCTTTTTGTATCGCGAAAATCGCGATTGCCCAATCATTTCAGCTATTTTTCGCGGTGCCCAATCATTTCGGCTATATCTTTTTTTCTTTTTACCCGCTGCTTTTTATTGCGAGTTGCCCAATCATTTCGGCTATTTTGTATGCATATATTTTACTTGCTGATTTTGTTGCAAGTTGCCTTATCATTTCGGCCATTTCATATGCATTTTTGGCTCGCTGATTTTTATCACGAGTGTGGAACTTGGAATCTGGTGCCAGTCTTAGCATCAGCATCGCTGCGTCTGGAATATTGCCAGGAGCGAATAATCATTTGCCGTGAAAGGACTTGGGATTTGATACCGATTCAGACATCAGCATCGCTACCACTGGGACATTGCCAGGAGTGAATCATCATTTGCCTTTGTCGATGTCGAACAAAGGTGGCTTAATAAACAGGGTTAGGATCCTGTTGACTGAGGCTTTTTGACTTTACGAGCCGTAAGGGTCTCATAATGGTATTTCTCCCTACGAGTCATGAGGATCTCGTAGGTGTATTTTCTCCTTAGGAATCGTGAGGATTCCTAAGTGTGTGTTCTCTTATAAGTCGTAAGGATCTTACAAGAGTGTTTTCTCCTTATAAGTCGAGAGGACTTACAAGTGTCGTTCGTAGTGTGAGCATATCCCTAGTCGCTGGTGGGACTTTGTTAGGGAAATGTTTATTCGTGGCCGTGGATTGTATACAAGGGTCAATATTGAAACGCTTGTAGGGCAGTCTGGGAAATGTGATGGCTTAAGAACAAGTTCAGATCCTTGTAGCTTAAGGCTTTTGAATCCTATGAGTTATGAGGGTCTCAAAGGGGAATTCTCCTTACGAGTCGTGAGGATCTCGTAAGTGTGTTTTCTCCTTAGGAATCGTGGGGATTCCTAAGTGTGTTGCTCCCTTGTGAGTCGTAAGGATCTCACATAGGTATTTTTCCCTCACAGGGTCGAGATGACCTTGCAAGTGTCTTTTAACGAGATTGCGCCCTTTCGGGTTTTCACAAACTCGCCGGTAGTCCTGCTGTTTTTACTCATGGAGCCCTTTTGGGTTTTCATCCGTGCCCATCTCGCTTATGGACGTACCCTCTTTTTTTGTGTCAGCCTTGGGATGCTGCGGTCCATAGTAGTTTATAGACGTCTCGGTCAGTTGCTAGTTTTAGGACATTACGGTCCATCGTTAGTTTAGGGACGTTTCGGTCCATAGCACATTTTCGGGGCGGGGTTTCGTCGGATACTTCTTACAGAGTTCAGGTTTGGGAAGATAGCGAGCGGACATAGGCGTCGTCATCTATCATTAACCTAGGCCGTAACTCGTCAGGCGTAGTATTTTTTTAGGAACCGGCCATTTATTGGCCAGAAGGGTCTTTCGCCATGCATATCCATGAGCAAGTAAGCCCCACCTTGATAGACCTTGTCTATGATATACGGGCCCTCATAGTTTGGCTCGAATTTCCCCCATTTGGCACGATTGGGGATCATAGGTCTCTTGACCACTAGCACGAGTTCGTCTTGGCGGAATGTTCTCGGCCTAGTCAATCACTCGTATGAGCGCGTCATTTTTGCTTTGTAAGCTTCTAAGTTTTGCTACGCCATGAGCCGGGTTTCGTCAAGGGCGTCGAGCTCTTCAAGCCGAAGATGAGCATTCTCTTCGTCCGTTATCTCGTAATGAACTGCCACTCGTAAGGAGGGTAGCTCTATCTCCAAGGAGAGTACTGCTTCAGCGCCGAATACTAGTGCATATGGCGTTATGTTCGTGGCCGTTTTGAACGTGGTTTGATACGCCCAGAGAGCTTCATGCAGTCTCTCGTGCCAGTCCTTCCTATTTCGAGACACCGTCTTCTTTATGATCTTCGTCAATGTCTTGTTGAAAGCCTCAGCTAGACCATTAGCTCGAGGATTATAGACCGAAGAGTATCTCCAGTCTATATTATGCTGCTGTGCGAAGCGGCTGATTTTATGGCTTCTGAAGGCCGGCCCGTTATCGGAGATAATCCATCGCGGAGTACCGAACCGATAGATGACGTGCGCCTTGAAGAAATGGAGGATATTCTCCGTCTTCACTTCTCTCAGCGGTATCGCTTCTGCCCACTTAGAAAAGTAATTGGTTGTCGCCAATATGAACCGATGTCCTCTGGATGATGCTGGTTCGATGGGCCCGATTATGTCAGTTCCCCACATTTCGAACGGCCAGCTAGCCACTGTCGGGTGTAGCGGATTTGGATGCTGATGGATGTAGTCTCCGTGAATTTGGCACGAGTCGCACTACTTCGCGTATTCGATGCAGTCTTGGATCATTGTGGGCCAATAGTAGCCCATTCTTTTGATCTTCAGCTTCATCTTTGGCCCGGCTTGATGAAAACCGCAGAGTCCATCGTGAGTTTCTTGGACGACTCTTCTTGCCTCTTCAGGTCCCAGGCATCTCAGCCATAGAGAGTCGAACGATCTCTTATACAGCGTATCATTGACGAAGGCGAAGGATAAAGCTCGTTTCATGAGCTAATGTTTTGAGGACGCATCTTCAGGTGTTCGACGCGATTTGAAGTAGTCTATAAAGACTTCTATCCAATCTTTAGCCCTTTCCTGGTCCTTTATTTGTAGGGTCATCGGCTTGGTCGCTCCCTTTTCTTCGGAAGACTCGGGAGATATTTCTCGCGGTGCAAGAACCCGACGTCTTTGCATAACGATCCTCACGTCATCGAGGTTTTCGTCAGCCATTTCTTTAGCGAGTTTGGCTAACGCATCCGCTTTGCTATTTTTTGCACGCGGTATGCTTTCCATGGCGTAGGAAGGGATCTGAGTCAGCAATTGCTGCAGTCTCTCACCGTACTTTACCAACTCTGGTTTGCACGTTTGATAGTCGCCGTTTACTTGACTAACGACCAGTTGGGAGTCGCCGTATATGAGGAGGTTTTCAATCCCCATGTCGACAGCGATCTCAAGTCCTGCTATCAAAGCTTCATATTCGGCATCATTGTTTGTCCTCGGCGTTGTCAAGGAAAAGGCAAAGCGCATTATCCCTCCTTGTGGAGTCACGAAGATGAAGCCTACCCTAGATTTGATTATGGGGGTGCTGTGCTCTCGCTTCTTCAGAAGATTCCCCATTAAAGTAGAGTTCCCATCGGGTGTCACTCTCTCCTTTCTTCCCATCGATCGTGTCAAACACGTACTCGTCTGGAAATTCGCAATTTAGGGGTGAATCGGCAGGTATATGATGTTCGGCGAGGAAGTGGGCGATGGCCTGGCCTTTCACTGCCTTAAGAGGTCGAAATGTTATCAAGAACTCCATCAAGAGTAGGGCCCATTTAGCAAGCCGTCTTGTTAATATGGCTCTTGACATCAAATATTTGAGAGGATCCACCTTTGATATAAGGTGGACCTCATGCGCCAAAGCATAATGTCTGAGCTTCGTTATTGCGAAGATTAACGCCAGGCAGCGTTTTTCAATGGGAGAGTAATTGTTTTCTGCCCCCAGAAGAACTCGGCTCAAATAGTAAAGGGCTCTCTCCTTCCCTTGGTCGTTTTTTTGTTCCCATAATGCGCCTAGAGAACCCTCAAGGGCGGTTGTATACAGAATGAGAGGCTTTCCCTTGACCGGAGCGGTTAGTACCGGAGGATTCTGTAGGTATTGCTTGATTTCGTCCAGTGCGCTTTGGCATTTGCGATCCCAAACGAACGGGGTTCTCTTCTTCATCAAGTGACTGTAGGGACGGCATTTGCCGGAAAGATTGGCTATGAACCGCCAAATATACGCGAGCTTCCCTTGGAGTGACCGTAGTTGCTTGGGAGTTCTTGGCGGAGGAATTTTCATGACCGCCTTGATCTTCGATGGGTCTATTTTGATGCCTCGATGTCGTACGATGAATCCTAGGAATTTGCCCGAGGAAACCCCGAACGTGCATTTCAGAGGGTTCATCTTGAGGTTGTATTTCCGAAGACATTGGAACACTATCTTCATATTCTCCTAATGTTCCTTGTGCGATTTGCTTTTCACCACAAGGTCGTCGATATAACATTCGACGACTTCATGTATGAGGTCATCGAAAATCTTCGTCATGGCCCTCTGATAGGTAGCGCCGGCGTTCTTCAGACCGAAAGGCATCACTTTGTAGCAAAATATGCCCAAAGGGGTCCAGAAAGTGGTATGCTTCTGGTCTTCGTAACGCATCTTTATTTGATTGTACCCTGATGAGCCGTCCATGAAGAAGAAGACTTCATGAGTGGACGTGTTGTCTATCATCATCTCGGTAACCGGTACAGGAAAATTATCCTTAGGACATGCTTTGTTGAGGTCCTGAAAGTCTACGCAGATGCAGACCGTCCCATTTTTCTTCATCACTGGGACGATGTTGGCAATCCAGTTAGGGTACTGAACCTCTTGGATGAAACCGGAGTCGATTAGCTTCTTGACCTCGGCGTTGATGCTCATTTCAAATTCGAGCCGCATTCTTCTCGGCGCTTGTTTGATCGGCTTGACGTCCGGAGATATCGCAAATTTATGCACAGCTATCTCTAGATCTAGCCCCGGCGTCTCAGAGTAGTTCCATGCGAAGCAGTCTTTATACTGTATAAGCACATCCTTGAGCGTAGCCACCTTTTCTTCAGACAACAACTCACCGACGAACGTCGGCCGTGGGTCATTTGCCATCCCCAAGTCGATTTTTCTGAGGTTATCTGTAGTAGTATGTATTCCATCTTCCAGCTCTTTTGGCACCGGTGGAAACTCTAAGATCACTTAGTCATCATTGTTTTCGAAGCACTAGGGGAGGTCAGACATCCTCATGCACTCCTTCTTCCGACATCCTTATCATGTAACAGGTACGAGATCGCTTCCAACACCGATATTGATCCGGCTCTACTCTCGCTGCATGTTTAGCTTTCGGTTCATGCTTCTGTGGTGGGGTTACCCTCCAACTGCTGGATAGAGCGAACCTGCAAAGTTGATACTGGTCCTTGACCTAGTTTTTGAAGATGAAGCAGTCTTCAAGAGGATGTCCTATCGCTTGATGATAGGAGCAATAATCCGGGTGACAGACCTCATCTGCTTGTTCGGGGTGTTTAGACTTCGAGAGTGTAATCATTTGATGTTTCATGACAAGATCGAATATCTTCCTTGTCTTGTCCCTGGGAAAAGAATATGCTCGACCCATCTTCTTTATAAGAGACGGATCTCGGCTGCTCGATTCTCGATCACGTGGTTTCTTGGACCCACTTTGCCGCTGTCGAACGTTTTTCCGTTCTTTAGCTTGTTTTTGCCTTTGCGTCGAGTCTTCTTCGTGACGGGCTGGCGACGAAGAGCTTCGTCATTTTTCGTAGCCTGCTGAAGGAGGCGCTGCGTCCTGACTTTCTCGTAGATGGCTATTTCGCGGCTATGATCATCCCGGACCTTTTGACCCGCTTCTCTTATTAGCTTGTTCATCTGTTCTTCGAACGACGAACTCGGCATTTTTACGGCGGGACCTCGTTTTGGTTCAGGGTTAGCGTCGTCTAACAGAGCATCTCCCTCTTCATCAAAGTCATGTATAACGTAGCAGCCATGGAATCGCTCTCATTTCTTGGATTGAACATATCCGAGCCTGATCGTTTCCATTCTCCCGTTGGGCAATTTTCGCAGAGTTCCGGGGACGTTCCAGATCCTGCTATAGAACCGAGCTTGTCGAGCAGTCTGTTTGAAGGATATGCCCTGGCGCCTTAACAGCCTTTTTAATCCTTCTGTGTAGTATCTGGGCAGACGGATGGGTTGGAGTCTGTCAAGCGTAGAATCAGCACCATGCCAGATCTCTTTCTCCACTTTAGTTTCCGTGGATCGATAAAAGAGGATCGCCTTTTCATCTCTTCACCTGGGAGGGACGTAGAACGTCTGCAATTCTTGCACACTGTAGGTATCAAGTGCGTCGAGCTCTTTGCAGTGCTTTCGCGGAACCATGGCGATTTGCAAACTCCGTTCATTGCCAATGAAGGTTTGTATTGATGGACGAACAGAAAATACTGCACTGACCTCATCCTCAGAGTCGCTGCCGAAGACCGGAATAGGGACGGTCCCAGCTTGTTGCATTGGAGCTACCAGAATAGACTATCTCTTCCTCCTCCTCGGTATCGCTCCCGAAGACCAGAATGGTGGTGATAGCTTTTTGCTTATTATCCGGCTTATGGCACCATACCGTGTCTTCGAATTCTGGCAAGAAGTATTTTGCATCTTCGTACTTTCAGACTTCATTCACGGAGAATGGGTTCAGCTCCCCTGTTACAGTGTATTCAAGTCCATCTTTGAAATACTTCATACACTGATGTTGTGTAGAAGGGATAATGTTGTACTCATGTAACCAAGGCCGGCTGAGCGAAGCGTTGTAGCAAGTCTTTGCGTCAATGACGTGGAACTTGATATCAGTGACGAGCAGCCCAAAGCGTAACGTCGGTATCACAGACCCGAGCGTCCGTGATGACTGGGAGTCGAACCCGGAGATAGTGATTTTATCCCGAGCGAGGTGTTGAATGCTCATGCAAATCTCTTTCAACACTCTCACATTGAGAACGTTGACGGAGGATCCATTGTCGACCAGGATCTTCCCTATCTTGATGTCATGACAGTATCCGGTGACGTACAAAGGATGGTTATTCTCGCATGTCCTGAGGAGGAGGTCTTCGTCGCTGAAGGTGATGTCGGCTGTGTGAACTTCTTCCAACTCGTCCTTCATCTTTTCTTCAGCAAGGAAAGCTTGAAACTGGTCAGGTTCTTATAGTGCCTTGATCAGAGAATCTCTCGCCTCTTTAGATAGCAGAAGGCCATCGAGAATGCTTAGCTGCGAGGGCATTTTCCTCAGGTGTGCCAGAACATTGTAATCCACCTTGCTTTTCTTGGGTGGGTCTTTGGCTGCCAGCTCTTCGACGACTCGGTCATCGAGGACGATGTTCTCAGGGACTTTTTCTTTTCCCTTTTCCTTTTTGTTCGATCCCTTGTTTACAGGTCCAAGATTCTTTTCAGGTAACATGCGATTGCGCAGCTGAATGTTCTTGCAGGCCTTCATATCTTCTGTTTCAGAGATGGATTCCTTGAAGAGAGGGTCGAGGGCTATTTCTTCATCAGAATCACTCCCGAAGGTAAGAATTTGCGATCCCTTGCTATCAACCCTGTGACAATTGCCGGCAGTTCTTTTGCGTTCATTTATCGCGCTCTTCTGCTCTCGACGTGTCTTACGCTTCATTCGCTTGAAATGCTGCCGGTGAGCCACGTATCTCTGCCACCAATTTTTAAAGGTGTTACATTCTTCAATAGGGTGTGCAATCCTCCGATGGTACAAGCAGTAGTTTGGATGTGCATTCTCTTCGTTAGGGTGTATCCTGTCAGAAGTATTTCCTTCGAAGGGTGGTAGCTTCATTCCCATCGATACGGCTTTGGCGAACATTTTCCTCATCTTGAACCTACTTTTATTTGCGGCGGATGTGCCTTGATGTGGTGGGAGTGTTTTAACCATTTCGTCCAGTCGTCGGTGTTTGGCTTTTTCAAATATGGCCATTTTGCATTTTCGATCAGGTTTGCTTTTCAGAAGAGCTTCGTTCAGGAATGCGTCAATCATCTCGTCTGACGGTCCTAGGAGTTCTGGCTCGGGATCTGCCCCCGGTTTCTCTTCATCCGGAGCTTCTTCATCGTTTATTAATGAGTGAGAGATCACGTGGAAGCTTGCCACATAATCCTCAGGTTCATCTGATGAGTCTTCTCCCTCTCTTTGTCGCCATCTCCATCTTCAAGGATGTGGTTTAGAAACTCTTGAAGCGTGACCGGGGTTCGCGCCTTCTGGTTATATTCTTCCAATGCGTCAATATGTTTTTGCAGGTCCATGCGCTTGTCACCATACTTCACGGGCTTTTTGGTCTTCTTCTTCTTCTTAGAAGACTTTGACGGTTGGGCCTGAGCGTTTTGATTATCGCTACCAATTCTTGGAGTCAAGCGCGGCTTCAGCATTCCCTCGATAATCTCGGGTTCTAATGGACTCTTTCATCTGATCGCCGGGCATGTTTGGAGATCCTTCAGCATTCGTTTTGTTTTGGCTGAAAGAGCGACCTCCCATGGAGCTTCTTCTATAAAAGAGAATGATGCCCACGGTGTGTCCCCCTTTTTAAGAGTGTGCGGCTGAGGCGGGCTTACTTTCCAATTCTCGGACAGTGCGAATTTTCCCTGTTGGTATTAGTCCTCAATCCAGCCTTTGAAGACGAAGCAATTTTCGATTGGATGGCCTACCACTTGGTGATAGGGGCAATAATTGGGATTATTGGCCTCACCGGGTTGCAATGGGCATTTTGGATCCGGCAAGATGATGAGCCTGTTGCGCATCGCCGGCTCGAACAGTCTCCTCGTTTTATCCCGGGGAAACGAATAAGGGCGCTTCAATTTCTCATTGAAGAATCGTCGTCTTTCATCTTGGCGATCAGTTGGCTTTGGACCACTGGGCTGTTGCTGAGTATTGGCGACGAAGGTCGCTTTCCCTTTCCCTTTCTCATTTCGAGATTCCAACTTCAAAGAAGAGGGTCTATGACCCATCTGATCCATTTGGGCCAGGTTGTTAATTAAGGCCTGGAAAGTAGTTGGCTTGAAGAACATCATGAATTGTGAAATGGTTGCCTGAGGGTCGAGGGTCCCTACGAACATGCCTACTGCAGGCGCTTCTTCGATGCGCTGCTCGCACTTCGACCATAGATTCTGCCACCGTATCGCATACTGCACCCATGTTATGCCTAGCTTCACTCTGGCGTTAATTAACGCGGTGATCGGGGTGCGCTCGCTAGCGCTGGCGGAACGTTGGGTGAACAACAATTCCATCTCCGTAAAAGTTTTGACGGAGTCGTTGGGAAACTCTGAGTACCATTCGAACGCCGTCTCCACCAAGCTGCCGACGAATTGGCGAAGCAGTAGCTTATCATCCCCTCCAGTGTTGCCGTAAAGAGCCCTGAACTGAGCGACATGTTGATGGGGATTGCCTGTCCCCTTGTACACATGGAATTTTTCCTGGCGGGTACTTTATCTGATCATACCATCCTAAATATGGTCGCCCAGTTCTGACGACTTGGCCGTTTGCTTCATTCGCTCGATGAGCTCGTATTTGCTGAGCAATATAATCATCGAGCATGGCTCTGGAGATGGTTTCCTCCTTGGCTGCTGACAGAGCCGGCAGAGGATTTGATGTCTTTCCTCTATCATCTTCAATTATTACTGGAGGATCTTCGGCTGGAGGGTCTGGCTGGATCATCAGGCCCACCATATCTTGGAATAAAAGGGCCATTTGTTTTATATTGGCTGCTTGTTCTGTAGCCTCTTTTTCCTTCTTCTCAAGCATTCTCCGAAGGAATTCGGCATCTGTTTCCTGCTCATGACACTGCTCCAAAGATGTCTCCGGGCTTGCTTTTGGTCCAGTGAGTGCAGCCATGGCTGTCAGCATTTCTTGGAGCTTTTGTTGCTGCTTCTCCAGAGCCTTAGTCACAGACCGTGTAAATGGTCGGTGACCCATAGAGATACAGCTATCCTCTTTTCCGGAAGCCATATAAATAGTATGCACCACCATGCCCCCAGACTTAGGGCGTTTAGATTCAGTGTCCTTGCGATTTGCCAAAGATGCAGAGATCTTCTCCGGCCTCCTTCTTTTGTGGGCGGTCGAAATTGAGGGAGCCGTTGCAGCGGGAATCCAAACTGATGACACCTTCTGTGGCTTGACAGGGTGATCCCCTTCTCGCCAAACTTTCAGCTTTTTCTGTCGGCGGGGGTGGTCTTAATCAATCACGGAGTCTTGGACCTGTCGCCAGACTTTGTAAATTTTGGAGGACAACCGCTGAGAGGGCTGCTCCGGTTTCGCCTTAGTGATCTTTTCAACAGGCGGAGGAGACTTTTTCAGCACGGCAGTTGGCGAATTCCTGTGCACCCTGTTAAGTAGTTCAAAGCTGTTTCCAGTTGGAACAGCAGCATCAACTTCCACCGTTGGAGCTGGCGGAGTCAGTCCGGAAGGAGAGCTGCCCCCAGCCTTCCTCACTTGGCGCCAGTGGCGACGTCGAGCATGGCGAGCGGTCGGGACCACCTCCATTGTTGAATCAGCTTTTCCATGCCCCCTTTTCTGATGAGAGTCTGTCGTTGGCGTCAGCCTGTCAAAGACAGACGTCGGCTGAGAGGGAATGATCAACCTGTCGAAAGCCAACCTTCGGGTAGGGAGAGCAGCTTGGACGACGTCAATTGTAGCAGGAGTTGGAGTGTCCTTCTCTGGTATTGCGAGCCTCTTTGCGAGCCCACTTGAGCTTTGACCCAGCCTGTCGAAGACTGAGGTATTGGAGTTGGACAACCCGTCGAGAGGGGTCGTGGTGGTTGCAAATCGATCAAAGACCGAATTCTTCGTAGCTTCCTGTGTCGGAATCTAAACGCTGAAGCTCGTTTGTGGGATCATGGTCCCGAACAATAGCCCAGTGGTGGCTTGGGTCATTTGTTCCACCAGCATTGTAAAAAGGAAGGCCGCTTGGGGCCCGTAGGTTACTCCTCTAGATGAGGCGGAGCGGGAGTTGCTGCAATTAGTGCAGTTTGAAACCATTGATCTTCTGTCTCTGCACGGAGCAAGATACCAAACCTTAGTACTTCACATCCAAATGCAACCATGTCAAACCGCGACTTATTCGCGAAACACGACACACGAAGTGTGGAGTGGAAAAAGGAAAAGGTCCCACCGGGCGTGCCAGAATCTGTTCTCCGCCGAATATAGAGACGCGACCGCGTAGGTCCGTCTTGCCTGAATTTAGGGGCAGATGCTATTTGGTTTTATCCGTCCACCTCTCCGAAGATGCCAAGTTGATTTATGGCGCCGTATATCGGAGGTTTAGACGGCTGCGGCCGTTATAGTAGACTTTATCAGATTTCCCCTCGTTTGAGGGGTTTTTGATTGTAGGGACGCTCTTCCCTGCAGGCGCAAGCCCCTGCGGTTAATTACGCTACCGCATCGCGGTGACAACTTTCTCCTTCTCCAGATGGTCACTTCGTGTTGTGTGTGTATGTTTGTTATATCTTTGATTGCCCGTGGATTGTATACGGAGACTAATTTATGTTGTCGCCTGTAGGACATGGATTAGTCCAAATCCGTATTTTATTAGATTTGGTTTTTGGTTTGGGTTTAAGGATACGTTAGTCTTATTTGAGACTAAGATCAACTTAAACATTTGTTGAGGATACGTTAGACTAATTTTAGACTAAGATCAACTTAACGATTTGTTAAGAATACGTTAGTCTAATTTTAGACTAAGATCAATTTAACAGGATCATTTAGATCCAACAAAAGAGCATTTGGACTCTATTGTTTTAGTTTAGGGACTTTGAGGTCCAGTTTAAAAACGTCATAGTCTGTAAAGTTTAAGAACATCATAGTCTATGAGTTTAAGGACCCCACAGTCCGTAGTAGTTTAGAGACATCATAGTCTGTAAAGTTTAAGAACATCATAATCCATGATTTTAAGGACCCCACAGTCCGTGGTTTGTCTGGTTGTCGGGACCCGTCACCTCTCTGAAGACGTTGAAGGATTACAATGACAAATATCAGAGGAGTGAAGAGATGTACCCTTGAACCAATAATTGTTGGAAGATCTGTAGTCCAATTTGGCACTAAGATCAAAGATTTGTGAGCACATGGGCTCAATTGATCTGAATTAGGGATCTGTGGCCACTTTGAGCTTGTCTCATTTAATTAAGATGTTGAACATTTAACAATGCTAAGCATTGGTTTGGGCTCTGACAATCTTTTTGCCTTTTATTGAGTGCTGGGCACTCATTATAGCTCTGGGGCCTTTTTTTATAGAACATATTATGTTCTCTTAGCGCACACGTGAGGAGCACGTGGTGCGCTTGGCGCTGAGCGCCAGATAATGAGCGCAGAGCGGTTCTGTTAAGTAGCGCACACGTGAGGAGCACATGGTGCGCTTGGCGCTGTGCACCAAACTTTGGAGCGCTGGGGCGCTTCTGTTAAATAGCGCACACGTGAGGAGCACGTGGCGCGCTTGGCGCTGTGTGCCAAACTTTTGAGCGCCGGGGCGCTTCTGTTAAGGAGCGCACATGTGAGGAGTACGTGGTGCGCTTGGTGCTATGTGCCAGACTTTAGAGCGCTGGGGCGCTTCTGTTAAGTAGCGTACACATGAGAAGCACGTGGCACTGTGCGCCAGACTTGAGCACTGAGGGCTTCTATAAATTTGGAGCGCTAAGGCTCCGCAGCGCTGTGCGCTAGATTTGGAGCGCTGAGGCGCTAGATTTGGAGCGCTGAGGTGTTAGATTTGGTGTGATGTGCGCTTCTTTTAATTAGAGCGCTAAGGCTCTTTTTAGGCGGCTTTGCGCTCTGAGAATTAAGTTCTCTCTTATAAGAGACTTTGTCTCATGGATTTAAGAACAAAGTTCTTATTTTATAGGAGATGTTTTCAATCTCTTATATTTTGGTGAAAGGTTTTGCCTTTATGGATTTATGATCCTAGAGAATTGAATTATTCTCCCACTTTTTTATAATGAGATATTATGATCTCTTTTGTAAGAGACAGTTTGTCTTAAAGATCTATGATCTAGCATAAGAACTAAGTTCTTTTTCTGATGAGATTTTTTTATCTCTCTGTTTTTACCTTGAAGAAAGTTCTTCTTCAGCCGAGAGCTTTCTCTTTGAAGTTTTTCAAAGTTTATGGGGGGTTCCTCTCTACGAGACGAAGTCTTAGGGCCTTTATATATGGCTAGCTGATTTGTTGAATCAGTTAAAAAGATCTTTTCTTTAATTGATTTGGGGATTTCCCCACCGTTGGATCTTTGATCCTAGGGCTTCTGATTTACAGAAGGCAATCTTCTTGTTTTTAACAAAATTGGGAAATCTTTCCCCACACAGAATTTATTCTGTATTTTAGTGATTTTTAATCACCATTGGATCATTGATCCGACGGTGCTCTAATTTACAGAGCAAAATCTTTTTGTTTGGAAAGATTCTGAAGAATGTTTTCTTAACAGAATTTTATTCTGGTAACTTGATAATTTATCATCTTTGTTGGATCTTTGATCCAACGGTGGGGAACATTTAGTTCTAGCGCTAGCACACCCGTGCTCTGCACGTGAGCGCTGCTTCAGAGCGCTGGCACTCTTAGCACGAGCGCACCCGTGCTCTGCACGTGAGCGCTGCTTCAGAGCGCTGGCACTCTTAGCGCGAGCGCACCCGTGCTCTGCACGTGAGCGCTGCTTGCTGGCGCTTTTATGAAGCGCTGCTTCATTTCAAATTTTGAAAATTTGAACAGAGCTTTGCTCTGATTTGGGGAAACAGTGCTTCTTTTAAATTAGAGCGCTAAGGCGCTTCTTTGGCAGCTCTGACTAATTCTGTGCTCTGAGAATTAAATTCTCGATTTATAAGAGACTTTGTCTTAGGGATCTAAGAACCGAGTTCTTCTTTTTGTGAGGAGATGCTTTGATCTCTTCTGTTTTTTGTGCAAGACTCGGTCTTATAGATCTGTGATCTAGGAAAAGAACTAAGTTCTTCTGATATGAGAGTTGAACTCTCAAATATGGAGAAGATGTTATGATCTCTCTTCTTTTTCCTCACCTTGAAGAAGGTTCTTTTTCTTAGAGCTTGCTCTTCTCTTTTTCTTTTCTGAGAATTTTAAGTTTATGGGGGGGGAGGGGGGATGGGTTCCTCCTCTTTAAGACTTGAAGTCTTGGGTCCTTTATATAGGGGAGGCTGATTTGTTGAATCGGTTAGGGAAATCTCTCATTGAGAGATTTCTGATTGATTTGGGGAATGTTTCCCACCGTTGGATCTTTGATCCAAGGGCCTCTGTTTTATAGAAGACAATCTTCTTGTTTTTAACAAGATTGGGAAAATATTTTCCCATACAGAACTTATTCTGTATCTTGGTGATTTTTAATCACCATTGGATTTTTGATCCAACGGTGCTCTGATTTACAGAGCACAATCTTTCCTATTTGGAAAGATTTGAGGAGTATTTCCTCAACAGAATTTTATCCTGTAATTTGACGATTTATTCATCTCGGTTAGATCTTTGATCCAATGGTGGAGAACATTTAGTTCTAGCGCTTGGCACTCTCGTGCTTTGCACGTGAGGCGCTGACTCTTAGCGCTGACGCTCCTGGCGCAAGCGCTCTCATGCTTTGCACGTAAGGCGCTGTCTCAGAGTCTTTGACTCTTAGCGCTGGCGCTCCTGGCGCGAGCACTCTCGTGCTTTGCACGTGAGGCGCTCCTGGCGCGAGCGCTCTCGTGCTTTGCACGTGAGGCGCTGCCTCAAAATCTTTGACTCTTAGCGTTAGCGCTCTCGTGCTTTGCACGTGAGGCGTTGTCTCAGAGTCTTTGACTCTTAGTGCTGGCGCTCCTGGCGCGAGCGCTCTCGTGCTTTGCACGTGAGGCGCTGCCTCAGAGCCTTTGACTCTTAGCGCTGGCACTCCTGGCACTAGTGCTCTCGTACTTTGCACGTGAGGCGCTGCCTCAGTTTTAAATTTTGAACAGAGTTTTGCTCTGGTTGGGGGAACATGGTGTATACGGAGGAGTAAGCTGAGAGAGAATCTCATTCTCTTTTAAGTAGTCTTTGAATTCCGTGCTTAAGTATTCTCCTCCCCGATCATATCGAAGGATTTTAATACTTTTACCCGTCAGGTTCTCAACTTCGTACTTATATTCCTTGAATTTCTCAAAAGATTCAGATTTGTGTTTCAACAAGAACACATGTCCGTATCTTGAGAGAACATCAGTGAATATAATAAAGTACGAGGAACCATTCCTGGCATATGTAGACATAGGACCGCATACATCACTATGTATCTGTCCCAAGAGTTCAGTTGCTCTTTTTCCGTGTCCAGTAAATGGAGATTTGGTCATCTAGCCTTTGAGACATGACTGGCAAGTTTCATAAGATGTAAATTCGAACGGATTCAAATATGCATCCTTATGAAACTCAGCCAGTCTTGTCGCATTGATATGACCCAGTCTGCAATACCACAAGAAGTTTTCGTTCATTTATGAACTGTTTCTCTTATGTGTGTTCTGTATACTTAGAACTGTAATTTGGTTTAGAACGTTTTTACCGTTATATAACGTACCATACCCAACCAACACTTGATTTAGGAAAACATTCACAATATTTTTGGTACGAAATAACTGTCGCTCAGAATCATTATATTACCAGTTGGTAACACTAGGTGATATTCGCCAACTGATTTGGCTGCAACAATTTCACCATCCCTACTACTAGATACATACCACCATTTCCCAGTTCTCTACCTCTCTATAGCCCATGTAATAAATTACATACGTGGGATCCTGATCCGATATCCAATACCCAGGACGTAGAGCAAACTGATAAACAGTTCTCGGTTACGAACACACCTGAAGACGATGCATTAACACGCTTATTCTTCGTTTGGGTGGCATGGGAATCCTGATATTCCCCTATTCCTTGCTCAGACTTATGACAGTCATAAGATAGAGCGGAACCTAGCCCAGTATAATAAGCGAGTTCGGTCAATACATCCATATTATTTTCTTGATTAAAGCATGTCATTGGTCGCTACCAGGAGAGAGAGAAGGATAATCACTTTGCATGCACTCTTTGCAAGATTAGATTGGTTATTATTTTATCTAATCAGGATGGCTCCCACTGTTTTTATCAAATCTTCCTTCAAACCATAAAAGGTAAGATTAGCCGGGATTAATTACCACCTACAAGTTCGCCAATCGTTCGGCCAAGCAGGTATTGGTACTCCGAGAGAGTCTCCCCATACTCTCGCATAGAACTAATTAAATAACCTCATTTCCGCAGGGGCATCACCCCGTTAACACCTTTCTTAGACACCTATTGGATCGGCTAATTGTAAATTGGAAAACTCTCTCTGGAGTAACTCTTACTCGCAGTAGGTATTGAGATCCAACTATCATATAGAAGGTATGCAATCTCATTGCAAATTTCAACACTTGAAATTCCCAATATCTGTTTTTACCCTTAGTTTCCTATGACCTTGACAAAGTCCAACAAACCATAGGCCGCTAGTCAAGTTCAACCAGTTCATTTTTTGATTTAATTAAACTCACCCGTACGACCCTTGACGAAGGCCGACAATGTCGCACGATTACCCTAATCCAATCGCATCACATGCAGTAGATAAGCACTAATCAGCTATAACACACTACGCCTTGATGAAGGCCAACAAACGTAGCACGAATACTAAATAGTACTTATCTGAAATAACGGAGGGCTGCGACTGGTTTTTAAGAAAACTTTTAACGTAATGAACTTGATATCGTTGTAGAATCTTGTGATTTTAAAATGGAGTGGTTAAAGCTCCGCTTTTAAAATCGAGTAGTTTTCAAAAACAAACCGAATAGCTTTTACTAGCTTTAGTTAAAGAGGTCACTCCCGATAAAGAGATCTTGGCTCTTTCCTCGTCGAATGAGGTGCTGGATATCCTTCAAGGAATACCACTATGCAAAGCAAGAACTACATAAGCTATGATGATAAACCAAGTGGATTGTAGCATTTGCTAGTTTTTCTAAAGAGGTCACTCCCGGTGAAGGGATCTCGGCTCTTTCCTCATCGAATGAGGTGCTGGATATTCATCAAGGAATACCACTATGCAAAGCAAGAACTAGAGCTACCTTTTTAAGAACTTTTGATTCTACAACATTTTTAGATTTCTTTTCTTTTCATTAATCTCATTAATGAAGTCCCATCATTTAATGTTTTCTAAACATCACAGAAAATGAAACGAAAATTGAATGTACGCTTATACCATCCGCATTCGCCACGGGGCCCCGTTATGCACCGTTAGGTTACTTAACTAACGGCAGAGCGGGGGCTAAACTAGCGCGGGTGTAAAATATAAGCAACGTTTATTATATATCATATATATAATATAATATTCGTCTCACGCAGTTATATGATCACATCACAAAACGAAGCAGCAGAAGCAACATATGAAATATTGGATATATTAGGAGGTCCGTGTTTTAAATCTAACCAGTAATGTATAACACAGATTCCACAGTCGTGATGAATAGCTAAACTCACATCCCTAAACCCCTACGAGAGCGGCAAGCAACACTGCCAATTTTAGAGTTAGGAGACCCAGTCTCGACTCCTCGAGATGGTCTCCCACTGGACTCTAGAACCCGGTTACTTGTGCCTCCCGTCTTGGGTCTATCCTATTGCGGAAAAGTCAATAATATACATGAATGGTGATATCATCCTCAACCCGGAAGTGTCCCAATAAAAGAATATTACATACAGATTTTACATGAACGAAAATGAAAAACTCTCATCTGACATAAAAAACCCCGGCTACTCAATCACGACGATCCAATAAAACATATTACAACAACACATAATATCACATATCATCAACGTAAGTAAATACGTGTATCCCGAATGTCGTTGACACATAGCAACGAGATCGGGATACCTCACATATTACACTTACGGTCACAGAAAAGAAATGAAAAACTATAATAATTAGAATCCGCAATATCCTTAGATATCATAAACCCGGAATATCTCATATTCCGGACTTCATGCCTAACTTATAAACCTTACATTTTAGTCTCAAATTGAAAACTTTTCCAATAAGCTGTCGGATAATTCAACAAGATTCTCGACTAAGTGATCGCGTACTATACGCAACTGCGACGGAGTTTTGATCCGAATCAAAACTCCGTGGCAATCGATTAATCGAGAGTAAACGGATAGATTTACAATATACTAACTAGTTTTCACAAAGCTAATTATTCCGGATTCAAACAATTGTATCACGTATCATCATCATCTATACGACGCTAAATATTTCGATCGATTTCTCAAACACCCACAAATTCCAGAGACCTCAACAACTTGAGAATCATCAAAAATACCCAGAGAGTGCATGATGCCAAAATGGAGCAGAACTAGAAAAATGACACCACAAGCCCATTAACTTGCCGTAGAACCGCGGCCAGACATGGAGTTCTGCCGTGCTTCCGCGGCGGTTTGTTGGACTTGGGTCCTAAACTTTCTTGAGGCTCCATTAAAAACCCTGCACGATTTTCTGCATATTTTTTATCACGAAAATTCCAACTTTTGAAAATCGACAGAAACATGAAAATTTTGGGTTTTTCGAAAACCGATCGAATACTTTAACGTAGTAAAGACATCCCCTAATCTTCTAGTCTGGCTCTGATACCATGAAAGTGTGCGATGGCACCGTGGTGGGGTATGAACGGGCATCACACATGCAATTTTTAAATTTTCGGGTGCTAACGAACACTAACCAAGATCTTAACTAGAATATTAGGGTTTACTATAATGATATCGACTAAACTATAAGAAGTGAAAGAGATTATACCCCCGTAGATCGAGTCCTTTACTTCACAAGCTCCAGATTGTAGTCCACATGACTCCACTAGGCTCCACTTGTAATTTGATCGAGTGTGCTCCGAAAACCTTTGTGCCGAAGATGATCCATCCGAAACTCCGTAATCCAAGCCACCTCTTCACTAAACACTTTAGTAAAGAAAACACACGACACTTGATTGCTAATCAAGTGTAGGATGGTGAAGTAGGGGTTTTGTTTAGCTCACTAAGCTACTCACAAGCTTAAGCTTTCACAACACAAGTGAGGGATTTGAGCTTGGAGGTTTGAGGAGGAAGATGGAGAGAGCTAGAGAGCATGAGCTCAAGAAATGGCTAAGACTCAAAACATAGAATGAATGAGTGAGAGTGAAGTGAAGAATGGCTCTCTCTTTCCTCACTTATTCAAGCATGGAATAAAAATGCAATAAGAAATTGCAACCATACTTGAATAGTGAGTCAAGAGTAATAAAGAAATAATAAGGCCCATGCTTCACACCATGCTCAAAATATCTCCCCATTTACACCTCATTTTCTATTTTCCAAAAAATAGAAATTCCATGCCATGCTTTATATATATATATATATATATATATATATATATATATATATATATATATATATATATATATATATATATATATTATGAAGAAAATAATTAGTGAGCTATATATATATATATATATATATATATATTATGAAGAAAATAATTAGTGAGCTAATAATATTAGTTAATATATAATTATATCAAATATAAATATATATCATATTATTAAATCAACACTTGATTTAATAATCCGGTAATATCACATATAACTGACTAATATTATTTATCTGTATATCACATTATCAAATCAACACTTGATTCGATAATCCGGTTATATCACATATAACCTGACCGGTATCAGATAACTGCCAGATTAGAATAGGGTATCACGTACTCATATTTAATCAGCCCCCTCGCACATATCAGCATATGTGCCCTATTTCGTTTCGCTTGAACCAGGAAACTTCTATGTGGGACTCTAAAGACTCGTCAATACGCCAGCAGTAGGTGACGATCACATAAGTCACCCATAAGCCGTCAGCGGTACTATCTGGACTTAACGGCTACTCAGGTATTGAGTGAATAGAAGATCAACAAGCAAGCTTGTCCATACTTTCCATGAAGCCTATCGGCAATACTTGTCGTACAGTCCGGTCTTTTCGTCTGATATATCGCATATCATGTCTAGGGATAGAATCATCATACCCCAGTAACGTGATAAGTCATGCCGATGTCTGACCTATAACGGTTTGAGAAACTACTGATAACTCTTACCAGTAAATCTCAGCAACAGCCCTGGTCAGGGACTTCCAGTTATAGCCAATCAAGCATAGCGCATCATCAACTCCTTATACCGGGAGAGACGAAACCCCTCCTATCGCTCATTGTCTACATGTGACTTGGGACTGTACCCAAAATCCACCTATTTGCACGACTCCTTTGAACCATGGTAGGGAGGAAATCAAAGCACAGTGGGAGCTACACAAGACTCTATGACGATCTCGGGTCTACAAACTAACATGTACCAGCGTCACCAGAGAACTGATATCTGACGATACCAACTAGGTGTTCTCGGCGAGTCCTATTCGGTGTAACCATTCTCTAATGAGCACCTGTGTACAATCTTTGATGTTAAATACCAATGGCTATGGGATCAATCATCGCCCCCATACAGGGTCAAGAAACGTGCACACTAGTCTACTCTGGAATATCGACGCCCTGTCTCGATATACCCTCGACTAGGAACAATTGAAGGATGTGCTTGTGGACTACCCATGTCCCAGTAGTATGATCCGCATCATAATCCTGATAGTCAAGCTAATATCCTAAGGGCTTTATCAACATGTAAGAGAAAGACAGTATAAGAATACCAGTCTATATGTTAAGATAAAGAGTAATCAGATAGCATACTATCATGTCGAGCAAGAAAGTCTTATATATATATGTCCAAGCATCCACTATATCATACAATAATTGCATCTAGGGCATACATATTCCTAACAAAGAGATTCAAAACCAGTTAAAAAAATCCTTTGCAAGAATTAAAATGAAAGCTTTCGAAAAATCCAGAAAGAAAATAACCCGGTGACAATCCTAAGGTTTCAAAAACTCAAGAGAGATGATGATTATAATAGAGCAATAAAGATAATAGTTAATCTGTTGAATTGTGATGAAATAATTCGACCAAGACCATATTTAAAGAACCGAAAAAGAATCCTAGAAAACTGGAAAGAAATCGGTCGAAAATAATTTCAGGGATATCAAACGGTCAGCAATTGAGACATCTCAATAAATGCATGAGACGGATCAAAATATTAATTGCAGGTGCATAATGAGATGTCTTAAGATAATATGTGACGTCTCAGACAAAGCAGAAAGAGTTATAAGGAATATATTTCAGATGTCTCAACTAGGATATGAGACGTCTTAAAACAACAGAGCAGAAAAGTTAAATGCTGGTAAGTTTTGAGACGTCTCAAACAGGACATGAGACATCTTATTGAGACAGATAAAAAATATGAAGTGCAGGTAAGTGTTGAGACGTCTTAAACATGACACGAGATGTCTCATAGCTACAGATTAGAAATGAAAGAGTCAAGAGATATGTGAGATGTCTCAAATAAAGTTAAGGCGTCTCAAGAACTGATAATACTTGAGAATTTTTTTAAAAACTATAAAATCGTGTGACTCATACGACATACCTGCGACTTAATAAAAAGAGAAATACAAGTTTAACACCTTTGTTGCACATTCTCCGAGTCTCTTTGAGTCTTCATCTCTGAATTCATGCCCCTTTGATGCTTCAATCTTCGTCTTCATACATCATCGTTATTCTGTCCCCTTTTCACTTTATTTGCACCGAAGTTTGTTCTTTTGATATCTTCATCCGTACGTCTTGAAAATCCATATCCATATCATCGTATCTGTGTGCTCTTCGATATCGCTATACTTGCTCTTTTTCATCAATATTGCAAATCATGTTATGTCATTCACACCGAAAATATAAAACTTAACCAGAAATATCGTCAGTACGTAAAATAGTTAAATAGTGTTTTGTCCAATATCAAAACTAAAGTGATGTTGCACAATAAAGTCAACAGCTCTCTATCTTCATAGCCACCTCATTTAAATACCCAATCACACCTCAACACAACAATGCCCAAAAAAAAACGGAGATGGGTTCTTGCAATTGGTTGCTTTCCGATACTTCCCTCATTAAAAATTTGTTTTTTCTTTCATTCTCTGCAATGGATAGCTTGGTTATTTGCTTTTTTTTTATTATCTTTTACGTTATGGGTTTTGGATTTGGATGTGAGGTTTTGGGTTCTTGTAATTAGAGTTGCAGGGTTAAGAGTTACTTAATTTGCTCAGAAACTTATAACTGCATGCTTGTAATTTGTAATCACTTGTATGTAATTTCTAACAAGTTACTTGTAACTTCTAATTAGTTACATTTAACATCCAGGCACTTGCCTGTAATTTCTAATTAGTTGCCTTTAATTTCTGACCACCTGCCTGTATCAAACGTCTGCGGTTCAAAAATTTCTCAAGGAGACGTCTACTTAGTCGTCTTTGAAATTGAAATGGAAATTTCCTTCAGCAGACATCTGTACCACGTCTCTTTAAGAAAATTTTGAACTGCAGACTTCTGATACAGACGTTTGCTAAAGGAAATTTTCAATATGTCGGTTTCTGTTTTCAAAATGAGACATCCGGGACAGATGTCTCTAGGAAATTTTTGAACTGTAAACGTTTGATAACTAATTAGAAGTTACATACAACTTAAAACAAAGAGCTTGTTTGGCCTCGAGAGCTCTCCCTAAGCCCATTACTTGCGAAGAAGGCACAACAACCCACACACAGGATTGTGCCTGTGTTCGCAAGCACGAGCATGGGAACTCCCCAGGTCCATTTTAACCTAAACAAAAATATGTTTGTTACAACACTTTTAAAGATTTCAAGAGGGGTATCTAAAAAAAACGTGACATAATCTCCATCCCATTCTCATGCAGAAGTTCAGAGTCCTAACTGCAAAATAGCCAGCGGACCTCACCGATCCATGTGAGAAGTCACTGCAGTTTGGGCCGGCATAGTCCCTGCATGCCCGGTTTCCTCAATTGAGAAATGGACCATCTAAGTGCTTTTATATAAGAGCGATAGTTTTAGGATGTGGCTCAGATGGCTCAAGAAAAAGGCCCATTTTTTATGTCCAATATTCCAATATTTTTAGGTAAAATACATCAGCGGTGATCCAAATTTTAGGCCCATGGGTTGTATCCATCGTTCTAGCACACAAAAACGAAATAGTAGCTTCAATCAAAATGATCTTAAATAAATAGCTCAGTTGGTATGCCGCTTATCTTCATGGGGAGAGTGCGAGGTTCGATCATAAGGAGAGGAAATTGCGAAAGCAACAGTTCGGGATGAATTCGTGGGTCCTCTTGATGCGTGTGTATGGTGCATGCTTGTTTGTGCCGTGTGCGCATTCATAACTGGAGATCTGGTTTTCAGGAAAGGATAAGCCATGCATTGTAAATAATTATTCACCGATCCTCTTTCTCATCCCTCGCTATGTCCAGATAGCCAGTCACTCGCAACATTCTCGCATAGCCAGCCAGTTGTGATCAAACGTGCTAGATTTCATTGAATACATAATCTCCAAACAAAGACAAACCCGTCCTTCTCTCACTGCATCAACTCAACTTGAACCAATTGATCAATATGTTCTTTCTGTCCCAGCTGTAATCGCCCACAACCATACATATATATATATATATATATATATATATATATGAGAATAATGGATGAAAGATGCGAGGGAATTTCCTGATATGGCGTCGAAAAGATAGGCCCGTTTTTTTAGAAGCTGGAACTCTCTCTCTCTCTCTCTCTATATATATATATATAAACAAATGTTTCTTTACAAACCGGTCCGCGTTTTTTAAGAAGCTGGAACTTTCTATCTACGACATATTTGAATGATCCGATCCGTTCAAGCTGATCGCCCTATCTTCGAGTTTATATGCATGAAAAATCAAAAGATTTAAAGACCTCTAACCTATGCATCGGACAAAGTTTATGTTGTTATATTGAAAGACGTTCATTTTGCACCCATTTGATGCATAGGTCTGAGGTCTTCAAATCTTTTGATTTTTCATACACATACACTGAAAGGTAGGGAAATCAACTTCAACGGTCCAGATCGGTCATATACGTCGTAGATCGAGAGTTCTCATTTAAAAAAAAAATGCAAACCGGCATGCAATGGAGCGTTCTCACACACACACATATATATAATATGGAAAAAAGAGGCCTATGAGACTTTTTCCTTTTTCGTTATATGGCGTCAAAAATCTATATCTTCTACAATTTTTTTCGACCATCGGCACCCATCATCATCATCATCATCTTTATCATCTAATACGTGGATACATCAAATTTCATGTGATTGTATCACTTTTTCACAGTTGATTTAGCAATCTAAAAAGTTCTATTGTCGGTTAATCGTTAATTTTGCACCCATGAAATCAACGGTGAAAAAACGGTAAATCGCATAAAATTTGGTGTATCCACATCCTAGACGATAAGGATGAAGATGATGGGTGCCGATTGTCGAAAAAATGATGAAGGGTGTATTTTTTTGAACGAAAATTCCCTTCTATGAGCTCTTTCCTACATTATTCTCATACACACGCTCTTTTGCTACCACAAACAAGTTTCGTATGGTAAGCCCAACTTCATTTTCGTATTTCTTCTAAATATGCCAAGAGTTGCAATCCCGATCTCCTTGGTCACCAAACTCCAGCAAGCACTAGCCAACCATTCTTGACATTGATTCAACTTGCAATTTTTCCTATTTTTGATCCATCACTCAGTATTCAGAAGTATCAAAGATCTTAATCAATTGCTCATTCATCTCTGTTCAAAACCCTAATGTCCACACCAAATAATTGGTGAGCATGACAATGGCAAATTACAGTTCTCTTGCTATGAAGGTGAAATATCCCACAATTCATTGACTAATGAACACTGTTCATTTCCCCAGTAGTGTCCTTTGAATGACCGAATCTCTCTTCTCATTTATCATTTTTGTACTCTTCTTTGTTTTTTTGTGCGCACGTTTCTTTTTGGTTTTTATGAAGATATGCCAAGGCCACCTAAGACCATGCTCATATATATATATATATATATATATGACATCTTATCAGTAAATAAAACCTTATCTTGAAACGGGAAAAATGAGGCCTAATATATACTCTATGAACCGATATTATATTGCGTTAATTCTTGAATTCGCTCTAAAGATTGACACCATAATATAATGATAAAACCTCTTGCATGTAACACTCATGACCGTAATGAATCAGTTTTAGCACAGCGAATTCTAAGGCCAGAAATATTAGAGTGGAATTTAGGATTAACTTACAGTTTAATAATGTCACGGCTCACTAAATTATGGTTTCAGATTAATGACCAAACAATTCAATCACATGCATTGTACTAAACTTTTTATAATGGTCCGTGATCTCTTTGTATATGATTGTTCTCATAATTTGAAGATGAATATCCCATTTATTTAATAGGTGAGTGCCACATGATTCCTTGTGAGCAAAGGTGTAATGCCAATCTTGGTAGTACTTTAAGCTAAACCTGTAACAATTTTACGTGTAAATTAATCCAACTAATATGCATCTAAGATGCTCTATTAGCTAGTAATTAACTTAGTTTATAAGATATCGTCCACTATTAATTTAGCTCTTGAGTGCAAGTCAATATGCAGAATGGCTCGTCATTCTATCTCTTTGAATATAAAAATAATCTATATGTCAGTTTGAAATTTTGTCAAATCTAGCTGTCATAAAATATTGCTCCAAAGCCAACTGCATTTTGTTAAGAAAAGGCTAAGATGGAGATGCCTTATTACGATTGAAGTTTTAAGAACATGGTTAAATGATGCATGCATGTTTATTAATTTGTTCTTTGTGAAATAGCTGAGAAGAAAAGGCACGAGTTTCTCTAATTATTGATGTGGATGTTGATGCTGATGTTTATTATGGAAGAAGGGCATAAAAAAAAGATACCCACGGAAATTCCTGATGCCAGCTAATGCTCAATAAACTCCTTTTGTTTTCTAGGGTTATTTGCACAAAACATCCCGGTAGTTTATCATGGATGACACTTTGCTGCTTCTAAACCTTAAAAACACCTAAATCCGGTTCTAACCGAATCCAATGATTGTTTGATTTTGCCTTTAAGCTTTATTTTGTTGTTTAAAATAAAATTTGAGTATCTTTTTAGGGATTTGGCCAATGAACTGAAGAAGCAATGTTAGTATACATGCAATAGATTAGCCAAGTAAACGAGCAAGTAATCTCTAACTAGTCTTGTGGAAATCGCAATGTGACTAATGCTAAACGCTGAAGAAACTTCTATTTCTTTTCCTAACAATAGGTCGGTGTTGATGCATGAAAGAGTTACAAAAGTCAGCCCTAAAAGGGGGTGGAAGTAAGCAAATAGCATACTCATACATGGATTAATCCTTTCCAAGCATGCTAGTCAATTTTGGAACTTCTCAACGATGAAAGAACTTAATTGGTTTACCACGTGCTTGTTTCTTAAAGCAAAAATTGAAATAGCCAACACTACTCGTCTTCATTTAAAAACCATTGGCACGTTTTTTAAGAGAACTCTACTAGTGAGCCCTAGGAACCTTTGTTAGGTGAGAATCACAGCATCACACTAACTCCACAAATTTGTTTAATATTATTTAATGCACCTTTTTATTTGGTTTTGTTGGCATTGGCCCATCCAATCGAATGGACGGGCCGACCGGACCTGACTAGAGCCGAGCCTAAGTCGGGCTCGGGCTCATGCAGGGGCTGGCCATATCAGGGCCGGCTCCTATAGGGAGTCGGTTTAAGGGTGAGGCCTGTCTATTAATGAAGAGCAAGTCCTGTTAGAATTTGGCTCCCAGGATGTAATCCAGGTCGTCCGTCTTGCCCTTTATTATATATATGCATGCAAATGTTAGGATTTGTGATCAAGAGTTTCATATGAGATAGAGAAGAAAGAAAGAGAACTAGGGTTTTTTAGGTTCTTCATCTTCTTCCACAAAGTGGTAGCCGCGGTGTACAAAAGAGCTTTCCGACCAATGTTGTTACTGTCTCTCGTCAACCATCACGAAGAGGAGAGAAGAACAAGACAAGGACTAAAGATCAGAGATCCACCAATCGATAAGAGAGATTTTCTACCCCGCTAAGATGCAAGATCCTAGTGTTCGTGTAAACCACCAGTTACATATTTGCTTTTGTTGTATTTGTGTAGATCCTTCAATGGATCTGAATTCATGGAGAGATCCAAGATATAGTCATACATCACAATTAACCCACATTGATATCAGAGCCCCTTTAGGGTCTCCGATCTTCGTTTTTCTAAGAACCAACATGTTTAGATGTCTTGGATCATTAAAGTTTCTGTTTTTAATTAGATCTATAGAAAGACCTTTAAATTTTTTTTGTTGATCCATGATAAAAATAAGATAAAATAAGATTTTTTATTTTTTTATTTTTTTTTTATCCAAATGGACGCATGATATGTTAGAGAATTTCATGTGATCCTCCCAAATTAATTTAACTTGTGATTTAAAAGTTGAAGATTTTTGTTCTAAAAAAATATTGTAAAATTAATTTAGGCTCGTTATGAAATTTTATCACGATTAAAAATTGTTTGGTGTCGCAATATTTTCAATGATGGCGACCATCATATTTGATAACCCTAAATTTTAATTTTGAATTTTTTTAAAGATTGAGGGATTTATCTGTAGTTTTTTTTATCCCTTCGAAGATTTTATCAAAAGACAAGATAGAAAAATATTTTTTGTTGTTTTCCTTTGGAAAGAAAATTTTCTCTTTTTTAGGCTGAGAAAATATATTTTTTATTAGAAAAGGTTTTAAAAAGTTTTTGAAAATTTTTAAATTTTTTATGAGAGTTTCTTAATTTTTCTTAAGAAAGAAAAAAAGGGGTCAAAAAGGGGCAAGCCGTGGCTCCAAGGCTCGGCTCTGAGTCGAGCCCGGCTCAAGCAGACGGATTGACTCCGATCTGGGCCCTGGGTCAAGGCCTAGTAAGCCTAGGTCCTATTAGGCCGATGTTTGTTTTATTATTTCTTTTCTCAATTTTAATTTTATTTCAAAATAAATTCAGAAAAGTAGCATAAAAATCCAGAAAAAATATTTTTCGATTTCGGAAATCATATGGGGATTATTGGAACATTTGCTCAAGTGGGAGCTACGATAAATATATTTATGGTGCCAAATAAAGTTTTCTTTTAAATCCTAAGCATCCTAGTGGTGCATAAAATAGTTAATTTAAGTTGGAGTGCACATAGATGAGCAAGTCGATTCAAAAAAAACTTTTAACACCTTAAATTTTGATTTTTGATAGTTAATCATCTAGATGAAATAATTATAGTTAGATTTTCTAACACTAAATATTTCAAGTTGGAGATTTCGGGCAAGATAGATGTAAACACATATATCTTTACCTTTGAGATCGAGATTCCATATTTTTTAACGAATATTTATATGACATTTTTTATTTTTAGTATTTTATGGAAAGTAGTTTTAGAATAGCCCAATTTCTCTTTTCTTAATTATAGAAATAATTTTATTGCTATTACCTTTTCTTAATGGTAGTGCTCAATATTGGCGATCCCCAAGATCATGACACGGGACAGATGACGTGTCCCAAAACTCAGAAGAAAGGGCCCACAGGGGCCGACTAGGCCATCCCGTGCCCGATCTGCAAGCACGAGCCGGCCCTCGTCGAGGCCCCCGCAAATTGACCTCCTCGGCCGCTCAGCTTGTCCCGAGCTGCTACTAGACCAAGACCCCTCGGCCTCCTCGCTCGTCCCCGAGCTCCCAGCCGAGGCCGTCTTCCTCGGCCCTCCGACCAGCTCCACCGCTTACAGGCGTAACTGCCGCTCCGCGAATCTCGCCATGCGCAGATTTTACGCCAGCAACATCCCACGTTCCACGCCATCAATCCCCATTAACGGGCGATCCGCTTTCTACGCGGGCGTGACGTCGGGGGGGGGCGTGACCGCCGGCGAGATTCTCGTGCCCGCTGCTGCGTGCTCCACCGCTATATAAACCCCCATCACAGAGGGGTCAAGTGGGTCATTTTTTACACTTTTATGCCGTTACTCTGCTCGGATCTCATCACTAACTTGAGCGTCGGAAGGTCCTTGGTGGTACCAAACCACCCCGGGGCTTCTTTGCAGGTACTCGGCAACAGCTTCCTCACCTCACCTCTTCCTCCAAAACCCCATTGAGACCCACACGCAACGAAGGATAATCAGCTAAGTTCACCGCGAGATCAACGGAAGACAACATCTGACGGAGGCCCGAAAAGGAGCTCCATCAGTTGGCGCCGTCTGTGTGAAACATAACTCCACAAAATACAAAGTTGGCCTTCCGATCTCCGCCCACATGACAACCGATTCCCCTAAAGATCCAAACGCCCGCTGTCGCCTCCCTCGCAACGGAGACGCGGGCGAACCCTCGCTCAAGGTCGTCGGTCTCCCCGCTGTCTGCCGTCTCACAGGCTCCGGCGGCTACCCGAGCAAAAGGGCTAGGGGCCGAGAGCCTATTACCTTTGGCGACGAGGATCTCCATGGCATATCTGTGCCCCATAGCGACCCGCTGGTGATCGTAGCACAAATTCACCGATACGAGGTCCACCGAATACTCATCGATTCGGGCAGCTCGGCGGACATCCTCTTCCATGACTGCTTTTTGCGTATGGGGCTGGACCCAGCAGACTTGAGACCGACCTCCCACGTCCTCTCGGGGTTCACCAACCACTCCGTCCCGGCACAAGGGGTGGTCACCCTGCAGTTCACAATCGGGGAGCCCGGCCGTACGTGCACACTGCCTGTGGACTTCATTGTGTCTAGGGTCCCATCGGCCTACAACGTCCTCCTCGGCAGGCCGACGCTGAACTCCCTCCAGACCCAGATCTCGACATACCACCTGGCGATAAAATTCCCCCTCGATCAGGGTGGGGTAGGCCGGGCATACGGGAGCCAGCGGGTCGCGGAGGTAGGCCTGACAGAGGCATCTTCCCCCGAGCAGCACACTGATAGCGCCGATGCATGCGGCGACATTAAAGGGTCCCTGGACACCCGGGACGAGCGGAAGGAGGTCCGTGGAGCACCGGTCGAGCCTCTGACCGAGGTGCCCTTAGCGGAAGGAGACCCAGGAATGACCATCCAGGTCGGGTCACTCCTAACGGGAATTCAGCGGGATGGCCTGACTGAGTTCCTCCGAAGCAATTCCGACGTCTTCGCCTGGGCACCGGCAGACATGCTTGGGATCGACCCCAAAATCATCTCCTACAAGCTCGGAGTTGATCCTACGGCCCGACCCGTCAGGCAGAAGAAAAGAAGCTTCGCCTCGGTCAAACAGAAGGCTATCAAAGAGGAAGTTGACCGGCTCCTCGCCGCCAACTTCATCAGGAATGTGCCCTACTCGGAGTGGCTGGAAAACGTGGTCCTGGTCAAGAAGTCGAGTGGGAAGTGGCGTATGTGCGTCGACTTCACCGACCTCAACAAGGCCTGCCCTAAGGACAACTTCCCGCTCCCCCGCATAGACCAGCTCGTCGACAGCTCGGCCGGGCACGAGCTTTTGAGCTTCATGGACGCTTTCTCTGGCTATAACCAAATCCGCATGAATCCTGATGACGAAGATATGACCGCGTTCACAACGGACCGGGGGGTATGCTGCTACAGAGTGATGCCCTTCGGTCTCAAGAATGCCGGGGCCACATACCAGAGGCTGGTCAACCGCATGTTCAAGCCACAGATCGGCAGGAACATGGAAGTCTATGTTAACGACATGCTCGTCAAGTCCGTCTTGTCGGCCGAGCATGTCAAGGACTTGGGCGAGGCGTTTGGGGTGCTCCGCAAATTCAACATGAAGCTGAACCCCGCCAAGTGTGCGTTCGGAGTCACCGGAGGGAAATTCCTCGGGTTCATGGTCACTCACCGCGGAATTGAAGCTAACCCAGAGAAGATCGACGCCATCCTGAGCATGACCGCACCCAAGACCAACGTCGAGATCATGCGGCTCACAGGGCGGGCCGCCGCTCTGAGCCGTTTCATGTCCAGGTCGGGGGAGAAGTGCCTCCCGTTCTTCAAAGCGCTGAGGAAAATTCCGAGGTTCGAGTGGTCGGAAGATTGCCAAGCCGCCTTCGACCAACTGAAGAGGCACCTCGCAACACCGCCCCTGCTCACCCGGCCTATGGAAGGGGACGAGCTGTCGCTGTACCTGGCAGTATCCGACCAAGCAGCAGGCTCGGTACTCGTCCGAGAGGCCGAAGGGGCACAGAAGCCAGTGTACTATGTGAGCCATGTGTTCAAGGACGCGGAGACGAGATACCCCGCCATAGAGAAGATTTTCCTGGCCCTCGTAGTAACCTTGCGGAAACTGTGGCACTACTTCTAAGCACACACAATCATCGTCCTCTTTGAGCGCCCATTGGGGGCTATCCTAGCATCACCGGAATCCTCATGTCGTCTAGAGAAATGGAGATGGGAGTTATCTCAATTCGACATAAGGTATCGCCCAAGGCAAACCATCAAGGCGCAAGCCCTGGCCGATTTTATCGTTGAATGCACCATCCCTAGCAGGAATTTGGATTCCGCGCCGCCCCTCACAGCCCGGCATCCCGTCCAGGAAGGCCCTAGCTCAGCTCCGGAGTGGGTCATCTACGTCGACGGGTCTTCTACCGAGGAAGGCTGCGGTGCCGGCCTCATTATCCGGGGCCCAAACGAAGCCGAGATGGAGTATTCCTTAAGGCTCGGTTTCAAAGCATCGAACAACGCGGCGGAGTACGAAGCCCTCCTAGCCGGACTGCGCATGGCCGTCGGGCTGGGGCTGAAGATCATCCGAGTTCGCAGCGACTCGGCCCTAGTTGTCGGCCAAGTGACTGGACGCTTTGAGGCTCGGGAGCCCCTAATGATGAAGTACCTATACGAGGTGAGGAAGCTCCGAAAAAACTTCGACAAAGTCCAGGTGGAACAAATACCCAGGCAAATGAATGCTCAAGCAGACGCCCTGAGCAAGCTGGCTTCATCGTACTCGGCCAACAACAGGCGGTCGATACTCTTCGAAACCTTGACCCGACCCAGCGTAGGAGACGAGGCGGCGACACTCCAAGTATACACGGCACAGGAGAACGGCCGGGATTGGAGGAAGCCCCTCATGGAATTCCTGAAGGACGGCACGCTCCCGGAGGACAGAGCGACCGCCCGCCGCCTCCGGGCCAGAGCCACCCACTTCGTCTGGAGCAACGGGAACCTCTACAAGAAGGCTTTCACCCAGCCCCTGCTCCGTTGTGTTGACCCCCACGAAGCCGACTACATCCTGCGGGAAATTCATGAAGGGGTGGGCGACGCACACCAGGGGGCTCGAACCTTGATCCAAAAGGCACTACTCCAGGGGTACTACTGGCCCACCATGCACGAGGACGCCCTGAAGATGGTTAGGAGGTGCAAGAGCTGCCAACTCCACGGCAGTATTCCCCGCCTCCCGGCTACCGAGCTAACTGCCCTGACGTCCCCGTGGCCATTCGCCCAGTGGGGATTGGATATGATCGGCCAGTTCCCCACCGGAACTGGCGGGCATGAATACGTCCTCGTCGCGGTGGACTACTTCACCAAGTGGATCGAGGCCGTTCCCATCAGAAAACCGGACGCCGCCACAACCATCAAGTTCCTCCAAAACAACCTGATACACCGGTTCGGGATCCCGAGGTGCATCATCACCGACCACGGGACGAACTTCGAGAACGAGAAAGTAAGAAACTTCTGCAAAGAATACCATATCCTCATGAAGTTCGCCGCGGTCGCGCATCCCCAATGTAACGGGAAGGCCGAGGTCGCTAACCGGAACGTCCTCCGGGGTTTCCGAACCCACCTGGAAGTGAGACAAGGCAGTTGGGTCGAGGAGCTACCCCGGGTCTTATGGGCCCTGCGCACGTCAAAAAAGACTCCCACCGGGGAGACCCCTTTCAGGCTCTGCTACGGGACCGAAGCGATGGTCCCAGTGGAGATCGGGCTACCCAGTCACCTGGTCGAGCACTTCGACGATGATGCAAACACCATGGCACTACGAACCAACCTCGACATACTGTTGGAGAAAAGGGATCGGGCCCAGATCAGAGCCGCCGCCTATCAACAGCAGACGGCCCGATACTACAACGCTCGGGTAAAACATCGCTCCTTCAAGACCGGGGACCTAGTCCTGCGGCGGAACGAATTCATCGACCAAGGCAGGCTTCACAAGTTCTTCCCAAAGTGGGAAGGTCCTTTCCTTGTCTCCGAAATGCTCCCCGACGGACCCTATCGCCTACAGGACGCGGACGGACGGAAGCTCTCTCGGCCTTACAACGCCGAGAAGCTCAAGCTATACTAATGAGGTCAAAGCTAGCGAAGCGTCGCACCCCAGCTACCACTCGAGATTTCCCTTTAACAAGATGGTGTAAAGCGTTGTCTAGAATTCCTACCCATACGAATAAAGAAACTTTGAATCTTTTTCCCCGGTAGAGTTCCCCCTGTACAACAAAAAAGCCCTCCCAGAGGCGGTCGAGACCGAGGTTTCCTCGCTCGGCTATCCCCTGCGGGCAGCTTCCCTGCCGCAACGCCGGGGATCAAGAAGCCCTCCCAGAGGCTGTCGAGCCCGAGGCTCCCTCGCTCGGCTATCCCCTGCGGGCAGCTTCCCTGCCGCAACGCCGGGGATCAAGAAGCCCTCCCAGAAGCAGTCGAGCCTGAGGTCCCTCGCTCGGCTATCTTTTCAGGACAAAAGCCCTCGCCAAGAGGCACCGGGCGGTAACCCTACCCGGCCAAGGGTCCTTGGTAGGCTTCTTACAGACTTATAGCTCTTCCCACGCCAAGGACCAAAGTCCTCCCAGAGGCAGTTGGGTCCTTGCTCGGCTATCCCCGGCTGGTAGCTTCCTACCATAACCGACAGGGATCAAAGTCCTCGCCAAGAGGCACTGGGCAGTAACCCTGCTCGGTCCCCGTCCTAAAGGATCAAACCCCTCGCAAGAGGCAACCGAGCAGCTGCCCTACTCGGTCTACTCCGGCTGGTAGCTCCCTACCCTCGACGCCAGGGATCAAAGGCCCTCATAAGAGGCACCAGAGCGGCTACCCCGCTCATTCATCCCAGGCTGGTAGTTGCCTACCCACGACGCCAGAGATCAAAGCCCTCACCAAGAGGCAACCGCGCATCCTCACTGCCCGGTCATTCTTAATGGCCCTCCGCAACCCTTCCCGCGCTAAGGCCCAAAGTCATCCCAAAGGCGGTCAAGCCCTTGCTCGGCTATCCCCGGCTGGTAGCTTCCTACCAAAACCGACAAGGATCAAAGCCTTCGCAAGAGGCAACCAACCAGCCACTCTGCTCGGTCAAGCCCGGCCGGTAGCCCTGTGGCCATACATGAGGATCCAAGACATCCGGAAGGACGACAGGTTCATCCAAGTCTGAACGATCTCCTATCGACCTCGGGGGCCATACATGAGGATACCTCCGCGGCAGCGCTTGACACACTCGCCGGCTGGTGATTGGAGTCAACTCGATAGGAGATCGCCAGACAAATGGCCAACCTGACAAGGAAACACGACAATACAAGCGAGGATATCCTACGAACGTCCTTCGCACACAGAAGACAAAATGCAAACCGACGAATCAAGGATTTTTCTTTTATTGCCAAAATCAAGGTCTTTACAAAGGGTATTCTGGGCCCCCCAGCCCTACAAACTGCCCGGAGGCTTACTTCGGCCACTTCATCGTCGGCGTCACGGCCCAAGGCCCTACCACCGGAGACTTTGCCACCAGGGGCATGCCCTGCTTCCCTCGCCATCTCTCACCGGAGGCCTCGTCGCCGGAAGCGGAACCCGAGCACGGAGTTCACCATCGTCAAACTCGGGAAGCTGTTCCTTCACGGCGTCCAGAGCCTTGTTCCACGCGACGGCAGAATACTCCCCGAGCTCGGCGTAAAACTGCTCTGATGCCTTATACTCGGCCACAGCTTTCTTAGCCCGAGCCTCGGCAACTTAGGCCTTCAGCAGCACCGCCTCGACATCTCCCCTGCTGGCGTCCCTCTCTTTTTCCAGTGCCGCAAAGCGTTCGGCTATGTCCGCCAGCTTCCTATCGGCAACCCGGAGAGACGCGTTCAAACGACGAAGGGCACCCCGAGTCGCCAAGTTGGCAAGCTCCGCAGCCTCCGCCTGGCCCGCCACAACGTCAGCCTTTTGCCTCTCCTGGCGCAGGTCGCGTTGCAAAATCTCGACCTCCGAAGGGAACGCCTCCACTGGCCTCGGGGTGTGGAACGCCCCCTCAGCCTCCATGCGAGTGGCAAGGGCGCAGTGATGAAGAACCTGACAGAAAGCCGATGAGAAACCAGGAAGCACCCGAACCAAGGGAAGGCATACCAAGACAAATACGCGTGGAGGGATTCGTACCTGGACCGCCCCTTATGCCATGGCCTCCAATTGATCCCTCAAGGAGCCACACGGAAGCTTTCCCCCAGCCGACTCCTCTATCCCGGTGAGCAGACCGGCGGCGACAGAAAGCCCAGACGGAACCGTGAAGACGGAGCCCCTTTCCTGCACGGGAATCCCTTTAGGGGCCTTCGACGACGGCGCGCGAGAAACCGTCATCTTCCTCTTGAGAAGGGGCCTGCCCTCGCCCTTCCCCCCATCCCCAGTCTGGGACTCAGGCAACTGTTGACGACTCTGGCTGCCGCCAAAGAAACCACTAGATGTTATTGACAAAATGGACGGCCATGCCGCCGGCAGAGAATCCGGCGGAGGGCGCGAGCTGGCCGGGGGCTCGGCTACGCCACTAGTTTCCTCCTGGCGCGGGCCGCCCGAAGAGTGGGAGCGAACCATGTATCCCAAAGGAAGAAGAACGCCGAGCGGCAGCGACTCAAGGATGAAGGGAAATGAAAGGTTGGGGGCCCTAAGGCGGGCCCCGCCCCCGTTTTATCACCGCATACGGCCGCATCCAATGACGCCCGTCACCTCCCGCCGAAACGACTCCTCACGCCCAGCGGCTCCGATTGCTCCACGTGTCGGTCCTGCACTGAACCGCATCCAATCGGGCGCTGTAGGCCCGCATACGTCGTACCGGCCAGTCATCCTTTGACACGTGGACCGTTGCTTCGGTTACATAGTGCACGAACCGGCACACCCTTTTTAAGGTGCGGAGATCTCGCCTTGATTCGCTAGCGAAAAAGACAATCGATGGCCCGAGGACTCATCCCGACGAAACCTAGAAGGGATCTCACCTCAGGAGGCCCGGCAGTCCACTCCTGACCCGACCACTAGCTGGTCGGGACAAGAGTGGGGGGCTAATGGTAGTGCTCAATATTGGCGATCCCCAAGATCATGACACGGGGCAGGTGACGTGTCCCAAAACTTAGAAGAAAGGGCCCACAGGGGCTGACCAGGCCACCCCATGCCCGATCTGCAAGCACGAGCTGTGCGCTGTGCCCGATCAGCAGCCATTGGAGGCTTGACGTATCAAAGTCGTTTTACAAAACTAAATTATTAGTGGTCGTTGAATTTATTTTCTTGATTGCTAAACCAATGCGGTGTACGAGTGTTATCTACGCACAAAACGACTGTGCGCTGTGCGGAACAATATGCTGTGCACTATATATTTTGTTGTCTAGGTGCTAAAAAAATTGCGAGATGTGTTGTGTTGTAACGACGCATCAATTATATGTTTTTCATTTTAAGTAGATCACTTTTAATTTTAATCTCCAGTTTGTCTGTTGAGTATACAATGCTGCTCCAGTTTGTCTGTTGAGTGAAGTATGCTATTTTAGTTTCCTTGTCGAGCACTCAGGCTACTTCGGTCTATCTATCGAACAACAATAAAAGACGGGTATGTATGTTTTTCTATCAAAACAGTTAGTTATCCGGAAAGCGCATGTAATGGCGTTTGCTTGTACGTTTGAGTAATTGAAATTAAGATTATGCCACTGTAAGCGAAAAACCAAGAGCGCTGCTAATATATTGGTGAAGTATTCAGTCCGTAAGGATTTGTGTCCTAAATGCACGTGTACTTCATTCGAGTTAAGAAAAATAGAAAATAATGTGACGAAACTTAAATGATCTTATATTGGAAAGTAAAGTTGCAATAATGAAAAGAGTAATTCATAAAGTGTTTTGACTATGAGAGTATGAATAGTCTCGCTCATCATTGGATTGCATGAGTCGAAGTAGTTAACCACTACAAGTAGTTATGTTTATGGAAGCGATTCGTGTGCGAGATACATATGAGTTTTAGATCTGCATTAGGATACAGGTGGTTGTCCTTTAATCAACTTCCCTATCAGTTAAAACAGTTTTGTCATGGACTGAGGATGGTTGGTTAGCTTAATAAAATGTTTTTGTCTCTTATTTGATTTATGATTTTACGGGTTGAGATTTCTATAGATGTCTATGTGACATTATAAATTGGGTCAACAAATAGTTGGTCGAATTCATCGTTTAGGTTGAATTGACAGTGTAGATCGACTTGATTAGTATTTAGGCTGAATGTCGACTTGCCTACCTGTAAGCGTTGTTTATGTGGCATTCCTACAGAAAGGTAAAATCATTAATATGCTCATTGCAATTAATTTACTTCAACAAACGCAAACCAAAATAAATGTGAAGGTACATGTTAGTATTGCTTATTTCAAACCCTGCAAATGATTACTAGACGTATGGCCGGTATACTCGCATGGAACTGAAGCGTTGATTCGACTGCTAGATTAGTGGAGTGATGAGTTTATGCACTCTAGTATGTGCTTATTTGATTGATCGGTTTGAAAACTGAACTCAAGGAATGAGTGTCAATTCGAGCATTTTTGAAAATTGTGCGAGAAAATGGAATTGTCGGAAAGCTGACAATCCCATGCATTGTGACAAAACGGTGTTGCACGCAGATGAAATAAAATACTATAAATATGGTAAGCAACATGACAGTGCAAACCGATTTTCCTATATCGTTTTGGGAAGACACACTCTAGAGAGAAATGCTCATATTACTTAACTGTGTATCTTCACGGTTTATATTGTCGGCACCTATTAGATATGGACGAGCGAGAGATCAAGAGGGTCACTTGCACCCATATTACATACTGCCTTAATACATTTATCACTTCGCATTTGTATGGGAAGTTGGGCCCTTGAGGTAAGGGACACATGTTTGTAGGCTAGTATTTTGGAGTAGCTGCAATTGGTTGTGCGAATTTCGGTCTTCCATAAGGAACTACGGCAAAAAGCAACAGTAGGTCAAGATTCATGTTCTTACGAGGTATATGGATTTTCTAGTCCACTGGCGCAGGATGATTATATTTTCTTCCAACGGCTGGAAACAGTGGGAGCCATATTAGTTAAATAACGCAGGAGAAATGGTTTTCTCTAGCGATTGGAGACTTGTAGAAACCTCCTTGTTTTATAGCGTAGAAGAAATTAGTTTTCTCTGGATGCTAGGGACAGTTGGAGATTTTGTCGGTTAGTGCAAGAGAAATCGGTTTTCTCCAGCAGTTAAGGACAATAGCGACGAGATTCTTAATGATAGTTTTGAGCCAATCACAAAAACTCGAACCTCCTAAATACCTGTGGAATAGCATCTCAGAGATATTTTTGATATCGAAGAGAAAACATTCATGATGGCATCGCATGTGTTCCGGAACCACGGTTAAGTGACGACGCTACTTATCAGCCTATTGCTAAGGGAGTGAATAATAACTGTAACAACCCTAAACTTTCGATACAAATTTTTTTCAAAATACAGAAAGGAACACCTAAGCCTGAGCATGATTTATAAGTTTGTTTTGCATTTAAACAACAAAAAGGACCTTGTAGCTCATTGGTAAGAACTTACACTGCTGGGACATAGCACCCGAGTTCAAATCCCATCAGCCACACATTCTTTTTATTTAATTTTCTTTTAATCTTTTTAGAAGCCCAAGAGTCTACACGTACACTACACGTAGAACGTTAAGTTACAGAATATTTAAACATGTGCACTGAAGAAAACCAAGCGACACGACACATGGCACCAAAACCCTACCCCCTCCGTCGGTGTTGGCCCGGCGAAAAGCTCCATTTGGCCGGCACCACCGGGCTTGCCCGTTTGTAAAGCCCCCAAACTTTGCCCCCTGCAACCTTTGGCCTACCCCACTCTCCCTACACTGTTTATTCTCTCTGCACATTTCCAGAGAGCAATAAAATTCCTTAAAACCATTTTTTAATGCATATTTTAAATGCATTCTTTAACATATCAAACCCTAGTTTTTCCTATAAATACCACACACAAATTCACACATACTCACTCACGAATCTCTGCCAAAACTCTCAAAAACTTTCAAGTCTCTTTGGTGTACAAGTGGAGTTAGCGAAGGGCGAAACTCCGACGAAATTCCAAGGAGATTCTGGCGACGAAACGATGTCCCGACGCATCCTTATTCTTCCCCTACCTCTATCCTTTCCTTAAAGCCAGTAAGTCCCCTCTCCCTCTCTTTTCTCCTATTATAAAACTTTCAATTCTAAAAACCCGACAGAAGCGGAGTTAATCCGACTTCCGATTCGGTTTTTCTTTAAAACTGTACTTTCCTTAATCAATAAAATTCCATACCATCACATGATATTTAACAAACATAAAAAAACCTATTAAAACAAGTTTCATATCAAACTATTCTTTTATACAATTTTTATTGTATTTTTACGGTAAAATACCACATACATCATTTCTGACATAAAACAACACAAAGCTTATATTACCTTTAGATAGCTCACGAGGTAATGACCTACCTCATCACAACACACATCTTTGACATAGCACGATGAAGTTTTGAGAATATTTTCATGGGATAACACGACTTACAAATAAATACCATCAATTTATAAAACATTTTCTTTAAAAAGATGTATTTAACAATTTCTTGCAATTGCGCCTCTACAACCCACTTTTGGAGACCCCGTTCGGGATGATGCAGATTATCGCACGTCCTCGGACCTAGTAGAGCGAGATGCAGACCTCCGAAAGGAGCATTCGATCTCGATGGAATTTTCATACATTTTTCTTTAGAAAATGAGATTTCTACAAGAAAATAAATAAATTATTTTCATTAAATATATATATATATATATATTATCAAAATATTTATTTTAATTATATAAATATTCCAAGTTTTCTAAATCAAATGAATCACTATTACATGAAAATACCATCCAGATACAACACAAATTCCAATATTTCAAGAAAATACTATATATTATGAAATTAGGTTCTACTCACTAGAAATTTCACATCTATAAAATATACATCTATAAAAACCCTAAAGACGATAATTAAATGATTGAGGGGTATTTTAAAATTAGGCCAAAACTATTTTTACATAAAACCCCTCTCAAGTTATGCTAAATTACAATAAGAACCCTAGTAAACATAGGTTTAAGCGGAACCAGACTTTTGAGCCTCAGGAAGCCGAAGATATGGGTGCTTGCATATTTAAGGTAGACAATCTAACAAACAGTGTTATCAACGCGGTAATTGTCTTGCAAAAAGACACAAATCCTGCCGTCCATATGCAGCAGTTACCGATAACATCAAAACTAATTCAGGATTTCAAGTTCTTCTCAAAGTGTCTGACTCAGACTGAGTCTCAATCTGACTTGAATGTGATTCAAGTATAAACTACAATTCAACATAAATCCGTCTATTCAATCTATATCAATCTATATTGACTGAACCAAACCATGGATATACTCCATCTATATGTACATCCATTATATTCATTCCATTTACTGATATTATGGTTTCGGCAAGTCTTCCATTTACTGCAGACAATACAATACAATCAATACAACAAATATAATCAATACAATAATACACTACGGGTTTTATAAAGGGGTAGACTGGTACGGAACATGTTAAAGGTGGCACGAGGTGGTCACTTAAGACGTAATTATATCCATGCCACTGTTTCGTGGTATTTTCGATGGGGTCTTGTACTACGGATTACCAAAATCCATGGTGTAAGTTAGACTCCTCTCGTATACACTGGCATCTTCTGTACCAAGTTACAAACAACTGCGCTAACATGATAATAAAACATTAAATAATTATACTCTTCTTCTGTCTATTCTATCACTACTCATCTTTGGGACTTACCGAGCGATTGTTCGCTGACGGCATTCCTATTTCTCTTCTTCTTTGGAATGTTGTCAGGAGGACTCGACTCTGAGGAGTCGAGACCAGTAAGGAGCACTGGAGCAGTTCACAGAAGACCCTGAGCATTAGACTTTACTTGTACATACTTTTCATTTCAGTTATGCCATTATTTAGGCATTGCATTTCAGACTTGTATTTACTTTCCAGTTGTACTTGTAAAGAAATGTTGAATAAATAAAAGTCGCTGTTATTTTACATCTCTTCTTGTGTACATTTTACTTTATATTATTTAGATACGCTTAGCGTGTTTACTTCTAAGTAAATACGTAGCGTGACCCGTCGCGTCACTTTACCGTACACCGGGAAGCGGGGCATGACAATAATAATGGAAAAATGAAAGCGTTAATGTAGAGAATCAATTCTAGAACTTGATCGACTTTCCTGTCAGACGCAAGACTTTATTGAAAATTAGTTTTTCAAAAGTCACACGAAAGAAAAATGTTGTCAAAAGATGCAGGGGTATATTTTATGGCGAAAGGATCTATCCAAGAAGGGGCAGATTAGTGTAGGGTGTTTTTCGTCACCCCATTAAGATGGGAATACGCGCCGCTTATGAAGCGTACTACAGATTTCCCCTGCCTAGGCTAGACAGGGGTTTATTGATTGTGGGGATCCGAATCTTTGGCAACCGCGGACTAAACTGCCGTTAATTATCCCTCGCCTTTGGAGCGAAGGAATCTCCGATTGACGGGTCAAACTGGTCACGCGAACTCAATGTACAGTGTGCGTGTGTTGTGCAGTGAGGGGTTTTGGATATATCGGGGGCCATGTAGATTTCATGGGGCCTCACTACCCGGATAGCGGGCTGGGGGTCAAGGGGGCTAGTAGTCGTCCTGTTAGAAATTTTTTCTAACGAGAGAAGTGTGTATGTATATATATAAAAAAAGGAAAATAGCATCCAAAGAACGCATGAGCGTCAGCGCCCCACGTGCCTGGCACGCGGACATTAGGCGTCAGCAGGAAAAGGGGCTTAGCCCCTGCACTGGGAGTTATACTCCCGATTGAATTTTGGAGTTGAACTCCAGACAAAGAGGACAAAGGGGCTTGGCCCCTGTACTGGGAGTTGTACTCCCAAAAAGGAAGATTTATTATTATTATTATTATTATTATTATTATTATATATATATATATATATATATATATATATTAAGGAGTTAAACTCCTAAGATATTTTTGGAGCTGATGAAAGGGGACCCTTTTCTTTTCCCTTGAGCCCTGGATCTTCCTCAAAGTGGGGTTTTTTTTTTTGAGGTGGTTCTCCTTCTTCCTCCTCTCTATTGGCTGGATCTTGGAGAAAAGAGGGTGAGATTTTAAAAATCTCCCATTTTTGAAGATTTGATGGAAGATCTAAGTTCCCCTTCAAGGGTTTAATGTTGAAAAACTGTTTATTTTTGGAAAAGGAAGAGTTAAACTCTTAATTTAATTCAAAAAGGGAGGAGAAGGTTTAGAACCTTGAGGAAGGAGAAGTAGGCACAGAAACCCTAGATTTTGAGGGGAATAAAAATGTATCATTTATTTATTATCATGTTGCCTTTTATAGGCTTACAAATTTACACATAGCCCCTTGGGCTTTACAAAATGGCATTTTGCCCATTCCATACCTCATGTGATCATTTCTTTTGTATATGAGCCACGGGCTTTAAAAAAATTTGGCTTTATGCCTCTTTTTCTTACATTCATACATAAAAAAATTACATCAAAATTAATTATTATATGATTTCATTTTGGCATGGGGGTGGCCGGCCGCGGGGCTCGACTTGGGCATGAGCCCACTTGATCTGGGCTTGGGCCCGCTTACTTGGGGTTGACTTTGACTTTGACTTGGTCAACCGGGGTGTAATTTTTTACCCCAACAATTAGAAGTAGATATTCTCGCTTGAAGCGATGATTATGTCTGTCTTCTTTTCTTAATGAATCGTTCTAAGTGGTCTTAGCCTGTATTTCTTTAGGAGACTTGGATAAGGAATCTACAAGATCTGCCTACGGTTTTTCGAAACCAATTTATGACTTGAAACAGTTATCCAAGTAGTTGAATATTTCATGTTGTCTATCCATATATATTTTTATGGAGTAACGATATTGAGTGAGACAGCTGTAATTTCAAAGATCTTATATGAACGATATTGCAATGACAAAAAGTGACTTAGAGACATAATACTATTATAGGACGTGGTCGCCCTCCACTGTCATGTGTGAGGAAATGAGAGATGTTAGATCGTGCTTGGAAATCTGGTTTTCCAGCAAATAGCTCAAGAACATTCTATATTTGTCTTCGTAGACTTATGAGTATGTGTCACAGAGCAGTTTGACCCGCACGTTCACTTTCTGTTTCATGTCTCAGTACTCAAATTGTCATATCTATAGCCTTGATATTTTCTCAAATGGTTCTCACTCTATAGGGACAAATATTGTTGGTTTCATTTTGCATGGTCGGTTGTCTTGTATGTTTAGTATATACTTGATATGACATGACCTTTATCGTTGGACTTAATATCCACTGTTTACTTGTCTACTTAGGATGAAGTGAAGGAAACTTACGGTATATGGGATGACCCACATGACTTTTTGCTAAGAAGGATCAAATGTCCGCTCGTAATAGTTCTTAAATGCCAAATGGATTGGCGATCAAGAAGGCGAGCGTCGTCTAGGACATGCTTTTTTGCTTCAAGGCATGACCATTATGTTGAGCAATGAAAGCAAGACTGTATGGCCAATTTCGCCATGGTGGCTGAAATATGTGGTGTTTACCGCCGAAAACGGGGGACGGATCCGGGATGGATTGTCTTGCCTGAATTTGAGAGCAGATACTATTTGGATTTATCCGTACACCTCTCCGAAGATACCAAGTTGATTTATGGTACCATGTATCGGAGATTTGGACGGATGCAGCCATTGTAGCAGACTTCGTCAGATTCCCCCTCATTTCTGAGGGGTTTTTGATTGTGGGATGGTCTTTCCTGCAGGCGCAAACCCCTACAGTTAATTACGTTACCGCGTAGCGATAACCATTTTCTCCGGCTCCAGAAGTTCACTTCGTGTCATATGTGTTTGTTTTATTTTTGGTTGCCCATGGATTGTATACGGAGACTAATTTATGTTGTCGCCCGTAGGGCGTGGATTAGTCCAAATCCGTATATTCTTAGATCTGGGTTTGGTTTGATTTAAGAATCGTTAATCTCGTTTGAGGTTAAGATCAACTTAAATGTTTGTTGAGGACACGTTAGTCTAATCTTAGACTAAGATTCACTCAACAGGATTTTGGGATCATTCAGAACCAATAAAAGAGCATTTGGGCTCCATTGTGTTAGTTTAAGGACGTTGCAGTCCGTAGCTAGTTTAAGCACGTTGCGGTCCGTATTGGGATGTACCCATCGATTTGGGAGTGCACCAAAGAGTTGTTGGTTATCGGGATCCATCACCTCTCTGAAGACGCTGAAGAATTACAACGACATGTATCAGAGGTGTGAGTAGATGTACCCTTGAACCAATTTCCGTTGGAAGATCAGCAGTCGTGTTTGGGACGAAGACCAATTTAGAAAATAATGAGCATATGGACTCGGTTGATCTGAATTAGAGATCTGGTCAACTTGGGTTCGGCCCCCTCAGTCTTTGTCATTTAAATAAAATGCTAAACACTTGCTTGGGTTCAGTCCCTTGAACAATGCTGGGTATTTATGTGGGTTCTAATGCTCACAGTTTACTTTACTTTTCTCCATTTTTTTGTTTTTACGGAGTGTTAAACACTCTTTATGGCGCCCATGTGCGGAGCACATGAGGCGCTTAGCGCTGAGCACCAAACATTGAGTGCTAAGCACTCCTTATTGCGTAGCACACACGTGAGGGGCACATGAGGCGCTGAGCGCCAAACATTGAGTGCTAAGCCCTCTTTATTGAGCAGCGCCCACATGAGAGACACGTAAGGCGCTTGGCGCTGAGCGCCATCCATTGAGTGCTAGGCACTTCTTATTGAGCAGCGCCCACGTGAGGCATTTGGCGCCGAGCGCCAACTACTGAGTGCTAGGCACTCCTTATTGAGCAGCGCCTACGTTAGGGCCACGTGAGGCGCTTGGATGCTAGGTTTTCTTCCTATATTCTGTTATGAAGTGTTTAATTCTCTGTTCTTTTCTGGATCCTTGATCCCCAAGAACAAGTTTTTCTCTATGAGAATTTAAATTCTCATTTGTGGGAGACTTGTCTTATGGATCTCAGATCCAGAGAAAGAACTAAGTTCTTTTATAAGGGTTAAACCCTTAGATATGCAGATGAGATACTCTAATCTCTCTTATTTTTATTTACCTCAAAGAAAGGTATTCTTCTTTCTTCCCACTTAAAACTTTCTTCTTGCTTGCACTTTTTTTTAAAAGCTTATGAAGGGGGTTCCTCCATTTTAGACTTGAAGTCTTGGGTCCTTTATATAGTAGAGGCAAATCTGTTGATTGGTTGAAAAAATCTCTCATTGAGTGATCTTAATTGATTTGGGGATTTTACCCACCGATGGATCTTTGATCCAAGAATTTCAGTTTTACAGAACATATTTTTCTTGTTTTCAACAGGATTAGTGAAATATTTTCCCATACAGAATTTATTCTGTCGATCGGTGATTCTTTAATCACCATTGGATTTTTAATCCAACGATACTCTGTTTTACAGAGAGTAATTTTTCTTGTTTAGAAAGATTTGAGGAATATTTTCTCAGCAGAATTTAATTCTGCATTTTGATAATTTATCATCTCTGTTGGATCTTCGATCCAACGGCTCTGTTTAACAGAGAGTGGAATTTAATTCTACCAGGCGCCGGCGCTCACGTGTTGTGCACGTGCGGTGCCAATAAGAGTTTTTAACTCTGGCGCTGGCGCCCTCGTGGCAAACACGTGAGGCGCTGCCTCTTGAGTTTTGAATAGAGCTTTGCTCTTTTAACTCTGGCGCTGGCGCCCTCGTGGCACACACGTGAGGCGTTGCCTCTTTACTGAGGGTGTCTTTTCACATTCTTTTTTTACTTTTCTTGAGTCAAACTTTTCTTTTCCAATGCCTTCTTTAAACAAAGCTTGGAAATAGTTCCATCATGCGCACCATTTTCTGTGCCTAGACTTAAATGCCTGCCTTCATAATCTGAAGCAATGCTTCCCTTCTCTCTCACTTTCAGAGAATTATTTTAACAGAGAAGAGTTATAGCATGTAATTGTCCACATGCTCGCCGACAGCCATGGGAGGTGCCTATCGAGGAAATTATTCCTCGTTTTGCTGCACGCTTGGTGAATCCTACTCTTACGGATGACCAATGTCATACGGTGCTGCATGAGCGCTCGACTCGTAGAGGATCTCCTCTTCTCATCGGCTCCATTTGGCTCCAGATGGTCTTCCTGTCCGTGCTTGATGATATTCCCCCTCATAGCGGAGATGCTCCGGCAATGCTCGACGCCGCAGAGGACAAGATCGAGTGCTTTCATGAGGCACTTTTGATTACCACGGCTCTGAGAGATCGCTCTGTTCAGCTTAAGCCAGATATGGGCTTAGCGGGCCATCATGTCTGCCTTCGCTGATGGGCACAGTGCTGACCGATGGGGAGCGACTCCTCGTGAAGATCGCCGCTTTGACATGGTGGAGAAGGCGGAGAGGGGGTTAGATAATTTTATCCATATTTTTGTGAACCCCTGTACTTTCGATCCCGTGTTTGGTGATCTATTTCCTGAATAATAAAATGTTCATTTAAATGCTTTCCTTTTGTCGTTGACCACCGAGTGCTCATTTTCTAACACCTGTTCTTCCTATGATTGTATTGTTGCACCCCACATGTGTGCATGTGCGTATATAAATGAACCTGATTAAACCAGTGTAAACAAATGCCCCCCACTACTTTACTCACGGAGGTATACACGTGAGTGAAGTAGTGTAGCCTAATACGTAGCATACAACCGGTTTCGAGCTGGTTTACATAACTTTTAGAATTTTGATCTGAGGAGATAGTAAGCGGACACAAGCGTCGTCATCTATCATTAACTTAAATCTCAATTCTAAACCCCCAAGGCCCATGAGTTGCACCCTTCTGTTTCTTGATGTCTTGTTCTAGTATGAAGTAGTTTATATACTCATTTCGGAGTCTCTAGTTTGTGAACTCATTTCGGAGCTTGAAGTTTATTCACTCATTCCGGAGTCTCTACTTTATGAACTCATTTCGGAGCTTGTAGTTTATTCACTCATCCCGGAATCTCTATTTTATGAACTCATTTCGGTGCTTGTTTAGTTTACCTCCCTAGGGCTTGTAGGCAAACCTATCCTAACGTCACAGTTAACCCCTGCTCTTTATGACAGAGGTCCGTTAGGGTCTGTGGTACTAAGGTTTTGTCCGTCCTACCGTCGCGTTGGCCGATGCATTCCCCGATATGCAGTCTTGCTATTCGAGTAGCCCCGCGACTGTCGTGTCTCTGATCCCGTCGGGGGTTGGACAAGACGTCTTCAAATAATCTCCCAGGTCATATTACCGTCGGAAGAGCAAGCATTAGGGATTTTCCATGCCGCTTTTTACTTGAGGTTAGGCTCGTTTTGGGAGCCCCGATGAGTCATAACCACTCCGCGCTGGTGTGGGATGATCTCCGATAGTCTTTCAGGTTTTATTTGAGTTGCCGTCAAGACCCTGAATCCAGGGATTTTCCTTTGCTTCATTTGTTTGCATTGCGTCTGCTGTAACGAGACGAATGTTGAGGTTATCTCTAGGTTGTTTTTGAACCGTCGAGGCTTGGAACTAGGAACTTTGCCATGGCTCCGTTGTTTTGACCCTGGGTCGGTTGTTGATGTTGTATCTGCATCCTGTTGGAGTGAGAGGAAATGCCGTTGTTGATCTCTAGGTTATCTGTGAACCGTCGAGACCTGGAACTAGGAACTTTGTCTTTGCTCTGAGGTAGTCTCTAGGTTGTTGGTGAACCGTCGAGATTTGGAACTAGGGACTTTGCTATGGCTCCATTCTGTTGATGTCGCGTCTGCATCCTGCTGGAGTTGAGAAGGAACGCCGCTGTTGATCTCTAGGTTGTCTGTGAACCCTCGAGACCTGGAACTAGGGACTTTGCCATGGCTACGAGGTAGTCTCTAGGTTGTTGATGAACCGTCAAGATTTGGAACTAGGGACTTTGCTATGGCTCCGTTGCTTTGACCCTACGGTCGGTTGTTGACGTTGCATCTGCATCCTGCTGGAATTGAGAAGGTGTAGGGTTAGCATAGCACCTTGTGAAGGTTTTGGCAAGCATCAATCATGCTACTTTAAAAATTTTTGGGTGCTAAACAAACCCTAACCAAGATCTTAACTAGAGAATTAGGGTTAACATGCATGTAAACAACTTTACATCTAAGAGAGAGGGATTACAACCTTTGTAGTCCGTTCCTTCGCTTCATAAGCTCCGAGTAGTAGTCCCATCGCCGCGATCCATGAACTCCCGGACTCTAGAGAGGCTCCACAAGTCGAATGATTCATGCTTGCTAGAAGTCTTCCTTTTCGAAGATGATCTACCTTGAAGAGTTTCAAACTCAAGCTCTCACTTCTCTAATCAATTATTAATGAAGTGAACACCCTAATCTAAGTGGCTAGAATAGATAAGGATGGTGAAGTAGGAATTTTTGCTCTCTTTTGTTTTCATTTTCTCACTTTAAATCATCACTTCACAAAAAGTTAGAAAGCTTTTCAAGGAGGAAGAAGAAGAAGAAAGGTTTTATGATGAATAATGAATTATTGTTGTGGTTACAAATGACAACCATGAATTAATAAATGAAGGCCTTAACTCATGTAGAGAATAAACTAGAGTTAAGGGTTTGGGTTGGGTTAACAAAATATCTTCACAAAATATCAAGCTAGAAAACAAAAAGGAAAGCTTCATGAAGTTTCATGAAAAAGCTAACCCAAAAGCTAACCCAAATCCAAAACCTAACTTTGTTTAAACTTAACAACCATGTTGCATTTGTAACCCTAACTTGTTACAGTATTATATATCGCATATACAATATATTTTGTAACAAAATATAATAATACAATTAACATATATCGCATATACATCAATGTATTATCCAGTGAGAAAATGAATCAATAAAGCGAGCTTATATTAGTTAACGTAATGTAATATATCACATATATAATTATACATTAAATTATCGAATCAACTCTTGATCCAACAATCCGGCTATATTGCATATAACCGACTAATATAGCATGTACCAATTCATCGAATCAACACTTGATCCGATGACCCGGCCATATCAAATATACCCGGCCGATATCTCATATTACGAGAATAGAATACGGTATCTCATATCGTATTATTCTCAGTCCCGCACATATCACATATGTGCTCCTACTCCGTTTTGCCTGAGCCAGGAAATCTCTGCGTAGGACTCTAAAGAATCGTCAATCCGCCGGCAGCAGGTGATGATCATATCAAACACCCATAAGCTACAAGCGGTCAGCTAAACGTAACAGCCACCCGTGTATTGAGCAATCAGAATATCAACAAGCAAGCATGTACATTCTCCTGCAAATCCAATCAGTAACACTCCCGTATAGTCCGATCTCTTCGTCTGATATGTTGCATATCTAGTTTAGGGATGGTAAACGTCAGACCCCAGTAACCGATAAGTCGTGTCGATGTAAAGCTCATAACGGGTCGAGAAACTGCTCATAACGGGTCGAGAAACTACTGATAACTCTTACCAGTAAATCTCCATATCAGCCCTGGGCAGGGACTTCCAGTTATAGCCAATCGAACACAGCACGACATCAACTCGCTATACCGGGAGAGACGAAACCCCTCCTATCGCTCATTGCCTCCATGTGATTCGGGACTGTACCCAAAAGCCACCGTTTTGCACGCCCTCTTGGACGTGGTAAGGTGGAAATCAAAGCACGGTGGGAATCACACAAGACTCTATGACGATCTCGGGTCTACAGACTAACCGTACCAGTGTCACCGGAGAACTGCTATCTGACGATAGGTATAATTCCATTCAGGAGTTCTCGGCGAGTCCGCTCAGTGTACCCAGTCTCCACTGAGCACCCGTACACCATCTTTGATGTCCAACACCAATGGATATGGGATCATCCATCGCTCATCATATGGGTCAAGATGCGTATACGCTAGCCTACTCTGGAGTATAGATGCCCTGTCTCGATACACCCTCGACTAGGAACAGTTATAGGATGTACTCGTAGACTACCCTGGCCCCACTAGTATGATCTGTGTCATAGTCCTAGTAGTCGAGTATATATCCTAAGGGCTTTATCAACATGTGATCACAAAACAGTATTTGTTAACACGTTAAGATAAAGTGAAACCAGATAGCATACTATCATATCGAGCAAGAAAGTCCTCTCTATATATATCCAAGCATCCATTATAATATACATCACATGTACAACAATGGCCTCTAGGGCATATACATAACTAACAATCCCCCACTTGCACTAAGGCCAGCTATTGTAGTATCTCATACCCAACATCCCGAAGAGTCTCTCAAATTGTATCTGAGGAATAGCCTTTGTGAGTGGATCCGCAGTGTTGTCCTTCGTATCAACTCTCCTAATCTTGATCTCCCGGCGATCAACTATCTCCCGGATCAGGTGATACCGCCTCAGAATATGTCTGGACTTCTGATGGGACCTGGGTTCCTTGGCCAAAGCCACAGCTCCATTGTTATCACAATACAGAGGTATTGGATACTTAATGGACGGAACCACACCAAGTTCAGTGATGAACTTCTTTATCCCGACAGCCTCTTTGGCAACATCGTTGGCAGCGATGTATTCAGCCTCTATCGTCGAGTCTGCCACGGTTTCCTGTTTGGAACTCTTCCAACAAACCGCCCCTCCATTGAGGGTAAAGACAAAACCCGAGTGCGACTTAAAGTCGTCACTTTGGAAGTTGGAATCGGTAAAGGACTCCACCTGGAGTTCTCCGTTACCATACACCAAGAACATCTTTTTAGTCCTTCTCAAGTACTTGAGAATGTTCTTCACAGCAGTCCGATGATTCTCTCCAGGATCTGCTTAATACCTACTCACTACACTTAGTGAGTATGCTACATCGGGTCTGGTACATAGCATCGCGTAAATGATAGAGCCTACTGCCGAAGCATAGGGTATCCCTTGCATGCGAGCTCTTTCCAATCAGTCTTGGGAGACATCTCTTTGGAGAGAGTGAGTCCAGAGATCGTGGGTAAGTTCCCACGTTTGGATTCTTCCATACTAAACCTCTTTAGTATGGTGTCAATGTACCTGGATTGGGACAATCCCAATATACGTCTAGATCTATCTCTATAGATCTTAATTCTCAAAATGCAGGAGGCATCACCTAGATCTTTCATTGAGAATCTATGTGATAAGAAGAGCTTGACCGAGTGCAGCATAGGAATATCATTTCCTATCAAGAGTATGTCATTCACGTACAATACGAGGAAGACAACCTTACTCTCTGCAACCTTCTTGTATATACAAGATTCATCTATATTTTTGATGAAGTCAAACTCTTTGACTACCACATCAAAACAGATGTTCCAACTCCGCGATGCCTGCTTTAACCCGTAGATGGATTTAAGCAGCTTGCACACCTTTCCGCTGCTCCCACTGTCTACGAAGCCCTCTGTCTGAGTCATGTACACGCACTCTTCCAAATCACCATTTAGAAAGGCGGTCTTAACATCCATTTGCCAGATTTCGTAGTCATGGTATGCAGCAATGGCAAGTAGGATCCGGATGGACTTAAGCATAGCCACTGGAGAAAAGGTTTCGTCATAATCCACACCTGGTCGTTGACGAAAACCCTTTGCAACAAGTCTAGCTTTAAAAGTCTCAACTTTTCCATCTACACCAAGTTTCTTCTTAAAGATCCATTTGCTTCCAATGGGTTTTACCCCTCCAGGAGCAAGTTTCAAAGTCCATACTTTGTTGGTGTACATAGATTCCATCTCAGATCGCATTGCATCCAGCCATTTCACAGAGTCACCACTCGTGATGGCCTGCTCGAAACTAGTTGGGTCATCATCTTCCATGATGCAATCCTCACTCCCACCGTCTATGAGAAAACCGTAGTATCTCTCAGGTGGGTGAGGAACCCTACTAGATCGGCGGAGAGGCTGGGGTTTGTCGGGAACTATTGAATCCTCTGGTTCGACTAAATCTTTAGTTGTAGTTTGCGGTGCTGGAACTTCTTCCAGCTCTACCTCATTGCCACTAATTTCTTTTGCAAGAAATTCCTTTTCTAAAAAGGTGGCATGTTGAGCAACAAACACCTTTTGCTCCTCACTGTGGTAGAAAAAGTATCCATAAGAATTCTACGGATATCCTACAAACTTGCAGAGAACTGATCGTGCCTCGAGTTTGTCCGGATATTGCCTTTTGACATAGGCCGAACAACCCCATATCTTAACTCGTTTAAGATAAGGTCTCTTCCCACTCCATATCTCATATGGTGTGGTAGGTACAGATTTAGATGGAACTTGATTCAATAGGTATGCTGCCGTCTCAAGCGCATAACCCCAGAAGGAATTAGGCAACTCAGCAGTGCTCATCATAGAGCGCGCCATATCTAATAGGGTGCGATTCCTCCGCTCCGATACACCGTTGTGCTGTGGTGTATAGGGAGGAGTAAGCTGAGAGAGAATCCCATTCTCTTTTAGATAGTTCAGGAACTCATTGCTCAAGTATTCTCCTCCTCGATCAGATTGAAGGATTTTAATATTTTTACCCGTTTGGTTTTCTACTTCGTTTTTATATTCTCTAAATTTCTCAAAAGCTTCAGACTTGTGTTTCAACAGGAACACACGTCCGTATCTTGAGAGATCGTCAGTGAATGTAATGAAGTAGGAAGAACCGTTCTTGGCATGTGTAGACATGGGACCACATACATCACTATGTATTAGTCCTAAGAGTTCCGTAACTCTTTCTCCGTGTCCACTAAACGGAGTTTTGGTCATCTTGCCTTTGAGACATGACTGGCAAGTGTCATAAGATGAAAATTCGAACGGATTCAAATATCCATCCTTATGTAACTTAGCTAGCCGTGTCGCATTGATATGACCAAGTCTACAATGCCACGAGAAGAATTCGTTCATTTCTGAACTTTTCCTCTTGTGTGTGTTCTGTATATTAAGAATTGTGTTTTGATTTAGAACGTATATGCCATTATTTAACGAGCCTAATCCAATCAACTTTTGATTTAGGAAGATGTTCATAACATTATCCTGTATTACAAAATTATATCCTTCTTTATTAAATAAAGAAACTGATATAATGTTGCATATCATGTTCGGTATATAATAGCATTCGTTCAGAATCAATGTATTACCACTTGGTAATACAAGGTGATATTCGCCAACTGTTTTGGTTGCAACATTTGCACCATTCCCTACTCTTACGGAATGATCACCTATTCCCAGTTCTCTACCTTTCTTTAGCCCATGCAATTTATTGCATATGTGGGATCCTGATCCGGTATCTAATGCCCAGGACGTAGAGTGAACTGAGAAACAGTTCTCAGTAACTAACACATCCGAAGAAGATACATCAACATATTTATTCTTCGTTTGGGCGGCGTTTGAATTCTGGTATTCTCCTATTTCCTGTTCAGTCTTATAACAATTATAAGAAAGAACGGGACCAACGTTCCCCTGCTCAGTATAACAAGCGGGTTCGGTCAATACATCCATATTATTATCTTAATTAAGGCCTGACATGGTCGCTACCTGGAGAGAGAGAGAGAAGAAAACACTTTAGCGTGCGCTCTTGCAAGATTAGATTGGTTATTATCTTATCTAATCAGGATGGCTCCCACTGTTTTAACCAAATCTTCCTTCAAACCCTAAAAGGTAAGATTAGCTGGGATTAATTACACCCTACAATTTCGTCAATCTTTTAGCCAGATCGGTGTTGGTACTTTGAGGGAGGTTCCCCGTGCTTTCGCACGGACCTAATTAGAATAAACCTCATTTTCTCAGAGGCATAACCTCGTTAACACCTTTCTAGACACCTACTTGATCGGCTAATTTGTCATGTGTAAAACTCTCCCAGGAGAAACTCTTACTTGCAGTGGGTATCGGGATCCATCTATCTTATAGAATGTATGCAATATCATTGCAAATTTCAACATTTGAAATTCCCGATAATATTCTGCCCCTAGCGATCTATGACCTTGACAAGATCAACAAACCATAAATCGCAAGTCAAGTTCAACCCGTCATTTCCCGATTGAATTAAACCCACCCGCATGACCCTTGCGCTAGCACCCAAAGCGCTGGCGATTTCTCCCACGCATCCTTTGGATGCCCCCTTTTCCCTTATACACACACACACACACACATACTCTACACTAAAAACACCTCTCCTATTAGAAAAAAATTCTACCGGGGCGCTGCCCCGCATCCTGCAAGGGGGCTGCTAGCCCCCTTGACCCCCAGCACGCTATCCGGGTAGCGGGACCCCGTAAAAACTCTGCGGGCCCTCCGATATATCCAAAACCCCTTCAAAACACAACACTGTACATTGAGTTCGCATGACCAGTTTAACCCGTTAATCGGAGGTTCCCTCGCTCTCGTTCCAAAGGCGAGGGGTAATTAACGGCAGCTTAGTCCGCGGCTGCCGGAGATTCGAATACCCACAATCAATAAACCCCAGCCTACCCTAGGCAGGGGGAATTTGTAATACGCCTGACGAGCGCGCGCGCATTCCCATCTCAATGGGGTGACGAAAAACACCCTACAGGGTTGATGTGGACTCACCTGCAGGGCAAACGTTTCATCATTTTTATTATTTCTTTCCGCGATACTCTATCATTTCAGCTTTTTTATATCGCGAAAGTCGCGATTGCCCAATCATTTCGGCTGTTTTATCGCGGTGCCCAATCATTTCAGCTGTTTTTTCTTTTTACTCGTTGTTTTTTATTGCGAGTTGCCCAAACATTTCGGCTATTTTTATATGCATATATTTTGCTCGCTAATTTTTATTGCGAGTTGCCCCAACATTTCGGCTATTTCATATGCATTTTCTTTGCTCGCTAATTTTTGCGAGTATGGAACTTGAAATCTGATACCAATCTTAGCATCAGTATCGCTGCGACTAGAATGTAGCCAAGAGTGAATCATCATTTGCCGTGAAAGGACTTGGAATTTAATACCGATTTAAGCATTAGCATCGCTACAATTGGGATTTTGCCAGGAGCGAATCATCATTTGCCTTTGTCGATTTGAACAAAGGTGGCTTAGCAAACAGGGTTAGGATCTTGTTGACTAAGGTTTTTTGATTTTACGAGCCGTAAGGGTCTCATAAAGGTATTTCTCACTACGAGTCGAGAGGATCCCGTAGGTGTAGGATCTCCCTAGAAGTCGTGGGGACTCTTAAGTGATATTTTCTCTTGCAAGTCGTAAAAATCTTACAAGAGTGTTTTCTCCTTACAAGTCGAGAGGACTTATAAGTGTCGTTCACCATATGAGAACATTCCTCGTCATTGGTGGGGCTTGGTGAGGGAAACGTTTATTTGCGCTCGTGGATTGTATACAAGGGGCAACATTGGACTGCTTGTAGGGCAACTTGGGGAGTGTGATGGCTTAAGAACATGTTCAGGTCCCCGTATCTTAAGGCTTTTCAATCCTATAAGCCGTGAAGGTCTTACAGGGAGGAATTCTCCTTACGAGTCATGAGGATCTCGTAAGTGTAATTTTTCCTTAGGAATCGTGGGGATCCCTAAGTGTGTTTCTCCTTTGTGGGTCGTAAGGATCTCACGCAAGTGTTTTCTCTTTACAACGTCGAGAGGACCCTGCAGATGTTTTTATTTTAACGAGATTGCGCCCTTTCGGGTTTTCACAAACTCGCCGGTAACCCTGCTGTTTTTACTCATGGAGCCCTTTCGGGTTTTCATCCATGCCCATTTCGCTTGTGTATGTACCGTCTTTTTTTTTACACCATGAGATTGCGCCCTTTCAGGTTTTCACAAGCTTGCCGGTAAACCTGCTGTTTTTACTCACGGCACCCTTTCAGGTTTTGATCCGTGCCCATTTCGCTTGTGGACATACCGTTTTTTTACCCCTCTGTTTGTCAATGGCACTTAGGGGGACTTCTTTATCGGGGTAGCTGTGTAGCCAGCGGGGTTTGAGTTGCAGTCCTTACCATTGGGACTTGTGGACTTGAATTCCACTATCGTTGTGTTTGAAGCGACGTATTTAGTTTAAGGACATCTCGGTCCGTTGTTAGTTTAGGGACATCTCGGTCTGTTATTAGTTTAGGGACATCCCGGTCCAGGGCCAGCATTGAGGCGAAGTTTTGCCGGATACTACATATAGAGTCTTGACTCAGGAAGACAGTGAGCGGACACGGGCATCGTCATCTATCATTAACCTGAGTTGTGACTTCTCAAGCGTAGTATTTCTTAAGGAACCGGCCGTTTATTGGCCGGAAGGGTCTTTCGCCATGCATATCCATGAGTAAGTAGGCCCCATCTTGGTAGACCTTGTCTATGATGTACGGACCCTCATAGTTCGGTTCGAATTTCCCCCGCTTTGCACGGTTGGGGATCATAGGTCTGTTGACAACTAGCACGAGTTCGCCTTGGCAGAACGTTCATGGCCTATTTAGTCTTTCATATGAGCGCGTCATCCTTACTTTGTAAGCTTACAGTTTTTGCTGCACTATGATACGAGTTTCATCGAGGGTATCGAGCTCCTCAAGCCGAAGATGGGCATTTTCTTCATCCGTCGGCTCGTATCGAACTACTACTCGTAGAGAGGGTAGCTCTATCTCCAAGGGAAGTACCGCTTCAATGCCGAATACCAACGCGAATGGCGTTGTATTTGTGGCCGTTTTGAACGTGGTCCGATACGCCCAGAGAGCTTCATGCAATCTCTCATGCCAGTCCCTTTTATTTCTGGACACCGTTTTCTTTATGATCTTCGTCAAGATCTACTTGAAAGCTTCAGCTAGACCGTTAGCTCGGGGATTATAGACTGAAAAGTATCTCCAATCTATATTATACTGCTGTGCGAAGCGACTGATCTTATGGCTTCTGTAGGCCGGTCCATTATCCGAGAAGATTCGTCGCGTAGTGCCGAACCGGTAGATAACATATGTCCTGAAGAAATGGAGGATGTTCTCCGTCTTCACCTCCCTTAACGGTACCACCTCTGCCCATTTAGAGAAGTAATCGGTTGTTGCCAATATGAACCGATGTCCTTTGGACGATGCTGGCTCGATGGGCCCGGTTATATCGGTTCCACACATTTCGATCGGCCAGCTAGCCAACGGCGGGTGCAGCAGATTTGGATGCTGGTGGATGAAGTCCTCGTGAATTTAGCACGAGTGACACTGCTTCGCATATTCGAGGCAGTCCTGAATCATCGTGGGCCAATAGTAACCCATACTCTTGATCTTCTACTTCATCTTTGGTCCGGCCTGATGAGAACCGCAGAGTCCGTCGTGAGTTTCTTGGACGACCCTTTTGCTTCTTCTGGTCCCAGGCATCTCAGCTACAGACAGTCGAATGATCTCTTATAAAGAGTATCATTGACGAAGGCAAAAGACAGGGCTCGCTTCATGAGCTGATGTCTTAACGACGTGTCTTCGGGTGTTCGATAGGATTTGAAGTAGTCTATGGTGACTTCTCTCCAATCCGTAGCCTTTTCTTCGTCTTCTATTTGGCAGGCTGCTTGCTTGGTCTCTTCCTTTTCTTCAGACGGCTCCTGAGATATTTCTGCAAGAATCCGGCAGTTTTGCACGATGATCCTTACGTCATCGAGGTTTTCGTCGGCCAGTTCTTTAGCGAGCTCGGCTAACGCATCCGCCTTACTATTTTCCGCACGCGGTATGCTTTCCAGGATGTAGGAAGGAATTTGAGTCAGCAGTTGATGCACTCTTTCTCCATATTTTACCAACTCTGGCTTGCACGTCTGATAGTCGCCATTTACTTGGCTAACGACTATCTGGGAATCTCCATATATGAGGAAGTTTTCGATTCCCATGTCGACAGCAATCTCAAGACCCACTATCAAAGCTTCGTACTCAGCCTCATTGTTTGTCCTCGGCTCTGTTAAAGAAAGGGCGAAACGCGTTATCCCTTCTTGCGGAGTCACAAAGATAAGGCCTACCCCAGCTTCGATTATGGGGGTGTTTTGCTTTCGCTTTTTCGTGGAAAATGCTCCATCGAAGTAAAGTTCCCATCGGGCATTATTTCCTTCCTCCTCCCTGTCGATTGCATCGAACGCGTGTTCATCTGGCAATTCGCAATTTAAGGAAGAGTCAGCTGGTATTGGATGTTCAGCAAGAAACTCAGCGATGGTCTGACCCTTCACTGCCCTGAGGGGTCGATAGATTATCAAGAATTCTATCAAGAGGAGGGACCATTTGGCAAGCCTTCCTATTAGTATGGCTCTTGACATCAAATATTTGAGAGGATCCACCTTTGATATGAGACGGACCTCATATGCCAAGGCATAATGTCGAAGCTTTGTTATCGCGACGATCAATGCCAAGCAATGCTTTTCGATGGGGCAGTAGTTGTTTTCTGCTCTCAGGAGAACTTTACTCAAATATTAGAGAGCTCACTCCTTTCCCTGATCGTTCTCTTGTGCCCAAAGCGCACCTAAAGAACCTTCAAGGGATGTTGTGTACAGGATGAGGGTCTTTCCCTTGACCGAAGCGGTCAGTACCGGCGGATTCTGCAGATATTGCTTGATTTCGTCCAGTGCATTTTGGCATTTACGATCCCAGACGAACGGGGTCCCCTTCTTCATCAGGTGACGGTAGAGACGGCATTTGCCGGAGAGATTGGCTATGAACCGTCGGATATACGTGAGATTTTCTTGGAGAAACCGCAGTTGCTTGAGAGTTCTTGGCGCGGGCATTTCCATAATCGCCTTGATCTTTGATGGGTCTACTTCGATGCCTCAGTATCGTACGATGAATCCTAGGAATTTGCCTGAGGAGCCTCCAAACGCGTATTTCAAAGGGTTCATCTTCAGATTATATTTCCGAAGATGCTGGAACACTATTTTCAAATGCTCCCAGTGCTCCTCGTACGATTTGCTTTTCACCACGAGGTCGTCGATATAACATTCGACAATCTCGTGGATGAGATCATCGAAGATCTTTGTCATGGCCCTCTGGTAGGTAGCGCCAGCGTTCTTCAGACCGAAAGGCGTTACTTTATAGCAAAATATGCCCAGCGGAGTCCGGAAGGCGGTCTGCTTTTGGTCTTCAGAATGCATTTTTATTTGATTGTATCCCGAAGATCCATCCATGAAGGAGAAGAATTTATGAGTGGACGTGTTATCAATCATCAGCTTGGTAACAGGCACTGGGAAGTTATCTTTCAGGCAAGCTTTGTTGAGATCCCGAAAGTCCACACAGATGCGTATTGTCCCATTTTTCTTCATCACCGGGACAATGTTGGCGATCCAGTTAGGATATTAAACTTCATGGATGAAGACGGAGTTGATTAGTTTCTTGACTTCGGCATTGATGCTCATCTCGAGTTCGAGCCGCAATTTTCTTGGCGCTTGCTTGACTGGCTTAACATCCGGCGATATATGTAACAACTCCAACTTTTGTATACATAAAATTGATTTAAATTTGAAGTATACTTGGGGTATTTAATGTTGCTGTTACCACTTTAAGTATTTATTTTCCCACAATAATTACAAGAAGGAGCTTGTAGCTCATTGGTAATACCTTGCATTGCTGAACCAAGCCACCAGAGTTCAAATCCCCTGCCCCACATTATTTTTAGATTATTTTTGTTTTAAATTCCTTGGAAGTCCAACAGTCCACAGACTATAACCCCCAAAAGTTGAACTGTATCTAAAAAACTAAATATACCAAAAGCTACACCAGACGACCCCCCACCTCCCTGACCTCCGACTCGGCCCGACTCGGCCGACTCGGACGGCGGACCGGCCGACTCGGCACGGCGCCGCCGGCCTGACTCGGCCGGACGGCTGAGTCGTCAACACGAAAAATCCGACTCTTCGCCTTCTCTAACCCCCTGCATACTCTAATTTATTGGATCGGTTCCAGAATGCCCATTAACACCTAATTACTCTAATTTTTAATGAATTTTCAATAATTTTTATAATTTTTTTTAATTAAAACCTTTCACCTACACTACACTAGCCTATCCTATAAATACACCCCCTACCCTCTACCCTCTCATCCCAAAACCCTAAGCTCACTTTATCAAAAATTTTCAAGAGTTGTGTAATTTGAAAACAAGTGCACGGCGAAGCTCCGACGAAATTCCGGCGGAAATTCCGGCGACGTTTTTAGGAACAACCGGCGACGAAGCAACGCCTTGGCAACCCCTCTAGTTCCCACCTCACTCCTTTGCTTAATCGAAACCCGTAAGTCCCATTCTATCCCCCTTTCTGTTTACGAAACTACGAAACCCGACGGAATCGGAACAAATCCGATTTCCGATTCGGTTTTCTATAAAATTTCACTTCTCATCAATACATTCATGTTTAAACATCTTTATCTTGACTATTGAACTTTTAAAAATCAATTTGAACAAGTTTCATCACATGAAATGATAACCTTTCAAATTTATCATATTTTTCACTTTAATACCATCATGTTTCGATTTCACATTTAACCCTTAACTTTGCTATACATTTAAATTAAAGCACGAGGTAATGACCTACCTCCACACACACGCAAATACAACCCTAAACGATATCATCAAAACTTAGAATACGATAAAACAATACTTTCATTTAAATACCATTTTCTTAATAAAATCAATTATAAAAGTTAGCTTTGATACGCTTTTAAATAAATACCTATCATTAGGAAAATATGATAAGTTGTGGACATCGATCGTTTATCTAAACCTGACTTTGTGGTGTCTAGGCTAGGCAAGTGAGCAAAGGTAACTTTAAAAGGCCCGTCTCACGATTCGTGAGCGGATCCCTCCTTCCTCAGTCAATCAATCATACAACCAATACATTTTACAAGATAACACTACAAACAAGACATCGCGGGTTTTAAGAGGTAGATTGTTACGGAAGGTGTTAAAGGTGGCACGAGGTGGTCAGATTTAATACACCTAACATGAATCCAGTTGCTGTTGTACCGTGGCATAAACGGTTCCTTGTACTATACGTGCCTCTAGTCTCTGGCATATAGAGACTCCTCTCGTATACATTGGCATTCTTCTGTACCAAGTTACAAACAACAGCGTTAATACGACATTACTACAAGATAATACAACTTTAAAAGATACATTCTTATTCTGTCTATTCTACTTTCCTCTTACTCTTGGGACTTACCGAGCGACCTGTTCGCTGACGACATTCTGTTTCCTTTGAATGTCGTCAGGTGATTTGGACCCGGCAGAGATCGAGCCATCTCAAGAAGACTTGGAGCAGTTTGCCGAAGACCCTGCACTTTATTTTCATTGTACACTTTTCCTCTCTGTACTTTTCATTTCCTGTTATGCCGCTGTTTAGGCATCTTTTTACTTCAGTTGTATTTCCTTTCATGTATTGTACAAAGAATGTTAATAAATAAAAGTTGTTGTTCTTTTGATTTCTTGTCTCTTGTGTATTTATTTATATTGCTTAGATACGCTTAGCGTATGTACTTCTGAGTATATACGTAGCGGATCTCGTCGCGTCCCCTTCGCCGTACACTGGTAAGCGGGGCGTGACAGGTTTTGTTGGTGGCCCATGCAGGTCAGAGCTGTATGAAACTCTATCATGCAGTTCTGTTCTGCGTGAACAACCTAAGCAATATAACACAAGAACCAGCAACTAAAACATTCTTTACAATTCATGTTCCTTGAATCTTACAATTTCATATTCCTTGAATCTTATCATTTCATGTACTTGAATCTGTCCTAACCCAAATTTTTCTTCAGGGTTATGGATTCTCCGAACAACACCAGCACCAACGTCAACAACACACCTCCAGCACTACCTCTCACACCAGTTGTTCCTGCGCCACCCACCGAGCAGACAGTGCTACTTGAGGCGATCCGCAGCCTTCTCGAGGGACAACAATAACTCCTGAACCGTCCCGAGACTGACGCACCGGGGGTAAAGCAATTCAGGGCTTTACATCCGAAGCAGTTCTCAGGAAAGGGGAGCCCACTGGAAGCTGAGGAATAGGCTCAAAGTATCGAGGATGATCTGGCCGCAGCACAAGTGCCAGACATAGCTTGGGTCCGTGTGGCGAAACTACAGCTCACGGACAATACTCGCAACTGGTGAAAGGCGGAAGAAAGCCGTCTTGCACAGCCTATTGAATGGAAGACTTTATGCGAGAAGTTCGACGCGAAATACTTCCCTGTGACTGCCAGGTTTGCCATGAAGCAGCAGTTCATTCATCTACAACAAGAATCGATGTGGGACAAATCAGTAGATGAATACGACGCTGAATTCACCATGTTAAGCCGGTAAGATATGTCGCAATAGTTCAATTCTAAAAAGATCGCATACTACACTGCTAACACAATCCTTAAACAGATTCGCGGCACACTTGATACCGACGGACGAAATCAGAGCCCGTCGCTTTCAACAAGGACTGGACACGGAGATTCAGGCTGCTCTAGCCACAAGAAAATTTTTGACTCATGAGAATGCTCTGGAAGCTGCCCGCAGTTATGAGGCAGTGATAAAAGCAAGGGGCAGACCTCAGTCTGCAGGAGTCAAGCGCCCTGCCAACCAGATGGCAGGTAGAGTCTCGTCCAGACCACCTTTTGTGCCATGACGTCCTGGAGCACTAATCAACAGGCCCAGCCCAGCCTTTTGTAACTACTGCAAGAGAAATGGGCATCTGGAGAGAGATTGCCGGAATGGAAACAACCTTTGCTTGATCTGTGGCTCAGCTGCTCATGGTATTGGGGCTTGTCCTCATAAACAAAATCTAATTGCTGCACCCAGGCCAGCAAACAATTATCCACAGCGTCCAGCCATCCAAGCCCCTGCTCCAAGACTTGCACTACCTGCACCACCTAGAGGACCACAAGCTGCACCACCTCCTCGTCAGTTCCATCAAGCTCAAAGGAATGTTCCGAGGAATGCTCCTCAGGCTAGGAGGAATGTATCCAAGCGCCAGGCTTTCACGATGTCCGTGGAAGAAGCTGAGGCCACTGGCCAAGTCATCACTGGTAAACTTTCCTTCTCAAACTTATCTTTTAGTCTTGGTTATACACACACTTTCCCTATACCTAAGACATATCCCACATACCTTAAGTACAATTCTAGTAGCCTCACTACCTGCACTTGCACTGTTTGATACTGGAGCATCCCACTACTTTATGTCGCAACGGTTCGTCCGAACCCATGCGATTCCAGTCTCACCGCTTGTATCCAGCTGGAATGTCAGTTCCGGAAATGGCGTTCTAAAGGCAACTATGGGATACAGCTTGTGTCCAGTCGTCGTCTACAGTCGAGAGTTTTATGCTGACTTCAAAGTACTGGACATACCGAACTTCGATGTGGTTCTAGGAATGGATTGGCTTGGAACTTTTTATGCTACCATTGACTGTCGTCAAAGGAGGGTAGTATTCGAGATTCCAGACCATCCGGTCTTCTATTTCAAGAGCGGAGACCGTACCCTGGAGCCAAGTACCTACAAAGCGAAGCCAAGAGAAGTAGTAGTTGCAGCAGCTCAAGCAGAAGAAGAATTAAGACCAGAGGTAGTTCGAGAGTTCGACGATGTATTTCCCGACGATATATCAGGTTTGCCTCCCGATCGAGCTCTTGAATTCAGTATTGAATTAGTACCAGGAGCCCAACCGGTAATCAAAGCACCTTATAGATTAAGTCCGGAAGGTTTGAAGGAAGTCCGAACACAGTTAGACGAATTATTGGCGAAATGATGGATTCGTCCCAGCACTTCAAGTTGGGGAGCACATGTACTACTGGTGAAGAAGAAGGAAGGTTCATACAGAATGTGCATCGATTATAGGGCCTTGAACGAAGTCACTATAAAGAACAAGTATCCACTCCCGCACATCGATGACTTATTCGATCAGCTAAGTGGATCTTGTGTGTTCTCTAAATTGGATCTTCGTTCAGGTTATCATCAAGTGAAGGTCAAGGAAGCTGATATTCACAAAACAGCTTTCAGAACTCGCTATGGACTGGAGTGACCAATGCACCAGTAATATTCATGAACCTAATGAATCAAGTTTTCCGGGAGTACTTAGACAGGTTTGTTGTCATCTTCATCGACGACATCCTGGTGTATTCTAAGAGTCAGAAAGAGCATGCAGAGCATCTACGGATTGGCCTGGAAACTCTTCGACAATATAAGCTTTATGCCAAGTACAGCAAGTGCGAGTTTTGGCTAAATCAAGTTGGTTTTCTTGGACATATCGTATCAGGAGAAGGAATTTCTGTGGATCCAGCCAAAGTTTCAGCAGTTAGCGATTGGCCTACACCAAAGTCAGTGAAGGACATTCGGAGTTTCTTGGGTTTAGCGGGATATTACAGAAGGTTTATTGAAGGATTCTCAAAGATAGCAACACCCCTGACCAAGCTCACACGAAAAGATGAAGAATTTGTGTGGTCAGAAGCATGCGAACAAGCTTTCGTAGAACTCAAGTCAAGATTGACATTTGCACCTATTCTCGTAATACCGGATCAATCTGAAGGATTCGAAGTGTATTGTGATGCATCCGGTAAGGGATTAGGATGTGTTCTACATCAGCACGGTAAGGTTGTGGCTTATGCTTCAAGACAACTGAAGACTCATGAGCGCAATTATCCGACGCATGATCTGGAGTTGGCAGCCATCATCTTTGCTCTCAAGATTTGGCGCCATTATTTACTTGGTGAACGAGTGAACATCTACACAGATCATAAAAGTCTGAAGTACGTGTTTACTCAGAAGGAGTTGAATATGCGGCAGAAAAGATAGTTAGAATTCATGGCGGACTTTGACATTAACTTGCAATATCACCCAGGGAAGGGGAACGTAGTACTCGATGCTCTTAGTTGCCAACCATTATCGATGAATCTCACCGCTCAGTGGAAGCTTCAGTAAGACTTTCATCAAATGGATATTGAAGTAGTCATGCCAGGTAATACTTCAAGTTTGATGAATCTACAAGTTCAATCAACTATTGTCAATCAGATCAAAGCAGCTCAAGCAAGCGATGCTAAGTTGCAAAGGATCAGAGAACAAGTGGAGAATGGACTCAGAACAGACTTCATCATCCATGAAGACGGATCTTTGAGATACGGCAGCAGATTGTGTGTACCAAAAGGTCATGTTCGGGAAGAGTTAATGAAAGAAGCTCACAGCTCTCCCAACTCAGTACATCCTGGAGGTACCAAAATGTACAAAGATCTACGTCAGAATTATTGGTGGCATGGAATGAAGCGTGAAGTAGCTAGAAGCGTCGCAAAATGTTTGATGTGTCAGCAAGTAAAAGCTGAACATCACAGGACAGCTGGACTACTTCAACCGTTACCAATCCCAGAATGGAAGTGGCAGCACATCACGATGGATTTTGTGACTGCTCTTCCTCGCAGCACAAAGGGTAACGATGTTATATAGGTCATTATGGATCGACTCACAAAGTCGGCTCACTTCATCCCATTTCGGGTTGGCCAATCAACTGAGACACGAGCAAAGAAGTACATGGAGGTAATAATCTAATTACGATTTAAACTCTTCATAATGTACTACCTCTGATACCCATGAACTCATACAGGAAATTGTGAGACTTCATGGAGTACCGGTCTGCATTGTCTCCGATCGTGACACCAGGTTCCGATCGCAATTTTGGCAGAGCCTGCAAGCAAGCTTGGGAACAAGTCTGAACTTCAGCACGGCTTATCATCCACAAACAGATGGTCAGTCGGAACGAACTATTCAGATCTTAGAGGATATACTCAGAGCGTGTATTCTAGACTTCAAAGGATCGTGGGAAGATCACCTGCATCTTGTGGAGTTCGCTTACAATAACAGCTACCAAGCAAGCATAGGAATGGCACCTTTTGCAGCATTGTATGGAAGGAAGTGTCGATCACCATTAAGTTGGGACGACATCGGAGATAGGGAACTTCTTGGACCAGAGATGATAGTAGCGACCGTTGATGTGGTTCGTACTATCAGGGAAAGAATGTGCATAGCCCAAGATCGACAGAAACACTGGGCCGATGCAAAGACACGATACTTGGAGTTCCAGCCAGGAGATCACGTATTCCTGAAGATATATCCGAACCGCGGAGTGATCCGATTTGGAAGACGGGGTAAATTGAGTCCGAGATACATTGGACCGTTCGACATACTCGAACGAGTCGGTGAAGTGGCATACCGCTTAGCGCTTCCACCCTCATTGGAAAGAGTGCATAACGTGTTCCACATATCCCAACTCAGGAAGTATGTGAGTGACCCCAGCCATGTTCTTGATCATTCCGAGCTCACTATACAGCCCGACTTGTCTTGTGAGCAACAGCATGTGGAGATCCTGGACAGGAAAGTGAAGACACTTCGGAACAAGGAAGTTAACTTGGTCCGGGTAATGTGGAGGAAAGATACTCCAGGAGAATCCACTTGGGAAAGGGAAGATGAAATGCGTGCAAGATATCCTCACCTCTTTGTAAACTAGTCCTCAACTAAAAGTTGTAAATTTGGAGAACGAAATTTTTGTAAGGAGGGTAGATTGTAACAACTCCAACTTTTGTATACATAAAATTGATTTAAATTTGAAGTATACTTGGGGTATTTAACGTTGCTGTTACCACTTTAAGTATTTATTTTCCCACAATAATTACAGGAAGGAGCTTGTAGCTCATTGGTAATACCTTGCATTGCTGAACCAAGCCACCAGAGTTCAAATCCCCTGCCCCACATTATTTTTAGATTATTTTTGTTTTAAATTCCTTGGAAGCTCAACAGTCCACAGACCATAACTCCCAAAAGTTGAACTGTACCTAAAAAACTAAATATACCAAAGGCTACACCAGACGACCCCCACCTCCTTGACCTCCGACTCGGCCGACTCGGAAGGCAGACCGGCCGACTCGGCACGGCGCCGCCGGCCGGACTCGGCCGGACGGCCGAGTCGTCAACACGAAAAATCTGACTCTTCGCCTTATCTAACCCCCTGCATACTCTAATTTATTGGATCGGTTCCAGAATGCCCATTAACACCTAATTACTCCAATTTTTAATGAATTTTCTATAATTTTTACAATTTTTTTTAATTAAAACATTTCACCTACCCTAGCCTAGCCTACCCTATAAATACACCCCCTACCCTCTACCCTCTCATCCCAAAACCCTAAGCTCACTCTCTCAAAATTTTCCAAGAGTTGTGTAATTTGAAAACAAGTGCACGACGAAGCTCCGATGAAATTCCAGCGGAAATTCCGGCGAAGTTTTTAGGAACAACCGGCGACGAAGCAACGCCTCGGCAACCCCTCTAGTTCCCCCCTCACTCCCTTTCTTAATCAAAACCCGTAAGTCCCATTCTATCCCCATTTATGTTTACGAAACTACGAAACCCGACGGAATCGGAACAAATCCGATTTCCGATTCGGTTTTCTATAAAATTTCACTTCTCATCAATACATTCATGTTTAAACATCTTTATCTTGACTATTAAACTTTTAAAAATCAATTTGAACAAGTTTCATCATATGAAATGATAACCTTTCCAATTTATCGTATTTTTCACTTTAATACCATCATATTTCGATTTCACATTTAACCCTTAACTTTGCTATACATTTAAACTAGAGCACGAGATAATGACCTACCTCCACACACACGCAAATACAACCCTAAAAGATATCATCAAAACTTAGAATACGATAAAACAATACTTTCATTTAAATACAATTTTCTTAATAAAATCAATTCTAAAAGTTAGCTTTGATACGCTTTTAAATAAATACCTATCATTAGGAAAATACGATAAGTTGTGGACATCGATCGTTTATCTAAACATGACTTTGTGGTGTCTAGGCTAGGCAAGTGAGCAAAGGTAACTTTAAAAGGCCCGTCTCACGATTCGTGAGCGGATCCCTCCTTCCTCATTTGTACTTACCTGGCTACAATTGGCAGTGAAGAGGCGATTTGAGGCTTCTAATGACTTGTCGTTTAGACCATTTAGAAATAAGCTAGTTGACTTAGGAAACCCTAGAATCTAAAATACGGAAAATTTACACATTTGCAAATAAATACCTTTTATTTTATAAAACCATTTTCTAAAGGATTAGTATTTTACAATCTTTGCAAAGCGCCGCTACAACCCATTTTTGGGGAACCCGTTCAGGATTGTGCGGTTTATCGCGCACCCTCGGGCTAGTAGTGCGAGATTCAGACCTCCGCAAGGAGCATTCGGTCTCGAAAGGTTTAAAATACGACATCTTAAGAAAATGAGATTTTTGGAATATAAAATATTTATTAAAATTATATTTTGTATAAACATATGTATATTTATCATTTAAATATCTATTTTATTATAATATAAATTTTCCACCAAATCACAAGAATAAATTTTACACTAAAATACCATGAACTTCAAATAATCAATATTACAGATAAATACCATTATTTATAAAACTAGGATATTTTCACTAGAAATGTCACAATATAAAATCCACCCTCATTACAACTCTAAAGACGAGTAATAAATACTTGAGGTGTATTTTGAAAAGTATATAAAAGTATTTTTACATAAAAACCCCTCAAGTTTTATAAATTACCCTAAGGACCCTAGCAATTAAAAGACCTCAATTCACAGTTCTGATTGTCTGACTCGGGTTTGAGTCTGATTAATCTGACTTGAATATGATTCAAGTCAATCTATAATCTACAAGTCTCCAATTCGATGTGAACACATGAATCCATGAATACAATTATCAACTTATACAACTTGACTGAACCGAACCATGGATATATATTCATTTTACATGATTCTCAGTATTCCATTTACATGACTCTACGGTTGCAACCGTTTCCTGATATCATGGTTTCGGTCGGTCGGTCAATCAATCATACAACCAATACATTTTACAAGATAACACTACAAACAAGACATCGCGGGGTTTTAAGGGGTAGATTGGTACGGAAGGTGTTAAAGGTGGCACGAGGTGGTCAGATTTAATACACCTAATATGAATCCAGTTGCTGTTGTACCGTGGCATAAACGGTTCCTTGTACTATACGTGCCTCTAGTCTCTGGCATATAGAGACTCCTCTCGTATACACTGGTATTCTTCTGTACCAAGTTACAAACAACAGCGTTAATACGACATTACTACAAGATAATACAACTTTAAAAGATACATTCGTATTCTGTCTATTCTACTTTCCTCTTACCTTTGGGACTTACCGAGCGACCTATTCGCTGACGACATTCTGTTTTTTTCTTCTTTGAATGTCGTCAGGTGATTTGGACCCGGCAGAGATCGAGCCATCTCAAGAAGACTTGGAGCAGTTTGCCGAAGACCCTGCACTTTAGTTTCATTGTACACTTTTCCTCTCTGTACTTTTCATTTCCTGTTATGCCGCTATTTAGGCATCTTTTTACTTCAATTGTATTTCCTTTCATGTATTGTACAAAGAATGTTAATAAATAAAAGTTGTTGTTCTTTTTATTTCTTGTCTCTTGTGTATTTATTTATATTGCTTAGATACGCTTAGTGTATGTACTTCTGAGTATATACGTAGCGGACCTCGTCGCGTCCCCTTCACCGTACACTGGGAAGCGGGGCGTGACAATATAGCCAGTTTATCCACCGCTATTTCTGGATCTAGTCCCGGCATCTCGGAATAGTTCCACATGAAGCATTCTTTATACTGCATAAGCACGTCCTTTAGAGTGGCCACCTGCTTTTCAGACAGCAGCTCATTGACGAACGTTGGCCTCGGCTCATTTGCTGTCCCCAAGTCGATTTTTCTCAGGTTGTCCGCTGTGGTGTGTATCCCATCTTCTAGCTCTTTTGGTGCCGGTAGAAATTCTAAAACTACCTCATCCTCATTCTCATTTGCGAAGCACCGGGAAAGGTCGTCCATATTCTCGTGCTCTCTTTCTTTTGATAGTGTTATCACCTGGCCGGTAAGAGCTCATTTCCAAGCTCGATGCTGATCTAGACTTTCCCTCGCAGTGTAGGTTGCTCTTGGCTCATGCTTTCGTGGTGGGACTACCCTCCAACTGTCGGAGAGAGCAAACCTGCCCTGCTGATACTGGTCTTCGACCCAGTCTTTGAAGGTGAAGCAGTCTTCAAGATGATGTCCTATTGCTCGGTGGTAGGAGCAATAAGCCGGATGATGGACCTCGTTTATTTTCTGTCACGACCCGAAATATTAGCTCGTGACCGGCACTTAAATCACGCAACGTCTACAGGCGTAACGTAACTTAAGTAAACCGAAGTCCAGAAATCTAAACCTATCAAAAGAAGTAATGAAAAAATTGATAAAACATTTGGAAACCTTAAGTAAAAATCCTTAAACTTAATTTTATTTCCTTAAAAATTTTGGCAGCCCTCCTTTGTAAAAACTAGCCCCGAAACGGATAAAAACATAAAATATAAATAAAGTATCCCCAAACGGGAGCAAATCACGCCCAACGGCGGAAACAACCACCACAAGCATATAAATATACGATGGCCAAATGCGAAAATCAACACAAAGGAAAATGAAAAGCAAGACATCAAACCCACCAAGCGAACATATAACTCTCGCTCTAAGTCTCGCAACTGCAAGTCTTACTAAGTCTTACAACATATACAAACACTAGTTTCTGATTGATGGGGTTGACTAGATACAATAAGAATAATAATACAAGAGGGGAACGATCCAACATATACCACCTACCAAAGCAAATCACCCGAATGCAAGCTGTGTGCCAGCGATGCCGCTACTGATCCATGCGGTCAACCTGCAAGAACTGCGGCACAACGGGAGTGAGTTGCCAACTCGTGAGTAGAAAACATCATCAGGTAGAAATCAAATAAACAACGATTCCTAGGTTAACTATATCATAAAGATAATACTATGATAGTTAGGGTGACTGTATCTGCATATATGTCAACAATAATCAATGCATGTATGCATATGGATATCATCCAACAATATAATCAATGCCTTTATGCATGTGGATCTCGTCCACTCGAAACATCATGAAAGCATGTGCATGTAAATATATGAGGATATCAAAGAACGTGTGTCCATCAATGACACATCAAATCATGGAATCTGAGTGTCCAACACCGACACTTGAAACATCATGAAACCCGTGTCCAGTATCGACACGTAAATCCTTATATCTCAGGCGCCACATCCTCAGATCGGCTGTCAGGCGCCGCATACTCTGGTCAGCCCTCATCTCCATCTCACGACTCCGGTCGATATCCTCCGGATAACCGCCGAGTCCAAATACTATCACCGGTAGGTAGTGCTCCCCTGCCAGGCTCACCGCCTAACAATACGAGTCTTCTTGCCCTGGGGTACCTCACCGGGTCCACCATGTACCCGCAGACGGTGCTTACCGCTCCTCGAATCGAGTTTCACATGCCAATCTCAGAACCGAGAAAACACACGGTGGACTTCTCGAAATATCATATCAAGAGAAACCGGGTTTTCAAAACAAGTTGAAATATCCCCACGGTTCTCAAATCCGTAAATCACATGAAATATGATATATGCAACATAAAGCAGTAATATGAGCATATTAAGGGAAAACCGCTCTTTTAAATAAATCCAGTTTTTAAATATATCATAGGGTTTCCAATTCCTCCAAAATCAAATGCAACATCATATAAAGGCGTACTTGTAGCTCTAGCAAGATATGTGTATAAACATGTTAGTATGTAAGCATGATGCATTTCATATGCGCAATAGTACAAGAATCAACGTCTAAATGTCAATAATGATACAATACCACATAGGTGTATGTGCAGGGTATGTCATGCAATATAGCATAATGATGTGAGCATAGCAAGTATATCATAGCATGATATAGCAACTCTACCGTGTAAGTAACATAGCAATTATCGATGAAGAAAGTGTGTGAGCTGGCAAATCTGTGTAAGTATAACATACGCATCATCGATAATAGTGTAGGTGTACTAGCACAGGTATATGTAATGCAATGAGAATGACATGAACGTAGTATAAGGTACATCGTAAGCGAAAATGCTAAAAGGTATACGTATCTACCACATATCCGAGTCGGTGAATCTATCAATCGGCATCCAGTTTCACAACATCACGTACGGTACAAACCATCGTACGGCATACTCTAGTCAAAGGTATGGATCAGTCATCAGATAAACTCATCACGTACGGTAATTCATCGTACAGCGGTATTAAACCATTAGGGATCCTATCAACCTATATGACAATGAGGGTACGGACCTAACGTCTCGTACGGCATATCACTCATGATTCATAACATCACATATCTATATACCTATATCCCAGGTCACATCCTTATCAATCTCATATCAGGGGACCGACGAAGGTATCAACTATCTCATATCGACTCGCATCTGTAAAACGACATATCAACCAAGTCATCATATCTCATCGTATACTCTTTTCATCGCATCAATCTCTCTCACATCAAGTCATTTTACATATGCCTTCTATCATATGAATCTCATGTCATACTACTCTAAATCTCATACTTAATCTCGTGCAACTATATATATATATATATATATATATATATATATATATATATATATATATTGTGATTCACATTCACTTTTCATATCCTTATATCAATTCGAGACATCATTTCTATCATATCATGTCCAAGAGTAATGTCCCTATAGCTTTCATCTCATATCTCGATATATATATATATATATATATATATATATATATATATATATTCAATCATTCATATCACCTCTAACTATCTTTTTAACCATATCTATAGTTTTCTAATATAGGTTTCTCCGACTGTATTCTATATATCGGTTTCCATTCATAAATTGCGGGGGTGCTATACGCCATCCACCCGACTTCCCCCGTAGTTATAAATCTACTCACCTGTGGAACTCCTTGTTCAGCCGTAGTCGATATGCTTCGTCGTCTCGGAATCCACGCGAAGGTACCTACAAATCAACACATATCGCCACGTTATAAAAACCAAATTCGGAAAACCGATCCGGCGCACGGTGCGCTCATAGGTTAGAACCTATAGCCTACACATGCAAAAACGACCAAACAACCCTCGTCGTTAACGTACAAACTGTAAGTCTACGCCAGCGCCCCGGCCATCAATCCGTGGCCAAATGCGGAACAAAAACTTTTAAACTTGGCTCTAACGTAACCCTAAAATCCGGATCGAACCATTAACCTTATACTAGCAAACTGTAAAGTGGTTTAAGAGATTATACCGATCGATCCGTATCCTTCGGTCTTCAATCTCTGTCCTTAGCATGTTGTGGCTGCCTCGACGAAATTCGCTCTCCGGTCACGCTCGTCGAAGAGGACACACGTCGAGAATTCTTTATACGGGCTTCCGCTTCTAAACCAAAGCAATTCGGGCATCCAGTTTGCTAGCCTAGATACCCAAGACGAAGTAGAGAAAGTGTGTGAATACTTTGTCTCATGGCGCCCAATGATTTGGGTGGAGGTAAATGAAGTTGCCTTTGATGGAAATTGTGAGCACATGATTTTGGCTTCAAGAAAAAAATATGGGCTCGGCCATGAAGGGAAAATCGTTCTCTGGGGATTTCATATGGAAGTGGTGGTGTACCAATCAATCAATGTAATAAATTAATCCCCATCATATATAAAAACCAACAGCCACACTATTCCCTCAACAAATATCCTAAGCAAAATATCTCATGTAAATATCCCACACAAAACAAAAGGCATTAATGTCAAAGCATGAGGCATGAAAATTTTCCAGCCCATTAATTCCCACGAATTGCTCACTGTGAAATGCCAGCACAACAAAGAATTTTGGCCAAAACAATCACTCACAAATTTCCATTAATTATATTTTTAAATGAATAAATCATTTTAATCTCCCAATTATTTCATAAATATTGGTATATATTTATACCATTTTATGAAATCCATAAATTCGCAAATCGGTAGTTTTCGCGAAATATATTATTTTAATATTAAATTCCAAAAATAATATTTTACATTTTCTGAAATGTTACATTTTCTCGGGGTGCCGGGACTCCGGGAGCGTCATCATTTGATATTTCATGACAAGATTGAATATTTTCCTTGTCTTGAGGGAAAGAGTATTCCCGATCCATCTTCTTCATAAAAGACGAATTCCAGCTGACGTTTTCTCAATCGCGTTGCTTCTTGAATCCGCTTCGTTGTTTTTGAACGTCATTCCCGTTCTTCACCTTGTTTTTGCTTCTGCGTCGGGCTTTTTTCTTGCCACGAGAGCACACAGCAGGCTGAGAATGAAGGGCATCGTAGTCTTCCGTAGCCTACTGAATGAAACGTTGCGTCCTGGCTTTCTCGTAAATGGCCATTTTGCGGCGGTGGTCATCCCAAACCTTTGACCCGCTTCCCTTATTAGCTTGTCAATTTGTTCTTCGAAAGACGGACTTAGCATTTTTATGGCGAAATCCCGCTTTGGTTCGATATCGGCGCTATCTGGAAATGCATTCGCTTCTCCATCAGAGTTATTTATAACATGGCAACCATGGAATCGCTCCCGTTTCTTAGACCAAGCGTATCCAAGCCCAGTCGTCTCCATCCTCCCGTTGGGCATCTTTCGCTGAGTCCCGGGAACATCCCAAATCTTATTGTGGCACTGGGCTTGTCGAGCAGTTTGTTTGAAGGCTATGCCTTGGCACCTTAACAGCCTTTTCAATCTCTCTGCGTAATATCTGGGCAGACGGATTGGTTGGAGCCTATCGAGCACAAAATCGACACCATGCCAGACTTCTTTTTCCACTTTAGTCTCCGTAGATTGGTAGCAGAGGATCGCCTTTCACCTCTTCTCCTAGGAGGAACGTAGAAGGTCTGCAGCTCTTACACGCCGTATGTATCGAGCACATCAAGTTTCCTGTAATGTCGCGGCGGAACTATGGTGATTTGCAAGCTCTGATCAGCTCCAGTAATGGTTTGTGCTGACGGGCGAGTGGAGAACACAGCGTTGATCTCGTCCTCAGAGTCACTGCCAAAGAACAAAATAGGAGTAGATGGTCCTGACCTGCTGCCTTGGGGTTGCCCCGAGAAGACTATTCCTTCATCCTCCTCGATATTGCTCCCAAAAATCTGGATGGTGGCTACGGCTTTTTGTTTATTCTCCGGTTTACGACATCTTTTCGTGTCTTTGAACTCTGGCAGGAAGTAGTTGGCGTCTTCATATTTGCGGACTTCATTTACGGAGAATGGATTTAGCTCTCCTGTAACTGTGTACCCGAGGCCGTCTTTGAAGTACTTCATACACTGATGTTGTGTAGAGGGAATGATGTTGTACGCATGTAACCAAGGCCGGTCGAGTAAAGCGTTGTAGCAAGTCTTGGCGTCGATGACATGAAATTTAATGTCGGTGACAAACTTCCCAAAACGTAACGTCAATATCACAGACCTAAGCGTCCGTGATGACTGCGAGTCGAACCTGGAGATGGTAATTTTGTCCCGAGCCAGGTGTTGAACGTTCATGCGGATCTCTTTCAGCACCTTCACGTTGAGAAGGTTGACTGAAGACCCGGTGTCGACCAGAATCTTCCTTATCTTGATGTCGTGGCAGTACCCGGTGACATATAAAGGACGGTTGTGCTCGCACGTTCCGGGTTGGAGATCTTCATCGCCGAATGTGATGTTAGCTGTATGAACCTCTGCCAGCTCGTCCTTCATCTTTTCTTTCGCAAAGAAAGCTTGGAACTGATCAGGCTGTTGCAATGCTTTGATTAGAGAATCCCGTGCCTCTTTGGACAGATGGAGAGCATCCAGTATGCTCAGTTGTGATGGTATCTTCCTCAAGTGTGCCAGGACATTGTAATCCATCTTGTTTTTCTTAGGCGGGTCTTTGGCTGCAAGCTCTTTGATGACTCTATCATCGAAGGCGATTTCCTCAGGGACTTTTTCCATCCCCTTGTCTCTTTTGTTCAGAACCTTGTTTGTAGGCCTGAGGTTCTTTTCAGGTAACGTACGGCTGCGCAGCTGAATGTTCCCGCAGTTCTTTGCCTCTTCTTCTTTTCCAGAGTTGGATTCTTTGAAGAGAGGGCCGAGTGTTATTTCTTCCTCAGAATCGCTTCCGAATGTGAGAACTTGAATTTTCACTTTTGTTGAACTGGTATCAACCATATAACAGTTGTCAGTCGTTCCTTCACGCTTGTCTGTCGCTTCTTTGTTGTCGACGGGCTTCGCGCTTCATCCATTTGAAGTGTTGTTGATGGGCAACGTATCCTTACCACCACTTCTTGAAAGCACTGCACTCTTCGGTGGGGTGTGTAACCCTCCGATGGTATAACCAGTAGTTCAGATGTACATTCACTTCATCGAGGCACGTACTCCCGGGAGTATTTCCTTTGAAAGGTGGCAGCTTCATTCTTATTGACAGGGCTTTAGCGAACCGTTTCCCTGTCTTAAACCTTCTTTTGTCTGCCGTGGGTGTGCTTCGATCTAGCTGGAGTACTTTGTGACTCTTTCTTGCCGCAGCTTCTTCATCCTGACACCGACGCTTAGCCTTTGCGTATATGTCCGTTTCACGCTCTCGGACAGATTTTCTCTTTTGAAGGGATTCGTTTAGCAACCTATCAATCAGGTCGTCTGACGGTTCCATGGATCTTGGTCCGATCCTGCCCCCAGTTTCCTCGTGTTGCTTTCCGATGCCGAGGGAGCTTCTTCGCCTTTTAACGACGAATGAAAGACCATGTGGCAACTCGCTACATAATGCTCGGGTTCTTCTAACGAGTTATTTCCTTCATCAATGTCACCATCTCCGTTCTTAAGAATATGCTTGAGGAACTCTTCAACTGTGACTGGGGTCCACGCCTTTTGGTTGTATTCTTCCAGTGCGTCGATGTATTTTTGCAGATCCGTACGATTGTCGTCGAGCTACACGGGCTTCTTGGTCTTTTTCTTTTTCTTCGAAGACTTTGAAGGCTTGACCAGGGTGTTTTTCCCGTCGTTACCAACTTCCGGTGTTGAGCGTGGTTTAAGTATCCCCTCAATGATCTCGGGCTCTAACGGACTTTTCCATTTGATCGCCGGACATGCTTGAAGATCTTTCAGCATTCTCTTAGTTTTAGATGAAATGACAACTTCCCACGGAGCCTCTTCTACAAATGAGAAAGATACCCCCGGCGTATCCACCTTTTTAGGAGCGTGTTGCTGTGGCGGGTTTACCTTCCAATTTTCGGACAGCGCGAACTTCCCTTGTTGGTATTGGTCCTCAACCCAGTTTTTGAAGACATAGCAATCTTCGATTGGGTGACCCATTACTCTGTGGTTGGGGCAGTAGTTGGGACTGTTGACGTCACCAGGCTATAGTGGGTGTCTTGGATCCGGAAGAGTGATGAGCCTGTTATGCACCGCCAGTTCGAACAGTCTCCTCGTTTTATCCCGAGAAAATGAGTAAGGACGTCTCAATTTCTCTTCGAGGGATTGGTATGTGTTGCTTTGGCGAGCAACCGGTTTTGGGTCACTCGGTTGTTGTTGGGTGTTGGCAACGAAGGTCGCTTTCCCTTTGCCCTTATCATTCCAGAGATCCGTTTTTGAAAATGTAACAACCCTAATTTTTCCTATACAACTTTCTTTACAAATTTTTTTTCAAAATCCATAAAGGGGTATTTATTGCCTGAGCACAAGATATAAGTAATTAATTCGCTATTTAATTACAAGAAGGAGCTTGTAGCTCATTGGTAATACCTTGCATTACTGAAGCTAGCCACCAGAGTTCAAATCCCATACCCCACATTATTTTTAATATTTATTTTGTTTTAAATTTTATAGAAGCCCAACAGTCCACACGAGATAACTCCAAAATTTCCCACTACCCATGAAAAACTGAAAGTACCAGTGACTAGCTCAGGAGACCCCCCACCTTCCCATGCCCTGACTCGGCCGAGTCGGCCGGTCCGGCCGAACTCTGCCGGGCGGCCGAGTCCCCAACATCTTTTTTGTGTCTCTTGGCCTTCTATACATCCCTGTATACTTTAAATCTGCAGACCACTTCCAGAGACACAATTAATCCTCTTTTACTCCATTTTTTAATGATTTTAATACATTTTACAATTTTTTTTAAATTAAAACCCTTCACCTACCCTAATCCTAGCCTAACCCTATAAATATCACCCCTACCCTCTACCCTCTCACCCCAAACTCTGAGCCAACTCTATAGAATTTTCAAGAAACTTTTGTGTGCAATCGAAGTGAGCGAAAGGCGAAGCTTCGGTGAATTCTTCGGCGGATTTTCCGGCAACGTCCGTAGGAACTCCCGGCGACGAAACGATGCACCACCGACTCCTTACGAACCATCTCCCTCTTATGTTGTCCAAAACCCGTAAGTCCCCAAATTCTACCTCTTTTTTCTTTTCTAAAATACGGATTTACAAAACCCGATGGAATCGGAACCAATTCGATTTCCGATTCGGTTTCTTTATAAAACTTCACTTCTCGTTAATATAATTATACTTAAACTCTCTCATGTTGACTATTAATCACTAATCAACCAAATTGATTAAGTTTTATATCACAAAACAATTGCTATATCATTTTACCGTATTTTTTCATGTAAATACCACATAATTTCAATTCCACCTTCAATATCACAAAACCTTACTATACCTTTGAGTAGATCACGAGGTAATGACCTACCTCCTCACACACTCATATGCAACATAGCACAATACCCTCGGGAACATAGAATACAGAAAATCGACATCTTTACAAATAAATACCATAATTAATAAAACCGTTTTCCCTTAATGATTAGTATTTATACAAATCTTTGCAAGGCGCCGCTACAACCCATTTGGGGAACCCGTTCGGGATGGTGCGGATTATCGCACATTCTCGGGCTTAATAGTGCGAGATGCAGACCTCCGTAAGGAGCATTCGGTCTCGAAAGATTTAAAATACGACATCTTAAGAAAATGAGATTTTTAGAATTATAATATATATATTAAAATTATATATATATATGTAACATTAAAAGATCTATTTTGTAAGAATATAAATATTACAGCTGTTTTCAAAAATCACAAGAATCAGTTTACATTAAAATACCATGAAATCCATACAAGTTTAATATTACACTTTAATACCATATATTATGAAAATTAGGTTATTCTCAATAGAAATGGCATATGTATAAAATCCACATTTATTACAACTCTAAAGACGGTAACTAAATACTTGGGGAGCATTTTGAAAAGTATATAAAAGTATTTTTACATAAAACCCCTCAAGTTCTATAAATTACCTTAAGGACCCTAGAAAACATAGGTTTAAGCGGGACCAATCTCTTGAGCCTCAGAGAGCCGGAGAAGTGGGTGATTGCCTATCTAAGGTAGACAACTTAACAAACGGTGTTATCAACACGGTAATCGTCTTTGAAAAAGACACAAATCTTGCCGCCCATGTGCAGCGGTTACCGATAATATCAAAACAATCAGGACTTCAATTTACTTTTCTAATTGTCTGACTCAAATGAGTCTCTTTATAATCTGACTTGAATATGATTCAAGTACAATCTACAATCTACAATCTACAATCTACAATATTACAATTCAACATGAATCCATGAATCCATCTATCAATCTATACAACTTGGCTGAACCGAACCATGGATATACATTCAATTTACATGATTCTCCAGTTACATTCATTTACATGATTATACAGTTACATCCGTTTACTGATATCATGGTTTCGGCAAGTCATCCAATTATACAATCTACATTACAAGACAATTCAAGTTGCAATACAATACAACAATACAATCAAGATAACACAGGGTTTAAGGGGTAGACTGGTACAGAAGGTATTAAAAGTGGCACGAGACTGCAAGATTTAAGACACCTAACATGAATCCAATTGCCGTTGTTCCGGACCTTCTAACGGAGCCTTGTACTCTATATTCAGTTCACCGTAGTCTCTGGTCTAACGAGACTCCTCTCGTATACACTGGCATCCTTCTGTACCAAGTTACAAACAACAGCGTTAACACAATATTACAACAATATAATACAACTTTAAAAGATACCTTCTTATTCTGTCTATTCTATTTCTCCCTTGTCTTTGGGACTTACCGAGCGACCTGTTCGCTGACGACATTCTCTTTCTTTCTTCTTTAAATGTCGTTAGGTGATTTGGACCCGTCGGAGATCAAGCCCACTGCTGAAGACTTGAACCAGTTCAGTGAAGACCCCGAGCTCCAGTCATTGTACATTTTCCATCGGTACTTTTCTTTTCTGTTATGCCATTGTTTAGGCATTGCTTTTTATTTCAGTTGTATTTACTTTCCATGTATTGTACAGAAAGAATGTGAATGAATAAAGTTGTTGTTTTATTATAACTTGTCTCTTGTGAATTTACTTTTATATTGCTTAGATACGCTTAGTGTATTTACTTCAGAGTAAATACGTAGCGGACCAGTCGCGTCCCCTTTGCCGTATACTGGGAAGCGGGGCGTGACAGAAGAAGACAGCCTATGGCCCATCTGGTCCATTTGGGCCAGCTTGTCGATCAAAGTCTGGAAGGTGGTCGGCTTGAAGAACATCATAAACTGGGATATAGTTGCCTGAGGATAAAAGGTTCCTACGAACATGCCCATGGCAGGAGCTTCTTCTACGCGTTGTTCGCATTTTGACCACGGGTTCCGCCATTGAATTGCATATTGAACTCAGGTCTCTCCAGGCTTCACCTTGGCATTGATTAATGTCGTGATTGGGGTGCGCTAGCTTGCGCTTGCGAACCGCTGTGTGAATAGTAATTCCATCTCCGTGAATGTTTTGACAGAATCATTTGGGAGCTCGGAGTACCATTCAAATGCCGTCTCCGACAAGCTGGCAACAAACCGGCGAAGCAGCAGTTTGTCGCCACCTCTAGTATTACCGCACAAAGCTCTGAATTGAGCAACGTGCTAGTGTGGATTGCCCGTCCCCTTATACACATGAAACTTAGAGGTCATATATCATGGCGGGTACTTGATTTGATCGTACCAGCCTGGATAAGGTCACCCAGTTTTGACGACTTGGCCAGCCGCTTCACTCGCTTGATGAGCTCGTATTTGTTGAGCTATGTATTCATCAAGGGCAGCCTTGGAAATTGTCTCTTCTTGGGCTACTGAGACAGCCGGAGGAGGGTTTGACGATTCCCCTCTATCGTCTTCGATGATTATCGGAGGGTCTTCGGCTGGAGGTTCCGGCTGGATTATCATCCCAACCATGTCTTGGAACAGAAGCGCCATTTGCTTTATATTAGCGGCCTGTTCTGCGGCCTCCTTATCCTTTCTTTCGAGCACCCTCCGTCGGAACTCGGTGTCAGTCTCTTGTTCCTGGCGCTGCTCAGGCGTTGCTTCCGGGCTTTCTTTCTGCCCAGTGAGTGTGGCCATCTTTGTCAGCATCTTCTGGAGCTTTTGTTGTTGCTCCTGAGCTTTTGTCACAGACCGTGTGAATGGTCGATGACCCGTGGAAGTACGGCTTTTCTCTTTCCGGGAAGCCATGTACACCGTGTGTACTACAATGCCCCCAGACTTGGGGCGTTTGGGTCCACTGCCTTTGAAATTTACCACAGGCATGGGGATCTTCTCCGGCCTTCTCCTTTTGTGGAAGGTCGAAGTTGAGGGGGCCGTTGCAGCAGATACCCATGCAGACGATACCTTCTATGGTACGATGGGGGGATGGTCCTCCTCTTGCCGAGACTTCATTTTCTTCAGCCGGCGAGAGTAGTCTTTGTCAATTACAGAGTCTTGGACTCTCCTGCAGACCCTGTGGATCTTGGAGGACAACCGCTGAGGAGGTTGTTCCGGTTTTTCCTGCGCTGTGTTTTCAACAGGCGGATGAGACTTCTTCAGTACAACGGTTGGAGAGTTCTTGCGCACCCTCCTGAGCAGCTCAAAGCTGTTCCCAGTTGGAACAGCGGCATTAATTTCCACCATTGGAGCTGGTGGGGTAAGTCCAGAGAGGGAACTGCCCCCAGCCTTCCTCACTCGGCGCCAGTGGCGACGTCGAGCATGTCATGCAGACAGAACCAACTTTGTCATGGGAGCGGCTTCGTCATGCCCCCCGCTTTGATGAGAGGCCGTCGTTAGTGTCAGCCTGTTGAAAACTGACTTCCGTTGAGAGGGGACGGTCAATATTGCGAAGGCCGGCCTTTTGATAGGGGAAGCAGTCTTGGTAACTTCGCGGGAAGCAGGAGTTGGAACGGCCAATCTTGCAAAGATCGATCCTTTAGCAGGAGAATCCCCTCTAACTACTTCACCTGCCGGAACTGGAATGGCTATCCACTTCGGGGTAACCCCTTCAAGTATCGCGAGCCTCTTTGCGGGCCCACTTGACATTAAGCTTAGCCTGTCGAAGACTGAGGTGGCAGACTTGGACGACCCGTTGAGAGGGGCCGTGGAGATTGCAAGTCGATCGAAGACCGACTTCTTGGGAGCTTCTTGTGGTGACATTGGGTCACTGAAGCTTGCTGGCGGGATCATAGTCCCAAAGAACAGTCCAGTGGTGGCTTGAGTCACCTGCTCCACTGGCATTGCAAAGATGGAGGCCGTTTGGGGCCCATAAGTCACTCCTCCGGCGTGGACGGGGTGGGAGTTGTTGTTGCAGATGCAGTTAGAAGCCCTTGATCTTGTTTTCTCTGCATAGGAGCAAGACACTAAATCTTAGTACCTCGAATCCAGAAGCAAGCATATTAAACCGCGATTTGTTCGCGAACACGACACACGAAGTGTGGAGTGGAAAGAGAAAAATAGTCCACCGGACGTGCCAGAATTTGTTTACCGCCGAAAACGGGGTTCTTCTCCGTTTTCTACGGTAAACATAGGGCTTCCTCAGAAACGGTCAAGGAGACTGTTATTGTTGAGGAGATCCAAATAGGAATGCGCACGCGATTCTGCACGCAAGAGAAATGTTTTTTTCTACCGCGATGGTATGTCGGCGATAGCATATTCAGATTGTCCTATATATTATGGGTGAATAGTTGCACGTGGAGATCTACTATCATTTTATCGAGAAGCAATAGGAGACAGAATATCAAGCAAGAGTGTCTCTCTAAGAGTCATACGATTTAGGATCCGCTAACTAAGGGAGTGGCCGAGTATTGCTCCGTTCGGAATGTCAGAGCATAAGGTTTGCGTCTATAATGACAGTACACTGTATTAACTTGATCTTTAATCTTATCTTTTAAACATACGTTTATGGATTGTGGTTTACTTACTTTGCACGATTGGTTATTGATATTTATTTATTGATGATCGATTATTTTATTTTTGGGTCAAGTGCTGTATTTAGCAGTTTGATTCTTGAGTATGGAGAAATAATAGTAGATGTGTTTTTAACATATTTATTTACATCTTATTATAAGAAAGATACGTCGATAGGTAGGATCGGCTCTCTTGCATGAGCGGTCCCCTAAATGCTTGGAAGCATGCGAGTGAAGAACGTTTGTTTCTTTTCAGTGTTGGCTCAGAGCTAGCGACCATATATTGACTCGGCGCTAAGATGTGCGCGACATTGGGAGAATTCGGACGACCCTTATCCGGTGATAAGGACGAGCCGAAAACTTAGTAAACCTTCAGCATAATGGAATTTCTCCACATCCCATTATCTAGATATCTGTTATGAAGCCAGATTTCGGATCTCACAAAGTCAGCTTGGGACTCAATCTTGATGATATGGATCTGGACACATTTGTAATGTGGCTATCAAGTGCGTCTCTGAGTGATGTAGCTTGGAATCTGTATGGTACCAATATGACGTAGAGCTCTCGTGAAAGAGAATTTGGACCATAGCGTGTTTTCCATACGACGCGTGTTTGTGACTTAGAGGAGGCTCATGGATCGATCTCATCTTCCTGACTGTGTGAGCCCTCATTGATCGGTATTCTGTTGAGAATGACCTGATCAATTGTACCCTTTGTGACTTCGACTGTCAAGAAAGAGAAAGCATAAGCGTTTGCTACTTTGGCTGCTATCACAATAGTACAATAATTACCATACCATACAGAGTGGGCAATGTCAGGAAAGCAGGTAAGTGGTGGACCCAACTTAACAAGTTGAGAAGATGATCAATCAGACATGTCTCCTTGATTGCATTATTTACACAACTCTTGTATGAAATTAAGAAAGAGTCACTGGAGTGTGGTGAATCAGAGGTTTCCATGGTGGTTGAATATGCTTCTTGAGAGATTGAAGATATTCAAACGAGACATGATTTGCTGATTGGAATAGGATGCATGATATCCGAGTTATCGAATAACTTCGTTTGTTCATTAGGAAGATCCTTGTGTCGGTCTTAACATATCTGGTTGTAAAGCTACCCGCATGCAGGTATCGATGGTCGCACGGCGCCGCTACCTTAGCATGGAGAAGAATCCATGAAAATGAACTGGTGAAAACCGAACTGATATGACGATGTCCACTCGATTGTACGAGTGGGAGTATGTTGGTATTGGGCCCGTCCAATCGAGTGGGTGGGCCGACTCGAGCCGAGCCCAAGTTGGGCTCTGGCTCATGTAGGGGTTGCCCATATTAAGGCCAACTCCTATAGGGAGTCGGTTTATGTGTGGGGCCTATCTATTAAAGAAGAGTAAGTCCTATTAGGACTTGACTCTCTAGATGTAATCTAGGCCGTTCGTTGTCTTGTCCTTTACCATATATATGCATGCAAAGGTTAGGGATTGTGAGCAAGCGTTTCATATGATATAGAGAAACAAGATAGAGAACTAGGGTTTTCTAAGTTCTTCATCTTCTTCCTTATAGTTGCAGCCACGGTGAACAAGAAAGTTTTCCGACCAACATTGTAATCGTCTTTTGTCGACCATCACGAAAAGGAGAGAAGAACAGGACAGGGACTAAAGATCAGAGATCCACCAATCGATAAGGGAGATATTCTATCCCGCTAAGATTTGTAAGAACCTAGTGTTCGTGTAGGCCACTAGTTATATATTTGCTTCCACTGTATTTCTGTTGATCTTTCAATGAATCTGAATCTATAGAGAGATCCAAGCTGTAGTCATACATCACAATTAGACTACATGTTTATAAAAGATAACAAGAAAAGGCGTTCATTAAAGTTGGTGCTGGTTCAGGATCATGTTTTATCAATATTACAGTTATTTTCTGATACAAACGGTCGGATGAAAAAACCTTCCACATTCATTATTACAATCCTCCCTCAAAAGCTAAAACACTTACTATGCATAAGATCTTAATCAGAGCAAATAGAAGAAGTCAGCAGATCGCTCTCTAAGAAAATTATAAAGTTCACAAGGAAACTGCAAATTACTTAAAGACCGATGTTTGGCCAAACTAAATGGAGACTTTTGCAATTTTGATATTTAAGCCGATCCTATAGAGACGGTCCTAAACTAGCAATCCGCATATCACATTATAGCTCAAATATCTATCATTCTTTAGTGATCCGTTGTTCATCTTGATCTACGTACATGATTAGAAACACGGGTATATGACAATTTGTGCGCTTAGAAACCATTTTCTCATAGATCCAATGACGCAAGATGTTTTATTATCGACTTAATTTTATAATTTAACTTCATAGGATTTCGGAACCTCAGAAATTTGGCACATCTATGTTTTTGACCATATAGATCAAGTTAAGCGGTTTAGATTGTCAAAATTTTCTTCTTTGCATGCATGGGTGCATGAATTTGCTTAGTTTAGGTCCGGAGCCGTATATGATGTCGGACTTAACAGTTAGTAGAATATATGCTGATGAAATATTGCTCTAACAAACCATCAAGACACAAGAATATTTGGCAGGTGAGACCTAAATTTATTTTGTTTATACATCCATGTCATGCTATAGCACTTCTAATGGGCAAGTTTAATTGGGGAAGGTAAACAACATAAATTTGTGTCACCCCTCAGGTCATTTTTTGGCAAGTGATTTAATGCCCTAATTATTAGGAGAAGTGGTGTCGGTGGCATGCTCGTCTTCTTTTACTAGATGTTAAAAGCTTAAGGTATATATATGCCACCATCAAAGTTATGTGAAGCAAATGATATGCATTTAATCTCGTAAAATGACAAATATTAGTAGGACAAATAATTGGATTGTTAGAATTTGACCAAATCCACCGACGAGCAGCTCGATATCCGGCTATTTATAAGAGTTTATGCTTTTAATTAGTGGGTTAGACAATAATCATCACTGAAATTTTAAAGTGGTGGCCTTTTATATTCATGATGTACTACTGTTTCTGCCACTTTATTATAGTGATACGCACTCGAAGAAAATAATGTTTTATATATAGTGATCGTGCATGCGAGAGATACTCGTAGAATGAGAGTATCTATCGTCAATATACATGTTTTGATATCCACGGATTAATTAATAGCATGTCTTTCATGTAAACAAGTTATTTCTGTCTATCTAAAACCATTAACACCAAAAATCCTTTTATCCAATTATTTTACGAAGGAAAATACCTATTTAGTATTGAAAATTTCAGCATTTCATGGTTTGAAATTTGACGATGATGCACAATCTTACTTCCTTCATTGAAGTTCACGGGCAATTGTCTTCTTAATGTGCTTATGATCTGATACATCGGCTCTCCTTTTGACATTCTCTTGCGCTAGGAAAAAGAGAAGAATGAAATATATAAGGAAAAGGCGTCTAATAAAGTTTATGTTAAAATTAGATGAGCAAACTAGCAAATTCCAGTAAACACCTTTTTTCTATGTGAGAGTTTTACTAGTAGCAAAGGTTAAGACATATACAAATGCACATAAAAGCTATGAATGGTGTTATATAGTTGTTGATCTACAATATGCCAATTGCTATAATACAATGGCCAAAACAAAAGAAATGTGGAAAGTTTTGCAGAAGAATTTAGGGTTTCAATGCCACCAAAAGCCACCAACCAATTGCAAAAGAGTGCAACAAATATATTTGGTGGGGGAAGAGTCACTAGCTAGAATATTATGGCCAATGTGGGCCTCATGATGTTGATCTTAATTTGACATGATGCCAAGTAATTAATTTGACATGATGCCGAGTAAAATAAATTTTGTTACATGCTTCCGTACTTCTTATAATCTCGTCCTGTTTTAGTTTTCACCGTTGTCTCAGAGAACGAGCTAGCACCATTATGGAATATATGTATCGAAATTTATTTCTATGCTTTTCTGTAACGAAGGAAATTACGGTGCAAGTTTCGCAATAGTACTGCAGTTATCTCTCTCTCCTATCTCTCTTCTTTAGATATTGGTTGTTATGTGAAACTTATTTGTTAAGAAAATAAATAAAAATTATATGATAATTTTGGTCTGCGCTAGGTGAAAAAATTGAGTTTGTGACAAATTTTAAAGTTAAAGAATGATGTTGTTATTTTTCTTGAGTACTGCATTAATTTGCCATGATTTTTCATTGAAAAGAAAAGAAAAGAAAGAAAGAAAAAACACTTGAAGATGAAACCTGTTCATTCTTTTGGTAAAGTAATGATGTTTTGTTGACTATAAAAGTAATGATGTTTTGTTGACTATAATATTTTTGAGCATTAGTAAGATTTGTGATGCCATTTTGTTCGATGTTTTCAAAAGGCAATTGATAAAAAAATAGTGGTACTTTTACATGTTTAAATGTAACAGGCTTCATTTGTGGTTTTTTGATTAAAAATTGCAAATGCAAATAATATTTTTTCGAAAGAATTCATGTGGAAGACGGACTTTTTTCTTAGACTAAAATTAAGTGTTTAAAAATAGCGGGGATAATATTATAGCACGTGTTGCTGCTATATGAGATAATACTTGCCATAACCTAATGGCAATGTCTCCTTGCTTAGAATAATAAGGAGGTTTGGCTTCAAATACCTTCATGTCTATTCCAAAATTTTATTTTAAAAAAATACTATCATTATTAATAAGTCATACTTCTTTCAAAAAAAAATTATTAAGTCATGCTCTAAAAAATAATTTTTGATGAATAAGTGTACATGATCCAATGCCATCCAAACTTTATAATATTCATTTTCTCATACAAAGTTTTGACTCTCCTATGGAAAGCGTGTAAAAAGTTTAATGGTGGTGGGAAAAAATTTCTCTACAAACGCCGAGGTATCTTACAGGACTTTAGATGGACTTTGATATTTATGCAATTAATTTTGATTGATACAAGAAAATAAACTTAATAAGATGTTGAGTATACGGTATACCAACAATTGACCCTGGAGCAGACATTGGGCTCTAATACAAAGATGAAGTTCCCAGCGCCCTTTCCGCTAACCCGCTGTTTTTGCGGAATGAACAACTTTAAATTTTATAAAACGACACTGGAAATTTAAACTTGGAATCTATCCAAACATTAAAACTAGCTAACCAGAAGGTTTTATACTGTTCGGTTGGAATAACAACCTTTATATATAGTCATGTCCTTCGTCTTCAAATTCTCTTCTTTAGCTTCTTGGAACTCCGGGATTGAGCTTATAGGCCGATCTTTCTTGGTCTTAGATGATCCACCCGGATGATAAGGTTCAAGGCTCCGGTTTCACACAAATAAACAAGTGAAGTAACTAAAGACCCTAGGTTGCTAGTCTAAGATGCTTAGAGAAGCAGTGATGTGTTATAATATACTTCTATCTCTATCTCGCTTTCAAAAAAGATTTGCACGAATTTTAAAGGCCGTCCAAATGCTTGTAAATGGCCTGGAGATAAATTTCTCTAAAAGCCCTTATGAAGAAGATTTTTCCGTCATCCTTAGGGCCTGTTTGGTTGCAGGATTATGGAATTTGGATTCCAAAATAGTACGGTTGAAATTTCTGGATTCGGTAATTTGTTGTTTGGTTGGTTTTGGATTCCTAGCATTGGATTTGTAGATCCTTGTAATCTTTGTTTGGTTGGTGAAAAAGGTGGGATTTGGATTTGAGGATTTTAGGGAGAGATAGAGAGAGAGAGAATTATTAAATAAATAAAATACACGGGTCCCATCTAAAAGTATAATGAATAGTGTCAAATCCTTGAAAATCCTTGAAATTTTTTAGGATTCAAGAATCCTTGTTTTGTGGTGGGCCCTCCATAAAATACAAAGTAATCCTAGAAATCTAAATCCTGCAACCAAACACAAAATTATGAAATTCCAGGATTGCACAATCCAAAATCCAAATCCAACTCCATAATCCTGCAACCAAACATGCCCTTGATGTCATCAAAACATGTTCTTTTTATCACTTTCACAAGTCATGCAGAAACCACAACAGAATTTACCCATCACATCCACCACTTGAAATTCGCCACGTATCTTTCTGCTTACGTGTCCATGTGCTGTCAACCATGTCATATCCGTATACATTTTCTCATCTTATGACACTCTAATTTGGATACCATCATATCAAAAATAGTAATCTTTTACTTTATCCAGTATACTTTTCTGAATATTCATTTTATATTTACATCAGTAAATTTTTACAAAATTATCATTTTCGATAACTGTCCGGACCATATTCGGATCCGTCTACGGCTACCAAATACGGATATGATAGCATCCGTTTGTTTACATCTTAGTCCCACACAATGTTTTTATCACTAGGAAAACGGAATATATGGGCTTCATAGGATTTTTTTCTGCAACAGCAGCTATAAAATTCAGCTGTCCATTAAATTTTTTTTTGGTCGGTTTCCACCGGCCTTCTCAATATTAATTGTGCTCCTAAATGTATGTGTACCAATTTGCATATAATTTGTGTATTATTTGCCCTACATCAAATGATGGCAAAATTAAAGATTTTCTATAATGCTTAGGGGACGACGTAAAAATTAACGTGCATATGGTTCAAGACATGGAATTTAATACAAACAGATGCAAATTAAGCTATTTTGTCGCTGCTAGGTGTTAATCATTGTTTTAAAGGAGATGCTTTTATCATGGCATTTTAGTCCTCGAAGTTATATGTATTTTATTGAGGAAGAGGCCCCCCCACAAATAATAATATGATTTACTTAAAAATGTTTTTTAGAAAAATGAAAAAAATGAAAGACATGAGATCTCTCGTTTTGTCACTACTAGGTGGGCTTGGTTGCGTTGTTGTGTCATTGAATGAGATATATGTCCGTTTGCCAACCAATCAGGCAACCTTTTCATTATAAAATTTGTTATATAATCTTTTATCAAAATAATTAAATCTATCCTCTCTATCTACAATACATACAATAAAAATAACATTTTTTTTATTCAAATAGGTATAAAAATAATGCTAATCTATGACAGCCAACAAAGCATCAGAGAGTGGATTATTGGGGATGCATGCATAAAAACGTATAAAAAAGACGATGGTAGGGTTTAAACAAAATTGAATAATATATATACATATAAATATATATTTTGTTTTTTTTAAAGGAGATTTGCGTGATATTTATAAATGAGAATAATGGAGGAAAGATGCCAAAGAAGAGAGTTTCCTCCTATGGTGTCGAAAAATATACCCTCCCTCGTTTTTTCCGTCAATCGGCACCCGCCGTCTTCATCGTTATCATCTAAGATGTGGATACACAAAATTTCATGTGATTCTACAACCTTTTCACCGTTGATTTAACAATGTAAAAAGTTCTATTGTCGGTAAACCGTTAATTTTGAACCCACTAAATCAACGGTGAAAAAGTTGTAGAATCACATGATATTTGGTGTACCCACGTCTTAGATGATAACGATGAAGATGGTAGGTGCCAATCGTCGAAAAAAATGAGGGATGGTGTTTTTTCTCGACGCCGCAGGAGAAAATTCCTTCCTTTGCCTCTTTCCTCCATTAACCTCTTTATAAATATATGTACAAAAATGCAAAAGGACATTTTCTTTTGGGACGAGTAGCTCATTGGAGAGATTCGGGTTCGAGCACAGGGTCTTCCATTTATAAGGGGTTGGCTAATTTATTCCATATGTTATTTCAAAAAAAATTGTAAAAGGACACAATGAGTGAAGCAAAAAACTCTTAGGCTAATAAAACACTCTTTTTATTCGATCAAGAACTGCTCATAAACTTTTATTCTATAGAAAACTGCATGATCAAAACTCAGTGATTAACCGTAGGTAATCAACAAAGATGGACTTTATTTGTATTGCTTTCTCCATACGAGAATGTAACATTGAGTGGCCAACAAAGAAATAGAGCATAAAAGAAAGTAAAGAGCTAAACTCACAAAACTACACCGAGCGGTAAACATGAAGTGAGAATCTAGACCCTTGGATTGGGAAAAAACTTCTCTACTCGGGCTTATACAGAAATTTCTCTACAAACCCTTTACAAGCCTTAGGATGGGACAAGAATCTCAAAACCCATCTAAGAATTTGTAAAGGTCTTATAGAGAAATTTACTTTACATGCCCTTGTTGGGAATTTTTTCCCCTTTGATTGTGCAGGAGGTATTAGAACAAAATCCAATAATATAATCTGGGGTTCTGTGCAATTTTTGGGGCCAAAGTACCGCTTGCTAACGAAAGTAGTTTGTTTTGTCTACTAGCTCAAGTTCCGGTTTCCTCTATCTTCTGTTCTGCTCGGCTTGCAACAAAGAACTTTACTTTCAAGCAGTACTTCCCGGAACAAGAAAAGAAATGGCTTTTCTTCGAGTGCAAAAATTGCTCATTGCCATTCTTCAAAAACTTCCACTTCGAGGGATGGAATCAAATAAAATATCTTATAAGGGTATAGAAAAAAATCAAGTTAAGAAACTAGGCCTAAAAATATTTATCTTACTCAAGCATCCTTATGGATTCTAGATAATTTATGCATTTCATCTCAAGTGAGTGCGATTAAATTATTTGGACAATATTCTTTTTTGGCCAATCCATAGCCGACAGCTTGGAGTGGATCAAAATGAAAGCATATCCCAAAAGGAATATTTCTTATTCCTCATACTAGAAAGTGCTTGAGAAACTAGGTTCTTGGAGGTGAACTTGATGAATTCCTTTTATTTGATAGAGTTTTCCCCTTTTACTTAATTCCTTCTTCTCTTGAAAAACCATGACATTAACTTACAAGAGTTTAGTTTATTTTTGTTTTATAAACTAAATAACAAAGCTCATAGACATATTAAGAGACTCTTTAATTACAAGTACAAAAATTTGGATACATTAAGAGAATCGTGGGCGTCACAGCCATAAGAGAGAGCTTTTTCCCATATCTGAGTAAGAAGTCAGCTTTACATGACATTTTTTGATGATTGATATCATCCATCTTAATTCTCATGTCTTAAAGAACATGTAATTGAACTTCCTCATGTTTTTGTTATGCTTTTTCGCTATTGATTTGATTACAAAATATATTTTTGTTAGTAAAACCATTATATTTGTGATTCTCCGATGCAAGCACATGAAATACTGAAAATCACGTAAATCTTCAAGCATGTATGATATATTGATCAAAATTAACAATGTTCATCATTTAAAAAGTTGATAGCTTGTTGATTTATAGATTGACTATGAGAGTTTTTTCCCCTCTGTATATGTATAATTTCATATTGCTCGAGTAATATTATTACACAATAATAGGGTTTTTGCCGTTTCCTTGCACTTTCTTTTTTTGGAGGGTTGGATCCAAATTATAAAGGTTTGTGTTTCTTTCACAATGGACAAATCCAATAAAGTAATAACCACATAATAATAATAATAATAATAATAATAATAATAATAAATAAAATAAAATAGAGTCAGCAGAACAAATAGAATCCAATACTCAACCCTTTTCTGGTACACCAAATAAACCAAAGCAAAATTATATATACAATCAATATAATAATAACACTTTAATCCTTTCATGAATGCACTCAGCTTCAAATCAATCCTTTATCAAAATGCAAGAGAGATGGAGGATGCATGATCATTAAAAGAGGAGCGGTCCAATAAAAGATTTCCAACAATAAAACATGCTCCTTTAATTTCTGTGCACTGTAGTAAATTTCAAAAAAATATTTTAAAACTTATTTTAATGCTAAATTCCGTCGCTTTTCTTCTTCTTCAAGACTAGTTATTTTGTAAGGTTAAATAACCATATTACCTGCCTAGGCTTTTAGCTGAAATATTTCAAAACACCCAATCAGAAACATTATTTCTTCGCGTCTAAAATTAATTTAATGGAACTTAAACGGTTAGGATTTTATCTCTATATCAGCTATTATAACTAAAAAAAACCAAGGGGACACATGATAAACCCAAATTAATTTAATTTATAAGTTAATAGATACGAGATTTTTTTTTATCTTAAGAATGTCCACAGTGCCTGTCCACCTCCTCAATTCATATAATTTGAGTTTGAAAAAACATAACTAAATCTTCGAATTTATAAAACCTTTAAAATCCAAGTCTTAAAATATTGTTATCCTAACTAAAATATTTAAAATCATGTGAAATCTTTTTACCAGTACACATATACATCATATGTGCCAGTTTATCCAAGATATGCATTGTGCATAAAGTCTTGAGAATTTAGAAGAATTATGTGCTAAATAAAATAATTTATATCAATATTGTAAAATAACAACAACAAAAAAAACAAGAAGGAGAAGAAGAATCTAAGGATAAATCCATTATATTCTTCACAATTTTGTGTGATGGTAAATTTAGAAAGAAAAGAAAGACAGCTCATCTTCTCATGGGATCCAATAGTTAGGCTTTGAAGTCAAGAAATTAAACTCCTATTTTTTATTTTCCCAAAATACCCCTCCTCCCTTGGATTAATTTCTCCCCTATTTCTTCCAAAATCCTCTCTCTCCCCCTCCTCTTCTTCAATTGCCAAGGAGAGAGAAAGAGGAAAGGGAAAAATATAAAATAAAAATCTTCCTTTTTAAAAAAGAAACAAATAACAAAGCTCTTCTTCCTCGAAACCACAATGGTACAAAAAGGACCGACTGCCCTAATTTTTCCTTCCAAAATCCCCAATTTCATTCCCAAAACACACCTCTCAAAATCTTGAGCTAGCCTTAAAGGTCGCTCCTTTCACCATTCTTTCCTCATATTTTTCCTTCCAATTCCCAAGTTTTAAACCCTAATTCCCAAATTCTCCTGCTGCCACCGAAAAGTTTCTTTTTTTTTTTTTTGAGGAATCGAGAGAAGGCGATGTCGCAAGCTGCAATCGAGCTTCCATTCCCTGAATCGTCGCCTCAGGAATCGAATTATACGAGGTTTTCGAATCTTAGAGGGATTCGATGGCGAATTAATCTAGGGATTCTTCTGTCGTCCCCGTCCGCTTCGATAGAGGAACTTCGTCGTGTTGCTGCTGATTGCAGGAGGAGGTAAAAATTTGATCTTTTTATCAATCTTTGCGGGTTTTAATCTTGCTTGAATTGTGAATTATAGAAAAATAGGCTTTTTCTCACTTCTACAAGAACTATATGATACAATCCATATAAATGGAGTTATTTAGGTACTTATTTTGATTACTTGTTTTAGTTTAATGTGATGGGAGAAATATGATTATTCATATAGCAAAGATACTAACTTTTGATAAATTAGGCCAGTTAAAACCCTTGGGTAATTTCTAGCTTTTTTAGTTTGGGAGGATTTAGATCTTTGGGCTTGTGTTTACGTCGATATACTAGTCAATGACTTGATCAAGCCTTGGGGATGGCTAATATTGACTTTGAACTTGTGAGATTAGTTTGATTTCCTTGTTCAGTGTTCATGTTTGTTTTTCAACCGATGACATGGTCATTTACGTATTCTATATGAGATATATTGTTGTCCGTGTAATTATGCGATTATTTTGTAAATTTTTGATGAGCTTGCTTGATTACTTCAATCTAAATCAAAATATGTGATTATTTACAACCACCTGTGAATATATTTTTAATATTATTATCTTGTGTATTGGTTATTATATTAACAGATATGCTAGTCTGAGACGCCGTCTTCTCATAGATCCCCATCTCCCAAAAGATGGGAGCAAATCTCCTGATCTTACCATGGACAACCCTTTATCACAAAATCCAGGTGTGCTTACTTGTTCTTTTATAACCTCTATAACACGCTCATGTAAACATGCAATTCACAACAATTATTAATGAATATGTGTGTGAGCTTACATTTTACTTTCGGTTCACACTCCAATATACACTTCAAGTTTGATTACTGCTCGCTTCCAAAATTTATCTTGTTAATCTTGTTTTGTTTAATCTTCGTAGAGAGCACTTGGGGTCGCTTTTTCCGGAACGCTGAGTTGGAAAAATTGGTTGATCAGGATTTATCGCGGTTGTATCCAGAACATGAAATCTATTTTCAGTCACCGGCATGCCAGGCAATGTTAAGAAGAATATTACTGGTGTGGTGCCTTCGACACCCGGAGTATGGATATAGACAAGGCAAGCAAACATTGAAGATACTAATTCCGTATCATAAATTTATTGCATAGTAATGGAAACTCTTTATTTAATGCAACAATCTTACATTTGCCTTTTATATTGTTTTATATTAAACTTCCCTACTCTATCAAATGTTGGCTCAACCGAAAGGGCTAGTTATTTCCAGCGTTACATTAGGCCTATTATAATGTCCTTGTGATATATTTCCCTCACTCATAACATAGAACAAATTGACTTTGGATACAAGGTGTTAAAACAAAAGGAGATGTCATTTTACATTTTACATCGAAGTTCATCAATATTCTTATCTGTTTGAAATAGGCATGCACGAACTATTGGCCCCTCTACTTTACGTGCTTCACGTAGATCTCCAACACCTATCTCAAGTCAGATCTCTCTATGAAGACTGCTTCAGCGATGAATTCGATGAGATGAATTTCCCCGAGGGTGACCTAGCATCCAACTACCGTTTCACAAAGGATTCAAGAACCAACAGTGATGACTTTGAAGAAGAAGGCAACCTCAAAATCACCAGCCTTGATGACCTCGACCCAGTAACAAAAGAATTGTTCTTGCTAAGCGATGCCTATGGAGCTGAAGGGGAGTTAGGGGTAATTTTATCCGAGCGATTTATGGAGCATGATGCATATTGTATGTTCGATGGTCTCATGAGTGGGGCACGCGGAGTTGTTGCAATGGCTGATTTTTTCTCCCCGTCTCCAATTGGATCGAGCACAAGCTTACCTCCTGTTATAGAAGCCTCATCGGCTTTGTATCATTTACTCTCTGTTGTAGACTCTTCTCTTCATGCTCATCTCATTGGGCTCGGGGTCGAACCGCAATATTTCGCATTAAGATGGCTACGCGTGTTGTTTGGTCGGGAATTTTCCCTTGATGACCTCTTGCTTATATGGGATGAACTTTTTGCTTCTTCCAATGCTTCTGTTGTAGAGAACGAATTGGAGTGTAGCTTTAAGATCTTGTGCTCTCCTCGTGGGGCTTTTATTTCCGCCATGGCTGTGTCAATGCTTCTCCACTTAAGATCTTCTTTGTTAGCAACAGAAAACGGCACCTCCTGTCTTCAGAGATTACTCAACTTTCCAAAGAATGTAAATGTTACGAAACTGATAGAAAAGGCGAAATCTTGGCAGGATCTTGCTCTCAAAGCAAACATTTCCTCATCTCCATCACAGTATGGTTTAAAATTAGAAGTTAATAGAGTACAAAGTCTTCCAACAGATTCAGGTTTGCCTAAAACTCCAACGCAAGCTTTGCCCGATAGTTATTGGGAAGAGAAGTGGAGAGTGTTGCATAAAGAAACAGCATCTCAAAAAAATGGCAGTGAACAAATTTCACGTGGAAAAATAAAGAAATTGCTAGGGAATAAGTTTGGTTTAGCGAGGACAGAGTCAGATCCTTCACCGGCAAGAAAAGATGTTCGTTCTTTAACTGTTAGGCGCCGGCTTCTTGATGATTTAACTGATGCAAGTAATAAATTGGAATCTAATGAAGTTGCAAATGTTGTTAATGGCGATGAGGAGAAAGCGTTGCCTGGGGAAACCATTGATCAATCTATTATAGGGAGGACATCTGATTGCACTGCAGAAGAGAATTCGTCTTTGTTTTCCACAGGAAATAGCCCCCATAGTATTGGAAATGACAACGACAATGAATCGGAGAAGAGTACGGTTACTTCAAATTCTTTTGTCGCGGACAACGATGAAGAAGGTAATCAAGTTGAAGAGATTGGAGATGTGGAATCTACCTCTACTATTGATGCTACAGCTAGTAGCGCAAATGAAGTAACACCCAATAAAGATGAGGAAACAAAACAGGGAATTGGATTGAAGGACCGAAAACTGTTATCAGGCAAATTTCAGTGGCTTTTAAGGTTTGGTAGAGGCTCAGGAGAAGGGAATACGTCGGAGAAAGGGGCATCAAATGTCGAAAATGTTAGCAAACAAATTGCTGGCAGTTCGATTTCTTCTGAAGATAGTTCTTGTGGAGATATTGGAAGGATAGCCGATGGGGACAAGAAAGTGATGGGTGCTCTGAAGAATCTTGGGCAATCCATGATTGAAAACATTCAGGTATTAAACAATGCTGGCAACTTTTATATATTAAATTTATTGGAGTAAATTTCATTAATTGCTTTATTTTTTTTTCTTTTGAAGTAAATTGATTGCTTCAACTTTTATTTTAAACCTTTTTATTTACAATCAGTTTGTAAACTAGATGAAAAACTATAAACGTTTCTTATCTGCTTTCGGATTTATACTACATAACATTTCTTATGTGCCGTTTGTTAACAAAAAATATTCCCAAATGCATGTCCGGTTGAATTTGCCGTGGGTAACTCTGATGTTATCCTCATACTCCTGTCACTTGTCATTGTACCAAGAATCCTAAATTATGTTTAGGGTTCAGAAAATACGTTTATACTTCTAACAAGTGCCTCCGACCTTATGTTTATTTGGTGGCATGATAGAAAGAAAAAAAACCACTTGAATTGTGATATTTTACGTCGAACTCTCTTCAATTTGGTTTTGTCAATTGCTGAAATGTATTCTAATGATTTTATTACTGTGTTGTGCAGGTTATCGAGTCGGTATTTCAGCAAGACAAGGGCAAAGGGCAGGCCACAGCAATGGCAGCACTCAAGGAGCTCAGGAAAATTAGCAATCTGTTATCAGAGATGTGAGGTGAGGCGTTTATTTTATTCATGTACACACATTGTAATTACCATTATTCAGTGGCCTAGCAATAAGAAGAAAATGCTCCTAGGCCTATTTTTCGCCATCTCCAATTATCATTTTAATGTATATATCCCCAATTCATATGCGCGAGGTCTGTGTTCGATATCTTCGGATTCTTGTAAGTTTTCGGAGTAAAACAAGATGTGGCGGTTTTGTACTTTAATGTATGCTGTCATTTTAAAAATAAATGATATGTGTGCATTTCACTGTCTTTACCATCTTGTTATCTATATGGGTCTTTTCCTTGCAAAGTTCATATTTAACATGTTAAATGTATTACACTTTTGTTCATCAAATTGTTTGAAGTGCCATCACAATGTACCTGAGCACTGGTTTTGTGCTGGCCTTATCTTGGTTATGACTTACAAATCTGGCATCAAGCGAGGGTTGATGCCGCAATTAGTTATAATATATAAATTGTGCCAGATATCAGTGGATTCGATGGGAAAACGCTTTGATGATGTTGCATCTCGACGATGATAAACGGTTGGATTTTCTTAGCATCCCAAAAAATTAGTGAATATGCATAGAAGTGTATCTTGTCCAAAACTAATAGATTTTCTTGCTATTCCCAAAAACACTTTATTTTCTTGGATTTTTCAGTGTCGAGGACATAAGGCCTTTCACAATATTATCAGAGCCCCACCTCCATTATATCAGAAGACATAATATACTAGTCTCTCTTCATGTGGGGTTTCTGCTGTGAGCTTACAGCACATATCAATTATATAAAGCATTCAAGGCAATTATATTGACACCAGTAACCATGCAGCAATGAACATGTACCTTATAGTACAACGATAGGTCAAATTCTTCCCTGTACTGAGAAAGACATGCATATGCTCCATATCTTGCTAATTATTTACTGTTTTACCAAAGTTTTGAGCCTGATATTATTTTTGTTGGATCTTGGCATGTAACAAGGTTAATCCTGGCTCTAATCAGACATGATGCCACAATTTTTCCAATAGGGCAATAAACAACCACCTATTCTTTGAGGTGTCAAACAAACAGGTCCGTCATCCACTGTTGGGTTATTGCGGGAGGTGGGCAAGACGCGTACGGATAAAAAAAAAAGAGGCTTGGATTTAAACGGCTGCTAAATTTTATGCCCATCATCCGAGTTATATACGAACGGGTGTGCGGGTTGCCCATATATGGGGCCTAATGCTGCTCAACTTTTTTATTTAAGAAAAAGAGAAGGGTTCCTTTCAGGAACATGTCCCATAATATGCTGCTAAACTTTAAGCACATTCAAAAAAAAAATGGTTTTTAAACTTTTTGGGTTTAGGTTGGCTAACTATCATAACTAAACTACATTCATAACTAAACTACATTCGAATGTGCATTTTAAGGACTGGTTATTAATTATTGATAACTACTTTAACATGAAAAGTTTATTGATAAATTCATGAAAAATAATATAAAGAAGAGGAAACGGTAGGATGTCGCTCTAGGCTTCCAGCTACAGTGACAAGACGTATATGGATGGGCGGAAGGAGCTATTTGCAAATAGCTAGGGGGCTACTTTGCAAAAGTCCCATCCATGAGTCTTGTCACCATGAAGCCTACAATGATGCTCTAGGCCCCTTTTGCTCTATAAAATACCGCCGGGCTTTTTCGGCAAAACCCTCGAACCTTGTAGGTTGAATAGACCCGGTGATACTTTTAAACGAAATGATTTTAAAAAGGTTGTAAATGGTTGATCCATGACCTATATTTTAAGAGTCTAACACATGGATTAAACAGATTACTAATCAATCTTCACCTCTTCTATTCTCTTCTTTTTAAAATTATGTGCAAACACCATCGCCTGATAGCATGATCTTTTCTTCATAGGTAAATTGTCAAAAAGACTTCGGTCCGTCAAGGAGTTGTCTAAAAACCCCTTGATGTTTTCAAAATTGTTGGGAAGGGCTGTTCAAAATCTTTTTGGAAAACCCATGAGCTCTATTTCATTTAAGCCTTTATTCTCTTCAACTTCTAAGATATTACATGCACTTAGATATTGCATCCAATTACAGTTTCTTCTTTCTTTCTTTTCTTTCTTCTTTTGACCGCAACGAAGCCCACCGGCCCCACGTGCCTCTCTTCGAAGTACTAAATGGGAGATTCCGGGTTCTCCCATCCCTCCACAAACTATTATTGCCCACCACTGGGCTACATGCACCGCACATTTACCGTTTCTTCTTTCATAGAATCTTCTAATTGTTCCCCAGCAAAATGATCGTTAAATTAAAGAATTCGCCAGAGTTTGCATGAACAAGTGATATCTTGGTTTTGTATAGGAGCGCTTTGTTGTTTGTTATTCTATGATTAGGTGGCATATTAATTTCTTGTTCTTCTTATTTCCTGCTCTTTTTTCCCCTTCCAAATTAAGGCGGAGGACTCCCACCTGTAGCTACCATAGAGTATGGTTTTGTATTTTATAATCAGTAACCCTCTTATGATGCTCGATATCGGTGATCTCCCAGATCAGGACATGTGGCAGATGACGTGTCCCAGAGCATGCAAGAAATGACCTATAGTGGCCGACCAGACCACACCTATACTCGTCCTACCGAGCAAACGCTGGCTCACCTCCGAACCCCCTGCATAACCGGCCTCCTCGGCCTCACAGCTCGTCTCCGGGCTACCGCAGAACCAAGATACCTTGGCTCTCCCGCTCGTCTGCGAACTCTCCCGCCGAGTTCATCTTCCTCGGTCTCATCGACCGACCAACGACACCGCTTGCAGGCGTAACCGCCATCCCGCGAATCTCGCCATGAGCGAGATCGACGTCGGCCACATCCTACGTTCCACGCCACCACGATCCCCCATTAACGAGCCCGTCTCGCCATTAATGGGAGGTCTTGCACATCACGCGTGCGTGACGTCGGGAGCGTAACGGCCGGCGTAATTCTCGCACCTACCCTGCCTGCTGCCACCGCTATATAAACCCCTTTTTTAGACGGTTCAACTAAGTCATTTTTTACCCCACTAAGTTGTTACTCTGCTCGGATCTCTAGACTAACTTGATTGTCGGAAGGTCCTCGGTGGTACAACCAACCGGAGGCTTCCTTGCAGGTAGCTCGGCAGCCACAACCTCGCACCCATTGAGATCCACATGCTTAAGGAGCCTGACTCCAGGACCAATCACAGCCATCAGCAGATCAACGGAGGGCAACATCTGAAGGAGATCTACGCCTCCATCACCCTCCCTCATATTTCCTTACACACACCCTTTGCATATTTTAACAATCCGATCTGTTCAAGTTGATCATCATACTCTCAAATGTATGTGTATGAAAAATCAAAAGAATTGAAGAGCTCTAGCCTAGGTATCGATGGGTGCAAAAATGAATGTCTTTCAATAATGCAACATAAACTTGACCGATGCATGTGGGAGTCCTCAAATCCTGGGATTTTTAATACACATACATTTGGTATCAAGCCATATATAAAATGCTTATATTTAGAATGAATTTATATAAATTTTAATCTTATCAAAAGTATATACAGAATGAATAAATTTGTTGAATGGATTTTTGTACGTATATAATCATGTAGCTGGTTATTTGAAATACATAATTTTGACAAAATTTGTATGTTTTAAGGTTATCGAGATTTTCCATTAGATAATGTTTGAGCATAATTTATTTGTAGTCGGTTTAGTGCTAATTTGCATCATTGCCAACTAACTGTAAAATTTAACAAGCATAACATTAGAAGGAACAAGAAAACAAAGTTGCCAGATAAATTTTAACAAGTAGAAAATTTCATCAAGGATTTTGGACCTTAGATCGAGCTTTTCACCAGATCGTGCATTTCCCATTTGTTCTGCGGAATTCTTGTCTTTGCCTGTCACAGTCATAGTCGATGCAGATGCACGTAACTCCATCTACAAGTATCGTAGCTGCAAGCTGCAATACATTCAACACATAAGAGATCGTTAAAGTAAAAGTGTGACACTCAAGTTGCAGCCGCACATTACAGAAATATTTAGAAGTTTTTTGTAATGATTTCAATAGACTATGGACTTAAGAAACCTACAATGTATGGAGAACAAAAAAAAATTTGCCACATTTTCCAATTCAATGAGTAATTGCATGTGAAATGTTGAAAATATTGGCAAACAAAATTTTCAAAAATTGCTATAAACTTTTAAAATATTGATGTAACCCACACCAAAATCCTCAACAAATATACTGATGTAACCCACACCAAACATCCCCAACAAATATAGAATCCAGGTTGTGAAATGGGAAACAATATCAAGTTAAGAATTAGTGAGGTGTAATGAAAGTAAAATTTAGAATCACATGACAATACATACTATGAAAAAAAAGAGAAAAACTTCAAAGGAAAAGCAACAAATGGCTCATAAGTATTACACAAGACCAACTAAACTCAAAGCTTGTTAAAAATAAAAAAATTATGTCACCCGTGAAACTCACCCAGTAGAAATCGATTGTCATGTTTCCAGACGAACCATGATCAGTCGTAGGCGGTGCCGCGAGACCCTTGTGAGCATAAAAGAAATGACATGTCAGAGATATTTTATTAATTAAAAAATATTTTGAGAGGGCATAAGTTAGCAAAGCTTACCCTCATACAATTGACAAAAAAATTAAAAATACAATTTAATAAGAAAAAACCTAACTTGTTAGCTTCTATCGGTCTTTACTCTTCATCGGTATCAGAGTTTTCAATACTCTTAACGTGTTGTTGTCTAGTTTCTTTATCGAACTAATCTTTTTGGCACACTGCGATCTCCAATGCGTTATCCGACAGGTTCGCTCTCTTATTGCTCATAACTCTATCACATGCACTAAAAGCAAACTCCACGAGCCATGACAAAAAGCACATGATACATGTATCCATGTGTTTCTTCCAATCCAAAATTTCAAGATTATCTATTTGATCCGCGGTGAGAAAATTACTGAAATCAGTTTGCAGATACATTATAAGCTTATTACAAATAGAAGAAGTGAAACAGTTGTTCTTTGTTTTTTCTGCTGCAAAAACTGAAATATTTCTTTTTAGAAGTCTGCTGCAAGGAGAAAGATAAAGAAGAAATTCTGTTTTGACCGTCCTGTGTATCATATATGGCATACAATTCATGCAAATAAAAATCCAAAATATTTTTATAATCTCCTATATCAGTACCAAGTTTTCAGGGTGCCCATCTAATAAAAAAAATAAATTCTCTTTTTTAAATCTTGGATAAAAAACGTTTGCTAAACAAAACAATACAGGAACTTTTAGACAATATTTATTCAATTTCGTAAGCATACTATGTAACATTCCAGCAAAATGCACTTTCATGATCAATTACATATTCATTAATAATCTTACTAAAATAAAATAGCTGTTCTACTGCTAAACATGCAGTAGTATAATAAATACCAGATAAACATTTAGTTGCATTGTAAAATATTTCTAAAAAATTCAAAACATATTCACAAACAAACCAATCATAATTCTCTAAATTATTATTGGGCATTTGTTCCTCATAAAATAAAGTGACGGGCTCTCGATATTTTAAAACACATTTCAATATCTCATAAGTGAAATTCCACCTAATTAGAATGTTGAATTTGAAAGATCTAAATTAAATTTAACTGAGTACAAATTTACTTAAAAATTTGTTTTCGGGGTCCGGAGATTTCAATAAATATTATTGCATCTTTATGTTTCGCTAAATGAGGATCAATTATAGTAATATCATCATGCACAATTAAATTAAAAACACGGCATGCACATGTTTGATGAAATAATTCTCCATCCAAAACAGAATTTAAATTATTTTTTAAAATTGCTATAGCAGCATTATCAAAACTAACAGAAAATATTTTATTTTAAATATTATATTCACGTACAGTAGTCAAAATACAATTATTTATATTATTTCCACATACTCCATTTTTAAAAACCAATAATTGTTTTATGTAAAAACCAATCATTATCAATGAAATGTGTAATAACACAAATACGATTCATAACCTATTTTGTAGTCCAAAGATCATAAGTTAATGCACCTTTACTCTTTAGATTCACAAAAATATCGATCAAATTAGCTTTACCATCGTGAAATTTTTTTAAAACGTCGCTTCTAAGCATTGTTCTAAGTTGTCACGTCCTGCTTTCCAAAATACGGAATACGAGTGGCTGACGAGGCCAGCCATACTCCTACGGTCGAGGAAATATCTCTCCGTAGTCACACTTCGGCTTCTAACTTTACGTGGTAATCAGTAATCAATGCACAGGTAATGAGAAATGCAGTAACTAAAACAAAACAAATACAAAAGAACTAACCAGGTGGAGATCAATAAAGTATAGCTCTGAATCGCTAATCAAGATGTCCGCGATACCCTCGAGGTACGTCAGGTCCCGGTCCAGGCTAGATCCACTTCTCACTCTGAGCATGCATACTCAGGTCGTCAGAGCGACACGATAGCAATATATATATGGATACGAAAAGTAACTCGTGTAATAATAATGAATGTGTAACGGTAATCAAAAGAGTAAGACGTGAACAGGAAGTAGCCAATGCAGGTATCTAATAGAGCAGACAAACAGTAAAGCGGTAAACAGCATAGCAGGGATGTTGAATCAGTAAGCAATACATGTCAATGTCACTATCCCTATCAGTCTCTAAGTCTCACTGTACAGGTCACTAAACCTATCGTCAGTACAAGTGTGAGAGTCAACCACTCGTGAGTATCCCCCACTCAAGGGTAGGACCCAAGGGCAAGGGAACACGGGCCCGAGTCGCTTGCTAATAATCAGTGATATCCCTGTATATCTCCATATATCTCCATATGTGCCGGCATGGGACTCCCGAGATTCTGTTGAACTCACACTCAAACTACCCCACATCCCGTGGTCTACATCAAACGCCAACCATAAACTCAAAAACCGGTCGGTCCATGACAAGTCTGCGCGAGAACTGGAGACAGGATCTCCATCAAATATGTCCCGACTGATACCCAAGATAAATGGACAGTGTTTGATGTCTTACCTGTGACACCCATACAAGTGCTTCTATAATTGTCTCATACCAATTATAGTCACACTTATACACGTCCCACAGACGTCGACAATGCAATAAATCAATTGGGTCCACTAATTGTGTACAAGTACGTGTCACTTTCACTTATCCATTCATGCTTAAACACTAACGTACTTGCCACAATCAAACGCTAAAACCAACACTGGGTAATGCACATGATGTCTAGATTACCAATGCAAAAACATATATGTAATGTGATGAGAACACGATAATTCAGGCATGATGAGGATGTCATAAGTCGATGTCCTACCACTTGTATCATTTATCATAAATCATACGTGCAGAATTTAGCGAAACAATGAAAAGGGGGTAAATAGTATGTTTAATTATCTAACCATAAAAATTGGTTTCACGTTAATCAGGTTTCAGGATCACTAGATATGGCCATTTCATTTTAAGCGTTCACTGGTGGAAATCCGGTTTCAGAATCGGAAGTTCATTTCGTAACGCATTTTAATCCCAGTTGGAATCAGAATTTAGCGACACTACAGTTGAATGAAATTTAAGGTTTTCAATAAGGTTTTCAACGAACCATACGGATTCTCAATCATGTCTCTACGTCAGAAGTTATACACTGTTCAACATTAGGGTATCAGTTCTGGTTCGGTTTGGGACTACTATACGTCACGTTCTTTTAAATTGCAGTTTAAATAGTAAACGACGATAAAAAAGGGTGAAATCACTTGAGTTATTTAGCTAATAGATTCATCTTCAATAAAATGTAGGGTTCCGCAACATACAAGTTCAGGCAGCAAGGTAGTGAGCATTACGAGACAGAAAACAACAACCAGAGCCGCTCTCCGGACCAGTTCTCGTCTTATAGTCATATTTTCAGTACAGAAACAATTAAAAACTTATATATGGTTCCAAGTCATCGAGTCGGCTTCGATTTGAGCCCTCGAACGCATCATTTTAATGTGTAATCAATTAATTATGATTTTAACAAGTTTTAGGTGCGGGAAATTCTCAGTTTTTACGAGTGTAACTGGGGGTGATCGTTTAAGCCAGAAACAATCACATTTTTCAGTCAAATTTCTACACAATGTTCATTGCCAGACGGGCCAGCATATGCAATCGAGTTCTGTCAATTTAAAGAAAGGTTTTTGTTCGAATTTTGCATCGAACACATACACTATTTTAGGTCGCACTAAGTGTTTATATGGAATCTAACGGTATTTCAAGTTTTAGTAAAACAAATAGCATGAAGCAAGTAGGTAACTTGCCCGGAGACACTCGATGGTCACGGAGGCAGTGATGGCGGCAGCCTGCGGCGACGACACGTTTAGCACAGCGACCTGCACACGGCTACACGCGGCTGGGATTCGAGCTTGGCCTCGGCGATGGAGCTCGATATTGCTTAATGGCTCGGCGGATGTAAGGGGTGCTCGTCCAAAGGGTTCTGGGCAGCGGAGGCTTAGTCGCTAGAGTCTTGACGGCTTCGCTTGCGTCGAGAGGAGGTGGCAGGGGCTCGGCTATGGAGAGGGTGGCCGTCGGTGATGGTTTGGCTTTGGGAATGGGAGCTGGCCTGGAGTTGTAGCCCAGGACGACCGGAGCTGGGTTGGAGGGAAGCTCGCAGTGGAAGGAGGCAGCCGGCGATGTTGTTGGCCGACGACGACGAGGTCAGAGGAGCGATGGTGCTCGGTGGTGATGAGGGGGAAACGAGAGAGAGAGCTCGGGCGTTGCAGTGAGGTGGCCTCGAGTTGTTGAGGTGGGCTCGTCGGAGGTGAGTGCAGCGGCAATAGGGTGCGCCGGCGAGCAGGTGAGGGGCAGTGGGGAAGCTCGGCGAGGGGGTGCAATGAGGGGAGAGGGTTGAAGTGAGGGGACTCGGGGTTCGTCGGAGTAAAAGGAGGGGGTGAGGTAGAAGAGGCAAGGTAGCTCGTCGGTGATGGGGGTAAGTGATGGAGGAGGCAAGGCGGGGTTCGTCGGTCGCGGGTGCAAGGGGGTGTGAAGGGAGAGAGAGTGACGAGGTCGATGGGGAAATGGAAGTGAGAATGCACGCGTGGTCGTGGGTAAGGGAGCAGAGACGTGGTCGCGACGGGGAGCGGGCTCGGGGACGTGCGCGTCGTGGGCGGCGATGTGGGCTCGTGGCGAAGGAAGGAGCGGGAAAACATTTTACGTGGGGAAGAAGGAGAAAATGGGTCAGGTTGGGCGCGAGGGGATTCGTTTGGGGTTTTGGGTATAGGCGTGGGCTTTGAAGGGGATTGGGCTGGGCCGAGTGGGATTTTAATAAAAAAATAAAAAGGGTAGGGGAAAGATGGGCCGGAGGAGCATGGTCTGGGAAATATAAAAGATAAAAAGGGATTTAAAGGTTTTGGGTTTGGTTTAAAAAGGGGAAATTTAATTACTTGGTTTACACTTTGCTTCTGTTGGGCTGGAAAAAAAAAGGGAAAGAAGATAAGGAAAAAGGAATTGGGTCCGGTTTGGGAATAAATAAAAATAGGAAAAGTAGAGAAGAGTGGGTCGACTTGGAAATTTAAAAAGGGAAGATGGAGAGTTAGGGTTTGGGTTAATTCATTAGAAAGAGTTTGGGAAAATAAATAGAATGGATTAGGGTTTAATAGTTAGGGTTAGAAAAATTAGGTGAAAATTAATTGGAAGAAATAGAAGTATATAAGTACATAAAAATTTGTAATTTTGTTTAAAATGCGGAAATAATTGAAAAGGACTAGGTATTACATAAGTACTCTTTGAAATGCTGGATTATATGCATTTTTTTACCAATCTATCAAATTTTTCGTTTTCTGCAAAACCAAATGGTTGTTCAGCACGTATGACATATCTTGTCAGTTCTCTTCTATTAGTATCTCGCGAATAAAAAAACCAGTTAAAGAGTTAGACGATATATTTAGAGTCGTGTGCCGAAAATCAATTTTTTTGTGTTTGATTAAATGTCTTTTTAGGTGGGTAATTTCACCTGAAGTGACACAAATAAAGTCTGCCTGGCATTGAGTGCAAATTGTCCGCTCACCTTTACCTGCAATTGTTTATACTACAAAATATTTCCAAATATCAAAAGTTTTAGCTTTTTTATCTTTAGGGGCAGAACCTCCTGTTTCAAGAACAGTAGGAGCAGAAACTTCTTTAGGAACATTACTTTGTGAAGCAGTGGGGATCTCATAATTAGAAGATTTATAATTAGGAGAATAAGAATCAAAATTAATTTGCAGCATATTGGTTAATCTCTGTGTAAAAACCGAGTTCAGTTATACCAATTTCTGTTACCGTATGTGTTGTTTGTGGTGTTTTATTCATTTACCGTGTTTGGATGCGAATGGTAGTTTACTTTACATTCGACCCGCTTGCTTGAGCTTATTGTTTCTTAGTTATAGAATAACCTAGCATCGCGTATTTTGCATATAACAATTTAAGTCGCGTAAAATAATTTAAAAGTACATAACATAGCCTGCATGATACCCCTAACCCTGTGGTAGCGTCCATGCATCTCGTTTTCGTCCCGTTTAGTGAAACGGACGTGTTTGGATGGCTACGCACACGTACGTACGTCCGTTCTTGGGGGTATGTGTCACGCCCCACTTCCCAGTGTACGGCGAAGTGGACGCGACGAGGTCCGCTACGTATGTACTCAGAAGTACATACGCTAAGCGTAGCTAAGCAATATAAAATATTACACAAGAGACAAGAGTATAAAAAGAACAACAACTTTTATTTATTAACATTCTTTGTACAATACATGAAAAGGAAGTACAACTGAAATAAAAATGCCTAAACAGTGGCATAACAGGGAATGGAAAGTACTGAAAAGAAAAGTATACAATGAAATCATACTGCATGGTCTTCAACAAATTGCTCCAAGTCTTCCTGGGTTGGCTCAACTTCTGCCGGGTCCAAACCACCTGACGACATTCAAAGAAGAAAGAAATAGAATGTCGTCAGCGAACAGGTCGCTCGGTAAGTCCGAAAGATTATGGGGAAAATAGACAGACAGTAAGAGAGAGAGAGAGAGATAGAGCTTTTACTGTTGTATTATAATATTATAATATTGTATTAACGTTGTTGTTTTTAGCCTGGTACAGAAGATGCCAGTGTATACGAGGAGAGTCCCACTTACACCGGGGACCTTGGTAACCTGTAGTACAAGGCTCCGTCGATAATACCACGGAACAACGGCATGGATGTAATTACGTCTTAAGTGACCACCTCGTGCCACCTTTAACATATTCCGTACCAGTCTACCCCTTAAACCCCGCGATGTCTTATTTGTATTGTTATCTTGTAAAATTGTATTGATTGTAACATTGATTAACTGACTGATCGAAACCATGATATCAGGAAACGGCTAAAACCGTAGAGTCATGTAAATGGAATACTGGGAAACATGTAAAAGAAATATATCCATGGTTCGGTTCAGTCAAGTTATATAGATTGTTAACTGGATTCAGGGATTCATGTATTCGTATTGAGTTGGAATATAAAAGAATATAGATTGACTTGAATCATGTTCAAGTCAGAAATAGTCAGACTCAAACCCGAGTCAGACTAAAAGAAGGTAAGTTGAAGTTCCATAATTGTTAGGGGCCTTATTGTAATTTATAAAACTTGAGGGGGGGTTATGTAAAAAGTACTATTGTATATTTTTCAAAATACACCTCAAGTATTTATTATTCGTCTTTATAGTTATAATGAATGTGAATTTTATTTGTGTTATTCTAGTGCATATATCTTAATAAAAGTATTAACTTATAATATTGATTTATTTGAAATTCATGATATTTTAATGTAAATTTTAATCTTGTAATTTTAGAAAAAAGTGGAAACTTTATCTTATGATAAAATAGGTGTTTAAATGATAATTATATATATATTAACACATGAATAATTTTAAATAAATATTTTATTTTCCCAAAATCTCATTTTTCTTAAATGCCGTATTTTAAACCTTTCGAGACCGAATGCTCCTTGCGGAGGTCTGAATCTCGCACTACTAGCCCGCAGGTGCACGATAAACCGTACTATCCCTAACGGGTTCCCCAAAATGGGTTGTAGTGGCACTTTGCTTAGGTTTAACAAATACTATTCATTTAGGAAAATGGTTTTATAAATAAAAGGTATTTATTTGTAAAAGAGTATAGTTTTCTGTATTTTAGTTTCTAGGGTTTCCTAAGCCAACTAGCCTATTTCTAAGGGTCTAAACGACAAGTCATTAGAAGCCTCAAATCGCCTCTTCACCGCCAATTGTGGCCAGGTAAGTACAAGTGGGGAGGGATCCGCTCACGAATCGTGAGACGGGCCTTTTAAAGTTACCCAAGCTCACTTGCCTAGCCTAGACACCACAAAGTCAGTTTAGATAAACGATCGATGTCCATGACATATCGTATTTTCCTATTAAAAGATATTGTTTTAAAAATTGTAAACAACTTAGAACTTTTTAGAAAAGGTTTATAAAGAAAAGGGTATTTTAGTGAAAAGTCTTGTATTTTCGTATTCTATATTTTGACGTTTATCAATTAAGGTTATATTTGTGTGTGTGTAGAGGTAGGTCATTACCTCGTGACTTATTTTAAGTTCTGATGAAGTTTAGAGGTAAAACATGATATATTAAACTTAAAGGTATTAAAGCGCAAGAATACGGTATTTGAAAACGTTATCATTTTATGTGTGAAATTTCATTGAAATTGATTTCTACAAGTTTAGTGATCAAGATAAACATATTTAGGAGTGAGGGATTTATTTAGGACAATAAAAACAAACTTTATGGTATTTTTATGAAAAGAATACGGTTTTACAAGAAAGCTATCATTTCATGTGAGAAACTTTGTTTAAATTGGTTTCTATGTGATTAATAGTCATCATGTATATGGGTAGGTATCATGGATTAGGTGACAAGTGGAATTTTATAGAAAAAACGAATCGGAAATCGGTTTGTTCCGATTTCCGTCGGGTTTCATATTTCCGTATTTTAAGAAATAGAAAAGAGAGAGAGGGATGGGACCTACTGGTTTTCAAACTCTTCTAAAGAGTAAAGAGGACTAGGGGAAAGGCCGAGGTGTGGTTTCGTCGCCGGTTGCTTCAAAGCACGTCGCCGGAATTCCGTCAGGGCTTCGCCGTGAACTCGGTTTCAAAGCACACACTTCTTGGAAAACTTTTGAGAGAGTGGCTCAAGATTTTGGGAGGTGAGAGGGTAGTGTGTAGGGTTGGTATTTATAGGGTTAGGCTAGGGTTAGGGTAGATGAAAAGTTAAAAATAAAAATGTGATAAAATGTATTAAAAGTGGAGTGATTGGGGTTTTTTAAGAGTTCTGGAAGTGGTATGAGGCTGAAACTTTGCAGGTGCGTAGGGAATATGAAAAGACAGAACTTTCATGTTGTGACCCTCGCCGGAATCGGCCGAATCGGGGGTGACTCGGCCGTGACTCGGTCGGATCACGGAGTCGGCCGAGTCAAGGCCGAGTTGGCCGATTCCCGACCGAGTCCGGTGACCTGGATCTCCCCCGACGGTTCATCTACCCTCTGCAAGTGTTATATCTTTGGGTGTAGTGGGGTTTTTGTGAGATATGCACGTGTAAACTCTTGGTATTCTAAAGGTTTTAAAAAAAATCAATATTAAAAATAATGTGGGGTATGGGATTCGAACTCTGGTGGCTTGGTTCAGCAGTGCAAGGTATTACCAATGAGTTACAAGCTCCTTCTTGTAATTATTGTGGTATTTAATTACTTAAACTGATAGCAGCAAGAATAAATACTCCTAGTATACATTAAATTTAATGTAAATTCTTGTACACTAAAAATGGAGTTATTATATTCTTGTAGCTTGTAATTAAAAACAAAATAATTACCTATATCTTGTGCTCATGCTAAAATACCCCTTTGTGGATTTTTGAAAAAATATTTGAAAAAAATTTTGTATAGGAAAATTAGGGTTGTTACAGTATGCTTTTTCGTTACATAATCTTTCATTTTAAATTTTGGAACTTAAATAAAATTTTCGTATTTCAAATCCAAAATTTTGGACCCGATCCGGGCGCTTTTCTGAAATATTTTGTATCCCGCCAAAATTCTAATTATTTTAAATTTTGTAAATTCGTTTAATATATATTAACAGTTTAAAGATTTTCATACAGCTAACAAAAATATTCTTTAACAATTAAAATCTTTTATAATTTTTTTAACCCAATTCTCATTCCCACGAGCCAATCGGAACTCTTCCTTTTCTTTTGCCGGGCCCCACACGCCTCTCTCTCTTTTCCTCTCTCTTTTCCCAGCCAATCATTTCTCCCCTTTCTTTCAGGTGGGCCCCACGAGCTCTCTCTCAGCTTTTTCCTTTTCTCTTTCTCTCTCTTTCTCCGCAGCTCTCTCTCTCTCTCCTCTCTCTCTCTCCTCTCGCACCCTCTCTCGCTCCTCTCGCGATTACTGTTGATTCTTCGAGTCGCGTCACCGCCTCCCCCTTAGCGTCACCTCCCTCCTTCTAATTCTCTCTTCTCTTTCTTTTAACCCGAGCCCCTCCCACGAGAACCCAATGCAACCAAAAACCCTAGCTAGCTCCTCAAACTCCAACCAACCGCTGTCAACCCCGTCTCCTCGTCGCCTCAAACCACCTTCCTCCTTCTTCCTTCTCCATCTCACTCCTCTTCTTTTCCTTTTAAACCTTGCTGTTCCTGCCAAAATTTTGGCTCAAAACCCGTTCCAATAAAATAATAAAAAATAAATAAATAAATAAATAATAATAAAGGAGAAAACCTCCCTTTCAGAGCAAAGCTCTGTTCAAATCCCAAGGCGGGAAATGAAGCAATGCTTCTGTTTCCCCCAGTCAGAGCAAATCTCTGTTTTAAAAGATAATAAAAATCAAATCTTAAAATAAAGAAGCAACACTTCAGCTAACTTGCGCTCTGCGCTGCGCGACACGTGGCAGCGCAGTTGCGCTAACGCAGTGCGCTGCGCGACACGTGGCAGCGCAGTTGCGCTGCGCTCTGCGTTGCGCGACACGTGTCAAGCGCTGGTGCATCTGCGCCAAACAGAATTAAAATTCTAGTAAGATCTTTCTGTTCTTATTAAAACAAGAAGATTATCTTCTATAAAACAGAAGCCCTTGGATCAAAGATCCAACGGTGGGGAAAATTTCCCAAATCACTCAGAGAAGGATCTCTTTAACAAACTTAACAAATCTATGGGCACTATATAAAGACCCCTAGACCCCAACTTAGATGATCAACATTGTGAGAGATTAAGAACCTCAAAACAGAGAGAACTCTGAAGAAAGTTCAAAAAAAAGGTAAAAACCTTCATAAAATAGAAGAATTTCTTCTAATAGATTATTGATCTAAGAACAAGATCAATGATCTTCAAATAATAATAAGTGCCTTGCACTTTTTATGAACCACTGGTTCTATGAAAATAAGAAAAAACAAGAAAAACTTATTTTCTCTGATCTAAATTGGATCAAGAAATTAAACAGTGCCCTGCACTTATAAAATTTGCACTGTTACGCTCTTGGGTTGGCGCAAGCCACCAGAGAGCACCACATGTCAACACCTGAACTGCTTGCGCTATGCGCTTTTAAAATAGAGCCTTGCTCTCTAAAATTGGCGCAACTCACCAGAGCGCGCCACGTGTCAGCAGCGCAAGCGCAGCGCACTGGCGCAGCGCACTGCGCTTGCGTGACACGTGTCATCACCACAAGCGCTTGCGCTCAGTGATTGGCGCAAAGCGCCTGACAAATGTAAAGCATTGTTTACTAAAGAGCCAGGCCCAAATCAAAAAGGCCTAGTAGGCCAAAATAAATTGCAATGCAATAAAAGGGCAGAGCCCAAATAAAATTGATGCTCTGCATCATTTATAAAAGGGCAGAGCCCAAACAAAATAAAATGCAGACCCAGACAGAATTAATGTTCTGCCGCATTTATAAATGGGCAGAGCCCAAACAAAATAAGAAATGCAATGCATTATTTAAGAAGGGGCAAAACCCTAGCACAAGCCTAATAGGCCAAAGACAAATAAAAATGTTAAATATTTTTCAACTGGACTTAGCCTAATCATGGCTGTAAGTCCTCAAATTAAATTGACTGAGCAAGACTGCTCTCCTAAATCAATTTACATCCGGTTCGAGGGTACATCTCCGAACTCCTCTGACTCCTATCGTTGTAATCCTTCAACGACGTCAGAGAGGTGACGGGTCTCGACAACCATACATCAACACGGACTGCGGGGTCCCTAAACTCATGGACCGAAACGTCCCTAAACTAATATTTGTCCCAAAATGGGAATGTTGGACCGAAATGTCCTTAAACTAATGCTCGTCCCCAAATGGGAATGATGGACCACCATGTCCCTAAACTGGAAATTGACCGCAACGTCATTAAACTAAACAGTAGAGCCAATTGCTCTCTTGTCGGATCCAAATGATCCCGTTAAGTCGATCTTAGTCTGGAGATTAGACTAACGTATCCTTAACAAAAGTTTAAGTCGATCTTAGCCTCAATATGGCTAACGTATCCTTAAACTAAAATACCAAACCCAAATCTAAGTAAATACGGATTTAGACTAATCCACGTCCTACGGGTGACGGCATAACTTAGTCTCCGTATACAATCCACGGGCAACCACAAATAAAACAAACACCCACGACACGAAGTGAAATTCTGGAGAAGGAGAAAGTTGTTACCGTGATGCGGTAACGTAATTAACTGCAGAGACTTGCGCCTGCAGGGAAGAGCGTCCCCACAATCAAAAACCCCTCAAGCGGGGGGGGGGATCTGATAAAGTCTGCTACATCGGCCGCATCCGTCTAAACCTCCGATACACGGTGCCATAAATCAACTTGGCATTTTCGGAGAGGTGGACGGATAAAACCAAATAGCATCTGCCCCGAATCTCAGGCAAGACGTCTCTCAGTCGTCGAGCCGCCATTCGGAGGGGAACACTTGCCTGCACACCCTCCGCGTCATCACAGAACCCATCACCATCGCCGCCGACTATCTCTCATCGTTATTGCCATCTCCTTCCTCATCTCTCCCTTACCTCACCCTGCACCTTTATCTCACCCTGCACCCCAAACCCCGCCATCAAAACCGACCCCAAACCCTAAACCTAACCCAAACACCAAACCCTCACCGCCGGAGCTCCGTCACCGCCGTTCACACTCCCCTCTGCGACCACAGAACACATTCACAGTAAGCTTCCTCTCATCCTCCCTTCTTCCATTCCTTTCTCCTTCCTTTCTTTTCTTCTTTATATATTTTTACTTCTCATTATTCACTGTTTCTTGGTTTGCCGGAATCCGACCGTGCCGGCGACGATCACGACGACCCAACAAGCATCTCTGACCCGTGTGATCCCTTTGTGCATTTTTTGGACTCATTCCGTATACCGTGCGCGCGTCGCGACTTTTCCCGCCGACGCGTGACGTTCCGTATACCCGCTTCGTGATCTATCGAGGCAAGTAAAACTTGCTACATGCTATTATATTAGTTTATACATATTTAATTTCATGATTAAACCTGTAAATTAAACCTAGGGCTATTAGTTTCCATTTTACATTTCGATGTCCGGTTATATCATTTTAAATTTGCAACTTGAACCCTATCATGTTGCATTATGTTTTACTATACGCAGTACTCACATCCGTGTTTAAATCACATAATAATTATTTACATAGCCCATAGTACCCTTTTAGATAGTTTATAATGTTTCAAACACCTGTTTGCATCCATCTCGTCTAGTATACATATTCTTGCATAAATAGATCACTTGAATGTATAACATTGAAATATTCACAGTCCGCATTTGATAAAGTGTAGTTTAATTAGTATTGGAACTTAAACTTTAACCCTAATCATAACTGTGCATCTATATACCTTAATCTGTACCTGATTGTATTTCACATTACAATGTTCCAGTTTATTGTTCTATTAGTACCCATGCTTGTTTTGTATATCCATGCTTATGTTAGTTCGATTATGAGCACCCACATGACATCTTGTGCACCCTGACATGACTTGTTACACCTACCACTTGACACGACATGGTACCGTGCACCTCTCGACATGACATGATACCTATATACTACCTGGCTTGACCTGCTGTACCATGGCTTTACCTGTTATCTGATCTTGTGTCTGATGCCAACAAACCCGACCTGTTGTCCTTACGGACAGTTCATGTTGTCTATCCAGACAAACCTGTACCTGCATGATCCTGTGCTGGCATTAGCTCTAGATTATTTAATACCTGACTTGAACACATATAATTTGGGGGTATGGGGAAATCAATGATGAAACCTGACTCGTAACTCGACAGTTCGCTATCTTTACTGATTAGTTTTAGAGGCTGGGCCAGCCTTGGGATGATGCTGTTGACATCATCCATCGTTACCCACTATCTTTTAGAGGCTAGGCCAGCCTTGAGATGATGCTGTGGACATCATTCATCATTACCCTTTTCCTTTTAGTGCCTAGCGGCATGTCTCGGTTTCAGCCCGAGAATCTTCACCGTGATCCCGGGCACGCACGGTATACTATTGAGTTACATCGATGATTCATCAAATTGATTTCAAAGACTTGAGAGTAGTTAACCCAATAGACCAGTTTAGATTACTCACTGCACACTACCTTTCACTACCCTGATTTATATTGCTGTTACACATGCTTTATCTTTTATGATCATACTTGCATGTCTTGCTACCCTGTTTATATATTATTGCTTGATGTTATGACGCGCTGACGTCTGGGTTTTGCATGGCCCAGATCGCTTACCTTTGCTGCAGTCCGAGCAGGAGTACTTCAGTCAGCAGGCTGAGCAGTGAGGACTCGTTAGTAGTTAGTTCTTTTATTTTCAGTATTTTCATTCCTGATGTGAGCCCGCATTATGGGACATACATTCCAGTTATTTTTGTATTGGATCTTTTGCTTCCGCATTATTTTTATTCTTGACTCGTTTATTTGGCTTATGGACATGTGTTAGATAGTTTATTATTGTTATCGATATCTCTACAGCCGTAATGTGACTGTGGAAAGATATTTCCTATCCACAGGTAGCATGGTTGGCTATGTCACGTGCCTACCTTAGTGTATTCTGAGAAGCGGGGCGTGACACTCTGTCTCTCTTGTGAATTCATATCGATTTGAAATGAACGTCTCCATGAAGATGAAGCACCACTGTTACCTTGTGAAGATGAACCCAACATTTTTAATTAAAAATATTAGTAACAGAGAAAGAGAGATTATAAAAAATATATGAGAAAAATATATAATCAATAAAAAAAGCCTGATTCTAAATTGCAGAATCAAATTAGTGAAACTGAAGTGATAATTGAGACCGCGGAAATGAAGATTGCGTGATTCCAATTTTAACAGTAAACTTATCAAAAAATAAAGAGAGCGACTGGGAGATTGAAAATTTTGTTGTTGTGGATTGTGAGAAGAATGAGAAGTGTATATACGTATTTATAGAGTTTCTTATTAGGGGTATAGAAACGTATAATTTTGAGTGAGGGTTTTAGATAATTTTACAACTCTCACTTTAACTCAAATTTCCTCCCTTTATTAAAAAACCCACCTCCAAGGCCAAATTCAAATTGAATATGGCCGGGCCGGTCCGAGCCCGCCTGTAACACTTGAGTTTTAGGGTTAGTGTTAATTAAGTGTTAATTTGGGGTTTTCGATAAAAAGCTTACCAAAACGGGATTCTAGTAATTTATCTGGATTTATAGTTATTTTTGTGAAATTTTATCGCAACCACACACACATGTGCACGATACCTAGGGTTTAGACTATGGTTGCCACACTTTTGGGCTTGTAGGTTAGCTATGTTTAATTTGACCATGGTGGGTTAGGTCCTTAGTTAAGTTAATAGGGTTGTTTAGAGCTAATTAGCTTAGTTAGAGATGGTTGGCTTTGACCATGGGGTTTTAGGGGGTTTAAGGTTGACTTGAGAGAGAGAGAGATGGGGTGTGATGGGTCATGATGGTTTACGGATTTGTCTCCTCTCTCACTTCAAGCTTGGCAATTCTTCTCACACTCAATCCCTCTCTCACTCACACATCAGCTCAGCCCAAATTTTGCATCAATTCAGCCCCAAGCCATCACTTTGTGCTGCTACAGCAGTTGATGATATCCAGCAGCCTATTCCAGCCTTCTCTTCACTCTAACTGCTGCAACAGCAGCTGTTTCAGCTCCCAAAACAGCCCATCAGCTCCAATCATCATCATTACAAGCAGCCCCAACCTTAAAACCCTCTCTCACACTCAAACCAGCAACACAAACACCACAAAAACATCAGTTCCAGCCACTTTTTCTGCTTCAAAAACACCAGAAAACAGCATCAGCACATCAGCCTTCAGCCATTTGTTTTTTTTCACCACTTCAGCCTTTAACTTCTGCAGCAGCAGCAACAGCTGCTTCAGCCCCTCAACCCCATACCACACACACACCACCTCATACCACACCACACACCACCTCATACCACACCACACCACCACCCCATACCACTCACACACCACCTCATACCAGCAACAGCAACAGCAACAGCAACAGCAACAGCAACAACAGTTCTGGTGAAGTTCAGATCATTCCAACCACGTTTTGATGCACCTACCTTCTTCTTCTTCTCCTTCTCCTTGGTTGCAAGGGTCCTAGGGGGGTATAACTCTTAAACTTTTCCCATATTGTGTAGATTAGGTGCTTGATTAGCTAGTTTTTGTGATAAATAGAAATCTATTGCTAGAATAGTGTAGTAATGCTAGATTTAGCCATTTTAGAGTGCTTATAGCTTTATGAACCTTTTTTGGTGTTAACTAATCTGTTCAAGCCTAGTTGAGACTCTAAAATTATATGATTAGCCGTAAATTACTAAAGTCTTGATAATCTAGTTTAATTGGTGTCCATATCATGCTTAATAGTGATTTTGGGTGTTTTAAGAGGATTTTGGGCAAGGTGAGAGTTGAGTTAGCTAGAATAACCCTCTTAGGTGCTAGTGAGGCCAGCCAACCAGAGAAATTCCCCAGACTCCATGTAAACACCCGATTTACCCGACTTGGCGTAAATTAGCAGTTTTAGCAACTTTTAGCCTTTCTGAAATCTGCTTTTGACCCGATCCACTCAGGTAAAAATTGAGAAGACTGTGGTATAGTGAGACTAGCAGAGACACACACACAAAGCACGGGGACCCACCTCACATTTGAGGCCGTCGATTTATTCGATCTGGCCGCAATTTGCGGCCAGAATAGGGGGTGGGGTGTTGGGATTTCGGGTGTGGGGCTCTGCTGAGTAGCTTGGTCTCTTGGCATCTGTAACTTTTTAAGTTTGGTCCAGAGGCAAAATCTGGAGCTAGTTGTGTGTTTCCGATGTTTTAAGTCTTGGGCGACACGCGCGTGATACGCGTGGTTCTGTGGCGCGCTGCGCGACACAGCGTGTCAGCTTAGGTTCTGGTGAGTTCTTGCGCGTCGCGTCGTGTCGTATGCACACGCGTTTAGTTTCACGTACGCGTTCCTTTTATCGATATATCGCGTTTTGCAGGATTTTTCCTTATATGGTGACTTTTGTGAATTCTAGGTTCGCCGGCAGGGACTTCGAGCGCAGCAGAGAAAGGCAAGCAGGTGGTCGGACACACTTAGCACCGGATCACGGGTGAGTAGATTTAACATCTACGGGAGACGATCGTTTGGATGGCGCGAGTCGCCCGTTAGATTTAACAAACTTATAGTTGGTAATCTTGATAGTACATGTGGTATTAGAATGATGATAATAAAACTAGCATAATATTACCGTAGTCATATCTACATGTCATACCCTTATACGCAAATCTATTGTAGGACACCTGCACCATTACCAGGTTTATATGCAGCACGAGCACTATTCATATGGACACACATACCCTGGTAATTGCCATGCCACAACACTAGATGACTATAAATCTGAACATGTTAATTACCTAAGAATGTGATATTGAAATAAATGTTTAAAATGAGGCCATAAGAGTTATAATACCTGTGCATATGTATTAGCATACCATCTGCTCATGCTTAGTGTAAATCATGCATTTCAAGTTGATACCATATGCATCCATAATCATAGACATATGCATTTTGATGATTTCATGGGATTTATGATATTTCTGGATTTTGGAAGAAAGCCGCAAGATTTCAAAACTGATAACTGTTTAAAAAGATAAAAGGTTGCGGTTTCCTAATGATGTAAAGTGTCGTCCACCATGAGTTTGCTGTGGTTTTCGAGATCCGTGTCGAGGAGTGGAGGAACCGTCACGGATGCATGGTGGGCCCGGTACGGTACCCCGGGGCAAGAAGATCGCAGGAGATGGCGATGAGCCTGGCTGGGGACGGATTACCTACCGGTGACTTCATTTGGCACGGCGGATTTCCAGAGGATACCGACCGTGGCCGCTGGATTGGGACATGGATTTTGATGTGGATCGGCCGGATGGCTGAGACCAGAGATACTGGACATGGATATATGAGATTTAGACAGTTTTGAGGTGTCGTTGCTGGACACGGTTTTTACCGATTTCTTTGACATTATGCTGATGTTTAAAAAGGGAAAGTTTCAAATCAAAAGAAAGAATAATTCTCATACGTACTTGTTAGTGCTATCATATGACATACATAATCGTATTACATCCATGTGACATATACAGGTACTTGCTTGCATACCGTTGATGCATACATACTTGCTAGAACTTGTAGCCATACCTGCTTTAGGGATGTCAAGACACTTGTGTGCATGCATACGATAGCCTTAGTAGATGTTATTTATTACTCACGAGCTGGCAACTCACCCCCGTTGTGCCACAGCTTTCCTGCAGGTCCACTCCGTCAGCACTGTAGCGGCGGATACTTTTGCTTCTTTTGCACTTTTTGTCTGGACTCGAGGCTTTTGCTCATAGGTGGGTTATTATCAGTTTGTACCACCTTATATATTTGTTGTATACAGAACACCTTATCTACTGCTACTATCATTTCAGTTGTACCTGTTTTATTTGGATTACTGTATATTGACCTAAAGGTGAGATTGTGAGACTTGGGGATTTACTAGTGATATATCTGGGTCGAACTCACTTGAGTCGACATGCTATGTCTTATGCACTGTTATTCCTTTATATATATCTGCTTGCACCATTGGGGATGATTTTACTTGTGAGATTCTGCTGGAATTTTGGAAAAAAAAAGAAAAGTTATTTTAAAAAGGCAATTTGATTTGGTAATAAAGTTAATGCTTAAATAATTTGGTTTTCCCTCACTCTAAGGATCTTATTTGGGTTTTGTATTATGGGCTTCGGCTTGCTTATTTTACGGACGCCTTAAGACGTTTCGTAATCTAAGTGCCGGTCGCGTTCCGTACCTTGCGGGTCGTGACACCGCCAGTCCACGTGGCGCTCGGGCCGGCCCGGCACGTTAGACTGTTTAGATATTACAGGTAACTGTTTGGAAATGACTTGAAAAATGTGATTGCTTAGATATTACAGGTAACAAGGGTTTTTTTTGTGATTGGGCCCAGTTTTTTTTAACAAGGGTGAAAAACCCAGGGTTTTTTACACAAGTTTGAAACGGGCCAGAGACTTTTTGACAATTTACCCTTACAATAATGACGTCGTATTTCATCACGTAATCAATTTCATACAGTAATCGGTCCTCTCTCTCTCTCTCTCTCTCTCGTCAACGACTCGATCGAAAAACCCTAAACTCGATAGCTCTCAAGATCTCGTATTTGGACTTCGAATGAATCGCGCTGCAGCATTTCAAGGAGATCTACGAATCGCAAGGAGATGGAGGTATTCTACAAATTCTCGTTCATTTCTCGTTGATTTGAATATCGCAATCTAATGTTAGTGACATCGTTTTTATCTAATTGATTGACCGTTAAATTGGGGTTGAAATCTTGTGAATTGAGTGGATGCCGATGGGGGATCTAAATTTTATTTTATTTGTAAATTGAATGAGCTAAAGTACTAATACTGAAATGGCTGCGATATATGATGAGTTTTGTTAGGAGCATTGAGTGGTCGCTAAATGGAGGTTCTAGTAGTTTGAATTGGTTGCTACCTAGTTATCGATAGGCGCATAATGATGTCGCGTAAGTTATTGTATCAAAAGGTGCCAAATTGATATTTATCATGAGTTAGATGACTATTAATGGTTTGTTTGGTTGCAATTGAATTGGTGCAGAAGAAAGGACAAGGTACACAAATAAAGTATAAAATCAGAAAAAAATAGATTTCCCTGTGTCAGCGATCGCGAACGGTGAGGCCGTCGACAAAAAATAAATCTGTAGAACGAAATCTTGAATGATATGAGCAAACCTTCTCAGTTAGATGTCATATGAGTGATAGGAGATTAAGATAGAAAGCGAGAAGATTAGATAGATTAAGAAATTAGAAAGTTCTCTAAAAGAAAGAACAGAAAGACTTGAAGAGTAAATCAAAGCTATATTTCTTATGTTAAATTAATCTTCGGATTCAAGTAGAGAAAGGGGGAAAATTCTTAGGACCTCACTTTTGCAAAATTGGATCCCTAAGTGTGAGGTAATAATGTGTATCTAGATACAAGCAATTCTTAACCCCTTACATGTAGATCCATAAGGATACTCTAGCTCTTTCTTTAAATGTGTATACATGTGCCTTCCCTCTAAAATTGTGCCACTACCCTAAATACAGTTCCATTTCTACCGTGGATTCGACACAAGGCCAATTGATCATCCATTAGGTCATATACAGTTCTTATGTACAATTCTAGGTGAATCAATTAGATAAATCATAAATACCAAAGCATAAATTGTGAGATATTCTTACTCCACCACTATGATATTCGTAGAAACTTAACATCATGCCAAGCTACAAAAAAAGTTCTGGTGTATGAAATTAGTCCATCGCTTCATATGCAAATTAGACGTGTTATTAATTTTCTCCTGTTTATTCACGTCAATTTCTTGTTTGATGCATATGTTGTCTTGTCTTTAATAGAAGAGCCTTCTTCAGACCCTAGTAACATGGAGGTTGATTACCTTGTTTTGCTTGAAATTCGCAGGACATTTGATTTCATATGAAATCATCAGGAAGATTGACCCATCTGGTGATGTATGGATATAATTGGCTATTCTTCACAATGCAGTTAGTGTCTATCGGTAGTCATTCGGATGATGTCTCAGAAAGCGAGCCTATTCTTTCTCAACCAACCAATGTGGAAAGTTCCAACGATCCTCTATCTTTATATGAAATCAGACCAGTCAGTGATGATGATGACTGTCAAAACATCGATGCTGATGAACACTGCAATCTAGTGAATGCAGAACAACTACAGTGCCGGATTTGCCTTGACAGTGAAGGTTATTTCTTATAATAATTGGTATATTATTTTCCAGCTATGATTTATTTATGAGGAAGTTTATATCAGCAGGTACACACTAACAGAAATTATCTAAATGTAGGCGAGGATTTAATCGCACCCTGCTACTGTAAGGGAACACAGAAATATGTACATCGGTCCTGCCTTGATAATTGGAGATCAACCAAGGCATTTTCTTTTCTTTTATCTTTCATCATTTGGAGAGGCCGGTATTATAGCTGAATAGGGCCTCATATTCTCTGAGGCCATGATATTTTAATTTAGCATTTATGCAGAGATACATAATTTCTACATGCATAAATCTTCGTGTGCTTCTACTTTCTGTTGTTATTATGGTGCAATCCTAACATTCAATTGTTTTTCCCTTTTCAGGAAGGTTTCGCCTTTTCACATTGTACAGAGTGCAGGGCTGTGTTTCTCTTGCGTGCAAATGTGCCACCAGATCGCTGGTGGTTGAGACTGAAGTTTCAGCTTCTTGTTGTTAGGGACCATGTGCTCATATTTATTATTGTGCAACTGGTGAGAGATTCTCTACCAACATCCTAACATTGTATTTTCTTAAAAACCCCTGAATTGATAAATATGTTGGCCCCAATTTCATTATATTGTATTCTGCTAAAATTCATGTGGTGCATCTGGTATACTGCTCAGTATTTGAGAAGCCAAGAACGTACAGAACATCATAATGTGATTTGGATCATAAAGTCAGAATAATCAACCTTCTAATTTTCACATGACTGACATCTGTATTGAAAAGATATATAGCAATTTATTTTTTCAATCAACCTATTACAGAACTAATAGCAACATGATGTGAATGAACAGAATGCTTATTCGATTTTGTTAAATGACCAAGCAAAGACTTGTAATGATCTTGACTGCACATTTCTAATTTACAAATCTTTCTTATATCCAACAAAAATTGTACCATGCATGCCCCAATTGAGCCTAATGTGGTAGTCAGTAGCTGTAAGCAAAACTGCCACAAATCCTTACAATATTCCTTAATATATCATTTATATGCCATCTCATGGCTCCTCTTTAACCATGTTAGAGTCTGGTATCACCATCTTTGACTAGTCGGTGCATCCATTTCCTTATTTCTTTATGTCCTATGGGGCTTGGAAACTAAAAGCTAAGCAATATGTCCTGATGATTGAAGCAGAGACTGGAAGGTAGAAAGAGCAGCAATGATTGTCAGGGATATTCTTAGTGAGGGGGGAAGGGTGCTTTTCTATTGACATAAGAAAGTAACAATTATTAAGCCAAAATTGTTTTTAACCTAATCTTAAAATGCACATCTTATAGTCTCGGGTACATACTGCCTATGTCTATTGAGAATGTGGTTAACATAGTCCCACATTGAAAAAACCATAGGATGCATATATGTGTATAAAATATAAGATGTGATAAACCTCCATAAGGCTTGAGTCTTTTGGATGGAGTCCCACTATGTTAAAAGCCCATATGCATCCATATGTGGGCCCATGTGTTGGGGCCCAAACCGAGTTTTACATGGTATTAGATCTCGGGTGTTTGTTTGCCCATGATGCACAAGGAGTTTGAGTTCTCATTGCACGTGAAGTCTCTGTTGCACATGAGAGTACGTCCACATTGCACGTGAGGGGGAGTGTTGAGAATGTGGTTAGCATAGCCTCACTTTGGAAAAACCATAGGATGCATATGAGTATAAAATATAAGATGAGATAAATCTCCATAAGACTCGAGTATTTTGGATGGAGTCTCACTATGTTAAAAGCCCATGTGCATCCATGTGTGGGCCCATATGTTGTGGGACCAGACCGAGTTTTCATCACTTTTAAGGATGCCATATTAGCATTTTCGATGAAACTATTCATACCCCCTTCCTCCCCTCCCTCCCCCATGTCTCAGCGTGTGCGTGCACGCTCGTGCTTGCGTGTGTGTGCGCGCCCGCCCGCCCGTTGTACCTGATAGGCTGATGCTACGTTGTGCTGTATAACTTTATTTGATGTGCATCTGGTGGCTTTGCATCTTACTAGTTTAGAATCATATTATATTCTTGAACACACTTATTTATCTTTGCATCTCCTTCATTGAAATTATTTTTGAACAGGTGGTTGTTATCCTGGGTATGTTACTCTACAGATTTTATGGCGAGGAACTGCGAGAAATGTTTGGTTATGAACAACACCCTTATGGATTCTATTCGATGGCCAGTAAGCTCTTTTTGTCAAACGCTAATTCTTCACATATATTTGACCTCGCAAGTTCTTTTGATGTTATTATTTCATCTATGGAACAAATCTATTGATGCATAATCGGAAGAGGTGCCCTTTATACTGAAGAGTGTTTTTCGTCACCCCATTGAGATGGAAATTCGCGTGCTTGTCAGGCATGTATAGATTCCTCCTACCTGGGATAGACATGCGTTTATTAATTGTGAGGATCCAAATCTCCGCAGCCGCGGACTAAGTTGTCGTTAATTACCCCTCGCTTTTGAAGCGAAAGAACTTCCGATTGACGGGTCAAACCGGTCATGCGAACTCAATATGAGGTGTTGGTGTTTGAAAGTAGTGCAGAAGAATGTGTTCATTTCATTTTCATTTTGTTTTTTATTCTATTTATGACAAAAGATTTTTTTTATTTCAAAGAAATATTTTTTAAATTATTTTTATGAACAAGTGTGGAGGTGAAGCGCAAGCGCGGTGCGTGGCCCGGAGTTGCGTGGACCGGATTTGGAGTTAAACTCCTTTGATTTTATTTTGGAGTTGAACTCTTAAAAGAATTTTAGTGGAGTTAAACTCCCCAAAAAAATTTAAATGGAGTTGAACTCCAAAAGATTTTAAAATATGGAGAGTTAAACTCCCAAAAGAATTTTAAATGGAGTCGAACTTCCAGAGTAATTTTGGTAGAGTTAACCTCCAAAAGATTTCTCCCTTTCTCTTTTGAGAAGAAACCTAAATAAGTTCTCTTGAAATTCCAAGATTTGGATCTTGGGTGATAAAAGAGATCTTTTTTCTTGATGGAGTTATGGGAGGTGGCTTTCCCTTCTCCTTCTCTCAAATTGGATCTTAAGGATAAAGAAGAAGATAATAAAAATCCTTCCTTTTTGGATTTGACGTGAGGGTTAAACTCTCCTTCAATGGGTTTATAGTGAAACTTTATTTAGTTTTGAGAAAAAGAGAGGTAAGCTCTTAATTTAATTGGAAATGAAGAGGAAGAACTTGGGAGGGAGGAGATGGAGGCACAAATCCTAATATTTTTTAAGGGAATCAATTATGTTTCATTTCATCATAATGTTATCTTATATAGGCTTATAAATTTACACATAGCCCCTTAGGTTTTACAAAATGGTATTTTACCCATCTCATGCCTCATGTGCTTATTTTTTTGCACATAAGCTATGAGCTTTACAAAAATTTGGCTGTTTACCCATTTATTTTACATTTATGCATGAAAATTATATCAAACTTATTTATTACATAATAATTTTCTTGGCATTGGGGAGGCCGGGTCTCTACATGTTCGGGCTTGACTTGGGCATGAGCCTACTTGACCTGGGCTTGGGCCCACTTGCTTGGACTTGGGTTCCGGTTTGGGCCCATTTGACTTGGGCCTGGGTCCATTTTTTGGGTCTTGACTTTGACTTGTTAACCTCAACCGTGGAGTGTAATTTTTGACCCCAACAAAGTGCCCCCATCAATGAATGCACACTGCGTACATGGGCCGTGTGCATGAAATTGATGGATCTTTCGTGAAAAGCTTAATTCCAAGACGCGAAGCATAATTCCAGGGGTGGAGCATAGTTCCATGAAGCGGAGCATAGTTCATGAATGGAGCATTATTCCGGGAGCGGAGCATGATTCCGGGATGCGAAGCATAATTCTAACATAGGACATGTGTATTCTAAGACGAAACATAATTACGATACAGGGTTCCTGGACGAAGCATAATTTCAATACGGGATAGGTATATCCTGAGACGAAGTGTAATTCCGGCACAGGGTTTCGGGACAAAGCATAATTCTGACACGGGAAAGATATATCCTGAGACGAAGCGTAATTCTGGCGCAAGGTAGATATTCCAAACGAAATATAGTTCCGATGCAGAGATTGATTCCAATGTGAAGGATAATTCCGACAGGGAAGGTAGATATTCCGAGGCGAAGTATGATTCCGACACGAGGCACATTCTAAGATGAAGTATGATTCCGACACACAGGTTATTGGTTGACTTGATTCCGAGACGGGGTTGATTCCGACGGAAAGGTCGTTGGTTGACTTGATTCCGCGATGGAGTTCAACTCTGATAGGTAGGTCGTTAATTGACTTGTTGATTTGATTTGATTTGGGAGTTTCTTATCCGTCCAGCGGGCTTTTGAGCCTAGGGCTTGGAATTTGGGTTTTTGTTTGGCGTTAGTATCGCTACACTGGAATATGGTACCATGAGCGAATTATCATTTGCCATGAAGAATTTGAGATTTGTGTTGGCATCGATATCACTACACTGAAATATGGTATCAGGAGCGAATCATCATTTGTCATGAAAGGATTTGAGGATTTTGGTTTTGATTTGGCATCAGCATAGTTACACTAGAATATAGTACCTGGAGCGAATCATCATTTACTATTTGGGGATTTTGGGTTTGGTTTTGGTTTGGTATCAACATCGCTACACTAGAATATGGTACCAAGAGCGATTCATCATTTTCCATGAGAGGAGTTGGGGTTTTTGGTTTTGGTTTGGATCGCTACACTGGAATATGGTGTCAAGAACGAATCGTCATTTGCTTTTGCCCATTGGATAGCGATGGCTTAGGAGACGGGTTTAGATCCCGTCACCTAAGACTTTTCAATTTTATGAGCCGTAAGGGTCTCATAAAAGCATTTTCTCTCTACGAGTCGAAAGGATCTCGTAGGTGTATTTTCTTCTTAGGAGTCGTGAGGACCCCCAGTGTGTTTTTTCTTTATGAGTCGTAAGGATCCCACGAAGGTGTTTTCTTATGAGGTGAGAGGATCTTGTAAGCTTTATTCTCTCCATGTATCGTAAGGACACATGAGTGGGTCTTCCCAAATGGAGTATAATTCCAAGGGCGGAGACCGGCCGCAGAGCTGGTGATTGCGGTGGGGGCATGGATGTGATTTAGTTTGTGTGTGTCTATGGATTGTATACGGTGGTCGGTTTTGGGACCGGCCGTAGAGCTGGGAGAATTTGTGGAATTTGGTTGGGATGGGGATTATTTGAGCCCGTGGATTGTATACGGTGTTCAGTTTGGGGACCGACTGTAGGGCTGAAAGAATTTGGGGAATTTGGATCTTGGTTTCTTGGTCGGCGTCTGCATCGCTACACTAGGGTCGTGCAAGGAGTGATTCATCATTCGCAGTTGGGGCATTTGGGGATTTGAAACTTTGTTGGTGTCTGTATCGCTAATACTGAAGTATGGTTTCAAGAGCAACTCATCATTCGTCTTTGGAGGGGTTTGAAATATTTATTTATATATATTTTTTACCGCAGTTGCTCCATCATTTTAGGTTTTCTTATCGTGAAGGTCGCGATTGCCCTATCATTTTGGCTATTTATTCGCGGTTGCCCCATCATTTCAACTGTATTTTCATTTTTTTTTACTTGCTGATTTTTATTGCGAGTTGTCCCATCATTTCGGCATTTTGTTTATTTGTTTATACATTTTTTCACTCCCAGTTTAACGACGTAGGGGTCGACTGTTCCTAGTTTAACGACGTAGAGGTCATTTGTGTTTGTTTATCCGAACTTCTCGAACTTTGATCTTGACGGAGCTGAGTTGATGACCGTAACTCTGTGGCTTGCCAGTACATCCGAGAACGGTAAGGTTTTCTCAACCTTGTATTGGTTCTCCACCCAATTTTTGAAAACACAGCGGTCTTCGATGGTATGACTCATCATTCTATGATATGGATAGTACATGGGATTTCCAGTTATGTTCATTTCATGTGGTTTCTTTGGAATAGGCAGTTGCAGATCGTTGTTCAAGGCGTCCTTGAATATTTTGCAGACTTCGTCCTTCTTAAAGGAGTATACTTTCTTTCTTCTCTTCATTAGAGTTGGTGTCTTTTCTTATGCCGGTTCTCGAGGCCGATCGGTCTTTGGTTCGCCCGCTCTCCGCTTATCCAGTTCAGTGTACGTATCGGAGGGACTGGAGGATGACTGTGGTCGTTTTTCGCAAAGGTGTTCCGCTCTTGGGCTGGAGAGAGTATTGGTTGGCTGTTTCCGGATATCAATCCCTGACTCGTGAACCAAAATTTGATTTTGCTGTAATTGCAATCGGGCGACTTGGGTCGTGAGAACTGCCACGACGGTTGCCAGCTCGTTGACTTTGGAACGGACCTTGGTCAACTTCTCGTTCCTGTCCTGAAGCTAACTTTGAAGCCATTGGAATAATACTTGTTCTATAGTTTCCGGATATGATAACCGGGCCATCCTTACTGGTTGAGCTCGGTTTTGCAGGAACCACGGGCTCTTTTTGCTTAATGGCCTGAGCGGGCTCTTCATCATCTGGACCGAGCAGGTGTTGGGTAGTAACAACCACGTCATTGCCATGACTATGAGGCGCATGAGGACTTGTTCCTCTGGGCTTCACCATGTAGATCGTATGGATTGTGTACCTGTCTACTTATCGTTGGGCTTTTGGCTTGTTGTTTTGGTCCGCTCCTTTTAGAGAAAGGCAGACGACTGAGAGTAGCAGGTTCCTGAAGGGCTTCGGTCTCTGTTTGTATGAAATTGGCGGTCGCAACTTGATTGTTTGCTAACACGCTTTTAGACGGTTCTATCTCTTTGTATTGAATTGCTTTTCAACCAAATCTTTAAAGATAGAACAGTCCTCAATGGCATGACATATCACTCTGTGATAAGGGTAATTTTTAGGGTCGGTCATATTCGCTTCTTACGGCCTCTTTGATTTTGGCAATTGTAAACTGTTTCTTAGGGCGTCCTTGAATATCCTGTGGACTGTCCTTTCTGAAGGAATAAACCTTATCCAGTTTCTCTTTCAGGAGCGATTCTCCTCCCCCTCCTAACTCTGGCTTCCGAGGCTGGTTGACATTGGGCCCGCTTGTCCCTCGCCTATTTCAGTCAGCATAAGTGTTAAAAGATCCAGTATCGTCGGAATTTCCGCCTTTGCGATTATCGTCCTTTCGATTCCTTCGAAATTTATTGTTATTTTGGGAATCTGAGGCAGATTCCTGTGTTGAGCGCTCCAACGTTTGAGCTTTCCTGGTCAGCTCGTGGAATGTCTTGAGATCCACGGTGCATAGAAAAGGATTCATTCAGGTGCCGAGATTTCCGATGAGGAGATTGACGGATTGGTCTTGTTCCAACGGTGGCTCACATTTGACGGAGAGATTGCGCCATCGATTATAAAATTCGTACCGTTTTCGTTGTTCTTTGGCTTGGTCCTTACGAGATTGGCAATGACAATCTTATCGCTAACACTCATGAACCTTTGCCGAAACAAAGATTCCATTTGGATGAAAGTAGTAACGGAGCCATCCGGTATGCTCACGTACCAATCGAAAACGACATCGGTTAAACTATTAACGAATTGGCGGAGGAGAAGCGCCTCATTGCCTCCAGTATTCCCGCATAAGGCTTTAATGTGGACGATGTGCTGCTTCACATTTCCCATCCATTGAATCTTCTAAAATTTGGGGATGACATAGCCACTAGAAAACTTTACCAGATCATACCGAGCAGGATATGGTCTCCCACTAACGCCGACATCTTTTCGCGTTTCGACTTAGGTTGCAAATGTTTTGACTTTGTTGGCGACCAAATTCATGATTTGATGTTGTATTAGCGGGTTGTTGTCATCAGTAGTCAAGACATTTCCTGAGATAGGATGCGGTCGACTTTCATACGGTTCGCTTGCTTCTTTGGACTTTGGAGGACAGACGTCGGCTGCTTTGGGGCATCGCTTCCCAATTCATGAGTGGAGCTATGTACTTGATTGGGTTGCCCCTGAGCGACTTTAGCAGTGAGCTGTAATATGACATTTGTCAAGTCGTCATTCTTGAAGTAGAGTTTGGCCATCTCCTGATCTTTACTTTTGAGCTACTTCCGAAGTTCTTGAAGCAATTGTTCGGCAGTCTTAGATGAAAATCGGCGCCTCATCGCTCTCCGAGCTTGACTCTACGTGATTTGAAAGATCTGTTTGCTTATCAGCCTCATCAAAAGGGTTTTCATTATCTTCTGGAGGATGTTGATCTTGCGAAGAGGCAGCCACGTTCAAACCAGATTGGGCTTGGAATGTGGTGTCCCAGTTTTTGCTCTTGCTGTGCGTGCCTGCCATATAGACAGTGTGAACCACATTTCCATCCATCTCTTTATCTTTGGCTGCTGATTTTTCGGATCGTTGTCGTGACCCTTCCTCTTCAGAAAATGACAAACGACTGAAGACGGTTGGCCTGGATGGGTCCATGGGTGGCGCCGGTGCCCTATTTCTGGATTTTTCCCGTTGCTTTTGCGCGGAATAAGGCGCTTGGTAGCCTTTTGAAGAGATGGCGTCATGCATTTTGTTTCGGGGCTTGGATATATCCTTTCGCAGCACTGTTTGAATAGCTCTTTCTTATTCTTGCCGTCATGGCATTCTCTGAATCCACTTCAAGGGTTCGAAAGAATTGTTGACTTTCACGGCTGACACAACTGTGGTCGCAACTTTTGTTGGCATTATATCTGAGCCATTTCTGCCTTAATTTCTCCGCTTTGAGGGCTTGATGGGCATCCGCTTTCCGGGAAATCGCCGTAGGTTGGTGATGGAGAGTCTCGAGAAGATGTCCGGTCGTGCAATGGTCGAGGGCACCGCTTAAGCTTGGTCGTGACGCCTTATGATTTCTTCTGCTTTTAAGCCTTGCCGTTGGCTGGAGCACATAGAGCCATTCAAAATGAATTTGCTATTAATTTGGGTTGCCTTCTCGACCACCACATTTGGCCTTCTGCCCTTTGAGGTTGGTTTGGCCACTTTCTCTGGTAAGGGCTCCGCAATAAGAGCGCTGCCGGCTGGATAGATCATGATTGTACCAAACTGGCGTGGAGGCTTCTCCTATTGCTTCATGAGACTCGCCAGGAGGATCACACGTGCGTTCGTTTTGACCACGTAAGCCACCAGAGTTGCATTAGAGGCAAGTTCTTCTTAGGAGATGTGGTTTCTAAGTTCGAAATTATGTGAAAGCTGTTAAGCTGCACAAAAAAGCATGATTTCATACATATATTCATTGAGATCACATGAACGCTTCACCCGAAATATGGAAGAAGAGAAATGTCCCATCAGGCTTGCCAGAATCTGTAGAGTGTTTTTCGTCACCTCATTAAGATGGGAATACGCGCGTTTGTCAGGTATGTACAGATTCCTCTTGCATGGCAGGGGTTTGGTGATTGTGGGTATCCAAATCCCGGCAGCCGCAGACTAAGTTTCTGTTAATTACCCCACTTTTGGAGCGAAAGAATCTCCGATTGACTGGTCAAACTGGTCATGCGAACTCAATATGAGATGTTGGTGTTTGAAAGTAGTGCAGAATGGCGTGTTCATTTCATTTTATTTTTTTCTTTATTCTATTTATGATAAAAGAATTTTTTATTTCAAAGAAACATTTTTTATGAAGTGTGGAGGTGAAGCGCGGGCGGACGGGCGTCACGTGCGCTGGCGGGCGGGGCGTCACGCACGCGTGGGCGCGGGCCCAGGGTTGCGTGTACCGGATTTGGAATTAAACTTTTTAGATTTTATTTTGGAGTTAAACTCCAAAAAGAATTTTAGTGGAGTGGAGTTAAACCCGAAAAGATTTTCCTCTTTCTCTTTGAGAAGAAACTCAATAGGGTTCTCCTGAAATTTTAAGATTTGGATTTTAGGAGATGAAAATAGACCCTTTTTCTTTTCTGGAGTTTTGGGAGGCGACTTTCCATTCTCCTTCCTTTTTGGATTTGATATGAGAGTTATACTCTTCTTCAATGGGTTTATGGTGAAATTTTATTTAGTTTTGAGAAAAAGAAAGAAAACCAAGCTCTTGATTTAATTGGAAATGAAGAGAAAGAACTTGAGAGGGAGGAGATGGAGGCACAAGCCGTAATATTTTTGAAGGGGATCAATCATGTTTCATTTTATCATAATGTTGCCTTATATAGACTTGCAAATTTACAGTCCCCTGAGCTTTACAAAATGCCATTTTACCCATCTCATGCCTCATGTGCTTATTTATTTTTGCACATGAGCCATTGGCTTTACAAAAATTTGGCTTTTTGCCGATTTATTTTACATTTATGCATGAAAATTATATCAAACTTATATATTACATAATTTTCTTCTTAGCATGGGGGAGGCCGACCTCTTCATGTTCGGACTCGACTTGGGTATGAGCCTGCTTGACCTGGGCTTGAGCCCGCTTGCTTGGACTTGGGTTCCGGCTTGGGCCCACTTGACTTGGATTTAGGCTTGGGCCCACTTGATTTGGATTCAGGCTTGGGCCCAGGCCCACTTTTCGGGCTTTGGGTTTGACTTATTGACTGGTTGACCTCGACCATGAGGTGTAATTTTTGACCTCAACATATACACTTCTAGTTTATAGTAATATTGTTCGTGATATTTTCTCATGCCTAGTTAATGAAATAAACTCATGGTTCATGTTTCTTGTTTCCTATCATACGCAACATGAGATGAATGCAGAGTTTGTCTAGGATACACTCAATAGAATTTTAAAAAACAAACCCCATCATCTTTATAGCCCATTAGATTCACAATGGGATGTGATGTGAATAAAAGGTTTTGTTCTTTCCAACTAGCATTATTGCTCATACACATTTTAAAGTGGATCTGATGTTTAGAAAGGGGATATGCTTCTAAATCCTTACATATACATATCAGTTAGAATATTGTTTATGCTGCATGCCTTAATATATTAGGTACATTGAAGACCTCTATCAATGTTCACTTATTCGAAACTTTTGACATTCTCAAATTAAAATCTGTTCTTGTCTGTATATAATGCCATTGTATATGAAATAAGGGAAAAAAGAAGATTTGACGATGTCTAATAAAAAGCAATATATCTGGAATTTTGTCTGTTATATTGTTTCAACCAGTCTTCACAGTGTTGAATAATTTGTTGTTCCTTTCATTAGTTGTTTCAGTTTATTTAATTTATTTCCTTCATCTGAATTGAATTAGTTATATTGCTTGTTGATTTGATTTATTCAGTCTTGGCTATTATACTTGTGGGCTTGCTATATGGATTCTTCATAGCAATAATTTGTGGACAGCGCATCAATGAACGTCATTACCATGTTCTGGCAAAACAAGAACTGACAAAGGTATGTTGCAATTTAAACTATAACTTGAATATATTCATCTTACGAAACTTTGAAAGTCCCCGTAAATTTTTCGAATTTCTTTTTGAATAGTTGGCCACAATATGGTGCATAGGGTTAAGAAATTTTTTAGAATTGCTTGCGCTATGTTAAACCTATATAATTTATATCCATCTTTTTTCTAATGAGAAAAGGCGAAAACTCCCCAACCCGCTTGTTAAATTATTCCTTTTCAAGCCTGTTGTAGCTAGGGAAATCAATCAAATGACAACTTGTATTTGTGTCCACAGAAAGTTGGTATTCCAAGATTGAATGCAGAACTATATATAATGTTCTCAAATTATCAGTTACTATGATTCAGGAGTATATAGTGGAAAGCCGAGACGATGACAAGAAGTTGCCGAGCTTGAACCTTGCCATGTCACGGAATTGAGAAATTTGGGGCTCTATTAAGATGTGAATCCATGCTTAAGACCATGTTTTCTGGGTAAAATACCTTTTAAGAATGCCAATAATCTTGTTGATATTGTTGCTCACAATGTTTTTAAAAAAATATTTTCTAACCGAGCCGAAAGAAGCTAACCGATTTTTATATGTTTCAGTTGCAATTTATTCAATAGTTGCACTTAAGTCTATTTGTTATCATGCAGACCCTTTTGGAATTCAACTGAAGGTCCGTCAGTTAGGAGCTTCAGCGAGCTGTGATTGCAATGTAATTCATATCGATTATTCAAATTTACGCAAGCATTTCTGTGCTCGAGTTCTTTTCCTTTACAACATTTGTAATTATGAGACATGTATAAGAGCGGCAAATAAGGAACAAACACAATTCATTGGTCTGTACAATACAATATTCTTTATTCAGAAATTAGAGCTCAAGATTTTGGTATGATCGATAAATATGGAAATCCAACAGGACCCTTTTTTTCCAATCCGCTATCAATTATACAGTCTTTGGGTGCTAATATTCCCAACAAAGCCAACTCTCTTTTGATAAAAGATTCGACTGACTCAATATGCGAGTGCTTGGGGGCACACAGCTGGGCAGTGGTGGATCATCTGCACATCGGGTTTTTGGTTCCAGCAAACAAGCCGGCATACCAATCAACTATAGTCTCAGAGAATGCTTGCGAAAAGCCCTAAAAAACGAAGTACAAGAGCAATAATCAAGAATTACATCCAATGATCTAGTTAACAAAAAACAAGCATGTGGATATTTTAGGAGAAATTTCATCACAGTTAAACAATCATATACTAAAAAGATGCAGATCAGGAACCTACAGTCACTTGTGATAAATACAGATTCATTAAATTTTCATACATCTACCCATGCGTTTAATTTATTCTCTGCATGGTGTACTTACAATATTACAAACTGTACATGCATGGCTACCCTTTTAATTTGCTTGTTAATAAGCCATCAGAAAAAAAGTCATTTTGGAATCTCAAAGCATGGAAAGCAACAGCAGCTACAATGCTATGTGAAGCAGAAACTCGATCATACAAAGCCTCAGAATGAATGTGATGCGTCCACCATCTTCATCCGATTACAAGTCCTCATTCCTCATCATCGGATTGTGCTGTTGCCTTCTTCGACTTGCTCTTCGTCTGATTACCTGTAACCAACCCAATTCAAATTTGATTAAAATCTTACAAAATCAAGGAAAATATATATATAATCTAATGCAAAGGTAATCAACAATTCTTGAAATTCACACAGATATTAACTGATTGAATCCAATACTAGCCATGGGAAACCTATAAGAACACATAAATCCCAATATTTTCGACAACGCCAAAATGACAAGAAGATTGTGCGTGATGTGCTGTTACTGCCACATCAGATCTCAAAAATCTTGCTCCCCTGAAGCAATTGCCCCCTTTACTACCGATATTTTTTTTTACCAGACTCTTAGCAAACATGTTAGATATAAAAAGAGTTAAACCAAACCACAAGCAGTGGACACGAAATTTAATAATCTTCGCATTTGCACCCTGATGAATAAAATAATCTTCTCGGCATCATTATTTATGCAAAGGTAGAAAGAGACGCAACATAACGATGAACCTTTCTAATATGAGCATAACAAAATAAATACAATCATCCGCAATCATATAGCAAAGCTCTAATACAGGTCAGCTTCATAAACCCTCCCTGCTCTCCAATTTGATATCTTTCTCTACAGCAAATATCTCTTGTTCTCTGTCAAATCCAAGCTGTGTCAATTACTCATATGTCCACTCAAACACAATTATTAAATGTGCTACGCAGCTTCAGTAAATCTGCAATGCTTCTATCAAAGGCACCAATTTTAACCGTTTCATCCCTAACAATTGCATTTCCCACGGAAATTTCATCTGCAAGTTCCAGATAATTAACTTCTTTCAAATCAGAAGACCAAGACTCAAAGCTCCATTGCAAAACAGTAACAAAAATACTCTAATCCTGATTCTTGTGGATTAGCTGCATGGGGACCTCCTTATTCTCCCACTGAACTCTACTAAGGACCATTTTTTCTATTAATATTGCAGCGCCCGTTGACACGTAATTAAAGAATCTTTCACATATATGATAAATCCTGTCACTCCTAACTTGACCAATGTCGTCCAACCCACTTCAAAACAATTTTCCATAGTACTTTGTCCAAATGATGCTGGGTAGGATGGACTCTATTAAAACTAGACAACCAAGCTATAGCCAATACAACAATGCATCTATTAAAAGTTCAAGCATAAAGTTATCAAATCATGTATCATCTTTCTTGAAATAATGAAAATGATGCAATTAAACACCCCTTCGAATGTGTGATAAATACCATATATTTCATGTGATCACTTAGTGAATATGATACATGATACACTTCAATCTATGTAAAATTATGCTTATCAATGCCCAACCCCTTACAAAGGTGACCTTCAAGTGAATCTCATAAGGTGACTAAAACCAATATATTTTTTGAGCCTGTCCGCAGAAATGAACAGGAGGTACCGTCTCTATTGTAAGGATATCTAAATGATTCCTTTTCCTCGATTCAGTCCAATCAAGGGTCATTTTTTCTATTGAATGAACAAATACAAGATCCTTTTCTTTTCTTGGTTCAGATTAACTTTAGTTCGTAATCCTATCATAGCATCAGGCTTTTATGGGTTAGAGCCAACCTCAGCCTCCTCGTGCACCCATCATGCACAGGGCCGGATCATCTCAAATGGCCCGTCCTATCTTATCTTCTGATTAATGTCACTTTAGCTTCTTAAGTAGTCAGTCATCTCTTATCTAGCTTGTATCAAAATTGCCATTTAAGTGCTCGTTCGTTTCAACATCTCTATTTTAATTCTTCTTTTATTTACATTCTTGTTTGAACACGACTCATGCAAAGCATAATGCGTGAGTGGTCTTATGGATCGTCTAAAAAATTCTGTCTATCCACATGGTTATGGTTATACTATAGGCTAATAAGCACTTGTACTATACTAACCATAGGTCTAATAACAATTGCCTCCTGTCCCCCACTCATTAGTAATAACTCAGTAAAAGAGATAATCCATCTTCAAAATTTCCTAGCAAGACTTTCCAAGCAAAGGTTTCCTTAAAATTGAATCGTTCTCCCGTTTCTTTTGGCAATTTTCTAATGTCAAAAATCATATGTTTGAGATTTATCATGTCAATCTATAGGATCTTTTTATTCTAACACTTCAATCTATAATTTGATTCCAGAAATCCCTTTCATAATATTTAGTATCATCTACAACGAGCATATACCAAGAACTCTCATCTTGATATAGACCTACTAACTACGTCTATAACAGATTCAAATAGGTAAGAATTGAATGCTAAACAAGGACGTAAGCTTATTGTGACAAGATTGGTTTTTCCTCTCTTCAGATGTAAACTTATTGTGACAGAGACATGATTTTCCTCTTATGATGTGAGTATATTGTGACAGGGATTAGCATTTCCTTTCTAAATATTTTCACAATAAATTCTGGTCCATTATACATATCCGGCATCAATGTAACATTGCTTTCTTTTTTTAAACCAATGACGTAATCTCGCTTGGGCCTAATCAAAAGCTTTCTCTAAATCAAATAAACCACATGCTTGTATCATCTTCTTCCTATATCCATCTCTAGATCGATTTCAAGGGAATAGCTTTAATCATAGACTCTCTCACATAATATCAAATAGTATAAAACTATAAATTCATAAATCAATCAATCTTTCTATTAATATTAGCTTAGATGATCTCTACCAAAAAAAATTGAGAGTTAGATTCTATAACAACTTTACAGCTAGTAATATCTCATATGATAGATATTAAATCCTTCAAGCATTATGGTCCTTATAACCTAACAACTTTCATTTCCATACAACTAAAAAAGGAATAAAAGTGGTTGTTTGATAGGTTCTAGGCCTGTGTTTTTGAAAGCGACATAAAGATGACATATTTTCACGATGATTGATGCATATGGTCATTCATATTCCACAAATTGATAACAACCAGATCACCATATGCATCATAATAAACAAATGAATAAATAACCAACGCATAAAACGAACAAATTATGCTAAGTTTCCTAAAAACCAAAAACCTATAACCAAAATTAGCCTGAAATGAGGGCTAGACAGCAGGCCAAATCCAAATTCACAGGCTTCCTACCGATTCAAAAATTAAATCCCCAAAAGAACCAAACTTTTTTCTCCAGAATCAAAACCCTAATAACAAAACACGTCTAAAAATTACCTTCAACAAAGAAAGCAGCCGAAGGCCAGCCCCGCGCGGTCCTAACCGCCATCTTCTCCTCGTCGTTCATCGGATCCAAACACGACGTCTTCAACGACCTCATAAGATCCGCAGCCGCGACAGCGGTCCTCTTGCTCTTGGGCGGGACCCAATAAGACGAACCGGGTACAAACGGGATCCAATCAGGCGCGGATCTTTGAGCGTATATGTTGTGCAACGCGTCCTCGATCTGCCTCGCAACCATCTGAACCTCGGTCTCTCCAGAGGACCCGGATCCGATCTCGATCTCGATCTCGACGTAGGTCGCCTTGCTCGAGCGGCTGGATTTGGCGCGGAAAGGGGTGAGGATCGAAGGCGATAAGGTTCGAATTAGGGTTAGGGTTTGTGGTTTGAGGGTTAGGGTTTGAGTGAGGACGCGAGACATGGAGAATTTCTAGAGAGAGAGAGCGAGCGAGAGAGAAGAAATTAGAAGACGAGGAGGAGAGAGAAAGGTGGGTGGTTATATAGAAGCGGTTGCGGGGGTGGTGGGGCACGTGATAGGCGCGCGTTCGAGAGGGGTCCATGGTTTTGTCTAATCCTGTGGATTAGTATTATTGATCGCTATTTCCCACTTAATTAAAATTTAAAATATAGATTTTGCTGATGCAATTTATATTTTACTTAGGAGCAAAGATTAGCTGCGCACTGTTCCAACACAACATACTTAAAAGCTTGGTGCAGGGTCCACGTACTTAAGTGCATGACCAGTTGAATTTGTGAGTGTTGTATAGTTTACTGTATAGAAATCGGTTCTCCCTAAACTTGGTTAATAAAGCGAACCGATGGTGCATTGATTTGCTCCGCTTCATCACGAAGCGGATAAAATTCATTTCGTGATGATGTACAGAATTTAGCGAGACGATTCGCCTCGCCCACCACGAATTGGGAAAGTGAACGGATTCCCAACCTTTCTGATCGTGCTTTGCCGTAGTTCGTGTCGTCTCGAAAATGTTGCGATTCACCACGAATCGGCAAGACTGGCCGATTCGCCTCGCCTCGTTGACCGATTCATCTCGCACTCGCCGTCCAACGGCCTGCTCGACGAACCGTCTCGTCTCGGGTTCGTTTCGTCCCGTCTTGGAAATCTCATCCAACGGCTTCTAACGGTCAGATCTAGGCGAAACGAGGCGAATTTCGATTCGTCTCGCCTTGTAACGGATAGAAATGGGCAAAAAATCCCAAAAAAAACCCTGAAAACCTATAAATAGCCCCCAAACTCCATTTCTTCTCATTCCAAACTCTCTTCTCTTGGAAAAAAACAAAATTTTTTCACTCTTTAAAAAAAATTAATCTAAATCTCAATACTATTGTGGCAATTTCCATCCCTCTAAAAAATAGAAGCTCCGATCCGATCCTCCGACGGTCTGATTCCGAGTTTTCGAAGCTCCGATCAACCTATTCTTCTCTCTTTCTTGTTTTTTGTTTTTAATTTATTATTTATAATTTTCTACTCTGCCCCGTTTTTTTTAACATTTAGTTACATTATTGAAATGGAGGGTTCATCCGCCTCATCTCGAACAAAAAACGGAAGGATCCACCCGTATATCATGTCACGCCTCGCTTCCTAATAGACAGAAACGGTGACGTGGCAAGCCGCGATGTATTTATTTCGAGAAAGTTATTTCTCAGAATAAATACGCTAAGCGTAAAATAAGCAATATAAAATGACAAGAAATAAACATGAGATTTAGACTTCAACAACTTTATTTACATTCAACTTGAAGTATTTACAATACATAAGTTCAATTGAAAGGAAATACAATACAAGAAGAGAAATGGCTAAACATGTGGCGTATATAAACTGAAAAAGATAGCCAGTCTAGTCCTGAGTCGTGATCTGGTCGTGCTCTTCCTCGGTGGTGTCCACCTCCTTAGTCTCCACAGTATCCGACGAACATTACAAGAACAAAGATGGGTGGAATCCCCGTCAGCGAATTTTCGCTCGGTAAGTCCCCAAGAATTGGATGTGAAATATGAAGTATAATGATAAAGAAAATGTATATTATGAAGTAATGGACTAGGAGATATGTTGTTTAAGCATGTCATTTAATATAAGTATGGCAATTTTATTTAACATGCAATTCTTTATATATTATGGCAAAATAACATGAGCATAGTATGGCCGTGTGGTGTAGTTATAGCGAGCATGAAATAAGTGTCCTAAAAGGTCTTTACATAGGTCAACTTAGGTAACGTAAGTTCAAGGGTGAATGTCAACCAATCTCAAGAGTATTCTTGAACCCAACAGGCTGTAATCCAGGGATAAGGAATTACGGGCCCGAATCAAGTGTTAGTAACGGGACTTCAACCTAATGTTGAAGTATTCTAAACTCAACAGGCTATAATCCAGGACCAAGGAAACACAGCCCCTCATGATAGCTTGCTTGTGTTGGTAGACATGGATTCATGATCTAGGGAGACTCCTGAGATTTCGTTGGATTCACATATGAATTATCCCAACACCCCGTATATTCTATATTACAGTTAAAATTACTATCCTTGCTCGAATCCATGAATACATCAAGTGGCAAGATTGAGTTCATATTAATATCAAGTATTCGTGTCAAGTGTTCATGTATTCATGTCAAGTTGTATTCATAGTTCGAGTCAAGTCAGTTTCAATAGCGACCATTGTGTTCTGGTATTCATGTTAAGCTCATGTCAAATTATGACCAGGGTTTGGTCAAGTCAAGTATACATGTTTGAGTTTGATATTGATTTCGAGTGTTCAAGTTCATAATTAGGTATTCGTGTTTGACCTTGGATTCAAGTTTGAGTTTGGACTCAGACTGAGTCAGATGCTTGTACTGATTTAACTCTTGAATTTTTAGGTTCGGGAGTCATCGGCAACTGCAGTACATGAACGGCAGGATTTGTGTCTTTGTCCAAGACAATTGCCATTGATAACACCTTTAAGTTGTCTATCTTAAATAGGCAAGCACTCACTTTCTACGGCTCCCTGGTGTCACGCCCCGCTTCACAGTAGACGAAAACGGTGACGTGGCAGGCCCGCAACGTATTTACTATGAAATAAATACGTTAAGCGTAATTTAGCAATATATATAAATGAACAAGACTGACAAGTAATATAAAATAAACAACAACTTTAATTACATGCAACTTTACATACAATTATTTGAAAAGAAAAGATACAATGAGTAAAGCAGTGCCTAAACAATGGCATACAATATGAAAGTGCAGGTAAACTAGTAGTCAGGCTGAGTGGTGAACTGGTCTAAGTCCTCCTGGCTAGGCTTGATCTCCTGAGAGTCCGGTCCTCCTGACGAACATTCCAAACTGTCACGTCCCGCTTCCCAGAGTGCGCTAAGATCGGCATGTGATAGAGCCAACCATGCTACCTGTGGCTAGGAAATATCCCTCTACAGTCACATTACGGCTGTCTATAAGATATCAAGAACAATAGAAATAAAATAAATTATCTAGTACATGTCCATATGCCAGAATAAACGAGTCAAGAAATAATATGCAGAAGCAATAAATCCAAATAACAATAACATCTGGAAAGTACGTCCCAAAATACGGGCTCACATCAGGAATGAAAGTACGAAAATAAAACTAAACATACTAGCTACCAACAGGAACCTCACTGCTCGGCCTGTTGGCTGAAATACTCCTGAATGGCCCGCGACAGAGATAGAGTATCTGGGCCATGCAAAACTCAAACGTCGGTGCGTCATAATATCAATGATAATAAGCAACCAGGATGTAACGAGATATACAGGCATGAATAGTAACAGTAATGAGTGTATAACAAGTAACACGGGTATGTAACAGTGAAGTGTATACGTGCGGGTGAAGTACGGTAAATAATCTAAACTGTGCTACTGGGTTATCTATTCTAAAGTTATTCGAAATCAATTGATGTACTTCTTATGTAACTCAAAGAATATGTCCCGTTACCCCCCGGGACCACGGATCAAGATATGTGAACCAAGAATGGTTCTGTCCCGTTACCCCCCGGGACCACGGATCAAGAAGAATCACGAATGATTTTTTCCCGTTACCCTCCAGGACCACAGATCAAGTAATACCTTTTAAGTTACACTAAGTTCCACCTTTGATTTCCCCATACTCCCAAGGTTATGTGTTCAAGTCAGGTATTGATAAACTGGAGCTAATGCCAACACAGGATCAAGCAGGTACAAGTTTGTCTATGCAGACAACAGGATACGTCTGTCAGGACAACATGTCAGGATTGTTGGCATTAGAAACATGATCAGGTAGCAGTCAAGTAGTGGTGTATTAGGTCATGACATATAGTGCACAGGTATCAAACGGATGCTCATAATAAAACTGTAGCAAGTACGGATGCACGATAAAAGTACGGATGCACAATAAAACACGGATACACAAATATCTATCAGGGATTACATCTACAACTCTATGACTATGTTGGATGCACATTATCAAGCATGGGGTACTAATGTAACAATAATATGAGTTAATGTAATATGGCATGCAACTAGGTATGCAGAATTAATGGTATGGATACACAATAAAACATGGATGTTCAATTAACTATCAGGGGTTATAACTACAGTTCCACGACTATGTAGGATACACATTATCAAGCATGGGGTGTTAGTATAACAGTAATATGAAATAATGTGCCATGGCATGCAACTAGATATATAATTAATGGGATGGATGCACAAATATCGATCAGGGGTTACATTTACAGCTCCAAAACTAAGTGGGATGCACATTATTAAGCATGGGGTGTTACTATAACAATAACATGAATTAATATGATCTGTAGTTGCAGTTACATATATAATAGATGATATGGATGCATACGGGTATCCGAAAACAGTAAAACTTTAATATGGATGTATAATGCAATCAACATTTAATATTTGTATTCATATGGATGCAAGATAAGTATTATAGCATGTAGCAAGATAAACTTGTATGCGACTAGATATTTAAATAACAGTATGGATGCATACGAGTATCGAAAAACTGTAAAATTGTAATATGGATGCATAACTAAACAATATGTAATATTATTATTCGCATGAATGCAAAATATAGTAGTATAGCATGTATCAAGATAAACTTGCTTGAACGGATCTCACGACGGGGTGTAAACGCAGCGTCCGACGTCGGGTAAACGTCGCAACGTACACACGCGCACACGAGAGAGGTCCAGGCAAAGCAAGAAGGTGACCGTGCTGGCTGGGGATGTCCACTGGGTCTCGCGGATCAGCAGCGGCGAGCACGGCTCCGGCGATCACTGGAAAATACGAATCAAGGAAAGAGAAGAAAAGAAAAGAAGAAGAAGAAGAAGAAAGAGAAGAAGAGAAGGGGCTGTGGGTTCTCTTGTGTTGCCTCGGGTCAGAGGAGTTGAAGAGGGGTGACGTCGACGATAGGGTCAAGCTCCGGCGACGTGGGTGTGCAGGCAAGGGTTTAGGCAGTGGGTAATCTTGGGTCGAAGGGGTGTGCAGGGAAAGCTCTGGTTGTTTGGGATGAAGTGATGGTGGTGGTGGTGTCAGGAGTCGGAGGTGATGATGAGGGAAGGGTCGCCGGCGATGGGAGGCCGGCTGTGAGGGTCGCGGGTGATTAGTGATGGCTGCGGTTGTGAGGGAGTGGGGTTGCTGGTGTTGAGGTTTGTTCCCGCAGAAAATTTCTGCGCAGAAGAGTCCAAGGTATCAAATGGAAGCGATACGCTTAAGGAAATGCGAACCAATATCTTCCGGCCTGTATTTTGATAAGTTTCCGAAGAAGGAACTATTAAATTCTGATGGTATTGGAAGAATCTCGAAAAACCCTTCGATTTGATATATTATAGGCCTCATAATTCATCCGGGATCAAAAGTTATGAGGTATCACGTGTCCACACGTGATTGACCTTTAAGAACCCGCTGGAGGAGTTAAAAGATATAATAAAAACTCAGAAAAGACCCAATGGGGCATCACGTGCTCACACGTGACCATGGGTCACGTGCAGACACGTGATGGGCTTTTAAAGCCTCTAAAATAATGAATAGAATTTAATTCTAAAAGTCAGAAAATACCTCAATGAGGTATTACGTGCTTACACGTGACCAATGGTCACGTGTTGACACGTGATGGTTAAAACAACAACATAAACAAGCGGCTGTTAAAGGAACCAATTTGGGGGTCACGTGCTCACACGTGACCAAGGGTCACGTGCCAGCACGTGACAGGCTTTGAAAGCCTTACAGTTTAATAGAATTAAAATTCTAAATTTCTCTAAAATCTTTCGAAACAGAATTAAAATTCTAAATTTCTCTAAGTCTTTCCAAATGGAAAAGGATTATGGGGACCGTTGGATTAAAAATCCAATGGTGATTAAAAACCACCAATTTATGGAAAAATCTTAAATAAGGAAAGATCTCCCCAAATCTCACCGAAATAACAAACAGAATATCTTTTGGATTTAAAATCCAACGGTGAATAAAATTCACTGAATGATCTAAAGGCTTATATTAAATACGAAAACAAATCAAATCTTTCATTGAGAGATTTGCTGAACAAATTGATTCTTTTCCTTCTCCTATAAATAGGAGCTAAGAAAAGAAGAGAAGGGACCTTTTTTTTTGGAGAGAAGAACAGAGAGAGGAGAATTTAATTCTCAAGGGAAGAAAAGAAAGGAGAATTTAATTCTCAACAAAGAAAACCCTAGGTGAGAAAAGAAAGGGGATCAAAATTTCAAACAGAGAATTTAATTCTCAAAATCCAAGAGTTTAACTCTTATACAAAAAAAGAACTTAGTTCTTCTTCTAGTTGAAGATCTGCACAAAGCACATCTCCCCATAAGTTGAGAATTTAATTCTCATCGGGTCGAGATCCTGCCATGCAGATCCTAAACTTAGAAGGGGAATTGAGTTTTGAGAATTTAATTTTCCTAAAACAAAACTAGGGTTCAACCCTAATCAAGAATCTAATTCTTTTACATATCTGGGAATTTAATTCCTTTAAAAAGAAATCAGGGTTTTATCCTAAATAAGAATTTAATTCTTTCACAATAGGAATTTAATTCCTCCAAAATTATAATTAGGATTTAACCCTACAGAGAATTCAATTCTTAAAAGATCTCTGTTCATGAAAAGGACTAGGGTCACGTGCCCCCACGTGACCCTTGAAAAGATCCATGAAGAAAAGAAGTTTTGAGGCAATGCCCCACGTGCTCCCACGTGACTCCCAAAACGCAGAAAAAAAAGCAAAGGAAATGAAAGTTTTGGGCGCTCTCACGTGTTATCACGTGACCCCTCAGCAAATGCTTTAACAATTGGCGCACAGATCCCCATCACGTGCCAACACGTGATGCTCTAAAATAAAAATAAAAGTGTTTAACACTTATTCGCAGATTTGAGGATAAAACAAAAGGAGATCTGGCTCCACATTTAGGGCACCCTCACGTGTCCCCACGTGACCCCTAACAAATCTCTTTAATATCCAATGGATGGATGCCTATCACGTGCCCACACGTGATGACCAGAGAGTCAAAAAGTGTTTAACATTTATTTGCAGAACAAAGTAAAAGGAAATCTGGCCCCATCTTTAGATGCCTCACGTGCTCACACGTGATGGCCTGAAAGCTAAGTGTTTAACACTTATTTGCAGCCTTAAGGGTAAAATAAAGGAGTTTCGGCCCAATCTCAGGCGTCTCACATGACCCCACGTGACCACACCATTTGTAATGTTTAACACTATTTTTAAAGCGCATCACGTGGGAACACGTGATCGTCAAATACCTTGTAGTGTTAACACTATTTCAAAACCAACCTAGCCCAAAATGGCTAAGTTTTTCCAGAGGCAGGATTCCCCTTTGACTGAACTTCAAATATACCTTTGTTTTCCAAACTTGATCATTTCACATGACATTCAAAGTAAACTCCAGAGCCATGATGAATGGTCAGTGCCTAATAAAAGCCAAAATGTTGTCAGAGCCCCCAAACCTCTGTTTAGCACTGCTGCATGATGAGGGGCTGAACCCAGACAAATGTCTAATGGCCCAAAAGGCCAATATTTCAAACATAATTGGACTTAGCCCAAACTGGCCATAAGTCCTCAAAGCATCTTGAACTGAGCACATCTGCTCTTTCAACCAACTCATTGGTTCAAGGGTATATCTCTGAACTCCTCTGATACTTGTCGTTGTAATCCTTCAACGACGACAGAGAGGCGACGGGTCCCAACGACCACACATGAATACGGACTGCGGGGTCCCTAAACCCATGGACCGAAACGTCCTTAAACTAATATTGGACCGAAACGTCCTTAAACTAATGATGGACCACTACGTCCTTAAACTAATATTGGACCGAAACGTCCTTACTAATGATGGACCACTACGTCCTTAAACTGGCGATGGACCGAAATGTCCTTAAACTAAAAATGGACCACCACGTCCCCAAACTGGAATATGAACCACTACGTCCTTAAACTGGCGATGGACCGAAACGTCCTTAAACTAATAATGGACCACCACGTCCCTAAACTGGAATATGGACCACCACGTCCCTAAACTGGCACAATAGAGCCTCCAAATGCTCTTTTGCCAGATCTAAACGGTCCCATTTAAGTTAATCTTAGCCCCAAATACGGCTAACGTATCCTTAAACATTTAAATGGACTATAAAACTTTAAATCGATTTTGGTTCGAGGGTACATCTCTGAACTCCTCTGACACCTATCGTTGTAATCCTTCAACGACGTCAGAGAGGTGATGAGTCCTGACGGCCATATATTAAACGGATCACCACGTTAAGTTGATCTTAGTCTCAAACAGGACTAACGTATCCTTAACGAACGTTTAAGTTGATCTTAGCCTCAATACGGCTAACGTATCCTTAAACTAAAAACACCAAACCCAAATCTAAGTAAATACGGATTTGGACTAATCCACGTCCTACGGGCGACGGCATTACTCAGTCTCCGTATACAATCCACGGGCAACCACAAACAAAACAAACACTCACGACACGAAGTGAAATTCTGGAGAAGGAGAAAGTTGTTACCGCGATGCGGTAGCGTAATTAACTGCAGGGGCTTGCGCCTGCAGGGAAGAGCGTCCCCACAATCAAAAACCCCTCAACCGAGGGGGAATCTGACGAAGTCTGCTACATCGGCCGCATCCGTCTAAACCTCCGGTACACGGTGCCATAAATCAACTTGGCATCTTCGGAGAGGTAGACGGATAAAACCATATAGCATCTGCCCCGGATCTCAGGCTATACGTCCTCACGTCGCGGCCGCCATTTGTAGAGGAACAGATTCTGGCACGCCCGGTGGGACCTTTTCCTCTTTCCACTCCACACTTCGTGTGTCGTCTTCGCGAACCAATCGCGGTTTGTTAACGGTTGCCTTTGGATTTCAAGTTTACTAAGATTTGGTCTCTTGCTTGGTGCAGAAGAGAAATTAAGCATCGATGGCCTCAACTTGTTCGAAGTGCTCCAACTGCAGCTGCAGCTCGCGTCCGGCCTCAACTGGGGGCATAATTTACGGGCCCCAAGCGGCCTCTCTGTTCACCATACCCGTGGAGCAGATTACTCAAGCCACCACGGGGTTGTTTTTCGGAACTATGCTTCCGCCAACAAGCTTCAGCACCCTTGTGCCCGTACAAGAAGCTCCTAAGAAGTCGGTCTTCGATTACTTTCAGCTACTGCGGCCCCTCCCAACGGGTCGCCCAACACCAGTGCCTCGGTCTTCTCCAGATTGGGCCAAAACTCCTGCGGGCCCACAATGAAGCTTGCAGTCCCAGAAAAGGTTATTTCAAAAAGAATAGCCAAACCTGCTCCTGAAATCGTCAAGGCGGCTTCTCCTGCTAAGAGATCGGTCTTTACAAGATCGACCGTCCCAACCCCCACTCCTACTCCTGCTGATCAAAAAACATCAGTCTTCAATAGGCTGACGCCGGCAACAGCCCCATACCTGAACAGGGGGCAAGAAGAGGCTGTTTCTGTCTCTGAACCAATACCGACGACTCGTCGCGCCCGACGACGCCACTGGCGCCGAATAAGGAAGACTGGGGGCAACTCCCCTTCCGGGATAACTCCACCAGCACCAGCGGTGGAAGTTAATGCTGCTGTTCCAACTGGGAACAGCTTTGAGCTACTGAATAGGGTACGCAGGAACTCGCCAACTGCGGTGCTCAAGAGATCTCCTCCACCGGTAGAGACTGCAGTGGAAACAGAAAAGCCGGAGCAGCCTCCTCAATTGCTGTCCTCCAGGATCTACAAGACATGGCGACGAGTCCGAGAATCTGTCATTGATCCTAACTTCTCTCGCCAGCATAAGAAGTCGAAAGGTCGGTAGGAAGAAACTCCCCTGGTCAAGCAACGAAAGGCGACGACCATTTGGGTGCCCAAAGCAACGACCCCCTCAACTTCTACGGCCCATAAAAGAAGAAGGCCGGAGAAAGTGCCGACGCCAATGACGAATATCAAAGGTGGTGAACCTAAATGCCCTAAGTCAGGGGGCATTGTAGTTCATACCGTCTATGTGGCGTCTGGTAAAGAGGACAGTCGCATATATACGGGTCATCGACCGCTTACACGATCAGTGACCAAAGCGCAGGAGCAGCAGCAGAAGCTCCAAGAGATGATGAACGCTATGGCCGCACTTACAGGGCCAAAAGAAAGCCCTGAAACGTCCTCGGATGAACGCCAAGAGGAAGAAACCGACGCCGAATTCCTTCATCGAATATTGGAGAAGAAGGACAAAGTGGCTGCTGAACAAGCAGCCAACATACAACGTATGGGCCTCCTCTTCCAAGACATGATAGGGATGATGATACAACAAGATCCTCCGGCTGAAGAGCCCCCGATTGTCCTCGGAGACGATAGGGGAGAGACATCAAATCCTCCGCCAGCTTTGTCCACGGCTAAAGAAGATACAATCTCTAAAGCTGATTTGGACGAGTACATAGCCCAACAAATACGGGTTCATCATGCGACTGAAGCAGCTGGCCAGATCGTAAAAACGGGACGGCCATATCCAAGTTGGTACGACCAAATCAAATACCCGCCAGGTTACACAATTCCTAAATTCCATGTCTATAAGGGGACGGGCAATCCTCCCCAGCATGTTGTCTAGTTCAGAGCGCTCTGCGGAAACACCGGCGGTGACGACAAGCTGTTGCTTCGCCAGTTTGTTGGAAGTTTATCAGATACGGCGTTCGAATGGTACTCTGAGCTCCCGAACGACTCTATCAAGACCTTCGCGGAGATGGAGCTGTTGTTTACTCAGCGTTTTGCAAGCGCCAGTGAACGTACCCCGATGACGGCACTGATTAACGCCAGGGTAAAACCAGGCGAGACGTGGGTTTAATATGCTATACGGTGGCGGAACTTATGGTCGAAGTGTGAGCAGCGCATTGAAGAAGCTCTCGCAGTGGGTATGTTTGTGGGAACCCTTGATCTGCAAGCAACCATCTCATAATTTATGATGTTTTTCAAGCTGACTACCTTCCAGGCCTTGATTGACAAGCTAGCGCAAATGGACCAGATGGGCCATAAACCCCCTCTTCCAAAGCCGGACTCCCGAAATGACAAAGGGAAGGGAAAAGCGATTGTTGTCGCTAATGCTCAACAACAACCGAGCGACTCGAAACCGGTTGCTCGTCAAAATAATATGCGTCCATACGTGGGCCTTGAGGAGAGGCTAGGACGCTCTTACTCCTTTCCCCGCGATAAAACGAGGAGGTTATTCGAGCCGGCGTTGCGCAACCGACTCATAAATCTGCCGGATCCAAAACGTCCATTGCAACCAAGTGATGTCAACGAGCCCAACTACTGTCCTTATCATCGAGTACTGGGCCATCCGATCGAAGATTGCTACGTTTTCAAAAATTGGCTTGAAAACCAGTACCGACAGGGCAAATTCACGTTATCGGACAAATAGAAGGTGAATCCCCCGCAGCCCCACACATCTAAGGGGACGAATACGCCGGGGGCAACATGCTCCGTCGTTGAAGAAGCTCCTTGGGAGGTTGTATTATCAACCAAGACAAAGAGGATGCTAAACGATCTTCAGACATGTCCAGTAATTAGGTGGAAGAACACGTTGGAACCGCAGGTCATTGAAAGGATGTTGAAGCCACGTCCAACTCCAAAGACCGATGGTGGTGGCTCAGGCACTCGCAACCGGCCGTCAAAATCTTCGAAAAAGAAGAAGAAGAAATCTAAGAAGCCCGTGAAGCCTGGCGACAAGCGCTCGGACTTGCAAAAGCAAATCGACGCGCTGGAGGAATACAACCAGAAGGCACGGACTCCCATTACATTCCAAGAGTTCCTCAATCACGTCTTTCAAGAGGAAGATGAGGGAGAAAGTTCATCTGATGAGTCTGAAGAACACGTGGCGAGCTGTCATGTGATTTCCCATTCGTTCATGAACGATGATGAGACTTCTTGTACTGAAACGCTGGAGGCAGATACCGAATCAAAAATTCCGGTACCATCAGATGAGATAATTGACACATTCCTTAACGAAGCTCGATTGAAAAGTAAAGCTGATCGAGAACGTGAGGCGATAATATTTGAAAGGGCCAAACGCCAGCGACTTGATGAAAGAGCTGAGGCGATCCCGCTGGAGCAAAACACCTCCACTACTGACAAAAGCCAATTCAAGATGAGGAAAATGTTTGCTAAGGCCATATCAATGGGCATGAAGCTACCATCCTCCGAAGGAAAAATTACTGGTGAAATAGAAATGCACCCCTCCTATTGCTTATATCATCAGAAGGTTTCGCACCCCACTCGAGAGTGTAAAGCTTTCGATAGATGGTGGCAAGGATACGTTGCTCGTCAACAATGCTTTAAGCGGGAAAAGCGCAAAACTCGTCGGGAGCGGAAAAATTCGACCGAAGAGCTTAAAAGAACCACCGACGATTGTCGCATGGTTAGCACCGGCGGGTCACAAGTGCCTATATTCGGGAGCGATTCTGATGAGGAGCTGGAACTTTCCCCTCTCTTTAAAGAGTCCACTTCGGGAAAAGAAGAAGAGCCGAAGATTTGCGAAAATATTCGGCTGCGGAATCGGACGCTGCCTGAAAAGAATCTCGGACCCTCAAACAGAAAAGATAAAGGGAAAGAAAAGGTCTCCGAAGATATCGTCTTAGATGACCAAGTGGTGGAAGAGTTAAGCGCCAAGGACCCGCCGAAGAAAAATAAGGTGGATTACAACGTCTTAGCGCATCTGAGGAAACTACCCTCGCAGCTCAGCATTCTTGACGCCCTTTTGTTATCAAAGGAGGCGAGAGATTCATTGATCAAGGCACTACAAGATCCGGAGCAGTTCCAAGCTTTCCTGGCCGAAGAAAAGATGAAGGATGAACTGGAAGAGGTGCACACGGCCGATGTCACTTTCGGCGATGAAGACCTTCTCCTTGGGACGTGCGAACACAATCGCCCCCTCTATGTCTCAGGATACTGCCATGATATAAAGATAGGCAAAATCCTGATCGATAACGGGTCGTCTGTTAACTTACTCAATGTGCGGGTTTTAAAGGAAATCTGCATGAGCGTTCAATACCTCGCTCGAGACAAGATCACCATCTCCGGATTCGACTCCCAATCGTCAAAGACTCTTGGATCTGTAATACTGACGCTACGCTTCGGACTGCTCGTCACGGACATTAAATTCCACGTCATAGATGCCAGGACATGCTACAACGCTCTGCTCGGCTGACCATGGTTACACGAGTACAACATCATCCCTTCTACACAGCATCAGTGTATGAAATATTTTAGGGATGGTCTCGAGTATACCGTGACGGGAGAACTGAATCCGTTTTCCGTGAATGAAGTTCGCAGATATGAAGATGCCAAATACTTCTTGCCGAATTTTGAAGACACGGAAAGGTGTCGCAAGCCGGAGAATAAAACTAACGCTACTATCCCTGTCTTCGGCAGTGATACCGAGGAGGAAGAGGAGATAGTTTATTCGGGTCCTCCCCAATACACCAAGCCGGGACCGTCCGCTCCTACGTTGATCTTTGGTAGTGATTCGGAGGATGAGGTCCATGCTGTATTCTCTGCTCGACCCTTAATACAAGCGTCCGCCGATGAAGAGAAAAGTCTACAAGTTGCTATGGTGCCGCCTAAACACCGTAAGGAACCGGATGCGCTTGATATCTACAATGTAGAAGAGCTGCGAACGTTCTATATCCCTCCCAGGAGAGAAAGCGAAAAAGAAATTCTGTTCTACCGCTCTGAAGAAACCAAAGTGGAAAAAGAAATCTGGCATGGCGCAGATCCTACGCTGGACAGACTTCAACCCATCCGTCTACCCAGATATTATACGGAAGGTTTGAAAAAGCTGCTGAAACGCCAGGGGATATCCTTCAAGCAGATCGTTCGAAAAGCCAAGTTCTACGACAAAGTCTGGAACGTTCCTGGGACTCAACGTAAGCTGCCTAATAGGAGGATGGAGACGATCGGGCTCGGATACATTCGCTCCAAGAAACGAGAGCTGCTCCGCGACTGTTACGTCGTGCACGACTTCAATGAAGAAGCAGATGCGCAACGGGAGGACACTAATCCTGAACCAGTAAAAGTTCCTGATGCAAAAGTGCCCAGTCCGTCGTTTGAAGAACAAATGGACAGGCTTATAAGGGAAGCTGGTCAAAAGGTTCGAGATGATCACAACCGCGAAATGGCCATCTACGATAAAGCCAAAATGCAACGCCTCCTTCAGCAGGCCGTCGAAAATGAAAGTGTCACTCCGTGTCAACCTGTTATGAAGAAGGCTCGACGCAGAAGCAGAAACAAGTCGAAAGACCAAAAAGGCGCTCAACAGCAACAAAGCGGGGCTAAGAAGCCACGCAAGCGGGAGTCGAGCGTTATTGATCTGTCCCTCATGAAGAAAATGGGTCGAGCGTATCCGTTTCCTCAGGACAAGACGAAGAAGATACTTGAGCTTCCTCTAAAACATCAGATGCTTACACTGCCGGAGTCCAAGTACCCCGAACAAGCAGGCTAAGTCTCTGACCTAAACTATTGCTCTTACCATCGAGTAATAGGGCATCTTCTTGAAGATTGCTTCACCTTCAAGAATTAGGTTGAAGATCAGTATCAGCTTGGCAAATTCGCTCTGTCTGACAACTGGAGGGTAGCGCCGCCACAGAAGCATGAACCCAAAGCCGCAAGAACAGAACCAACTCCACATTGGGATTGGAAGCGGATTCGCACTTGTCACATGATAACAATATTAAAAGAAGGGCCCGAGAACATGGACAACCTTCCCTGGTGCTTCGAAAACAGCAATGATGAGGTGATCTCAGAATTTCCGCCAGCTCCGAAAGAACTGGAGGATGGAATACATACCACCGCAGATAACCTCAAGAAAATTGAGTTGGGGACGCTAAACGACCCGCAACCGACATTTGTCAGCGAGCTGCTATCTGAAGAAAGGGTGGCTGCGTTAAAAGACGTTCTTGTAAAGCATAGAGATTGCTTCGCATGGAACTATTCCGAAATGCCGGGACTAGATCCAGAAGTTGTTGTGCACAAATTGGCAATATCCCCAGACGTCAAGCCAGTCAAACAGGCACCAAGAAGAATGCGGCTCAAGCTTGAGATGAGCATCAACGCTGAGGTCAAGAAGTTAATCGACTCTGGTTTTATTTAGGAGGTTCAATATCCTGAATGGATCGCTAACATCGTCCCGGTGATGAAGAAAAATGGGACGGTACGCATATGCGTGGACTTTCGGGATCTCAACAAAGCCTGCCCGAAGGATGATTTCCCGGTGCCAGTCACTGAACTGATGATAGACAATACGTCCACTCATGAGGTTTTCTCCTTCATGGACGGTTCATCAGGGTATAATCAGATAAAGATGCATCCCGAAGACCAGAAGCATACCGCTTTCCGGACCCCTTTGGGAATATTTTGTTATAAGGTAATGCCCTTCGGTCTAAAGAACGCCGGCGCCACCTATCAGAGGGCCATGACGAAGATCTTCGATGACCTTATACATGAAATCATCGAATGTTATATCGACGACCTCGTGGTTAAGAGCAAATCATACGAGGAACATCTCGAGCACCTAAAAACTGTATTTCGACGCCTTCGACAATACAACTTGAAGATGAACCCTCTCAAGTGTGCATTCGGAGTTTCTTCGGGCAAATTCCTGGGATTCATCATCCGACACCGAGGTATCGAGATAGATCCATCCAAGATCAAGGCGATTATGGAAATGCCTCCGCCAAGGACTGTTAAGCAGTTGCGATCTCTCCAAGGGAAGCTCGCATATATACGGCGATTTATAGCCAACCTTTCGGGCAAGTGCCGCCCTTACAGTCACCTGATGAAGAAGGGAACTCCATTCGTTTGCGATCAAAAATGCCAGGGCGCGCTGGACGAGATTAAACAGTACCTGCAGAACCCGCCAGTGCTTGCTGCTCCGGTTAAGGGAAGGCCTCTCATTCTTTACACAATCGCCTTCGAAGATTCTTTAGGCGCATTATGGGCGCAAGAGAATGACCAGGGGAAAGAAAGAGCACTCTACTATTTAAATCGAGTTCTTCTGGGGGCAGAAAGCAACTACTCTCCTATCGAAAAACACTGCCTGGCGTTGATCTTCACGATAACAAAGCTCAGGCACTATGCATTGGCGCATGAAGTTCGTCTCATATCGAAGGTTGACCCCCTTAAATATTTGATGTCGAAGGCCATATTGACAGGTCGACTCGCTAAATGGGCTCTGCTCTTGATGGAGTTCTCGATAACGTATCAACCTCTCAAGGCGGTGAAAGGCCAGGCCATCGCCGACTTCCTGGCTGAGCACCCGATACCCGCCGATTCTCCTCTAAATTGCGATCTTCCAGACGAACATGCGTTTGATGCAATCGACGGTGGTGATACCCGATGGGAGCTCTATTTCGATAAGAGCATCTTCCGTAAAAAAGTGCAAACAAAGTACCCCTATAATCAAATCGGGGGTAGGACTCATCTTTGTAATTCCGCAAGCTGGGATAATGCGTTTCGCTTTCTTCCTAACAGAGCCGAGGACGAACAATGAAGTCGAATACGAAGCTTTGATAGCAGGCCTCGAGATCGCCATTGACATAGGAATTGAAAACCTCCTCATATACGGAGATTCTCAACTGGTCGTTAGTCAAGTAAACGGCGACTACCAAACGTGTAAACCGGAGTTGGTGAAGTACGGTGAAAAGGTGCAACAACTGTTGACCCAAATTCCCTCCTATACTTTGGAAAGCATACCGCGCGCGGAAAATAGCAAAGCAGACGCGTTGGCCAAACTTGCTAAAGAACTGGCTGACGAGAACCTCGATGACGTTAGAATCGTGGTACAAAGCCGTCGGGTGCTTGCCCCAGCAGAAGTACCCCTGGAATCATCCGAGGAAAAGGGAGCGACTAAGTAGATGACCTTACAAATAAAAGAACGAGAAAAGGCTGAGGACTGGAGGGAAGTCTTCATAGACTACTTTAAGTCCCATCGAATGCCCGAAGATGCGTCCACAAGACATCAGCTCATGAAACGGGCTCTGTCTTTCGCCTTCATCAATGATACTCTATACAAGAGGTCGTTTGATTCTCTGTGGCTGAGATGCCTAGGGCCTGACGAAACGGAAAGGGTCGTTCAGGAAGTCCATGACGGACTTTGTGGTTCTTACCAAGCAGGCCCAAAGATGAAGATGAAGATTAAACGGATGGGCTACTACTGGCCCACGATGATTCAAGACTGCCTTGAGTATGCAAAAAAGTGCCACTCATGTCAAATTCATCGGGATTTCATCCATCAGCATCCAAATCCGCTACACCCGACAGTGGCTAGCTGGCTATTCGAAATATGGGGAACTGACATAGTTGGCCCCATCGAACCAGTATCGTCTAGAGGACATCGCTTCATCCTGGCGACAACCGACTACTTCTCAAAATGGGCAGAGGCAGTACCGTCGAGGGAAGTGAAGACGGAGAATATCCTCCATTTCTTCAAGACGCACGTCATATATCGGTTTGGAACTCCGCGACGGATCATCTCCGATAACGGGCCAGCTTACAGAAGCCACAAGATCAGTCGCTTCGCGCAACAACACAATATAGACTGGAGATATTCTTCAGTTTACAATTCGCGAGCTAATGGTCTAGCCGAGGCCTTCAACAAGACCCTGACGAAGATCATGAAAAAGACGGTGTCCCGAAATAAGAGAGACTGGCACGAGAGACTGCAAGAATCTCTATGGGCGTATCGAACCACGTTCAAGACGGCCACGAACACAACGCCATACGCGTTGGTATTTGGGACGGAAGCAATACTCCCCCTCGAGATAGAGTTACCCTCTCTGCGAGTGGCAGTCCATTACGAGTTGACGAACGAAGAAAATGCTAACCTTGAAGAAACACGGCTCATAGCGCAACAAAATCTGGAAGCTTATAAAGCAAAGATGACGCGCTCATATGAAAGATTGACCCGACCGAGGACATTCCGCCAAGGCGAACTCGTGCTAGTGGTCAAAAGGCCTATGATCCCCAATCGCGCCAAGCGGGGAAAATTTGAGCCAAACTACGAAGGCCCGTACATCATAGATAAAGTTTATCAGGGTGGGGCCTATCTACTCATGGACATGCACGGTGAAAGACCTTTCAGGCCAATAAACGGTCGCTTCCTAAAGAAGTACTACGCTTAATGAGCCATAGCCTAGGTCAATGATAGATGACGACGACTATGTCCGCTCGCTATCTTCCTAAGCTCAAGCTTTATAAGCAGTAGCCAGCCTTCTCCATGCCGGACCGAAACGTCCTTAAACTAATAGCGGACCAAAACGTCCTTAAACTAATACCGCAGCATCTGTAGGCTGACGTGATAAAAAAAAATTAAAAAAATAATAATAAATAAAAATGGTATGTCCATAAGCAAAATAGGCACGGATGAAAACCCAAAAGGGCTCCGTGAGTAAAAACAGCAGGGCTACCGGCGAGTGTTCGTGAAAACCCGAAAGGGCGCGACCTCGTAAAAAAAGGGGAAGAAGAAAATAAAAAGAATAAAAAAAAACGGTACGTCCATAAGCAAAAAGGGCACAGATGAAAACCCGAAAGGGCTCCGTGAGTAAAAACAGCGGGACTACCGGTGAGTGTTTGTGAAAACCCGAAAGGGCGCAACCTCGTTCAAAGACACTTATAGGGTCCTCTCGACCTTGTAAGGAAAAATCACCCGCGTGAGATCCTTACGACTCACAAGGGAGCAGCACACTTAGGGATCCCCACGATTCCTAAGGAGAAAATACACTTGCGAGATCCTCATGACTCGTAAGGAGAACTCTCTTATGGGACCCTCACGGCTCATAAGATTTGAAAGTCTTAAGTTACAGAGACCTGAACCTGTTCTTAAGCAACCCCCACAACCTCCGATATGGCCCTACAAGCGGCTCATACTGACCCTTGTACACAATCCACGGGCGCGAATAAACATTTCCCTAACCAAGTCCCACCCATGACTGGGGATATGTCCATACGGTGAACAACCCTTATAAGTCCTCTCGACTTGTAAGGAGAAAACCCTTTTGTAAGATCCTTAAGACTTACGGGGGAACATACACTTAGGAATTCTCACGATTTCTAAGGAGAAAACACACCTACGAGATCCTCATGACTCGTAGGGAGAAATACCTTTGTGAGACCCTTACGGCTCATAAAGTCAAAAGCCTTAGTCGACAGGATCCTAACCCTGTTTACTAAGCCACCTTTGTTCAACATCGACAGAGGCAAATGATGATTCGCTCGTGGCAATATCCCAGTTGTAGCGATACTGATGCCTAAACCAGTATCAAATTCCAAGTCCTGTCATGGCAAATGATGATTCGCTCCTGACAATATCCCAGTCGTAGCTATACTGATGCCTAAACCGGTATCAAATTCCAAGTCCTTTTACGGCAAATGATGATTCGCTCTTGGCAATATTCTAGTCGCAGCGATGCTGATGCCAAGATTGGTATCAGATCCCAAATCCCCTACTCGCGAGAAAAAATCAGCGAGCCAAAAAAAATGCATATGAAATAGCCGAAATGATGGGGCAACTTGCAACAAAATCAGCAAGTAAAAATGTATGCATACAAAAACAGCCGAAATGATTGGGCAACTCGCAATAAAAAGCAGCGAGTAAAAAGAAAAATAGCCGAAATTATTAGGCACCGCGAAAAATAGCCGAAATGATTGGGCAATCGCGACCTCCGCGATATAAAAGCTGAAAGGATAGAGCATCGCGGAAATAAAAAAAAAATTCTGAAAGAATGAAACTTTTTGCCCTGCAGGTGAGGTCACATTGACCCCTGTATACAATCCATGGGCACGAATAAGGAGGGAACCATACCTTCCCGACAGGCTCCAACGGAAAGCGAAGCCAAATCTCGACGGCTCATAGACAACCTAGAGACAACCTCGACATTTGTCGCAATATTGCAGACACAATGTCAACAAACGAAGCAAAGGAAGATCCCTAGCTTCAGGGTCTCGACGTCGATATCGACAACTTAGAGATCACCAACGGCGTTTCTCCTCATTCCAAACAGATGCAGACGTGACGTCAACAATCGACCTCAGAGTCGCAACGAAACAGAACCATGGCAAAGTCCCTAGTTCCAAATCTCAATGGCCACATCCGCAGCCTGGAGGCCAACAACAGTGGGCTTCCTCATTCCAGCAGGACACAGATGTGACACCATCAAGCGGAGTGATGGCAAAATCCCAGCTTCACCTCAGCATTCGTCTCGATACAGCAGACACGTCAAAGCAAACGAAGCGAAGGCCACATTCCTAGCTTCAACATCTTGACGGTAACTCATATAAAACCGGAAAGACAATCGGAGATCATCTCGCACCAGCGCGGAGTGGTCACCACCACGACATTCGTCTCGATACAGTAGACGAGATGTCAACAACAACGTTCTTCCTCCAACAGGATTAGGACACACCAAAGCAAACGAAGCGAAGGCCAAATTCCTAGCTTCAACGTCTTGACGGTAACTCATATAAAACCAGAAAGACAATCAGAGATCATCCCACATGGAGTGGTCACCACCATGACATTCGTCTCGATACAGAGGACGCGATGCCAGCAAACGAAGCGAAGGCCAAATTCCTAGCTTCAACGTCTTAACGGCAAGTCATATAAAGCCTGAAAGACAATCGGAGATCATCTTGCACCAAGGCGGAGTGGTCACCACCTCGACGTTCGTCTCGATACAGCAGACGCAACATCACCAAAAGGAGCCACGACAAAATCCTTAGTTCCAAACCTCGACGGTTCACCAGCAACCTAGAGACAACCGCGACATTCGTCTCGATACAGAGGACGCAATGCCAGCAAACGAAGCAAATGCCAAATTCCTAGCTTCAGGGTCTTAACGGCAAGTCATATAAAGCCTGAAAGACTATCGGAGATCATCCCACACCAGCACGGAGTGGTTATGACTTATCGGGGCTCTCCAAAATGAGCCTAACCTCAAGTAAAAAGCGGCATGGCAAATTCCTAACGCTTGCTCTTCCGACGGTCAAACTGCCAAGGAGGATTGCTTGAAGAAGTCTTGTCCAGCACCCGAAGGGATCAGAGACACGGCAGTCGCAGGGCTACTCGAACAGCACGATTGCCTATCAAGGGATATATCAGCTGATGCGATGGTACGACGGCCAAAACCCTAAGTACCACAGACCCTAACGGACTTCTGTCGTAAAGAGTAGAGGTTAACTGTGATGTTAGGATATTCTTGCGAGATCTGCTCGATTCATTTCGACTCGTGAGGAAATTGATGTCTTTGCGAGAACTTCTCGATTCGTCTCGACTCGTGAGATAAAGCCTTGGGCAGTAGGGATTAAAAAACCTGTTTCCTAAGCACTGGGACCCTGCAAGTCGGCCCAAAACAGTCTCTTGCATACTATCCACGGGTCACACTCTCCAAATTCGAATCTCGACAAGGAGGGAAACAACCACTTACGAGTCCTTTCGACTTATAAGCGGGAAAATTCTCTTATGAGATCCTTACGACTTTCAAGAGAAAACACACTTAGGAGTCCTCACGACCCCTAAGGAGAAAATACACCTGCGGGATCCTCTCGACTCGTAGGGAGAAAAGTCTTTATGAGACCCTCATGGCTCATAAAGTTGAAAAGACTTAGGTGGAAGATCCTAACCCTGTCTCCTAAGCCATCACCGCCCTGCAAAGAGGTCAAGATGGACCATTTATGAGCCACACTTGCCAAAGCTACATGCCACTGAAATGGAGAAGCTACCCATGAGCATATAAACTACTTCACGCCAGAGTAAGACATAAAAAATGGAAGGGTGCGGCTCATGGGGATGAGGGTTTGGAACTATATATCTTAAGAGTCGAGATTTGAGTTAATGATAAATGACAACGCTTGTGTCCGCTCGTTATCTTCTCAGATCAAGATTCTGAAAGTAATATACCAACCCGAAATTGGTCATACGCTATGCATTACTTTGCACTACTTCACCCACATATATACTTACGTGGGCAGAGTAGTGGGGGGCATTTGTTCCCACCGAAAATTTCTGCGCAGAAGAGTCCAAGGTATCAAATGGAAGCGATACGCTTAAGGAAATGCGAACCAATATCTTCCGGCCTGTATTTTGATAAGTTCCCGAAGGAGGAACTATTAAATTCTGATGGTATTGGAAGCATCTCGAAAAACCCTTCGATTTGATATATTATGGGCCTCATAATTCATCCGGGATCAAAAGTTATGAGGTATGACGTGTGCACACGTGATTGACCTTTAAGAACCCGCTGGAGGAGTTAAAAGATATAATAAAAACTCAGAAAAGACCTCAATGGGGCATCACGTGCTCACACGTGACCATGGGTCACGTGCAGACACGTGATGGGCTTTTAAAGCCTCTAAAATAATGAATAGAATTTAATTCTAAAAGTCAGAAAATACCTCAATGAGGTATCACGTGCTTACACGTGACCAATGGTCACGTGTTGACACGTGATGGTTAAAACAACAACATAAACAAGCGGCTGTTAAAGGAACCAATTTGGGGGTCACGTGCTCACACGTGACCAAGGGTCACGTGCCAGCACGTGACAGGCTTTGAAAGCCTTACAGTTTAATAGAATTAAAATTCTAAATTTTAGAGCTTTGAAAGCCTTACAGTTTAATAGAATTAAAATTCTAAATTTCTCTAAAATCTTTCGAAATAGAATTAAAATTCTAAATTTCTCTAAGTCTTTCCAAATGGAAAAGGATTATGGGGACCGTTGGATTAAAAATCCAATGGTGATTAAAAACCACCAATTTATGGAAAAATCTTAAATAAGGAAAGATCTCCCCAAATCTCACCGAAATAACAAACAGAATATCTTTTGGATTTAAAATCCAACGGTGAATAAAATTCACTGAATGATTTAAAGGCTTATATTAAATACGAAAACAAATCAAATCTTTCATTGAGAGATTTGCTGAACAAATTGATTCTTTTCCTTCTCCTATAAATAGGAGCCAAGAAAAGAAGAGAAGGGACCTTTTTTTTTTGGAGAGAAGAACAGAGAGAGGAGAATTTAATTCTCAAGGGAAGAAAAGAAAGGAGAATTTAATTCTCAACAAAGAAAACCCTTGGTGAGAAAAGAAAGGGGATCAAAATTTCAAACAGAGAATTTAATTCTCAAAATCCAAGAGTTTAACTCTTATACAAAAAAAGAACTTAGTTCTTCTTCTAGTTGAAGATCTGCACAGAGCACATCTCCCCATAAGTTGAGAATTTAATTCTCATCGGGTCGAGATCCTGCCATGCAGATCCTAAACTTAGAAGGGGAATTGAGTTTTAAGAATTTAATTCTCCTAAAACAAAACTAGGGTTCAACCCTAATCAAGAATCTAATTCTTTTACATATATGGGAATTTAATTCCTTTAAAAAGAAATCAGGGTTTTATCCTAAATAAGAATTTAAATCTTTCACAATAGGAATTTAATTCCTCCAAAATTATAATTAGGGTTTAACCCTACAGAGAATTCAATTCTTAAAAGATCTCTGTTCATGAAAAGGACTAGGGTCACGTGCCCCCACGTGACCCTTGAAAAGATTCCTGAAGAAAAGAAGTTTTGAGGCAATGCCCCACGTGCTCCCACGTGACTCCCAAAACGCAGAAAGAAAAAGTAAAGGAAATGAAAGTTTTGGGTGCTCTCACGTGTTATCACGTGACCCCTCAGCAAATGCTTTAACAATTGACGCACAGATCCCCATCACGTGCCACCATCACGTGCCAACACGTGATGCTCTAAAATAAAAATAAAAGTGTTTAACACTTATTCGCAGATTTGAGGATAAAACAAAAGGAGATCTGGCTCCACATTTAGGGCGTCCTCACGTGTCCCCACGTGACCCCTAACAAATCTCTTTAATATCCAATGGATGGATGCCAATCACGTGCCCGCACGTGATGACCAGTGAGTCAAAAAGTGTTTAACATTTATTTGCAGAACAAAGTAAAAGGAAATCTGGCCCCATCTTTAGATGCCTCACGTGCTCACACGTGATGGCCTGAAAGCTAAGTGTTTAACACTTATTTGCAGCCTTAAGGGTAAAATAAAGGAGTTTCGGCCCAATCTCAGGCGCCTCACATGACCCCACGTGACCACACCATTTGTAATGTTTAACACTATTTTTAAAGCGCATCACGTGGGAACACGTGATCGTCAAATACCTTCTAGTGTTAACACTATTTCAAAACCAACCTAGCCCAAAATGGCTAAGTTTTTCCAGAGGCAGGATTCCTCTTTGACTGAACTTCAAATATACCCTTGTTTTCCAAACTTGATCATTTCACATGACATTCAAAGTAAACTCCAGAGCCATGATGAATGGTCAGTGCCTAATAAAAGCCAAAATGTTGTCAGAGCCCCCAAACCTCTGTTTAGCACTGCTGCATGATGAGGGGCTGAACCCAGACAAATGTCTAATGGCCCAAAAGGCCAATATTTCAAACATAATTGGACTTAGCCCAAACTGGCCATAAGTCCTCAAAGCATCTTGAACTGAGCACATCTGCTCTTTCAACCAACTCATTAGTTCAAGGGTACTTCTCTGAACTCCTCTGATACTTGTCGTTGTAATCCTTCAACGACGTCAGAGAGGCGACGGGTCCCAACGACCACACATGAATACGGACTGCAGGGTCCCTTAACCCGTGGACCGAAACGTCCTTAAACTAATATTGGACCGAAACATCCTTAAACTAATGATGGACCACTACGTCCTTAAACTGGCGATGGACCGAAACGTCCTTAAACTAATAATGGACCACCACGTCCCCAAACTGGAATATGGACCACTACGTCCTTAAACTGGCGATGGACCGAAACGTCCTTAAACTAATAATGGACCACCACATCCCTAAACTGGAATATAGACCACCACGTCCCTAAACTGGAATATAGACCACCACGTCCCTAAACTGGAACATGGACCACTACGTCCCTAAACTGGCACAATAGAGCCTCCAAATGCTCTTTTGCCGGATCTAAACAGTCCCGTTTAAGTTGATCTTATCCCCAAATACGGCTAACGTATCCTTAAACATTTAAATGGACTATAAAACTTCAAATCGATTTTGGTTCGAGGGTACATCTCTGAACTCCTCTGACACCTATCGTTGTAATCCTTCAACGACGTCAGAGAGGTGATGAGTCCTGACGGCCATATATTAAACAGATCACCACGTTAAGTTGATCTTAATCTCAAACAGGACTAACGTATCCTTAACGAACGTTTAAGTTGATCTTAGCCTCAATACGGATAACGTATCCTTAAACTAAAAACACCAAACCCAAATCTAAGTAAATACGGATTTGGATTAATCCACGTCCTACGGGCGACGGCATTACTCAGTCTCCGTATACAATCCACGGGTAACCACAAACAAAACAAACACCCACGACACGAAGTGAAATTCTGGAGAAGGAGAAAGTTGTTACCGCGATGCGGTAGCGTAATTAACTACAGGGGCTTGCGCCTGCAGGGAAGAGCGTCCCCACAATCAAAAATCCCTCAAGCGAGGGGGAATCTGACGAAGTCTGCTACATCGGCCGCATCTGTCGAAACCTCCGATACACGGTACTAAATCAACTTGGCATCTTCGAAGAGGTAGACGGATAAAACCATATAGCATCTGTCCCGAATCTCAGGCTAGACGTCCTCACGTCGCGGCCGCCATTAGGAGGGGAACAAGGTTGAGGAGGAGGTGGAGGGTAGAGGAAGGATGGCTAGGAGGTTGTCAAGGAGACGGCGACGATGGAGGAGGGCCGACGGTGATGAGGGCAGCGATGGGTTCGTGCGGGTTGTGCAGTCGGGGAATGAAGAGGAGGAGAGAGGGGGTGCAGGCGAAGGTGGAAGTGAGGAGAAGGAGAGATGAGGATGGTGACAGGGTCGACGGTGATGAGCGCGAGATGAGGGCAGGGGCTAGAGTTCGCGAGGTGAGGGCACGAGGCGGCGGGAGAAAGAAGATGAAAGGAGAAAGAAGGGAGGTGAGTGTAGTGATTGGGAGGTGACCCGATCTCGTGGGGGGTTTAAAGAGGAAAACAATTTAGAAAAGAGAGAGAGAAACGGTGAGATATGTGGTTAGGATTTAATTTAAAATTATATTTTAGTTAAAACACTTTTTTTTAAAACGTATATATATATATTTAATAACTGTTAACAGTTAGAAATATATTAAATATAATATTAGTTAATTTTGATTTTTTGGCTAATATAAAAATAGTCCAAAACACACCCGGGTCGGGTATAAAATTATGGTTTGAAAATACGGTTAATATACGTGTTAACCAAAACTAAAATAGGATATCCGGGTAACGAAAAAGTATATCCCCAAGAACGGATGCACGCAACGTGCACGTAGCCATCCAAACGAGTCCGTTTCACTGAACGGGACGAGAACAAGGTGTGCGGATGCTACCACAGGGTCAGGGGTGTTCCCCGCCGAACACAGAGACGCGACCGCGCAGGTTCGTCTTGCCTGAAATTCGGGACAGATGCTAATTGGTGCTATCCGTCCACCTCTCCGAAGATGCCGAGTTGATTTATGGCACCATGTATCGAAGGTTTAAACGGATGCGGCCGATATAGCAAACTTCATCAGATTCCCCCTCTTTTGAGGGGTTTTTGATTGTGAGGACACTCTTCCCTGCAGGCGCAAGCCCCTGTAGTTAATTACGCTACCGCATCGCGGTAACAACTTTCTCCTTCTCCAGATGGTCACTTCGTGTCGTGGGTGTTTGTTTTGTTTCTGGTTGCCCGTGGATTGTATACGGAGACTAATTTATGTTGTCGCCCGTAGGGCGTGGATTAGTCCAAATCCGTATCTTCTTAGATTTGGATTTGGGGGTTGGGTTTAAGGATACGTTAGTCTCATTTGGGACTAAGATCAACTTAAACGTATGTTAAGAATACGTTAGTCTAATTTTAGACTAAGATCAACTTAACGGGATCGTTTAGATCCAACAAAAGAGCATTTGGACTCTATTGTTTAATTTAGGAACATTACGATTAGTTTAAGGACATTACGGTCCATTGTTAGTTTAAGAACATCTCGGTCCAGTGTTAGTTTAAGAACATCTCGTTCCAGTGTTAGTTTAAGGACATCTCGGTCCAGGTTAAGGACATCGTAGTCCGTGGGCTTAAAGGGACCCCACAGTCCGAGATTAGGGACATCGTAGTCCATGAGTTTAAGGACCCCACAGTCCGTAGTGTAAAGACGTCATAGTCTATAAAGTTTAAGGGCATCATAGTCCATGAGTTTAAGGACCCCACAGTCCGTGAAATATGTGGTTGTCGGGACCCGTCACCTATCTGAAGACGTTGAAGGATTACAACGCTAGATATCAGAGGAGTAAAGAGATGTACCCTCGAATCGGTGTGAGTTGGTTGAAAGATCTGTAGTCCAATTTGGGACTAAGATCTGTTAAATATTCGTGAGTAGATGTGCTCAATAAAATATAAGTTGAGGACTTATGGACAATATTGGGATAAGTCCAAAGAATGTTTAACATTTCATTTAGGGCCGTTGAGCTTTTATTTGGGCTTGGCCCTTTTAATAATGCTGAGCATTATATCTTGACAAATTTTTTTGCCTTGTATTGAATGCATAGCATTCATCAGAACAATGTGTGTTTTGACAGCGCGCCACGTGGTGCGCCAGGCGCTTTGCGCCAATTAAAGAGCGCATTGCACTTCTGCCAAGTAGCGCACATGGAAAGGACACGTGTCGCGCTTAGCGCTAAGCGCCAAATTATGAGCGCGTTGCGCTAGTTTAGTGGCGCACCAGTGAGTGACACGTGGCGCACTTGGCGCTGAGCGCCAGCCCATGAGCGCAGTGCGCTATTTCAGAAGCGCAAAGCGCAAGTTGCATACGTGGTTGACACGTGGCATGTTTTGGCGCTGAGCGCCGATCCAAGGAGAGCAAAAGCGCAGTTCATGAGTGCAAGGCACTTTTGAATAGTGCAAAGCGCATTTGATCAAATTTATGATCAGAGAACAAGTTTATATTCTTTTTTCTTAAAGGAGGCTTTGCCTCAAAATTCAAGAACAACAGTTCTTATTTTGAAAGGGGCTTTTCCTTTGTAGATCAATGATCCGTGAATGAAGTAAATACTTCTTTTGTTTCTATGATGAGATCTTTTGATCTCTTTTTATAAAAGACCTTGGTATTTTTGTAGATCTATGATCTTTTAAGAAGACAATTCTTCTGTTTTAGTGAGATGATTTCATCTCTTTGTTTAAGAATCATTCTTTACCTTGAAGAAATAATCTTCTTTTGCTAAGAGCTTGCTCTTCTTTCTTTGAGTTTTCTCAAAATTTGTAGGTTTTTTTTTATCAGACTTGAAGTCTTGGGGCCTTTATATAGGGCAATTTGATTTGTTAAATCAGTTAAAGAGATCTTTCTCTGATTGATTTGGGGATGTTTCCCCACCGTTGGATCTTTGATCCTAGGCCTTCTGTTTTACAGAAGGCAATCTTCTTGTTTTTAACAAAATTGAAAAAATCTTTCCATAACAGAATTTTAATTCTGATTAATTAATGATTTATCATTATTAGATCTCTTGATCTAACGGTGGGGAATTTTTAATTCTAGCGCTAGCGCATCTTGCACCAGCGCACCTACGTTTGACACGTGGCGCGCAGTGCAGAGCGCAGCGCAGCCTGCGCTAGCGCACCCGTGTTTGACACGTGGCACACAGCGCTCTTAGCGCTGGATCTGAAGCGTTGCTTCAACTTTTAAATTTTGAATTTTTAAAACCGAGCTTTGCTCTAATCGGGGGTGCGCTGCCTAGGGCGCAGTGCACCTGGCGCTAGCGCATCTGTGTTTGACACGTAACGTGTAGCGCGCCTAGCGCTGAATCTGAAGCGTTGCTTCAATTTTTAAATTTTAAATTTCAAAACAGAGCTTTTCTCTGATTGGGGGAACAGAAGCGTCGCTTCATTTCAAATCTCAGAATTTGAACAGAGCTTTTGCTCTGATTGGGGAAAACAGAAGCGTCGCTTCATTTCAAATCTAGGAATTTGAACAGAGTTTTGCTCTGATTGGGGAAACAAATGCCCCCCACCGTTGCACTTACGTGGCACACATGTGAGTGCAGCGGTGGCAGCATCTGCACCCTCGGATCAACCCAGAAGTTGAAGAGGCGTTTCAATGCCTATAAATAGGACCTTTGGTCCCTTAGATGATTTTCATCTTCTTCTTGAAAATTCTTATTCAGAGCATTGCTCTCCTACTTAAGAACTTTTCAAGAGTAACAACTTTGTTAAGATTTTAGGTAGAATTTAAAACTTTTAATAAATTAGGGTTTTACCCATTAACAGAGCCTTGCTCTTCATAGTTCTTTGATCTAAAGAAAACCCATTTAGGCTTTCATTAAGAGAGCTTTGCTCTCTCCAGATCATGAGCCTATAGATCTAAGGAGATCTTTTCTTGGGTTTTCTTAGCCCATGAATTAGAGCTTTGCTCTTTTGAATCATGTTGATTTGTTAATTTTTGATGAAGAACTCTTAAGAGTTTGTTCATGGATCTTGCAAATCCCAGAATTTTTTTTAATTCATAAAAATTAATTCTCTTCTGATGGATTTTTCCATCATCATTACAGAGCCAGGCTCTTGACATTCTCGGGGAATCTCTTTAAATTCCTTTCATAATTGACTTTGACAGGTGTCATTCCTGTTTGTAGAGCATTGCTCTCGAAGAGTTTAACTCTTTGACCCGAAGGGTCGCTTATTAAATGAGATTCCTTTCTCGGGATTTCTCACAAATTCGAATTTATTAGGTGTCATAATTAGAATTTGTTTTCTCCATAGGGATATCAAGAGTCGTTTAAATTCCTGTGCCCGTTTTTCCTCATTACTAATTTTTTAATGATCTTTTCAGGCATTATGGCTGTTCATTTATACAGTCTGAACGAGTTCGTTACTTATGAGGATATCCGCGTACAGGGCCGTTGCCAGAACCAAGAGTTTACAGATGCCCAATGTGCGGAGATTATGGATCGTCTGTATGCACGCGTCGGTTGGCTGCTTCCTCGCCGTTCCGCTCTATTGAAAATCGTAGTGGGAGCAATTTAGAGAGCACTTCCGGGGTTTTACGAGGCCATGCCGCTTAATGCGCTGGATGATACTGAAGACAAGGTGCATTCAGTGTTCCTGTCGGGGCTGATCTCGAAGAAGCGGCGAGACAACCTCATTGATATTCTGCACCAAACTTTCCAACAGACGACGATAATCGCTTCTTATCAAAGGGAGGGGGACATTGCCGAGGATCTCGACACTCGTGAGCGCGAGAGGATGCACACGAGAATGGTTAGAAAGGCCAGAAAGACTCTAGACGGCCTTACTTTTGAATTCCTTAATCCATGCCATGGATCTGAGGTTTTACCATTGTAATCATTTTGATGATATTTTCGTTTACTGCTTTCATAATTGTAAGAACTTTTCGAAGTATGAATGGCAAATTCCTCATTTCAGCGTATTTTATGTACTAAATCTTTTTGTACATGCATGAACGGGTATGCTTCGAACGCTTAATCAACTGCGAATCAAATGTTTCTCCTTGTCGCTTTCTTCTTTTTTTGTTATCAGCATGTCACCTTAGTAAGCATAGCCGGCAGATGATAGAGTGAGCATCTTGTCTTGGCTTCTTTGAGGGGTAGTGATGGCTTAGGAAGTAGGTTCAGGTCTGCTACCTAAGACTTTTCAACTTCATGAGCCATGAGGGTCCTATGAAGACTTTTCTCCCTACGAGTCGTGAGGATCTCGTAGGTGTCTTTTCTCCTTAGGAGTCGTGAGGATTCCTAAGTGTGTTTTCCCTTATAAGTCGTAAGGAACTTATAAGAGAGTTTTCTTCCTGACGAATTGAGAGGACCCGTAAGTGTTTTAATGCGATTGACGTTATCTGCATTTCACGGTGTCATTGGGTGATGTATTTCCGAGGTGGGGTCATGCAGATGACGTATTTCCGTGACGGGGTCATGTGGATGACGTATTTCCGAGACGGGATCATGTGGATGACATATTTTCGAAACGGGGTCATGTGGATGACGTATTTCCGCGACGGGGTCATGTGGATGACATATTTCCGAGACGGGGTCATGTGGATGACGTATTTCCGAGACGGGGTCATGTGGATGACGTATTTCCGAAACGGGGTCATATGGATGACGTATTTCCGCGAAGGGGTCATGTGGATGACGTATTTCCGAGACGGGATCATGTGGATGACGTATTTCTATGACGGGGTCATGTGGATGACGTATTTCCACGACGGGGTCATGTGGATGGCGTATTTCCGAGACGGGGTCATGTGGATGACGTATTTCCGAGACGGGGTCATGTGGATGACGTATATCCGAGACGGGGTCATGTGGATGACGTATTTCCGAGACAGGGTCATGTGAATGACGTATTTCCGAGACGGGGTCATGTGGATGACGTATTTCCGCGACGGGGTCATGTGGATGACGTATTTCCACGACGGGGTCATGTGGATGACGTATTTCTGAGACGGGGTCATGTGGATGACGTATTTCCGAGACAGGGTCATATGGATGACGTATTTCCGAGACGGGGTCATGTTGATGACGTATTTCCGAGACGGGGTCATGTGGATGGCGTATTTCCGAGACGGGGTCATATGGATGACGTATCTCCGAGACGGGGTCATGTGGATGACGTATCTCCGAGACAGGGTCATGTTGATTACGTATTTCCGAGACGGGGTCATGTGGATGACGTATTTCCGAAACGGGGTCATGTTGATGACGTATTTCCGAGACGGGGTCATGTGGATGACGTATTTCTGAGACGGGGTCATGTGGATGACATATCTCCGAGATGGGGTCATGTTGATGACGTATCTCCGAGATGGGGTCATGTGGATGACGTATTTCCGAAACAGGGTCATTGGATGACGTTGCGTCTGTTGTAATGAGACGAATATTGAAGCGGTCTCTGGGTTGTCTGTGAACCGTTGAGATTTGGCTTCTTCTTCTGATTGAGCCTGAGGAGGTGTGTTTCCTTCTTTGTTTGCGCCCCTGGATTATATATAGGGATTGATTTGATATCACATGTAGGGCATAAATTTCATTTTATTTTATTTCTTTCCGCGATGCTCTATCATTTCAGCTTTTATATCGCGAAGGTCGCGATTGCCCAATCATTTCGTCTATTTTTCGCGGTGCCCAATCATTTCGGCTATTTATTTTATTTTTACTCGCTACTTTTTATTGCGAGTTGCCCAATCATTTCGGCTATTTTGCATGCATACATTTTTTTTACTTGCTGATTTTGTTGCAAGTTGCCCCATCATTTCGGCTATTTCGTATGCATGTGTGGCTCGCTAGCTTTTCGCTGCAAGCCTGGAATCGGATATCGATTTCGGCATCAGCACCGCTACAACTAGAATATTGCCAGGAGCGAATCATCATTTGCCTCTGTCGATGTCGAACAAAGGTGGCTTAGCGAACAGGGTTAGAATCCTGTCGACTAAGACTATTGAATTTATGAGCCTTAAGGGTCTCATAAAGGTTTTTCTCCCTGTGAGTCGTGAGGATCTCGTAGGTGCGTTTTCTCCTTAAGAATCGTGAGGATTCCTGAGTGTATGGCTTTTCGTAAGTCGTAAGGATCTTACAAGAGCATTTTCTCCTCATAAGTCGAGAGGGCTAATAAGGGGGTTTACCGTGCAAACATATCCCAAGTCATGAATGAGACTTTGTTAGGGAAATGTTTATTCGCGCCCGTATACAAGAGTCAATACTGAACCGCTTGTAGGGTAGTGTTGGAGGTTGTGGTGGTTGCTTAAGAACAGGTTTAGATCCCTGTAGCTTAAGACTTTCAAATCTTATGAGCCGTGAGGGTCTCACAAGAGGGTTCTCCTTACGAGTCGTGAGGATCTCGTAAGTGTAATTTCTCCTTAGGAATCGTGGGGATCTCTAAGTGTGTTGCTCCCTTGTGAGTCGTAAGGATCTCACGCAGGTGGTTTCTCCTTATAAGGTCGAGAGGACCTTGCAAGTGTCTTTTAACGAGATTGTGCCTTTTCGGGTTTTCACAAAAACTCGCCGGTAGCCCTGCTGTTTTTACTCACGGAGCCCTTTCGGATTTTCATCCGTGCCTGTTTTGCTTATGGACATACCGTTTTTTTTCCTTTTTCTTGTTTATTCTAACGAGGTTGCGCCCTTTCGGGTTTTCACAAAACTCGCCGGTAGCCCTGCTGTTTTTACTCACGGAGCCCTTTCAGGTTTTCATCCATGCCCTTTCTGCTTATGGACATACAATTTTTTTTTCTCTTTTTTTATTCCTTTTTTTTGTATCAGCTCTAAGATGCTGCAATCCACCGTAGTTTATCGACATCTCGGTCAACAGCTAGTTTTAGGATATAGTGGTCCATCGTTAGTTTAAGGACGTTTCAGTCCGTTGTTAGTTTAAGGATGTTTCGGTCCGTTGTTAGTTTAAGGACGTTTCGGTCCGTTAGCCGGCTACTACTTATAGAGTTTGGGCTTAGGAAGATAGCGAGCGGACATAGTCTTCGTCACCTATCATTGACCTAGGCCGGGACTCGTCAGGCGTAGTACTTTTTCAGGAAGCGACCATTTATTGGCCTGAAGGGCCTTTCGCCATGCATGTCCATGAGTAGATAAGCTCCACCTTGGTAGACCTTGTCTATGATATACGGGCCTTCATAGTTCGGCTCGAATTTCCCCCGCTTGGCACGATTGGAGATCATAGGCCTTTTGACCATCAGCACGAGTTCGCCTTGGCGGAATGTCCTCGGCCTAGTCAATCTTTCGTATGAACATGTCATCTTTGCTTTGTAAGCTTCCAGATTTTGTTGTGCTATGAGCCGGGTTTCATCAAGGGCATCGAGCTCCTCAAGCCGAAGGTGAGCATTCTTTTCGTCCGTTAGCTCGTAATGAACCGCCACCCGTGGAGAGGGTAACTCTATCTCGAGGGGGAGTACCGCCTCTGTACCGAATACCAATGCGTATGGCGTTGTGTTTGTGGCCGTTTTGAACGTAGTTCGATACGCCTAGAGAGCTTCATGCAGTCGTTCATGCCAGTCCCACTTATTTCGAGACACCGTCTTTTTTACGATCTTCGTCAAGGTCTTGTTGAAAGCCTCAGCTAGACCGTTAGCTCGGGGATTATAGACTGAGGAGTATCTCCAGTCTATGTTATGCTGTTGTGCGAAGCGGCTGATCTTGTGGCTTCTGTAGGCTGGCCTGTTATCGGAGATAATCCGTCACGGAGTTCCAAACCGATAAATGACGTGCGTCTTGAAGAAATGGAGGATATTCTCCGTCTTCACTTCCCTCAGCGGTACTGCTTCTGCCCATTTAGAGAAGTAATCAGTTGTCGCCAAAATGAATCGATGTCCTCTGGCCGATACTGGTTCGATGGTTCCGATTATGTCAGTCTCCCACATTTCGAACGGCTAGATGGCCACTGTTGGATATAGTAGATTTGGATGCTGATGGATGAAGTCTCCGTAAATCTGGCATGCGTGGCACTGCTTCGCGTATTCGAGGCAGTCTTGGATCATCGTGGGCCAATAATAACCCATCCGTTTGATTTTCAGCTTCATCCAGGATAACTCGACTCAAATAGTAGAGGGCTCTCTCCTTCCCTTGGTCGTTCTCTTGTGCCCACAGCGCGCCTAAAGAACCTTCAAGGGCTGTTGTGTACAGGACGAGAGATTTTCCTTTAACGGGAGCGGCCAGTACTGGCGGATTCTGTAGGTATTGCTTGATTTCGTCCAGTGCGTTTTGGCATTTGCGATCCCGGACGAAAGGGGTTCCCTTCTTCATTAGGAGACTGTAAGGACGACACTTGTCTGCGAGATTGGCTATGAATCGCCGGATATATGCGAGCTTTCCTTGGAGAGATCGCAGCTGCTTGAGAGTCTTTGGCGGGGGCATTTCCATGATCGCCTTGATCTTCGACGAATCTATCTCGATGCCTCGGTGTCGGACGATGAATCCTAGGAATTTGCCCGAGGATACTTCGAACGTGCATTTGAGAGGGTTCATCTTCAAGTTGTATTGCCGAAGGCGTTGAAATACGACCTTCAGATGCTCTAAATGTTCCTCTTATGATTTGCTTTTAACCATGAGGTCGTCGATATAACATTCGACAATTTCATGTATGAGATCATCGAAGATCTTCATCATGGCCCTCTGATAAGTGGCACCGACGTTCTTCAGACCGAAGGGCATCACCTTGTAGCAGAATATGCCCAAAGGGGTCCGGAAAGCAGTATGTTTCTGGTCCTCGGGATGCATCTTTATCTGATTATATCCTGATGAGCCGTCCATGAAGGAGAAAACTTCGTGAGTGGACGTGTTGTCTATCATCAGCTCGGTGACCGGTACTGGGAAGTCATCCTTCGGGCAAGCTTTATTGAGATCCCGAAAGTCCACTCATATGCGCACCGTCCCATTTTTCTTCATCACTGGGACAATGTTGGCGATCCAATCAGGATATTGAACCTCTTGGATGAAGCCGGAATCGATTAGCTTTTTGACCTCGGCGTTGATGCTCATCTCAAGCTCGAGCCGCATTCTCCTCGGTGCCTGTTTGATCGGCTTGACGTCCGGGGATATCGCCAATTTGTGCACAACAATCTCTGGATCTAATCCTGGCATCTCGGAATAGTTCCATGCAAAGCATTCTTTATGCTGCATGAGCACGTCCTTTAGCGTAGCCACCCTTTCTTCAGACAACAGCTCACAAACGAACGTCGGCCGCGGGTCACTTGCCGTCCCCAAATCAATTTTCTTGAGGTTATCTGCAGTAGTATGTATCCCATCTTCCAGCTCTTTTGGCGCCGGTAGAAATTCTGAGATTACCTCGTCATCATCGTTTTCGAAGCACCAGGGGAGTTCACCTATATCTTCGGGTTCTTCTTCCGACAACATTATCATATGACAAGTACGAGATCGCTTCCAAGACCGATGTTGATCTGGTTCTACTCTCGCGGCTTTGGGCTCATGTTTCTGCAGCGGGGTTACCCTCCAGCTGCTGGATAGAGCGAACCTGCCCTGTTGATATTGGTCTTTGACCCAGTTCTTGAAGGTGAAACAGTCTTCAAGAGGATGTCCTATTGCCCTGTGATAGGGGCAATAGTCTGGGTGAGAGACTTCGCCTGCTTGCTCGGGGTGCTTGGACTCCGGGAGGGTAATCATTCGATGTTTTATGGAAAGATCAAGTATCTTTTGTATTTTATCCTGGGGAAAAGAATATGCTCGACTCATCTTTTTTATAAGAGACGAATCCATACTGCTCGATTCCTGAACGCATGGCTTCTTGGACCTGCTTTGTCGCTGTCGAACGCCTTTCCCGTTCTTTGGTTTGTTTCTGCCTCTGCGTCGGGCCTTTTGTACAACGGGTTGATAAGGAGGAGCATTTTCATTTTTCACAGCCTGTTGAAGGAGGTGTTGCGTCCTGGCTCTCTCGTAGATGGCCATTTCACGATTATGGTCGTCTCAAGCCTTTTGACCAGCTTCCCTTATAAGCTTGTCCATTTGTTCTTCGAACGATGGACTGGGCATTTTCACGGCGGGAGCTCTTTCTGGTTCGGGGTTAGCATCTTCCCACAGAGCGTCTCCTTCCTCATCAAAGTCATGTATGACGCAGCAGTCGCGGAGGAGTTCCCGTTTCTTGGATTGAACATATCCAAGCCTAATCGTTTCCATTCTCCCGTTGGGCAACTTTCGTTGTGTTCCGGGAACGTTCCAGATCCTGTTATAGAATCGTGCTTGTCGCGCGGTTTGCTTAAGGGGTACACCTTGGCATCTCAAGAGTCTCTTTAATCCATCCGTGTAATATCTGGGCAAACGGATGGGTTGGATCCTGTCAAGTGTAGAATCCGCGCCATGCCAGATTTCTTTCTCCACTTTGGTCTCCCCGGATCGGTAGAATAGGATCGCCTTTTCACCTTTTCTCCTGGGAGGGACGTAGAATGTCTGCAGTTCTTGCACACTATAAGTTTCAAGTGCATCGAGCTCTTTATGATGTTTGGGCGGAACCATGGCAATTTGCAAACTTTGGTCTTCATCAGCAAAGGTTTGTATTGATGGCTCAGCAGAGAATACAGCATTGACCTCATCTTCCGAGTCACTGCCGAAGATCAACATAGGAGTGGACGATCCCGGCTTGTTGTACTGGGGCGGACCTGAGTAAATTATCTCTTCTTCCTCCTCGGTATCACTCCCGAAGACCGGAATGGTGGTGATAGCTTTGTTCTTCGTTTTGTGACATCTTTCCGTGTCCTCAAAGTCTGGTAAGAATTATTTTGCATCTTCGTACTTGCGGACTTCGTTCACGGAGAATGAGTTTAGCTCTCCTGTCACAGTATACTCGAGACCATCCTTGAAATATTTCATACACTGATGTTGTGTAGAGGGGATGATGTTGTACTCGTGTAACCAGGGCCGGCCGAGTAAAGCATTGTAGCATGTCTTGGCGTCAATGACGTGAAACTTAATGTCCGTGACAAGCAGCCCAAAGCGCAGTGTCAATATCACAGATCCAAGCGTCCGTGATGACTGAGAGTCGAACCCGGATATGGTGATTTTGTCACGAGCGAGGTGCTGAACGCTCATGCAGATTTCCATTAGCACCCTTACGTTAAGGAGGTTGACGGAGGACCCATTGTCGACCAGGATTTTACCTATCTTGATGTCATGACAGTATTCGGAGACATATAGGGGACGGTTGTGCTCGCATGTCCCAAGGAGGAGATCTTCATCGCCGAAGGTGATATCGGCTGTGTGTACTTCTTCCAGCTCGTTCTTCATCTTTTCTTCGGTGAGAAAAGTTTGGAATTGCTCGGGCTCTTGTAATGCCTTGATCAAAGAATCTCTTGCTTCTTTGGATAACAGGAGGGCATCGAGAATGCTTAACTGCGAATGTAGCTTTCTCAAGTGTGCCAGAACGTTGTAGTCCACCTTACTTTTCTTTGGCGGGTCCTTGGCTGTCAGCTCTTTGACGGCTTGGTCATCAAGGATGATATCCTCAGAGACCTTTTCTTTTCCCTTATCTTTTCAATTCGACCCAATGTTCGAGGGCCCAAGATTCTTTTCGGGCAGCGTACGATTGCGCAGCTGAATATTTTCACAGGTCTTCGGTTCTTCCTCTTTTCCCAAGGTGGACCCTTAAAGAGAGGGCCAAGAGTCATTTCTTCGTCGGAGTCACTCCCGAAGGTGAGAACTTGCGATCCCCCGGCGTTGACCACGCGACAGTTGCTGATAGTTCTTTTATACTCCTCGGTCGTACTTCTTTGCTCCCGATGAGTTTTGCGTTTCATCCGCTTAAAATGTTGCCGGCGAGCAACATATCCCTGCCACCATCTTTTAAAAGCGTTGCACTCCTCGGTAGGGTGCGCAATCTTTCGATGATATAAGCAGTAGCTAGGATGTGTTTCCACTTCACCAAAAATGTTTCCTTCGAAGGGTGGCAGCTTCATTCCCATCGATATGGCTTTAGCGAACCTTTTCCTCGTCTTGAATCTGTCTTTATTTGCGACGGATGTACTTTGATCTGGCAGAAGTGTTTCGACCCTTTCGTCCAGTCGCCGGCGTTTGGCCTTTTCAAATATGGCCATCTCACGCTCCCGATCAGCTTTACTTTTTGAAAGAGATTCGTTGAGGAATGTGTCGATCATTTCGTCTTATGGCCCCGGAAGTTCCGGCTCAGGATCTGCCCCCAGTTTCTCGGTGCAAGGAGCTTCTTCATAGTCTATCGACGAGTGAGAGATCGCATGGCAACTTGCCACATAATCTTCAGATTCATTCGACGAGTCTTCTCCATCATTTCCGTCCTCAAGGACGTGGCTGAGGAACTCTTAGAGCGTGATTGGAGTCCGCACCTTCTGGTTATACTCTTCCAGCGCGTCAATCTGTTTCTGCAGGTCCATGCGCTTGTCACCAGGCCTCACGGGCTTCTTGGGTTTCTTCTTCAAAGATTTTGACGGCTGGGTGTGAGTGTTTTGGCTATCACCACCGATTTTTGGAGTTGGGCGCGGCTTCAGCATTCCCTCGATGATCTCGGGTTCGAGTGGATCTTTCCACCTGATCGCCGGGCATGTTTGGAGATCCTTCAGCATTCTTTTTGTCTTGGCTGAAAGAGCGATCTCCCATGGAGCTTCTTCTATGAAAGAGCATGATGCCCCCGGTGTATCTGTATTCTTGGGAGTGTGTGGCCGAGGCGGGTTTACCTTCCAATTCTCGGATAATACGAATTTGCCCTGCTGGTACTGATCTTCTATCCAGCTTTTGAAGATGTAACAATCCTCAATCGGATGGCCCGACATTCGGTGATAAAGGCAATAGTTAGGATTGCTAATGTCGCCTGGTTGCGCTGGGCGTCTTGCTTCTGGCAGAGTAATGAGCCTGTTGCGCAGTGCAAGTTCGAACAACCTCTTCGTCTTGTCTCGAGGGAACGAGTAAGGGCGTCTCATTTTATCTTCGAGAGATCGAGTTCTGTTATTTTGGCGATCAACTGGTCTCGGGCCACCAGGCTGCTGTTGAGCATTGGCGACGACGATCGCTTTCCCTTTTCCCTTCTCGTTCCGCGGCTCCGGCTTTGGAGGAGACGGTCTATGACCCATCTGGTCCATTTGGGCCAGTTTGTCGATCAAGACTTGGAATGTGGTCGGCTTAAAGAACATTATGAATTGTGAAATAGTTGCATGAGGGTCTAGGGTGCCCACGAACATGCCCACCGCCGGTGCTTCTTTAATGCGCTGTTCGCATTTCGACCACAGATTCCGCTATCGGACCGCGTATTGAACCCACGTCTCGCCTGGCTTCACCCTGGCATTGATCAATGCCGTTATTGGGGTGCGTTCACTAGCACTCGCGAATCACTGGGTGAATAACAACTCCATTTCTGCGAAAGTCTTGACGGAGTCGTTTGGAAGTTCGGAGTACCACTTAAATGCCGTCTCCGACAAGCTGCCGACGAATTGGCGGAGCAAAAGCTTATCATCACCCCCGGTGTTGCCGCAAAGAGCCCTGAACTGAGCGACATGTTGACGGGGATTGCCTGTCCCCTTGTACACATGGAATTTGGGGATTGTGTATCCCGGCGGGTACTTTATTTAGTAATACCAGCCTGGATACGGTCGCCCAGTTTTAACGACTTGGCCGGCCGCTTCATTCGCCTGGTGAGCTCGTATTTGCTGAGCAATATAGTCATCCAGAGTGGCTTTGGAAATAGTTTCCTCTTTGGCTGCTGAAAGAGCCGGAGGAGGGTTCGATGTCTCCCCTCTGTCGTCTTCAATAATGATCGGAGGGTCTTCAGCTGGAGGATCCGGCTGTAACATCATCCCGACCATGTCTTGGAAGAGAAGTGCCATTCGTTTTATATTGGCAGCTTGTTCTGCAGCTTCTCTGTCCTTCTTTTCGAGGACTCTGCGTAGGAAGTCAGCATCGGTTTCTTGTTCGTGACGCTGCTCTGATGACGCCTCTGGTCTTTCTTTTGGCCCGGTGAGTGCGGCCATTTGCGTCAGCATTTCCTGAAGCTTCTGCTGCTGCTCTTGGGCTTTTGTCACGGATCGGGTGAGCGGTCGGTGACCCGTCGAAGCGCGGCTTTCCTCTTTTCCGGAAACCATGTAAATAGTATGCACCTTTATGCCCCCAGACTTGGGGCGTTTGGGCTCAGCGTCTCCGTGGTCTGCCGTAGTTACATGGGCTTTCTTTGGCCTCCTTCTCTTTTACGCAGTTGACGTTGAGGGGGCCGTTGTAGTGGGCACCCAGGTAGTTGCCGTCCTTTGTGGCTTGACAGGACGGTTCTCTTCCTGTTGAACCTTCAGCTTTTTCTGTCGGCGAGGATAGTCTTGATCAATCACCGACTCCTGGACCCGTCGCCAGACTTTGTAAAATTTGGAGGACAGCCGCTGAGGGGGCTGCTTCGGCTTTGTTTCTATAACATTCTCCACGGGTGGAGGAGATCTTTTCAGTACGGCAGTAGGAGAGTTCCTACGCACCCTGTTCAGCAATTCAAAGCTGTTCCCGGTTGGAACAACAGTATTGACTTCCACCATTGGGGCTGGTGGAGTTAGCCCAGAAGGGGAGTTGCCCCCGGCTTTCCTTACTCGGCGCCAGTGGCGACGTCGAGCTTGCCGAGCTGCTGGGATTGATTCAGCGATGGGGATGGCTTCGTCGTGCCCCCTGTTTTGGAGAAGGGCTGTTGCCGACGTCAGCTTCTTGAAGACTGATGTCCGTTGAGTAGCAATAACTAATCTGTCAAAGACAGACTTTGGAGCAGGGACGGGAGCCGGAGTGGGAGCTGGAACAGTGAGTCTTGTAAAGACCGACCCTTTGGCAGGAGAAGCCACCTTGACGGCTTCGGGAGCAGGGATGGATATCCTCTTCGGAATAACCTTTTCTGGAACTGCAGGCTTCATCATAGGCCCGCATGATCTTTGGCCCAATCTGGCGAAGACTGAGGCGCTGGAGTTGGATGACCCGTTGAGGGGGGCCGCTGTAGTTGCAAGCCGATCGAAGACTGACTTCTTGGGAGCTTCTTGCGATGGTATAGGGGCACTGAAGCTCATCGGTGGGAGCATGGTCCCGAAAAACAATCCCGTGATGGCCTGAGTCACCTGGTCCACCGGCATTGTGAACAGGGAGGCCGCTTGGGGCCCGTAAGCTATGCCTCCAGATGAGGCAGAGCGTGAGTTGCAGTTGCAGCTGGAGCACTTCACGCGAGTAGACGCCATTGATGTTTCTTTTTCTACGCCAAGCGAGAAACCAAATCTTAGTACCTCGAAACCAAGGGCAACCATATCAAACCGCGATTCGTTCGCGAACACGACACACGAAGTGTGGAGTGGAAAGAGGAAAAGGTCCTACCGGGCGTGCCAGAATCTGTTCCCCGCCGAACACAGAGACGCAACCGCGCAGGTTCGTCTTGCCTGAAATTCGGGGCATATGTTAATTGGTGCTATCCATCCACCTCTCCGAAGATGCCGAGTTGATTTATGGCACCATGTATCGAAGGTTTAAACGGATGCGGCCGATGTAGTAGACTGAAGGGTTACCCTAGTGCCCCGGCCAACTCCCGTGGCCAAATACGGAACAAAAATTTTCTTGCGAACAAAAACTTGGCACTAGAATAAAACTTAACCGGATCTTTCCATAAAACTAACTAGCTACACTAAGAGAGTTATCAACTATGATGAGGAATTCTTACCAAACGAACCAATTCCTTCGGTCTTCGTTCTTCATCCTTAGCTCCTACTAGCCACCTTGAACTTGCTCGATCTTCTTTCCCTGCTCCGTCGGTTCTCCGGGATCGAGCTTGTTCTCCGGTCTTCCTTAGTCCTTGATGATCCACCCAGGGAGTATGATCCATGGCTCTAGCTCCTAACTATGTAACAAAAGGAGCAACTAGAAAACTTGGTTTGCCAAACCAAGTAGTCTAGGATATAGTGAGGGTGTCTAAGTGTTTGCTATCTCTTTTCTAACCTCTTCACTTGTTTCTCAACTCATGAGAATGTTAGTGAAGAGGAAGAAGATGAAGGTGGAGCAAAGCAAGAGGAGGGAGGAGATGAGAGCAAAAGAGAGCTCAAGGAAAATAATGAATCAACCATGAAAGAGAAAATACACACATAGGTTTTGTGTATGATTTCTTTCATTAAACAATTAGCAACCATGCTTCAATAGTAACTCCAAAATGAATTATAAACTCATTTGACTACTATTGAAGTATGGTCACTACCTTTCCTTCTCTTACCTCTCACTTTACACCTCATTTCCATTTATGAAATAAATGAAAAATCCAAAATGAGGTGGCCACCTTCTAGAAGGAAATCTGTAGTAAATACGGATTTCAGTCTACTGTACAAATATACCGGCAATCAGATAAAAATCCGAACGCCCAAAAGAGATAGAATAACACGAAGAACGTAATACTAGATTATATATCGAAATACATATACGTAAATTATTAAATCAATACCTGATTTAATAATCCGGCTCAAACCCGAGCCGGCTAGTATTACAAACTATCCGATCGAAAATCCGAATACCAAGTACATCAATCGATCGAACCCTGCACGTATCCAATACGGCTACTACATCGTTTTGCCTGGATCAGGGAAACCCTCTGTGTGGGACTCTAAAGACTCGACAGTACTCTGGCAGTGGGTTTAACCACAAGCACATCAGCGGCACTAGCTGTACGTAACGACTGCCCAGGTACCTGTCGAAAAGGAAGGCCGACGAGCAAACTCATCCGGATCTCCTACTGAGCCTATCCGTGACAATATCCGTACAGTCCGGTCTCTTCGTCAAAGAGTATCGCATACCGGGTCTAGGGGATGGTGAACGTCAGACCCTAACAACCTGATAAGTCGTGCCGATGTGGCTCAGGACCAATCCGGGAAACCACTGATCAACCTATCAGTAATTCCCAAGTGCCTTGGCCAATGTCTTATGGTCCTGACCAATCGAATCACAGTGCGATATCGATTCCCTATACCGGGAGAGACGAATTCCCGACAATCGCTCACTGCCTCCATGTGGCTCGGGACTGAACCCAACCAAAACCTGTTTGCACGACTCAGTAGAGCCGTGGTAGGGTAGTGATCAAAGTTCAGTGGGAACTCACACGAGACAAATGCCGATCTCGGGTCCATAGACTAACCTGTACACATGTCACCTGAGAACTTCCATCTGACGATAGGTAAGTACCACATGGAAGTTCTCGGCGAGTCCGTCCAGTGTACTCACACCCAGTGAGCACCTGTATACGATCTTAGGTGCATCAGACCAATGGCTGCGGGACCAACCATCCCCTACGGGGTAGAAACGTACACACCTGTCTACTCTGGAGTATCAGTGCCCAGTCTCGATACTCACGCGACTAGGGACCATTTAAGGATTTGCTTATGGACTACCCTGCTCCCACAAGTATGATCGCCATCACAACGCAGGTAGTCAAGCAAGATCATAGGGGCTTTATCAACATGTAACCGCAATATGTAATAACGAGTATGACATATGCCATGTTAATATAAAAACAAACCACAATAGTATACTACCGTATCGAGTCTTTATCAATATGTGCAAACCAAATATAACAACAATATAAATAAATACACATATCCCGATAAAGAAAAGTCAAATAATATACTATAAAACTGAGCAAGATTGTTCTGTACATACATATCCCTAGTATCCATATGTATACATATACAATACTGGCCTCTAGGGCATATACATCCAACAATCTCCCACTTGCACTAAAGGCCAGTGATTGGCGTACCGAATACCCAACGTCTGCTCTAAGGCCAGCTGCTGGTGTATCGCATACCCAACATCCCAAAAAGTCGCTCGAACTGTGCTTGAGGGAGGGCCTTTGTAAATGGATCCGCTGTGTTGTCTTTCGTATCCACTCTCCGGACCTCGATCTCCTGGCGATCTACGATCTCCCTGATCATGTGATACCGCCATAAGATGTGTATGGATTTCTGATGGGACCGTGGTTCCTTCGCTAAAGCTAAAGCCCCATTGTTATCACAATACACTGGTATCGGATTAACAATGGACGGAACCACCTGAAGTTCAGCTATGAACTTCTTCATCCAGACTGCTTCTTTTGCGGCATCGCTAGCAGCAATGTATTCAGCCTCCATCGTCGAGTCTGCGACGGTATCCTGTTTGGAACTCTTCCAACATACCGCCCCTCCATTGAGGGTAAATACAAAACCCGAGACACACTTGCTGTCGTCCTTGTCACTCTGGAAGCTTGAGTCGGTAAAGGACTCGACCCTGAGGTCTCCATTACCGTAAATCAGGAACATCTCCTTATTCCTTCTCAGGTACTTGAGAATGTTCTTTACTGCTGTCCAGTGAATCTCACCTGGGTCGGACTGATACTGGCTCACCACGCTTAGCGCGTCAGCTACATTTGGTCTTGTACACAGCATCGCATACATTATGGATCCTACCGCCGAAGCGTAGGGTATAGTGCTCATGCGAACCCTCTCCTCGTCAGTCTTGGGAGACATCTCCTTGGAGAGGGTGATTCCGTGCAATGCGGGTATGTTACCGCGCTTGGAATCTTCCATACTAAATCTCTTTAGTACGGTCTCTATGTACATGGACTGTGAAAGCCCCAATAATCTCTTGGATCTATCTCTGTAGATCTTGATCCCCAGAATGTTCGAGGCATCACCTAGGTCTTTCATGGAGAACCTTTGTGATAAGAATAGCTTGACCGATTGTAGCATAGGAATGTCATTTCCTATCAAAAGAATGTCGTCCACGTACAAGACTAGGAACACGACAGTTCATCCTACAATCTTCTTATAAATACATGGCTCATCTTCGTTCTTGATGAAGTCAAAGTCCTTGACTGTTTCATCAAAATAGATGTTTCAGCTCCGCGATGCTTGCTTCAATCCATAAATGGATTTGAGCAGCTTACACACCTTCCCGCTGCTCCCACTGTCTACAAAACCTTCTGGCTGATCCATATAAACACACTCTTCTAAACTTCCGTTTAGAAAAGCCGTTTTTACGTCCATCTACCAGATCTCATAGTCATGGAAGGCAGCAATGGCAAGCAGGATCCTAATGGATTTGAGCATAGCCACTGGAGAAAAGGTCTCGTCATTGTCCACTCCTGGTCTTTGACGAAAACCTTTTGCAACGAGTCTAGCCTTATAGGTTTCCACCTGCCCATCTACACCAAGTTTCTTCTTGTAAATCCATTTGCATCCAACGGGTTTTACCCCAGGTGGAGCAATTTCTAGGGTCCACACTTTATTGGTATACATGGAGTCCATTTCAGATTGCATAGCATCCATCCACTTATCAGAGTCCCTACTGATAATGGCCTGTCTGAAACTAGTAGGATCATCTTCTTCCAAGATGCAATCCTATCGATCCCCATCTATGAGAAAACCATAGTATCTCTCGGGCAGATGAGAAATCCTACTAGATCTGTGGAGTGGCTGAGGTTCGTCCGGGGTTATTGAATCTTCTGGTTCCTCCAAACCTTTAGCTATAGTTTGTTCTTCTGGAATTTCTTCCAGTTCTACCGTGCTCCTACTAATTTCTTTTGCAAGAAATTGCCATTCTAAAAAGGTGGCGTGCTGAGCAACAAACACCTTCTGTTCCTCGGTGTGGTAGAACTGATATCCATAACTGTTCTTAGGATATCCTACAAACTTACACAAAACTGACCGTGCCTCCAGTTTATCCGGATTGTGCTTTTTAACATAAGCCGGACAACCCCATATCTTAAATCTTTTAAGTTACGGCCTTTTTCCATTCCACATCTCGAATGGTGTCTTAGGCATGGATTTGGATGGAACATCATTCAAGAGATATGCTGCTGTTAAAAGCGCATGTCCCCAAAATGAAAGAGGCAACTCAACACTACTCATCATGGAGCGAACCATATCCAATAGGGTACGATTCCTCCGCTCTGATACACCGTTGTGCTGTGGTGTATACGGAGGAGTAAGCCGAGAGAGAATTCCATTCTCTTTTAGGTAATCTAGGAATTCCGTGCTTAAGTACTCCCCTCCTCTGTCAGATCGGAGGATCTTAATACTCTTGCCAGTCTGGTTTTCTACTTCGTTTCTATACTCTTTGAATTTCTCAAAAGCTTCAGATTTGTGTTTCATAAGATACACATACCCGAATCTAGAGAGATCGTCAGTGAATGTGATGAAGTACGAGAACCCACCCCTTGCATGTATAGACATTGGACCACATACGTCACTGTGTATGAGTCCCAAGAGCTCTGCTGCTCTTTCTCCATGCCCGGTGAACGGAGATTTGGTCATCTTTCCTTTGAGACAAGACTGACAAGTTTCATAAGATGAAAATTCGAATGTATTCAAGAATCCATCTTTATGTAACTTACTTAGTCTTTTCTCTCTGATATGACCAAGTCTACAATGCCACAAGTAGGATTCGTTCGTATCTAAACTCTTCCTCTTGCGTGTATTTTGTACATTGAGAACTGTGTTCTGATTTAGAACATAAATACCATTACACAGTGTATCTTCTGCAACCAGTACCTTATCAAGGTAAATGTTCATGATATTTCTATCAAGAACAAAGTTATATCCATCTTTATCAAGTAAAGAAACTGATATGATGTTGCAAAGCATGGAAGACACATAGTAGCAATTGTTCAAAATCATAGTATTGCCATTTGGCAATACTAGGTGATATTCACCGACGGCAGCAGCATTAACTTGTGCTCCATTCCCCACTCTGAGGGACATATCACCAGGTCCAACTATCCTACTTTTTCTCAGTCCCTGCAATAAATTACAGATATGAGATCCTGATTTGTTATCGAGTACCCAGGAGGTAGGACTGACCGAAAAACAGTTCTCAATAACAAGGACACCTGAAGGAGATGCAATAGTATGCTTCTTCTTCGATGAGGTCATTAAGGAATTCATGCTTTCCTCTTTCCCTTGCTCATACTCATCACTGTTGTCATAAGTTAGAGCCGAACAGACATTCCCCAGCCCTAAATAGGAATTCGGATCGGTCAAGCGATACATTTTATTATCTTGATTAGGGCGTGAAATGGTTGCTACCTGGAGAGAGAGAGGGAAAACACTCAGCGTGCGCTCTTACAAGATTAGATTAGTTTATTAATTTATCTAACCAGGACGGCTCCCACTGTTTCCTCAAATTCTTCTTCAAACCCTAAAAGAAGAACTAGTCAAGATTAATCGCACGTCACAATACTTGCTTAACCTTTCAATCAGGCTGGTGTTGGTACTTCGAGGGAGGTTTTCCAACGCTTTCGCGAAGTTCCTTAATTACATAACCTCTTTTCCCTGGAGGCGTAGCCCCACTAACACTGTTCTAGACACCTACTTGGTTTATAGCATTGATTGTTTAAATGGAAAAATCTCCCAAGAGTAATCCTACTCATCAGTGGGATCGGGATCCAACAATCATTGTGTGATGTACTAGTTGGAATCCACTCTAGTCACCACACTCCAGAAGGTATGCTAAATCTGCAAGTTTCCTGTATGTTTGAAACTCCCGATGTGGTTTTTACCCCCATTGGTTTATGACCTTGACTAGGTCAACATATCATAAGCCGCTAGTCAAGTTCAACCCGTCATTATCCTGGATGAACTTAGACCCATCCGTATATACCCTTGACTAGGTCAAAATGGTCATACAGCTATCCTAAATAATCACAATACATGCAACAAACAAGAATTACTTAGCTACCGAACACTACGCCTTGATTAGGTCAAAATACGCAGCACGAATACTAAGCAACACTTATAAGAAATGATGGAGGGCTACGACTGGGATTTTGGCGAAAAACCTGTTAACGTAATGAACTTGATATCGTTGAAGGAACCTGAGTAGTTTTTTAAATATATAGTGGCGAAAACCTTTGCTAAAGAGGTCACTCCCTGTGAAGGGATCTCGGCTCTTTCCTCGTCGAATGAGGTGCAGGATATTCCAAAATGAATACCATGAAGCAAAGCAAAAAATAATCGATTATAGTGAAGTTATTATCCTGACGCAAAATTTTACTCAAGGGGTCACTCCCGGTGAAGGGATCTCGGCCCTTGCCTCGTCGAATGAGGTGCTGGGTATTCCAAACTGAATACCACTGTGCAAAACAAAAAAGAACGTCTGTAATGTCAGTTTTTAAAGCTTGGTTCTAACAACATCTTTTAGGTTTATTATCTTGCATTAATCAAAATTAATGCGGTCCCATCAATTTGTAACCTATCACACCAGAAAAGAACCATAATAAAATGTACGTATACGCCATCCGTATTTGCCACGGGGCCCCGTCATCACCCGTTAGGTTACTTAACTAACGACAGAGCGGGGGATGGACTAGCGCGGGTGCAAAATATATACAATATCTACTAGTATATATATAAGTATATATAACATTCGTCCCAGGAATGATAATAAACAACATCACAGATAACAATATAGAATGGTGGATAATCTTGGAGCCCCGAGTTTCGTTTGAGCCGCAAATAAAACCCGACGTTCCTGATCGTGTGGATAGCCTGTGCAATGAAAACCTGTACCCCTTACGAGTGCGGCGAATAGCCCGCCAGTTCTAGAATGAAGCCCCCTCCGTCTCAGCGCCATGAGATGCGGGCTTGTTGCCTTATAGAACCCGGCTATTCGTGCACCCCACCGTGGGGTAATCCTAATACAGAAAATGAAAATAATATATACAAGCGGTGACATAGACCTCAACCCGGTCGTGCCCCAAAATAATATACAACCCGGCAAAGACGGCAGTCCACATGTCGGACGCTCGCCCCGTAATAACAAATGTACAAATGAATTATAAACTGTATTTCTAATATTGCACCACATGCTATCCACCACGACAATCCAACCACAATCACAGGACAAGCACACAACATCAACGCGAATGTCACGTTCGCAAAACCCGTCTAAAGGAACATATAGCAATTAGACGAGTTTTACCGATCGAGTGACATTCCCGGTCGCAGATAAAAGTGAATGTACTGAAAATAAAAATATGTATTTTAAAATTATGATCGACTAAACTTTCCAAGTGGGCCTCAAGTATTAAACCAACACTGAAACAAATCTGGGCCCAAAAAGTAATTATTCCAGAAACCACAATTTCCAAAAATAAGAGGCCCAGAAGAAATTTTCTCCACGTGGGCCTCAAAACGGCCGCGGATGCGCCGCCAATAGGGAGTTTGCGCGGCGGTTCCGCGGCGGTTTGGAAGGATCACGTGACCAAATTTCTTCAGGTGTCTTAAAAAAGCCTGAATGATTTTCTGGGACAATAAAATTGATTTTTAGAGCACGTTTAAAAATCGACAGAAAACTCATGATTTAAAATGCAGTTTTTGAAATTTTCGGTCGATCGTTATTCTAAACACGTTTAAACAAGCTAGTATAGGTTTTATGGGTTGCTCTGATACCATGAAGGGTTACCCTGGTGCCCCGGCCAACTCCCGTGGCCAAATGCGGAACAAAAATTTTCTTGCGAACAAAAACTTGGCACTAGAATAAAACTTAACCGGATCTTTCCATAAAACTAACTAGCTCCACTAGGAGAGTTATCTACTATGATGAGGAATTCTTACCAAACGAACCAAGTCCTTCGGTCTTCGTTCTTCTTCCTTAGCTCCTACTAGCCACCTTGAACTTGCTTGATCTTCTTTCCTTGCTCCGTCGGTTCTCCGGGATCGAGCTTGTTCTCCGGTCTTCCTTGGTCCTTGATGGTCCACCCGGGGAGTATGATCCATGGCTCTAGCTCCTAACTATGTAACAAAAGGAGCAACTAGAAAACTTGGTTTGCCAAACCAAGTAGTCTAGGATGTAGTGAGGGTGTCTAAGTGTTTGCTATCTCTTTTCTAACCTCTTCACTTGTTTCTCAACTCATGAGAATGTTAGTGAAGAGGAAGAAGATGAAGGTGGAGCAAAGCAAGATGAGAGAGGAGATGGGAGCAAAAGAGAACTCAAGGAAAATAATGAATCAACCATGAAAGAGAAAATACACACATAGGTTTTGTGTATGATTTCTTTCATTAAACAATTAGCAACCATGCTTCAATAGTAACTCCAAAATGAATTATAAACTTATTTGACTACTATTGAAGCATGGTCACTACCTTTCCTCCCTTACCTCTCACTTTACACCTCATTTCCATTTATGAAATAAATGGAAAATCCAAAATGAGGTGGCCACCTTCTAGAAGGAAATATGTAGTAAATACGGATTTCAGTCTACTGTACAAATATACCGGCAATCAGATAAAAATCCAAATGCCCAAAAGAGATAGAATAACACGAAGAACGTAATACTAGATTATATATATCGAATACATATACGTAAATTATTAAATCAATACCTGATTTAATAATCCGGCTCAAACCCGAGCCGGCTAGTATTACAAACAGTCCGATCGAAAATCCGAGTACCAAGTACATCAATCGATCGAACCCTGCACGTATCCAATACGGCTACTACATCGTTTTGCCTGGATCAGGGAAACCCTCTGTGTGGGACTCTAAAGACTCGACAGTACTCTGGTAGTGGGTTTAACCACAAACGTCAGCGGCACTAGCTATACGTAACGGCTGCCCAGGTACCTGTCGAAAAGGAAGGCCGACGAGCAAACTCATCCGGATCTCCTACTGAGCCTATCCGTGACAATATCCGTACAGTCCGGTCTCTTCGTCAAAGAGTATCACATACCGGGTCTAGGGGATGGTGAACGTCAGACCCTAACAACCTGATAAGTCGTGCCGATGTGGCTCAGAACCAATCCGGGAAACCACTGATCAACCTATCAGTAATTCCCAAGTGCCTTCGCCAAGGTCTTATGGTCCTGACCAATCGAATCACAGTGCGATATCGACTCCCTATACCGGGAGAGACGAATCCCCGACAATCGCTCACTGCCTCCATGTGGCTCGGGACTGAACCCAACCAAAACCTGTTTGCACGACTCAGTAGAGCCGTGGTAGGGTAGTGATCAAAGTTCAGTGGGAACTCACACGAGACAAATGCCGATCTCGGGTCCAAAGACTTACCTGTACACATGTCACCTGAGAACTTCCATCTGACGATAGGTATAGTACTATATGGAAGTTCTCGGCGAGTCCGTCCAGTGTACTCATACCCAGTGAGCACCTGTATACGATCTTAGGTGCATCAGACCAATGGCTGCGGGACCAACCATCCCCGACGGGGGTAGAAACGTACACACCAGTCTACTCTGGAGTATCAGTGCCCAGTCTCGATACTCACGCGACTAGAGACTATTTAAGCATTTGCTTATGGACTACCCTGCTCCCACCAGTATGATCGCCATCACAACGCAGATAGTCAAGCAAGATCCTAGGGGTTTTATCAACATGTAACCGCAATATGTAATAACGAGTATGACATATGCCATGTTAAGATAAAGACAAACCATAATAGTATACTACTGTATCAAGTCTTTATCAATATGTGCAAACCAGATATAACAACAATATAAATAAATACACATATCCCGATAAAGACAAGTCAAATAATATACTATAAAACTGAGCAAGATTGTTCTGTACATACATATCCCTAGTATCCATATGTATACATATACAATACTGGCGTCTAGGGCATATACATCCAACACAGACTTCGTCAGATTCCCCCTCTTTTGAGGGGTTTTTGATTGTGGGGACGCTCTTCCCTGCAGGCGCAACCCCCTGCAATTAATTACGCTACCGCATCGCGGTAACAACTTTCTCCTTCTCCGGATGGTCACTTCGTGTCGTGGGTGTTTGTTTTGTTTTTGGTTGCCCGTGGATTGTATACGAAGACTAATTTATGTTGTCGCCCATAGGGCGTGGATTAGTCCAAATCCGTATCTTCTTAGATTTGGGTTTGGGGGTTGGGTTTAAGGATACGTTAGTCTCATTTGGGACTAAGATCAACTTAAACGTATGTTAAGGATACGTTAGTCTAATTTTAGACTTAGATCAACTTAACGGGATCGTTTAGATCCAACAAAAGAGCATTTGGACTCTATTGTTTAGTTTAGGGACATTGCGGTCGATTAGTTTAAGGATATTACGGTCCATTGTTAGTTTAAGGACATCTCGGTCCAGTGTTAGTTTAAGAACATCTCGGTCCAGGTTAAGGACATCGTAGTTCGTGGGTTTAAAGGGACCCCATAGTCCGAGGTTAGGGACATCGTAGTCCATGAGTTTAAGGACCCCACAGTCCGTAGTTTAAAGACATCATAGTTTATAAAGTTTAAGGACATCATAGTGCATAAGTTTAAGGACCCCACAGTCCGTGAAATATATGGTTGTCGGGACCCGTCACCTCTCTGAAGACGTTGAAGGATTACAATGACAAATATCAGAGGAGTAAAGAGATGTACCCTCGAACTGGTGTGAGTTGGTTGAAAGATCTGTAGTCCAATTTGGGACTAAGATCTTTTAAATATTCGTGAGCAGATGGGCTCAATTAAATATAAGTTGAGAACTTATGGCCAATATTGGACTAAGTCCAAAGAATGTTTAACATTTCATTTAGAGCTGTTGAGCTTTTATTTGGGCTTGGCCCTTTTAATAATGCTGAGCATTATATCTTGAAAATTTTTTTTGTCTTGTATTGAATGCATAGCATTAATCAGAACAATGTGTGTTCTGACAGCGCCACGTGGCGCGCCAGGCACTTTGCGCCAATTAAAGAGCGCATTGCGCTTCTGCCAAGTAGCGCACATGGAAATGACACGTGTCGCGCTTAGCGCTAAGCGCCAGATTATGAGCGCGTTGCGCTAGTTTCGTGGCGCACCAGTGAGTGACACGTGGCGCATTTGGCACTGAGCGCCAGCCCATGAGTGCAGTGCGCTATTTCAGAAGTGCAAAGCGCAAGTTGCATACGTGGTTGACACGTGGCATGTTTTGGCGCTGAGCGCCGATCCAAGGAGCGCAAAAGCGCAGTTCATGAGTGCAAGACACTTTTGAGTAGCGCAAAGCGCATTTGATCAAATTTATGATCAGAGAACAAGTTTATGTTCTTTTTTCTTAAAAGAGGTTTTGCCTCAAAATTCAAGAACAACAGTTCTTATTTTGAAAGAGGCTTTCCTTTGTAGATCAATGATCCGTGAATGAAGTAAATACTTCTTTTGTTTCTATGATGAGATCTTTTGATCTCTTTTTATAAAAGACCTTGGTCTTTTTGTAGATCTATGATCTTTTAAGAAGATAATTCTTCTTTTTTAGTGAGATGATTTCATCTCTTTGTTCAAGAATCATTCTTTACCTTGAAGAAATAATCTTCTTTTGCTAAGAGCTTGCTCTTCTTTCTTTGAGTTTTCTCAAAGTTTGTAGGGTTTTTTTATCAGACTTGAAGTCTTGAGGCCTTTATATAGGGCAACTTGATTTGTTAAATCAGTTAAAGAGATTTTTCTCTGATTGATTTGGGGATGTTTCCCCACCGTTGGATCTTTGATCCCAGGGCTTCTGTTTTATAGAAGGCAATCTTCTTGTTTTTAACAAGATTGGAAAAATCTTTCCATAACAGAATTTTAACTCTGATTAATTAATAATTTATCATTTTTAGATCTCTTGATCTAACGGTAGGGAATTTTTAATTCCAGCGCTAGCGCATCTTGCACTAGCGCACCTAAGTTTGACGCGTGGCGCGTGGCGCGTAGCGCAGAGCGCAGCGCAGCCTGCGCTAGCGCACCCGTGTTTGACACATGGCGCACAGCGTGCCTAGCGCTGGATCTGAAGCGTTGCTTCAATTTTTAAATTTTGAATTTTTAAAACAGAGTTTTGCTCTGATTGGGGATGCGCTGCCTAGGGCGCAGTGCACTTGGCGCCAGCGCATCTGTGTTTGACACGTGGCGTGCAGCGCGCCTAGCGCTGAATCTGAAGCGTTGCTTTAATTTTTAATTTTTAAATTTCAAAACAGAGCTTTGCTCTGATTGGGGGAACAGAAGCGTCGCTTTATTTCAAATCTCGGAATTTGAACAGAGCTTTTGCTCTGATTGGGGAAAACAGAAGCGTCGCTTCATTTCAAATCTCGGAATTTGAACAGAGCTTTGCTCTGATTGGGGAAACAAGGGGTATGATGCAGGCCATGCTAGACATTTTAAAAATATTTTATTCGACTTTAAATGTTATATTAAAAAAATGCGGATGCCAGATATAATGCCAGTATGCAGTATATAAAAATAAATGAAAGTGCACAGATCCACATATCAAGCCGGGATAAATTATAAACATGAATCAAGACGGGTTTCCAGCAAGCGGGTCGGGTCGGATGCAAATACAGATGTCAAATACACTATCCGCACCCAAAACATAGTAAATCAAGAAAAGACCATAAATAAAGAAATACTCAAAAAAGAACTGGTATAAATGAACTAGGGTGTTACATTATACCCAACTACAAAAAGAATTTCGTCCTCGAAATTCCCGGAACAAGAAAAGATAAACAAATATGAAACTACAAGAAGAGATCTGGAAACTTCTGTCGAATCTCATCTTCTCGTTCCCAAGTCGATTCTCTGTGCGAGCGATTCCCCCAAGAAACAAGTACGAGAGGGATAATCTTATTCTTGAGGACCTTTTCTCTTCGATCAACAATCGATATCGGTCGTTCCTCAAAAGTCAAATCCTCCCTTACAGTCAGCTCTGAATGATCTAGCACGTGTGTTTCATCATGAACATACTTACGGAGTTGAGATACATGAAACACGTCATGAACATTCGCCAAAGATGGTGGTAACGCTAATCGATAAGCCACTTCTCCAACACGCTCCATGATCTCGAAAGGCCCAACGAATCTTGGACTAAGCTTGCCTCGACTCCCAAAACGAATCACTCCTCTAGTCGGTGATATCTTCAAGAATACAAGATCACCAACAATGAACTTTAGAGGTCTTCTCGATGTATCAGCCCAACTCTTCTGCCGATCCTGTGCTGCCTTCATGTGATTCCGGATCGTATTGACCTTCTCTACTGTTTGCACGATCATTTCGGTCCCAACAATCTTCGTTCTCCAATATCGTCCCAACAAACGGGTGAGCGACATTGCGACCATACAATGCTTCGAATGGAGCCATCTGAATAGTCGCCTGAAAGCTGTTATTGTAAGAAAACTCTACCAGGTGTAGATGATCCTCCTATGAACCTTTGAAGTCCAACATGCAAGCTCTCAACATATTTTCAAGAGTTTGGATCGTTCTCTTCGACTGTCCATCTTTCTGGGGATGATAAGCAGTGCTAAATTTCAATCGCGTTCCCAAACTTTCCTATAAATTCCTCCTGAAGTGCGATAAGAATCGGGTATCACGATCGGAAACGATGCTCACAGGTACTCCATGCAATCTCACAATCTCCTGCATGTACCGTTCTGCTAATGCTTCCATTGACTGACCAACTCGAAATGGTATGAAATGAGCTGCCTTGGTCAATCGATCAACAATCACCCAAACTGCATTATTGCCCTTTGGACTCCGCGATAAAGCTGTCACGAAATCCATGGTTATATGTTCCCACTTTCATTGGGGAATCGGAAGTGGTTGTAATAAACCAGCTACCCTTTGATGTTCAGCCTTAACTTGCTGACACACCAAGCACTTCGCTACAAAACGGGCGATCTCCCTTTTCATACCTTCCCACCAGAAATGCTGTCTTAGATCACGGTACATCTTTGTGCCTCCTGGATGTACAGAATATGCGGAACTGTGCGCCTCCTTCATAACTTCTTCATGAATATCTCCTTTTGGCATACATAGACGGCTACCATATTGTAACGAACCATCTTCATGAATCAACAAGTCCGTTCGAACTCCCGCTTCTACTTGTTCTCGAAACTTCTGCAATCTTGGGCCGTGCGACTGCGCCGCTTTAATATTATCGATCAATGACGACTGTACTTGCAGCTGCATCAACTATCCCGAAGAATGCGGTAACACGATCTCCAAATTGAATCTCCGAAATCTTCGATAAGCTCTTTCTGTGCAGTCAACATCCGAGTTGCTGGCAATCGACTAAGCGCATCCGGCACGACATTAACTTTCCCCGGATGGTACTTGAGATCCAGATCATAGTCAGCCATTAGCTCCAACCATCTACGCTGCCTTATAATAAGCTCTTTCTGTGTGAACATATACTTTAGGCTTTTGTGATCGGTGAATACTTCGACCCTTTCCCCCAGTAAGCAGTGTCTCCAAATTTTCAAAGTGAAAATCACTGCTGCAAGCTCCAAATCATGAGTTGGGTAATTCTCCTCATGGGTCTTCAACTGTCTCGATGCGTAAGCTATAACTTCCCATGCTGTATTAAAACACATCCCAAACCTTTCCCAGTTGCGTCGCTGTGAATCACCAATCCTCCGGAACCGTCAGGTACGGTCAAAATAGGAGCGATTATCAATCTTTGCTTCAATACCTCAAAAGCTAACGCACAACTATCCGTCCATACGAACGGTACCTCCTTTCGCATAAGCTTGGTCAAAGGCTCAGCTAAGCGAGCAAAATTCTCCACGAATCTTCTGTAATATCCGGCAAGTCCAAGAAAACTTCTGATCTCTGCTACGTTCTTCGGAATCGGCCAATCTTGAACTGCTGCAATCTTCTCGGGATCAACAGCGATTCCATCTCCGGATACGACATGCCCCAAAAACTTCACTTCTTTAAGCCAAAACCCGCACTTGCTCATCTTCGCATATAATCTTTCTTGCCTCAATGTTTGCAGTGCGATCTTCAAGTGTTCTGCATGCTCTTCAAGGCTCCTTGAATAGACCAAAATATCATTGATGAACACCACTATAAACTGGTCCAAGAACGGTGAAAAGATTCGGTTCATCAAGTCCATAAATATTGCCCGTGCATTCGTGACTCCGAATGGCATCACTAAATATTAGTAATGTCCATATCGAGATCGGAACGCAGTCTTGTAAATATCCTCTGATTTATCTCGAACTTGATGATATCCGGATCGCAAATCCAGCTTCGAGAATACCCTCGCGCCACTAAGTTGCTCGAATAATTCGCTAATGCGAGAGATCCGGTACTTATTCTTAATGGTCACCCGGTTCAATTCTCGATAATCGATGCACATCCTTCTTGTGCCATCTTTCTTCTTGACTAGAAGAACTGGAGCTCCCCATGGTGAATTACTGTTGTGAATCCAACCATTCTCTAGCAATTCAGTAACCTGCTTCTTGACTTCTTCCAACTCCACTGGTGTCATCGGATAGTACGCCTTTGAGATTGGCACTGCACCAGGAACAAGATCGATCGCGAACTCCACATCTCATTTTGGCGGTAAACCCAAGATGTCCTCGAACACGTCCATGAAATCTTGAACTACAGCTGGCGCTTCCTTCTTAACAACTTCTATCGACGAAAGAACACTGTTTGTCGGCCTAGCCCTAAACTCGACTGGCTCGACAGAACTGCTTCCTCCAGCAAAAACAAACTCCGGTTGCCCGGGAATCTGGAAAATCACTTTCTTTGCCCAACAATCAATGTGAGCGTGGAAAGTGCCGAGAAAGTCCATTCCCAAGACAACATCATAGCTGCCGGTATCGATCACCAAGAAATCTGCAAATAACTCTCGTCCGCAAATAACAACAGAACAATCCTTGCACCCACTACTAGATATGATCTTCCCGTTCCCAGTGTATGTCCCAACAACTAGGCAGGGTCGTGCAATAAATCGAATATGCTGCCATAAACTTGGACGACACACAACAATAGGATGCACCTGAATCGAATAGTGTTAATGCGGGAAAATCATGAACAAGTAGGATACCGAAATGACTTCATCCGAAGCCAAGATACTGAAGAAGATTAAGCACGGTAAACAGGATTCAAGCTGACGATAAAACATGAACTGGAAAGCAAGAGAAGCAAGGCAATATAACGACCATGAAACAAGAAAGTGAATCAAGACTAGGACTCCAAGTTACTTAAATAGAGTACCGCATTTTAACCATACTGCAGTTCATAGGTACAATTACATAACTCCGTTCAAGTTGCCCAAATCCTAGTATCAGAATAGAAAGAAACAATAGGGAACCAGAGGGTTTCAAGTCGAGATGCAAAGTTGTTTGCATATCGTCAAGACAAGGATTACGAGAAGATATGATTCAAGAATCACGATAACAATGTGGCAAGATATGTTCCTAATTACGGGTTCCCTGATTCATGTATTGGGTCCAATACCAACTACAAAGAATCAAACCCGATTAACCTAAATCCTATGGCTCTGATACCTAACAAACCCTGTCACGCCCCGCTTCCCAGAGTGCTCTAAGATCGGTACGCGACAGAACCAACCATGCCACCTGTGCTAGGAAACATCCCTCCACAGTCACATTACGGCTGTCTATAAGATATCAAGAACAGTAGAAATAAAATAAACTATCCAGTACATGTCCATATGCCAGAATAAACGAGTCAAGAAATAATATGCGGAAGCAATAAATCCAAATAATAATAACATCTGGAAAGTACGTCCCAAAATACGGGCTCACATCAGGAATGAAAGTACGAAAATAAAACTAAACTAACTAGCTACTAACAGGAACCTCACTGCTCCGCCTGTTGGCTGAAATACTCCTGAACGACCTGCGACAGAGATAGAGTATCTGGGCCATGCAAAACCCAGACGTCAGTGCGTCATAATATCAATGATAATAAGCAACCGGGATGTAACGAGATATGCAAGCATGAATAGTAACAGTAATGAGTGTATAACAAGTAACACGGGTATGTAACAGTGAAGTGTATATGTGTGGGTGAAGTACCGTAAATAATCTAAACTGTGCTACTGGGTTATCTATTCTAAAGTTATTCGAAATCAATTGATGTACTCCTTATGTAACTCAAAGAATATGTCCCATTACCCCCCGGGACCACGGATCAAGATATGTGAACCAAGAATGGTTCTGTCCCGTTACCCCCCGGAACCACGGATTAAGAAGAATCACGAATGATTATGTCCCGTTGCCCCCCGGGACCACGGATCAAGTAATACCCTTTTAAGTTACACTCGGTTCCACCTTTGATTTCCCCCTACCCCCAAGGTTATGTGTTCAAGTCAGGTATTGATAAACTGGAGCTAATGCCAACACAGGATCAAGCAGGTACATGTTTGTCTATGCAGACAACATGATACGTCTGTAAGGACAACATGTCAGGATTGTTGGCATTAGAAACATGATTAGGTAATAGGTCAAGTAGTGGTGTATTAGGTTATGACAGGTAGTGCACAGGTATCAAACGGATGCTCATAATGAAACTGTAGCAAGTACGGACGCACGATAAAAATACGGATGCATAATAAAACACGGATGCACAAATATCTATCAGGGATTACATCTAAAAATCTATGACTATGTTGGATACACATTATCAAGCATGGGGTACTAATGTAACAATAATATGAGTTAATGTAATATGGCATGCAACTAGGTATGCAGAATTAATGGTATGGATACACAGTAAAACATTGATGCTCAATTAACTATCAGGGGTTATAACTATAGTTCCACGACTATGTAGGATGCACATTATCAAGCATGGGGCGTTAGTATAATAGTAATATGAAATAATGTGACATGGCATGCAACTAGATATATAATTAATGTATGGATGCACAAATATCGATCAGGGGTTACATTTACAGCTCCAAAACTAAGTGGGATGCACATTATTAAGCATGGGGTGTTACTATAACAATAACATGAATTAATATGATCTGTAGATGCAGCTACATATATAATAGATGATATGGATGCATACGGGTATCCGAAAACAGTAAAACTTTAATATGTATGTATAATGCAATCAACATGTAATATTTGTATTCATATGGATGCAAGGTAAGTATTATAGCATGTAGCAAGATAAACTTGCATGCGACTAGATAATTAAATAATAGTATGGATGCATACGGGTATCGAAAAACTGTAAAATTGTAATATGGATGCATAACTATACAATATGTAGTAATATTATTCGCATGAATGCAAAATATAGTAGTATGGCATATAGCAAGATAAACTTGCCTGAACGGATCTCACGACGGGGTGTAAACGCAGCGTCCGACGTCGGGTAAACGTCGCAACGTACACACGTGCACACGGGACAGGTCCAGGCAAAGCAAGAAGGTGACCACGCTGGCTGGGGATGTCCACTGGGTCTCCTGGATCGGCAGCGGCGAGCACGGCTCCGGCGATCACCAGAAAATACGAATCAAGAAAAGAGAAGAAAAGAAAAGAAGAAGAAGAAAGAGAAGAAGAGAAGGGGCTGTGGGTTCTCTGGTGTTGCCTCGGGTCAGAGGAGTTGAAGAGGGGTGACGTCGACGATGGGGTCAAGCTCCGGCGACGTGGGTGTGCAAGCGAGGGTTTAGGCAGCGGGTAATCTTGGGTCGAAGGGGTGTGCAGGGAAAGCTCTGGTTATTTGGGATAAAGTGATGATGGTGGTGGTGGTGTCAGGAGTCGGAGGTGATGATGAGGGAAGGGTCGCCGGCGATGGGAGGCTGGCTGTGAAGGTCACGGGTGATTGGTGATGGCTGCGGTTGTGAGGGAGTGGGGTTGCTGGTGTTGAGGTTGAGGAGGAGGTGGAAGGGAGAGGAAGGATGGCTAGGAGGCTGTCAAGGAGACGGCGATGATGGAGGAGGGCCGATGGTGATAAGGGCAGCGATGGGTTCGTGCGGGTTGTGCAGTCGGGGAAAGAAGGGGAGGAGAGAGGGGGTGCAGGCGAAGGTGGAAGTGAGGAGAAGGAGAGATGGGGATGGTGACGGGGTCGACAGTGATGAGCGCGAGACGAGGGCAGGGGCTAGGGTTCGTGAGGCGAGGGCACGAGGCGGCGGGAGAAAGAAGATGAGAAGAGAAAGAAGGGAGGTGAGTGTAGCGATTGGGAGGTGACCCGATCTCGTGGGGGGTTTAAAGAAAAAAAAATTTAGAAGAGAGAGAGAGACGGTGAGATATGTGGTTAGGATTTGATTTAAAATTATATTTTAATTAAAACACTTTTTTTTAAAACGTATATATATATATTTAATAACATTTAACGTTAGAAATATATTAAATATAATATTAGTTATTTTTGAATTTTTGGCTAATACAAAAATAGTCCAAAACACGTCCGGGTCGGGTCTAACATTATGGTTTGAAAATACGGTTAATATACATGTCAACCAAAACTAAAATAGGATATCCGAGTAACGAAAAAGCATACCCCCAAGAACGGATGCACGCAACGTGCACGTAGCCATCCAAACGAGTCCATTTCACTGAACGGGACGAGAACAAGATATGCGGATGCTACCATATGGTCAAGGGTATGATGCAGGCCATGCTAGACATTTTTAAAATATTTTATTCAACTTTAAATGTTATATTAAAAAAATGCAGATGCCAGATATAATACCAGTATGCAGTATATAAAAAAATGAAAGTCCACGGATCCACATAACAAGCCGGGATAAATCATAAACAGGAATCAAGACGGGTTTCTAGCAAGCGAGTCGGGTCGGATGCAAATACGGATGTCAAATACACTATCCGCATCCAAAACAGAGTAAATCAAGAAAAGACCATAAATAAAGAAATACTCAAAAAAGAACTGGTATAAATGAACTAGGGTGTTACACAAACAAAGAAATAGAAATGAATGCCGTCAGCGAACTAACGTTCAGTAAGTCCCAAAAGAAGAAAGAGAATATAACAAGTAATTTGAAATGAATATGTAAGTTGTGTATGATTAATTACCGGTATATGATAGTTATTCTAACGTGGTTGTTTGTAGCTTGATAAAAAAAGGTATTCATGTATACGAGAGGAGTCCATCTTACCCTATGAACTATGGTAACCTGTAGTATAAGGCCTCGTCATAACCTACGGGACAACGAAACGTGAATTCATGTAGGTGTCTTTTAAGTGACCTCTCGTGCAACGATATACGTTCCGTACCAATCTACCCCTTTATCCCCGCGTAATGTGTTGTATAAATTATATTTACAAGTCTTGGCCAAATCCATAGATACAAAATGTTCAAGTATTCATGTTCAGGATTTCATGTTCGAATTCAAGTATTCATGTTCAGGATTTCATGTTCGAATTCAAGTATTCATGTTCATGATCAAGTATTTGTGTTTGATTTTGGATTCAGGTTTGAATTGAACTCAGACCGAGTCAGACACTTGTAAAAAGATTTAGCTTTTGAATTAGGTTTGAGAGTCATCGGTAACTGCTGCACATAGAAGGCAGCATTTGTGTCTTTTTCCAAGACAATTACCATTCATAACCCCGTTAAGTTGTCTACCTTAAATAGGCAAGCACTCACTTTCTCCGGCTCCTTGGGGCTCAAGAGAATTGATCCCTCTTAAACCTGTAATACCCAGTTTCCCTATAAATAACTTCTGTATTTTAAATAAATGTTTTCCCCAAAAATTTTCTATTAATTTTTCAATTAATAATTCATATATTTTTCTAATAATGATTCCTAATTTTATATTCCTAATTCTAAACCCTAACCCAAATTATATTTTTTCCTCAAACCTATAACCCACAATCCCCCGGCCCAACTCCCTCAACTAAACCCTAACCCTTTTCCCTCTACCCGACCCGATTCCCCACTCCCACTCCCACTCCCTTCTTCTTCTTCTCCTTCCCTTCTTCGTTCTCGCCTCTTTTCCCATGCCCCTCTCCTCTTTCGTCGCGACGTCGCCTAAAGACCCACGCTACCTCTGTAATGACCTACGCCTCTCTCTTTCCCCCAATGACTCTTTCCCCACTCGTCGCGCTGCCTCCGCGAGACCCGCGCCCTCCAATGGCCACGACTCAGTCGTGCGTCCAACGTCTCCCTAAGGAACCCTCGCCCGTTTCTACCTCTCTCGTAATGACCCACTCTCTTCATCCCTCTCTACATTCCCTCCTCCTTCGCCCGCGAGAACCCCCACCAGATCCCGACAAGCACTTTCCCATTTCTCCCTCACCATTGCTATGCACAACCCATAGTCGCCACATAACTTCACCGGGCAACACCACCATCTCCCTTTACCTTCAACTCCTCTCGTTGCCCTTATCGGCGAACTCACCTCACCGGAATTCCCTCAGCACAATCGTCGACCACCCACTCCTATCACTGAGCCCCATTCTCCATCTCTGACTCCCAAACTCTACCACCTTCGTCGAGCAAGCCCTGCAACTCAGCCTCACGAACACCGCTGCCCCTCCATCTCCGAGCCCGAGCTTCCTTGCTACCATCTTCACCTCCCTTGAGCCAATCCCCATCTCCTCCCTCAACCTAGCTTCTGAGCTCCCCATCCATCGCCGTCACCAACCCAGAGCACCATCATCGGTTCACCCCAGCTTTGCCTGAGCACTAGCACGACCACCTCCACGTCGCTAACAGCCTCCATCGCTGTTGCCATCCCCAACGACAACAACAGCCACTACTATCTTGTTCCCTCCATCTGCTCCAGTCACGACCTAGCACTGCGCGACGACCACTCCAACATCGACAGCCTCATCTCTGCGAACTCATAGCCTTCAAGTACCGCCACCAACGTCGATCTGTGCAAGCTGTAGCCAATCAAAAGCAAAGATTCGAGGCCACGCCACTGCGATTCCGAGGCTCGCGAACTTCGGTTTTGTTGCAATGACCGTTTTAACATCCGTGACGTGCATTGCAGCGTCTGATTGATCCATCATCTCCATGATATCATCAAAAAGGCAAGTGAACCTATTCACTTGTTTTCATGCTATAGTTAGGACATTTCGTGTATAAATACAACGCTTTTAATATTAACTGAACCAAAATTGAAACTTTAGTGTAAATCACCCATTAATATTTGTGGAATATATAACCAATGAATTTTATACATGATTAAGAACAACATATTGAAAATTGACACCGATCGGATAATGTTTGACCACAGATTTGATACTCCTAAGTCGAGTATCGAAACAGACTAATGCGGCTCTCTTTAGGTCAATCCTCATCTTTACGTCTTGATGGCGGTACCACTGATACTTATGTTTATTTAGTGATAGATAGTGATACATTAAAAGTTTCATAGCATGGAACGCAATTTCACACCTAAAGTGATACCCCTAATGTCTATACCGAAACTCGCGTTTTACCGAATACCCGACACTGTTAAATTCATAATTAATTCCAGAAAAATCCAATCGCAGCGTGCCTGGGTTCGTGCTAAGGGGACTACATAATATTTAACACAACGTGTATCTTTACTGTTAGATATATCCTATGAATATCAGAAACAAGGAACTTACCTGACCTTGGACTGCAGTCCAGAGCAGGAACTTACCTCTTGATATGCATTTATACCCCTAAAACCTTTATGTTTAATCGTGATAGTGTGTGGAGCCAATTACTTTTGCGTAGAAAATTGTTTTATCTTTCTAATGGTACCAGTTCCACTAAATTCCAGGATCATTTGGTATTTAAATCATATTTTAAACGGATGACAAGTACGGCAGATTTCTATCATTTCAGTTTGCACCCGTCATCAGTAATCTGGTCATAACTCCTAAACCAAGATGACTATTGTTAATCTGTCTAATGTGTTGGAAAAATAACAGATAAATATAAATATTATCTAACTGTATCATCGCTTAATTATGATCCCAACAGAGAGTAAAGTGTGTTGCGAAAAAGACTTCCAGTTCAGAAATTGGATTTTCAGCAGTAAATACTTAAAATGAAATGACCATAACTCTCAAACCTGAAACCCGATTGACTTGAAACAAATTTTAATACTTATATAAACAAGTATAACTCATATGCCTTTTATATTGTTTTGCCAAATTATGCACGCATGGTTTTATGTGATTTTTCTAATCCAACCGACACCGGTTGCTCATATGTATTCAGTAGTGCATTTACTGTATCCACATCATGTTGCATGACTGTTACACTCTTGTAAATAGTGTTCATTTCCATCGATAACCTTCTGACCGTGTTGCATTACCAAGTGATAAATGTTAGCGATTGGATTGTGGTAAGTACGTTAGTGTAAAAGCATGATTGAATAAGTGAAGTAACACGTACTTGTACACAATCAGCGGAACCAATTATTTATTGCATTGTCGACGCCTATGGGACCTATAAAAGTGTAACTATAACTAGTATGGGATGGTTATGGAAGCAATTATATTAGTGTCATAGGTACGATATCGAGCACTGTCTATTTATCTTGGATACCAGTCGAGACATGCTTGATGGAGACCCTGTCTCCAGTTCTCGTATAGACTTGTCATTGAGCGACTAGTATTTGGATTCATAGTCGGTCTTTGATGTAGACCGCGGGGTGTGGGGTAGTTTGAGTGTGAATTTGATCAACGGAATCTCAGGAGTCCCACTGCCTGCATATGTAGTGATTTTGGGAGTTGTATGGATGGTGTTTCTGATTCTTAGCGAGCGTGATTTGGGTCCGTATTCCCTTGCCCCTAGGGTCTACCCTTGGGTTGGGGATACTTCTACGGTGGTTAACTCTCACATTTGGACTGACGATAGGCTTAGTGACTTGGACATTAAGACTTAGAGACTGATTGCTTTAGTGACATGGACATTACATTGATCATTGATCTGATACACTTGCTTATTCGTTATATGTATCAGTTATTTCATGCTCGCGTCATTGCTCTATATTTACTGCTTTATGTTTGTCATCATTGCACATTATATATATATATATATATATATATATATATATATTGCTATTGTGTCACTTTGACGACCTGAGTATGCATGCTCAGAGTGAGAAGCGGATTTAGCTCGGATCCGGACCTGCTTTACCTCGAGGATATTGCGGACATCTAGATCAGCGACGCCAGCGTTGTCCTTCCCTTGACTCTATCTGGTTAGTTTTATATCTGTTTGATAGAATTAGTAACTGCGTTTCTCATTACCTGTGGATTACTGATTACCACATAATGCTAGAAGCCGAAGTGTGACTATGGCAGGATATTTTCTCAACCGTAGGAGCATGGCTGGCCTTGTCACCCATCGTATTCCGTATTTTGGGAAGCGGGACGTAACATGATTTTGTTGGTATCAGAGCGCCAGGTTTAGATTGGGATTACAGTTTCCGACTAGGGCTTGACAATTTAAGTTGCCCATACAGTCTAGATTATAAACTTGTTATCCTTGACCGGAATCCCTATAGTTTGTCAAGCTACATTTTTGACTCCATCCGTTAGAGTTTTGGGTGACTTAGTAGAGTTATGTGATTATGACTATGAACTGCAGCATAGTTACAAGGTAGCACTCTGCTTGAGTGACTTGGAATTCTACATTTGATTTTCGTTCGATTGAATTTCACCTCACCATATATTCTTGCTTCGTTTGTTAATTCTATATCTTATTTCGATTCTTATATCTTATATCGTTGTCCGAAAATTGTTGTTTCAGGACCATGGCTTCTAATGACTCTTCTTCCACCTCCACTCCCCAGAGTCAGATCGCCGAGATTTTGGGTGTACTGCAAGGCTTGAGGGAAGCCCAGGAGAGGACAAACGATCTATTAGTTGAGGGGTTAAGGAGGCAACTAGTTCAAGCACCAGGAGGAGCCCCCAATCGTAGGGGAATCCCTGTTAAATAAAGAGGAGGCGTGCAGATGAAGCGCTCATTTGTTCCTCAGCAATAAAAGCAGCGGAGAACCTAAAGTTATGGTTATTGCAAGAGATCAGGTCACCTTCAGAGGGAATGTCGTCGGGCCAAAGGGCAGTGCTTGATTTGTGGATCCGGCGAACATCTTGTCAATGGTTGCCCTAGAAGGAAAGAGCTGCAGGGAGGTGATTCGTCAACACCCTCCATATCTGCTTGAGCAACTTGGTCATTTTCGTATCTTAAATTTCGAGGATAGGACAGACCCAACACAGGATTCAAACTCGCTTTACGGGATCGTAGTGATCTAGATATCAACGCGCAGTTATCACTCTTCCTGCTTTCAATAAAGACATTGCTATTTTGTTTAGTAGTTATTTCTATCATTCAAACCTTGTATCTATTGAACTCCTTGGTTTAAATGCAATAAAATTGTAAATTGTGATTAAGTACTTTTATTTTATTCTTTTACTCTAAGTACTCCTCTATTTTCAAATTTTTTAATAGTTCTAATTTATGCTGCATATTTTATTTTCTAATGAATTTTCCTACTGATATTTCATACTATCGTTCTTTTATTATGTAGTTCTATTTTTTCATGCCTTTTATTTTGATTTTATCTGCTTTAATTACAGTATGTCACCTCGAGTTATTTGCTACTTTATATTTCCTTTAACGTTTTATTGCTTAATATAGTATTATCATTCATATTCATTTAGTTTGTTGGTGTTCTTCTGTTTAACTCTCAAAATTTATATTATTAGCAGTTTTGGTTTTTTCTTAAAATGAATTTCATCTTGATTTTCTATAGAGTATTCCTTTTTCTTTTATTCTGATTTATGCTAACTTTCTCCTGAGCTTGTTTATATCTTTCATTATATGTTTTCTTATCACTCTTTGTTGAACTTATTCCTATAAAGTCTTTCTCTTTCTTTTGCAATATTTGATTTTCATATCACTTCATCGATTTTCTTCTCTAAATTAATTGTGACCACAACGTTTTAGAAATTTTTATGACTATGTTTCAGTATATGTATTATGATTATCATATTACTATATTTACGATCGCTTATTTACTTACTACTCTACATTACGGGTTATTTTTTTTTTTTTGGTTTTTAATACTCTGTATGCTTAAGATCTTCTATTACTTATTGTTTTTCTAAATGTTTTGCGAGTTACTTTCAATACTTCTTTTATACGGATATATGTTAAGTTGCATATTGTTTTATCTTATTTTTCCATATTATTAACGTTCTCGTCAAATTTGAGGTTCTATCCTTTTCTGTTTTAATCTAGTGATATAGCTATATATTGAATGCATTTTGTTTTGTAAATTACTACCAATTTAGATTATTTTTCCTGTCATTGCTTTTAGTTACGTTTCACTTTTATTGCTTCCACGACAAACTCATTTATTTTATTTTTGCGTTCTCTTTTATCCCGTTCTTTATATATATTTTTATACACTCTTCTCTAATGAGTACTCTCAAGTTCTTTTTATAGTTACCTTGGTTCCTTAGGGCCTATTAAACATTCTTTCATGACTGATTGTATTTGCATATAAATAGTTCATTACTTTTAATTGTTATGTCCTTGTTCTTACATATGAATATTCCTTTTACCTACTCTATATTCTTTTGTATATAAATTTTTGATGTTCAAGTAGTTGCTTTTACGTAAATCACTATATAATAGTATTTGATTTTTGTTGCTTTTCGCATGATATTTTATAGCTTATCGTTATTTTAAATTTCAAGGACAAAATTTTATGTAAGTGGGGTATGATATAATACCCAGTTCCCCTATAAATAACTTCCGTATTTTAAATAAATGTTTTCCCCAAAAATTTTCTATTAATTTTTCAATTAATAATCCCTAATTTTTCTAATATTGATTGCTAATTTTATATTCCTAATTCTAAACCCTAACCCAAATTATATTTTCCCCCCAAATCCATAACCCACAACCCCCGACCCAACTCCTTCAACTAAACCCTAACCCTTTTCCCTCTACCCGACCTAACTCCCCACTCCCACTCCTTTCTTCTTCTTCTCCTTCCTTTCTTCTTTCTGGCCTCTTTTCCCACGTCCCTTTCCTCCTTCGTCGCGACATCGCCTCAAGACCCGCGCCACCTCCGCAACGACCCACGCCTCTCTCTTTCCCCCAACGACTCCTTCCCCACTCATCGCGTTGCCTCCGTGAGACCCGCTCCCTCCAACGGCCATGACTCGGCGTGCGCCCAACATCTCCCTAAGGAACCCTCGCCCGTTTGCCCCTCTCTTCATCCCTCTCTACCTTCCCTCCTCCTCCGCCTGCGAGAACCTCTACTAGAGCCCGACGAGCACTTTCGCATTTCTCCCCTACCGTTGCACTGCACAACCCATAGCCGCTACATAACTTCACCTGACAACACCACCTTCTCCCTCTACCTCCAACTCCTCTCGTTGCCCTCATCGGCGAACTCATCTCACCGGAGTTCCCTCATCACCACCGTCGACCACCCACTCTTATCACTGAGCCCCATTCTCCATCTCCGACTCCCAAACTCCACCACCTCCATCGAGCAAGCCCCGTGACTCAACCTCACGAACTCCGCCGCCCCTCCATCTCCGAGCCCGAGCTTCCTTGCCACCATCTTCACCCCCCCTGAGCAAACCCCCATCTCCTCCTTCAACATAGCTTCCGAGCTCCCCATCCCTCACCGTCACCAACCCAGAGCACCATCGTCGGTTCACCCCGGCATTGCCTAAGCTCCAACACGACCACCTCCACGTCTCCAACAGCCTCCATCGCTGTTACCATCCCCGACGACAACAGCAGCCACCACTACCTTGCTCCTTTCATCTGCTCCGGCCACGATCCAGCACTGCGCGACGACCTCTCCACCATCGACGGGCTCATCTCTACGAAATCGGAGCCTTCAAGTTCCGCCACCAACGTCGATTTTTGCAAGCTCTAGCTAATCAAAATTAAAGATTTAAGGCCACGCCACTGCGATTCCAAGGCTCGCGAACTCCGGTTTTGTTGCAACGACCGTTTTCGCATCCGTGACATGCATTGCAGGGTCCGGTCGATCCATCATCTCCATGATATCGTCAAAAAGGTAAGTGAACCCATTCACTTGTTTTCATTCTATAGTTAGGACATTTCGTGTATAAATACAACGCTTTTAATATTAACTGAACCGAAATTGAAACTTTAGTGTAAATCACCCATTAATGTTTGTGGAACATGTAACCAATGAATTTTATACATAATGAAGAATAACATATTGAAAATTGACACCGATCGGATAATATTTGACCACGGATTCGATACCCCCAAGTCGAGTATCGAAACAGACTAATGTGGCTCTCTTTAGGTCAATACTCGTCTTTATGTCTTGATGGTGGTACCACTGATACTTATGTTTGTTTAGTGATAGATAGTGACACATTAAAATTTTCGTAGCAAAGAACGCAATTTCGCACCTAAAGTGATGCCCCTAATGTCTATACCGAAACTCGCGTTTTACCGAATACTCGACACTGTTAAATTCATAATTAATTCCAGAAAAATCCAATCGCAGCGTGTCTGGGTTTGTGTGAAGGGTACTACATAATATTTAACACACCGTGTATCTTTACTGTTATATATATCCTATGAACATCAGAAACAAGCAACTTACCCGACCTTGGACTGCAGTGCAGAGCAGGAACTTACCCCTGAACCAATCCATCCGAGTCCGCCAAAGTGCATTTAGTTGCTGTTTAATCGTGATAGTGTGTGGAGACAATTACCTTTGCGTAGAAAATTGTTTTAGCTTTCCAATGGTACCAGTTCCACTAAATTCCAGGATCATTTGGTATTTAAATCATATTTTAAACGGATGACAAGTATGGCAGATTTCTGTCATTTTAGTTTGCACCCTTCATCAGTAATCTGGTCATAACTCCTAAACCAAGATGAATATTGTTAATCCGTATGATGCGTTGGAAACATAACAGATAAATATAAATATTATATAACTGTAGAATCGCTTAATTATGATCCCAACAGGGATTAAAGCGTGTTGCGAAACGGACTTCCAGTTCAGAAATTGGATTTCCAGCAGTAAACACTTAAAATGAAATGACTATAGCTATCAAACCTGAAATACGATTGACTTGAAACTAATTTTAATGCTTAGATAAACAAGTATACCTCATATGCCTTTTATATTGTTTTGCCAAATTATGCACGCGTGATTTTATGTGATTTTTCTAATCCAACCGACACCGGTTGCTCATATGTATTCAGTAGTGCATTTACTGTATCCACATCTTGTTGCATGACTGTTACACTCTTGTAAATAGTGTTCATTTGCATCGATAACCTAGTGACCGTGTAACATTGCCAAGTGATAAATGTCAGCGATTGGATTGTGGCAAGTACGTTAGTGTAAAAGCGTGATTGAATAAGTGAAGTGACACATACTTGTACACAATCAGCGGAACCAATTAGTTATTGTATTGTCGACGCCTATGGGACCTATATAAGTGTAACTATAACTGGTATGTGACGGTTATGGAAGCACTTATATTAGTGTCATAGGTAAGATATCGAGCACTGTCCATTTATCTTGAATACCAGTCGAGACATGCTTGATGGAGACCCTGTTTCCGGTGCTCGTATAAACTTGTCATGGAGCGACTAGTATTTGGATTCATGGTCGGTGTTTGATATAGACCACAGGGTGTAGGGTAGTTTGAGTGTGAGTTCGATCAACGGAATCTCAGGAGTCCCACTGCCGGTATATGTAGTGATTTCGGGAGTTGTATGGATGGTTTTTCTAATTCTTAGCGAACGTGATTCGGGCCCGTGTTCCCTTCTCCTTGGGGCCTACCCTTGGGTTGGTGATACTTCTGCGGTGGTTGTCACTCACACTTGGACTGGCGATAGGCTTAGTGACTTGGAATTGAGACTTAGAGACTGATTGCTTTAGTGACATAGACATTGCATTGATCACTGATCTGATACACTTGCTTATTCGTTACATATACCGGTTATTTCATGCTCGCGTCATTGCTCTATACTTACTGCTTTATGTTTTTCATCGTCACACACAATATATATATATATATATATATATATATATATATATATATTTATATGTTGCTATTGTGTCGCTTTGACGACCTGAGTATGCATGCTGAGAGTGAGAAGTGGATTTAGCTCGGATCCGGACCTGCCTTATCTCGAGGATATTGCAGATATCTAGATCAGTGACGCCATCGCTATCCTTCTCTTGACTCTATCTAGTTAGTTTTATATCTGTTTTGATAGAATTAGTGACAACATTTCTCCTTACCTGTGCTATGATTACTGATTACCACGTAATGCTAGAAGCCGAAGTGTGACTACGGCAGGATATTTCCTCGACCGTAGGATTAATTCGCTATGGCAAGAGGGGTAAGCTCAGTCCCAGATATATTGACCGTTCGACATACTCGAACGAGTCGGAGAAGTGGCATACCGTTTAGCACTACCACCCTCATTGGAAGGAGTGCACAACGTGTTCCACATATCCCAGCTTCGAAAATATGTGAGCGACCCCGGCCACATCCTTGATCACTCCGAGCTCACTGTACAGACGAATCTATTCAGTGAGCAACAACCCGTTGAGATCCTGGACAGAAAGGTGAAGACACTACGGAACAAAGAAGTAAACTTGGTCTGAGTGATATGGAGAAAAGATTCACTAGGAGAATCAACGTGGGAAAGAGAAGACGACATGCGTGCAAGATACCCTTTCTTATTTGTAAATTAGTCCTTATATAATTGTAAATTTCGAGGACGAAATTGTTATAAGGAGGGTAGAATGTAATGATTCTGTTTTTATTGTATATTTTTTTAAAGTTAATGTACAGAATAGAGTTTGCAAGCTTGAGTATACTTTAAATATTGTTTTTGTTTAAAAACAGAAAGAAACAACTTGTAGCTCACAGGTAAAGCCTCTGCACTGCTATAACATAGCCCATGTGTTCGAATCCCATCAGCCACATATATTTTTAATGATTTTTCTTTTAAATTTTTTGGAAGCCCAAAAGTTTACACGTGCAATACACGTAAAATGAAAAGTCACAGAAAATCAAACATGTGCTAAATGTTATATGAACAGACATGGACACGTGGCATAAATCCAAGCCCCAACCCCTGTTCTTAGCCGAAAATCGGGAAGACAAACGTCTTGCCTGAATTTGGGGGAAGATGCTATTTGGTTTTATCCGTCCACCTCTCCGAAGATAATAAGTTGATTTATGGCACCATGTATCGGAGGTTTAGACGGATGCGGCCGTTGTAGCAGACTTCGTTAGATTCCCCCTCATTTGAGGGGTTTTTGATTGTGGGGACGTTCTTCCCTGCAGGCGCAAGCCCCTGCAGTTACTTACGCTACCATATCGCGGTAACCACTTTCTCCTTCTCCAGATGGTCACTTCGTATCGTGTGTGTTTATTTTATTTTTGATTGCCCATGGATTGTATACGGAGACTAATTTATGCTGTCAACCGTAGGGCGTGGATTAGTCCAAATCCGTATTATCTTAGATTTAGGTTTGAGTTGGGTTTAAAGATCATTAATCTCATTTGAAACTAAGATCAACTTAAACGTTTGTTGAGGATACGTTAGTCTAATTTTTTAGACTAAGATCTACTCAACATGATCATTTAGATCTAACAAAAAAGCATTTGGGCTCTATTGTTTTAGTTTAGGGACGTTGCGGTCCATAAGTTTAAGGACATCATAGTCCGTAAAGTGTAAGGACATCATAGTCCAGTTTAAAGACGTCAGAGTCTATGTGGTTCTGGTTCAACCATTTGGGGATGCGCCAAAATTTAATTGTTATTGGGACCCTCCATCTCTCTGAAGACGTTGAAGAATTACGACGACATATATCAGAGGTATGAAGAGATATACGCTTGAACCGATGTTGGTTGGGAGATCTGTAGTCAAGTTTGGGACTAAAATCAGCTAAAAATATTTATGAGCATATGGGCTCATTAATCTGAATTAGGGGTCTGTGGCCAACTTGGGCTCGGCCCACTCAGTTAAAATGCTGAACATTTGTTTGGGCTCAACCCTTTTTATTTAACAATGCTGAGCATTGGTTTGGGTTCTGACAACTTTTTTTTGTCATTTATTGAGTGTTGAGCACTCATTATGGCTCTGGGGCTTTATTTAAAGAACAATTTATGTTCCCTCAGCACACACGTGAGAAGCACGTGGCGCGCTTGGCGTTGAACGCCAGTCTTAGAGCGCTAAGGCGCTTCCTGTAAGATAGTGCACACGTGAGGAGCACGTGGCACTGAGCGCCAGTCAATAAGTGCAGAGCGCTCTTTATAAAATACCACCCACGTGAGGAGCACGTGGTGCGCTTGGCGCCAGACTTGGAGTGTTGAAGCGCTTCTTTATTAAGTAGCGCACACGTGAGGAGCACGTGGCGCACTTGGTGCTGAGCGCCAGCCAATGAGTGCAAAGCGTTCTTGATTAATTCTGTGCTCTGAGAATTAAGTTCTCGTTTATAAGAGATTTTGTCTCGTGGATCTAAGAACCAAATTCTTATTTTAATAGGAGATACTATGATCTCTTCTGTTTTTGTGAAAGACTTTGTCTTTGTCTTATAGATCTGTGATCTAAAGAGAACTGAGTTCTTCTCCCCCCTTTTTATGATGAGATGCTATGATCTCTTTTTGTGAAAGACCTCTGTCTTATAGATCTATGATCTAGAAAAAGAACTAAGTTCTTTTTCTTTTATGAGATGCTTTTATCTCTCTGTTTTATTTACCTTGAAGAAATTCTTCTTCCGAGGGCTTGCTCTTCTCTTTGAAATTTCTCAAAGTTTGGGGAAGGGGGGGTTTCTCCGTTTTCTTCTTCTTTCGATTTGAGAACTTATGGGAAGGTCTCTCTCCCCAAGACTTGAAGTCTTGGGTCCTTTATATAGAGGAGGCTAATTTGTTGAATCAGTTAGGGAAATCTCTCATTGAGAGATTTTTGATTGCTTTGGGGAATGTTTCCCACCGTTGGATCTTTGATCCAAGGGCTTCTATTTTATAGAAGACGATCTTTTTGTTTTTTAAAAAGATTGGGAAAATATTTTCCCATACAGAACTCATTCTGTATCTTGGTGATTTTTAATCACCATTGGATCTTTGATCCAAGGGTGCTCTGGTTTACAAAGCACAATCTTTCCTGTTTGGAAAGATTTGAGGAGTATTTCCTCAATAGAATTTTATTATGAATTTTGATGATTTATCATCTTCGTTGGATCTTTGATCCAACGGTGGAGAACATTTAGTTCTGGCGCCAGCGTTCTCGTGTTTTGCACGTGAGGCACTGTCACAGAGTCTTTGACTCTCAGCGCTTGGCGCTCAGCGCTCTCGTGCTTTGCACGTGATGCGCTGCTTCAGAGTCTTTGACTCTTAGTGCTTGACGCTCTCGTGCTTTGCACGTGATGCGCTGCCTCAGAGTCTTTGACTCTTTAGCGCTGGCACTCAGCGCTCTCATGCTTTGCACGTGAGGCGCTGCCTCAGAGTCATTGACTCTGTAGCGCTGGCGCTCGGCACTCTCTTGCTTCGCACGTGATGCGCTGCCTCAGAGTCTTTGACTCATGGCGCTGGCGCTCTTGGCGTTCAGCGCTCTCGTGCTTTGCACGTGAGGCGCTTCCTCATTACTGAAGGTGTCTTTTCACCTTCCTTCTCCGCTTTTCCTGAGTCAAACTTCTCTTTCCCAGAGCTTGGAAATAGTTCCATCATTCACAACATTTTCTGTGCCCAGACTTAATTGTCTCCCTTCATAATCTGAAGCAATACTTCTTTTCTCTCTCATTTTCAAAGAATCATTTTAATAGAGAAGAGCTATGGCTTGTAATCATCCACATGCTCTCCGTCAGCTATGGGAGGTGCCCATTGAGGAAATTGTTCCTCATTTTGCTGCGTGCTTGGTGAACCCTACTCTTACGGATGACCAATGCGACACGGTGCTGCACGAGCTCTTGACTCGTATATGATCTCCTCTCCCCATCGGCTCCATTTGGCTCTGGATGATTTTTTAGTATGTGATCGATGATATTCCCCCTCTTCCAGCGGAGATGACTCCGGCAATGCTCGACGCCGCGGAAGACAAGATCGAGTGCTTCCATGAGGCACTTCTGATCACCACAGCTCTGAGGGATCGCTCTGTTCGGCTGCTAAGCCAGATACAGGCTCAGCGGGTCGTCATGTCTGCCTTTGCTGATGGGTGCGGTGCTAATCGATGGATAGCTACTCTTCATGAAGATCGCCTCTTTGTCATGGTGGAGAAGGCAGAGAGGGAGTTAGATAATTTTATCCATAGTTTTGTAAATCCCTGTACTTTCGATCCCGTGTTTGGTGATCTATTTCCTGTAGAATAAAATGTTCAATTAAATACTTTGTTTTTGTTGTTGAACACCTGTTCTTCCCCTAATGTGTGCATGTGCGTATATGAATGAGCCTGGTTTCACACATATCTGTAAACAAAACTTAAGCCGGCATAAACAGGAACAAATAGCTCTTGGCCGAAGATTTTGGCGGGAACAAATGCCCTCCACTACTTTGCCCACGTAAGTATGTACGTGGGTGAAGTAGTGCAGATTAATTTATAGCGTATAGCCGATTTCAAGTCGGTATATAACTTTCAGAATCTTGATCTAAAAAGATAGAGAGCGGTTATAAGCGTCGTCATTTATCATTGACTCAAATCTCAACTCTTAAGGCATATAGTTCCAAACCCTCAGCCTCATGAGCTGCACCCTTCGATTTCTTTGTGTCTTAATCTGGCGTGAAGTAATTTACTTGCTCATGAGTAACTCCTCCATTTCAGTAGCATGTAATTTTGGCATGTGTGGCCTATAGACGGTAGATAATAGTTCATTTGACCTCTTTGTAGGATGGCGATAGCTTAGGATGCAGGTTCGGGTCTGCTGGTTAAGACTTTTCAACTTTATAACCCGTAAGGGTCTCATAAAGATTTCTCCCTACAAGTCGAGAGGATCTCGTATGTGTATTTTCTCCTTAGGAATCGTAAGAATTTCCAAGTGTGCTTTCTCTTGAGAGTCGTAAGGATCTCACAAGAGAATTTTCCCCCTTACAAGTCGAGAGGACTCGTAAATGGTTGGTGAGTTGACTTGTTTCCGAGTCGAAGCATTGCTCTGACGGGGAGGTTGTTGGCTGACTTGTTTCCACGACGGGGTCATTGGATGACGTATTTCCGCGACGGGGTCATTGGATGACGTATTTCCGCGACGGGGTCATGTGATGTCGTATTTCCGCGATGGGGTCTTTGGATGACGTATTTCCGAGATGGGGTCATTGGATGACGTATTTCCGCGACGGGGTCTTATGCTGACGTATTTCCGCGACGGGGTCATTGGATGACGTATTTCCACGACGGGGTCATGTGCTGACGTATTTTCGTGACGGGGTCATTGGATGACGTATTTCTGCGACGGGGTCATGTGCTGACGTATTTCCGCGACAGGGTCATGTTGACTTGCTCCATTTTCTGCGGTGTCGGGGCTGACTCTAGGTTGTCCGTGAACTGTAGAGTCTTGGAACCGGGGACTTCGCCGTGGCTCCAATTGGTGGTGTCGCGTTCGTGCTCTGCTGACATGAGGAGGAACGCCGTTGTTGGTCTTCTGGGATGCAGATATTGCTATTGAGATCTGACTTTCCCTTTTGACAGGATCTGGTGGGGGACATGTGGTTCCCTTTTCGTTTATGCCCATGGATTGTATATAGGGGTCAGTATGGACTCGCCTGTAGGGCAAAAAGTTTTATTTCATTTTTTTATTTCTTTCCACGATGCTCTATCATTTCAGCTTTTTATATCGCGAAAGTCGCGATTGCCCAATCATTTTGGCTATTTTTCGCGGTGCCCAATCATTTCGGCTATTTTTGTATGCATTTATTTTACTCGCTGATTTTTATTGCGAGTTGCCCAAACATTTCGGCTATTTCATATGCATTTTTTCTTTCGAATATGGAACTCATGGTCTAATATCAATCTTGCATCAGTATCGCTGTGACTGGAATGTTGCCACGAACGAACCATCATTTGTCATGAAAGGACTTGGAATTTGATACCGATTTAGGTATCAGCATCGCTACAACTGGGATATTGCCAGGAGCGAATCATCATCTGCCATGAAAGGACTTGGTATTTGATACCGATTTAGGCATCGGCATCGCTACAACTGGGATATTGTCAGGAGCGAATCATCATCTGCCTTTGTCGGTTCGAACAAAGGTGGCTTAGCAAACAGGGTTAAGATCCTATCGACTAAGGATTTTGACTTCATGAGCCGTAAGGGTCTCATAAAGGCGTTTCTCCCTACGAGTTGTGAGGATCTCTTAAGTGTCTTTTCTCCTCAGGAATCGTGAGGATTCCTAATTGTATGTTCTCTTGTAAGTCGTAAGGATCTTACAAGAGTGTTTTCTCCTTGTAAATTGAGAGGACCTACAAGTGTTTATTCATCAAATGAGGGCATTCCTCGTCATTGGTGGGACTCGGCAAGGAAATTATTATTTGTGCCCGTGGATTGTATACAAAGGTCAGTATTGAACCGCTTGTAGGGCAATCTGGGAAAGGTGATGGCTTAAGAACAGGTTCAGATCCCTGTAGCTTAAGGCTTTTGAATCTTATGAGCCATGAGGGTTTCATAAGAGGGTTTTCCTTACAAGTCGTGAGGATCTCGTAAGTGGAATTTCTCCTTAGGAATCGTGGGGATCCCTAAGTGCATTTCTCCTTTGTGAGTCGTAAGGATCTCATGCAGGTAGTTTTTTCCCTGCAAGGTCAAGAGGACCTTGCAAGTGTCTTTTAACGAGATTGCGCCCTTTCGGGTTTTCACAAACTCGTCGATAGACCTGCTGTTTTTACTCATGGAGCCCTTTCGGGTTTTCATCCGTACCCATTTTGCTTGTGGACTTACCCTTTTTTTACGAGTCTGCGCCTTTTTGAGTTTTCACAAACTCGCCGGTAGCCCTGCTGTTTTTACTCACGGAGCCCTTTCGGGTTTTCATCCGTACCCATTTTACTTATAGACGTACCGTTTTTTTTTACGCGTCAGCCCAAGGATGCTACGAGTTTGTAGTAGTTTAAAGACGTTTCGGTCAGTAGTTAGTTTTAGGACATTTTGGTCCTTTGTTAGTTTTAAGACATCTCGGTCCGCTATTAGTTAAGGGACGTTTCGGTCCTTAGCTCTCCGTGTTTGGGACGGGGTATCGTTGGATACTATTTTTAAAGTCTAGACTCAAGAAGATAGCGAGCGGGCATAAGCGTCGTCATCTATCACTAACCTGGTTCGTGACTCGTTAGGCGTAGTACTTCTTAAGGAATCGGCCGTTTATTGGTCGGAAGGGTCTTTCACCATGCATATTCATGAGCAAGTAAGCCCCACCTTGGTAGACCTTATCTATGATATACGGGCCCTCATAATTCGGCTCGAACTTCCCCCGTTTAGCATGATTGGGGATCATAGGTCTCTTGACCACTAGCACGAGTTCGCCTTGGCGAAATGTCCTCGGTCTAGTCAATCTTTCGTATGAGCGTGTCATCTTTGCTTTGTAAGCTTCTAGGTTTTGTTGCGCGATGGGACGAGTTTCATCGAGGGCATCGAGCTCCTCAAGCCGGAGATGAGCATTCTCTTCATCCGTCAGCTCATAATGAATCACCACTCCTAGAGAGGGTAGCTCTATCTCCAAGGGGAGTACTGCTTCTGTGCCGAATACCAATGCATACGGCGTTGTATTCGTAGCCATTTTGAATGTGGTCCGATATGCCCAGAGAGCTTCATGCAGTCTCTCGTTCTAGTCCTTCTTATTTCGAGACACCATCTTCTTTATGATCTTCGTCAAGGTCTTGTTGAAAGCCTCAGCCAGACCATTAGCTCGGGGATTATAGACCGAAGAGTATCTTCAGTTTATATTATGCTGCTGTGCGAAGCGGCTGATTTTGTGACTTCTGTAGGCTGGCCCGTTATTGGAGATAATCCATCGCGGAGTGCCGAACCGATAGATGACGTGTGTCTTGAAGAAATGGAGGATATTCTCTGTCTTCACTTCTCTTAGCGGTACTTCTTTTGCCCACTTAGAGAAGTAATCGGTTATCACCAATATGAACCGATGTCCTCTGGACGATGCCGGTTCTATGGGTCCAATTATGTCGGTTCCCCACATTTCGAACGGCCAGCTAGCCACTGTTAGGTGTAGCGGGTTTGGATGCTGTGGATGAAGTCTCCATGAATCTGGCACGAATGGCATTGCTTCGCGTATTGAAGACAGTCCTGAATCATCGTGGGCCAGTAGTAGCCCATTCTTTTGATCTTCAGTTTCATCCTTGGCCCGGCTTGATGAGAACCACAGAGTCCGACATGAGTTTCTTGGACAACTCTCCTTGCTTATTCCGGTCCCAGGCATCTTAGCCACAGGGAGTCGAACGATCTCTTATACAGAGTATCATTGACGAAGGCGAAAGACAGAGCTCGTTTCATGAGCTGATATCTTGAGGACACATCTTCAGGTGTTTGACGGGATTTGAAGTAGTTTATAAAGACTTCTCTCCAATCCTTAGCCTTTTCCCGGTCCTTTATTTGTAGGGTTGTTTGCTTGGTCGCTTCCTTTTCTTCAAACGACTCCGGAGATATTTCTGCTGGTGCAAGAACCCGACGGTTTTGTACAACGATTCTTACGTCATCGAATTTTTCGTCAGCCAGTTCTTTAGCGAGTTTGGCTAATGCATCCGCCTTACTATTCTCCGCTCGCGGTATACTTTCCAGGGCGTAGGAAGGGATTTGAGTCAGCAATTGTTGCACTCTTTCGCCATATTTTACCAACTCCGGTTTGCACGTTTGATAGTCGTCGTTTACTTGACTAACGACCAACTAAGAGTCTCCGTATATAAGGAGGTTTTCGATTCCCATATCGACAGCGATCTCAAGACCTACTATCAAAGCTTCATATTCTGCTTCATTATTTTTCCTCGGCTCTGTCAAGAAAAAGGCAAAGCGCATCATCCCTCCTTGTGGAGTTACGAAGATGAGGCCTACTCCAGATTTGATTATAGAGGAGTTGTGCTTTCGCTTCTTCATGGAAGATGCCCTATCAAAGTAGAGTTCCCATCGGGTGTCACTCTCTCTTTTCTCCCTGTCGCTCGTGTCAAACGTGTGCTCGTCTGGCAATTCGCAATTTAGGGGTGAATCGGCAGGTATCGAATGCTCAGCAAGGAAGTCGGCGATGGCCTAGCCTTTCACTGCCTTGAGAGGTCGGTATGTTATCGAGAATTCCATTAAGAGTAGGGCCCATTTAGCGAGCCGTCCTGTTAGTATGGCTCTTGACATCAAATACTTGAGAGGATCCACCTTTGATATGAGATAGACCTCATGCGCCAAAGCATAATGCCGAAGCTTCGTTATAGCGAAGATCAACGCCAGGCAATGTTTTTCGATAGGGGAGTAGTTGTTTTCTTCCCCCAGGAGAACTCGTCTCAAATAGTATAGGGCTCTCTCTTTCCCTTGGTCATTTTCCCGTGCCCATAGTGCGCCTAAGGAACCTTCAAGGGCGGTTGTGTACATGATGAGAGGCTTTCCCTTGACTGGAGCGGTCAGCACCGGAGGATTCTGTAGGTATTGCTTTATTTCTTCTAGTGCGCTATGGCATTTATGATCCTAGACGAAAGGGGTCCCTTTCTTCATTAGATGACTGTGGGGGCGGCATTTGCCGGAGAGGTTGGCTATGAACCGTCGGATATATGCGAGCTTTCTTTGGAGAGACCGCAGTTGCTTGAGAGTTCTTGGCGGAGGTATTTCCATAATCTCCTTGATCTTTGATGGATCTATTTCAATACCCCGGTGTAGGATGATGAACCCCAGGAATTTGCCCGAGGAAACTCTAAATGCCCACTTGAGAGGGTTCATCTTCAGATTGTATTTCCGAAGACACTGGAACACTATTTTCAAATGCTCCCAGTGTTCATCATATGATTTCTTTTTCACCACGAGGTCATCGATATAGCATTCGACGATTTCATGTATGAGGTCATCGAAAATCTTCGTCATGGCCCTCTGATAAGTAGCACCGGCGTTTTTCAGACCGAAAGGCATCACTTTGTAGCAGAATATACCCAGAGGAGTCCGGAAAGCGGTATGCTTCTGATCTTCGGGATGCATCTTTATTTGATTGTACCCCGTTGAGCCGTCCATGAAGAAGAAGACTTCATGAGTGGACGTGTTGTCTATCATCAGCTCGGTGACCGGTACGGGAAATTCATCCTTCGGACAAGCTTTGTTGACGTCCTGAAAGTCTATGCAGATGCGCACCGTCCCATTCTTCTTCATCACTAGGACGATATTGGTGATCCAGTCAGGATACTGAACTTCTTGGATAAAGCCGGAGTCGATTAGCTTCTTGACTTCGGCGTTGATGCTCATTTCAAGTTCGAGCCGCATTCTTCTTGGTGCTTGCTTGACTGGCTTAACGTCCGGGGATATCGTCAATTTATGCACAGCTATCTCTGGATCTAGTCCCGGCATCTCGGAGTAGTTCCATACGAAGCAGTCTTTATACTGCATAAGCACGTCTCTTAGCGTAGCTACCTTTTCTTCGGACAGCAGCTCACTGACGAACGTAGGCCTCGGGTCGTTTGCCGTCCCCAAGTCGATTTTCCTTAGGTTGTCCGTAGTAGTATGTATCCCATCTTCCAGCTCTTTTGGCGTCGGTGGAAGTTCTGAGATCAACCCATCTTCATCCTCATTTTTGAAGCACCAGGAGAGGTTATCCATATCCTCGCGTATTCCATCTTCTGTCAGCGTTATCGCGTGACAGGTACGAGATCATTTCCAAGACCGATATTGATCTCATTCTACTCTTGCTATGTACGTTGCTTTTGGAACATGTTTCTGTGGTGGGGTTACCCTCCAACTGCTGGATAGAGCGAACCTGTCTTGCTGATACTGGTCTTCGACCCATTTTTTGAATGTGAAGCAGTCTTTGAGAGGATGTCCTATCGCTCGGGGATAAGAGCAATAGTCTGGGTGATGAACCTCACTTGCTTGATCGGGATGCTTGGACTCCGGGAGGGTAATCATCTGATGTTTCACGATGAGATTGAATATCTTCCTTGTCTTTTCTTGGGGAAAAGAATATGCCCGACCCATCTTCTTTATAAGAGACGAATCCCGGCTGCTCAATTCTCGATCGCGTGGCTTCTTGGACCCGCTTTGCCGCTGTCAGACATTTTTTTCATTCTTTAGTTTGTTTTTGCCTCCGTGTTGGGTCTTCTGTATGACGGGTTGGCGACGAAGGGTATCGTCATTCTCCGTAGCCTGCTGAAGGAGACGCTGCGTCCTGGCTTTCTCGTAAATGGCCATTTCACAGTTGTGGTCATCCCGGGCCTTTTGACCCACTTCCCTTATTAGGTTATCCATCTATTCTTCAAACGACAGACTTGGCATTTTTACAGCAGGATCTCGTTTTGGTTCAATTGCAGTGTCTTCTAACAGAGCATCTCCTTCTTCATCGAAATCATGTATAACGTAGCAGCCATGGAATCGCTCCCGTTTCTTGGATTGAACATATCCAAGCCCGGTCGTTTCCATTCTCCCGTTGGGCAATCTTCGCTGAATTCCGGGGACGTTCCAGATCCTGTTGTAGAACTGAGCTTGTCGAGTAGTCTGTTTGAAAGGTACATCCTGGCACCTCAACAGCCTTTTTAATCCTTCTGTGTAGTATCTGGGCAGACGGATGGGCTGGAGCCTGTCAAGCGTAGAATCGGCACCCTGCCAGATTTCTTTCTCCACTTTGGTTTCCGCGGATCGATAAAAGAGGATCGCCTTATCATCTTTCGCTTGGGAGGGACATAAAACGTCTGCAATTCTTGCATACTATAGGTATCAAGTGCGTCAAGCTCCCTGTAGTGCTGCTGCAGAACCATAGCGATCTGCAAACTCTGATCATCTCCAATGAGGGCCTGCACCGATGGACGGACCGAGAACACTGCGTTGACTTCATCTTCAGAGTCACTGCCGAAGACCAGAATAGGGATAGATGGTCCCGGCTTGCTGCATTAGGGCAGTCCTGTATAGACCATCTCTTCCTCCTCCTCAGTATCGCTCCCAAAGACCGGAATAGTGGTGATAGTTTTTTGCTTATTCTATGGTTTATGGCATCTTTCCGTGTCTTCAAAGTCTTGCAGAAAGTACTTTGCGTCTTCATACTTGCGGACTTCATTTTCGGAGAATGGGTTCAGTTCCCCTGTCACGGTATATTCGAGACCATCTTTGAAGTACTTCATACACTAATGTTGTGTAGAAGGGATGATGTTGTATTCATGTAACTAAGGCCTGCCGAGCAAAGCGTTGTAGCAAGTCTTGGCGTCAATGACATGAAACTTGATGTCAGTGACGAGCAGCCTAAAGCGTAATGTCAGTATCACAGACCCGAGCGTCCGTGATGACTGGGAGTCGAACCCGGAGATAGTATTTTATCCCGAGCGATATGGTGAACGCTCATGCAGATTTCTTTTAGCACCCTCACATTTAGGAGATTGATAGATGGACCATTGTCAACTAGGATCTTCCCTATCTTGATGTCATGGCAATACCCGGAGACATATAGGGGACGGTTGTGCTCACATGTTCCGAGTAGGAGATCTTCCTCGCCGAAAGTGATGTCAGCTGTGTGAACTTCTTCCAGCTCGTCCTTCATCTTTTCTTCGGCAAGGAAGGCTTGAAACTGTCCAGGGTCCTGTAACGCCTTGATTAGAGAATCTCGTGCATTTTTAGACAAAAGAAGGGCATCCAAGATGCTCAGTTGCGAGGGTATCTTTCTCAAGTGTGTCAGGACATTGTAATCCACTTTGCTCTTCTTGGACGGATCCTTGGCTGCGAGCTCTTCGTGGACTCGCTCATCGAGGGCGATATTCTCGGGGACTTTTTCCTTCCCCTTATCTTTTTTGTTCGATCCCTTGTTTACGGGTCTGAGATTCTTTTCAGGTAACATGCGGTTATGCAGCTGAACGTTCTCACAGTTCTTCGTCTCTTCCTTTTTTCCTGAGGTGGGTTCTTTGAAGAAAGGGCCGAGAGATACTTCTTAGTCAGAATCACTTCTGAAGGTGAGAACTTGCAATCTCCGGGTATCGACCATGTGACAGTTGCCGACAGCTCTTTTATGCTCATCTGTCATGATTCTCTGTTCCCGACGAGCCTTGCGCTTTATCCGCTTGAAATGTTGCCAGTGAGCGACGTACCCTTGCCACCACTTTTTAAAAGCCATGCACTCTTCAGTAGGGTGTGCAATCCTCTGGTGGTATAAGCAATTGTTAGGATGTACGTCTGCTTCGTCATGGTGCGTATTCTCGTGGATATCTTCTTTGGGCGGTGGCAGCTTCATTCCCATGGACAAGGCTTTAGCAAACCGTTTCCTCGTCTTAAGCTTGCTTTTGTTTGCCGCAGGTGCACTTTGATCTGGTTGGAGTGTTTCGCGATTTATCTCTACCATGACTTCTTCAAATTGACGCCGACGCCTGGCCCTTTCGAATATGGCCATTTCACGTTGCTGATCAGCCTTGCTCTTCTGACGGGCTTCGTTCAGCAGCATGTTGATAATCTCGTCAGACGGTTCTAAGGGTTTTGGCTCCCATCCTGCCTCTAGCTCCTCTATGTTGTCTTCTAACGCCGAATGAGCTTCTTCTACATTTAGTGACGAGTGAGAGATCATGTGACAGCTTACCATATAATCCTCAGATTCTTTTGACGAGTCGTCTCCGTCGTTATTGTTGTTATCTCCACTCTCAAGGATATTGTTGAGAAATTCTTGGAGTGTGACCGGGGTTCGCGATTTTTGGTTATATTCCTCCAGTGCGTCAATATATTTTTGTAGGTCCGTGCGCTTGTCATCAGGCTTTACGGGCTTTTTGGTCTTCTTCTTCCTTTTCGAAGATTTTGACGGCTGGGCATGAGCGTTTTGCCCATCGTTACCAATTCTTGGCGTCGGGCGCGGCTTCAGCATTCCCTCAATGACCTCGGGTTCCAGCGGACTTTTCCACATGATCGTCGGGCATGTTTGAAGATCCTTCAGCATTCTTTTTGTTTTGGCTGAAATAGCGACCTCACATGGAGCTTCTTCTATAAATGAGCATGATGCACCTAGTGTGTCTACCCTTTTAGGAGGTTCGGCTGGGGAGGGTTTACTTTCCAATTCTCGGACAGTGCGAATTTGCCCATTTGGTATTGGTCTTCAATCCAGCCTTTAAAGACAAAGCAATTTTCGATTGGATGGCCTACTACTCGGTGGTAGGAGCAGTAATTGGGATTGTTGACGTCACCTGGCTACAGTGGGCATCTCGGATCTGGTAGAGTGATGAGCCTGTTGCGCACCACCAGTTCGGACAGTCTCCTTGTTTTATCCCGAGGGAATGAGTAAGGACGCTTTAACTTTTCGTTGATAAATCATTGTCTGTCGTTTTGGCGATCAGCTGGTTTTGGACTACTCGGCTGTTGCTGAGCATTGGCGTCAAAGGTTGCTTTCCCTTTCCCCTTTTCATTCCGAGGCTCCGTCTTTGAAGAGGAAGGCCTATGGCCCATCTAGTCCATTTGGGCCAGCTTGTCGATCAAAGCCTGGAAAGTGGTCGGCTTGAAGAACATCATAAACTGGGAGATGGTCGCCTGCGAATCGAGGGTTCACATAAACATGCCTACTGCAGGAGCTTCTTCTATGCGCTGTTCGCACTTCGACCATAGGTTCCGCCACCGTATCGCGTACTGAACCAGTGTTTCTCCAGGCTTCACCCTGGCATTGATCAATGCCGTGATTGGGGTGTGATCGCTAGCGCTTGAGAAACACTGGGTGAATAGCAACTCCATCTTCGTAAAAGTTTTGACGGAATCGTTGGGAAGCTCTGAATACCATTCGAACGCCGTCTCCGCCAAGCTGCCGACGAATTGGCGAAGCAGTAGCTTATCGTCAACTCCAGTGTTGCCGCACAGAGCCCTGAACTGGGCAACATGCTGGTGGGGGTTGCCTGTCCCCTTATATACATGAAATTTAGGGATTGTGTATCCTGGTGGGTACTTAATCTGATCGTACCAGCTGGGATAGGGTCGCCTAGTTCTCACAACTTGGCCAGCAACTTCGTTCGCTTGATGGGCTCGTATCTGTTGAGCTATATAATCATCGAGCGCAGCTTTCGAGATTGTTTTCTCCTTTGCTGCTGAAAAGGCCGGAAAAGGGTTTGATATCTCCCCTCTGTCGTCTTTGATTATTATTGGCGGATCTTCGGCTGGAGGGTCTGAGTGGATCATCATACCCACCATATCTTGGAACAATAGCGCCATTTGTTTTATATTGGCCGCTTGTTCCGCTGCCTCTTGATCTTTCTTTTCTAGCATCCTCCGGAGGAACTCGGCATCAAATTCTTGTTGCCGGCGCTGATCCGACGGTGCTTCGGGGCTTTCCTTATGTCCCGTGAGTGCAGCCATCTTTGTTAACATCTCTTGGAGCTTCTGTTGTTGCTCCTGAGCTTTTGTTACCGATCAGGTGAGTGGTCGATAACCCCCATAGGCACGGCTCTCCTCCTTCCCGGAAGCCATATAAACATTATGCACCACCTTGCCCCCAGACTTGGGGCGTTTGGATTCAGTGCTTTTGAGCTCTATCGTAGACACGGGGATTTTCTCCGGCCTTCTTCTTTTGTGAACGGTCGAAGTTGAGGGGGCCGTTGTAGCGGGCACCCAAGCAGACGACACCTTCTGTGGCATGACAGGGTGGTCATTTTTTTGCCGAACCCTTATTTTCTTTGGTTGGCGGGAGTAGTCTTGGTTAATCACAGATTCTTAGAACCTTCGCCAGACCCTGTGAATTTTGGAGGACAGCCGCTGAGGGGCTGCTCTAGCTTCGACTTTGTAACATTCTCCACAGGTGGAGGAGATCTTTTCAATACATCGGTCGAAGAATTCTTGCGGACCCTCCTGAGTGGTTCAAAACTGTTCCCAGTTGGAACAGCAGCATCGAATTCAACCATCGGAGCTAGTGGAGTCAATCCAGAAGGGGAACTGCCCCCAGCTTTCCTCACTCGGCGCCAGTGGTGACGTCGAGCATGTCGAGCGGCCGGGACCACCTCTGCTGTTGGGGTAGCTGCATCGTGCTTTATGCTTTGATGAGAAACTGCTGTTGGTGTTAGCCTACCAAAGACTGACGTCCGTAGAGAAGGGATGGCCAACCTGTCGAAGGCAGACTTTCGAGCAGGAGTAGCAGCCTTGGTGACTTTGTCTGGAGCGAGAATTAGAACGGCCAGTCTTGTGAAGACCGACCCCTTATCGGGAGAAGTCTCTCTGATGACTTTATATACTGGAGCAGGGATGGCTATTCGTTTCGGGATAACCCCTTCAAGTATTGCGGGCTTCTTCACGGGACCATTAGAGCTTTGGCCCAGTCTGTTAAAGACCGAGGCGTTGGATTTGGGCGACCCGTTGAGAGGGGCCGCGGTAGTTGCAAGCCGATCAAAGACCAACTTCTTTGGAGCTTCTTGCGATGGCACTGGGGCGTTGAAGCTCATTGGTGGGAGCATGGTCCCGAAGAACAGCCCAGGGGTGGTTTGCGTCACCTGTTCCACTGGCATCGCGAAAATGGAGGCTGCTTGAGGCCCGTAGGTCACTCCTGCTACGAGGACGGAGCGGGAGTTGTTGCAATTGTTGCAGCTAGAGCAGTTAGAAGCCATTGATCTTCTTTTTCTGCAAGGAGCAAAACACCAAATCTTAGTACCTCGACTCCACGGGCAACTACATTAAACCGCGATTCGTTCGCGAACATGACACACAAAATGTGGAGTGGAAAGAGAAAAAGGTCTCACCGGGCGTGCCAGAATCTGTTCTCCGCCGAAAATCAGGAAGACAAACGTCTTGCTTGAATTTGGGGGCAGATGCTATTTGATTTTATCCGTCCACCTCTCTGAAGATGCCAAGTTGATTTATAGCACCATGTATCGGAGGTTTAGACGGATGCGGCCGTTGTAGCAGACTTCGTCAGATTCCCTCTCATTTGAAGAGTTTTTGATTGTGGGGACTGTTCATATCAGAATATTGCATTTTAATATCGCTCATTCTTTATCTATTTTTATTATATATCGGTACTATTAATCAGTGTCTGCTCAGAAATACAGATTACAGGTATCCGTGACAAAATACTGGAAATACACTTAAAATCACGGATATATCATTTGTGAGCCGACACTGCAACCGGAACTGCAAACCGATATCCCAAGAGTTATTTTGCAAACAAATAAAGTGTACACATTTTTGGTCCAACACATTGCATGTGTGAACACAAGACTCTTGGAGCATGGACCATGATGGGGCAGCCATGAATCATGGCACAAGTGGGCATGGTGTTATGTGCATTAATGGTGCATTCAATGCATAAAGTGTTGATGTGATTCATAGCTACAAGTTTCCCTCCAAGCCCTGAGTGCAACACAGAACTTTTTAGACCAAGCAAACAACACCAGAGTGATATTGGGGACAACACAAGCAAACACACAAAGCATGAGCCCCAGAGCTCGGATTTGGCCCGAGCACATGCATGCCAAAACCGGCCACTTTTGCCCCAAAAGATCCCAGATTTCTGTGGGCCCTCCCCTGATGCCACCTCAGCTCATTTTTATTGTTTGTTTAATTTTCTTTTGAGCCTATAAATACAGAACAAGGCAGCAAGGGAGAGGGGTCATTCTTTTGTTTACATTTTTACACCTCATACTCTTTTGTTTTCATTTTATTCTTGTACATAGCTAATCCCCCTTGAGCTCTCTATCTTAACTTGATCTTGCAACCTCTTCATCGAGCTTGCAAGTTTAAGCTTTGGTCATTGATCTCAAAGGGTTGTATCATTACTTAAGGAATCAATAAAGCTCTCTTTTGTTCCTTCATTTTCACATGAGTTCTTTACCCTTCTCTTGATCTTGCAACCTCTTCATTGAGCTTGCAAGTTTAAGGGTTGGTTATTGATCCCATGGCTTGTCTTGAGTCTATGGTTCTTTGTATTATATTCTTGCTCTTTTACTTTCTTGCTTTTTTATTACTTGCTTTACATTCATGTCATTTACATTCCATGCCTTACATTCTTGTAATTTAATTTCATGCCCTTTAATTACTTGCTTGTAGTATTTTCTTTTCTTTGTTTCTCTTTTCTTTGCTCTTTTTGGTTTGTTGTTTTGATGTTTATGAATATGTGTTGTTAGGAATAGAGAAAGATATTGTAAGTTAAGGTTTCGTTTCCCATTTCCTTTTATCGTATTTTTCCATTTGAAACTCCGTCCAAACCTTACGCAAGCGCTCCGTTAGGTACCCTACCCTACCAAGGTAATGGTGATTCCTAACCGTGACCGGTTGCTTTCGGATTGGCCGGAGGCGAAAGCAAAAGACAAGAACGGAAGAACAAGGGTCAATAAGCCGGCTTCCACGAATATCGTGCTTAAACACCCTAATCCACGTTGTTGACGATTGCTCTAGCTTCATTGGTTGAGTTCGGCTCAAAGGACTTGAATACGGATTTCCTTAACTTACACCATCCTATCTAATCCTAACAAACGGTTACCTTGCATATAACACTTAGGATAGATACGAACAATTCCGCCCTCGCGCATTAACTCGTAAGAACAATAACCATAAGCGCTCCGTCTTCCTGCGGACGACCCGTGCTCATCGCGGCTAGCTGCAAAGCGACACCGTCCTGATCGCAGTTAAACTTTAGAACTTAAAACTCGACACGCCAAAAGCGTGCGATCAAATAGTGCCGATGCCGGGGAGACAGTAACGTTTTAATTCTTGTTGTTTCGGGTTAATCTCTGTATATTTCATCTATACAACTAACCCTATTTTCAAAAAACAAATTCAAAATTCAAAATTTCAAAACCAAACGAAAAAACTAACAAAACCAATTTTGCTCTCTGGATTTCTGACCTGCTACCACTATGGATCTAAACTAAAAAATCAAACAATATCAGTGAGATACTAGTAGAACAGTGTGAACACAGAAGAAAATTAGAGCCTATTCTCCAAAGAAGACCCGGCGACATCATCCTAGGATCCGAGTTCGCCGGCCGTACCTCCTCCATTTGCTCCAATTTCTGCTCTGTGCTCCAGTGTTATGTTTTTGTCCCATTTTTATTGCTTGTTTTTCTTAATTTTTAGTGTGTAGGTATTTGGGCATCCATATCGCTTTTCCGCACTAATATTCATTTTTTCCGACATTTGTTGATTTTTGCGGATTTGCGAACTGCGAGCGTGGGGAGCAAAGTGTACATTCAAGGCTAAACTGATTACGAAGTACAGTGCCAAAGATCCGGGTAGTTTGACCCGCACAAGCGAACGTTCCAAGCTATTCGAATTCAAATTCAATGGGGGTTTCCTAACCCAAAAACTTAACGGTACGTACTTTACTAACACCTTCTTCTCAAATCCTACGCATCCACTATTCTATCTTTGCAGGATTCTTTGTAAGTTCGCTACCAAACGCCAAAATTGACTGACCCGTATTTGTTGCAGTGCCGAGCTTAAACATAAAAAATGATTGTTTGAAATTTTGAACAATTTTTTTCATTTAATTGCGTATTGCATACATTAATATGGACTTAAGGGCAAGCGAACCCCACAACATACGGTAAAGGATTTGATCCCTTTTTCCGTGGCCCGCAAATCACGAAATTGAGCATAACGTTTACCACACATAAAGTTTAAAAGAAACTAGACTTTAAGCCTTAAGGACTTCGCGCTCACTAGGAGAAGTTAACTGTGTTTAGAACACCGCTTAACGGTATATCGTTTACGGGGTGTCTCGGAAAGTGTTAACGGCGAAACCGCCAAAAGAGATACGGTTATTTAATTAAGGACCTTCGCAAAAGCGTCGGAAAACCTCCCCTTATCTCTGCACTTACCTGACCTCGTGATCAGTATATCTTGAGCCTGTTTCTCGACACAGTTTTACTTCAACAATCAAGTTTTTGAGCAGCTCTAGTTGACCTAGATAAACCCTAGACCGATTAGGTGCATGGTATTTTTTGTGTCGTGATTGTTTTTGTCCATATTCTTTTTGTGTATATTTCATTTTTTTGTTGATAACTAACTTATAAAAAGAATAAAAAAATCACATTTTCCCCCTCCTTTTCTCTTCTTCTTCTTCTTCTCTTATCATGGGTACCCCACCTAGAAAAACTCTTACCAAACTTTGGTACCCACAACCAAACATAACTTCCTACGGTTCTTACTTTGGCCGAACGTCGAACGATCCATCCATGCCAAAAATTTCTTTAAAAGATCGGATAGACACGTCTAAGACAAACAATTGGACTCCGCAATCCACTTTGTATCAACCATTTCAACCTTCACCACCTTCGTACGTTGATACACCTTTTGAGAGTCCTGTTGTAACTCCGAGACCTATGTCTCTTGCTGAACGTATTGAACAATCTCGTAGCCGATCATTCACTCCTGTCACCACTGCAAATTCTTGGGATCAACAATTCCATTCACCTTCTTATCCAAATGTTAATCCTACTCCTGTCCAACCATTTAATTCATATCCATCCTACCCGACTTTTGCACCTTCCCTAGACATTGCTTCTACACAGCCATTTGGGAGTTTCCAGTATCCAAACAACTTTGAATCTTCAACTGGAACCTCTTCACAACCCATGTCTAGTCTAGAACAGTCATTGGAAGACTTTAGGGTAGCGTCGTACCAACAGATGATGGATTTGAATGCGTCCATGGCCGCCCTCATACAACCTAGTGACCCAGTAGCTAGTTTTCAACTAGCTCCAAATTTTCCAATGTATGATGAGGCGGTAGGACAGGTTGAAAATTTGAGTGGAGAGAGTGAGCTGTACACCCTTCCAAGTCAAACCTACCCATTCCAAATTGAATCTAACAACTCCGATTTTGAATGTCTATCTAGTGTTCCAAACGATTCACCGATCGAAGATAGAAAGATTAATGAGTTGTGCGACTTTGTAGTGTTTGATTTACCTGATTGTGAAGGGACCCTTTCGAGTGAAACCGCACCCAATCCTTTTTACCTCTACACCTACGTCTTAAAACCTGAATTGATTGAAATCCATGCTTTTGATGAGGTGTCAGAGAATATTGATTTTCACTTGATTGAGGATATCGACGCTGGGGATATTTTGGATGATGAACCCTCAGATTTGGCTGAGTTTTTCTCTCCAATTCATCATCCCAAATCATTAAATGTGTTTCCCGAACTTCATATGCGTCTTGATATTGATGATAAATGCATGGATGAGCTTAACATCGAGGAGAATTTTGAGGATAGCTTTGAGGATGAACCAGTTTTAGTTGATGAGTCGGATTTTCCAATTCATCATATCCCTTTCATTGACTGTGTACACCCTCCTGAACCTTTAACTGTTACCCTTCCTCAAACACTTCCCTCCATTCTAATACCGCTCATTCTTTATCTAGTTTGGGGGTATTTGTTCATACCAGAATATTGCATTTTAATACCGCTCATTCTTTATCTATTTTTGTTATATATCGGTACTATTAATCAGTATCTGTTTAGTAATACGGATTACAGATATCCGTGACAAAATACTGGAAATACACTTAAAATCACAGATATATCATTTGTGAGCCGACACTGCAACCGAAACTGCAAACCGATATCCCAAGAGTTATTTTGCAAACAAATAAAGTGTACACATTTTTGGTCCAACACATTGCATGTGTGAACACAAGACTCTTGGAGCATGGACCATGATGGGGCAGCCATGAATCATGGCACAAGTGGGCATGGTGTGATGTGCGTTAATGGTGCATTCAATGCATAAAATGTTGATGTGATTCATAGCTACAAGTTTCCCTCCAAGACCTGAGTACAACACAGAACTTTTTAGACCAAGCAAACAATACCAGAGTGATATTGGGGACAACACAAGCCAACACACAAAGCACGAGCCCCAGAGCTTGGATTTGGCTCGAGCACATGCATGCCAAAACCGGCCACTTTTGCCCCAAAGGCTCCCAGATTTCTGTGGGCCTTCCCCTGATGCCATCTCAGCTCATTTTTTTTGTTTGTTTAATTTTCTTTTGAGCCTATAAATACAGAACAAGGCAGCAAGGGAGAGGGATCATTCTTTTGTTTACATTTTTACACCTCATACTCTTTTGTTTTCATTTTATTCTTGTACATAGCTAATCCCCCTTGAGCTCTCTATCTTAACTTGATCTTGCAACCTCTTCATCGAGTTTGCAAGTTTAAGCTTTGGTCATTGATCTCAAGGGGGTTGTATCATTACTTAAGGAATCAATAAAGCTCTCTTTTGTGCCTTCATTTTCACATGAGTTCTTTACCCTTCTCTTGATCATGCAACTTCTTCATTGAGCTTGCAAGTATAAGGGTTGGTTATTGATCCCATGGCTTGTCTTGAGTCTATGGTTCTTAGTGTTATATTCTTGCTCTTTTATTTTCTTGCTCTTTTATTACTTACTTTACATTTATGTCATTTACATTCCATGCTTTACATTCTTGCAATTTAATTCCATGCCGTTTAATTACTTGCTTGTAGTCTTTTCTTTTCTTTGTTTCTCTTTTCTTTGCTCTTTTTGGTTTGTTGTTTTGAAATTTATGAATATGTGTTGTTAGGAATAGAGAAAGATATTGTAAGTTATTGTTTCGTTTCCCATTTCCTTTTCGCGTATTTTTCCATTTGAAACTCCGCCCAAACCTTACGCAAGCGCTCCGTTAGGCACCCTACCTTACCAAGGTAACGGTGATTCCTAACCGCGACCGGTTGCGTTCGGATTGGCCGGAGGCAAAAGCAAGAGACAAGAACGGAAGGACAAGGGTCAATAAGCCGAATTCCACGAATACCGTGCTTAAGCACTTTAATCCACGTTGTTGCCGATTGCTCTAGCTTCATTGGTTGAGTTCGGCTCAAAAGACTTGAATACGGATTTCTTTAACTTACACCATCCTATCTAATCCTAACAAACAGTTACTTTGCATATAACACTTAGGATAGATACGAACAATTCCGCCCTCACGCATTAACTCGTAAGAACAAGAACCATAAACGCTCCGTCTCCCTACGGACGACCCGTGCTCATCGCGGCTAGCTGCAAAGCGACACCGTCCTGATCGCGGTTAAACTTTAAAAATTAAAACTCGACATGCCAAAAGCGTGCTATCAGGGACGCTCTTCCCTGCAGGCGCAAGCCGCTACAGTTAATTACGCTACCGCATCGCGGTAACCACTTTCTCTTTCTCCAGATGGTCACTTCGTGTCGTGTGTGTTTATTTTATTTTTGGTTGCACGTGGATTATATACGGAGACTAATTTATGTTGTCGCCCGTAGGGCATGGATTAGTCCAAATCCGTATTATCTTAAATTTGGGTTTGAGTTGGGTTTAAGGATCGTTAATCTCATTTGAGACTAAGATCAACTTAAACGTTTGTTGATGATATGTTAGTCTAATTTTTTAGACTAAGATATACTCAACAGGATCATTTAGATCAAACAAAAGAGCATTTGGGCTTTATTGTTTTAGTTTAGGGACGTTGCGGTCCATAAGTTTAAGGACATCATAGTCCGTAAAGTTTAAGAACATCATAGTCCAGTTTAAAGACGTCATAGTCTATGTGGTTCTGGTTCAACCGTTTGGGGATGTGCCAAAAGTTATTGGTTATTGGGACCCTCCATCTCTCTGAAGACGTTGAAGAATTACAACGACATATATAAGAGATATGAAGAGATGTACCCTTGAACCAATCTTAATTGGGAGATCTGTAGTCAAGTTTGGGACTAAAATCAGCTAAAAAGATTTATGAGCATATGGGCTCAATTAATCTGAATTTGGGGTCTGTGGCCAACTTAGGCTCGGCCCCCTTAGTTAAAATTCTGAACATTTGTTTGGGCTCGGCCCTTTTTATTTAACAATGCTGAGCATTGGTTTGGGTTATGACAACTTTTTTTGTCTTTTATTGAGTGTTGAACACTCATTATGGCTCTGGGGCTTTATTTAAAGAACAATTTATATTCCCTCAACGCACACGTGAGGAGCACGTAGCGCGTTTGGCGCTGAGCGCCGGTCTTAGAGCGCTATGTTGTTCCCTGATAAAATATCAGGAAATTCCCCAATGGGGTATCACGTGCTCACATGTGACCAAGGATCACGTGCTGACACATGATGGTTTCCTGGGACTCTGTTATAATAGAATTAAATTCTAATCAAGCATGCAATTAGTGAAGTCACATGCCACCACGTGATGGGCCTTTAAAACCCATCAAAAGGGATTAAAAGATGTAATAAGACACGAAGGAAAACCCCCAATGGGGCGTCACGTGCTCATACGTGACCAAGGGTCACGTGCTGACGCGTGATGATTCCTTAGCTCTGATTAAAAGGCAGAATTAAATTCTGAATAAAATGTTTAATCAAGAGGGTCACGTGCCAACACGTGACAAGTTTCTAAACTCTTTAATTGATAGAATTAAATTCTATTTCAATGATCAAACATTGGGATCACGTGCCAACACGTGATGGGCTTTTAATCTTTCTGAACTAATAGAATTAAATTCTAATTAAGTGGGAATTCAGAACCTTAACTGGAAAAAGATCTCTCTAAATCTTTCCAAACAAGAAGATGGTGCTCTGTAAAGTGGAGCACCGTTGGATTAAAAATCCAATGGTGATTAAAAATCACCAATTTATGGAAAGATTTTATACAAGGAAAGATTTCCCTAAAATTCACAAAGAATAACAGACAGAATATCTTTTGGATTAAAAATCCAATGGTGAATAAAATTCACTGAGTGATCTAAAAGATCATGTTGGTTACAAAAACAACCAAAAATCTTTCAATGAAAGATTCACTAAACAAATTGATTCTTTTCTTTCTCCTATAAATAGGAGCCAAGAAGAGAAGAGAAGGGATCTTTGGAATTTTGATTTTCTGGAGAAAAACAACAACAGAGAGAAAAAAGAGAGGAGAATTTAATTCTCAAGAGAGAAAAGAAGTTCCTTTCAGGGAAAAGAAACCCTAGGTGAGAAAGAGGAAAGAGATCTAAGCTCCATAAAATAAAAGAGAATTTAATTCTCAAGTTTAAGAGTTTAACTCTTCTAAATAAGAACTTAGTTCTTCCTTTGGTTGAAGATCTGTAGAAGCAGATCTCCCCACAATTTGAGAATTTAATTCTCATCGGGGAGATTCTGCCATGCAGATCCAAGACCTAGAGGGAGAATTTGAGTTTAAGGAATTTAATTCCCCCAAATTCATGGGAATTTAATTCCTCCAAACAGAACTTGGGTTTAACCATATATGAGAATTTAATTCTTCCAAATGCATAAGAATTTAATTCCTCTAAAACAGAACTAGGGTTTAACCCTATATGAGAATTTAATTCTCCCAAATTCATAGGAATTTAATTCCTCTAAAACAGAATTAGGGTTTAACCGTACAGAGAATTTAATTTTTAAAACAAAGAGACTTAAAGCTCTTCATGCATGTAAAGAAGTTGGTCGCGTGGTGATACGTGACCCCCATCCTCAATGATCAGAAAAGAAAGAACAAAACTAGGTCACGTGCTCCCACGTGACCCCTAAAACAGATCCCTTAAAATGAAAAAGAAAAACTTGGAGGCAATGCCTCACGTGCTCCCACGTGACCCTCAAAATAAAGGGAACAAAGCCAAAGGCAGAACCATTTTTGGGCGCCCTCACATGTCCTCACGTGACCCCTTAATAAACACTCTAAATCGATACATGGATACCCATCACGTGCCAACACGTAATGGCCTGAGGACTAAAAGTGTTTAACACTTATTTGAATATTCTGATAATAAAATAAAGGAGGTCTGGCCCCATCTTCAGGCGCCTCACGTGACCCCACGTGACCCCTTCCTTTCTAGTATTTAACACTATTTTGAGCATTTTGTCTCCGGTGTTTAACACTGTTTCAAATACATCACGTGAGGACACGTGACCGCCAGATGTCCTATAGTGTTTAACACTATTTTAAAACCAGCTTAGCCCAAATTGGCTAAGTTTTTCAGAGGCAAATCTCCCCTTCAAATGGGCCTTAAAATCCAGAGCTATAATGTTTAGTGCTCAACCAAAGACAAAATGTTATCAGAGCCTTCAAACTCTTATTTAGCATTGCTAAATAATGAGGGGCTGAACCCAGACAAATGTTCAATAGTCCAATAAAGGGCCAACATTTCAAACTTAATTGGACTTAGCCCAAATTGGCCATAAGTCCTCAAATGCAGATTAACTGAGCCCATATACTCATAAATCTTTTAACAGGTCTTAGCCCCAAATTGGACTACAGATCTTTCAACCAAAATCGGTTTAAGGGTACATCTCTGAACTCCTCTGATATTTGTCGTTGTGATCCTTCAACGTCTTCAGAGAGGTGACGGGTCCCGATAACCATGGACTGTGGGGTCCTTAAGCCCATGGATTATGATGTCCTTAACCTTGACGGCGAGGTCTTTAAACTCATGGACTATGAGGTCCTTAATCTTAACTGTGAGGTCTTTAAACTCACGGACTATGATGTCCTTAACCTTGACTGTGGGGTCTTTAAACTCACGGACTATGATGTCCTTAACCTTGGACTGTGGGGTCCTTTAAAACCCATGGACTATGATGTCTTTAACCTTGGACCATAATGTCCCTAAACTAATCGACCGCAAAGTCTCTAAACTAAAACAATAGAGCCCAAATGCTCTTTTGTTGGATCTAAATGATCCTATTAAGCCGATCTTAGTCTAAAATTAGACTAACGTATCCTTAACTAATGTTTAAATTGATCTTAGTCTCAAATGAGACTAATGTATCCTTAAACCCAACCCCCAGACACAAATCTTAGAAAATACGGATTTGGACTAATCCACGCCCTACGGGCGACAACATAAATTAGTCTCCGTATACAATCCACGGACAACCAAAAACAAAACAAACACCCACGACACGAAGTGACCATCTGGAGAAGGAGAAAGTGGTTACCGCGATGCGGTAGCGTAATTAACTGCAGGGGTTTGTGCCTGCAGGGAAGAGCGTCCTCACAATCAAAAACCCCTCAAATGAGGGGGAATCTGACGAAGTCTGCTACATCGGCCGCATCCGTTTAAACCTTCGATACATAGTGTCATAAATCAACTTGGCATCTTCGGAGAGGTGGACGGATAGCACCAATTAGCATCTGCCCCGAAATTCAGGCAAGACAGACCTGTGCGGTTCCCTTTTCGTGTTTCGGCAGGGAACAGATTCTGGCATGCCTGGTGGGACCTTTTCCTCTTTCCACTCCACACTTCATGTGTCGTGTTCGCGAACGAATCGCGGTTTGATATGGTTGCCCTTGGGTTCGAGGTACTAAGATTTGGTGTTTTGCTCCGTGCAGAAAACAGAAGATCAATGGTTCCAACCTGCACTAACTACAACTGCAACTCTCGCTCTGTCCCGTCCGGAGGAGTGACTTACGGGCCCCAAGCGGCCTCCATCTTCGCTATGCCAGTGGAGCAGGTCACTCAGGCCACCACTGGATTGTTCTTCGGGACCATGCTCCCGCCAACGAGCTTCAGCGCTCCTGTACCAACACATGAAGCTTAGAAGAAGTCGGTCTTTGATCGGCTTACAACTGTTGCGGCCCCTCTCAACGGGTCGTCCAGCTCCAACGCTTCAGTCTTTGACAGACTGGGCCAAAGCTCAGTGGGGCCCATGAAGAAGCCCGTGATACCAGAAAGGGTTATCCCAAAAAGGGTAGCCATCCCTGCTCCCGAAGTCGTCAAGACGGCTTCTCCTGCCAAAGAGCCGGTCTTCACAAGACTGACTATTTCAGCTCCTGTTCCAGGCAAAATCATCAAGGTTGCTTCCCCTAATCGGATGTCTGCCTTCGATAGGTTGGCCACCCCCACTCAGCGGACATCGGTCTTCAATAGGCTGACAACAACAACTTCTGACCGACACAGGGGGCATGAAGAAATCACCCCTACAGCTGAGACAATCCCATCCGCACGACATGCTCGCCGTCGTCACTGGCGACGAGTAAGGAAGGCTGGGGGCAGCTCCCCATCTGGACTAACTCCGCCAGCCCCCATGGGGGAAATCAATGCTGCTGTTTCAACTGGGAACAGCTTCGAACCGCTTAGGAGGGTCCGCAAGAACTCTCTGACCGCTGTGCTGAAGAGATCTCCTCCACCTATGGAGATTACTACAGAAAAGAAGCCGGAGCAGCCCCCTCAGCGTCTGTTATCCAAAATTTACAAAGTCTGACGACAGGTCCAGGAGTCGGTGATTAACCAGGACTACTCTCGCCGGCCAAAGAAGCTCAAAGCTCAGCAAGAAAAGAGCCATCTCGTAGTACCACAGAAAACGTCATCCATCTGGGTGCCCGCTGCAATGGCCCCCTCGACTTCAACTGCTCACAAGAGAAGGAGACCAGAGAAAGCCCCCGTGAATGCGGCAAACCGCAAGGACGTCGAATCTAAACGTCCCAAGTCCGGGGGCATAGTAATACATACCGTTTATATGGCTTCCGGAAAAGAAGAAAGCCGTGCTTCTACGGGTCATCGACCGCTTACCCGATCGATAACGAAGGCTCAGGAACAACAGCAGCAGAAACTTCAGGAGGCGCTGACTGCAATGGCTGCACTTACTAGGCTAAAAGAAAATCCAGAGACCTCAGAGCAGCGTCGGGAACAAGAAACTGATACCGAGTTCCTCCAAAGAATGCTCGAGAGGAAAGAAAAAGAGGCCGCGGAGCAGGCAGCCAATATAAAACGAATGGCTCTTTTGTTCCAAGACATGGCCGGGATGATGTTACAGCCGGAACCTCCAGCTGAAGACCCTCCGATCATCATTGAAGACGACAGAGGGGAGACATCGAACCCCCCTCCGGCTCTTTCAGCAGCCAAAGAAGAGACAATCTCTAAGGCCGCCTTGGACGACTACATCGCTCAGCAAATATGAGCTCACCAGGCGAATGAAGCGGCCGGCCAAATTGTTAAGACTGGGCGACCATATCCAGGATGGTACGATCAGATCAAGTATCCGCCAGGATACACGATCCCCAAATTCCATGTATATAAAGGGACGGGAAATCCGTATCAGCATGTCGCCCAGTTCAGAGCTCTATGCGGCAACACCGGGGGTGATGATAAACTTCTGCTCCGCCAGTTTATTGATATCTTGTCGGAGATGGCATTCGAGTGGTATTCTGAACTTCCAAACGACTCCGTCAAGACTTTTGCAGAGATGGAGCTACTATTCACCCAGCGTTTCGCGAGTGCTAGTGAACGCACCCCAATAACGGCATTGATCAATGCCAGAGTGAAGCCAGGTGAAATGTGGGTGCAGTACGCAATACGATGGCGGAATTTATGGTTGAAATATGAGCAGCGCATCGAAGAAGCGCCGGCAGTGGGCATGTTCGTGGGCACTCTTGACCCTCAAGCAACTATTTCCCAATTCATGATGTTCTTCAAGCCGACCACGTTCCAGGCCTTGATCGACAAACTGGCCCAAATGGACCAGATGGGTCATAAACCGTCTCCTTCAAAGCCGGAGCCGCGGAACGAAAAGGATAAAGGGAAAGCGACCTTCGTCGCGAATACTCAACAATAGCCCAGTGGCCCAAAACTAACTGATCGCCTAGACGAGAGGCGGCAATTCTATAATGAGAAGATGAAGCGCCCTTATTCGTTCCCCCGGGACAAAACGAGGAGATTGTTTGAGCTGGCGGTGCGCAACAGACTCATCAATTTGCCGAATCCAAAACGACCGTTGCAACCCGGTGAGGCTAATAATCCCAACTATTGCCCCTACCATTAAATGGTAAGCCATCCAATTGAAGATTGCTTCGTCTTTAAAGGCTGGATCGAAGATCAATACCAATAGGGCAAATTTACCCTGTCGGAGAATTGGAAGGTGAACCCGCCACGGCCACACACTCCCAAGAAGACGGACACACCGGGGGCATCATGTTCTTTCGTAGAAGAAGCTCTATGGGAGGTTGTTCTTTTAGCCAAGACTAAAAGAATGCTGAAGGATCTCCAAACAGGTCCGGCGATTAGGTGGAAAAGTCAGCTGGAACCCGAGATCATCGAGGGAATGCTGAAACCGTGCCCAACTCCAAAGATTGGTGGTGATAGCCAAAGCGCTCACAGCCAGCCGTCAAAGTCTTCGAAGAAGAAGAAGAAAGCCAAGAAGCCCGTGAAGCCTGGTGCCAAGCGCACAGACCTGCAAAAATATATCGACGCGCTGGAAGAATATAATCAAAAAGCGCGGACTCCAGTCACACTCCAAGAATTTCTCAGCCACGTCCTTGAGGACGGAGATGATGACAATGGAGAAGACTCGTCGGATAAATCTAAAGGTTATGTGGCAAGTTGCCGTGTGATTTCTCACTCGTCGATAGATGATGAAGAAGCTCCTTACATAGAGAAACTGGGGGCAGATCTTAAGCTGGAGCTTCTAGGGCCATCAGACGAAATGATTGATGCATTCCTGGACGAAGCTCTTCTTAAAAGCAAAGCTACTTGAGAGCGTGAGATAGCCATATTCGAAAAAGCCAAACGTCAGCGACTGGACGAAAGGGTTAAAACACTCCCGCCAGATCAAAGTATATCCGTCGCAAATAAAAGTAGGTTCAAGACGAGGAAGAGGTTCGCCAAAGCCATATCGATGGGAATGAAGCTGCCACCCTCCGAAGGAAACACTCTTGATGAAGCGGAAATACATCCTAACTACTGCTTATATCATCGAAAGATTGCGCACCCCACCGAAGTGTGCAACGCTTTTAAAAGATGGTGGCAGAGATATGTTGCTCACCGGCAACATTTCAAGCGGATGAAACGTAAAACTCGTCGGGAGCAAAGAAATATGACCGAGGAGTGTAAAAGAACTGCCGGCAACTGTCACATGGTCAACACTGGGGGATCGCAAATTCTCACCTTCGGGAGCGACTCTGACGAAGAAATGACTCTTGGCCCTCTCTTTAAAGAATCCACCTCGGGAAAAGAGGAAGAACCGAAGAGCTGTGAGAATATTTAGCTGCGCAATTGTACGCTGCCCGAAAAGAATCTCGGACCTGCGAATAGTGGGTCGAATAGAAAATATAAGGGAAAAGAAAAGGTCCCTGAGGATATCATCCTTGATGACCAAGCCGTCGAAGAGCTGATAGCCAAAGACCCGCCAAAGAAAAGTAAGGTGGACTACAACGTTCTGGCACACTTGAGAAAGCTACCTTCGCAGCTAAGCATTCTCGACGCCCTTCTGCTATCCGAAGAGGCGAGAGATTCTCTGATTAGGGCATTACAAGAGCCCGACCAATTTCAAGCTTTCCTTGCCAAAGAAAAGATGAAAGACGAGCTGGAAGAAGTGCACACAACCGATATCACCTTTGGCAATGAAGATCTCCTCCTCGGGACGTGCGAGCATAACCGTCCCCTTTATGTCTCCGGATACTGTCATGATATCAAGATAAGAAAAATCCTGGTTGACAATGGGTCCTCCGTCAATCTCCTCAATGTGAGAGTGTTAAAGGAAATCTGCATAAGCGTTCAACACCTCACTCGCGATAAAATCACCATCTCCGGGTTTGACTCCCAGTCATCACGAACGCTCGGGTCCGTAATATTGATACTACGCTTTGGCCTGCTTGTCACGAACATTAAGTTTCATGTCATTGACGCCAATACATGCTACAATGCTTTGCTCTGCAGGCCTTGGTTACACGAGTACAACATTATCCCTTCTACACAACATCAGTGTATGAAGTATTTCAAGGATGGTCTCGAGTATACCGTAACAGGGGAGCTGAACCCATTCTCCGTGAACGAAGTCTGAAAGTATGAGGATGCAAAATACTTCTTACCAGATTTTGAGGACACGGAAAGATGTCATAAACCGAAAAACAAAGCTATCACCAGTATTCCGGTCTTCGGGAGTGATACCGAGGAGGAAGAAGAAATAGTTTATTCAGGGCCGCCCCAATGCAACAAGCCGGGTCCATCCATCCCTATGTTGATCTTCGGCAGCGATTCAGAAGATGAGATCAACGCTGTATTTCCCGCTCGGTCATCAATGCAAGCCCTCGCTAGCGATGATCGAAGTTTGCAAATCGCCATGGTTCTACGGGAGCATTACAAAGAGCTCGATGCACTTAATGCATACAGTGTGCAAGAACTGCAGACATTCTACGTCCCTCCCAGGCGAAGAGATGAAAAGGCGATCCTCTTTTATCAATCCACGGAAACCAAAGTGGAGAAAGAAATTTGGCATGGTGCGGATTCTACACTTGACAGGCTCCAGCCCATCCGTCTGCTTAGATATTACACAGAAGGCTTGAGAAGGCTGTTGAGGCGCCAAGGTGTACCCTTCAAACAGACCGCTCGACAAGCTCGGCTCTACAACAGGATTTAGGACGTCCCTAGAACTCAGCGAAAGTTGCCCAATGGGAAAATGGAAACGGTCGGGCTTGGATATGTCCAATCCAAGAAACGGAAACGAGTCCATGGTAGCTACGTCATACATGACTGTTCCCCGCCGAAAATCGGAGATGCGACTGCGCAGATCCGTCTCGCCTGAATTTCGGTACAGATGCTAATTGGTGCTATCCGTCCACCTCTCCGAAAATGCCAAGTTGATTTATGACATCATGTATCGAGGGTTTAAACGGATGCGGCCGATGTAGCAGACTTCGTCAGATCCCCCCTCATTTGAGGGGTTTTTGATTGTGGGAACGCTCTTCCCTGCAGGCGCAAGCCCCTGCAGTTAATTACGCTACCGCGTCGTGGTAACAACTTTCTCCTTCTCCAGATGGTCACTTCGCGTCGTATTTGTTTGTTTTGTTTTTTGGTTGCCCGTGGATTGTATACGAAGACTAATTTATGTTGTCGCCCGTAGGGCGTGGATTAGACCAAATCCGTATTTTCTTAGATTTGAGTTTGGAGGTTGGGTTTAAGGATACATTAGTCTCATTTGAGACTAAGATCAACTTAAACGTTTGTTAAGGATACGTTAGTCTAATTTTAGACTAAGATCAACTTAACAATTTATTAAGGACACGTTAGTCTAATTTTAAACTAAGGTCAACTTAACCATTTGTTAAGGATACGTTAGTCTAATTTTAGACTAAGATCTACTTAACAGGATCATTTAGATCCAACAAAAGAGCATTTGGGCTCTATGGTTCTAGTTTAGGGACTTTGCGGTCAATTGCCAGTTTAAGGACATGGTGGTCCAAGGTTAAGGACATCATAGTCCGTGGGTTTAAAGGGACCCCACAGTCCGAGGTTAAGGACATCATAGTCCGTGGACTTATGGCCAACTTGGGCTAAGTCCAATTAGGTTTGAAATGTTGGCCCTTTGTTGGACTATTGAACATTTGTCTGGGTTCAGCCTCCTATTATTCAGCAATGCTAAACAGGGGGTTGGAGGCTCTGACAACATTTTTTCTTTGGCTGAGCACTAACCATTCATTATAGCTCTGGACTTTACTTTGCATATCATATGAACTGACCAATTTTGAGGTCCAGTTGAAGGGGAGATTTGCCTCTCAAAAATTTAACCAATTTGGGATAAGCTTGGCTTTAAAATAGTGTTGAACACTAGAGGATAATTGGCGATCACGTGCTCCCACGTGATATGCTGAAAATAGTGTCAAACACTAAGGACGAGGCACTTAAAGTAGTGTTAAACACTAAAATTGAATTGGTCACGTGGGATCACGTGAGGCATCTGAAGATGGGGCCAGACTTCCTTTAGTTTGTTCTCAGAATATTCAGATAAGTGTTAAACACTTTTAGTCTTTGAAATTATCACGTGTGGATACATGACAATGCCTCTGCGTTGGGCATCAATTCCTCTGTCTTCCTCTATTTTATTTTTTTGTAAAGGGGTATTTGTCAGGGGTCACGTGGGGATACGTCAGGCGCCCTAGATCAGTACTGCCTTTGGTTTTGTTCTCATTTATTTTGAGGGTCACGTGGGAGCACGTGAGGCATTGCCTCTAAGCTTTTTCTTTCTCATTTTGAGGAGTCTGTTTAGGGGTCACGTGGGAGCATGTGAGGCATTGCCTCCAGAATTGTTCTTTCTCATTTTGAGGAGTCTGTTTAAGGGTCACGTGGGGGCACGTGACCTAGTCTTGTTCGTTCTCTTTTGATCATTGAGAGGGAGGGTCACGTGTTGCCACGTGACTAGATTGGGTACTGATTTCTTTACGTGCATGGAGATTTTTAAATCCCTTTTTCTTTTAAGAATTAAATTCTGTTATAGGGTTAAACCCTAATTTCATTTTAGAGGAATTAAATTCCCATGTGTTTTGAAAGAATTAAATTCTTATATAGGGTTAAACCCTAGTTTCATTTGGAGGAATTAAATTCCTATGAATTTGGAAGAATTAAATTCTTATGTAGGGTTAAACCCTAGTTTCATTTGGAGGAATTAAATTCCTATAAATTGGGGGAATTAAATTCCCTAAACTCAATTCTACCTCTAAGTTTTGGATCTGCATGGCAGAATCTCCCCGATAAGAATAAAATTCTCAACTTTTGGGGAGATCTGCTTCTACAGATCTTCAACCAAAGGAAGAACTAAGTTCTTATTTAGAAGAGTTAAACTCTTAATTTAAGAATTAAATTCTTCTTTTGTTTTATGGAGCTTAGATCTCTTTCCCTTTCTCACCTAGGTTTTTTTTAAAGAGATCTTCTTTTTCTCTCTTGAGAATTAAATTCTCCTCTCTCTTTTCTCTCTGTTTTTGTATATTTCCCAAAAAAGTAGATCCCTTTCTCTTCTCTTCTTGGCTCCTATTTACAGGAGAAAGAAAAGAATCAATTTGTTTTGTCAATTTTTCATTGAAAGATTTTAATTGATTTTGTAACCAACATGATCTTTTAGATCACTCAGTGAATTTTATTCACCATTGGATTTTTAATCCAAAAGATCTTTTATCTGTTATTCCTGGCAAATTTCAGGGAAATCTTTCCTTGTATAAAATCTTTCCATAAATTGATGATTTTTAATCACCATTGGATTTTTAATCCAACGGTGCTCCATTTTACAGAGCACCATCTTTTTTGTTTGGAAAGATTTAGAGAAATATTTTTCCAGTTATGGTTTTTGATTCCCTCTTAATTAGAATTTAATTCTATTAATTCATAGATCTTTAGGAACCCATCACGTGTTGGCACGTGACCCCCTGATTAAGCATTTGACCAGAATTTAATTCTGTTGTTTTAAAGAACTCAGGAATTATCACGTGTTGGCACGTGATGCCCCATTGGGGTTTTTCTTTGTTATTTTATTATACTTTTAATTCTTTTCAGTGGGTTTAAAGGCCCATCACGTGTTGGCACGTGACCCCACTGATTAATTATTTCCAATTATTTATTTATTCAGTGCCTACAGGCTTTGCCTGTAAATGGTCACGTGTCTGCACGTGATGCCCGGTCACGTGCGGGCACGTGATGCCTCATAACTTTTGATCCCGGATGAATTATAAGGCCCATAATATATCAAATCGAAGAATTTTTCGAGACACTTTCGATACCATCAGAATTTAGCTGTTTCTCATTTGGGAGTTTGTCAAAATGTATCCCGGAAAATACTGATTCGCATTTTCTTCCTTAGATTACACGTGCATAGCATATTTGCTCATAACTTTTGATCCCGGATGAATTATGAGGCCCATAATATATCAAATCGAAGGCTTTTTCGAGATACTTTCGATATCATCAGAATTTAGCTGTTTCACATTCGGGAGTTTGTCAAAATACAGCCCGGAAAGTACTGGTTCACATTTTCTTAAACGTATCGCTGCCATTTGATACCTTGGGCTCTTTTGCGCAGAAATTTTTTGGCGGGAATAAATGCCCCCCACTAGTTTACCCATGTAAGTATATATGTGGGTGAAGTAGTGCAGAGTAATTCATAGCGTATGAACAGTTTTGGGTTGGTATATAATTTTCAAAATCTTGATCTGAGAAGATAACGAGCGAGCACAAGTGTCGTCATTTATCATTGACTCAAATCTCGACTTTTAAGGGATATAGTTCCAAACCCTCAGCTCCATGAGCCGCACCCTTCTATTTCTTTATGTCTTACTCTGGCATGAAGTAGTTTATATGCTCATGAGTAACTTCTTCATTTAAGTGGCATGTAGCTTTGGCAAGTGTGGCATGTAGCTTTGGCAAGTGTGGCCTAAGGAAAGAACATTTCATCTTTGGCATTTAGATAGTAAAGAACATTTCATCTTAGCCTCCTTATAGGGTAGCGATGGATTAGGAAACAGGGTTAGAATCTGCTGCCTAAGACTTTTCCAACTTTATGAGCCGTGAGGGACTCATAAAGACTTTTCTCTTTACGAGTCGAGAGGATCTTGTAGGTGTATTTTTTTCTTAGGAATCGTGAGGATTCCTAAGTGTGCTTTCTCTTGAGAGTCGTAAGGATCCCACAAGAGAATTTTCTTTATGCGTAGGGACACTAATTTTCCCGCAAGTTGAGACGAATCGAGAGATTCTCGAAAACACATTGATTTTCTTGCGGGTCGAAACGAATCGAGAGGTTCTCGCCAAGGACGCTGATTTTCCTGAATCGAGATAAGAAGCGATGGCTTAGAAAACAGGTTCAGATCTGCTGCCTAAGACTTTTCAACTTTATGAGCCGTGAGGGTCTCATAAAGATTTTTTTCCCTACGAGTCGAGAGGATCTTGTAGGTGTATTTTCTCCTTAGGAATCGTGAGGATTTCTAAGTGTGTTTTCTATTGAGAGTCGTAAGGATCTCACAAGAGAATTTTCTTCCTTACAAGTCGGGAGAACTCGTAAGTGATTGATGAGTTAACCTACTCCTGAGTCAAAGCATTGCTTCAACAGGGAGGTCGAGGGTTGACTTTGGTTTGTCTGTGCACCGCCGAGTCATGGAACTGGGAACTTTACCGCGGCTCCGCTTTGCTGACGTTGTATATTCCTGCAGAGACACTAATTTCTCTGCGGGTCGGCGCGAATCGAGATGTTCTCGTCAAGAACGCTGATTTCCCTGAATCGAGGTATTTGCCAAGGACACTGATTTCCTCAGAGTTGAGACGAATCGAGGTATTCCTGGAAAGACACTGATTTCCTTGCGAGTCGATGCGAATCGAGATGCTCTCGCCAAGGACGCTGATTTCCCTGAATCGAGGTTTTGCCAAGGACACTGATTTCCTTGGAGTTGAAACGAACCGAGGTATTCCTACAAAGACGCTGATTTCTCTGCGGGTCGATGTAAATCGAGATGCTCTCGTCAAGGATGTTGATTTCCCTGAATCGAGGTTTTGCCAAGGACACTGATTTCCCTGGAGTTGAAACGAATCGAGGTATTCCTACAAAGACACTGATTTCTCTGCGGGTCGACTCGAATCGAGGTGCTCTCGTCAAGGACGCTGATTTCCCTGAATCGAGGTTTTTGCCAAGGACACTGATTTCCTCGGAGTTGAAACGAATCGAGGTATTTCTGCAAAGACGCTAATTTCTCTGCGGGTCGATGCGAATCGAGATGTTCTCGTCAAGGACGCTGATTTTCCTGAATCGAGGTTTTTGCCAAGGACGCTGATTTCCTCGAAGTTGAAATGAATCGAGATATTCCTGCAAAGATGCTGATTTCTCTGCGGGTCGATGCGAATCGAGATGCTCTCGTTAAGGATGTTGATTTCCCTGAATCGAGGTTTTTGCCAAGGACACTGATTTCCTCAGAGTTGAAACGAATCGAGGTATTCCTGCAAAGACACTGATTTCTCTGTGGGTCGACGCGAATCGAGATGCTCTCGTCAAGGACGCTGATTTCCCTGGATCGAGGAGGTTGCCAAGGACACTGATTTCCCTGGAGTCGAAACGAATCGAGGTATTCCTGCAAAGACACTGATTTTTTTGCGGGTCGATGCGAATCGAGGAGCTCTCGTCAAGGATGCTGATTTTCCTGAATCGAGGTTTTTGCCAAGGACACTGATTTCCTCGGAGTCGAAACGAATCGAGGTACTCCTGGAAAGACATTGATTTCTCTGCGGGTCAACGCGAATCAAGGTGCTCTCATCAAGGACACTGATTTCCCTGAATCGAGGAGGTTGCCAAGGACACTGATTTACTCGGAGTTGAGACGAATCGAGATATTCCTGCAAAGACACCGATTTCTCTGCGGGTCGATGCGAATCGAGATGCTCTCGTCAAGGACGTTGATTTCCCTGATTCGAGGAGGTTACCAAGGACACTGATTTCCTCGGAGTTGAAACGAATCGAGGTGTTCCTGCAAAGACGCTGATTTCTCTGCAGGTCGACGCAAATCGAGATGCTCTCATCAAGGACACTGATTTTCCTGAATCGAGGTATTGCCAAGGACACTAATTTCCCTGGGGTTGAGACGAATCGAGGTATTTCTGCAAAGACGCTGATTTCTCTGCGGGTCAACACGAATCGAGATGCTTTCGTTAAGGACGCTGATTTCCCTGAATCGAGGAGGTTGCCAAGGATACTGTTTTCCCTGGGGTTGAGACGAATCAAGATATTTCTGCAAAGACGTTGATTTCTCTGCGGGTCGATGCGAATCGAGATGCTCTCATCAAGGACGCTGATTTCCCTTAATCGAGGGGGTTGCCAAGGACACTGATTTCCCTGGGGTTGAGATGAATCGAGATATTCCTGCAAAGACGCTGATTTCTCTGCGGGTCGACGCGAATCGAGATGCTCTAGTCAAGGACACTGATTTCCCTGAATCGAGGTATTGCCAAGGAAACTGATTTCCCTGGGGTTGAGACGAATCGAGGTATTTCTGCAAAGAAGCTGATTTCTCTGCGGGTCGACGCGAATCGAGATGCTCTCGTCAAGGACGCTGATTTCCCTGAATCGAGGAGGTTGCCAAGGACACTGATTTCCCTGGGGTTGAGACGAATCGAGATATTTCTGCAAAGACGCTGATTTCTCTGCGGGTCGATGCGAATCGAGATGCTCTCGTCAAGGACGCTGATTTCCCTGAATCGAGGGGGTTGCCAAGGACACTGATTTCCTTGGGGTTGAGACGAATTGAGATATTCCTGCAAAGACGCTGATTTCTCTGCGGGTCGAGGCGAATCGAGATGCTCTCGTCAAGGACGCTGATTTCCCTGAATCGAGGAGGTTGCCAAGGACGCTGATTTTCTGGAGTTGAGACGAATCGAGGTATTCCTGCAAAGACACTGATTTCCTTGCGGGTCGATGCGAATCGAGATGCTCTCGTCAAGGACGCTAATTTTCCTGAATCAAGGAGGTTGCCAAGGACACTGATTTGAGACGAATCGAGATATTCCTGCAAAGACGCTGATTTCTCTGCCGGTCGATGTGAATCGAGGTGCTCTCGTCAAGGACTCTGATTTCCCTGAATCGAGGTTTTTGCCAAGGATACTGATTTCCTCGGAGTCGAGACGAATCGAGGTATTCTTGCAAATACACTGATTTCTCTGCGGGTCGACGCGAATCGAGATGCTATCGTCAAGAACGCTGATTTCCCTGAATCGAGATTTTTGCCAAGGACACTGATTTTCCTGGGGTTGAGACGAATCAAGATATTCTTGCAAAGATGCTGATTCTCTGCGGGTCGACGCGAATCGAGACGCTCTCGTCAAGGACGCTGATTTCCCTGAATCGAGGAGGTTGCCAAGAACACTGATTTCCCTGGGGTTGGTTGACATGTTTCCGAGATAGAGTCATTAGATGACTCCAGGTTGTCTGTAAACCATAGAGTCTTGGAACTGGGGACTTTGCCGTGGCTCCGATTGATGGTGTAGCATCTGTGTCCTGCTGGAATGAGGAGGCACACCGTTGTTGGTCTTCGGGCCGTAGATGTGCCCATTGAGATTTGGAACTAGGGACTTTGCCATGGCTCCGCTTCATTGCGACTTTGAGGTCAGTTGTTGACATCACGTCTGCATCTGGTTAGAGTGAGGAGAAACGCCGTTGGTGATCTCTGGGCTGTCTGTGAACCGTCGAGATTTGGAACAAGGGGACTTTGCCATGGTTCCGTTGTTTTGACCCCGGGGTCGTTTGTTGACGTCGCATCTGCATCCTGCTGGAGTAAGGAGAAACACCGTTGGTGATCTCTAGGCTGTCTGTGAACCGTCGAGATTTGGAACTAGGGGACTTTTCTATGGTTCCGGGGTAGTCTCTAGGCTGTCTGTGAACCGTCGAGATTTGGAACTAGAGGACTTTGCCGTGGCTCCGTTTGTTGATGTTGCGTCTGCATCTGATTGGAGGTAGGAAGAACGCCGGTGTTGATCTCTAAGTTGTCGATGTTGACGTCGAGACCCTGAAGCTAGGGATCTTCCTTCGCTTCGTTTGTTAACATTGTGTCTGCAATATTGCGACGAATGTCGAGATTATCTCTAGGTTATCTATGAATCGTCGAGATTTGGCTTCGCTTCGACGAAGCCTGGTGGGACGATATGGTTCCCTTTTTGTCTGTGCCCATGGATTGTATACAGGGTCAATATAACCTCACCTGCAGGGCAAAAAGTTTCATTCTTTCATTTTTTTAATTCTTTCCGCGATGCTCTATCATTTCAGCTTTTTATATTGCGAAAATCGCGATTGCCCAATCATTTCAGCTATTTTTCGCGGTGCCCAATCATTTCGGCTATTTTTTCGTTTTACTCGCTGTTTTTTTATTGCGAGTTGCCCAACCATTTTGGCTATCTCATATGCATATATTTTTACTTGCTGATTTCATTGCAAGTTGCCCCATCATTTCGGCTATTTCATATGCATTTGTGGCTCGCTGGCTTTTCACTGCGAGTTTGGGATTTGGAATCTGGTGCCAATCTCAGCATCAGCATCATGGTGACTGGAATATTGCCAGGAGCGAATCATCATTTGCTATGAAAGGACTTGGAATTTGATACCGATTTAGGCATCAGCATCGCTACAACTGGGATATTGCCAGGAGCGAATCATCATTTTCTTCTGTCGATATCAAACAAAGGTGGCTTAGCAAACAAGGTTAGGATCCCGTCGACTAAGGATTTTGACTTCATGAGTCGTAAGGGTCTCATAAATGTATTTCTCCTTACGAGTCGTGAGGATCTCGTAGGTGCTTTTTCTCCTTAGGAATCGTGAGGATTCCTAAGTGTGTGTTCTTTTATAAGTCGTAAAGATCTTACAAGAGTGTTTTCTCCTTGCAAGTCGAGAGGACCTACAAGTGTTTGTTCACCGTGTGAGCATATCCCTAGTCGCTGGTAAGACTCTGTTAGGGAAATGTTTATTCGTGCCCGTGGATTGTACATAAGGGTCAATATTGAACCGCTTGTAGGGCAGTCTGGGAATGTTATGGCTTAAGAACAGGTTCAGATCCATGTAGCTTAAGGCTTTTGAATCCTATGAGCCGTGAGGGTCTCAAAGGGTAATTCTCCTTACGAGTCGTGAGGATCTCTTAAGTGTAATTTCTCCTTAGGAATCGTGGGGATCCCTAAGTGTGTTGCTCGCTTGTGAGTCGTAAGGATCTCACGCAGACATTTTCTCCTCGCAAGGTCGAGAGGACCTTGCAAGTGTCTTTTAACGAGATTGCGCCCTTTTGGGTTTTCACAAAACTCGCCGGTAGCCCTGCTGTTTTTACTCACGGAGCCCTTTCGGGTTTTCATCCGTGCCCATTTAGCTTGTGGACATACCGTTTTTTTTGTTTTTTTAAATATTTTTTTAGCATCACGTCAGCCTGGGGACGGCGCGGGTTGGTAGTAGTTTAACGACGTTTCGGTCATGCGTTCATAGGTCCGATATTTTTCGGACAACGTATAATTATGCAGCTAGATTTTCTCGCAAATCTTCGCATCTTTTGTGTCGGAGGTGGATTCCTTGAAGAGAAGGCTGAGGGCGATTTCTTCGTCAGAGTCGCTTCCAAAGATGATAACTTGCGATCTCTTGGTGTCGACTATGTGACAGTTGCCAGCAGCTCTTTTGCGCTCATCTGTCATGCTTCTTTGTTCTCGATGAGACTTGCGCTTCACTCGTTGAACGTGTTGTCGGTGGGCAACATATCTCTACCACCGGTTATTAAAGGCTGTGCACTCTTCGGTAGGGTATGCAATCCTCTGATGGTATAAGCAGAAGTTAGGATGTACGTCCGCTTCATCAAGATGTATACTGCCAGGAGAATTTCCTTTGAAAGAGGGCAAATTCATTCCTATTGACAGGGCCCTAGCGAATCGTTTTCTTACTTTAAGCTTGCTTTTGCTGGCGACAGAGATGCTTCGATCCAATTGGGGTGCCTCAACCTTTTCATACAGTCGTCAGCGTTTGGCTTTTCGAATATAGCCAGTTCGCGCTCTCGATTGGCTTTGCTTTTCTGACGGGCTTCGTTCAATAGCAAGTCGATCATCTCTTCAGACGGTTCTAAGGGTGCTTCGATCCTGCCCCCAGCTCTTTTATGCTGTCTTCTATCGCCGAGTGAGTTTCTTCGTTAGTTAACGCTGAATAAGAGATCACGTGGCAACTTGCCACATAGTCCTCAGATTCTTCTGACGAGTCATCCCTGTCATTATTGTCGTTATCTCCGCTCTCAAGGATATTGTTGAGAAATTCTTGGAGTGTAACCGGGGTTCGCGCCTTCTGGTTATATTCCTCCAGCGCGTTAATATGGTTTTGCAGATCCGTGCGCTTTTCATTAAACTGCGCGGGCTTTTTGGTCTTCTTCTTTTTCTTCAAAGACTTTGATGGCTGGGTGATTGATCGTTTTTCCTGTTGTGTAGTATATAGAGAAATTTGTAAAGAACTTCACAACCAAAAACTATTTTGACCGCAATCAAACTACGGTGTCGGATGTAGTTAATGAATGAGTGCGGATCGTCCACAGGGATTGCACGATTCACTTATATTTTGATACGTTTGAAATGAAAAGTTAAGCAACAATAAAAGAAAACATGATTCAAGAATGATTTGTATTCGAGTGTCACTATTCTTTATGCAAGAATCAAGAAACTATAAACAATCAAGAATCGGTTGTTTTGATAATATTTCCAATCAACAATCAAGAATATAAGAGAGGCTCGTAGGAATCGATCGGATCTTTAGACGTGATGTAATCTAAAAGGTTTCGTGTTCTTGTCCTTCGAAGAATTGATACTAGATCAATGGTGATCGACGAGAGTTAGGGCTTTCTTGATGAAATTAGGGTTTCATCTCTTAACCCTTGTTCTTTCGAGGATACCATTTATATTCTAGCCTCTAGCAATTTCAAGAAACGATCGGAACTCCCCAATTTCGATCGATGTCGATCAAGAAAGCATCGAAACGAAATGGGTCGTCGATTCTTGAACTTGCTAAGGTTTACAAACTCGTGGGATTCAAGAATCGATTGCAAATTTGTTACATCATCATACTAAAGATCGTCTCGACTCCTCGACGAGCGGAGTTTTATTCACACATCACCACACAGATAATATTCAAGAATTGTAAAGATAACATGATGCGGAATTTAAAGAAAACAAGATAAAAGAATATCACCTTTTATTTAATCAACAATTTCAATACATTCTTTCAAGAATCTACAAGAAGAAGAAATCGATCGTTGACTCGGCTTCGCTCGTCTCCGTGGATCGTGGATCGACTTTGATCTCTTGCCCGATTGAAGATCGGCTCGGCTCATAAAAGGGTTGAAGGCATCTTGCTTGGCTTGCACTCAAGATCTTGAATTGTGATTGGATTTAGGGTTAGGGTTTCCTACAAGCTCTCTCACTAAACTTGAGGAAGAGGGGATGAAGAAAGAGATTGATTTTTTCTAAGCTTTCCCAAGGTTGCCAAGATGAGAAATGAGTGAGCCTAGGGTCTTATTTATAGAACTCCCAAACCCTAGGCTTAGGTTTGAATTGGAACTTTCCCTCCCAAAGTTTGTTGACAAAGTTTGTTGGGCTTTAGCTTAGGGTTTAAGCTAGGGTTTAGGGAAAGTTCTAGAAGTATTAGGCTAGTTTGGGTGTTTGCTGATCTGGTGGAAGTATCTGGAATCTTCTGGAAGTTTGTATGCATTATTGAGCTGTAGCCACTGAAACAGGAGTTGTGGTGTAAAATTGAGGAGCTGAGTCCCTGTAGCCGCCGCGGATCCGCCGCAATTACTAGGCATTGGCCGCTCTTCCGCGGCTAATTGATGGCATTGGGATCTGTGCTTTCTGGTGAAGCTTTGCACTGTAGTTTGGACTTTTCTTTGATGTTTAGAATTGCAATTTCCCTTCTGTGTTGATACCAGATTTGCGTTCAATGAGTTTACGAGCAATTGTAATGGTCGAGCAATGTAATGATCGAGCAAGCTTCTCTTTTCCTGCACAGACTACGAAACACGGGTTGCAAGATATAGAAAATATGCTATGTGATGAAATGCAGTCAATTTCCCTAGAAATGCCGGTTTTAAGGTCGAATACATGTAATCTGATATTTTGCGGCCGATTTGCTAATATGTGAATTATGAATACCGTACACTTCTATATGGATGCAAATGATAAGGAAATTGCCGGTTAAAATATGCAATATTTTCGACTGATCAAATACCCCCAAACTTAATTTCGATCGTCTCGAGCGAATGTTTTATTAAAAAGAGAAGGAGAAAATAAAGAAAGAGAAAAACTAACTAGCACACTTTCGTAGGCAGCACGATTGCACTGAGCACGTGCAACAAGCCTTTAAACCTCTAGGTGTCCCTAGTAGGAGGAGTGTTGTCTCCTGAGGGTTTTCAGCGGATTGCACCCACAAAATCCAATAATAAAAGCAAGATCATGAATATTACATTTAAAGAAGAGAATCGTAAAAGAAAGACTTTGAAAATTAGGGTTTCCAACTAAGCTAGCTTTTCGGTTGTCATGAGCCCTATCTTAATGGTCATGAAAAGATGTCAGAAATCACGTCCTCCCTCAATAAAACATCGTCTTATTCTTCATTCCTATCTTTATTCCAAACATTGATCATATCACCCTGCGTGTGTGTAAAGACATCCCTACACCCGGAGAATTCAATTCAAGCTATCATACCCTTGCCCATCGGCCTCAGTACTTCTTGGCAAACGAGATTGCTTACACACTTTCATGCGACCGTTAATACTTCTTGAGGTACTAACCGACCGATTACTAATGTGCTTGCATGCTTGGTGTATTTTCCTCGTCTTGCACCACCTCAGGCATAGCAGTGACTCCCAGACCAGTTGACCTTGGGGCACTAGGTGAAGAAACACCCTTTTGCTATATATTTTTATTGCCCTCGGTGATAACAAAACCAGTATCCATTTTTCTCACCACTTTAAAACACATATTTTTTTTCTCATACTTTTGGCTTTAAGACAAGAGCATTTCAAGGTATCCTCTACTATCCCAGGCTTCAAGACGTGTGTAAGTGCGAATAGCAGGGTAACAACGTTCAAAATGTTTGGCTTCCAGAATAGAAACTATTTTTCAGACTTATTTTTATCCTCAGATTAGTGACGTCCTTCATCTTACTAACCCTTGGGACAACGGCTCATAACTACTTATTACTAGTTCGTATAAGAAAACTTCTAATTTTCTTAGTTTTCTAAAATTTTTCTAATATCATGGATGCAATTTTTCACTATCTAAACTTTCATTATCTTATTTATATACAAAAAAGTGTAAATATTAAAATTATTTTTATATTTGAAAATTTTTAAATTTTTATGGGTTTTGAAATTTTTTCAATTTTTATAGATTTTTAAAAGAAATGTTTTGTGCTTATGCAGATGATATGCAAATGATGCGAAAATAAGCACAAACCTCCCCCAAACTTGTTTTCAACAGTGTCCTCACTGTTGCCGACAGCTATATCTATAAAACCTGTAAATCTGGGGGGAATTATTAGTGGGGGCAAAATATATAAGTGAAGAACTTCCCCCAAACTTATCTTTTACTCACCTTCATTCAAAAGATGATGCAATGATATACAGGATATGAAGGTGAGACGGAGGAATTTTAATCCAAATAAACTGGCTCTTGTAAGAACAAGAGCTCCTCCGTGGGGTCAGTGGAAAAATACGGCTTAAGTCTATGTCCATTTACTTTGAAAAAGGTACCGTTTTTAACATTTTCAACTTCTACTGCCCCGTGCGGGTATACAGACCGCACAACAAATGGTCCCTTCCAACGAGATCGGAGCTTACCCGCATGAAGGTGTAATTGTGAATCATAAAGAAGGACTTGTTGACCAGGTAAAAATGTTTTCCTTAAAATGCTTTTATCGTGAAAAACCTTAGTCCTATTCTTTGTGATTACAACATTATCATAAGCTTCATCGCGGAGTTCGCTTAGCTCGTTAAGTTGCAGCTTCCGAAAGTTGCAAGCAAGGTTTAGATCAAAATTTATTTCCTTTATAGCCCACAATGCTTTATGCTCTATCTCGACAGGTAAATGACATGCTTTTCCAAACACTATCCTATATGGAGACATTCCTAGGTCGGTCTTATATGCAGTCCTGAATGCCCAAAGAGCATCCGTCAATTTGGTCGACCAGTCTTTTCTATTTTTAGCAACTGTTTTCTCCAGGATAAGTTTGATTTGTCTGTTTGAGATCTCAGCCTGCCCGCTTGTTTGGGGATGATAGGGTGTAGAAAGACGGTGTTTGATTGAGTATTTTCGCATCAGAGTCTCGAAAGACCTGTTGCAGAAGTGTGTCCCATTATCGCTAATGATAGCGCGTGGGTGTCCAAATCGCGAAAAGATATTCTCTTTTAAGAACTTAATGACAACTTTCCTGTCATTAGTGCGACATGGAATGGCTTCTACCCACTTTGAGACATAATCAACCGCCAGCAAAATGTACAGATTCCCAAAGGAGTTGGGAAAAGGACCCATAAAATCAATGCCCCAAACATCAAACATTTCAACAACCAGAATGGGTTGCTGAGGCATTTCATTCCTCTGGGATATTCTACCCGTATACTGACATTGTGTACAGGTTTTGCAATACTCAAATGCGTCCTTGAATAAGGTCGGCCAATAAAATCCACATTGCAAAACCTTTTCCGCTGTCTTTCTAGGACCAAAGTGATCCCCACAGGCCTGATCATGACAAAAAGAAAGAACACTCTTGAACTCTTCATTTGGGACGCACCGGCGAATGATCTGATCAGGACAATATTTAAACAAATAGGGTTCATCCCAGTAAAAGTGTTTTACTTGGGAAAGAAAACGATATTTGTCCTGTTTTGACCAATCGCTCGGTATAAGTCCCGTGGCATGATAGTTCACAATATCCCTGAACCATGGTTCAGCGGATATGCTCAAGAGTTGTTCATCAGGGAATGAATCATTGATCGGCAGGGTCACAGGGGAAGAAACGATGCGTGAAAGGTGGTCAGCTACTACGTTTTCACATCCTTTCTTATCTTTGATAACAAGATCAAATTCTTGTAAAAGTAGGATCCAACGTATTAGTCGACCTTTTGCATCTTTCTTCGCCAGAAGATGTTTCAAAGCGGAATGGTCAGTATATACAACTATAGGTGAGCCGATTAAGTAAGGCCTGAATTTTTCTAACGCAAATACAACCGCTAAAAGCTCTTTCTCGGTGGTTGTATAATTGATTTGCGCATCATTCAGGGTCTTACTAGCATAGTAAATCACGTGTGGCATCTTTTCGATGTGCTGTCCTAAGACTGCACCTACTGCAAAATCAGATGCGTCACACATCAGCTCAAAGGGGTAGTCCCAATTTGGTGATGATAAAACGGGGGCTGAAGTGAGTGAGTGTTTAAGTGAGTCGAAAGCTGTCTCGCAATCCGAGTCAAAATGGAAGGTCGTATCCTTGGCCAGGAGTAGTGTTAAAGGTCTAGCAATTTTGCTAAAGTCCTTTATGAATCTCCTATAAAAGCCCGCATGGCCAAGGAAAGAGCGAATATCTTTAACGCTTTTGGGATGAGGCAGGTTTTGAATGACATCTACTTTAGCTCTGTCAACCTCAATGCCTTTCTGTGAAATGACATGTCCAAGTACTATTCCTTCTTGGACCATAAAATGGCATTTTTCCCAGTTCAAAGTCAAGTTCTTCTCTTTGCAACGAGTAAGAACAGCGTCCAGATTCGCAAGGCAATCAGAAAAAGAGTCTCCAAAAATCGAGAAGTCGTCCATAAAGATCTCCAAAAAATTCTCTACCATATCAGAGAATATCCCCATCATACACCGCTGAAAAGTAGCGGGAGCATTGCATAACCCAAAGGGCATGCGACTGTAAGCAAAGGTACCAAAAGGACAAGTAAAAGTGGTTTTATCTTGATCCTTTTTGGCGATGGGGACCTGATTGTAGCCTGAGTATCCGTCCATAAAACAATAAAACTCTCGTCCCGCTAAGCGTTCCAGCATCTGATCAATGAATGGTAGAGGAAAATGATCTTTCCTCGTAGCAGCGTTGAGTTTTCTATAATCGATGCATACACGCCACCCAGTTTGGGCGCGTGTCTGAATCAACTCATTCGCCTCATTTGTGATAACTGTGATGCCGGATTTCTTAGGAACGACATGTATAGGACTCACCCACTGGCTATCGGAGATGGGGTAGATAATACCACTATCTAAGCATTTGACGATCTCTTTCATGACAGCTTCCTTCATGACGGGATTCAACCGTCTCTGTGGTTCTCGGGTCGGTCTGGCATCATCCATCACATGTATATGATGTTCAACTATCAAGGGACTAATCCCTTTGATGTCCGCCATACTCCAACCAAACGCCTCTTTGTTAGATCTCAATACCGATAAAAGGGCATTCTCTTGCTCTGATGCAAGAGAAGCGGAAATGATAACCGGTAATGACTCGTTCTCACCAAGATATGCATATTTCAGGTGAGAAGGTAAAATTTTGAGATCTAACTCAGGCGGAGAAATGATAGAAGGAAGGGTCATAGATTGATTTTTGGATCTACAAAGAAGCTCAGAGCCTGTGAAAGATACAGACTCGGGTGGAGAAAAGTCAGAAGTGCAGGACTCATGTGTAGCTAAAGTGTCCTCACTAAGATCTAGTGCAAAGTCAAGCAGAGATGTGCTAATGTCATCGAGATCAGTAAAGCAAAGATCCTCAGCTCCACAACTATCGGGAGCGATCTCATGGACAGAGCACACATCTAAAATATGAGCAGAGGGTTCTGACGGCTGACTTCCAACTCTATAGATGTTTAGTTCAATGGTCATATTTCCAAATGATAAATTCATTGAACCATTTCTACCGTTTATAACAGCGTTGGAAGTGGCAAGGAAAGGACGACCAAGAATCACCGGAATTTGGCCCCGGGGGTTTGCTACAGGATGTGTGTCGAGTACAATGAAGTCTACAGGGAAAACAAATTCCCCGACCTTTATCAACACATCCTCTAATTGACCCCTTGGTTTGGTGATAGATCGGTCTGCCATCTGGAGAGTGCAATGAGCAGGTTTCAGCTCTCCAATCCCTAATTGCTCATAGACAGAATAAGGTAACAGGTTAACACTCGCGCCAAGGTCTAAAAGAGCACGATTTATGTTTTTACCCCCAATCGAAATCGATATTGTAGGACAACCTGGGTCCTTTCTTTTCTTTGGAAGCTGGGGTATAAAAGCAGTGCTGATATTGTTAGACATAAAGACCTTCTTCGGCACTTGAGTCTTCCTCTTCCTAGTGCACAAGTCCTTAAGAATTTTCGCGTAAGCGGGGACTTGCTGAATCGCATCTAGGAGAGGGATATTGATGTTAACCTGTTTGAACATCTCTAAAATTTTCTCCATATGAGGACTCGTTCTATTAGCCCTTAGCCGGTTCGGGTAAGGTGCTTTCACAATAAGCGCAGGGTCCATCATAGGAGAAGGAAAGGGGGGTAGACGAGATCCCAAAGGAGGTGTGGGGACCGTCTGTGGAGAACTATAAGGGTTGGGTGAAGGTGTTGAGCCTAAAGGGAAATGGAGAATAGGCTCGTACGAAGGTGGTTTGGTAGAAGAAGAAGGATCAGAAGGTGAAGTGTGTGTGTGTGGGAAAGACTCAGCCGGGGTGTTGATATGATTTTCAGTATCATCAATACCTTCCCCGACATGATTGTTCAGCACTCTTCCCGATCTCAACGTGGTAATGGCATTTACATTGTAATGCCCAGGATTCTGTAGGGGTTGAGAGGGAAGTTTCCCTTTTTCTCTCGCACTCATTTCGGCTTTTAAGCGTGCGATTTCAGCTTCCATCGTTTTGATACTCTCAGCTTGGGACGCTGAGTTTTTCTTTATTTCACTGACGGAAGATCTAACCTCAGTCGAAATATCCATGAAATTTGATAAAAGTGATTTCATGGTTTGAGTGAATTGAGAGAACTCGTCAGAACAGGGCTGCATAGGATTAGACTGTGCAGGAGTGTTGCCCTGATTTTGGAAATTTTGTGACTGATAGGGGTGCTGAGTGAGTTGTAGGGGTTGCTGTTGTGGTGGAGGAAGAGCCCTTTGAAATTGATTCGTGTTTGGAACCGTGTTTTGAGATTGGTTTTGGTTCCAAGCAAAATTCGGGTGGTTCCTCCAACCCTGATTGTACGTGGAAGAATATGGATCGTTTCGAGGTCTTTGGAATGCGGCATTAGAATGCTCGTGACCTTGAAACGCAGAGTTTAATGGACATTCTTCCGTTAAATGTGACGGATCAGAACAGCACCCACAAACAGTTTTGGGGAGTGACATTGGGTTTAGGGAGGCTGCTGCAAATTTGTGTTCCATAGCGTCGAGCTTCTTTTGCATTGCTGCCATTTCAGCTCGAACACCTATGGACACATCTATTTGGTGTACGCCACCCCTATTCAATGGTTGTGTTCCACTCTCCCAAATTAGTGATTTTTCAGCGAACTCTTCTAAGTATCGCCAGGCTTCCCCGTCATCTTTAGTCATAAATGTACCTTGACACATGTTTTCAAGGCTCTGTTTAGTGCTAGGGTTACTGCCCTCATATATGATTCGGCAAAGCTCCCATCTCGGGATGCCGTGGTGAGGACATTGAACCAATAGATCCTTGAAACGTTCAAAGTATTTTGAAAATGGTTCGGCAGGGAGCTGGGCAAATTGGTTCAGTTCGCTACGGATTCGAGCCGTCTTTTGGACTGGGTAAAATTTCTTAAGGAATGCAGCGACGAATTCTTCCCAATTCGTAATAGAGTGTGCGGTGGTGTTATATAGCCACTTCTCGGCTATATCGCACAAAGTAAATGGAAGAAGTCGTAGACGTATCGCATCCACTGAAAGTTGAGACGTACCCATCATTGCGCATACGTTTTCAAATTTGGTAATGAAAACGTAAGCGTCCTCGGTCTCGAGTCCGTGGTATTTGGGTAAAAGATTGATATACTGGGGCTTAATCTCAAAGTTATCCCCATTGGCTGGTGGTGTGGATAAGCAGGTCGAAAGAGGACCTCTATGTGGATAGCATCTTTCCTGGAGAGAAATGTGGGGTGGATTAGGATTCTGCGCACCAACGGACGGTGGCAGATTAGGGTTAAAGAAGTTCGATGGATTCGGATCCATCGGTGTGGGTGTGATAGTGGGTAAAGAAAAGGTAAATGGAGAATTATCGACTTCGGAGTCGATAAGAGGTACGCGGACTAAACGGGCACTAGAATCCCGTGTCCAGCCTATCTTGTACTAAAAAGGGTTAGTACAAGTGGCAGCGTTGACTTATAATTAGGGGTAAAATGAATGCGGTGCTTGCTTTAAAAAGGGACGGATTTTGAAAAAATGATGCGACAAAACAAATGCAGCACACAAACCTAGAATCTAATGGTCACCTAGGTCCGACTCTAGACCGCTCCTAACTGCCAAAAGACAAGTCGCAGGATAGAATCCTCCACTGCCTCTTTGTCCCCCTGTGGCCGGATAAGTGCCAGGTAAGTGGGAAGGAACCACCACTACAGTGGACCTAATTAATAACCACTAGCCTTAGACACACTCGCCTTAGGCACCACAAGAAAATGCGGATAAGCAATGAATTACCCACGACCTTCTCTTGTCCTATTGAGTGCGACAGTCCTTAGAGTCTTCTCTAGATTTCTTTTAATTAATGAGGGTAATGCGGATGCAAGTTTTGCGATTTTCGGGGCCTAGGAAGGGTAATGAAATCCCCACCTAATTTGGATTTGGCCGTGCCCCTTAAATTTCCGTATTAGAATGCAAACAACCAAGAAATCAAAATCACATACAATTTTTAATTTTCTTTTGCGCGCTGCGATTTATTTGCAAAGAATCCTGCAGCAAAGTGTTAGTTGGAGCTAAAAAGGGCGAGGGGAGAGAGCAAGAAATCACCTGCTGGAAACTTTTCCAGAGAACCCTCAAGACTGCGGCGGTTCCGCCGCAATGACCTTGTATATGCCGCGCTTCCGCGGCTTGTTGATGGGTTCACTGTACCAAACTTCTTCAGCTGCTTTCTGTTCCTATCTCCAGCTCTCTGGTATATCCCAAATAATTTTTCCACAGCACAGAATGCTCCAGATCTCCTTGCAATCAAATCACAACACACGTATAAGAGTTTGTACGAATTTTGATTTCAAGAAGTAAAACGTAATAATTCTTTCACTTCAAACTATAAATGCAAATGAATTAGCGCGTAATCCCCGGCAACGGCGCCATTTTGATTGATCGTTTTTCCTGTTGTGTAGTATATAGAGAAATTTGTAAAGAACTTCACAACCAAAAACTATTTTGACCGCAATCAAACTACGGTGTCGGATGTAGTTAATGAATGAGTGCGGATCGTCCACAGGGATTGCACGATTCACTTATATTTTGATACGTTTGAAATGAAAAGTTAAGCAACAATAAAAGAAAACATGATTCAAGAATGATTTGTATTCGAGTGTCACTATTCTTTATGCAAGAATCAAGAAACTATAAACAATCAAGAATCGGTTGTTTTGATAATATTTCCAATCAACAATCAAGAATATAAGAGAGGCTCGTAGGAATCGATCGGATCTTTAGACGTGATGTAATCTAAAAGGTTTCGTGTTCTTGTCCTTCGAAGAATTGATACTAGATCAATGGTGATCGACGAGAGTTAGGGCTTTCTTGATGAAATTAGGGTTTCATCTCTTAACCCTTGTTCTTTCGAGGATACCATTTATATTCTAGCCTCTAGCAATTTCAAGAAACGATCGGAACTCCCCAATTTCGATCGATGTCGATCAAGAAAGCATCGAAACGAAATGGGTCGTCGATTCTTGAACTTGCTAAGGTTTACAAACTCGTGGGATTCAAGAATCGATTGCAAATTTGTTACATCATCATACTAAAGATCGTCTCGACTCCTCGACGAGCGGAGTTTTATTCACACATCACCACACAGATAATATTCAAGAATTGTAAAGATAACATGATGCGGAATTTAAAGAAAACAAGATAAAAGAATATCACCTTTTATTTAATCAACAATTTCAATACATTCTTTCAAGAATCTACAAGAAGAAGAAATCGATCGTTGACTCGGTTTCGCTCGTCTCCGTGGATCGTGGATCGACTTTGATCTCTTGCCCGATTGAAGATCGGCTCGGCTCATAAAAGGGTTGAAGGCATCTTGCTTGGCTTGCACTCAAGATCTTGAATTGTGATTGGATTTAGGGTTAGGGTTTCCTACAAGCTCTCTCACTAAACTTGAGGAAGAGGGGATGAAGAAAGAGATTGATTTTTTCTAAGCTTTCCCAAGGTTGCCAAGATGAGAAATGAGTGAGCCTAGGGTCTTATTTATAGAACTCCCAAACCCTAGGCTTAGGTTTGAATTGGAACTTTCCCTCCCAAAGTTTGTTGACAAAGTTTGTTGGGCTTTAGCTTAGGGTTTAAGCTAGGGTTTAGGGAAAGTTCTAGAAGTATTAGGCTAGTTTGGGTGTTTGCTGATCTGGTGGAAGTATCTGGAATCTTCTGGAAGTTTGTATGCATTATTGAGCTGTAGCCACTGAAACAGGAGTTGTGGTGTAAAATTGAGGAGCTGAGTCCCTGTAGCCGCCGCGGATCCGCCGCAATTACTAGGCATTGGCCGCTCTTCCGCGGCTAATTGATGGCATTGGGATCTGTGCTTTCTGGTGAAGCTTTGCACTGTAGTTTGGGCTTTTCTTTGATGTTTAGAATTGCAATTTGCCTTCTGTGTTGATACCAGATTTGCGTTCAATGAGTTTATGAGCAATTGTAATGGTCGAGCAATGTAATGATCGAGCAAGCTTCTCTTTTCCTGCACAGACTACGAAACACGGGTTGCAAGATATAGAAAATATGCTATGTGATGAAATGCAGTCAATTTCCCTAGAAATGCCGGTTTTAAGGTCGAATACATGTAATCTGATATTTTGTGACCGATTTGCTAATATGTGAATTATGAATACCGTACACTTCTATATGGATGCAAATGATAAGGAAATTGCCGGTTAAAATATGCAATATTTTCGACTGATCACTGGGCATGGGTGTTTTGCCCATTGCTATTAATTCCCGATGTTGGGCGTGGTTTCAGCATCCCATCGATGATCTCCGGCTCTAGCGGGCTTTTCCACCTGATCGTCGGACATGTTTGAAGATCTTTCAGCATTTTCTTAGTTTTTTCCGAAAGAACAACTTCCCATGAAACTTCCTCTATGAACGAGCACGATGCCCCCGGCATGTCCATCTTTTTCGGAGCATATGGTTGTGGTGAGTTCACCTTCCAATTTTCAGACAACGCGAATTTGCCTTGCTGGTATTGGTCTTCAACCCAATTTTTGAAGACGTAGCAATCTTCGAGTGGATGGCCCAATACTCGATGGTAGGTGCAGTAATTGGGATCGTTGATGTCGTTCGGTCGCGTTGGGTGTCTCGACTCCGGTAGAGTGATGAGACCATTACTCACTGCTAGTTCGAACAGTCTCCTTGTTTTATCTCGGGAAAACGAGTAAGGACGTCTCAACTTCTCATCAAGAGATTGCCGCTTGTTGCTTTGGCGAACAACCGCTCTCGGGCTACTCGGTTGTTGTTGAGCGTTGGCGACGAAGGTTGCTTTCCCTTTGCCCTTTTCATTCCAAGGATCCGTCTTTGAAAAGGAAGGCCTATGGCCCATCTGGTCCATTTGGGCTAGCTTGTCAATCAAGCCTGGAAGATGGTCGGCTTGAAGAACATCATGAATTTGGATATGGTTGCCCGCGGATCGAGGGTTCCCACAAACATGCTTACTGCAGGAGCCTCTTCTATGCGTTGTTCGCATTTCGACCATAGGTTCCGCCACCGTATCACGTACTGAACCCATGTTTCTCCAGGCTTCACCCTGGCATTGATCAATGCCGTGATTGGGGTGCGTTCACTAGCACTCGCGAAACGCTGGGTGAATAGCAACTCCATCTCTGCGAATGTCTTGACAAAGTCATTTAGGAATTCGGAATACCACTCGAATGCTGTCTCCGACAAGCTGCCAACGAATTGGCGAAGCAGTAGCTTATCATCACCTCCGATGTTACCGCATAAGGCTCTGAATTGAGCGACGAGCTGATGCGGATTTCCCGTCCCCTTATATACGTGGAATTTGGGGATCGTGTTTCCCGGCGGGTACTTTATTTGGTCATACCAACCCGGATAGGGTCGTCCAGTTTTAACAATTTGCCCAGCCGCTTCATTCGCCTGGTGAACTCGTATCTGCTGAGCGATGTAATCATCCAGGGTAGCTTTGGAGATTGTCTCCTCCTTGGTTGTTGACAGAGCCGACAGAGAATTTGATTTCTCTCTTCTATTATCTTCAATTATTACTGGAGGATCTTCGGCTGGGGGATCCGGCTGGATCATCATGCCCACCATATCTTGGAATAAAATGGCCATTTGTTTTATATTGGCCGCTTGTTCCGCGACCTCTTTGTCCTTCTTCTCAAGCATTCTCCGAAGAAATTCGGCATCAGTTTCCTGCTCACGGCACTGCTCCGAGGATGTCTCTGGGCTTGCTTTCGGCCTTGTGAGTACGGCCATCTGCGTCAACATTTCCTGGAGCTTCTGTTGTTGCTCCTGGGCCTTTGTTACAGATCGCGTAAGCGGTCGATGACCTGTGGAGATACGGCTATCCTCTTTTCCGGATGCCATATAAACAGTGTGCACCACCATGCCCCCCAGACTTGGGGAGTTTAGATTCAGTGTCTTTGCGATTTGCCAAAGACGCAGGGATCTTCTCCGACCTCCTTCTTTTGTGGGCGGTCGAAACTGAGGGGGCCGTTGCAACGGGCACCCAGGTAGACGACACCTTTTGTGGCTTGACAGGATTGTCCTCTTCTCGCCGCACTTTCATCTTTTTCTGTTGGCGGGGATAGTCTTGATCAATCACGGAGTCTTGGACCTGTCGCCAAACTTTATAAATTTTAGAGGACAGCCGCTGTGGGGGCTGCTCTAGCTTCACCTTAGTAGCGTTCTCCACGGGTGGAGGAGATCTCTTCAGCACGGCAGTCGGAGAGTTTTTGCGCACTCTCCTTAGCGGTTCAAAGTTGTTCCCAGTTAGAACAGAAGCATTGATTTCCACCATCGGAGCTGGCGGAGTTAGTCCAGAAGGGAAGCTGCCCCAGCCTTCCTTACTCGGCGCCGACGTCGAGCATGTCGTGCAGATGGGATTGTCTCAGCTGTAGGGGTGACTTCATCATGCTCCCCGTGTTGGCAAAGGGTTGTCGCCGGCGTCAGCCTCTTAAAGACCGATGCCCGTTGAGAAGCAACGTCCAATCTGTCAAAGACAGACCTCTGGGCAAGAGAAGCAGCTTTGGGGACTTTGCCTGGAGCAGGAGCCGGAATGACCAATCTTGTGAAGACTGACTTCTTGGCAGAAGAAGCCTCTGCGATGATTTCGTCCGCTTGAACCGGGATGGCTATCCGCTTAGGGATGGCTGCTTCAGGTATCACGGGCTTGTTAGCGTTCTGGCCCAGTCTGCTGAAAACTGAGGCAGTGGAGTTGGGCGACCCGTTGAGAGTGGTTGCAGTAATGTTAAGTCGATCAAAGACCGACTTCTTTGGGGCTTCTTGCGGCAGCATCGGGGCATTGAAACTCATGAGTGGGATCATAGTCCTAAAGAACAGCCCAGTGGTGGCCTGAGTTACTTGGTCCACCGGATCGTGAACAGGAAGGCCGCCTGGGGCCCGTAAGTTACTTCTTCAGATGAGGCGGAATGGGAGTTGCAGTTGCAACTGGAGCATTTTGTGCAGGTAGAAGCCATTGATCTTTCGTTTTCTGCACGAAGCAAGACACCAAATCTTAGTACCTCGAACCCAAGAGCAACCATATCAAACCTTGATTCGTTCGCGAACATGACACACGAAATGTGGAGTGGAAAGAGGAAAAGGTCCAACTGGGCGTGCCAGAATCTGTTCCCCGCCGAAAATCGGAGACGCGACCACGCGGTCCATCTCGCCTGAATTTCGGGGCAAATGCTAATTGGTGCTATCCGTCCACCTCTCCGAAGATACCAAGTTGATTTATGACATCGTGTATCGAAGATTTAAACGGATGCGGCTGGTGTAGAAGACTTCGTCAGATTCCCCCTCATTTGAGGGGGTTTTGATTGCGGGGACGCTCTTCCCTGCAGGCGCAAGCCCCTGCAGTTAATTACGCTACCGCGTCGCGGTAACAACTTTCTCCTTCTCCAGATGGTCACTTCGCGTCATGTTTGTTTGTTTTGTTTTTTGGTTGCCCGTGGATTGTATACGGAGACTAATTTATGTTGTCGCCCGTAGGACGTGGATTAGTCCAAATCCGTATTTTCTTAGATTTAGGTTTGGGGGTTAGGTTTTAGGATACATTAGTCTCATTTGAGACTAAGATCAACTTAAACATTTGTTAAGGATACGTTAGTCTAATTTTAGACTAAGATCAACTTAACAGTTTGTTAAGGACACGTTAGTCTAATTTTAGACTAAGGTCAACTTAACCATTTGTTAAAGATACGTTGGTCTAATTTTAGACTAAGATCTACTTAACGGGATCATTTAGATCCAACAAAAGAGCATTTGGGCTCTATTGTTCTAGTTTAGGGACTTTGCGGTCAATTGCCAGTTTAAGGACATGGTGGTCCAAGGTTAAGGACGTCATAGTCCGTGGGTTTAAAGGGACCCCATAGTCCGAGGTTAAGGACATCATAGTCCGTGGGTTTAAAGGGACCCCACAGTCCGAGCTTAAGGATATCATAGTCCATGGGTTTAAAGGGACCCACAGTCCGAGGTTAAGGACATCATAGTCCGTGGGTTTAAAGGGACCCCACAGTCCGAGGTTAAGGATATCATAGTCCATGGAATTATTGGTTATCGGGACCCGTCACCTCTCTGAAGACGTTGAAGGATTACAACGACAAATATCAGAGGAGTGAAGAGATGTACCCTTGAACCAAAGTTGATTGAGAAATCTGTAGTTAAATTTGGAACTAAGATCAATTAATTAGATTATGAGCACATTGGCTCAGTTAAATCTGAATTTAGGACTTATGGCCAACTTGGGCTAAGTCCAATTAGGTTTGAAATGTTGGCCCTTTGTTGGACTATTGAACATTTGTCTGGGTTCAGCCTCCTATTATTTAGCAATGCTAAATAGGGGTTTGGGGGATCTGACAACATTTTGTCTTTGGCTGAGCACTAACCATTCGTTATAGCTCTCGACTTTACTTTGCATATCATATGAACTGACCAATTTTGAGGTCCAGTTGAAGGGGAGATTTGCCTCTGGAAAACTTAACCAATTTGGGATAAGCTTGGCTTTAAAATAGTGTTGAACACTAGAGGATACTTGGCGATCATGTAATCCCACGTGATATGCTGGAAATAGTGTCAAACACTAAGGACGGGGTGATTAAAGTAGTGTTAAACACTAAAATTGAATTGGTCACGTGGGGTCACGTGAGGCATCTGAAGATGGGGCCAGACTTCCATTATTTTGTTCTCAGAATATTCAGATAAGTGTTAAACACTTTTAGTCTTTGAAATTATCACGTGTGGACACGTGACAATACCTCTGCGTTGGGCATCAATTTCTCTGTCTTCCCCTATTTTATTCTTTTGAAAAAGGGTATTTGTCAGGGGTCACGTAGGGACACGTGAGGCGCCCTAGATCAGTACTGCCTTTAGCTTTGTTCTCTTTTATTTTGAGGGTCACGTGGGAGCACGTGAGGCATTGCCTCTAAGCTTTTTCTTTCTCATTTTGAGGAGTCTGTTTAGGGGTTACGTGGGAGCACGTGAGGCATTACCTACAGACTTGTTCTTTCTCATTTTGAGGAGTCTGTTTAAGGGTCATGTGGAGGCACGCGACCTAGTCTTGTTCGTTCTCTTTTGATCATTGAGAGGGAAGGTCACGTGTTGCCACGTGACTAGGTTGGGTACTGATTTCTTTACGTGCATGGAGATTTTTAAATCTCTTTTTCTTTTAAGAATTAAATTCTATTATAGGGTTAAACCCTAATTTCATTTTAGAGGAATTAAATTCCCATGTGTTCTGAAAGAATTAAATTCTTATGTAGGGTTAAACCCTAGTTTTATTTGGAGGAATTAAATTCCTATGAATTTAGAAGAATTAAATTCTTATGTAGGGTTAAACCTTGGTTTCATTTGGAGGAATTAAATTCCTATAAATTTGGGGGAATTAAATTCCCTAAACTCAATTCTCCCTCTAAGTTTTGGATCTGCATGGCAGAATCTTCCCGATGAGAATTAAATTCTCAAATTGTGGAAAGATCTGCTTCTACAGATCTTCAACCAAAGGAAGAACTAAGTTCTTATTCAGAAGAGTTAAACTCTTAATTTGAGAATTAAATTCTCTTTTTATTTTATGGAGCTTAGATCTCTTTCCCTTTCTCGCCTAGGTTTTTTTTTAAAGAGATCTTCTTTTTCTCTCTGTTTTTGTATATTTCCCAAAAAAGTAGATCTCTTTCTCTTCTCTTCTTGGCTCCTATTTATAGGAGAAAGAAAAGAATCAATTTGTTTTGTCAATTTTTCATTGAAAGATTTTAATTGATTTTGTAACCAACATGATCTTTTAGATCACTCAGTGAATTTTATTGACCATTGGATTTTTAATCTAAAAGATCTTTTATCTGTTATTCCTGGTAAATTTCAGGGAAATCTTTCCTTGTATAAAATCTTTCCATAAATTGGTGATTTTTAATCACCATTGGATTTTTAATCCAACGGTGCTCCATTTTAAAGAGCACCATCTTTTTTGTTTGGAAAGATTTAGAGAAATATTTTTCCAGTTATGATTTTTTATTTCCTCTTAATTAGAATTTAATTATATTAATTCATAGATCTTTAGGAACCCATCACGTGTTGGCACATGACCCCCTGATTATGCATTTGGCCAGAATTTAATTCTGTTGTTTTAAAGAACTCGGGAATTATTACGTGTCACCACGTAACCCTTGGTCACGTGTTGGCACGTGATGCCCCATTAGGGTTTTTCCTTGTTATTTTATTATACTTTTAATTCTTTTCAGTGGGTTTAAAGGCCCATCACGTGTTGGCACGTGACCCCACTGATTAATTATTTTCAATTATTTATTTTATTCAGTGCCTACCGGCTTTGCCTGTAAATGGTCACGTGTCTGCACGTGATGCCCGGTCACGCGTGGGTACGTTATGCCCGGTCACGTGTGGGCACGTGATGCTTCATAACTTTTGATCCCGGATGAATTATGAGGTCCATAATATATCAAATCGAAGGGTTTTTCGAGACACTTTCAATACCATCAGAATTTAGTTGTTTCTCATTCGAGAGTTTTTCAAAATGCAGCCCCGAAAATACTGGTTCGCATTTTCTTCCTTAGATTACACGTGCATAGCATATTTTCTCATAACTTTTGATCCCGGATGAATTATGAGGCCCATAATATATCAAATCGAAGGCTTTTTTGAGATACTTTCGATACCATCAGAATTTAGCTGTTTCACATTCGGGAGTTTGTCAAAATACATCCCGAAAAATACTGATTCACATTTTCTTAAACGTATCGCTGCCATTTGATACCTTGGGCTCTTTTGCGCAGAAATTTTTTGGCGGGAACAATGTCTTCGATGAAGAAGGAGAAGCCCTGTTAGTAAACGCTAACTCAGAACCAAAATGAGATCCTGCCATCAAAATGCGGAGTCCGTCGTTTGAAGAACGGATGGACAAGCTAATAAGGGAAGCGGGTCAAAAGGTCCGGGATGACCATAACCGTGAAATGGCCATTTACGAGAAAACCAGGACGCAACGCCTCCTTCAATAGGCCGCTGAGAATGACAATGCTCCTCGTCGTCGACCCGTCATGCAAAAGACCCGGCGCAGAGGCAAAAATAAACCAAAGAACGGAAAAAACGTTCGACAGCAGCCAAGCGGGTCTAAGAAGCCAAGTGAGCAAGAGTCGAGCAGCCGGGATCCGTCTCTTATAAAGAAGATGGGTCGAGAATATTCTTTTCATCAAGACAAGACAAAGAAGATATTCGATCTTGTCATGAAACATCGGATGATGACACTCCCGGAGTCCAAGCATCCCGAGCAAGTAGACGAGGTCTCTCACCCAGACTATTGCTCTTACCACCAAGCAATAGGGCATCCTCTCGAAGACTGCTTCACCTTCAAGAACTGGGTTGAAGACCAATATCAACAAGGCAGGTTCGCTCTATCCAGCAGTTAGAGGGTAAGCCCGCCACAGAAGCATGAACCAAAAGCGACGTGTATAGCAAGAGTAGAACCAGATCAATATCGGTCTTGGAAACGATCTCGTACCTGCCACGTGATAACGCTGTCAGAAGAAGAGCCCAAGAATATGGATGACCTCCCCTGGTGCTTCGAAAACGATGATGGCGAGGTGATCTCAGAGTTTCCACTGGCGCCGAAAGAGCTGGAAGATGGGATACATACTACTGCAGATAACCTCAAGAAAATTGATTTGTGGACGGCAAGTGACTCGTGACCGACATTCGTCAGTGAGCTGTTGTCTGAAGAAAGGGTGGCTACGCTAAAGGACGTGCTCGTGCAGCATAAAGATTGCTTCGCATGGAACTATTCCGAGATGTCAGGACTAGATCCAGAGATTGCTGTACACAAATTGGCAATATCTCCGGACGTCAAGCCGATCAAACAAGCACCGAGAAGAATGCGTCTCGAGCTTGAGATGAGCATCAATGCCGAGATCAAGAAGCTAATCGACTCTGGCTTTATCCAAGAGGTTTAATACCCTGACTGGATCGCCAACATCGTCCGAGTAATGAGGAAAAATAGGACGGTGCGCATATGTGTTGACTTTCGGGATCTCAATAAAGCCTGCCCAAAGGACGACTTTCTAGTACCAGTCACTGAGCTGATGATAGATAACACATCCACTCACGAAGTCTTCTCCTTCATGGACGGATTATCAGGATACAATCAGATAAAGACGCATCCCGATGACCAGAAGCACACCGCTTTCCAGACCCCTTTAGGCATATTCTGCTACAAGGTGATGCCTTTCGGTCTAAAGAACGCCGGTGCCACCTATCAGAGGGCCATGACGAAGATCTTCGATGACCTCATACATGAAATCGTCGAATGCTATATCGACGACCTCGTAGTTAAAAGCAAATCATACTGGAACATCTAGAGCATCTGAAGATCGTGTTTCAACGCCTTCGGAAATACAATTTGAAGATGAACCCTTTCAAATGCGCGTTCAGAGTGTCCTCAGGCAAGTTCCTGGGATTCATCGTCCGACACCGAGGCATCGAGATAGACCCGTCGAAGATCAAGGCGATTATGGAAATGCCACCGCCGAGGACTCTCAAGTAACTACGGTCTCTCCAAGGGAAGCTCGCGTATATCCGGCGACTTATAGCTAATATTTCGGGCAAGTGTCGCCCCTATAGTCACCTGATGAAAATATGAACTCCGTTTATCTGGGATCACAAATGCCAAAGCGCACTGGATGAAATCAAGCAATACCTGCAAAATCCGCCAGTACTGGCCGCTCCTGTTAAAGGAAAACCTCTCGTCCTGTATACAACAGCCCTCGAAGGTTCTTTAGGCGCGCTGTGGGAACAAGAAAACGATCAAGGGAAAGAGAGAGCCCTTTATTATCTGAGTCGAGTTCTCCTGGGGGCAGAAAGCAATTACTCTCCCATTGAAAAACACTGCCTGGCATTGATCTTCGCGATAACGAAGCTCAGACACTATGCATTGGCACATGAGACCCATCTCATATCGAAGGTGGATCCTCTCAAATATTTGATGTCAAAGGCTATATTAACGGGATGACTCGGTAAATGGGCCATGCTCTTGATGGAGTTCTCGATAACTTATCGACCCCTCAAGGAAGTGAAAGGCCAGGCCATCGCCGACTTCCTCGCTGAGCATCCGATACCTGCCGAATCTCCCTTGAACTGCGAATTGCCAGACAAGCACGCGTTTGACAGGATCAACGAAGAGAGAAGAAAGGATGATACCCAGTAGGAACTCTATTTTGATGGGGCATCTTCCATGAAGAAGCGCAAACAAAGCACCCCTATAATCAAATCAGTGGTTGGCCTCATCTTTATGACTCCACAAGGAGGGATAATGCGCTTCGCCTTCTCCTTAACAGAGCCGAGAACGAACAATGAAGCCGAATATGAAGCTTTGATAGCAGGTCTCGAGATCGCTATCGACATGGGAATTGAAAACCTCCTCATATACGGAGACTCCCAACTGGTCGTTAGTCAAGTAAACGGCGACTATCAAACGTGCAAGCCAGAGTTGGTGAAGTGCGGCGATAGAGTACAGCAACTGCTGACTCAAATTCTTTCCTACACCTTAGAAAGCATACCGCGTGCGGAAAATAGCAAGGCGGATGCATTAGCCAAGCTCGCTAAAGAACTGGCTGACGAAAACCTCGATGACGTGAGGATCGTTGTGCAAAGCCGTCGGGTTCTTGCACCGGCATAAATATCTCCGGAATCTTCTAAAGAAAAGGGAGCGACCGAGCAAACGGCCTTACAAATAAATGACCAGGAAAAGGCTAAGGATTGGAGAGAAGTCTTTATAAACTACTTCAAATCCCGTCGAACGCCTGAAGATGCGTCTTCAAAACATCAGCTCATGAAGCGAGCTCTATCTTTCGTCTTTGTCAATGATACTCTGTATAAGAGATCATTTAATTCTCTATGAGATGCCTGGGACCCGAAGAGGCAAAGAGAGTCGTCCAAGAAACTCACGACGGACTCTACGGTTCTCACCAAGCCGGGCCGAAGATGAAGCTGAAGATAAAAAAGATGGGCTATTATTGGCCCACGATGATCCAAGACTGCCTCGAATACGTGAAGCAGTGGCACTCGTGCTAGATTCACGGGGACTTTATCCATCAACATCCGAATCCGCTACATCCGACAGTGGCTAGCTGGCCGTTTGAATTGTGGGGGACTGACATAATTGGCCCCATCGAACCAGTATCGTCCAGAGGACATCGATTCATTTTAGCGACAACTGATTACTTCTCCAAATGGGCAAAAGCAGTACCATTGAGGGAAGTGAAGACGGAGAATATCCTCCATTTCTTCAAGACGCACGTCATTTATCGGTTTGGAACTCCGCGACGGATCATCTCCGATAACGGGCCAGCCTACAGAAGCCACAAGATCAGCCGCTTCGCACAACAGCATAACATAGACTGGAGATACTCTTCAATCTATAATCCTCGAGCTAACGGTCTAGCTGAGGCTTTCAATAAGACCTTGACAAAGATCGTAAAAAAGAAGGTGTCTCGAAATAAGAAGGACTGGCATGAGAGACTACATGAAGCTCTATGGGCATATCGAACTACGTTCAAAACGACCACAAACACAACGCCGTATGTATTGGTATTCGGCACAGAAGCGGTACTCCCCTTGAGATAGAGTTACCCTCTCTATGAGTGGCGGTTCACTACGAGCTAACGGATGAAGAAAATGCTCACCTTCGGCTTGAGGAGCACGATGCCCTTGATGAAACCCGGCTCATAGCGCAACAAAATCTGGAGGCTTATAAAGCAAAGATGACACGCTCATATGAAAGATTGACTAGGCCGAGAACATTCCGCCAAGGCGAACTCGTGCTAGTGGTCAAAAGACCTATGATCCCTAATCGTGCCAAACGGGGGAAATTCGAGCCGAACTATGAAGGCCCGTATATCATAGACAAAGTTTACTAGGGTGGAGCCTACCTACTTATGGACATGCATGGTGAAAGACCTTTCAGGCCAATAAACGGCAGCTTCCTAAAAAAATACTACGCCTGAAGAGTCATGGCCTAGGCCAATGATAGATGACGACGCCTATGTCCGCTCGCTATCTTCCTAAGCCCAAACTCTATAAGTAGTAGCCGGCTTACGGACCGAAACGTCCTTAAACTAACGATGGACCACTATGTCCTAAAACTGGCGACGGACCAAAACGTCCTTAAACTAACGATGGACCACCATGTCCTAAAACTGGCGATGGACCGAAATGTTCTTAAACTAACGATGGACCACTATGTCCTAAAACTGGCGACGGACCGAAACGTCCTTAAACTAACAATGGACCACTATGTCCTAAAAAAAACCGGCTGTTGACCGAGACGTCGATAAACTACTGTGGACTGCAGCATCCCAAGGCTGACACAAAAAAAAATAATTAAAAAATATTAAAAAAAAGAAAACGGTATGTCCATAAGAAAAATGGGCACGGATGAAAATCCGAAAGGGCTCCGTGAGTAAAAACAGCAGGGCTACCAGCGAGTTTTTGTGAAAACCCGAAAGGGCGCGATCTCGTTAAAAGACACTTGTAAGGTCCTCTCGACCTTGTGAGGAGAAACCACCTGCGTGAGATCCTTACGACTCACAAAGGAGCAACACACTTAGGGATCCCCACGATTCCTAAGGAGAAATTACACTTGCGAGATCCTCACGACTCGTAAGGAGAACCCTTTTATGAGACCCTCACGGCTCATAAGATTCAAAAGTCTTAAGCTACAGGGATCTGAACCTGTTCTTAAGCGACCACCACAACCTCCAATGATGCCCTACAAGCGGCTTAATGTTGACCCTTGTATACAATCCACGTGCGCGAATAAACATTTCCCTAACAAAGTCCCATCCGTGACTAGGGATATGTTTACACAGTGAACAACCTTTGTAAGTCCTCTCGACTTATAAGGAGAAAGCGCTCTTGTAAGATCCTTACGACTTATAAGAGACCATGCACTTAGGAATCCTCACGATCACTAAGGAGAAAACGCACCTACGAGATCTTCACGACTCGTAGGGAGAAATACCTTTATGAGACCCTTACGGCTCATGAAGTCAAAAGCCTTAGTCGACAGAATCCTAACCCTGTCTTCTAAGCCACCTTTGTTCGATATCGACGAAGGCAGATGATGATTCGCTCCTGGAAATATCCCGGTTGTAGCAGTGCTGATGCCGAAATCGGTGTCTAATTCCAAGCTTGCAGCAAAAAGCCAGCGAGCCACACAAGCATACGAAATAGCCGAAATGATGGGGCATTTTGTAACAAAATCAGCAAGTAAAAATGTATGCATACAAAAATAGCCAAAATGATTAGGCAAATCGCAATAAAAAGCAGCGAGTAAAAATAAAACAAATAGCCGAAATGATTGGGCACCGTGAAAAATAGCCGAAATGATTGGGCAATCGCGACCTTCGCGATATAAAAGCTGAAATGATAGAACATCGCGGAAAGAAATAAAAAAAATTAGAAAAAATTTTGAAAAAATTTTGAAAAAATGAAATTTTTGCCCTACAGATGATATCACATCAATCCCTATATACAATTCAGGGGCGCAAATAAAGAAGGAATCACACCTTCCCTCCCCAGGCTCCATCAGAAGAAGAAGAAGCCAAATCTCAATGGTTCACAGACAGCCTGGAGATCATCTCAATATCCGTCTCATTTCAACAGACACGACATCAACAAATCGGAGCTGCGGCAAAATTCCCAGTTCCATGACTCGACGATGCACAAACAACCGAGAGTCAACCTTTCCTGGTCACGTGGAACACGACCTATGTCAATCCTGACCCCGTGGGAAATGTCCAGAGTGGAGCCTGGTCCTCGCAGAATACGGCTATGTCAATCAGACCCCGTGGGAAGCATCCAGAGCAAATTCCTGGTTACGTGGAATGCGGCTTATGTCAATTCTGACCCCATGGGAAACGTCCAGAGTGGAGCCTGGTCATCGCAGAACACGGCTATGTAAATCAGACCCCGTGGGAAGCATCCAGAGCAAATTCCTGGTTTCGTGGAACATGGCCTATGTCAATCCTGACCCCGTGGGAAACGTCCAGAGCGGAGCCTGGTCCTCGCAGAACACGGCTATGTCAATCAGACCCCGTGGGAAGCATCCAGAGCAAAATCCTAGTTACGTGGAACACGGCCTATGTCAATCCTGATCCCGTGGGAAACGTCCAGAGCGGATCCTGGTCCTCGCAGAACACGGCTATGTCAATCCTGACCCTGTGAGAAGCATCCAGAGCAAATTCCTGGTTACGTGGAACGCGGCCTATGTCAATCCTGACCCCGTGGGAAACGTCCAGAGCGGAGCCTGGTCCTCACAGAACACGGCTATGTCAATCAGACCCCGTGGGAAGCATCCAGAGCAAATTCCTGGTTTCGTGGAACACGGCCTATGTTAATCCTGACCCCGTGGGAAACGTCCAGAGTGGAGCCTGGTCCTCGCAAAACACGGCTATGACAATCAGACCCCGTGGGAAGCATCCAGAGCAAATTCCTGGTTTCGTGAAACACAGCCTATGTCAATCCTGACCCCGTGGAAAACGTCCAGAGCGGAGCCTGGTCCTCGCAGAACACGGCTATGTCAATCAGACCCCGTGGGAAGCATCCAGAGCAAATTCCTGGTTTCATGGAACACGGCCTATGTCAATCCTGACCCCGTGGGAAATGTCCAGAGCGGAGCCTGGTCCTCACAGAACACGGCTATGTCAATCAGACCCCGTGGGAAGCATCCAGAGCAAATTCCTGGTCACGTGGAACACGGATTATGTCAATCCTGACCCCGTGGGAAACGTCCAGAGCGGATCCTGGTCCTCGCAGAACACAGCTATGTTAATCCTGACCCCGTGGGAAGCATCCAGAGTAAATTCCTGGTCACGTGGAACACGGCTTATGTCAATCCTGACCCCGTGGGAAACGTCCAGAGCGGAGCCTAGTCCTCGCAGAATACGGCTATGTCAATCAGACCCTGTGGGAAGCATCCAGAGCAAAATTCTTGCTTACGTGGAATGCGGCCTATGTCAATCCTGACCCCGTGGGAAACGTCCAGAGCGGATCCCGGTCCTCGCAGAGAACATGGCTTATGTCAATCCTGACCCCGTGGGAAACGTCCAAAGCGGAGCCTGGTCCTCGCAGAACACGGCTATATCAATCAGACCCCGTGGGAAGCATCCAGAGCAAAATTCCTGGTTACGTGGAACGTGGACTATGTCAATCCTGACCCCGTGGGAAACGTCCAGAGCGAATTGTGGTCCTCGCAGAACATGGCTATGTCAATCCTGACCCCGTGGGAAACATCCAGAGCGGAGCCTGGTCCTCGCAGAACATGGCTATGTCAAACTGACCCCGTGGGAAGCATCCAGTGCAAAATTCCTGGTTACGTGGAACGAAGCATATGTCAATCCTGACCCCGTGGGAAACGTCCAGAGCGGAGCCTGGTCCTCGCAGAACACGGCTATGTCAATCAGACCCCGTGGGAAGCATCCAGAGCAAAATTCCTCGTTACGTGGAACGCGGCCTATGTCAATCCTGACCCCATGGGAAATGTCCAGAGTTGGTCCTGGTCCTCGCAGAACACGGCTATGTCAATCCTGACCCCGTGGGAAGCATCCAGAGCGGAGCCTGGTCCTCGCAGAACACGGCCTATGTCAATCCTGACCCCGTGGGAAGCATCCAGAGCAAATCCTGGTCCTATAGAACACGACTAAAGTCAATCTTGACCCCGTGGGAAATGGCCAGAGCAACCCCTGACTCCGTGAAATGCGGATAATGTCAACCTCGTCCATCACTTACAGGTCCTCACGACTTGTAAGGGAGAAAACTCTTTTGTGAGATCCTTACAACTCTCAGAAGAAAACTCACTTAGGAATCCTCACGATTCCTAAGGAGAAATTACACCCGCGGGATCCTCTCGACCTGTAGGGAGAAAATTCTTCATGAGACCCTCACGGCTCATAAAGTTGAAAAGTCTTAGGAGGCAGATCTTGAACCTGACTCCTAAGCCATTGCTGTCCTACAAGGAAATCAAAATAGATTATCCACAGGATGCATTTACTAAAAGGGACGCACCATCATGAAGCAAAATATGTCTTTTATTCATGAATCAAAATGAATACAAAGTACAATTTATGAAAGAAACAAATAAAATATACTCTCATTGAGGAGTATGTACAAAAGAAGAAAAAAATATACAATTCTTCAAGCCGGCGGACGATTCAGTAGATTTTCCAGTTCACCCCTTTTCCGCTGGGCCTCGACTTCATGATTCACTATCGTCAAAAGACGGGCCTCCGCTTGAGCCTTTTGGCATGGTATGAGGCAAGCCGGCTTTCAAGCTCTTTTTCAGTAACCTTATGGGCTTCGACCATTTCACGAGTAAAAATGACGGCCTTATCAATGGCTACCACCTCCTTGATAGCCTTTTGAAGCACCCGCCAAAGTTCATATGCCCTAGTGGTCTTGGCTGTAAGATTGGCTTGAAGCTCCCTCAGCGCTTTGGAAGCCAGCTCCCTCTCCAAAAACTTACGGCCGAGCCTCTTCTCGCACGATATCATGTTCGCAGCGCACCGCTCAATCAACCCCCGCAAGCTTGCCTTTGCAGCCACGGCCTCTGAAGAAAGGCGTGTACATTCAAGAATATGCAAGCAAGCCTCCACCTGCCTACAAAACTCAACCCAGACTTGCACCAAGGTTTCACTATGGTAGGTGGAAAGAAAGGGAAGAGAACCGTTGGCTTCAGCGGCAAACGCTTAAAGGGAAGAGAACCGTTGGCTTCAGCGGCAAACGCTTCGGACGTGATCAGACTGCCAGCATGAAGGTCTTCAATTAGGGATGATAGGGAGTGAAGGCTTAGCTTTGCCATCCGCTCCGAGGCACGCAGAATATAGGGGCCGGGTGGCATGACGATGCGAGATTCCAGCGTAGTAAGAACTGACAAAGCTGTTAAGATTTATAAACAGTCAGCGAGACTTGTAAGCAAAGAGCAGATGGAACAACATTAAGACTTTACTTACCCACGGTCATTCAAGAAGGGTCTGAAGGCTCCTCAGGCCCGTCAAGAATCTCAACCTCGTCATCGGCTTCCAGAACTGTAGAAGACATCAATGTCATTATATGAAATAATGATAATGCTGTGAGGAGAGGGCAAACGACACTAACCTTGCCCGGAAGAGAGGACGATGCGTTGAGGAGATATCGCCTGCGGAGTGGCCATCTCCAACGGGCGCTGAAAAACTTCCTGGGAGACAGATCAGCAATAGACGCCGCCAATCCACACAATTATGAAAAGACAGAAAGGTTTAGATAATGGAGAGATTATTAATATAAAATATAGAAGGCTACCTTCGATACTTCTCCCATTCTGTACTGGAGGGATAGCGGCTTCGGCGGCCTCCTCCATGCCCCCAGGCACATTATTGGGGACGTGGGCCGGTATAATAACTTCCGATAGAGGAGCAGTGGCCGCTACCGCAGGCTCCAGCAGAAGAACTGTAGCCTCGACTACCTGTTCCCTAGTCTCCGGGCCGTCCCCAGAAAGAACCATTGAATCGGCGATCAACGAAGATGCCTCTTCCGGCGGAGCAAGCACTTGGGGAGTGAGAATCACCAAGGAAAGCTCCATCGCAGGAGCAACGGTTGCATCGACCCCCTCCACACTGATTAGTGTCTCATTGGGGATATTTGCGGAGTCCACAGTCAAAGCGCGACTCGAACTCAGATCCTCCGCCATTGCCAAAGTCCCTGCAAAGTTTTCATGAAGATAAGGATATATATATATATGAGCAATACAAAATATTACAAAGGATATATGGGTATACCGATGCGCAAAGGAGCTTCTGGTATGGCTTGTTCAAGCCGACGCTCCTTCCTAAGGAGGTATGCTCGCCGAGGTTCGAGAGTAGACTCGTGGCCACCGGTCCACAATGAAAGTGCATCTTCGGCGTCGGCTGAGACAGCCTGCTTAAGGGTCCTCTCGCCCCATTCTTCCAAAGGGCCTATGAATAGCCGCCGTATCGATGGAGGGTCTTCGTAAAAAATGATGGCAGGATAAGGCCTCTTCAGGATCCTTACATTCTCGGATTCTTCTTGTGAGTGTCTTATAGCCTCAGCCAATTGTACAGCTTCCTCGGCAGATGAACCCAGGAAAAGTAGACCACCATCTGATTCTTGCATGGCTAGTGGTTCATCTTGAAGAATAGGCTCGGATTCCACTAAAGAGTCGAGCAGATTGGTGACCGTATTCCTCCGCCTCTTGGGCACAGAACAAACCGCCGAAGACGATCGCTTCCTTCCCCTTGGTGCTTTGGTACGGCGTTGACCCACTTCGTCTTCAATGTCCTCGCTCGGTGGTGCTACCGATGACGACATGGCCATTGCTGACGACACGGCCATTGCTGACGCCGCAGCTGATGACACTGCTACCGGCGCCCTATTTGCCCTTGATTGAGCTCTAGTACGCAGTGGCATACCAGCCGTGGGAGTTAAATCCACTTCCGCCGTCTCCGGAATAAGCACGATGCTAGTATCTCTCAAGGGAGGGCGAACCGCTGCACGCGGTTGCGGCGGAACTCCCGTGGCTTAGATTGGAGTGGGAGCCCTATATCCGAGGAGAACCCTCCTCTCCTCGGCAATAATTGGACTGACTCGGTGGAGGTACCAGCCCGTGAAAGACCCCACAGATCGAGGAATATGATCAGCTTCAGGAATTACAAAGCGAGAGCCGGTATTCAGCCGCATGAAGTGATGAGCGGCGTCACGAACAACTTCTGACGACGGGCTGGGCTCCAATATAAATGCCTCAAAGGGGACGCCCTGGTCATATCCGAGTTGCCGAGCAAAGCGGTGTGGGTTGTACCGCATAAAAAGGGCCGCACCGTTCTGATAAAATACCAGATAACATGGTCTGATCAAATATAGGTGCATGGCTTCCCTGGGCTTCAGATAAGGTACCCCCTCTTTCAACGAGTAGCAGAGCTGTTGAACCGGTCCTGAGGGAGCAGAGAGGACTCGATCGTTGAATACCATCCCACCTGCATTGGCATAGGGATTAATCAACACACGAATAGCTCCGAACTGAGTCGGGTCGGGGGCAGAAGCGTCCACCAGCCGCATGAGTCGCGGAAAAGTATAAGCTTCATAAAAGCTGGGTCTTTGGCGCGCAGCAAATGATCCCAGCACATGCATCTCAATCCAGGACGTAAAGTAATGAAGAGAGAAATTTACCACATCTACGCCTGGAGTTGAGGTATTGGCCGCGGTGCTTAACCCATGATACAGATGCGCTAGCCCCGCAATGCCCACGGCTAGTCGTGTCCCCTCGGCAACGCGATGAGCAGGGTAAATAATTGAGGCTCTCATGAAACAACGGTGCATGGGAATGGCGAACCAACTGAGCCAAACACTGATGAAACCCACAAAGAAAGTATCCTCGTCCATACCAGGAGCTGCGATCGACTCGAAAGATACGACCGACATGATGGGAATGTAGAACTGTGGCAAGTCCTCTTCTTTATCCGGCCGCTTATTTAAACTGAACCCAAAGGGGTCATTGATATTCGTGAACTTCGGAGCCGTCTTTGATAGGACATCTTCGCGAAGGAAGCAGGCGATAAAGCTTTTAAAAGTGACGCCCTGCTTCTCTGACTTTGTGAATAGCTTCTCAAAAATGCTCAGAGTCTTGATTAAACTTGGGCGCTTATAGCGGACGGCATTCTCGGTCGACAGGCCGTCAAGCATGGCAGACTCAGTTTTGAAGACATACTCATCGGGAGGCAGTAGTTCTTCATAGAGTGTCCCCCTGACCGGCAACCCTGAGATTTCGCGAAACTCTTCCAGAGAAATTAAAACTTTGCAGTCCCCTAGAAATAAGGTGTTGGTGGGAAGATTCCATTGGTTTAAGAAGGCCTTAATCCACCAGACATGGGGAGACTAATAGTAGAAAAGAGACGCATATACCGCCTGATAGAGTCCGACCCTCTGCAGTCGCGCACGATGGGCGGACAGGATATAACGGGCCCAGAGAAGGTAGCCCGTGGGATGTCGAGGGGTAATCCCTATCTTGTAGATCTATCCCCATGGCTGGGCTTCGCCTTGGCAAATGCGGCGCCCTAAAATATCTATAGTCGGCACAGGATGGTTCGGAATACCAGTTGTTGATGGCTCGAGCCGTCCCGTAGGGGTCCAATTCAGCATCTCCACAGCAAAGGCGGTCCGTGGATGATCCATCGGCAGAAAGGGATAGGTAGGCTCTGTCGGTATCTCGTAAAGAATGTTGCAGCGACCGCGGATGATATGACCATACCAGGTCCCCCATAAAAGTAGATTGGTGCAATTCGTCATGATCCCTGATCATCGCCATCACCTTTTCATCAAACGGTGACTGAGGAAAGGCAGCCTCTGAGCGGGTAAAAGGGATGTACGGAAGAGAAGCCATTGTTCCTGAAATAAAAGAAGGGAAAACTGTTAATCGAAACCAACACGTGTATATATATATATATCTATAAATGTATATATATAAAAAGGCAGTGGAAGATGGCGACAAGGGACTTATTTTATGGGACCATTGGTTACAAAGCGCATGGGCCCCACGAAATCAAGATGGCGGCTCACTAATAATGAGGCCAAGCAATCATCATGAGAATAAAGGGAAGATTCTCAATGAATTCAAATGACTCTACACATTCCCCCAAAGGGAAACCCATCTTGGACTCTACGAAAATCAAGTAGAATCTCTACTGCAATTTTTTTTCTGCAAAGAACAACTCAGGAGGAAAAATCCCAAGAAGTCTTCTTTTAAAGAATTAAGTTCTTTAGAGGAATTAAATTCCTTTTGAACAGGGGAATTAAATTCCCAGAAAACATTTTCAGAACTAAGATTCTTTGGAATGGAATTAAATTCCAGAGAAAGGCCAAGTGTTGCCATCGATCTCTGAGATCAAAAGAGCCCTAACAAAAGGGATTTATCATTTAAAGATTGAGCAGTTTTCTTTTTAAAGAACTTGAAAAAAATAGGTTCTTGTTAAAGGGAAAAACTCTTGGTGTGGATTTAAAATCCAAATTCCTACAAGAAGTTCTTCAGCCGTTCAAGATCATTACCTGAAAAAGGGAATCTTTTGTTAACAGAGTTAAACTCTGAAAATTTTCGAAACAGAGAACTAAGCTCTGAGAGAGAGAATTAAATTCTCAAAGCAAGAACAAGTAAGGAAGAAGATGGAAAGTGGAGGCGCTTCTGAAGGGACTCCTGCATTTATAGGATGTGATAGGGGACGGTTCATCTCCTATATTCTTTAGACAGATCCAACGGTCACAAAGGTGACAGTGTTTCACTCACGTGCCAACACGTGAGAACAACACTGTGGGGGCATTTGTTCCCTGATAAAATATCAGGAAATTCCACAATGGGGTATCACATGCTCATACGTGACCAAGGGTCACGTGCTGACACGTGATGGTTTCCTGGGACTCTGTTATAACATAATTAAATTCTAATCAAGCAGGCAATTAGTGGAGTCACGTGCCACCACGTGATGTGCCTTTAAAACCCACCAAAAGGGATTAAAAGATGTAATAAGACACTAAAGAAAAACCCCAATGGGGCGTCACATGCTCACACGTGACCAAGGATCACATGCTGAAGCGTGATGATTCCTTAGCTCTGATTAAAAGGCAGAATTAAATTCTGAATAAAATGTTTAATCAAGAGGGTCACGTGCCAACACGTGACAAGTTCCTAAACTCTTTAATTGATAGAATTAAATTCTATTTCAATGATCAAACATTGGGATCACGTGCCAACACGTGATGGGATTTTAATCCATCTGAACTAATAGAATTAAATTCTAATTAAGTGGGAATCCAGAACCTTAACTGGAAAAAGATCTCTCTAAATCTTTCCAAACAAGAAGATGGTGCTCTGTAAAGTGGAGCACCGTTGGATTAAAAATCCAATGGTGATTAAAAATCACCAATTTATGGAAAGATTTTATACAAGGAAAGATTTCCCTAAAATTCACCAAGAATAACAGACAGAATATCTTTTGGATTAAAAATCCAATGGTGAATAAAATTCACTGAGTAATCTAAAAGATCATGTTGGTTACAAAAACAACCAAAAATCTTTCAATGAAAGATTAACTAAACAAATTGATTCTTTTCTTTCTTTTATAAATAGGAGCCAAGAAGAGAAGAGAAGGGATCTTTGGAATTTTGATTTTCTGGAGAAAAACAGCAACAGAGAGAAAAAAGAGAGGAGAATTTAATTCTCAAGAGAGAAAAGAAGTTCCTTTCAGAGAAAAGAAATCCTAGGAGAGAAAGGGGAAAGAGATCTAAACTCTATAAAATAAAAGAGAATTTAATTCTCAAGTTTAAGAGTTTAACTCTTCTGAATAAGAAGTTAGTTCTTCTTTTGGTTGAAGATCTGCAGAAGCAGATCTCCCCACAAGTTGAGAATTTAATTCTCATCTGGGAGATTCTGCCATGCAGATCCAAGACCTAGAGGGAGAATTTGAGTTTAAGGAATTTAATTCCCCCAAGTTCATAGGAATTTAATTCCTCCAAACAGAACTAGGGTTTAACCCTATATGAGAATTTAATTCTCCCAAATGCATAGGAATTTAATTCATCTAAAACAGAACTAGGGTTTAACCCTACATGAGAATTTAATTCTCCCAAATTCATAGGAATTTAATTCCTCTAAAACAGAATTAGGGTTTAACCCTATAGAGGATTTAATTTTTAAAATAAAGAGACTTAAAGCTCTCCATGCACGTAAATAAGTTGGTCACGTAGTGACACGTGATCCCTATCCTCAATGATCAGAAAAGAAAGAACAAAACTAGGTCACATACTCCCACGTGACCTCTAAAACAGATCCCTTAAAATGAGAAAGAAAAACTTTGAGGCAATGCCTCACGTGCTCCCACGTGACCCTCAAAATAAAGGGAACAAAGTCAAAGGCAGAACCATTTTTGGGCGCCCTCACATGTCCTCACGTGACCCCTTAATAAACACTCTAAATCGACACATGGATACCCATCACGTGCCAACACGTGATGGCCTGAGGACTAAAAGTGTTTAACACTTATTTGAATATTCTGATAATAAAATAAAGAAGGTCTGGCCCTATCTTCAGGCGCCTCACGTGACCCCACGTGACCCCTTCCTTTCTAGTGTTTAACACTATTTTGAGCATTTTGTCTCCAGTGTTTAACACTGTTTCAAATACATCACATGAGGACACGTGACCACCAGATATCTTCTAGTGTTTAACACTATTTTAAAACCAGCTTAGCCCAAATTGGCTAAGTTTTCCAGAGGCAAATCTCCCTTTCAAACGGGCCTTAAAATCCAGAGCTATAATGTTTAGTGCTCAGCCAAAGACAAAATGTTATCAGAACCTTCAAACTCTTGTTTAGCATTGCTAAATAATGAGGGGCTGAACCCAGACAAATGTTCAATAGTCCATTAAAGGGCCAACATTTCAAACTTAATTGGATTTAGCCCAAATTGGCCATAAGTCCTCAAATGCAGATTAATTGAGCCCATATGCTCATAAATCTTAACAGATCTTAGCCCCAAATTGGACTACAGATCTTTCAACCAAAATCGGTTTAAGGGTACATCTCTGAACTCCTCTGATATTTGTCGTTTTAATCCTTCAACGTCTTCAGAGAGGTGACGGGTCCCGACAACCATACATTTCATGGACTGTGGGGTCCTTAAGCCCATGGACTATGATGTCCTTAACCTTGACTGTGAAGTCTTTAAACTCACGGACTATGAGGTCCTTAACCTTCACTGTGAGGTCTTTAAACTCACGGACTATGATGTCCTTAACCTTGACTGTAGGGTCTTTAAACTCATGGACTATGATGTCCTTAACCTTGACTGTGAGGTCTTTAAACTCACGGACTATGATGTCCTTAACATTGGACTGTGGGGTCCTTTAAAACCCATGGACTATGATGTCCTTAACCTTGGACCGTAATGTCCCTAAATTAATCGACCGCAAAGTCCCTAAACTAAAACAATAGAGCCCAAATGCTCTTTTGTTGGATCTAAATTATCCTGTTAAGTTGATCTTAGTCTATAATTAGACTAACATATCCTTAACTAACGTTTAAGTTGATCTTAGTCTCAAATGAGACTAACGTATCCTTAAACTCAACCCCCAAACCCAAATCTAAGAAAATACGGATTTAGACTAATCCACGCCCTACGGGCGACAACATAAATTAGTCTCCGTATGCAATCCACAGGCAACCAAAAACAAAACAAACACCCACGACACGAAATGACCATCTGGAGAAGGAGAAAGTTGTTACCGCGATGCGGTAGCGTAATTAATTGCAGGGACTTGCGCCTGCAGGGAAAAGCGTCCCCACAATCAAAAACCCCTCAAATGAGGGGGAATCTGACGAAGTCTGCTACATCGGCCGAATCCGTTTAAACCTTCGATACATGGTGTCATAAATCAACTTAGCATCTTCGGAGAGGTAGACGGATATCACCAATTAGCATTTGCCCCGAAATTCAGGCAAGACGGACCTGCGTGGTCTCGTCTTCGTGTTTCGGCGAGGATCAGGCGCTTCTTGTGAGATAGAGCACATTTGAGGAGCACGTGGCGCGCTTGGCGCTGAGCGCCAGTCAATGAGTGCAGAGCGCTCTTTATAAAATAGCGCCCACGTGAGGAGCACGTGGTGCACTTGGCACTGTGCGTCAGACTTGGAGCGTTGAAGCGCTTCATTATTAAGTAGCGCACACGTGAGGAGCACTTGGCGCACTTGGCGCTGAGCGCCAGCCAATGAGTGCAAAGCACTCTTGATTAATTCTGTACTCTGAGAATTAAGGTCTCGTTTATAAGAGACTTTGTCTCGTAGATCTAAGAACCAAATTCTTATTCTAATAGGAGTGTTCTCCGCCGAAACACAGAGACGCGACCGCTTAGGTCCGTCTTGCCTGAATTTGGGGGCAGATCCTAATTGGTGCTATCCGTCCACCTCTCCGAAGATGCCAAGTTGATTTATGACACCATGTATCGAAGGTTTAAACGGATGCGGCCGATATAGCAAACTTCGTCAGATTCCCCCTCATGATGAGGGGTTTTTGATTGTGGGGACTCTCTTCCCTGCAGGCGCAAGCCCCTACAGTTAATTATGCTACCGCGTCGCGGTAACCACTTTCTCCTTCTCCAGATGGTCACTTCATGTCGTGGGTGTTTGTTTTGTTTTTGGTTGCTGTGAATTGTATACGGAGACTAATTTATGTTGTCTCCCGTAGGGCGTGGATTAGTCCAAATTCGTATTTTCTTAGATTTAGGTTTGTGGTTTGGGTTTAAGGATACGTTAGTCTCATTTGAGACTAAGATCAAATTAAACGTTTGTTAAGGATACGTTAGTCTAATTTTTAGACTAAGATCAATTTAACCATTTGTTAAGGATACATTAGTCTAATTTTAGACTAAGATCTACTTAACAGGATCATTTAGATCCAACAAAAGAGCATTTGAACTCTATTATTTTAGTTTAAGGACTTTGCGGTCGATTAGTTTAGGAACATTACGGTCGAACATTTGTTTAAGGACATTACGGTCCAGTTTAAAGACATCATAGTCTGTAAAGGTTAAGGACATCATAGTCCATGGGCTTAAGGACCCCACAGTCCGAGATTAAGGACATCATAGTCCATGGGCTTAAGGACCCCACAGTCCAAGGTTAAGGACATCATAGTCCATGAGTTTAAGGACCCCGCAGTCCATGGAATGTTTGGTTATCGGGACCCCTCGCCTCTCTGAAAACGTTGAAGGATTACAACGATAAATATCAAAAGGGTGAAGAGATGTACACTTGAACCAAAATTGATTGGGAAATCCATAGTCCAATTTGGGACTAAGATCAATTAATTAGATTATGAGCACATGGGCTCAGTTAAATCTGAATTGAGGACTTATGGCCAACTTGGGCTAAGTCCAATTAGGTTTAAATGTTGGACCTTTGTTTGGACTGCTGTACATTTGTCTAGGATCAGCCCCCTATTATTTAGTAATGCTAAACAGGGGTTTAGGGGCTCTGACAACATTTTATCTTTGGCTGGGCACTAACCATTTATTATAGCTTTGGACTTTACTTTGCATGTCATATGAACTGATCAATTTTGAGGTTTAGTCGAAGGGGAGATTTGCCTCTGGAAAACTTTAGCCAATTTGGGCTAAGTTGGTTTGAAAATAGTGTTAAACACTAAAGCATATTTGGCGATCACGTGTTCCCACGTGATGTGCTTAAAACAATGTTAAACACTAGAGGCAAAATGCTCAAAATAGTGTTAAACACTAAAAATGAGGTGGTCACGTGGGGTCACGTGAGGCGCCTGAGAATTAGGCCAAACCTCCTGTATTTTACTCTCAAAACCAGCAAATAAGTATTAAACACTTAGTCTTTGTAATCATCACGTGCGAACACGTGATAGTGCCCATGTATTGGATATTAATTTCTCTGTTTTCCCTCATTTGCCCTTTTAGAAAGGTGTTTGTTAGGGGTCACGTGTGAGCACGTGAGGCATTTTCTCCAAGCTTTTTCTTTCTCATTTTGAGGAGTCTATTTAAGGGGCACGTGGGGGCACGTGACCTAGTCTTGTTCATTCTTTTCTGATCATTGAGGGGGAGGGTCACGTGTTGCCACGTGACCAAGTTGGATACTAATTTCTTTATGTGCATGGAGAGTTTTAAATCCCTTGTTTTTAGAATTAAATTCTTTTATAGGGTTAAACCCTAATTTTATTTAGCGAAATTAAATTCCTATGTGTTTTGAAAGAATGAAATTCTTTAAACTCAACTCTCTCTCTCTCTAAGTTTTAGATTTGCATGGCAGAATCTCCCCGATGAGAATTAAATTCTCAACTTATGGGGAGATCTGCTTCTGCAGATCTTCAACCTTGAAGAAGAACTAAGTTCATATTTTAAGGGTTAAACCATGTTTATGTTGGAGGAATTAAATTCCTAAGTATTTGGAGGAATTAAATTCCCTAAACTCAATTCTCCCTCGAAGTTTTGGATCTGCATGGCAGAACCTCCCCGATGAGAATTAAATTCTCAACTTTTGGAGAGATCTGCTTCTGCAGATATTCAACCAAAGGAAGAACTAAGTTCTTATTCAGAAGAGTTAAATTCTTAATTTGAGAATTAAATTCTCTTTTTATATTATGGAGCTTAGATCTATTTCCCTTCCTCACCTAGGGTTTCTTTCTCTTCTGAGAAAATCTTCTTTTCTCTCTGGAGAATTAAATTCCCTTCTTTTTTCTCTGTTGTTGTATCTCTCCAAAAAAAAAAGATCCCCTCTCTTCTCTTCTTGGCTCCTATTTATAGGAGAAAGAAAAGAAACGGTTTGTTTAGTCAATCTTTCATTCAAAGATTTTAATTGATTTTGTAACCAGCATGATCTTTTAGATCACTCAGTGAATTTTATTCACCATTGGATTTTTAATCCAAAAGATATTCTGTCTGTTATTCTTAGCAAATTTCAGGGAAAGCTTTCCTTATATAGAATCTTTCTATAAATTATTGATTTTTAATCACCATTGGTTTTTTAATCCAACGGTGCTCCACTTTACAGAGCACAATCTTTTTTTGTTTGGAAAGATTTAGAGAAATATTTTTAGGGTTCTCGATTCTCTTTTAATTAGAATTCAATTCTATTAGTTCAGAAGGCTTAAGAGCCTATCATGTGTTGGCACGTGATCCCACTATTTGATCATTTAAATAGACTTTAATTCTATTAATTAAATAGCTTAAGAGCCCATCACGTGTCTGCATGTGACCTTTGGTCACGTGTGGACACGTGATGCCCCATTGGAGTATTCCTTACTGTTTTATTACACTTTTAATTCTCTTCAGTGGGTTTTTAAAGGCCCATCACGTGTGGGCACGTGACTCCACTGATTGCTTGTTTGATTAGAATTTAATTCTATTTCAGCAGAATCCCCAGGAAACCATCACGTGTCAGCACGTGACCCTTGGTCATGTGTGGACACGTGATACCCCATTGGGGTTTTTCCTGATATTTTATGAGGGAATAAATTCCCCCACAGTGTTGTTCTCATGTGTTTGCACGTGAGTGCAACGCTGTCATTTTTTGTGGCCGTTAGATCTGCCTAGGGAAGGGGGTAGATGAACCGTTTCCTATCGCATCCTATAAATGCAGGGGTCCCTTCAGAAGCGTCTCCACTTTCCATCTTCTTCCTAGCTTGTTCTTGCCTTGAGAATTTAATTCTCTTTCTCAGAGCTCAGTTCTCTGTCCCAAATTTTTTTCAGAGTTTAACTCTTTCCAAGAAAGAATCATTTCTTCAGGTAATAGTTTTGAACAACCGAAGAACTTTTACACATAGAAAGAACTCTTTTTGGATTTTAAATTCACACCAAGGGTTTTTCCTTTCAAAGAACCCATTTTTCTAATCTTTAGGAGTGCATAATCTCTGGGTAGCAAATCCCATTGTTAGGCATTTTTCTGTTTTTAGGGGTTTGATGACGGCCTTTGTTTCTCTCTGGAATTTAATTCCATTTCCAAGAGCTTAGCTCTGCCAATTTTCTGGGAATTTAATTCCTTTTAAGAATTTAGTTCTTCACAGAGAACTTCTTGGGATTTTCTTGCCCTGAGTTGTTCTTTGCAAAAAAAAATTCTTCCAGAGAGATCCTTCTTGGTTTGCATAGAGTTCTGCAGTGGGTTTTCTCCTTGGGGAATGTGTAGAGTTGTTTGAAATCCACTGTTCATTTATTGAGAATCTTCCTTTTGTTCTCATAATGATTACCCTGCCTCATCATTAGTGAGCCGCCATCTTGATTTTGTGGGGCCCTGTGTTTTGTAACCAATGGTCCCATAAAATAAGTTTTTGTCGCTTTCTTCCACTGTCTTTATATATATATATATATTTTTTATATATATACACGTGTGGGCTTCATTAACAGTTTCCTTTCCTTTGTTTCAGGAACAATAGCCTCTCTTCCATACTTCTCTTTCACCCGCTCGGAGGCTGTCTTTCCTCAGTCACCGTCTGATGAAGAGGTGATGGCGATGATTACAGCTCACGACCCTAATTGCACCAACTTGCTTTTATGGGGGACCTGGTATGGGCATATCATTCGGGGCCGCCGCAGCTTCCTTTACGAGATACCAACAGAGCCTACCTACCCATTTTTGCTAATGGAGCATCCACGGACCGCCTTTGCTGTGGAGATGTTGAATTGGACCCCCTACGGGACTGCTTGAGCCGTCAACAACTGGGATTCCAAACCACCCTGTGCCAGCTATAGACATCTTAGGGCGTCGTATCTGCCAAGGTGAAGCCCAGCCCTGGGGATAGGTTTACAAAATAGGGCTTACTCCTCGACATCCCACGGGCTACCTTCTCTGGGCTCGTTATATTTTGTCTGACCATCATGCGCGACTGCAGAGGGTCGGGCTCTATCAGGCGGTGTACGCGTCTCTCTTCCACTATCAGTCTCCCCATGTCTGGTGGGTTAAGGCTTTCCTAAATCAATGGAATCTTCCCACCAACACCTTCTTGCTAGGGGACTGCGAAGTTTCAATTTCTCTGGAAAAGTTTCGTGAGATCTCGGGGTTGCCGATCAGGGGAACACTTTATGAAGAACTGGTGCCTCCTGATGAGTATGTTTTCGAAGTTTAGCCTGCTATGCTTGACGGCTTGTCGATTGAAAATGCCGTCCGCCACAAGCACCTAAGTCTAATCAAGGTTTTAGGCATTTTTGAGAAGCTATTCACAGAGTCAGAGAAACAGGGCGTCACTTTCAAAAGCTTTATCACCTGCTTTCTTCGCGGAGACGTTCTATCAAAGACGGCTCCAAAGTTCGCGAATATCAACGACCCCTTTGGGTTCAGTTTAAATAAGCTACCGGCCAGAGAAGAGGATTTGTCGCAGTTTTACATTCCAATCCTGTCGGCTGTACCTTTTGAGTCGATCGCAGCTCCTGGCATAGATGAAGAGATTTTCTTCGTGGGTTTTATCAGCGTCTAGCTCAGTTGGTTCGTTATTCCAACGCACCATCGATTCATGAGAGCTTCGGTCATTTACCCTGCTCATCGCATCGCCGGGGGGACGCGACTAACCGTGGGCATTGCAGAGCTGTCGCATCTATACCATGGGCTAAGCAGTGCAGCTAATACCTCAACCCCAGGCGTGAACGTAGTGAATTTCTCTCTTCATTATTTTACGTCATGGATTGAGATGCACGTGCTAGGGGCATTTGCAGCGCATCAGAGACCCAGCTTTTATTATGCCTATACCTTTCCGCGGCTCATGAGGTTGGTGGACGCTTCTGCTCCTAACCTGACTCAATCCGGAGCTATTCGTATGCTGCTTAATCCCTATGCCAATGTGGGCAGGATGATATTTAACGATCGAGTCCTCTCTGCTCCTTCAGGACCGAATCAACAGCTTTTCGACTCGTCGAAAGAGGGAGCGCCCTCCCAGAAGCCCAAGGAAGCCATGCACTTATATTCGATCAGACCGAGTTATCTGGTGTTTCGTCAAAACGGTGCGGCCCTTTTTATGCGGTACAGCCCACACCGCTTTGCTCGGCAACTGGGATATGACCAGGGTGTCCCCTTTGAGGCGTTTACAGAGGAACCCAGCCCGTCATCGGAGGTTGTTCATAATGCCGCTCATCACTTGATGCGGCTGAACACCGGCTCTCGCTTCGTGATTCCTGAGGCTGACTACATTCCTCGGTGTGTGGGGGCTTTCACGGGCTGGTACCTCCACCGAGTCAGTCCTATTATTGTTGAGGAGAAGAGGATGCTCTTTGGATATAGGGTTCCCACTCCGATCCAGGCTACGGGAGTCCTGCCACGACCGCGGGCAGTGGTTCGCCCTCCCCTGAGAGATACTGGTATTGTGCTTAATCCTGAGACGGGGAAAGTAAATCTAACTCCCACAGCTGGTATGCCATTGCGCACTAGAGCTCAAGCAAGGGCCAATAAGGCGCTAGTAGCAGTATCATTAGCTGCGGCGTCAGCAATGGCGGTGTCGTCATCGGTAGCACCGCCGAGTGAGGACATTGAAGGCGAAGTGGGTCAACGTCGCACCAAAGCACCAAGGGGAAAGAAGAGATCGTCTTCTGGTGTTAGTTCTGGGTCCAAGAGGCGAAGAAAGACGGTCACAAATCTGCTCGACTTTTTAGTGAAATCCGAGCCTATTCTTCAGGACGAGCCAATAGCCATGCAAGAGCCGGGTGGTGGTCTTCTTTTTCCTGGTTCATCTGCCGAGGAAACCGTGCAATTGGCTGAGGCTATAAGACGCCCCCAGGATGAAGCTGAGAATGTAAAGGTTCTGAAGAGCTCTTATCCTGCCGTCATCTTCTACGAAGATCCTCCATCGATACGGCGAATATTTATAGGTCCTTTGGAAGAGAGAGGCGAGAGAGCCCTTAAGCAACCTATCTCGGTCGATGCCGAAGATGCATTGTCACTGTGGACTGGTGGCCACGAGTCTACCCTCATACCCCGGCGAGCACGAATTCTTGAGAAGGAACGTCGGCTTGAAAAAGCCATACTAGAGGCTCCTTTGCGCATTGGTATACTCATATATCTTTTCATAATATTTTGCACTGTTCATATATATATATATATATATATCCTTATCTTCGCGAAAACTTTGCAGGGACTTCGGCAACGGCAGAGGATCTGAGTTCGAGTCGCGCCTTGACTATGGACTCCGCAAATATCCCCGATGAGACACTAGTAAGTGTGGAGGGGGTCGATACAACTGTTGTTCCTGCCACGGAGCTCCACTCGGTGGCTCCTGTTCCCCCGGTGCTTGCTCCCCCGGAAGAGGCATCTTCATTGGCCGTGACTTCAATGGATCTTTCTGGGGACGGCCCGGAGACTACGGGACAGACAGTCGAGGCTATCGTCCTTTCATTGGAGCCTGCAGTGGTGGCCACCGCTCCTCAGTTGGAAGTTGTTATACCGGCTCACGTCCCTGATGATGTGCCTGGGGGCATGGATGAGGCTGCTGAAGCTGCTATCCCTCCAGTCCAGAGTGGGAGGAGCATCGAAGGTAGCCTTTTATATTTTATATTAATAATCTCTCCATTATCTGAACCTTTCTGTCTTTTCAGAATTGTGCGGATTGGCGGTGTCCATCGTGGACTTGTCCCCCAGGAAGTCTTTTCAGCGTCTGTCAGAGATGGTTGCTCCGCAGGCGATATCCCCTCAACGCATCGTCCTCTCTTCCGGGTAGTGTTAGTGTTATTTGCCTTCTTCTCACGGCATTATTATTATTTTGTATAACGATATTGATGCCTTCTGCAGTTCTGGAAGCTGATGACAAAGTTGAGATTCTTGACAGGCCTGGGGACCCTTCAGACCCTTCCTACATGAGTGTGGGTAAGTAAAGTTTCAACGCTGTTCCACCTGCTCTTTGCTTGCAAGTCTTGCTGATTTTTTTTATGAATCTTAACAGCTTTGCCAGTTCTTACCACGCTAGAATCTTACATCGTCATGCCGCCCGGCCCCTACGCTCTACGTGCCTCGGAACAGATGGCAAAGCTAAGCCTTCACTCCTTGTCAGCTCTGATCGAAGACCTTCGCGCTGGTAGTTTGATCACGGCCGAAGAATTTGCCGCTGAAGCCAACAGTTCTCTCCCCTTTCTTGCTGCTTACCACAGCGAAACATTGGTGCAATTCTGGGTTGAGTTTTGTCGTCAGGTGGAGGCTTCCTTGCATGTTCTTGAATGTACGCGCCTTCCTTCAGAGATTGTGGCTGCAAAGGCGAGCTTGCGAGGGCTAATCGAACGGTGTGCCGCAAATATGCTGTCATGCGAGATGAGGCTCAGCCGAAAATTTTCAGAGACAAAGCTGGCTTCAACTGCGCTGGGAGAACTTCAAGCTAATCTTACGGCCAAGACCACTCGGGCGTATGAACTTTAGCGGAAGCTTCAAGAAGCTATCCGAGAGGTGGTAGCCATTGATAAAGCCGTCATTTTCACTCGCAAAATGGTCGAAGCTCATAAGCTTACCGAAAAAGAGCTTGAAAGTTGGCTTGCCTCGTACCAACCCCAGCAGGCTCAAGCGGTGGCCCGTCTCTTAGCGATAATGAATCATGAGGCCGAGGCCCAGCGGAAAAAAGATGAACTAGCAAATCTATTGAATCGTCTGCCGGCTTGAAGAATTGTATATTTTTCTTTTTATTCTTCTTTTGTACCTACTCCTGAATGAGAGTTTTTTTTATTCTTTCATAAATTGTACTTTGTATTCATTTTGATTCATGAATAAAAGACATATTTTGCTTCATGATGGTGTGTCCCTTTTAGTAAATGCATTTTGTGGATAATCTATTTTGATCTCCTTGTAGGACAGCAATGGCTTATGGGTCAGGTTCAGATCTTCCTCCTAAGGCTTTCCAACTTTATGAGCCGTGAGGGTCTCATTAAGGTATTTCTCCTACGAGTCGTGAGGATCTCGCAAGTGTAATTTCTCCTTAAGAATCATGAGGATTCCTAAGTGCATTTTCTCTTGAGCGTAAGGATCTCACAAAAGAATTTTCTCCCTTACGAGTCGAAAGGACCCATAAGTGATGGATGAGGTTGACATTACCCGCATTTCACGGTGTCAGGGGTTGCTCTGGCCATTTCCCACGGGGTCAAGATTGACTTTAGCTGTGTTCTATAGGACCAGGATTTGCTCTGGATGTTTCCTACAGGGTCAGGATTGACGTTAGCCATGTTCCACAGGACCAGGATCCGCTCTGGATGTTTCCCACAGGGTCAGGATTGACATTAGCCGTGTTCCACGAAACCAGGATTTGTTCTGGATGCTTCCCACGGGGTTAGGATTGACATTAGCCGTATTCCGCAAGGACCAGGATCCGCTCTGGACGCTTCCCACGGGGTCAGGATTGACATTAGCCGTGTTCCATTAGACCAGGATTTGCTCTGGATGTTTCCCACGGGGTCAGGATTGACATTGGCCGTGTTCCACGAAACCAGGATTTGCTCTGGATGCTTCCCACGGAGTCAGGATTGACATTGGCCGTGTTCCGCAAGAACCAGGATCCGCTCTGGACGCTTCCCACGGGGTCAGGATTGACATTAGCCGTGTTCCACTAGACCAGGATTTGCTCTGAATGTTTCCCACGGGGTCAGGATTGGCATTGGCCGTGTCCCACGAAACCAGGATTTGCTCTGGATGCTTCCCACGGGGTCAGGATTGACATTGGCCGTGTTCTGCAGGGACCAGGATCCGCTCCGGACGCTTCCCATAGGGTTAGGATTGACATTAGCTATATTCAACTAGACCAGGATTTGCTCTGGATGTTTCCCACGGGGTCAGGATTGACATTGGCCGTGTTCCACGAAACCAGGATTTGCTCTGGATGCTTCCCACGGGGTCAGGATTGACATTGGCCGTGTTCCGCAAGGACCAGGATCCGCTCTGGACGCTTCCTACGGGGTCAGGATTGACATTAGCCGTGTTCCACTAAATCAGGATTTGCTCTGGACGCTTCCCACGGGGTTAAGATTAACATTGGCCATGTTCCGTAAGGACCAGGATTTGCTCTAGATGTTTCCCACGGGGTCAGGATTGACATTGGCCGTGTCCCACGAAACCAGGATACGCTCTAGACGCTTCCCACGGGGTCAGGATTGACATTAGCAGTGTTCCATGAGACCAGGAGGGGTTGACTCTCGGTTGTCTGTGCATCGTCGAGTCATGGAACTGGGAATTGCCGCGGTTCTGCTTTGCTGATGTTGCGTCTGTTGTAATGAGACGAATGTGGGGATGATCTCCAGGCTGTCTGTGAACCGTCGAGATTTGGCTTCTTTTTCTGATGGAGCCTAGTGGGAAGGTATGGTTCCCTCTTTGTTTGTGCCCCTGTATTGTATACAGGGATCAATGTGATCTCACCTGTATGGCAAAAAGTTTCATTTTATATATTTTTCTTTCCGCGATGCTCTACCATTTCAGCTTTTATATCGCGAAAGTCGCGATTGCCCAATCATTTCGGCTATTTTTCGCGGTGCCCAATCATTTCGGCTATTTTTTTATTTACTCGCTGCTTTTTATTGCGAGTTGCCCAATCATTTCGACTATTTTGCATGCATATATTTTTACTTGCTAATTTTGTTGGAAGTTGCCCTATCATTTCGGCTATTTCATATGCATTTGCCTCGCTGTGAGTTTGGGATTTGATACCGATTTAGGCATCAGCATCGCTGCAACTGGGACATTGCCAGGAGCGAATCATCATTTGCCTTTGTCGATGTCGAGCAAAGTTGGCTTAGTAAACAGGGTTAGGATCCTGTCGACTAAGGCTTTTAACTTTATGAGCCGTAAGGGTCTCATAAAGGTATTTCTCCCTACAAGTCGTGAGGATCTCGTAGGTGCGTTTTTCTCCTTAAGAATCGTGAGGAGTCTTAAGTCTATGGTCTCTTATAAGTCGTAAGGATCTTACAAGAGTGCTTTCTCCTTATAAGTCGAGAGGACTTATAAGGGTCTTTTGCCATATGAGCATATCCCCAGTCGCGGGTAGGACTTTGTTAGGGAAATGTTTATTCGCGCCCATGGATTGTATACAAGGGTCGATATCGAAACGCTTGTAGGGCAACACTGGAGGTTGTGATGGCTTAAGACCAGGTTCAGATTGATTGATCAAAGAATTTGTTAACCGCAATCAAGAACGGCGTCGCTTAGTAGCTAGCCGGTGAGTACGGGTTGGTCCACATGGATTTTGTGTATTTTCTAATTGGTCTAACGAGTTAATTCCAAACGATGTCGGATTGATTAAATCTAAAAACTAAGTTGATCTAGACTAAAATCTTGCTAGGGTTAGGTTTAGGTTAAATTTGGAAAGTCAATATTCCTCACCGCTTTCTATGCCCTATTAAGATCTATGAGGTATTATGGTAATAATTAATAAAGTGGATGAGTACCATCGGGAAGAAACGATATTTCTTTCTCTAGGTTCTTGTCCTTCCTTTATTAATCCTTACCCTAACCTCCATGGAAAACACGTTCAACCGGTCGTTTATACTATGGTATCACCGCTACCTCGTGGGATAGGGTGCCGTAGGGAGCGGTGTGTGCATGTATGCATGGAGTCCTATAAAAACGTGTGATGGGAAAGAAATGGGTGAGAGATCTTCATCTCTCAAGCCTTCCCCAAATCTAACCCTAACAAGCGAGGAGACTACTCATCCATTAGGGAATTGAAAAATATTTTCTAAACTATCTAACTAGGGCAGAGAATAAAATCTAACTAGGGCAAGAAAGAAATTACCTAGGACATGGAAATAAAATTTAACTAGGGCAAAGAGAAAGAAAACTTACTCCTAATTTTTATTTGATGCTCTCTTCCTTATTTACAGAAATTTACAGATCTGAATTTAGATAGATGAAATGAGGCACAAGAAGAGGCATCCTTAAAACAGGTTTTAGGGCTTCTATTTATAGATTCATAGAAACCCTAGGGTTACAATCGAGTCACGTCTGCTATTACAATTTTACCCCCTAAGAAAAAGAACTAGTCAACGCACGCCACCGTCTCTGGAATTTCTGCACCGACACGGGCTTACTATGGCCGCGGATCCGCGACCAAGAGCAAGGTTTGGCCGTGGTTCCACGTCCAAGCAGGGGCTTCATTAGCTCATTTTTCTAGGTGTTCTTCTGTTGCATTTTTCCTTCTATTTTCTTCAGTTGTTTTCTCATATTGGCTTCTAGATTTCTTCCAGATCTCAACAGTGAATAATTGTAGTGGACTTTTACCGTTGCTTCGTGACGAAGTCTTGAACCTTGTGCTGCCTTTGTGCTTTGTGAACTTGTTCATTGATCTTCAATGTCCCTCAAAATGTAGGCACGATCAAGATTCTTCTATTTGTTGGTCGTAGTCTCACTTTTGTATCGTCTTTTCATCTTTTTCACTGTTTTTGTTCCGAGAACCTGTAACCTGCAACTATGTAGCAGACATGGGTCAAAAGCACCTGTTTATTTGTAAAAATGAATAAGAATGGGGAATATAATAATGCAAAATTATGGTATGAACAAATACCCCCAAACTTATCTTTTGCTCGTCCTCGAGCAAAACTAGTTTTATTCTCGAAAAAGACATAGCCTCACTTTCGCAGGGAAACGTGATTGCACTGAGCTCGTGCAACAAGCCGTTAAACCTCTAGGTGTCCCCAGTAGGAGGAGTGTTGTCTCCTGAGGGTTTTCAGCGGATACTACCCACAAAATCCTATCAATTCGGCCTATTAACTTTTATTCTCCAATTAGGTTTTCCAACAAGGAATTCTATTATCTTCGACTCATAAATTATCCACCCGTATTTTTCACGCTTCCTTATCATTTAACTTAAGATTATATATATTCTTGTGAATTTACTTAGCTTTTGGCATCTTTCAAGTTTTCCTTCTAGGGTTCCATCTCAACTTAGGAATTTTTATCATCTCTATTAAAGATATAAGTCTTATTCTTCATTCCTATCTCTCATCTAAAACCCCAATCACATACCCCTACGTGTGTGTATATATTACCCCTACACTTGAAAATTCAAATCAAGCTGTTATACTCTTGTCCATCGTCCAAAGTACTTTTAGTTGGTGAACTTTTTAAATGAAATTGCTCACACATCCTTCATGCGACCGTTAATACTTCTTGAGGTACTAACGACCGATTACAAAATGTGTTTGTACATTAAGGCGTAATTCCTAGTCTTGTAATACCTAAGGCTTATAGCGGTAACTCCGAAACCAGTTGGTCTAAGGCACTAGGTGATAAGGCATCCTTGCTAAATATTTTTTTCTATTTAAGCAGCCTTAAGTAATTACAAAAACCAGTGTTCATTTTTTTTTCATTTTTTATATTCACACTTGTATTTTTATTTTGTTTCCCTTCATATTAAGGACTTTAGACAAGAGCATTTCAAGGTCTCTCCTACTATTCCAAGTTTCAAGGTTCGTGTTTGTGCAGTTTGTAGGGTATATATTTTCAGAATTTAGACTTAAGCTTAGGAATTATTTTTCAAATTTAAACTTTAATAAAGATATCAATAATTTTCCCTTGTTTTAACTTAGCCCAAGAAGTCAACTCGAAATCTGTCTATTTCTAAATAAACTACAAAGACATATACTTTCTACTGTTAAATTTTAAGAAAGGTTATTTTTAGGGTTTTTAATTTACTAAGTCTAAGGTTTAGTCGTTCCTAGTTAGTTAAGCTTTTTGTCAAACTCAAGTCAATTATGGCCAAAATTGAATGTTTTAATTTTTATAATTTTTTAATTTTTATGGGTTTTAAAATAAGTATGCAAATGCAAAAATGTACATATGAATGCAAAGGAAGAAAGCTTACCGAGCATGCCCCCAAACTTAAACTTGACAGTGTCCTCACTGTCATGCTATACCAAGAGGGTCAAAAATGTCGACACTCCCCTGTTTATTTATTTACAAAAATTTTATTTTTATTTTATTTTTATTTTTATTTTTTTTGAAAAGAAAAACAAAAATAAATATACAACAAGGTTCCCCCCAAAATTAAGTGAAACAGTGTTTCCACTGTTTTAAGCGTTAAAGTTCAGAGTTAGGGAGGAGAAAAATCAAACTATACAAGGCCTTACACAGACCAAAGGTCGGCACCAACCATTCAAAAATTCTATCGTGATAATGGTAGGGTTGGTGGAAGAATGGAGTGTAGAGAAAGGAGTTGAGAAACACACGAGACCGTATGGGAAGAAGGGTGGAATATGGTCTCGGTATATTCGGAGAAGAATGGCGGAAGAGAGAAAGAAGTGTAGTACGAACTTGAGGGTGTAAATTGAGTGAATAAATTAGCACAATTTGTGATGACCGGTGTGTTAAAAGCGATTGTGCTAATCTATCAACCCGTCAAGAAATAGGGTCAAATCCCTCAAGATTCGCGAGAAAACATGGGTACTTTGAACTTGGTAAACCATCCATTGAAAATGGAAACACGACGGATTCTTGCGTGGTCGAAACGATAGGAAGGACGAAAGGGAGTAATTTAGGGATAGTCTTATTCTCACCTAAGTAATCTGTCTCGAACTTGAAGGACTCCATCAATGGTTCGAAATGACTGTAAGCAACCGAGTCTGATGGTTCAACTAACTCATCTGAAAATTCAAAGGACTCAAACTCGGGCGGTGAGTTTTCCAAATCGTCCGAAAAGGTGAAACACTCGTAATCGATATCGGCTGTGAGAACTGTGTCAGATTTAAAGAGAAACGCACTAGTGGCGTCCAAACTGCTGTGATCGAATAGAAAATTTTCAAGCTCACAGTCCTCCTGCGTGATCTTTTGCACGGTCGGAACGATGGAAAGGAGGGAGGGTGATTTAGGAAATATAACAGTTAAAGGTTCAGGAGGATGAATTGGAAAATCCGACACATCAAACAAAAATGGTCCATCCTCAATACTATCCTCAATACTCTCCTCAATACTATCCTCATAATTCTCCTTAAAGGTTTTCTCATCCATGCAATTATCATCAAAATCAAGACGTATATAAAGTTCGGGAGAAACATTTAATGACTCAGGATGATGAATTGGAGAGAAAATTTCAGTCAAATCTACGGGTTCATCATCCAAAATATTCCCGGCGTCAATATCCTCGATAAAGTGAAAATCAATTTTTTCAGACACCTCATCAAAAGCATGGATATCAATCAATTTAGGTTCTAGAGTGGAGGTGTAGAGGTCAAAAGGATTGGTGATGGTTTCACTCGAAAGGGACCCTTCACAATCTGGCAAATCAAGCACTGCAAAGTCACACAACTCATTAAACGTTTTATTTTCAACTAGTGAATCATTTGGGACACTTGTTTGAAAACTGGAGTTGTGGGATTCAATTGGATATGGGTAGGTTTGATTTGGAAGGGTGTAGAACTCACTCTCACCACTCAACTCATCATACTTTGGAAAATTTGGAGCTAGTTGGAAACTAGCTACCGGTTCACTGGGTTGCATAAGGACGGCAATGGACGCATCCAAATTCCTCATCTGTCGGTTTGTTGCTGCAATGTACGCTTCCAACGACTGTTCTAGACTAGACATGGGTTGTGAAGGGATTTCAGTAAAAGATTCAAAGTTGTTTGGATACGTGAAACTTCTAAATGGTTGTGTAGAATCAATGTCTAGGGAAAGTGTGAAAGTTGGGTAGGACTGATAGGAATTGAATGGTTGGACAGGAGTAGGATCAACATTTGGATAAAAAGGTGAATGGACTCGTTGATCCCAAGAACTGGAAGTGTTGAAAGAAGTGAAAGACCGGTTACGAGATTGTTCAATATGTTCAGCGATAGACATGGGTTTCGGAGTTACAACAGGACTCGAAAAAGTAGTATCAACATAAGAAGGTGGTGAAGGTTGAAATGGTTGATACAAAGTGGATTGTGGAGTCGAACTGTTTCTCCTAGACGCTTCTATTCGATCTTTCAAAGAAATTTTGGGCATGGAGGAGTCGTCCGTAATTCGACCAAAGCATTTCGCGTATGAAGCAATGTTTGGATGAGGGTACTAAAGTTCGGCAAGAGTTTTGGGAGGTGGGGTATCCATGATGTAGGAAAGGGGAAGAAAAAGAATGTGGGGTGCACGGATTTCTTAGCGACAAGTTGCAAGTTTTTTTTTTGTAAAAATTTTCGTTTTTTTCTTTTTGTGTTTTTTTTATGTGGAGCTTTTTGCAAAAAAGATTTTCAATAAAAGGCTTAGACACACATTCAATCAACCACAAATGCACAATCAGGCCTAGATCTAGGGTCGGCTAAACAGCTCCTAACTGTTCCAAAGGGTAAGAAATAGGACCTCAAACTGCCTCTTCACCACCAATTGTGGCCAGGTAAGTGCTAGGTAAGTGGGAGGTTCTCCACCACGTAAGTAGTGGGCCTAATTAAGTAACCACTTACCTTAGACACACTTGCCTAGACACCACAAAGTCGGGTTAGGATCAACGGTCGATGCCTACAACTGTTCCTCTGTCCTATTGAGCGCGAGGTCCTTAGGGCTGTGTCTAGTCTTTTTTAATTAAATGATGGTCAATGCAATATGCCTTATGTGATTTTTGGGGTCCTGGGAAGGGTGATGAAATCCCCATCCAATCTGGATTGGTTTCAAGCCCCTAAAGTCCAATTAAAATATGCAAATCAGAAAACACAATCAATCACTTGCAAACAATTTTTTTAGCGCGGCGCAAAGAATCCTGCACAAGATCAATTATTGGAAGGGGGAGAAATTTTTAGCGCAAAAAATCCTGCAGACAAATTTACAGAGGAGATATCAGAGGGTTCAGAGGAGGAGAGAGAAAACTTACAGTGAGTTTTTTAGATGATGACGTCACCTCCTTGCGGCGGAAGCGCGGCCAGAATGGGGTTGCGGCGGCGGAGGCGGTTCAGTTCCCAAGATTTCTTCTGCTCGTCTGGTCTGATTTTTCTCTGCTTTTCAGATCTGCCTTTTTCTGTTTTGCTTTCTGGATTTTTCCAAATCCGAACTTGTTCGTTGATCCTGCAAAATTCACACGAAAAATATCCTTCACAAAATAAAAGACGATAAATTTTTATATTTTTTTATTTTTCAGTTTTTATGATTTTTTTAATTTTATATTAACCCGAAATTGCAAAAAGAAAATAACACGCCATCCCCGGCAACGGCGCCATTTGATTGATCAAAGAATTTGTTAACCGCAATCAAGAACGGTATTGCTTGGTAGCTAGCCGGTGAGTACGGATCGGTCCACAGGGATTTTGTGTATTTTCTAATTGGTCTAACGAGTTAATTCCAAACGATGTCGGATTGATTAAATCTAAAAACTAAGTTGATCTAGACTAAAATCTTGTTAGGGTTAAGTTTAGGTTAAATTTGGAAAGTCAATATTCCTCACCGCTTTCTATGCCCTATTAAGATCTATGAGGTGTTATGGTGATAATTAATAAAGTGGATTAGTACCATCGGGAAGAAACGATATTTCTTCCTCTAGGTTCTTGTCCTTCCTTTCTTAATCCTTACCCTAACCTTCATGGAAAACACGCTCAAACGGTCGTTTATACTACGGTATCACCGCTACCTCATGGGATAGGGTGCCGTAGGGAGCAGTGTGTGCATGTATGCATGGAGTCCTATAAAAACGTGTGATGGACAAGAAAGGGGTGAGAGATCTTCATCTCTCAAGCCTTCCCCAAATCTAACCCTAACAAGCGAGGAGACTACTCACTCATTAGGGAATTGAATATTTTCTAAACTATCTAACTAGGACAGAGAATAAAATCTAACTAGAGGAAGAAAGAAATTACCTAGGATATGGAAATAAAATTTAACTAGGGCAAAGAGAAAGAAAACCTACTCCTAATTTTTATTTGATACTCTCTTCCTTCTTTACAGAAATTTACAGATCTGAATTTAGATAGATGAAATGAGGCACAAGAAGAGGCATCCTTAAAACAGGTTTTAGGGCTTCTATTTATAGATTCATAGAAACCCTAGGGTTACAATCAAGTCACGTCTGCTATTACAATTTTACCCCCTAAGAAAAAGAACTAGTCAACGCACGCCACCGTCTCTGGAATTTCTGCACCGACACGGGCTTACTATGGCCGCGGATCCGTGGCCAAGAGCAAGGTTTGGCCGCGGTTCCATGGCCAAGCAGGGGCTTCATTAGCTCATTTTTCTAGGTGTTCTTCTGTTGCATTTTTCCTTCTATTTTCTTCAGTTGTTTTCTCAGATTGGCTTTTACATTTCTTCCAGATCTCGACAGTGAATAATTGTAGTGGACTTTTACCGTTGCTTCATGACGAAGTCTTGAATCTTGTGCTGCCTTTGTGCTTTGTGAATTTGTTCATTGATCTTCAATGTCCCTCAAAATGTAGGCACGATCAAGATTCTTCTATTTGTTGGTCGTGGTCTCACTTTTGTATCGTCTTTTCATCTTTTTCACTGTTTTTGTTCCGAGAACCTGTAACCTGCAACTATGTAGCAGATATGGGTCAAAAGCACCTGTTTATTTATAAAAATGAATAAGAATGGGGAATATAATAATGCAAAATTATGGTATGAACACAGATCTCTGTAGCTTAAGGCTTTTGAATCCTATGAGCCGTGAGGGTCTCAAAGGGGAATTCTCCTTACGAGTCATGAGGATCTCGTAAGTGTAATTTCTCCTTAAGGATTGTGGGGATCCCTAAATGTGTTGCTCCTTTGTGAGTCGTAAGGATCTCACGCAGGTGGTTTCTCCTTACAAGGTCGAGTGGGCCTTGCAGGTGTTTTTTATAACGAGATTGCGCCCTTTCGGGTTTTCACAAAACTCGCCAGTAGCCCTGCTATTTTTACTCACGGAGCCCTTTCGGCTTTTCATCCGTATCCATTTTGCTTATGGACATACCGTTTTCTTCTTCTTTTTTTGTGTTAGCTTTAGGATGTTGCGGTCTATAGTAGTTTATCGATGTTTCGGTCAACAACCAGTTTTAGGACATAGTGGTCCATCGTTAGTTTAAGGACATTTCGGTCCGTAGCCGATTACTACTTATAGAGTTTGGGCTTAGGAAGATAGCGAACGGACATAGGCGTCGTCATATATCGTTGACCTAGGCCGTGACTCGTCAGGCATAGTATTTTTTTAGGAAGCGACCGTTTATTGGCCTGAAAGGTCTTTCACCATGCATGTCCATGAGTAGATAGGCTCCACCCTGGTAAACTTTGTCTATGATGTACGGGCCTTCATAGTTCGGCTCGAATTTCCCCTGTTTGGTACGATTGGGGATCATAGGTCTTTTAATCACTAGCACAAGTTCGCCTTGACGGAATGTTCTCGGCCTAGTCAATCTTTCATATGAGCGCGTCATCTTTGCTTTATAAGCCTTCAGGTTTTGTTGCACCATGAGCCGGGTTTCATCAAGGGCGTCGAGCTCCTCAAGCTGAAAGTGAGCATTCTCTTCGTCCGTTAGCTCGTAGTGAACCGCTACTCGTAGAGAAGGTAACTCTATCTCGAGGAGGAGTACCGCTTCTGTGCCGAATACCAATGCATACGGCGTTGTATTTGTGGCTGTTTTGAACGCGGTTCGATATGCCCATAGAGCTTCATGCAGTCTCTCATGCCAGTCCCTCTTATTTCGAGACACCGTCTTTTTCACGATCTTTGTCAAGGTCTTGTTAAAAGCCTCATCTAGACCGTTAGCTCAGGGATTATAGACCGAAGAGTATCTCCGGTCTATGTTATGCTGTTACACGAAGCGGCTGATTTTGTAGCTTCTATAGGCTGGCCCGTTATCGGAGATAATCCGTCGCGGAGTGCCGAACCGATAAATGACGTGTGTCTTGAAAAAATGGAGGATATTCTCCGTCTTTACTTCTCTTAGTGGTACTGCTTCTGCCCACTTAGAGAAATAATCAGTTGTCGCCAAAATGAATCGATGTCCTCTGGATGATACTGGTTCGATAGGCCCGATTATGTCGGTTCCCCACATTTCGAACAGCCAGCTAGCCCTTGTTGGATGTAGTGTATTTGGATGCTGGTAGATAAAGTCCCTGTGAATTTGGCACGAGTGGCACTGCTTCGCGTATTTTAGGCAGTCTTGGATCATCGTGGGCCAATAGTAGCCCATCCTTTTGATCTTTAGTTTCATTTTTGGCCTGGCTTGATGAGAACCACAGAGTCCGTCGTGAGTTTCTTAGATGACTCTCCTTGCCTCTTCAGGTCCCAGGCATCTTAACCACAGAGAATCAAATGATCTCTTATACAGAGGATCATTGACGAAGGCAAAAGATAGAGCTCGTTTCATGAGCTAATGTCTTGAGGATGCATCTTCAGGTGTTCGACGGGATTTGAAGTAGTCTATAAAGACTTCTCTCCAATCCATAGCCTTTTCCTGGCCTTTTATTTGTAGAATCTTTTGCTCGGTCGCTCCTATTCTTCGGACGACTCCGGAGATATTTCTGCCGGTGCAAGAACCCGACGGCTTTGCACAACAATCCTCACGTCATCGAGGTTCTCGTCAGCCAATTCCTTAACGAGCTTGGCTAATGCATCCACCTTGCTGTTTTCCGCACGCGGTATGTTTTCCAAGGAATAGGTGGGAATTTGAGCCAGCAATTATTGTACCATTTCACCGTACCTTACCAACTCTGGTTTGCACGTTTGATAGTCGCCATTTACTTGACTAACGATTAGCTGGGAGTCTCCGTATATGAGGAGGTTCTCGATTCACATGTCGACAGCGATCTCAAGACTTGCTCTCAAAGCTTCATATTCGGTTTCATTGTTCGTCCTCAGCTCTATTAAGGAGAAGGCAAAGCGCATTATTCCTCCTTATAGAGTCACGAAGATGAAGCCCACCCCGGATTTGATTATGGGAGGGGCTTGTTTGTGCTTCTTCATGGAAGATGCTCCATCGAAGTAAAGTTCCCACTGGGTATCATTCTCTCTTCTCTCCCCGTCTATCGTGTCAAACGCGTGTTCATCTGGCAATTCGCAGTTCAAGGGAGAGTCGGCAGGTATCGGATGCTCAGTGAGGAAGTCGGCGATGGCCTAGCCTTTCACTGCCTTGAGGGGACGATAAGTTCTCAAGAACTCCATCAAGAGCAGGGCCCATTTAGCGAGCCGTCCCGTTAATATAGCCTTTGACATCAAATATTTGAGAGGATCCACCTTTGATATGAGATGGACCTCATGTGCCAACGCATAGTGTCTGAGCTTCGTTATCGCGAAGATCAACGCCAGGCAGTGTTTTTCGATGGGGGAGTAATTGCTTTCTGCCCCCAGTAGAACTCGACTCAAGTAGTATAGGGCTCTCTCTTTCTCTTGGTCATTTTCTTGTGCCCACAGCGCGCCTAAAGAACCTTCGAGGGCTGTTGTATACAGGACGAGAGGTTTTCCTTTCACGGGAGCGGCCAGTACTGGCGGATTCTGCAGGTATTGCTTGATTTCGTCCAGTGCATATTGGCATTTGCGATCCCAGACGAACGGGGTTCCCTTATTCATTAGGTGACTGTAAGGACGGCAGTTGCTTGAGAGATTGGCTATGAATCGCCGGATATACGCGAGCTTTCCTTGGAGAGACCACAGTTGCTTGAGAGTCCTTGGTAAAGGCATTTCCATGATTGCCTTGATCTTCGATGGGTCTATCTCGATACCTCGGTGTCGGACGACGAATCCTAGGAACTTCCCCGAGGAAACTCCGAACGCGCATTTGAGAGGGTTCATCTTCAAGTTGTATTTCCGAAGACGCTGAAACACGATCTTCAGATGCTCTAAATGCTCCTCGTATTGATTTGCTTTTAACTACGAGGTCGTCGATATAGCATTCGACGATTTCATGTATGAGGTCAACGAAGATCTTCGTCATGGCCCTCTGATAGGTGGCACCGGCGTTCTTTAGACCGAAAGGAATCACCTTGTAGCAGAATATGCCCAAAGGGGTCCGGAAAGCGGTATGCTTCTGATCCTCGGGATGCATCTTTATCTGATTGTATCCTGATGAGCCGTCCATGAATGAGAAAACTTCGTGAGTGGACGTATTATCTATCATCAGCTCAGTGACCGGTACTGGAAAGTCGTCCTTCGGGCAAGCTTTGTTGAGATCCCGAAAGTCCACACATATGCGCACTGTCCCATTTTTCTTCATCACCGGGACGATGTTGGCGATCCAGTCAGGATATTGAACCTCTTGGATGAAACCAGAGTCAATTAGCTTCTTGACCTCGACGTTGATGCTCATCTCAAGCTCGAACCGCATTCTTCTCGGTGCTTGTTTGATCGGCTTGACGTCCGGAGATATTGCCAATTTGTGCACAACAATCTCTTGATCGAGTCCCGGCATCTCTGAATAGTTCCATGCGAAGCAATCTTTATATTGTATGAGCACGTCTTTTAGCGTAGCCACCCTTTCTTCAGACAACAGCTCACTGACGAACGTCGGCCGTGGGTCACTTGCCGTTTCCAAGTCAATTTTTCTGAGGTCATCTGCAGTAGTATGTATCCCATCTTCCAGCTCTTTTGGCGCCGGTGGAAATTCTGAGATCAACTCATCTTCATTGTTTTCGAAGCACCAGGGGAGTTCATCCATATTCTCAGGTTCTTCTTCTGATAACGTTATCACGTGACAGGTACGAGATCGCTTCCAAGACCGATGTTGATCTGGTTCTACTCTCACCGCATAAGTGGCTTTTGATTCATGTTTCCGTGGCGGACTTACCCTTCAACTGTCGGATAGAGCGAATCTGCCGAGTTGATACTGGTCTTCAACCCAGTTCTTGAAGGTGAAGCAGTCTTCAAGATGATATCCTATTGCTCGGTGATAGGAGCAATAGTCAAGGTGAGAGACCTTGTCTGCTTGCTCGGGATGCTTGGACTCCGGGAGTGTTATCATCTGATATTTTATGACAAGATCGAATATTTTCTTTGTCTTGTCTTGGGGAAAAGAATATGCTCGACCCATCTTCTTTATAAGAGACGGATCCCGGCTGCTCGATTCTTGATCGCGTGGCTTCTTAGATCCGCTACGCTGCTGTCGAACGTTTTTTCTGTTCTTTGGTTTATTTTTTCCTCTACGCCGGGTCTTTTGTATGACGGGTTGGTGACGAGGAGCATTGTCATTCTCTGCGGCCTGCTGAAGGAGGCGCTGCGTCATGGCTTTCTCGTAAATGGCCATTTCGCGGCTATGGTCATCCCGGACCTTTTGACCCGCTTCCCTTATTAGCATGTCCATCTTTTCTTCAAACGACGGACTCGGTATTTTCATGGCGGGACCTCGTTTTGGTTCAGGGTTGGCGTCTTCTAATAGAGCATTTTCTTCTTCATCGAAGTCATGTATAACGTAGCAGTCATGGAATTGTTCCCGTCTCTTGGATAGAACATATCCAAGCCCGACCATTTCCATTATCCCGTTGGGCAATTTTCGCTGAGTTCCGGGGACGTCCCAGATCCTGTTGTAGAACTGAGCTTGTCGAGCAGTCTGTCTGAAGGGTACGCCTTGGCGCCTCAACAGCCTTTTTAATCCTTCCGTGTAGTATCTGGGCAGACGGATGGGCTGGAGCCTGTCAAGTGTAGAATCAGCACCATGCCAAATTTCTTTCTCCACTTTGATTTCCCCGGATCGGTAAAAGAGGATCGCCTTTTCATCTTTTCTCCTGGGAGGGACGTAGAACGTCTGCAGTTCTTCCACACTGTAGGTATTAAGTGCGTCGAGTTCTTTGTAATGCTCTTCGGGACCATGGCGATTTGCAGACTCTGATTATTGCCAGCGAAGGCTTGTATTGATGGCCGAACAGAAAATACGGCATTGACCTCATCTTCCGAGTCGCTGTCGAAGATCAACATAGGGGTGGACGGTCCCGGCTTGTTGCATTGGGGCGGCCCTGAATAGATATCTCTTCTTCCTCCTCGGTATCACTCCCGAAGACCGGAATAGTGGTGATAGTTTTGTTCTTCAGTTTGTGGCATCTTTCCGTGTCTTTGAAATCTGGTAAGAAGTACTTTAGAGAATGGGTTCAGTTCTCATATCACGGTGTATTCGAGACCATCCTTGAAATTCTTCATACACTGATGTTGTGTAGAAGGGATGATGTTGTACTCGTGTAACCAAGGTCTGCCGAGCAAAGCGTTGTAGCAAGTCTTCGCGTCAATGACATGGAACTTGATGTCCGTGATGAGCAACCCAAATCGTAATGTCAATATCACAGACCCGAGCGTCCTTGATGACTGGGAGTCAAACCCGGAGATGGTGATTTTATCACGAGCGAGGTGCTGAACGCTCATGCAGATTTCCTTCAACACTCTTACATTGAGAAGGTTGACGGAGGACCCATTATCGACCAGGATTTTGCCTATCTTGATATCATGACAGTACCCGGAGACATAGAGGGGACGTTTATGTTCGCACGTCCCGAGGAGGAGATCTTCATCGCCGAAAGTGATATCGGCCATGTGCACTTCTTCCAGCTCGTCCTTCATCTTTTTTTCGGCGAGGAAAGCCTGGAATTGCTCGGGCTCTTATAGTGCCTTAATCAAAGAATCTCTCGCCTCTTTGGATAGCAGAAGGGCGTCGAGAATACTTAGCTGTGAGGGTATCTTCCTCAGGTGTGCCAGAAAGTTGTAATCCACCTTGCTTTTCTTAGGCGGATCCTTGGCTGTCAGCTCTTCGACGGCTTGGTCATCGAGGGTGATATCCTCAGGGATTTTTTCTTTCCCCTTATTTTTTCTATTAGACCCACTGTTCATAGGCCCGAGATTCTTTTCAGGCAGCGTACGATTACACAGCTGAATGTTCTCCCGGGTCTTCATTTCATCCGTTTCGGATGTGGGTTCTTTGAAGAGAGGGCCAAGGGCTATTTCTTCATCAGAATCGCTCCCAAAGGTGAGAACTTGCGATCCCCCAGCGTCGACCATGTGACAGTTGCCGGTAGTTCTTTTGCACTCCTCGGTCGTATTTCTTTGCTCCCGACGAGTTTTGCGTTTCATCCACTTGAAATGTTGTCGGTGAGCAACATACCCCTGCCACCAGTTTTTAAAAGCGTTGCACTCTTCGGTGGGGTGCGCAATCTTTCAATAATATAAGCAGTGGCCAGGATGTATATCCGCTTCATCAGGAGTGTTTCCTTCGAAGGGTGGCAGCTTCATTCCTATCGATATGGCTTTGACGAACTTTTTGCTCGTCTTGAACCTGCTTTTATTTGCGGCAGATGTACTTTGATCTGGTGGGAGTGTTTCGACCCTTTCGTCCAGTTGCCGGCGTTCGGCCTTTTCAAATATGGCCATCTCGCTCTCTCGATCATCTTTGCTTTTAAGAAGAGTTTCGTTCAGGAATGCATCAATCATTTCGTCTGATGGTCTTAGAAGTTCCGGCTCAAGATCCACCCCCAATTTCTTTGCGTCAGGAGCTTCTTCACCGCTTATTAACGAGTGAGAGATCATATGGCAGCTTGCCACATAATCCTCAGGTTCATCCGACGAGTCTTCTCCATTGTCATCATCTCCGTCCTCAAGGACGTGGTTGAGAAATTCTTGGAGTGTGACTGGGGTCCGCGCCTTTTGATTATATTCTTCCAGCGCGTTAATATGTTTTTGCAGTTCCGTGCGCTTGTCATCAGGCTTCACAGGCTTTTTGGTCTTCTTTTTTTTCTTCAAAGATCTTGACGGCTGGGTGTGGGTGCTTTGACTATCACCACCAATTTTTGGCGTCGGGCGCGGCTTCAGCATTCCCTTGATGACTTCGGGTTCTAGCGGACTTTTCCATTTGATCGCCGGGCATGTTTGGAGATCCTTCCGCATTCTTTTTGTTTTGGCTGAAAGAGCGACCTCCCATAGAGATTCTTCTACAAAAGAGCACGATGCCCCTGGTGTGCCCCCCTTTTAAGAGCATGCGGTTGAGGCGGGCTCACTTTCCAATTCTCGGACAGGGCGAATTTGCCCTGTTAGTATTGATCTTCAATCCAGCTTTTAAAGACGAAGCAATCTTCAATTGGATGGCCTATCGCTTGGTGGTAGGAGCAATAATTGGGATTATTAGCCTCACCGGGTTGCAATGGGCGTTTTGGATTCGGAAAATTAATGAGCCTGTTTTGCACCGCCAGCTCGAACAATATTCTCGTTTTGTCCCGGGGAAATGAATAAGGGCACTTTATTTTCTCATTATAGAATCGCCATCTCTCGTCTAGGCGATCAGTTAATTTTGGACCACTGGGCTGCTGTTGAGCATTGGCGACGAAAGTCGCTTTTCCTTTTCCCTTTTCATTTCGAGGTTCCATCTTTAAAGAAGAAGGTCTGTGACCCATCTGGTCCATTTGGGCCAGCTTATCAATCAAGGACTAGAAAGTGGTCAGCTTGAAAAACATCATGAATTGGGAGATGGTCGCTTGAGGGTCAAGAGTGCCCACGAACATGCCCACTGCAAGCGCTTCTTCGATGCGCTGCTCACATTTCGACTACAGATTTCGCCATCGTATTGCGTATTGAACCCATGTCTCGCCTGGCTTCACCCTGGCGTTAATTAGTGCAGTAATCGAAGTACGCTCGCTAGCGCTTGCGAATCTTTGTGTGAACAACAGTTCCATCTCTGCAAATGTCTTGACAGAGTCGTTCGGGAGTTCAGAGTACGATTCGAACGCTGTCTCCGACAAACTGCCGACGAACTGGCGAAGTAGCAGTTTATCATCACCCCCGGTGTTGCCACATAGAGCCCTGAACTGGGCGACATGCTGGTAGGGATTTTCCGTTCCCTTATATACGTGGAATTTGGGGATCGTGTATCCCGGCGAGTACATTATTTGGTCATACCAGCCCGGATAGGGTCGTCCAGTCTTAACGATCTGCCCGGCCATTTCGCTCGCATGATGAGCTCGTATTTGCTGAGCGATGTAATCATCTAGAGCGGCCTTGGAGATGGTATCCTCCTTGGCTGCTAAAAGAGCCAGAGAAGGGTTCGATGTCTCTCCTCTGTCGTCTTCAATGATAATCGGGGGGTCTTCAGCTGGAGGTTCCGGCTGTAACATCATCCCGGCTATGTCTTGGAACAAAAGAGCCATTCGTTTTATGTTGGCCGCCTGTTCCACGGCCTCTTTTTCTTTCCTCTCGAGCATTCTTCGGAGGAATTCGGCATCAGTTTCTTGTTCCTGACACTACTCTGAGGTCTTTGGATTTTCTTTCGGTCCAATGAGTGCGGCCATTGCAGTCAGCATTTCTTGGAGCTTTTGTTGTTGTTGCTCCTCAGCCCTAGTCACTGATCGCGTAAGCGGTCGATGACCTGTAGAGATTCGGCTATCCTCTTTTCCGGATGCCATATATATGGTGTGCACCACCATGCCCCCAGACTTGGGGCGTTTAGATTCAATGTTCTTGCGATTCGCCGCAGACACCGGAATTTTCTCCAGCTTTCTCCTCTTTTGAGCGGTCGAAGTTGAGGGGGCCGTTGCAATGGGCACTCAAACAGCTGTCGCCTTTTTGTGGCTTGACAGGATGGTTCTCTTCTCACTGAACTTTCACCTTTTTCTATCGGCAAGAGTAATCTTGATCAATCACCGATTCCTGCACCTATCGCCAAACTTTGTAAATTTTAGAGGACAACCGCTGAGGGGGCTACTCTAACTTCGCCTTTGGGGCATTCTCCACAGGTGGAGGAGATCTCTTCAGCACGGCAGTCGGAGAGTTTTTGCGCACCCTCCTTAGCGGTTCAAAGCTGTTCCCAGTTGGAACAGCAGCATCGATTTCCACCGTTGGAGCCGATGGAGTCAGTCCAGAAGGAGAGTTGTCCCCAGCCTTCCTTACTCGGCGCCAGTGGCGACGTCGAGCGTGTCGATCCATTGGGATTGTCTCAGCTGTAAGGGTGACTTTCTCATGCCCCCTGTGTTGGTCAGAAGTTGTCGTTGTCAGCCTATCGAAGACTGATGTCCGCTGAATGGGGATAACCAGCCTATCGAAGGCAGACTTCCGAGCAGGGGAAGCAGCCTTGATGATTTCGCCTGGAACAGGAGCTGAAACAGTCAGTCTTGTAAAGACCGACCCTTTGGCAGGAGAAGCCGCCTTGACAACTTCATGAGCAGGAATGGTTATCCGCTTAGGGATAACCCTTTCTCGTATCGCGGGCTCCTTCATGGGCCCAAATGAGCTTTGGCCCAGTCTATCAAAGGCGTTGGAGCTGGACGACCCGTTGAGAGGGACCGCAGTAGTTGTGAGCCGATAAAGACCGAGCTCTTCGGAGCTTCTTGCAATGGTACAGGGGTATTGAAGCTCATCGGTGGGAGCATGTCCCAAAGAATGGCCCAGTGGTGGCTTGAGTTACCTGCTCCACTGGCATTGTGAAAAGGGAGACTGCTTGGGGCCCATAGGTTACACATCCAGATAAGGTGAAACAGGAGTTGCAGTTGCAGCTGGAGCAGTTAGAGGCCATTTCTTTTTTCTGCATGAGAGCAAAACCTAATCTTAGTACCTCGAACCCAAAGGCAACCATATTAAACCGCGATTCGTTCGCGAACACGACACACGAAGTGTAGAGTGGAAAGAGGAAAAGGTCCCACCGGGCGTGCCAGAATCCATTCTCAGCCGAAACACAGAGACGGGGCCGCGTAGGTCCGTCTTGCCTGAATTTGGGGGCAGATGCTAATTGGTGCTGTCCGTCCATCTCTCCGGAGATGCCAAGTTGATTTATGACATAAGGATGCGTTAATCTAATTTTTAGACTAAGATCAACTTAACCATTTGTTAAGAATACGTTAGTCTAATTTTAGACTAAGATCTACTTAACAGGATCATTTAGATCCAACAAAAGAGCATTTGAACTCTATTGTTTTAGTTTAAGGACTTTGCGGTCGATTAGTTTAGGGACATTATGGTCCAACATTAGTTTAAGGACATTACGGTCCAGTTTAAAGACATCATAGTCTGTAAAGGTTAAGGACATCATAGTCCATGGGCTTAAGGACCCCCACAGTCCGAGGTTAAGGACATCATAGTCCATGGGCTTAAGGACCCCACAGTCCGAGGTTAAGAACATCATAGTCCATGAGTTTAAGGACCCCGCAGTCCATGGAATGTTTGGTTATCTGGACCCGTCACCTCTCTGAAGACGTTGAAGGATTACAACGACAAATATCAAAATGGTGAAGAGATGTACCCTTGAACCAAAGTTGATTAGGAAATCCATAGTCCAATTTGGGACTAAAATCAATTAATTAGATTATGAGCACATGGGCTCAGTTAAATCTGAATTGAGGACTTATGGCCAACTTGGGCTAAGTCCAATTAGGTTTAAAATGTTGGACCTTTGTTTGGACTGATGTACATTTGTCTGGGATCAGCCCCCTAGTATTTAGTAATGCTAAACAGGGGTTTAGGGGCTCTGACAACATTTTATCTTTGGCTGGGCACTAACCATTTATTATAGCTTTGGACTTTACTTTGCATGTCATATGAACTGATCAATTTTGAAGTTTAGTCGAAGGGGAGATTTGCCTCTGGAAAACTTTAGCCAATTTGGGCTAAGTTGGTTTGAAAATAGTGTTAAACACTAAAGAATATTTGGCGATCACGTGTTCCCACGTGATGTGCTTAAAACAATGTTAAACACTAGAGGCAAAATGCTCAAAATAGTGTTAAACACTAAAAATGAGGTGGTCACGTGGGGTCGCGTGAGGCGCCTGAGAATTAGGCCAAACCTCCTTTCTTTTACTCTCAAAACCAGCAAATAAGTGTTAAACACTTAGTCTTTGTAATCATCACGTGCGAACACGTGATAGTGCCCATGTATTGGATACTAATTTCTTTGTTTTCCCTCATTTGCCCTTTTAGAAAGGTGTTTGTTAGGGGTCATGTGTGAGCACGTGAGGCATTTTCTCCAAGCTTTTTCTTTCTCATTTTGAGGAGTCTATTTAAGGGGCACGTGGGGGCACGTGACCTAGTCTTGTTCATTCTTTTCTGATCATTAAGGGGGAGGGTCACGTGTTGCCACGTGACCAAGTTGGATACTAATTTCTTTATGTGCATGGAGAGTTTTAAATCCCTTGTTTTTAGAATTAAATTCTTTTATAGGGTTAAACCCTAATTTTATTTAGAGGAATTAAATTCCTATGTGTTTTGAAAGGATGAAATTCTTTAAACTCAACTCTCTCTCTCTCTAAGTTTTAGATCTGCATGGCAGAATCTCCCCGATGAGAATTAAATTCTCAACTTATGGGGAGATCTGCTTCTGCAGATCTTCAACCATGAAGAAGAACTAAGTTCATATTTTAAGGGTTAAACCATGTTTATGTTGGAGGAATTAAATTCCTAAGTATTTGGAGGAATTAAATTCTCTAAACTCAATTCTCCCTCGAAGTTTTGGATTTGCATGGCAGAACCTCCCCGATGAGAATTAAATTCTCAACTTTTGGGGAGATCTGCTTCTGCAGATATTCAACCAAAGAAAGAACTAAGTTCTTATTCAGAAGAGTTAAACTCTTAATTTGAGAATTAAATTCTCTTTTTGTTTTATGGAGCTTAGATCTCTTTCCCTTCCTCATCTAGGGTTTCTTTCTCTTCTGAGGAAATCTTCTTTTTTTCTCTGGAGAATTAAATTCTCTTCTTTTTTCTTTGTCGTTGTATCTCTCCAAAAAAAAGATCCCCTCTCTTCTCTTCTTGGCTCCTATTTATAGGAGAAAGAAAAGAAGCGGTTTGTTTAGTCAATCTTTCATTGAAATATTTTAATTGATTTTGTAACCAGCATGATCTTTTAGATCACTCGGTGAATTTTATTCACTATTAGAATTTTAATCCAAAAGATATTCTGTCTGTTATTCTTAGCAAATTTCAGGAAAATCTTTCCTTATATAGAATCTTTCTATAAATTGGTAATTTTTAATCACCATTTCTTTTTTAATCCAACGGTGCTCCACTTTACAGAGCACAATCTTTTTTGTCTGGAAAGATTTAGAGAAATATTTTTCCAGTTAGGGTTCTCGATTCCCTCTTAATTAGAATTCAATTCTATTAGTTCAAAAGGCTTAAGATCCTATCACGTGTTAGCATGTGATCCAACTATTTGATCATTTAAATAGACTTTAATTCTATTAATTAAAGAGCTTAAGAGCCCATCACGTGTCTGCACGTGACCTTTGGTCACGTGTGGACACGTGATGCCCTATTGGGGTATTCCTTACTGTTTTATTACACTTTTAATTCTCTTCAGTGGGTTTTTAAAGGCCCATCACATGTGGGCACGTGACTCCACTGATTGCTTGTTTGATTAGAATTTAACTCTATTTCAGCAGAATCCCCAGGAAACCATCACGTGTCAGCACGTGATCCCTGGTCACGTGTGGGCACGTGATACCCCATTGGGGTTTTTCCTGATATTTTATAAGGGAACAAGGAGTGCTATGATCTCTTCTGTTTTTTGTGAAAGACTTTGTATTTGTCTTATAGATCTGTGATCTAAAGAGAACTGAGTTCTTCTCCCCAATTTTTATGATAAGATATTATGATCTTTTTTATGAAAGACCTCTATCTTATAGATCTATGATCTAGAAAAAGAACTAAGTTTTTCTTCTTTTATGAGATACTTTTATCTCTCTATTTTATTTACCTTGAAGAAATTCTTCTTCCAAGGGCTTGCTCTTTGTTGGGGTAAAAATTTACACCCCGGTTGACCGAGTCAAGGTCAAGGTCAACCCCCAAGCTAGGTGGGCCCAAGCCCAGGTCAAGCGGGCCCATGCCCAAATCGAGCCCGCGGCCAGCCTCCCCATGCCAACAACAAAATCATGTAATAAATAATTTTTATGTAATTTTTTATGCATGAATGTAAAGAAAATGGGCATAAAGCCAAATTTTTGTAAGCCCATGGCTTATGTGCAAAAAGAAATGGCACATAAGCCATGGGATGGGCAAAATTCCATTTTGCAAAGCCCAAAGGGCTATATGTAAACATGTAAGCCTATATAAAGCAACATTATGATGAATAAAAAATAACAACTTTTCATTCTCTCAAGAAAAAAAAAACCTAGGGTTTGTATTTCTTTCCCTTTTCTGAAGGTCTCAAACCTTATTCTTTCTTTTGAATTAAATCAAGAGTTTTACTCTTCCTTTTCAAAAACAAGATAGTTTTTCACCACCAAACCCACAAAGGGGAACTTGGATCTGTCTTTAGATCCCCAAAAGGAAAGAGTTTGAGATCTCACATCTCTTGATCTTCAAGATCCAGCTAACAGAGGAGGAGGAAGAAGAACCCCTTCCATTAACCGCAAAAACACACTTAGGAGTCCAACTCCACTCAGATTTCTCTTCCGAGAATCTTTTTAGGCTAAAAGCCTCTTTTCCTCGCCGGCGCTCAAGCGCAGAGCGCCCACGTGCCGACACGTGGCGCGCTTGCATAACAGCGCCCTGCGCTCAAGCGCAAAGCACCCACGTGCCGACACGTGGCGCGCTTGCGCTTAAGCGCAAGCGCTCGAGCGCAAGTCGTCCCAGTGCCGACACGTGGCGCGTTTGCGCTCAAGCGCACAGTGCTCGGGCGCAAGTCGCCCCCGTGCCGACACGTGGTGCACTTGCGCTCAAGCGCCCAGCGCTCAGGCGCAAGTCGCCCCCGTGCCGACACGTGGCGCACTTGCGCTCAAGCGCCCAGCGCTGAGGCGCAAGTCGCCCCCGTGCCGACACGTGGCGCGCTTGCGCTACAGCGCTCTGCGCTCAAGCGCAGAGCGCCCACGTGCCGACACGTGGCACGCTAGCGCCTGAGCGCACAGCACCTGGGCGCACAGCGCCCAAGGCGCTGGCCCCACGCATCCTTTGGATGCCTTTTCCCCCTCATTCTTATATATATACACATATGCATACATATATGCACACACATACACCATGACACTGTCCCTGTTAGAAAAAAATTTTGCGAGCCCCCCGATATATCCAAAACCCCTTCAAAACACAACACCGCACATTGAGTTCGCATGACCGGTTTAACCCGTCAATCGAGGTTCCCTCGTTCCAAAGGTGAGGGGTAATTAACGGCAGCTTAGTCCGCGGCTGCCGGAGATTCGAATCCCCACAATCATTAAAACCCAGCCTACCTTAGGCAGGGGGAATCTGTAATGCGCCTGACAAGCGCGCGCGTATTCCCATCTCAATAGGGTGACGAAAAATACCCTACAGATTCTGGCATGCCCGGTGGGACCAATCTCTCCTCCCATATTTCAAGTTAAACGTTCATGCGAACTCAATCAATATACATATCTATATTTATACTAAAATAATGCTTTTTCATGCAGGATTTTCAAGCAATCACCTTTCAACAATGTCTCCGAAGATGAACTCAGTTCCCATCTCATACACGATGAAGATGGACTCCAGAACGGTCCTTCCGGCCAGTCTTGGGCGACAGTGGGAGGAGCCGCTGCTACAGTTCGGCTCTATTCTGTTCGTGCCAGCTAACGCCATTCCAGTTCCTCAAGCTCCAGCAACAGACAGACTGGTCTCGAAAGGCAGGAAACCAAATGTGGTGATCTCGAGGGCGCCCCAACCCAAACGGTCTGAACGACTTTCCTTGGCCCCAGCTGGGGGCAAGGCCATCAACACCAACAAAGCTACAACGCGTCTTGAGCAAGCTCCGGCGGTGCCCCGAACAACTGCTCGATCGGGTGTCTTCTCTAAGCTCCCCGCTAATCGACTCACAATGGCTTCCCAGGAAATGGATGCCCGCCAAGCCCTTAAAGCTGAGAAGCTAAGGCAGAAAAGGCTCAGGTATAGAGCCAACAAAAGGGCTAGGGCTCCTGCTAGGCTGAACCTCATGAGGTTCGAAGAACAGGGTTACCCCGCCGAAAATGAGGAAATGGCTGGGTATGTGGTCCACACTGTCTACATAGTGGGCACGCGCAGCAAGAGCAAGGACGGGGCCACCACATCTCGAATCCAATCTGGCTTGAATGTGGTTGCCGCTTCCCAAGAACAGCCGCCTCCGCTGGGTGATGAAAACCCTCTCGATAAGAATGATAGGCGGAAAGACCCTTCGGTCCATGAGGAGTCGGGCTCGGAAAGTGAAGAAGAGCCGACTTTCCGCTCCAGGACCGCGGAGCAAGAGCTGCTTCAAGAGCTCCGAAAACAGCTCAGAAGCAAAGACAAGGAGATGGCCAAACTTTACTCCAAAATTGACGACTTGACGAACGTCGTCTTGTAGCTCACGACCCGACTTGCCTCCCAGCCGCCCAATCAAGCGCAGGGCTCTGCTCGTGAACCGGGAAACGGTGTCCCAACGCAGCCAACGCCTATTCCCTCAAATCCAAAAGTGGGCGAACCGCATGAAAATCAATCGCATCCTATCTCGGGAAATGTCTTGGCTACCGATGACCGTAGCCCGCTAACTCAAGATCAAATCATGGATTTGGTTGCCAGCAAAGTCAAAACGCTGGTAGCCGAACCTGAAGCGCAAAAAGATGTTAGCAGTAGCGGGAGACCATATCCTGCTCAATATGATCTGGTAGAATTTCCTAGCGGCTATGTCATCCCCAAATTCGAAAGATTCGATGGGACGGGAAATGCGAATCAGCACATCGCCCACTTCAAAACCTCATGCGGGAATACTTGGGGCAACGATGCGCTTCTCCTCCGCCAGTTCGTTAATAGCTTGACCGATATTGCTTTCGACTGGTACGCGAGCATACCGGATGGCTCCATTACTACTTTCGTCCAAATGGAATCTTTGTTTCGACAAAGGTTCATGAGCGTCAGCGATAAGATCACCATTGCCGAGCTCGTAAGGACCAAGCCCAAGAACAACGAAAGCAGCACGGATTTTATAACCCGATGGCGCAATCTCTCCTTCAAATGTGAACCGCCGATAGAGCAGGACCAATCTGTCAGTCTTCTTGTCGGAAATCTCAATAATTGGATGGCCCCATTTCTATGCACCGCGGGCCTTAAAACATTCCAAGAGCTGACCAAAAAGGTCCAAACGTTGGAACGCTCAAAGCCCGAGTCTGCTCAGGACCTTCAGTTCACAAACAGATCGAAACCTTGGAGGGACAACAACCGAAAAGGCGGAAGTTCTAACAGCACCGATTCTCTAAATAAGCAGAGAGCGTGTGGAGCAAAAACTGACCAATCTCGAGAGCCAACTTTGGAGGAAAGAAGAAATAAGGTCTACTTATTCCGAAGGGACAAGGTCCACAAAATTTTTAAAGATGCTCTGAAGAATGGCCTGCGGCTACCAGAACCAAAAAGGCTAAGTGAAGCGAACAGGACTGATCATCCTAACTTCTGCCCATACCACCGAGTGCTGGGGCACACTATTGAAGACTGTTGCATCTTCAAGGATTGGGTCGAGAAACAATATAAGGCGGGAGAAATATCATTGTCTCCGGGCGTGTTAACAAACGATCAAGCTACGACCGCCAATTTCATACAAACGGAGACCAAAGTTCTTCGTGAAACTGATTCTTTCAGACATCTGCCTTTCTCTGAAAACAGTCGACCACCACGTCATTAAAACTGGGAACAATCGACCTCTAAGTCGTTAAACTGGGAATGTAAAAAAAATGTAAATAAACAAAAAATGTGTAAATAAAAGAAAAATAAAGAAAAGCCGAAATGATGGGGCAACTCGCAATAAAAATCAACGAGTAAAAATGAAAATGAAAATAAAGCCGAAATGATGGGGCAACCGCGAATAAATAGCCGAAATGATAGGGCAATCGCGACTTTCGCGATAAGAAAAGCTGAAATGATAAAGCAATCGTGGTAAAACAAAAACGAAAACGAAAAAAAAACACAAAAAACAAACAAAAAAAACAAAACAAAGGCGAATGATGAGTCGCTCCTGATACCATATTCCAGTGCAGCGATGCAGACGCCAACAAGAATTCAAATTCCCAAAACTCTCCCAGCCCTACGGCTAGTCCCCAAATTGACTGCCGTATACAATCCACGGGCTCAAATAATTCTCAGCATACCCATGCCCCACAGCAACCACCAATTACGCGGCTGGTCTCCGCCTTTGGAATTATGCTCCATTGAGAAGACCCACTCATGTGTCCTCACGATACAAGAAGAGATCAAACTTTTGTTGGATCCTTACGACTCACAAAGGAAAAACACACTTAGGAGTCCTCACGACTCCTAAGGAGAAAATACACCTGCGGGATCCTTACGACTCGTAGGGAGAAAATGCTTTTATGGGACCCTCACGGCCCATAAAATTGAAAAGTCTTAGGTGATAGGGATCTAAACCTATCTCCTAAGCCATCGCTTTCCAAATCCCCAAGTGGCGAATGATGAGTCGCTCCTGGTACCATATTCCAGTGCAGCGATGCAGACGCCAACCAAATTCCAAACTCAAATCCCAAATGGCGAATGATGAGTCGCTCCTGGTAACATATTCCAGTGCAGCGATGCAGACGCCAACCAAATTCCAAATCCCATACCCCAACGGCGAATGATGAGTCGCTCCTGGTACCATATTCCAGTGCAGCGATGCAGACGCCAACAAAGTCCCGAAATTTTTTCGGCCCTACGGTCTGGATCATACATCCTGCAAAACCGTATACAATCCACGGGCGTAAAACAAACCCAATCTCTCCCAGGTCTTACCGGTGAGACCACATTCAAAGTCCCACCCAAAAAAAAAATATAAATAAAATAAAATAAAATAAAAATGGTATGTCCACAAGCAAAATGGGCACGGATGAAAACCCGAAAGGGCTCCGTGAGTAAAAACCGCAGGACTACCGGCGAGTTTGTGAAAACCCGAGAGGGCGCAAACTCATAAAAAAGAGATGAAATGCACTCGCAAAGTCCTCTCGACTTTGTGAGGAGAAAATTCCCACGTGAGATCCTTACGACTCATAAGGGAGCAACACACTTAGGAGTCCCCACGACTCCTAAGGAGAAAATAAACCTACGGGACCCTTACGACCCGTAGGAAGAAAATGCTTTGTGAGAACCTTACGACTCACAAAATTGAAAAGCCTTAGGTGATGGGGATCTAAACCTGTCTCCTAAGGCACCAATTCCTAAATCTTTCTGGGGCAAATGATGAGTTGCTCCTGGCATTAATCCAGTGCAGCAATGCAGATGCCGAAAAAAAAAACCAAATCCCAAATCCTCCTGGGGCAAATGATGAGTTGCTCCTGGCATTAGTCCGGTGCAGCAATGCAGATGCTGAAAAAAAACCAATTCCCAAATCCTTCCGGGGCAAATGATGATTCGCTCCTTATACCATATTCCAGTGTAGCGATGCTGATGTCAAACAAATCAAACCAACCAATTCCAACATCGACCTCTGCGTCGGACAACAGACACTCCGTGCTGGGGACAAGTTGATCCGTGACACTCCGTGCCGGGGAAAAGTCGATCCGCGACACTCCGTGCCGGGGACAAGTCGAATAGCGACACTCTGTGCCGGGGAAAAGTCGATCAGCGACACTCCGTGCCGGGGACACGTCAACTAGCGACACTCTACATCGAGGAAACGTCCAACACAGACACTCCGCATCAGGGAAACATCGACAACAGATACTCCGCCTCGGGGAAACGTCAAGCAGACACTCCGTGCCAGGGGCACATCGACAACAGACACTCCGTCTCGGGGATACGTCAACCAGCCGATACTCCGCCTCGGGGAAACGTCAAGCAGACACTCCGTGCCGGGGGCACATCGACAACAGACACTCCGTCTAGGGGATACGTCAACCAGCCGATACTCCGCCTCGGGGAAACATCAAGCAGACACTCCGTGCCGGGGGCACATCGACAACAGACACTCCGTCTCGGGGATACGTCAACCAACCGATACTCCGCCTCGGGGAAACGTCAAGCACACACTCCATGCCGGGGGCACATCGACAACAGACACTCCGTCTAGGGAATACGTCAACCAGCCGATACTCCGCCTCGGGGAAACGTCAAGCAGACACTCCGTGTCGGGGGCACATCGACAACAGACACTCCGTGCCGGGGAAACGTCAACCAGCGACACTCTGCATTGGGGAAACGTCCAACAAGACACTCCGCATCAAGGAAACGTCCGACAGTGACATTCCGTGCCGGGGAAACGTCAAGCAGACACTCCGTACCAGGGACACGTCAACCGGCGACACTCTGCATCGGGGAAACGTCCAACACAGACACTCCGCATCAGGGAAACGTCAACCAGTGACACTCTGCATCGGGGAAACGTCCAACACAGACACTCCGCATCAGGGAAACGTCCGACAGCGACACTCCGTGCCGGGGAAACGTCAAGCAGACACTCCGTGCCGGCGACACGTCAACCAGCGACACTCTTCATCGGGGAAATGTTCAACACAGACACTCCGCATCAGGGAAACGTCAACCAGCGACACACTGCATCGGGGAAACGTCCAACACAGACACTCCGCATCAGGGAAACGTCTGACAGTGACACTCCGTGCCGGTGAAACGTCAAGCAGACACTCCATGCCGGGGACACGTCAACCAGCAACACTCTGCATCGGGGAAACGTCCAACACAGACACTCCGCATCAGGAACACGTCAACCAGCGACACTTTGCATCGGGGAAACGTCCAACACAGACACTCCGCATCAGGGAAACGTCCAACAGCGACACTCCGTGCCGGGGAAACGTCGAGCAGACACTCCGTCTCGGGGACACGTCAACCAGCGACACTCCGTGCCGGGGAAACGTCGAGCAGACACTCCGTCTCGGGGACACGTCAACCAGCGACACTCCGTGCCGGGGAAACGTCAAGCAGACACTCCATGCCGGGGACACGTCTACCAAATCGCTCCGGATCAGAGCGTCGACCGTCCATGTCGTAAAAAGGGTAGTGCATGCTTCCCACAAATCGAGAACCAGATCACTCCGGGCCAGGGAAACGTCTACCACGGACACTCCGTCTCGGAGACACGTCAAGCATCGACCGTCCATATCGTAAAAAGGGCAGTGCATCCCAAAAAAAATGGGAACCAAAGCAAGTCGCCTCCACGCAAAAGAAGATCCATCAATTTCATGCACACGACCCACATGTGCGGTGTGCATTCATTGACGGGGGGCAATTTGTTGGGGTAAAAATTTACACCCCGGTTGACCGAGTCAAAGTCAAGGTCAACCCCCAAGCTAGGTGGGCCCAAGCCCAGGTTAAGCGGGCCCATGCCCAAGTCGAGCCCGCGGCCAGCCTCCCCATGCCAACAACAAAATCATGTAATAAATAATTTTTATGTATTTTTTTATGCATGAATGTAAACAAAATGGGCATAAAGCCAAATTTTTGTAAGCCCATGGCTTATGTGCAAAAAGAAATGGCACATGAGCCATGGGATGGGCAAAATGCCATTTTGCAAAGCCCAAGGGGCTATATGTAAACATGTAAGCCTATATAAGGCAACATTATGATGAATAAAAAATAACAACTTTTCATTTTCTCAAGAAAAAAAAACCTAGGGTTTGTATTTCTTTCCCTTTTCTGAAGGTCTCAAACCTTATTCTTTCTTTTGAATTAAATCAAGAGTTTTACTCTTCCTTTTCAAAAACAAGATAGTTTTTCACCACCAAACCCACAAAGGGGAACTTGGATCTGTCTTTAGATCCCAAAAAGGAGAGATTTTGAGATCTCACATCTCTTGATCTTCAAGATCCAGCTAACAGAGGAGGAAGAAGAAGAACCCCTTCCATTAACCCTAAAAACACACTTAGGAGTCCAACTCCACTCTTATTTCTCTTCCGAGAATCTTTTTAGGCTAAAAGCCTCTTTTCTTCGCCGGCGCTCCAGCGCAGAACGCCCACGTGCCGACACGTGGCGCGCTTGCACAACAGCGCCTTGCGCTCGAGCGCAAAGCGCCCACGTGCCGACACGTGGCGCGCTTGCGCTCAAGCGCAAGCGCTCGAGCGCAAGTCGCCCTAGTGGAGACACGTGGCGCGCTTGCGCTCAAGCGCACAGCGCTCTGGCGCAAGTCGCCCCCGTGCCGACACGTGGCGTACTTGCGCTCGAGCGTCAGGTGCTGAAGCGCAAAGTGCCCACGTGCCGACACGTGGCGCGCTTGCGCTACAGCGCCCTGCGCTCAAGCGCAGAGCGCCCACATGCCGACACGTGGCATGCTAGCGCCTGAGCGCACAGCACCTAGGCGCACAGCACCTAGGCGCACAGCGCCCAAGGCGCTGGCCCCACGCATCCTTTGGATGCCTTTTCCCCCTCATTCTTTTATATATATATATACATATATACATATATATATACACATATGCATACATATGTGCACACACACATCACCACGACACTGTCCCTATTAGAAAAAAATTTCTAACGAGGTGCTACCCCGCACCCTGCAAGGGGGCTGCTAGCCCTCTTGACCCCCAGCCCGCTATCCGGGTAGCGGGACCCCCGTAAAAACTCCGCGGCCCCCCCGATATATCCAAAACCCCTTCAAAACACAACACTGCACATTGAGTTCGCATGACCAGTTTAACCCGTCAATCGGAGGTTCCCTCGCTCCAAAGGCGAGGGGTAATTAACGGCAGCTTAGTCCGCGGCTGCCGGAGATTCGAATCCCCACAATTATTAAACCCCAGCCTACCTTAGGCAGGGGGAATCTGTAATGCGCCTGACAAGCGCGTGCGTATTCCTATCTCAATGGGGTGATGAAAAACACCCTACACTCTTCTCTTTGAAATTTCTCAAAGTTTGGGGAGGGGGGTTCCTCCGTTTTCTTCTTCTTTCAATTTGAGAACTTATGGGGAGGTCTCTCTCCCCAAGACTTGAAGTCTTGAGTCCTTTATATAAGGGAGGCTGATTTGTTGAATCAGTTAGGAAAATCTCTCATTGAAAGATTTCTGATTGATTTGGGGAATGTTTCCCACCGTTGAATTTTTGATCCAAGGGCTTCTGTTTTACAGAAGACGATCTTCTTGTTTTTTAACAAGATTGGGAAAATATTTTCCCATACAGAACTCATTATGTATCTTGGTGATTTTTAATCACCATTGGATCTTTGATCCAAGGGTGCTCTGGTTTACAGAGCACAATCTTTCCTGTTTGGAAAGATTTGAGGAGTATTTCCTCAACAGAATTTTATTATGAATTTTGATGATTTATCATCTTAGTTGGATTTTTGATCCAACGGTGGAGAACATTTAGTTCTGGCGCCATCATTCTCGTGTTTTGCACGTGAGGTGCTGTCACAGAGTCTTTGACTCTTAGCGCTCAGCGCTCTCGTGCTTTGCACGTGATGCACTGCCTTAGAGTCTTTGACTCTTAGCGCTTGACGCTCTCGTGCTTTGCACATGATGCGCTGCCTCAGAGTCTTTGACTCTTTAGCGCTGGCGCTCAGCGCTCTCGTGCTTTGCATGTGAGGCGCTGCCTCAGAGTCTTTAACTCTTTAGCGCTGGCGCTCGGCGCTTTCGTGCTTTGCACGTGATGCGCTGCCTCAGAGTCTTTGACTCATGGCGCTGGCGCTCTTGGCGCTCAGCGCTCTCGTGCTTTGCACGTGAAGCGCTTCCTCATTACTGAATGTGTCTTTTCACCTTCCTTCTCCGCTTTTCCTGAGTCAAACTTCTTTTTCTCAGAGCTTGGAAATAGTTCCATAATTCACAACATTTTCTGTGGCCAGACTTAATTGTCTCCCTTCATAATCTGAAGCAATACTTCTTTTCTCTCTCATTTTCAGAGAATCATTTTGACAGAGAAGAGCTATGGCTTGTAATCGCCCACATGCTCGCCGTCAGCCATGGGAGATGCCCATTGAAAAAATTGTACCTCGTTTTGCTGCGCGCTTGGTGAACCCCACTCTTACGGATGACCAATGCGACACGGTACTGCACGAGCTCTTGACTCGTATAGGATCTCCTCTTCCCATCGGCTCCATTTAGCTCCTGATGGTTTTCTTGTCTGTGATCGATGATATCCTCCCTCCTCCGGCGGAGATGACTCCGGCAATGCTCGACGCCGCGGAAGACAAGATCGAGTGCTTCCACGAGACACTTCTGATCACCACGGCTCTGAGGGATCGCTCTGTTCGGCTGCTAAGCCAGATACGTGCTTAGCGGGTCGTCATGTGTAACAACTCCAATTTTAGTGTACAAAAATTTGTTTAAAAATTAATGTATGCTTGGGGTATTTGTATTTTCTGTGAATACCATAAATATTTGTTTTGCTAATTAATTACAAGAAAGAGCTTGTAGCTCATTGGTAATACCTTGCACTGCCGAACCAAGCCACCAGAGTCCAAATCCCATACCCCACATTATTTTTAATATTGTTTTATTTTGGATTTTTAGAATACCAACAATTTACATGTGTATATCTCATAAAAACCCCACTACACCCTGAAAAGTAACTGTGCCAGAGGGTTATTGGACCGTCGGGGGGGATTCCGACCGCCGGAATCAGCCAACTCGGCTGGCGGACCAGCCGACTCGGGCCGCCGCCGCCGGCCGGACTTGGCCGAACCGCCGAGTCACCAACTGGAAAAGTTTGGCTTTTGGTATTCCCTGCACACCTGTATGGTTTAAATCCCTAGACCAGTAACAGAGACACTTTTAAATCCCAATTACTCCATTTTTAGTACATTTATCACATTTTTTCATTTTAACCTTTCACCTACCCTAACCCTATAAATACAACCCCTAAACACTACCCCCTCACTCCAAAATTCTGAACAAAACTCTCAAGAATTTTCCTAGAACCCTAGTGTACTTTGGAAGAAGCGAAAGGCGAAACTCCGGCGATTTTTTCGGCGACAACCCTACGAGAACCCGACGACGAAACGACGCACCGGAAGCTACGTCCACTCCCTCTCCCTCTCCTCTTTAAGCTAAACCCGTAAGTCCCACCTCCCTCTCTCCTTTGCTACTCTAAAAACATATTTTAATAAAACCCTACGGAATCGGAATCAAACCGATTTCCGACTCGGTTTCTTTCTAAAAATCTCACTTTTCTTAAACACAACCCTATTAAACCATTATATGTTGACGATTAATCATTAACAAATATGTTGAACAAGTTTCATGACAATCTATATCATTTTGTAACTTTTATCGCTCTTTTTCAGTAAAATACCATGTAGTTTCATTTTGATATTAAATCATCACAATCTTGCTATACCTTTAAGTTAGATCATGAGGTAATGACCTACCTCCTCACAACACTCATATGCAATATAACACAATACTTTTCGGAAACATAGAATACGGGAAAACGAAACATTTCAAATAAATACCATGAATTAATAAAACCGTTTTCTAAAGGATTAAGTATTTTTATAAATCTTTGCAAAGTGCCGTAAGGAGCATTCAGTCCTGGGCTTAGTAGTGCGAGATAATCACACATCCCTGGGCTTAGTAGTGCGAGATACAGACCTCCGCAAGGAGCATTCGGTCTCGAGAGATTTAAAATACGAAAATCTTAAGAAAATGAGATTTCTAGAAATATAATATATATTAAAAGTTATTTTTATATAAATATATATATATATATGTATGTATGTATGTAATATTAAAATATCTATTTTGTAATAATATAAATATTCCAATTTTTTTTCAAAAATCACAAGAATCACTTTACATTAAAATACCAAGAATTCCATACAAGTACAATATTACAATTTAATATTATATATTATGAAAAATTAGGTTATTCTCACTAGAAATGTCATAAATATAAAATCTACAATTATTACAATTCTAAAGACGATAATTAAACACTTGGGGTGTATTTTGAAAATTATATAAAAGTATTTTTACATAAAACCCCTTCAAGTTCTATAAATTACCCTAAGGACCCTAGTAAACATAGATTTAAGCGGGACCAATCTCTTGAGCCTCAGGGAGCCGGATAAGTGGGTGCTTGCCTATTTAAGCTAGATAACTTAACAACGGTGTTATCAACACGGTAATCGTCTTTGAAAAAGAAACAAATCATGCCGCCCATGTGCAGCGGTTACCGATAACATCAAAACAATCAGGACTTCAATTTCTTTTCTAATTGTCTGACTCAGACTGATTCTCATTATAATAATCTGACTTGAATATGATTCAAGTATGAAATTACAAAATTACAATTCAACATGAATCTATGAATCCAAATATTCAATCTATTCAATTTATATTGACCGAACCAAACCATGGATATACTTCCATTTACATGATTCTCCAGTTACATCCATGATTCTACAGTACATCCATTTTACTTATATCATGATTTTGGCAAGCCACCCAATTATACAATCTATACAGTTTACAATACAAGACAATACAATACAACTATACAACAATACATCTCGGGGTTTAAGGGGTAGATTGGTACGGAAGGTGTTAGAAATGGCACGAGACAGTAAGATTTAATATACCTAATCTGAATCCAGTTGCTGTTGTACCGTGGCATAAACGGTTCCTTGTACTACACTTGCCTCTAGTCTCTGGTATATAGAGACTCCTCTCGTATACACTGGCATTCTTCTATAACAAACTACAAACAACAGCGTTAACACTAAAAAAATATAATACAACTTTAAAAGCTATCTTCTCTTTCTGTCTATTCTATTTCTCCCTTATTGTTGGGACTTACCGAGCGATTTGTTCGCTGACGACATTCTCTTTTTTTCTTCTTTGAATGCCGTCAAGTGATCTAGACACTCCGGAGTCGAGCCCACTAGTGAAGACTTAGACCACTTCATTGAAGACCCAGAGTTTAGTTCATTGTACACTTTTCTTTCAGTACTTTTCCTTTTCTGTTATGCCACTGTTTAGGTATTACTTTCATTCAGTTGTATTTACTTTTCTATGCATTGTACAGAAAGAATGTGAATAAATAAAGTTGTTTTATTATATCTTGTCTCTTGTGCATTTATTCTTATATTGCTTAGATACACTTAGCGTATTTACTTCAGAGTAAATATGTAGCGGTCTCGTCGCGTCTTCTGCCCGTACACCGGGAAGCAGGGCGTGACATCATGTCTGCCTTTGCTGATGGGTGCGGTGCTGACCTATGGGTAGCTACTCTTCGTGAAGATCGCTGCTTTGTCATGGTGGAGAAGGAAGAGAGAGAGAGTTGGATAATTTTATCCATAGTTTTGTAAATCCCTGTACTTTCAATCCCGTATTTGGTGATCTATTTCCTGTACAATAAAATGTTCAATTAAATACTTTGTTTTTGTTGTTGAACACCTGTTCTTCCCCTGATATGTGCATGTGCGTATATGAATGAGCCTGGTTTCACACATATCTGTAAACGAAACTTAAGCCGGAATAAACAGGAACAAATAGCTCTTGACCGAAGATTTTGGCGGGAACAACCCCTACAATAGACCGGCGAGATCCCCTCTAGGGCCGCACCGACGGGCCTTCATTGGTAAAACTCCCCCGTGCTTTGCACACAACACCTCTTGGCCCACCCCACTACCCATGTTCTGTTTGTTTTCTCTGCAATTATCTAGAGAATTAAAATTCAGCATTAATCCAATTTTTAATACATTTTAATTCAATTTTTCAATTCCAAAACCCTAATTCCACACTATAAATACAACTCCATATCCTGGCCTCTTTTCATTCTGAAATCTATTGTCAAAATTCTCAAATTTTTCTAAGTCCTAGAAGAGTACAAGTGGAGTTAGCTCAAGAACGACTTCCGGCGAGGATTCGAGACAATTCCGGCGACCCCGCGACTCCACGAAGTTATCTTTCTCATCCTATACCTCCCCTCTCTCATTTTAACTCACAAGTCCCATCTCTCTTTCTCTTTTCCTATCTTAAAATGATCTCTTTTCAAAATCATGTCGGTAAGTAGAGTTATACTAACATTCATTTCTAAAACTTTTCAAATTCAATTTTTCCTAAGAACCACTCATCCATATCATTATACCTTGCTTGATAATCATTAACTGATATTTAGAAACAAGTTTCTTTTAAACCTACATGTAAACCAATTTTAATTAAGCTTTTATGTTTAAATACCATAAACTTTACACACGACATATTTTAATCATTTTTTTATATCACCTTTAGAAAACCTCACGAGATAATGACCTACCTCTCACATACACACATCTTGATATAACACGATTCTCTTGAACAATATTTTTAGGACAAATTCGTCTTTTCATCAAAATACCTTAAATTATTAAAAACCGGATTTCTTTAAATTGTGTTATTTAAAATTCCTTGCGATTGTGCCCCTGCAACCCACTTTTGGGGAATCTGAATCGGATGGTGCGGGTTATTGCACATCCATCAGACTAGTAGGGCGAGATGCAGACCTTCTCACGGAACATACGATCTCGATGGAATTTTAATACAATTTTTAAGAAAAACGAGAATTTCTATTTAATAATAAAAATTAATTTTTAATAATTATATAAATATTATCAAACCGTCTATTTTAATATATAATAAAAATTCCATGTTTTCTAAAATATAAAGAATGACAAGTTTCATGATAATACCATCAAGAATCAATAAAAGTCAAACTTTACACTAAAATACCTTGAACTATTCAAACTATATATATATTCACTAAAATATTTTATTCTCCAAAATTCGCATCCATGACAACTCTAAAGAATATAAATAAATACTTGAGCATATTTCGTCATTAATGGGGAATCCCGCCTATCATGCGGGCGTAACGTCAGGGACATAACGGCCGGCGTGAATCTCGCGCCCGCTTGCCAATTGCTGCCACTATATAAACCCTTCTCCTAGACGACTCAGATAAGCCAATTTAACCTCAATAGGCCGTTACTCTACCAAAATAGCCCGTCTAACTTGATCGTCGGAAGGTCTTCGGTGACACAACCATCCCGAGACTTCCTTGCAGGTATCTCGGCCTCAACCACATAAAACCCATTGAGATCCACACGTTTCAGGAGGCAACCCTCTAACTCAATCTCATCCATCAGCGCTCGCGCAGATCAACGAAAGGTTGAAGGAGATCCAGAGATCCATAAGAAACATTAGCTTGGTAACCGACGATGATATCATTTAATCTTATTGCATCTTTGATTTTCATGGTTCTTAAAACCATGTACTAAAGACATGTTTAGAAATCCTTTTATTTCTTTTCAAACAATTTTAAGGAAAAATCATACTGGCTACATCTTCGGCTGTATTGTAACCATACATTATCTATTAGATGCAGAATCTTTCCTGCAATTGGTTGCATTAGTCAATTTATAGTATATCCGAGAAATCTGAGAGGTAAAAGTTAAGTGCATCTATTTTCCTTTGCCGTTGAGCTTACCATTAACCATGCAATAAAAGGTTCATTTTTACATTAGTTCAAGTCATTTCTTAACTGATACTAATTTTTGTTACAAGACTTGTACGTTTTTGCCTTCCCTCTCTTATCCAAAGGACATGTAATATCCGAGACAAGAATTGATAGTTATTATATTTATCTAGTATGTTGAGGTGAAATCGTCAACCATAACCGTAAGCTGAGTGATTTACCCTCCTCGTCCAAACATAAAAATAGAAAAAACATAGGAAAAATAGAAATGAAATGGCCTCAAAGTAAAAAAACCTTCCAACAATTGATCTTTGATTGCATTTAATAAATTACCAAGGGGCTGTTTGGTTGCAAAATTATGAAATTTGGATTCCAAAACAATACAGTTTAAAATTTCTGGATTTGGTAATTTGTTGTTTGGTTGGTATTGGATTCCTAATATTGGATTTGTAGATCCTTATAATTTTTGTTTGGTTGGTGAAAAGAAATTGGGATTTGGATTTGAGGATTTTAAAGAGAGATAGAAAGAGAGATGATCATTAAATAAATAAAGTGTCCGGGTCTCATCCAAAAGTATAATGAATAGTGCTAAATCCTTGCAGATTCTCCAAATTATTTTGGATTGAAGGATTCTTGTTTTGTGGTGGGCCCTTCATGAAAAATAAAAGAATCTTAAAAATCCAAATTTCACAACCAAACACAAAATTATGGAATTCTCTCGATTTTTTGGATTCCTCTTTCCAGTTCCAGTTCTTTGGTAATCCTCCAAGCAAACATGCCTAGTTAAAAGAAATTTACCATCAAACAAATGTAAATTGCCACTTCATGACGTGTTTGGTTGCAGGATTCTTGAAGATTTGGATTGTGGAATCCAAGAATTCCATAATTTTTTTTTGGTTGGAGGATTTGGATATGTAGGATTTCTTTGTTTTTTATGGGGGTCCACCACAAAACGAGGATTCATGAATCTTAAATTTTTTTAAGAATTTGCAAGAATTTGACACTATTCATTGTACTTTTAGATGGGACGGTGTACTTTATTTATTTAACAACCCTCTCTCTATCTATCTCTCTAAAATTCTCAAATCTAAATCCCACTTTCTTTTCACCAACGAAACAAAGATTATAAGTATCTACAAATTCAATATTAGAAATCCAAAACCTACCAAACAACAAATTACCAACTCAATTCAAATGTGCTATTTTGGAATCTAAATTTCATAATCTTGCAACCAAACATGGCCTTAATCTCTCTCAATTTCCCCCAAAATAAAAAATAAATCCCTCCGTCGTTTCACCATTCTCCACCATCCCCACTCGCTATTATCCATCTCCCCCTTCGCTTTTTCAGCCGTTTTCAAGGGAGCTTAATCTTAATCTCAATCTTTTAAGGTTTAATCGCAATTGAATCCCAACATCAAAGACGAGGAATGAGGGCGCCAATTGGGGTTTTTGACGACGATTCCCACTGAATCACGATAAGGTACACTCCGTCAACTTCAATTTTGAAAGATTTCCACATCACATGATATAATTGCAATCATCAGGTAAAGAAACTTGTAATTTTTTTACCTAACAAGTGTGAGCCTCAATGTCGATCTAGATACCGTTTGCAAGAATTGGAGGAAAAGTAGGAAGATTTGTGAAGAAAATCAGAAGTTAACACTCGGTTAAAGATTTGGATCATTACCAATATTGCCACTTTCAATTAAAGCTATTTTGAAAAGAAACTTTTTATACCATTAGGTATATGAAGCCACATCTCCCGTGAGTTTTGTTGTCGGTGGTTTGATGAGATTTAGATCGACAGTATGTTGTGGGAGTTGGAGCCCATATTTCCATAGAAAAGCCCTTAGCTAAGCTTTCTGTTTTACTGGAAAAAGAAAAGAATTCTGAATTTTTATGTGATAACCATTCTATACAAGTTGAAGAGAGGTTTGAACTTCTTTCAAAACCAAAACTTCAGCATGCCGATATGTAATGCCGAATGCCCTACTTTTCCAAAGCATATTGGGCGATTTAAGTTGCACCTGTGCAAACCCTTTAGGTAGTTTCTGTTGTTCACACTTCTTCTCGAGCTTTATATGCGATGTTTAGTATTTATCTATTTTTGCTTAAAGTTTTAGATCACAGTGTTCTGATATATATCTCTATGTATCATCCTCTAGTATATTGATTCACCAGATGAAAGATAGAGGGGTGATATTGCAAGGGGAACATGCAAACTAAGGGAGATAAGCTAAAATGCTACTCATCCGAAAATTCCTTTCTCAAGGAGATGAGCTCTAAGCCGAGTTCTTCACCAAGAAACAAGAATCTTCTCAAAATTTCGAAAAAGCTATCCAATTCAAAATTACATTCCCGTACAATGAGAATAGAAACAAAGAACAAGCCACTTGGCAAATCCATCAAAAGTCGAAAACTCTCTGATAGTAGTTGTGCTAGATCTCAATCTTCTTTAAAGCTTGAGGGTAACAAAACTTCTTGTTTGGACGTTAAAAAGAATCGGAAGAATGACTCATGTGACATTGCAATCAAAAGAAAGGAGAGGAGGAAAAGGCATAAGAGGAAGAAAAAGAAGAACAACATTGAGCAAGATGAAGCTGTTTGTCTGCAAAGAAGAGCAAGGAATCTGCTTATCAAAATGAAACTGGAGCTCAACTTCGTTGAAGCTTACTCAGCAGATGGTTGGAAGGGCCAAAGGTATGTATATTTTAACATTAAGATGATAGATGCCATGAATAAAAGGGCATGAAATTAGTGTTTATCCAGACCATTAACGACCAGTATTCCGAAAACACTGTCGCCATGTTTAATAGAGAATCTGTTGTTATTTCTGTTAGTTTGAGACACTTTCTTTAACACACTTACTTCTAAACTGTCATACAGTAAATTTCACCTAAGATACTCTTAACCGTAGCTGTTTTTCATGAAAATATCTCAAAGCGTTTTTTTTACAGTAAACTCTCTTAAAGTTTGGTCCTTAGAGACTTTTCTTCACTAAAATACCTTAAATGCAGCACCTTAAGGTATCTTGCTATAATACAAATATTTAAGGTGGCACAGTGAAAACTAAGGATGGTTATAAACATTTCAGTTAAATTTACCCAATGTTATAATGTCTTTATTGTTACATACATTCTGTGTTCTCAGGAGAAACCTCTTAGTTGTAGTTGGGTTTGTTCACTGTCTTATGCACCTTACTCTTCTTGATTGAATCTTTGGTATCTTTTCAGTATTTACAAATAAACTTGTTGTACTTTCTTTGTCATGTGTTTGTGTTAGTTTAGGAATGTGATCAAATGTTCATTTTGATAGTGCCGTCTAATCATTGCCATGGGGGAGTCTAGACGATGCCTATACATTAAAGGTTTAATTTTTTTTATTGACAGCAAGGAAAAAATCAAGCCGGAAAATGAGTTGCAGAGGGCTGGGAAGCAAATATTGAAATGTAAACTTGGTATTCGAGCTACAATTCGCCAGCTGGACTTGCTCAGCGCTGAAGATTGCATTGCAGACGGTGTTATAGATCCAGATGGATCTGTTTTCCATGAACATGTATGTATGTACGGGCCACCATTTTGGTGCCTTTAATTTCAATTTTTGGATAGAACTACAAGCAACAAACTAACAATTTTTTATATTCAATTGTTAGATCTTCTGTGCAAAATGTAAATTGCGTGAAGCTTTTCCAGATAATGACATCATATTATGTGATGGGAACTGCAATTGTGCTTTCCACCAGAAGTGTCTTGAGCCTCCATCAGAGAATAGTACGTCTACTTTGCCTTCCATGCCTCCTCTCACTTCTAATTCTTGTGAGAACTTAGAACGTAAGGGTTTCAGTTGAATCCTAAGAAGTTTAGGTCCTAGTATATAAATTCTAGCAGGGACTTTAAGTGTCTTGTCCTGCTTCTTTTTTCTTATCTTTTTTTCCTTTACCAAGAAAGTGATCTAGACTGTGCTGCACATTTACGTGATCCTTATTGGTATTAAAAGTTTTTGTCATGATTTATCTGCTCTGGAGGCTTGACTTCATATGGGATCCATGAGTTAGTGATGCTATATCACTTTCTTGCCGTTATACCACTTTTATAGCTTGCCAACGCTTCGGTCATGATCGCATTTTATCTCTTCCTTTCTATTGTTGTTGTTGATGCTGTTGCTGCTATAATGTAATGAAGAAGTTTCCCTTTCTCCTGGAAAGGGGCACATATCAGGCAGTTGATATAATGACAAGTAACATTCTTTATGGAACTGATCGTAGTCTCGTCTCAGTTCCTCCTGCAGATCAAGGTTGGCTTTGCAAAATTTGCGAGTGTAAGTTGGATATCCTGGAAGCTATAAATGCACATATAGGTACCAGCTTCACTGTGAACAATAGCTGGGAGGTTGGTACGTCGTAATGAATGCAATTAGTCAGATATCTTTTAACATGAAGTTATATGAAACGTTAAAGCATCCAGTGATATTGCTCCTACATTTTATTCAATAGGATATTTTCAAGGAAGAAACTACTGGACCTTGTATTGAAAAGACATCTCTTAAACCTGATGAAGACTGGCCTTCTGAAGATTCTAATGACGAAGATTACGATCCAGAGCTAGTAGAAGATAGCAACAGCAGAACTGTTATTGAAGAGAGCATGTGTGATGGTGACCGCAGTTCGTGCAGCTTGTATTGCTCATCTGACGAACTGAGCTCTTTTTCAAATATATCCAATCATCATAAGTCAGATGTCAGAAGTAAAAGAAAGAAAGAGTATCAACATGTCAGTTCTGCCATTAGCATCGATTCTGATGGATTTGGTGATTGCGAAATTCCAAGCTACTGCAGGGAGCGAAAACATGTAGACTATCAGAAACTTCATGATGTAAGTAACATGAAATATTTGCTTGTCAAGTCTAATTCATTCTGTTTCCTCAGTAGTTTTTTTTCTCATTAATACCTGTATTCCTAATTTTTATTCCACGCATTTTGATTACCATGTATAGATAAATACAGCTTGCAGATGAACTTGAAGGAATTCATATTTCTGTTTGCTATTTTGTATGTTTGTGAGTATTTCTCGGTATTTGGAACAGTATAGGATGAACAATTATCATCTTTATTTTCCTTTATGATTGATATCAATATCTGGAAAGATCATCCACGAGATGCCGATTCACACTCATTATCTTATTAGCATGGAAACGTTGAAAAGACTGTAGGTGAATGAGATGCCTAGAGTTAAATGTTATTTTATTAGCACCTCTATTATCTACTGACATTATTATCCTTGGTTAGCATTTCCAGAAAGATGATAACATCTCCCGTCATGTTTTCTTATTAGGAAATGTTTGGGAAGGACTTTAAAGACAATGAGCAGCAGAGTGATGATGAAGATTGGGGCCCTCAAAGAAGGAAGCGGAGAAGAAGAGAATTGGATGCAGACTCTATGGATTGTGGGGATGAGGATGGATGTTCTAACATGATGGTGCATGAAAATGTCTCACATGAAAGGAGGAAGCTTTTCAGGATTCCCCATGATGCAGTTGAAGTAATCTCCCTTTACTCCTGAGGATTTTTTTTCTCTGTAATTGCATTCTTTCCATTACTTTAATGTTATGATTTCATTTTTCTTTTTCATCAGAGTGGAGGAGATGGCACCCTCATGTATCATCTCAGTAGGCTTAAATTTGATTGTATTGCTGGGATCTACCTACAGTTTATATATCGAGGGAATCTATAATATATGTTGTGCGAAGTGTTAAAATGTGCTCAATAAGAAGTTGGAGATCCCTCCCATAGAAGATAAAATGCGTGAGAACCAAATGAGATGATTTAGATATGTGTAGTGGAGACCAATAAATGCTCTGGTTAGGCGAAATGGCATAGTTGTAGCTAATGGTGCAACCAAGATAGGGGTAGACCTAAGCGAATAAGGATATTGGCAGTTAAAAATGATAAGTTATTTGTTAATGTGCCCGAGGAGACGGTCTTAACAAAGCAGAATGGAACAACCAGATTTATATAGCCAACCTAAAAATTTGGGATAAAGCTTGTCATTGTTGTCATAATGGTCATTAAAGCACCAACGATGTCAGGACACATGATAGTACACAATGCATTCACACTAAGGACGCGGTCAACCATGTCTATGCCAGTAATTTAACAAACAATTTCTAGTTTTTAAAATTAATTATGTATAATTATCTTCACTTTCGGATGACTGTATGCAGGAAGACCATACTCTTTATTTTCCACTATCATTCCCCAAATAAATTTACGGTGCTCACTTCTAATATTTAAATATATTACATTTATTGTCGTTTTATGTAGGTCATAATCATGATCTCTTTTGTTGGTTATGGATTAGTCTTCAGTGCCTACTTTTTATTTTTTATTTTTTATTTATACCATTGAAGTTTTTGAACTTTTTTTTAAAATACTGTAGTAATTACTGTGCCCTATCTTTGTTCTTGCATAGAAGCTTCGCCAAGTATTTGCCAAGAATGAACTTCCTTCTAGGGCTATCAAGGAGAACCTTGCTGCAGACTTGGGTATTTCAGCTGAGAAGGTACACAGTTTTCCCCCCTTCTACCGGCCCATCTTCTACAATTAAACCGAATCCTTTTCACTTACTCTTTGGTTACCTTATATACTTTTATTACCTCTAGGACTATATAATGTTGAAAACACGGGCTGTATATAATTGGGAAGGAATACAAGCATTTCTTCTCATTTCTTAGCCAGCTCAACCTCTACACCAGCATAATTGTATATAGCACTTAATATTTCGCCTTGCTTATCCAGAATCCATAGTCGATTTTGATTGTTGAAAATCCTGAACGATAATACATTTGGGTGTTTATAATTAAAAAAGAACCAAATGATATTGTTATGTACACACACTACTCTTTCCTCCAATCAGAGCAAAACTCTGTTCAAATTTCAAATTTTGAAATGAAACAGCGCTTCATAACAGCGCCAACGCTGAGAGTCAAAGACTCTGAGGCAGCGCTCACGTGCAAAGCACATGAGCGCTAGCTCTAAATGCGCTGCAGCGCACCACGTGCAAAGCGCGTAAGCGCTAGCGCTAAGTGCGCTGCACTCTAAGCAGCGCACTACGTGCAAAGCACAAGAGCGCTAGCGCTGTAACTAAATGTTCCCAACCGTTGGATTAAAGATTCCAACGAACATGATTAAAAATCATCAGTTGACCAGAATAAAATCCTGTTGAGAAAACATTCTTCAAAGTCTTTCCAAACAAAAAGATTTTGCTCTGTAAATCAGAGCACCGTCGGATCAAATGATCCAATGGTGATTAAAAATCACTAAAATACAGAATAAATTCTGTTTGGGGAAAAATTTCCCAATCTTGTTAAAAACAAGAAGATTGCCTTCTGTAAATCAGAAGCCTTTGGATTAAAAATCCAACGGGAGAAATATGCTCAAATCAATTAGAGAAAAGATCTCCTTAACCGATTGAACAAATCAGCCTTCACTATATAAAGGCCCCAAGACTTCAAGTCTCTCAGAGAGGAACCCCCCATAAACTTTGAAAACTTTCAAACACAGAGCAAGCTCTCGAAAGAAAAAGAATTTCTTCAAGGTAAATAAACAGAGATATGAAATCATCTCATATTAAAAGAACAATTTACTTCTAAGATTATAGATCTATAAGACAAACTGTCTTGCACAAAAGAGAGCATAACATCTCATTATAAAAGGGGGGAGAATAATTCAATTCTCTTAGCATCACAGATCCAAAAAGGCAAAACCTTTCACCAAAAACATAGGAGATTGAAACATCTCCTATAAAACAAGAACTTTGTTCTTAGATCCATGAGACAAAGTCTCTTATAAAAGAGAATTTAATTCTCAGGGAGCATAGTTGTCTAAAAGGAGCCCCTAGCGCTCTAATTAAAGGGCCTCAGCGCTCCAAGTTTAGCGCACAGCGCTGTAGAGCCTTAGCGCTCCTAATTTAAAAGAGCCTTAGCGCTCTAAATTAAAATAAGCGCATCAACGCTCCAAAATTAACGTATAGCGTTGCAGAGCCTTAGCGCTCCAAACTTCACCAGAAGCGCAATGCGCTCATTGACTGGCGCTCAGCGCCAAGCGCGCCACTTGCTCCTTCCGTATGCGCTACTTCACCAGAAACGCAATGCGCTCATTGACTGGCGCACAGCGCCAAGCGCGCCACGTGCTCCTCACGTGTGCGCCACTTCACCAGAAGCGCAATGCGCTCATTGTCTAGCGCACATCGCCAAGCGCGCCACGTGCTTCTCACGTGTGCGCTAAATGAACATAAACTGTTCTATAAAAAAGGGCCCCAGAGCTATAATGAGTGCTCAGTACTCAATAAAAGACAAACAATTGTCAGAAACCAATCCAATGCTCAGTATTGTTAAATGTTTAACATTTTAACTGAATGGGCCGAGCCCAAAGTGGCTACAGAACTCTCATTCAGATTAATTGAGCCCATATACTCATAAATCTTTGATCTTAGTCCCAAATTGGACTACAGATCTCCCAACCAATATTGGTTCAAGGGTATATCTCTTCACTCCTCCGATATGTGTCGTTGTAATCCTTCAACGTCTTCAGAGAGGTGACGGATCCCGACAACGAGACATTCTATAGACTGCGGGGTCCTTAAACTCATGGACTATGATGTCCTTAAACTTTACAGACTATGACGTCTCTAAACTGTCACGGACTGTGGGGTCTTTAAACTCATGGACTATGATGTCCTTAAACTTTACAGACTATGACGTCTTTAAACTGGACCGCAATGTCCCTAAATTAAACAATAGAGTCCAAATGCTCTTTTGTTGGATCTAAATGATCCTGTTAAGTTGATCTTAGTCTAAAATTAGACCAACGTATTCTTAACAAATTGTTAAGTTGATCTTAGTCTAAAATTAGACTAACGTATCATTAACAAACGTTTAAGTTGATTTTAGTCTCAAATAAGACTAACGTATTCTTAAACCAAAACCAAAACCCAAATTTAAGAAAACACGGATTTAGACTAAATCACGCCCTACGGGCGACGACACAAATTAGTCTCCGTATACAATCCACGGGCAACCAAAAACAAAACAAACACAACGCGACACGAAGTGACCATCTGGAGAAGAAGAAAGTGGTTACCGCGATGCGGTTGCGTAATTAACTGCAGAGGTTTGCGCCTGCAGGTAAGAGCGTCCCCACAATCAAAATCCCTCAATAAGGGGGAATCTGACGAAGTCTGCTACAACGGCCGCATCCATTTAAACCTTCGATAAATGGTGCTATAAATCAACTTGGTATCTTTGGAGAGGTGGACGGATAGCACCAAATAGCATCTGCCCTTGAAATTCAGGCAAAACGAACCTACGCGGTTTCGTCTCTGTATTTGGCGGAGAACAACTACCAAGGACCCCATGCAGTGCTCGGCAAGAAAATCATATTAATTTAAAAGTTTATCATTCTACGATATGTAAATTGTAACATCTCATATTTATGAACTTTATTTGTAAAATATACGAAGGATTAACTTGCAAATACTTAAGCATTTTTTTAGTTTTTCAATATTTTCCTTGTTATGGCCATACAAAATTAATTTTTTAATGTTTCTTATAATATATAGTACACGAGAATCACGAAATGTACAAAATTCCCAAAAAATTTCCTCAAATTTTCAACACTTTGCAAGTTTGCATGTTATATAGCACACAAATATGACAATTTAAAAAATCCTAGATTTTTTGTTTTCTTCAGTTTTCCAATATTTTGATTGATATAGGTACAAGAAATTCATGAAATTTTCAAAAATAAAATATTTTTTGTTTTCATCATTTTTTCAATATTTTTCCATGATATAACATATGAAAATCACAATTTTTAGTGTTCTTCCATTTTTCAATATTATGCTTTTTATGTATAGCACACGAAAATCATGAAAATTTTCAAAAATTGATTTTTTCTTTGATTTTTAAAATATTTTGCATGCTATAACACATCAGAATCGCGAAATTTATAAAAATCTCGAAATTATTTGTTTTTTAAATTTACAACATTGTGCATACTATCACACGAAAATTACATAATTTTAAAAAATCTCAAACTTTTCTGTTTTTTTTCCGGGTTTTCAACAGCTTGGTTGCTAAAGCACACGAAAATTATGAACAACAACTGAGCCTTTTATCCCAAGCATATGGGGTAGGCTATATGAACCAACATGAGAATCACGCCGGTCCAGCACATGAATCCTCTGCCTCCACTCACTCCTATCGAACAATATACTTTTATTGAGGCCTTTGGCAACCATATCTTTTCGTATCACCTCCATTCATGTTTTCTTCGGTCTTCCTTTTGCCCTTTTGATATTGCCTACATCGACAGTATCCATTTGTCGAACCGGTACTTCCATAGGTTTTCGTTGCACATGACCAAACCATCTTGTCGAACCGCAATAAAAAGCAGCAAGTAAAAAACAAAAATAGCCGAAATGATTAGGTACCGCGAAAAATAGCCGAAATGATTGGGCAATCGCGACTTTCGCGATATAAAAAGCTGAAATGATAGAGCATCGCGGAAAGAAATAAAAAAAATTATGAAAGAATGAAACTTTTACCCTACAAGCAGTCCATACTGACCCCCGTATACAATCCATAGGCATAAACGAGAAGGGAACCATATGCCCCCCGATCCTGTCAAAAGGGAAAGTCAGATCTGAACAACATCTGCATCCCAGAAGATCAACAACGGCGTTCCTTCTTATGCCAGCAGGGCACGGAAGCGACACAACGAAACGGAGCCATGATAAAGTCCCTAGTTCCAAATCTTAACGGCAACATCTACAGCCTAAAAAATCAGCAACGGTGATCCTCTTCATTCCAATAGGATTCGGACGCGACATTCACCAAACGGAGCAACGACAAAGTCCCTAGTTCCAAGACTCTACGGTCCACAGACAACCTAGAGTCAACTAATGACCTCCCTGCCGGATCAACGCTCCGTCTCGGAAACAAGTTAACCAACCCCGAGGAAATCAGTGTCCTTGGCAAAAACCTCGATTCAGTGAAATCAGCGTCTGCAAGGAAATCAGTGTCTTTGCAGGAATACCTCGATTCGTCTCAATCCCAGGGAAATCAGTGTCCTTGGCAAAAACCTCGATTCAGGAAGCGTCCTTGACGAGAGCATCTCGATTCGCGTCGACCTGCAAGGAAATCAGTGTCTTTGCAGGAATACCTTGATTCGTCTCAACCCCAGTGAAATCTGTGTCCTTGGTAAAAACCTCGATTCAGGGAAATCAGCGTCCTTGACGAGAGCATCTCGATTTGTGTCGACCCACAAGGAAATCAGTGTCTTTGCAGGAATATCTTGATTCGTCTCAACTCTAGGGAAATCAGTGTTCTTGGCAAAAACCTCGATTTAGGGAAATCAACGTCCTTGACTAGAGCATCTCGATTCGCGTCGACCCGCAAGAAAATCAATGTCTTTGCAGGAATCTCTCGATTCGTCTCAACCCCAGGGAAATCATTGTCCTTGGCAAAAACCTCGATTCAGGGAAATCAGCGTCCTTGACGAGAGCATCTCGATTCGTGTCGACCTGCAGAGAAATCAGTGTCTTTGCAAGAATACCTCGATTCGTCTCAACTCCGAGGAAATCAGTGTTCTTGGCAAAAACCTCGATTCAGGGAAATCAACGTCCTTGAGAGAGCATCTCGATTCGCGTTGACCCACAAGAAAATCAGTGTCTTTGCAGGAATCTCTCGATTCGTCTCAACCTTCAGGAAAATCAGCGTCCTTGACGAGAGCATCTCGATTCGCGTCGACCCGCAAGGAAATTAGTGTCTTTGCAGGAATACCTCGATTCGTCTTAACCCCGAGGAAAATCAGCGTCCATGGCAAATACCTCGATTTAGGGAAATCAGCGTCCTTGACGAGAACATCTCGATTCGCACCGACCCGCAGAGAAATTAGTGTCTCTGTAGGAATATACGACGTCAGCCAAACGGAGCCATGACAGAGTCTCTAGTTCCAAGTTTCGACAGCCACATCTACAGCCTAGAGACCCACAACAACGTTCCTTCTCAACTCCAGCAGGATGAAGATGCAACGTCAACAACTGACCCCAGGGTCAAAACAACGGAGCCATGGCAAAGTCCCTAGTTCGAGGCCTCGACGGTTCACAGACAACCTAGAGACCACCTCGACACTCGTCTCGTTACAGCAGATTTAGTGTCAACAGCGGCGTTCCTTCTCAACTCCAGCAGGATGCAGATGCAACATCAACAACTGACTCCAGGGTTAAAACAGCGGAGCCGCGGCAAAGTTCCCAGTTCCAGGACTCGATGGTGCACGGACAACATAAAGTCAACCCCTGACCCCGTACGGCCAAAGTCAATCCTGACCCCGTATGGCTAAAGTCAACCCCTGACCCCGCGGAACACGGCTAAAGTCAATCATGACCCCGTGGAAAACGGCCAAAGTCAACCCGCGACCTCCCCGTCAAAGCAACGCTTTGATTCGGGAGCAGATCAATTCATCAATCACTTACGAGTCCTCTCGACTTGTAAGGGAGAAAATTCTCTTGTGAGATCCTTTCGACTCTCAAGAGAAAACACACTTAGGAATCCTCGCGATTTCTAAGAAGAAAATTCACCTACGAGATCCTCTCGACTCGTAGGGAGAAAAATCTTTATGAGACCCTCACGGCTCATAAAGTTGAAAAGTGTTAGGAGGCAGATCCTAACCCTGTCTCCTAAGCCATCATTGCCCTGCAGGGAAGTCAAGATAGACTATCTAGGGGCCAATTCTCCGAAGTCGAACATCGGTAAGGAGGGAAACAATCACTTACGAGTCCTCTCGACTTGTAAGGGAGAAAATTCTCTTGTGAGACCCTTACGACTCTCAAGAGAAAACACACTTAGGAATCCTCACGATTTCTATGGAGAAAATACACCTACGAGATCCTCTCGACTCATAGGGAGGAAAGTCTTTGTGAGACCCTCATGGCTCATAAAGTTGAAAAGTTTTAGGTGATAGATCCTAACCCTGTTTCCTAAGCCATCACCGCCCTGCAAAGAGTCCAAGATGGACAGCTACATACTATCTACATGCCACACTTGCTAAAATCACATGGCAACAACACAGCAATGAGAAGAAAGCAACAGTGGGAGATAAAAAATGTGTGTATCTTTTATTCATGAATTCAATTGAGTACAAGATGAATCATATAAAAGAATAAAAAATAAATACATGTTATTCAAAAAAAAATTACAAATGATACAAAGGTAGCTACTGAGAAGGAGGCGTTGTCAATAAGTTAGCAAGTTGCTCACGCGCTTCTTTCAACTCCTTTTCATGGTCAGCCGCCGTGGCCAACTCCGCTTCGACTCGAGCTCGATGCTGAAAACACGATAAAACCTTCTCATCGATTTCCCGTTGGGCAGCTTCGCGACTCTGCATAACCCGCTCAATGAAGTCGAGCTTCCGCCTTAATGCCAGCCCGTTCGAAATGCGTCGCTGTAAATTATCAAAGACGGCTCTCAGTTGCGCGGCATTCGCTTCAACTTGGGCGCGCAGCCGGGCAGTTTCACCTGAAGCCTCCTCGTGTTCCTTCCGCCTCAAGGTCGCTTTTTTTTCAAAATAGCGGAGGAAGAGCACGCTCTGCTCAACCCAGGCAGCCCGCTGGGAGTTCAAAACCAACATTTCCGGAGCAGGACGCCTGAGCTCAATCTTATAAAGACAAGCCTCGATCTTCCTACAGTAGTTAACCCAAGACTCGACGACACGCTCGCTGTGGAAGTTCACGAGCATCGCCAGCATGAGATTAACCTCAACAGCAAAATCCCCAGCAGATGCGAAAGCCTTGGCGTGAAGATACTCGACGAACTCACTTAACATTCGCAGGCTGTTCGCGGCACTCCTGGAAGAAGGGCGTTTAGCAAAAGGCTCTGCCGGCATGGGAATATGAGATTCGAAGGGAGCTGGAGTCGGTGTGACTGCTGCAAAAACAAATCATAGTCAGATGTCGGCTCAAGAAATAAAGAAAATACACAAACAATGGAGTCTACTATACCGGCTGCAACAGGGGGCAGAGCTGGGAGTACTGGTGGCGTGACAATTCTCTCGTCCCCTCCTTCAGTTTGTAGTGCTGTAATCAGTTTACAGTTAGCAACGGCAGGGTTATCCGTTAAAGAAAAGAAAAGACGTCGGTTAGAAAAGATACTCACCGGCACCAGCAGCCAGACTAATTTCCGACGGGAAGGAGTAGTGCGGGTTCAGCACTTGATATAGATATGATCAAAGAGAACTCCTGCAAGGTTACGATGATACATGGTCAGTACACGAAAGATGCTGTCCCCGATCTAAATTAATCACAAACCTATACCTTCCAGCATTTGAGAGGATATAAGAGGAGACGAAGGGACAACGATCGTCAGAGCGGCAGCTGGTGATGCTTTTTCAGATGGCACAACCTCAGTGCTCACCACACCTATATTTGAAAGGAACAAAATGTCATTAGAAGGGATTGCAAAACGAAAAGAATGCAGCGACCCAAGACCTACCAGACATATCATCAGCCAAAACGGTGATGGAAGTATCGCCAAGCATCACGACTTCTTCAGTCTCATTTGGGGGATAGTATCGGCACCAGTTGCTTCATCCCCCGATTCTACGATAGCCGTCGTGACACTCGCAATGCCGGGCGATGGCAGGGAACCGCAAGGGCAAAGAGCGGCAATTAGAGCAGTCCCAGACTCTTGGGAGAGAGTAGCCATTTCAGGCTCAGCGGTTGCCGTTATCTCACCTGCTGCCTCATCGCCAAGATTTAACCCTGCAGGATACGATATATAAGAATCTGAAAATCAAACTCTAATAAAAGGACACAGTGTTACGTTACCTGGAGACGGCTTTTCGATTGCCCCCCGAGCCGTGTGCAAAACCTGTCTACGAACGGTAGACAAGACGGCTGGAATAGCGCTTGAGCCTACACTTATAGCCAAAGCGGCATCATGTTCCTTAGTTGTGCGTTTTCTACGCTTCTTGTCGGCCTTGGCTGAGAGAAGTGACCTCCTCAAAGCCTCCGTCAAGGAGATATCATCATCCGAACCAAGTTCTGCCTCTGGAGCCTTTACGGCATCCGTCATCGGTTGTTTGAGCGAGGCTTCTTTCGGCAGTACTGAGAGAGCTGGGACTTCGGCAGCCAGTCTTGGGAGCGTCGCCGCGTCACTACTCGCGATCGGCACTGCACTTGGGATAACCTGAGTCGAGGTAGTCTCTGCAATAAGATGGAAAAGAAGAGTTAGTTTACCCATAAAAACGGGAATGGAGGCACAGTGAGCTGAAATGTACCAATGCCTAAGGAAGCACGAAGCCTTTCCTCCTCTTCAAAAGTCTTGAGAGAAGCCGCGATAGCTTCTTCAGTGGAGATGCCTGTTGAAGAAGAAGTGTCAGTCAAGATGTGATAATAAAAACGTAACAGCGGAACGATATGATTGAAGTCTACCTGACTGTGCAAGGGTGACCAGTCCTGTTTTGTGGCTAGCTAATCGCTTGGAAGCTGCAATTGCAGCCTTTAAATCAGTATCATCCGGCGCCATGAATAAGCCTTCATTGATCCTGTATTTACTTATGCCTTCGCTGTAAGGAGCTGTAAGGAGCATGAGGCTCCTGGTCGAATGCAACGTTTGCAGAGAGTATTGACTTCTTTCTCTTCTGCGAGCGAGCGCCGGTAGCCGATAACATAAGTTTGCGCTTGGTGGGCAATTTTGGGCGACGAGTCCCAATTTCCGTATCGACGCCGGACTCAGGAGACGCCATAGTGGCCATTTCGACGGGAGCACGGGGTAGCGGCAGCTCGGGCATCTCACGTGGTACCACAACCGCAGCAACCTCTCTTAAAGGAGGACGAACGACAGTCCGTTGCTTCAAGGGAACGGTCGGATTACCAGCCGGGGCTGCACCCTTGCGATCAAGCAACAATCGCTTCTTCTCCTTGATAACAACACCTATCGCGTGTTGATACGACGCCACGTATATGTTCAGGGCTTTCGGAACACAACTCGGTTCACTGATGAAAAAATTGGACCCTGTGTTTAGGCGCATGAAGTGGTGCAAAGCGCTCCGGATGCCCTCTTCAGTATTAACCGGTTCTGCCAAGAATGCCTCGAGCGGGACGCCCTGATTATAACTTTGATTGCTGGGCAAAACGGTGGGGGTTATATCTTATGAACAAAGCCGAGTTGTTCTGCCTGAACACCAAGTAGCCCGACCTGATCGAGTACAAATGGAGAATCTCCCGAGCTTTCAAGGTAGAAGCTCCGTCCTTAAAGGTGTCCCGCAGCGGCTGCACCGTCTTAGCGGATTCCTTACCAATGGTCATGACCTTATCAACAAAGGTCATGCCGTCCCCGACTGTACACCGGCGAAGAATCACACCCCGAGCCTCTCGCTGACTTGGATCCACAGTGGAAGCATCGACCAGTCGCATGATCTGTGGAAAATTGCAAGTTTCATAGAAATAGGGTCGCTTGTGCATTCCAAAATCACTGAGCACATGCAGCTCGAGCCATGAAGTAAAATAATGTATCGGGAAGTTCACCGGCTGCACCCCCGGTTGAGTAGTGTCGGCCGCCAAGCTAAGGCCATGATACAAATGAGCCAGCCCGGCAATCCCAACAGCAACATGTCTCCCTTCAACCATCCGATGAGCTGGGTAGAAGACAGACGACCTCATGTAGCGAGGGTGCATGGGAAGCGCGAACCAGCTTAACCACAAACTGAGGAACCCTAGAAAGAACGCTTCTTTATCGATATCCTAAGCGGTGATTTCTGAAAAGAGGACGACCGTGACGTTTGGAAGAAAGAAACCCTTTTGATCGGCTTCCATTATCGGCCGGCTATCCAAGCCAAAACCGAAAGGATCATCAATTTTGGCAAACCTTTCACCTTGTCGCGATAAAGCTTCTGTGCGGAGAAAACGGGCGATGAAGTCCGCAAAGCTAACCCCATGGCTTCCAGATTCAAGAAATAGGCCATCGTAAATGTTTAGCACCTTGATCAAGCTGGGGAAACGGTGCTGAATGGCATTCTCTGGGGTTAGACCCGTCATCACTAGTCAGGTAGCGAAAATATACTCGTCAGGGGGCAAGATCTCCTCATAATGCTCCCCTCTGACAGGCAAGCCGGAGATATCCGCAAACTCCTCCAAAGAGATGGAAACTTCCCGATCTAGCATAAGGAAGGTGTGAGTTGGAACGTTCCATTGTTCCAAAAATGCTTTGACCCACCATGCTAGAGGTGTGGAATACTGGAACAGAGAAGCATAGATCGCGGAGTACAACCCGAGCTTCAGCAGCTCTGACTTCTTTGCCGATAAGATGTATTGGGCCCACTGTAGATATCCAGCCGAGTGACGGGGAGTCAAGCCTATGTTGTATGGCTGTCCCCAAGGGCGCGACTCATCCTGGCATATACGCCGTCCTAGAATGTCCAAAACCATGGGCGGTTGTACAGGTATTGCAGCCATAAAAGGCTGAAGGCAACCCTCTGAAGTCTAATTAACCACCTCCACGACATAGTTCACTGGAGGTACGTCAGCATAATAAATCGTCGAAATGGGCTCTGAAGGTGTTGCGCAAGAGAAGCTGCGCCGACCCATGATGATCTGGTTGTACCATGTTCCCCATAAATGGAGATTCTTCCGCTCTGGGTCGTGATCCTTGATCAGTGCGAAAACTTCTCGGTCTACTGGCGCTGCAGGGAACCCGCTTTCTGAACGGACAAAGGGAAACGAAGTATCGAAAGACATGGTAGCTGCGCGAAAGAGAACAAAGTTAGCCGTCAATGCTACAAGTCAAGTTCGGTACTTGGTACTTTAAATCCGTACTACACTGCAATGCAGTAAAAAGGGGCCAAAGGGGACCCACACAATCCAGATGATAACTCATCATTAATAAAACTGTCTCATCATTTGATGAGACTGTCATTAAATGAGGAAATCCTCAAAAGATTCTCATTTAATGAAGGCCCCTCGGGCCAAGGAGTAAATCTCCCATTGAGAGCAGCGCTCTACAACAGAGTGACATCTGTCAACTCTGATGATGAAAGAAATAAAATTCCTTAAAAATCTTAAAGAGCCATGCTCTGTAAAATGATGGAATAACCCATCAGAAAATTTAAAGCAAAGCTTTTTAATGAATCAAAAATTCCGAGATTTTCAAGATGTATGAACAAACTCGAAGAGTTTTCATGAAAGATTAAACAAATCTATATGATTTGAAAAGAGCAAAGCTCTGTTAATGGGTTAAGAAACCCTAAGAAAGACCTCTTTAGATCTATGAAGAGCAAAGCTCTATTAAGAAACCCTAAAAATCTATATGATTTCAAAAGAGCAAAGCTCTGTTAATGGGTGAAACCCTAGAAAGATTTAATCTTTATCTAAATTTTTGATAGAATTTTGTTCCTAAGAAAATTCTGAAGACGAAGAGCTGTACTCTGAAGGAGAAATAATTCTCAGAAAAAAGTAAGAAGATGAACAGAGATCATCTCAAAGGGCCAAGAGTCCTATTTATAGGTACTGAGAGTCGTTTCAACTTCTAAGTTGATCTAAGGGCGCATATGCTGCCACCGCTGCACTCACGTGCGAGCCACGTGAGCGCAACGGTGGGGGGCATTTGTTTCCCCCAATCAGAGCAAAGCTCTGTTTAAATTTCAAATTTTGAAATGAAGCAGCGCTTCATAACAGCGCCAACGCTGAAAGTCAAAAGCTCTGAGGCAGCGCTCACGTGCAAAGCACATGAGCGCTAGCGCTAAGAGCGCTGCAGCACACTACGTGCAAAGCGCGTAAGCGCTAGCGCTAAGTGTGCTGCACTCTAAGCAGCGCACCACATGGAAAGCGCGTAAGCGCTAGCGCTAATGTGCTTTGCACGTGAGCGCTGCCACAGTGCTAGCGCTGGAACTAAATGTTCCCAACCGTTGGATCAAAAGATCCAACGAACATGATTAAAAATCATCAGTTAACTAGAATAAAATCCTGTTAAGAAAATATTCTTCAAAATCTTTCCAAACAAAAAGGTTTTTCTCTGTAAATCAGAGCACCGTCGGATCAATGATCCAATGGTGATTAAAAATCACTAAAATACAGAATAAATTCTGTGTGGGGAAAAATTTCCCAGTCTTGTTAAAAACAAGAAGATTGCCTTCTGTAAATCAAAAGCCCTTGGATCAAAAGATCCAACGGAGGAAATATCTCCAAATCAATTAAAGAAAAGATCTTAACCGATTGAACAAATCAGCCTTCACTATATAAAGGCTCCAAGACTTCAAGTCTCACAGAGAGGAACCCCCCATAAACTTTGAAAAATTTCAAGGACAAAGTGCAAGCTCTCGAAAGAAGAAGAATTTCTTCAAGGTAAATAAACAGAGAGATGAAATCATCTCATATTAAAAGAAGAATTTACTTCTAAGATCATAGATATATAAGACAAACTATCTTGCACAAAAGAGAGCATAACATCTCATTATAAAAGAGGGGAGAATAATTCAATTCTCTTAGGATCACAGATCCAAAAAGGCAAAGCTTTTCACCAAAAACATAAGAGATTGAAACATCTCCTATAAAACAAGAACTTTGTTCTTAGATCCATGAGACAGTCTCTTATAAAAGAGAATTTAATTCTCAGGGAGCGGAATTGTCTAAAAGGAGCCCCTAGCGCTCTAATTAAAGCATTTCAGTGCTCCAAGTTTAGCGCACAGCGCTGTAGAGTTTTAGCGCTCCTAATTTAAAAGAGACTTAGCGCTTCTAATTTAAAAGAAGCGTCTCAGCGCTCCAAAATTAACGCATAACGTTGCAGAGCCTCAGCGCTCGCACTCCTCACGTGTGCGCCACTGCACCAGAAGCGCAATGCTCTCATTGTCTGGCGCACAACGCCAAACGCGCCACATGCTTCTCACGTGTGCGCTAAATGAACATAAACTGTTCTATAAAAAAAGGGTCCCAGAGCTATAAAGAGTCCTCAGCACTCAATAAAAGACAAACAATTGTCAGAAACCAAACCAATGCTCAGTATTGTTAAATGTTTAACATTTTAACTGAATGGGCCGAGCCCAAAGTGGCCACAGAACCCTCATTCAGATTAATTGAGTCCATATGCTCATAAATCTTTGATCTTAGCCCCAAATTGGATTACAGATCTCCCAATCAACATTGGTTCAAGGGTACATCTCTTCACTCCTCTAATATGTGTCGTTGTAATTCTTCAACGTTTTCAGAGAGATGACGGGTCCGACAACCAGACATTCTACGGACTGTGGGGTCCTTAAACTCATGGACTATGATGTCCGTAAATACAGACTATGACGTCTCTAAACTGCCACGGACTGTGGGGTCCTTAAACTCATGGACCATGATGTCCTTAAACTTTATAGACTATAACGTCTTTAAACTGGACCGCAATATTCCTAAACTAAACAATAGAGTCCAAATGCTCTTTTGTTGGATCTAAATGATCCTGTTAAGTTGATCTTAGTCTAAAATTAGACTAACGTATTCTTAACAAACGTTTAAGTTGATCTTAGTCTCAAATGAGACTAATGTATTCTTAAACCCAAACCAAAACCCAAATTTAAGAAAACACGGATTTGGACTAATCCACACCCTACGGACAACGACACAAATTAGTCTCCGTATACAATTCAAGGGCAACTAAAAACAAAACAAACACAACGCTACACGAAGTGACCATCTGAAGAAGGAGAAAGTGGTTACCGCGATGCGGTAGCGTAATTAACTGCAGGGGCTTGCGCCTGCAGGAAAGAGCGTCCCCACAATCAAAACCCCCTCAACGAGGGGGAATCTGACGAAGTGTGCTACAACGGCCGCATCCGTTTAAATCTCGATAAATGGTGCTATAAATCAACTTGGTATCTTCGGAGAGGTGGACGGATAGCACCAAATAGCATCTGCCATTGAAATTCAGGCAAAACGAATCTACACGGTTTCATCTCTGTATTCGGCGGAGAACAACTACCAAGGACCCCATGCAGTGCTCGGCAAGAAAATCATATTAATTTAAAAGTTTATCGTTCTACGATATGTAAATTGTAACATCTCATATTTATGAACTTCATTTGTAAAATATACGAAGGATTAACTTGCAAATACTTAAGCATTTTGAAGTACACGAGAATCACGAAATGTACAAAATTCCCCAAAAAAATTTCCTCAAATTTTCAACACTTCGCAAGTTTGCATGCTATATAGCACACAAATATGACAATTTAAAAAATCCTAGATTTTTTGTTTTCTTCGGTTTTCCAATATTTTGCTTGATATAGTACAAGAAATTCATGAAATTTTCAAAAATAAAATATTTTTTGTTTTCATCAGTTTTTCAATATTTTTCCATGATATAACATATGAAAATCACAATTTTTAGTGTTCTTCCATTTTTCAATATTATGCTTTTTATGTATGACACACGAAAATCATGAAAATTTTCAAAAATTGATTTTTTCTTTGATTTTTAAAATATTTTGCATGCTATAACACATCAGAATCGCGAAATTTATAAAAATCCGAAATTATTTGTTTTTTAAATTTACAACATTGTGTATGCTATCACACGAAAATTACATAATTTTAAAAAATCTCAAACTTTTTTGTTTTTTTCCGGGTTTTCAACAGCTTGGTTGCTAAAGCACGCGAAAATTATGAACAACAACAACTGAGCCTTTTATTCCAAGCATATGGGGTGGGCTACATGAACCAACATGAGAATCACGCCGGTCCAGCACATGAATCCTCTGTCTCCACTCACTCCTATCGAACAATATACTTTTATTGAGGCCTTTGGCAATCATATCTTTTCGTATCACCTTCATTCATGTTTTCTTCGTTCTCTCTTTTGCCCTTTTGATATTGCGTACATCGACAGTATCCATTTGTCGAACCGGTACTTCCATAGGTCTTCGTTGCACATGACCAAACCATTTTTAGCCGGTTTTCTCGTATTTTCTCCACATGTGCTATACCAACTTTTTTACGAATATTCTCATTTCGCACCTTATCTTTTTTAGTGTTACCACACATCTAACGAAGTATGTGCATCTCCATTACGTGCATTTTCTGACGAAAATTGTGAAATTTTCAAAAATATGTTTTTTTAGTTTTTGATTTTTCGATATTTTGAGTGTTATAGCACACAAAAATCCTGAAACTTTCAAAAATGCCAAAATTTCATGTGCTCTTTGATATTTCAATATTTTGCTTACATCACACGAAAATCGTGATATCTTAAAATATCCCAAATTTTCTCCTACACGTTTCAATATTTTGCATCACACGAAAAATACAATTTTTTTTAAAAATATAAAAAAATATCCGTTTTCTTTAAATTTTCAATAGTTCACATGCTTTAGCACACAAATACCGTTAACTTTTCCAAAATATCAATTTTTTTTTATTTCTTCCCTTTTAAAATATTTTTGCTTCTTATAACACACACGAAAACAAAAATTTTTAAAAAAATCTTATTTTTTCTTCAATTTTAAATTTTTAATATGGCATTGTTAAATTTTTAAAATCTATGAAATTTACGAAAATTGTGAAATTTTTAAAAATCTTTAAAATTTCTGTTGTCTTCAGTTTTTATTATTTTGCTTGCTATATAGAGCATAGAAATTGCAATATTTTCAAAAATCCCGAAATTTTCTGTTTTCTTTGGTTTTTAAACATTTTGCTTGTTATAACAATCGAATATCATAAAATTTTAAGAAACCTAATTTTTTTGTTTTCTTTGTTTAATATTTTTGCATGATATAACACATGAAAATTGCAAAATTTTCAAAAACCTCATAAATAATCTGTTTTCTTCCTTTTTTCTTTTGTTTTGCATGCTATATAGCACATGATAATCTCGAGTTTCAAAAATCTCATAATTTCTTATTTTTTCGGTTTTCCAATATTTTACTTGCTCGTATTTTTGGAGAACTTACGGGTATCAAGAAGACAAAAAGTTATGTGAAGCAAAAGAAGTAAATGTTACTGATTGCTATGAAAAACCTAACAGAACAAAGAAATCCGGTCTGGGTGATTGAGAACCCCCGACGACAAGAAATTTGTAGCACACGAAAACCGTGATTTTTTCAAAATTCTCAAAATTTACTATTTTCTTTGGTTTATTCAATATTTTGCTTGCACACGAAATCCGCAAAATTTTCAAAAATCTCAAGAATTTTATCTTTTTCGGGTTTTCAAATTTTTTTGTTTGCTATATAGCATATGAAAATCACGAAATTTTCCAAAGTTGTAATATATTTTGTTTTCTTCCTTTTTTATATTTTACATGCTATATAGCATAAGAAAATCGCAAAATTTTTATGTTTTCTTCCTTTTTTTCAATATTATCCATATAGTATACGAAAATCGCACAACTTTTAAAAATCTCAAATTTTCTGTTTTGTTTGATTTTTCTATATTTTTTTGCAATACCGAAAACTTTAACTATTAATTTTTTTTCTCAATATTTTGCTTGCTATATAGCACATAAAATTGTGAATTTTTTTAATATTTAACCACTAAAACCTAAGCAGTGAGAAAAAATAGAATGAAATTTTAAATAAGGGGACATATTAGATTCTTTTTTAATAATCGAGTTTTTTAAATGCTGCAAACAGCATCGGATAAAAAAAATATGCCAACACAAAAATCAGTCCTTGCTTGCAACTTATAGCTTCCTGCAGCCACTGATTATGATAATCTGCCAATTCTGTGACACCCGTGTGACATATACATGAAGTTTCAACCGTGAATCACTTTAATGCTTTATTCAGGAGGTTGCATTACCTCACTTTAATGCTTTATTTAGGAGGTTGCATTACATGGAAGACACATATAATGACTTAAAATGCTTTGATCCCAAACTCCGTATCACTTTCTGCAGGTTAGCAAATGGTTTAAAAACGCAAGATATGCTGCTCTTAGAATCAGAAAGGTTTTTCTCTTATCCTTAAAGTCCCCTTTTGCTTTTTGCTAATTGTAAAATTAAATATCGATTTGATTGTGGCCCTGAAAAGTGTTGGCTACACATTACAGAGGCCAAAAGTACTCAAATGATTTCGCATATTTATAAGCACACTTTTTTTTGTCACCTCAGTTGAATATCATATAGTGCTCATATTTGTAGCACCACTACAGGTAGAAATGGTAAATAAACCTCAGATTGTCGATGACACCAAAATGCCAATAAGGAATCCTGGAAAGCAAAAATTTGATAGAGAAGCATCAATGGATAGTTCTTTTCTACTCCCACTGTCATCTATTATTCGGATGCCCAGAAATTTGAGAAAGGTCCTTCAAAAGAAGAATTCATCAAATTCTACTATGAAAATGGAACACGGAGGCGAAGCCAATGCAGTACGAAATGTAGAGGAAACATTCTACAACAAGGGAAGAGCTGGTACTCTGGCAGATGAGATCACCGAAAACGAACAACTTCTCTTAGTGGAGATTGAGAGACTGTTTAGTCTTGAAGAGAGGCTTCAGAACTTGAAGAATACGTTGCTAACATGTAAAGATAGCGATCGAGTACCAAATAAAACCACAGGAGAGAATGTGATGTATGTTCCAGTAGTCGTGGTGAAGGAGAAGCCAATAAAGCGTAGTAATCCTTGACATTCAGTTCTACATCAAGTTAATTGAAAAGAAGGTATTGCTCAATTTTTGGTATTTCTGAGGTTAAACTGGGATAGAGGAAATTTTTGTCCACAAATTATTGTATAGGTGAATACTATTTTAAGGCTATAATTTTATTTTTGAAGAAAATTGCAAGGCTATAATTGACTTCAAATCTTTTGAAGAAATATGCATGTTCAGTTGTTGGAATGAATCATTTTCTTCAGCGCAAGGTGAGTTTATTTCTTTTGATTGAATGCATTTGTCATTTTAATGATCATGTACTTTCTTACAAATGCACTTGCCTTGTGAATTCTTGTTCTAATTTTGCCCTTCTCTGATCATCTATAGGCCTTTGTTGTGTTGATTGAACAAAGGTTTTCTTCACAATCATGAATCAAATTCCTCATCTCAAGCAACAACTCATGTACAATAATGAATTTTTTGGTCTCATAAATGCTTCTAATGGAACGCTTCCCAAATTTAACTACACAAAATTAGTCAACAAACAGAACAAGGAAAAATCATGCAGCATGTCTTCTTCAATATTTTACATGATGGATCTGTTATAATTCAACTTACATCCTCCAGATACTGAAATACCCAATACAAATATGTACAAATTGCGAAAACCATTTATAAATGAGAATATTAATGAATTATAGTTGTTAATTAAAAGTCGAAGCCAAGGCTGCAGTGAGGAATTTTACAAATAAAAAATATTATAGGAAAAAATAAATAAAAGCACACGAAAATTCCTAGCAGCAGCGAAGAAGACAATGGGGCCGCAGAAAGCTTTGCAAATTCAATTAGTTCAGCCTCCATCTTACAATAGCATCAAAAGTCTTCCTCTGATACATCCAACGGAAACAAACTATCCTGAAGAGTATTCCCTTGTTAATATATGCCTAATTGCACCATTGCACCATACAACAAAATGATGATGAAATCAAATTATGCACAAAGCACTTCAAATCCCAGTACATTCAATCGTTCCTGCATTTGATAACGCAAATGTCTACGAAGGATCTTCGGTTCTCGTCTCCTCAACCCTCCGCTTTTTAGCGGTCAGCATAGGCTTCATCTGCATATAAGATTTGAACTCTTGTCAATGTCAGCTGCATAGAAGGTCTCAGCCGAAGCGGTGTATTATCAAAATATCAAATTTGATATGAGATGAAAAGAAAGATCTAATGTAATAATAATAAAAAATGAAATGTAATAGATCATTCTGAATACTCAAAGCAAGGGGAAAGAATTCTGAATTAGATATAAATCCTCAGAAGGGGATGACTTCTCATACCTTCTCAAAGAATTTTTTCTGCGCGAGAATTACGTCGGTTTCGAGCTCCTACGTAATATCATACAAGAGCATATCAAGGCAAGATCTTCAAACAATTATATGTAATCAAATAAAATACCTTACGAAAAACCTTTACATCTTGAACACTTAAAAGGCATAGGCAAAAGGACAATTAAACAAAAGAAGCAGAAATGGCTAGGGTTCATTCAAAACTTGAGGAGTCCAGATACAAAGTCCCAATCTCATCAATTATGGCATACATATATTTAGAGTTTACACAGGACGTAAGTATACAACCTAGCCATCCCAACCATTAGTTTTGACCTAAACATCTTATACATGTGGATAAAATATCAATTGTCCTGAGTGCTTCTATACTATGATCAAGCTGATCAAAATACTAAACTTTGAAAAACCGAAAAACTATCCATTTTGCGAGTGCATGATCCTTATCCTCAGGATTATATGATGCATAGAATTACAATAAACAGTTCAGATCACCAGTTGGAAGGACAATGGCCTTGTTCCAAAGACTCCTTTGTTTATGTTTGTAAACTTACAAGGGTAAATTTCTAAAATACCTTAAACTATCACAGTTTTTCAGTAAATTACCTTTGCAGTAAGCCCGCTTGACTTGCTACATTTAAGGGAGTTCAGGAAAATGACTCCGTTATACTCTAAGTTTAAGGCTGTATATTGTAATGAAACAATAGTTTAGTGAAGAACTGCATATAGTTGAGACCATTTTAGTGAAATACACCGAACTTTAAACTGCATTCAGAGAGTATGTAACTTCTCCTATTCACACTTACACGAAATACATGTATCCTCCCTCATATATCATATTAGATGTATAATAAAACTTAAACTATTCAAAGGCAACCATGTCCAAAAAGCCTTATTTATTTTATAACCATCCTTCATATTCCCATAAAAAAAACCAAATCAATTGAAGGAAGAACCAATGGTAAATTTTACCTGGGGAACAGCACAATCGGCATGGCTTGGATCCCAGAGAACACAACCGAAACATTCCCAATTATTGGTTTGAGTAACAAAAAGAGGAGCCCTGTAGCAGAATCCATGAAAATGTTCGTCATATTCCTTGGCTCATGTGCATGTAATCTTTAGAAGCATTTACTACTTCTATCTTAATTAATAATGTTCTGATCGTTTATTGCAGTAAAATGCGTCAAAAATTTGTAAAGATATATACATTGTTGGACCACAATAGTTGAGTTGGAACATTTGGGTAAAGTAATTAACTAACTCGGTATCACAAGAGAATGTGTTAAAAAATATGGGGTTCAGCTTCAAAACTTTGCACTCACCCATCTAGAAATTATTATATTTTCCCTTCATATAAAGGTACAATGTTTTATGTGAAAAATAATAAAAGACAGAGAAATTTAAAAAAGAAAATTTAATTCGGAAAGACGTAAAGAATTTTACCTGCGCCACTTTTGACATTTAGTTCTTCTATATTTAGAGTTTTTGTTGTACGCTCGACATTGAATCCAGTTACCAGCAGAAGTAGATATAGGCGACTTTTCATCATTCTGATCCTATGTATGAGAGCAAGTGCTTGAGCATATATTTACAGAATAATCAATAGAATATTGAATGTAAATCAAGATAAACTTGAAGTCCTACAATGAGAATAGAACATTCAGCAAGATCCAGTTCCGAGGGTTCGTCGAAATAGTTTTCGTCACTGCATAATGCATATAGAAGAAATATCATCAAGGAATTCACATTAAATAATTGGACTTACGAGAGTAACTTAGCTCGATTAAAAAGGGAAATGGCTGCTCTGACATGATTTCAAGAGAAAAGAATGTAAAAACCAAAAATTGGACAAAAAATCATTACTATCTAGAGCGTGTTGAGAGCAATAAGAACAAGCACAGGAGAAAGAATTGAAGTTTTGGTATATGTAATAATAACCAGAAACAAATCAAACAATTACAAAGCGTTGGAATTATTTCCAACTTAACATTATATAAGTGATGAGAAATAATGAGTTTTACGCTGTAATATAAAAAATCAAGTCTCGCAATGAATTTATAAGAGATTTCTGATAATTTGTGTCTTGAACTGAATTTGCATTTGCCGAACCCATGATCATGCAACTTATGCTACATTAAAGGTAACAAAACATTATAAAGGATCACAAAGCAAAACTAGTTGTCTCGACTTCATTAAGGACTGTAGGATGTTTCTTTGGTAAAAATTCATACTGGCAAACTTCAGAGTAACGATAACTAGAAGTTGAACATTGATAATTAGAGGCAAGTTTAAACGTTAGTATTATATTTCAAAGCTAGCATTATATAGCAATAACAACAGTGACTTTAAAGCTGTAATTCAAAAGGGATAATCAATAATTTGGGTCGTGGACTGATTTTGAATTTATTATAAACCCTAGACAAAGATCTCATGCATATGAACAGTTATCGATATTCCAATGATCTTGCTACATTAAAGATAACAAAAAACATATCAGAAATCAAACCTATATGTTTCAAAAATTTATGTTTGCATCCTTCCTATTGGATAACTTCAAAGTAACGAAAAAGATGGGACATACTCTAAGATTGGACCGGTCCACTGTGGAACTTCCGCTTGAATATTCGGGTCGATTCTAACCCCAGATGTATAAGGCTGGTTGTCACTCAACATCCTCAAAATAGGGCCTCCTCTGCCAGAAGACTTCCTATAACTTTTACGCTCGGACAAAATATTAGCTGGACTTTCCTCCAATAAATCTTTAGCTCTTTTTTCGAGACAAGGCTTACAATACCAATAATCATCTGGAACCTTTTTAACTTTCTTAACATTCTGCTGACGACAAGACACATGATATGCATCATCACAAAGGTCGCAAATCAGCATCTTCGATGGATTTTCCGAAAGATTACATACTTTACAAGATTGAGAAACACCAGCATCATCGGAACTTGGGAATTCTGAAGGATCACAAACATTGGAACTGCTCGTTCCGAAAGTAACCCCTTGACTTTTCAGGACAGCGATGCATAACTCTCTTGATGCGGTGTCCTCGAGCGGTTCATCAGCAACGATACCTGATGAGGAGCCCTTGCCACAATCCCCTTTGGTCTTCATTACAACTGAATCTTGCCCAGCATTAGATTTTGATGATGAACATGTAGCACTTATAAGGGAATTATTAATTTTTTTATCAGATTCTATTGCATTTTCTTCTAATATCATAGCAACAGTAATTTTTCTCATCCTCCTATATTTATATACTAACCTGTCCCACGTAGATGCAAAGTTAGTGCAAGTATCTCCGACAACTGATATATCACAATTGGTTTCAGAAATTTCATCAATTTCAGAACAATGTAATTTGCTTTCTTTTTCCTCGACATAATAAGATTTTCTTCCCTTCTCCAAAGGGCATTTTTCGTTTATAAATTTTTGCCAAATTACGTTACAGTTTGACCAATTACATAATAGTTCCATATCTTGTTGTTTTCCAAGGCCAGATGCAAAAGACAGTTCTGTGCTAAGATAATTAGGAAGAGAGCTCTGAATCAACATTTTCATCCCCCGTTTCTTGTATTAAGAGAGCATGGGTTAAGAGAATCTCTTAATGCATATTTTGACGAAGAGAATCAAAGAGAAGCACACAAGGACCATTTTAGACTAAAGCATATCCTGCATAAATGGAATGCATAGAATAGAAGAATTAGCAGAGAATTACTGTAACAATAAGAAATTAGATATCAACCTTAGATTACGATTTCCAAACTAGGAGATATTACATATTGAACAATCTGCTAATTGGTTAATATGTTGACTTATCTAATGCATGAATAAAATGAGTTCAATTTGATTTTTATAGATAAATAGTTTGGTTTGCCAAACTTTCTCAATAAAGAATAATGATCTAGTGATCAAATTTTTATCTTGCAATACCTATTATAATGTTTTATTTGACCTTTTATGATAAGTGTTCCAGTGGAGAACATCTCCCCCCCCCCCCCGCGCGTGCGTGTGTGTGTACGTACATAATATTAATATTGACATTCTCGATGTATCCGTATCTAATATTTTTGTCTGTCTTATTGCAATGCAATAGGTGATAGGCGGAACAAGACAAAAACGAGAAGAAGAAGAAAGAGAAAATAAGAGGATGATAAAGAAAATAGATAATCACCGTGGTGTTCCTATGCTGTCCAACAAATCCAAAGACCATATCTTCCCAATGAAAGACGGAAGAGAGGGAGAACGTTGTCATTATTGGAGGCGAGGGGCGCAAGAAGTATTATTTTGAAGTTATAACTCATCTGAATCCACATGATCAGCAACATTCTAAGAGGTGATTGCCGTTCCATTCAGTTATAAACCAAAATAACCCAACCCATCTCTCAATGTCTTGATCTTTTTATCTTTGCACCCGCTCTAGCTCTCCATCTGATTTTGAATTATTCCTTTTCTTTTTTGATTTCCAAGGTTGAACCCATCGAGATCTATCCTCTCTACTAGTTGGTCCATCTGATTTTGAATTATTTCCAAATTTTTAAATATTTCTCCTTTTCTTCCCCTTTCAACGACACATCGAGTAGGGGCTTTGATTGTCCAAGGTATCAATTCATATCCGATAGAAACAGGCAAGGTTCCTTCTTATGTTTTCAATGGGTTAGTTCCGCCTAAATTTCAAACGAAGCGGTGAATAGTAAGGGAATGACAGGAAAATATATTCTTTGATGACTTTCCAATAATCTTTAGGGTTTCACACCCCAAATTGGGTCTGAAACCAAAAGAGCTATCAAGAAATTGTCTTCTTCTATTCTTTTCCAACAAAAAACTTTCTTTCTCAAAATTATCAAGTTTCTCTTAACTTTCTCAACGACATTGCTCTTCATCCAAGATTTGAACTTTTCACCAGGGTTTTTCAAATTTCGTGCACAATTTCTACAAAGATATATTTCAACAACAACCCAATCTAAATTGTTCACAGAATGCAAATATGCAGATATTTCTTGATTTCTTGATGCATACAAACATATGCAGATTCAAACAAGCATGGTATAACAATTAAGAGGAGCATGTTAATGGGACATCAAGAACAAAAAAATAAAATAAAAAATCAGAAATCTAATGCCAAACTCAACACAAAGTATAAAAAAATAAATAAAAGAGAAAGAGGAGAAATTACCCAAGAGAACAAAAGGAAGGAAATTTCTCTTTCTTTCTCCTTTCTCTCGATTCTAGGGTTTTTCTTTTTCACCCTTTTTGATGCCTTGAGATTAGAGAAGGGAGAGGGAGAGGGAGAGGGAGAGGGGGTTGGGGTTGTGTTGTTTTTATATCAAAGCCTTTGCCTTTGCCTTTGGCACAGGCATAAGTAGTACAGGTGCACTGAACACCCCGCCCTTTAAAAAAGGTTAAATATCTGAAAAATTATCAGACACAAAATAAAAATAACAATACTTTAAAAACAATTTGGGTATCAAGCAGTCAAAGTTTTCCTATAAGAAAAAGTATATCAGATTTTTTTGTGTCAGAAATATGAATCTTTTTGTTTCGTTCGTCTAACCTATTGACATCGATGCCCCAATGTTGGCTGTTTATGATTCACTTTCTACATATCCGACTAAACTTTACAATGGTACTTGGTTGCCTGATGTCGCATTAGTGGTTTTATCGGACAAATATTTCATGAGAGAAGATTCTATGATATATTGTTAAGTTTTTCTTTTTCTTTTTCTTTTTTTGGAAAGAGTAGATTGAAACTGCCCAAAGGATTGAAATATTGATTTGGGTAAACTCTTCTGAACGCGAATCTAGGCTTGAACATGCATACATGTTTGATAAAGCACCTTGGATGAAATTCAAAGTCATTTGAGTATCATGGTATTGTGCATTACATTGTGCACATACTCCTTGTACATCATTTTCATCATAGCCTTTCTTTTTTTCTTTCTTTTTTAATCCATCAAACTGTTGTGGGCTTTGGTGCATTGCTTATTAGAATCTTGGAATTGGTTTGTCAATTGATTTTATGTGGCAAGTCACAAGATAAAGTTATTTTTCAATGTTCATAAGAAATTTCATCCTATTGGATACATGGTATTATAGAAAGGGGTGCACGTTTTCAATATTCTTGTGCAACTTTATTTACAAAAATCCCTAAAATTAAGATTTTAATGTTTCCAGATCAAGATAGTCCAAGATTTGTTCATAACATGTTTATTATAGATGAATAGATGCACTTCTTATATAAAAGTACACATATTACAACTCTTACATAAAAATCCATATAATTACATAAATTACGCATATGCCACCCAACAATATTTAAATGCATGTTCTGACTAAAGTATGCAGATGACAGAAAGAAAATGTTCACGGCTTAAGATTTAGGCTATTTGATAATCATGGTTACTTCTCACTGAAATGAAGATTTTTCTGCTTACATGATGAACATATAATAATAGGCATGACTCTGAAAAGATATGGGCTTTGTTAACAGTAATGGAAATTTAATCAAGGCATTCATGGGCCAATTGAAGATTTTACACTATCTTGAGATAATGTACTCTTTATGTGAATAATAGGTCGTAACCCGACGCAAGCGGGATTCGATCCCTAGAGCTCGCTCTACTGCAAGAAGGTCTTACCACTGTGCTACAGGGGCACTCACGAGATAATGTACTCTTTGTGAGTCACCTGAAACTTTACTGAAGCCAAGCCATTATAAATGTTGTGCCCAAAAAGACATTAATGATGAAAGAGTCTTGTTGCTATTGCTTTCCATCTGAATAAATTGATCATTTTCCTTCCATTTATTTTATTTCAAAACTCAAAACCGACATTGGCATCTTCTCATCAACAATTTTGACATCTTCAAACTTGATTATGATTGGTTCAAAAGCACCCATGTGTGTGATTGTGATATGTGACAATTTCTTGGGCTTATAATAAAAGTGTGCAGTAGAATGATTTCTTATTTCAATTCACCTATCTAATTCTAGAAACCATTCCTCACTGCAATTTACATGTTTAGAAAAGAAAAAAATATGGTTTTATTTGCAGTTTGTTTCTCATGTTTAGAATTGAAGTGCAAACATGTGCAGTTAGCAATTTTTAATAGTTCACCATATCCCTAGTGCTTTCTCCTAAAGCTATATATGACTCCTTTCACCACTATAGAAATGGACCAAAATGCAATTTCAGAGATTAAAGCTGTAAGTTTTCTTTTTTGGTGACAGGATTACTGAGGAAGAGAGTTCAGAGAGAATTTAGAAGTTTATATGAGAGGAATAGCCGCATAAAACCAGGTACATTTTTTTGCCGAAGTTTTAAATTTGTTAGGTTAATTTCATACCGAAGAGATTGAAATAAATTTTTTTAGTTTATTTAGAAATTAGTGCATATCTGTTCTTTGATCTGGTAAATGTTATTTTACATAATTTGAAAGCCACTGTTGGTAATACTTTTCGAAACCAGAATTTGAACGATGCTGAAATTCAGAGTTTGAATATGTTTTCAACTAGTCGTGTTGGCTAGAATATTGATTAAATCGCGGCAAAAGGAATTGGGCCAGTGAAATAAGAGTACAGTATAAATCGAGTTAAATTGATTTGTGCCTCTTACAACGAAGACCTGTACATATCCGATACAGAATTTAATTTAGCATATACTTTGTTGCTAAAGGAAATTACTTCGATATCGATAGATTATCAAAACGCACGATCTTCATGTTTTACAAGCATACATTTGGTTACATTTCAATTAAAGAAAAACAACATTTGATCGGCAAGACTACTAACATAAAATGGATGGATGCTTGTCTCAATAATACAGTCAAGGCTATACAGAAAATGCAGGCATCATCAATGCATTTGTTTTCTTCAAATCTTTAAACCAAATTTGTTGGCTTCTCAATTTATGGAGGTTACAATGCCTCACTATTTCTTTGAAGCAAAATTACAGCCCAGTATGAAAGAATAAACCAATTTTGCTAAAATCAAGAAAGCGTATGATTAACACAAAAATAGGTTCTACGTCATCTTCTTCATTTTAGCATTTGAAAATTCCGCTGCATCAATCCAAATCTCTGTTATATCATCAATTTTTCTCCGACTATTGTGAGAAAAGAACCACCCAGTTCCTTTGTAAAAGCATTTGTGCATATTCCACCATCATTTCTTCATACTCCAGCTCCAGGGTTTGGAATCACCGTCCTCAAAGTTTTGCCATAAGAATCCATAGTTTAAGCATACTCGTCCACAACACTAGTTGGTGCTTTTGCTGTGAGTATCATTCCTTCAGATTCTTTGTATGGGTTTGACAAAATAACAATGGCACCACCACCTCCAACAGAATCTAGTCCCTCATGAATCATCAAAGGGGTCTGATTATATGAGAAAAATCCAATGGAGCCCAAGTAAATACCATGAGACCAGTTCTCGAGCGAATCGTGAATCTCCATCAAAGCCTTGGCGCTCCACTCATTGAACCACCAGGAAGTGCAGCTTATTGGGCTTATGCTGATAACCATCATGTGAATGGTTGCAGCATATGATTTGACCTCCCTTAGACGAGGCTCAGAGACGTTGCCAGGTTCACAAACTCATCCGAGGTTGTTTCTTAGAAGATCCACTATCATGAGGCTTTCGTCTTGGTCCTTCTTTCTGTAGAAAGAAGAGAATATCATGAGCTATCAAGTTCAAGTTTGTAAACACTGCAACATTACGAACAGATAATGAAAAGCTACAGGAGCTCCTGAATTTAAAATACTTAATTTCAGATCGTTCACATGTAGGAGTTAATGTTATATTTGGTACATCAGGTAACACAAGAAATATATACATGATACCGATATAATAAACTCCAGAGGAATAAGCGTGTACATGCCTGCACTTAAGCATATAATGAGAATTTGTTCATCTGATAATATAATTATTACAGTCATATTAAACTAGCATCTTGAATAATAGTAATTTAGATAGCAACAATATCAGTATTGGCATTGCTAAACTTTTCAAACTAATTTATGCATAACACACAATTAACCATATTTAAAACTATAAATAGAAAAGAGATGGACATCAGAAAATAATCTTGAGAATCAGTAAGCACATACAAGAGGCAAAAAGAAAATATAATTTTTTAAAAAAGGAAAATGAACAACGTGGATATTATCACCCAGAGAAGAATGCTGAATGATCGGTCAACAAATACGGTTACCTGAATTGTAGCTGCAATCTAAGATGCTCATCTTCCTTTTGTGTTTTTCCACGAGCAATGGTTCCCATAGGCTTTGCATCAAGTTTAGATTCCTATCTAACCGTAAAATCCTCTCGGGTGAAGAGCAGCAGATACACAAATTTTCCTTGGCAAAATTTAACCAGGCAGCATATGGCGCCGGATTCTCTTTTCCTAAGTTAAGATAGAGCCTCAGATGATCTATGCCTTTAATTCTCTTTCACATTTGTGTTCGCTGTCTCAATCGTTGATTAACTTTATGCAATTCTCAACATCTTTGATACACTGCTGCCCTGATTTCTCACCACAAAATTTTCCTTAAATGAGATGGATGGCCCCACTTGTCATGTTTTCATGTTCAACTTTTGAGCAGGTGTAGCTTTTAACCTGAGAAGCCTCTTCTCAGTTTCAACCAACCATTCATTCTCTCTTGTGACTTTTAGTGTCTTGATGATAAATATCATGTATTGAACATCGCCATTGCTGTGATCAATCACAACAAGGTTATCAGTGAAGAAGAAACATGCATCCAGAATTGCCAACCTGTATTTGTTCGATGATGCACCACATTCAACTTTAAGATCATACCTGTGTAATGGTCAATGAAATAGTAGATTATAAACAAGTCACTGTTTTTTTTAAGGTCCAAGTAACAATGTCACTGTTAGCAAGTAAAAACATCTGCATGACTAGCTGTTAACTTTATGCAATTCCCAATTAAGAAGTTTCTTAAATAAGTACTACAGGAGTAATAGAAATCATAAGAGAAACTATAACATCAATGCAGAACAGTTATTAGTTTCAGTAAAGGCCGAGGCTACAGTTTCTAGAGTAGTACAAATAAAACATATATTATATATAACGGGAAAAGCAAAGGAGTAATTGTAGGAGCAGCAAAGAATCAAGTTAGTCGCAGAAAGCTTGTAGGTTCAATCAACGCAGTCTCACTCTTATAAAAACATCAATTTTGCTCCGATACATCTAATGGAAACAAAATTGGACTATGCAACTAAATGGCAATTAAGAGAATCAAGTTACGCACACAAGTCCTTCAAAAAACATAACTAAATGGCAATGGAATCAAATTACGCGCGCACGCCTTCAAAAAACATTCACTAGTTCACTGTGTTCGATGGAGCGATATCTGATGCTTACTCTTTTTTTCCCTGGGATCATCTTGTGGTAGATTGATCACACAGATAATGCAATTTTTTATTAAGGCCCTTCAGTTCTTGTCTCTGAAGGCCAGCGCTTGTTAATGGCCAGCCGAGATCTCAGCTGCATATAAGAAATAAAATATCAGCTCTGATGTGAAAATTGAAGAGTCAATTGAAATAATAGTAAAATGAAATGTAAGAGATTCTTTTAAAACTTTCAGCAAGGGATCAAGTGTCGGAAGAATTATAATTTAGATATCAATCTTCTCATATTGACAATGTAACGAACCATATTCTAGTTTCGCAAGCTATGAAAAATTAACATATTCAGAATGGGTAAATTTACATACCATCTCAAAGTATCTTAAGTGCTCAAAAACCATGTCAGTTTCAAGCTCCTACATAAAATACAAGAGCATATCAGAAACTTCAAACAATCATTTATAATTAAATATTCCCACATAAATACACAATATAGCCATTCCAATGATTAGTTTTGATCTAAAATTCTAAAATCCTAAACTCATGTGGAATAGGATATTGATTGGCTTGAATGCTTCTAGTCTATGATCAAACAAACCATAATGGACCAAACAATTATTAAATTTGAGAGTGCATGGTTAGCCAGCTGATTCACCTAAAAAATTTGTCGCTTCGTACTTATACTCAAAGATCATATGATGTGTAGATGATAATAAATGATTCAGACCACAATTTGGAAGGTCAATGGCCAAAACCTCCATTATTTATATGTGTGCAAACTTTGAAGGGTAAATTCCGCTAAAATACCTTTAACTAGAGCTCTTTTTTACTAGATTACCATAAAGTGTTTTTTTTATTGCGGTAACCTCCCTATAATTGCTACATCTAAGAGTACCTTACTGAAAAAATACTTTACAACCAAAGTTAAAAGAGTCTACTTTAATAAAAAAAAAACCATAAGGTAGTTTAGTGAAGAAGTGCATTAGTTAAGGGTGTTTAAGTGAATCTACCCAACTTTTACTCTTTTAGAACACACACATAAGTACCATAACTTTTCGTACACGCGTGCGAACGCGGATATGTGTCTGCTCTTGCACATAATGTTAGACACAGACTAAAATTTAAACACGAACCATTCAAAGGCTTATCATAAGAAACCATGCCCAAAAAACCTAAATTTATTTTATAATCATACTCATCAATTGTAAATGTTACCTGTGGAACAGCACAATCAGCATGGATTGGGTCCCAGAGGACAGAACAGGAACAATCCCAACCATCAGTTTGAACAACAAAAAGAGGAGCCCTGTAGCAGAAATCCAAGAAAATTTGTCACATTCCTTGGCTTATGTATATCATGTAAGGTTTAAAAGCTATTACTACAGCTATCTTAATCAATATCATTCCTGATTGTTTATTGCATAGAAAACTGTCAAAAATCTATACTAACATATACATTGTTGTACGACAATCCTTCAGCTCGAACTTTTGGGCTAAGGGGTTATCTAACATGATATTGCAACAACGTGTTTAAACGCACTGCGTTCAAACTTTGTACTTACCCATTCTAAAAATTATTATATTTTCCCTTCGTTTAAAGGGACAATGTTTTATCTGGTAAAAGACATACGAATTTTAAAAGTAATTTTAATTTGGAAAGACAAGAATTTTACCTGCGCCACTTTCCACATATAGTTCTTTTATATTTTGAGTTTTTGTATACAACCGCTCGACATTGAATCCAGTTACCAATAGAGTTTGATATAGACGAGCTTTCAGCATTCCGATCCTACGTATGAGAGGAAGTGCTTAAGAATATGTACAGAAGAAACAATAGCATATTGAAAATAAATCAAGATAACATAACAGAAAATGAAGACTTACATTGAGACTAGCACATTCGGCAAGATCCAGTTCCGAGTGTTCATCGAAATAGTTGAAGTCACTACATAGAAAAATAACAAGGAATTCTCATGAAATAATTGGACATAAGAAAGAGCAACTTAGCTAAATCAAATAGAGAAATGGTGCTTCTGACATGAATTTGTATTAAAATGTTAAAAAGATAAAGGTTAAAACCATGACTAGTAAATTATATCACACAGCAAGTTGTTTTAACAAATTACTACCACCAAGAGCTTGTCTACTCACAAGCAGAGACCAAGCAAGTCAATAAAAAGTAAGCGTGATTGCAGGAATAAATTTTTCAATATATTCAGTAATCAGAGGCAATTATAAAGTATTCACATTATACTTGAAAGCTAACATTATAGTGATGATAAAATGATGGGTTTGCAGCAGTATTTTTAAAACAAGTGATGCAACAAAGATACTTAACAATTTGGCTCTTGGATTGATTTTAAATATCATGTGAACGCTTTGGAAAATATTTCATGCATATGAAATGTTGTGGATATTCGAAAGTTTGTGCTAAATTACAGATAACAGAAACATGATCAAGGATCAGAAAGCAAAAACATATGCTTCAACTTCATTAAGCCCATGGCATGTAATTTACTATATTAGCAAAAATTCATACTAGCAAACCTCAAAATTAAGAAAAGTGAAGTAAGACATCTTGATATTAGTGGTACATACTCCGAGACTGGACCAGTCCATTGTGGAACCTGTGCTTGAAAATCCGGTCCAATTCCAACCCCAGATGTATAAGGCCGATTGTCTCTCAACATTCTCAAAATAGGACCTTCTCTGCTACAAGACTTTCTATATTTATGCTTGGACAAAATATTGACTGAACTCTTATCCAACAAAGCCTTAGGTCTTTTTCTGAAACATGGCTTACAATACCAATAATCAGCTGGAAGCTTTGTAACTTTTGGCTGACAGCAAGACACATGAAATGAATCTTCACAATGGTCGCAAATTAGCATCTTCATCGGATTTTCCAATAGATTACATACTTTGCAAGAAATGCTAGCATCATCAGAACTTAGGAATTCCGAAGAGTCACAAGCATTGGAATTGTTCGTTCCAAAAAGAAGCCCATTTCTTTTCAGGAAATCGACGCACAGCTCTCTTGATGAGGTGGATTCTTCAAGCGGTTTTCTCAAGATGACGTGTGATGAAGAGCACTCAGCTGCATCGTTCCCACCATTACAATTTGATGACAAATACGTAGCGTTTATATGGGAATTGTGCTCTGAGTTTAAATTTTCTGCAAGATGAGCGACTTCTTTGTTAACTAAAATTCTGTCATTTTGGCTTGCAGAAATTATGCTCAAATTAGAACAATTGGTTCCTTTATTGCAATCTACCACATTTTCTGCCGACATCATAGTAACAGTTGTACTTCTGAGCCGCCTGCGCTTATACACTAAACCATCCCATCTAGATGCAAAGTTAGTTACCGAATCCTTGTCATTTATAATATCACAACTCGTTCCAGGCATTTTGTCAATTTCAGAATCTCTTCCATCTTCCTCAGTATAATTAGATTTTCTGCACTTGTCTATAGGGAATTTATCATTTGGAGATTTTTGCCAAATCCCATCAAAATTTGACCAATCACATAATAGTTCCATGTCGTGATGTTTTCCAAGGTCAGATGTGAAAGACTGTCCTGTGCTAAGAGAATTAGGAAGAGAGCTCTGAATCAACATTTTCATCACCCATTTCTTGTATTAACGGAGCCTGGGTTAAGAGCATCTCTTAATGCCTATACAGAGAGAGGATCAAGGAATGGATTCAGACTAAAGCATATCCTGCATTAAAGAATAAAAGAATTAGACCAGACCTAATGCAATCAATAAGACATTAGGCATGACAACTTTCGAACTTGTAGACAGTAGATACTCGTTTCACATCATTAAAGTATAATGTATCCAAGAGCCGAAAATCTAATGCGTGAATAAATGAGTTCAATTTGATTTGCAGATGAATCCATTTAGTCTGTCTGCTTTTTAACGAAGAATAATGATTGTTTGGGTAAATACTGATCTACTCGAATTTTTATCTTATATTACTCTGCAAAATAATTACAATGTCTTATTTAAGCTATTCAAATTATTGTTTTGAACTCTGTGTGTGTAATATTATTATTCACATATGCGATGTATCTGTATCCTAAATGGTGTGTAATATTATTATTCACATATGCGATGTATCTGTATCCTAAATTTTGAGGTTTGCCTTACTGTTATAGGTGAAATAACACAAAGATGAAGAACAAAACGGGACGAGGAGGATTGTTAAATTTCAAAAGGGGGAGGGGGCAAGTATATATTTTATCTTTTGAGTGTACACGGGCTTTGATATAAGTGGGTTCCAACAATAAAACTCAAACCTTGTTGAGGTTTGGCCCATTTTATATTTTGTAACCATGTACCTCTTTATAGTTTTCCTGATGTGAAACTATTTTAATTCATTAACACCCCCCTCACGTGAAGCATGCTGACGTTGCACATGGATCGTATAGTTCATATAGAGGTTAGTCTCTGCGATGGTCCTTGACGGTGGCCTCCTCGGTAGAGGAGAAGGTGAAGGGGTGGCTTTCGAGTGAGTAGCTGCGTGGATGATCTTGGTGATGACGAAGCAGCTAGCGATGGAGAGCTCGATGAGAGAGGCGGCGGCACTGGAGCGGCAGGGCCTGAGCAGCGGCGGCGCTGGAGCGGCAGGGCCTGAGCAGCGGCGGTGTTGGAGCGGCAGGACCTGAGCAGCGACGGCGCTGGATCAGCGGCAGGGTGATGCCCAGATTGGGATTGCCTAAGGGCTTCGAGCAGGTTGGAGGGGAACTCGAGGTTTATGATGCCGGTGACCTTGGGGGCAGCTTGCCGTTGTGGCCAGTGATGCACCCGAGGGTGTTGATGAGGAGGGCGGCGCTGTTGATGAGGAGGAAGAGGATCCAAAATTATGGTATCAGAGCCCTAATTACCAAACCCTTAACCGTAATTTTGCATCCTCTTCCTCCTCATCAACAGCACCGCCCTCCTCATCAACACCCTTGCGCGCATCACCGGCCAAAACGGCAAGCCGCCTCCAAGGTCACCGGCATCATCAACCTCAAGTGCCCCAACTAATAAGGATAAAGATAATGGTCAATCATCAGGATCATGCTATGCCCTCAAGCATTGACTGCACTTGCCTCCATATAGAGGCGAATCCATTGCCCTTTTTTAAATTAAATTTAAGTCAGAACTCAGCTAATCTACATGAACAACAAATTTCTTACAGGCGAGAAGGGTTCCATTCAATTATAAACCAATACAACCCAACCCATCTGTTGATGTCTCGGTCCTTTTTATAGCTTGACACCTGCTCCCACTCTCCATCTAATTTTGTATTTTTATTTTTGAGTTACAATGTTGGACCAATTGACTTGCTGGCTACATCTTGTAAATCTGTGACTTCCTTGTCACGGTTATGAAGCCCTACTATATTCCCATTCCTTAAGGTCAATCTGATTCTGTATTAATTTTTAAGTTTTATCCTTTCAACCCTTTCTTCCCTTTTCAACGAAGACATTGAGTTAGGGTCTGTTTGAGTTTAGAGCATGGCTTGAAATCTCGTCAAATTCCCATTCAACATGGCCATCCATATGTTGACCGTCTGAGTTCAAAAATCGAGATCGTTACCGAGATTTTGAACTTTAGTATTGGGCTGACCAATTCGTTACTGTGGTTTAAGTGTTAAGTTTATTGATGTGTTAGAAAGTTTGTTAATGGGTTTATTAGTTTATTTAACGCATTACTTACTAGTAAAATGTCAAAAAGCTCAAAGTTAACTTTATTTAACAAATTTCTTCCTCTTTTTTTCCTTTCTTTTTTTGACTGGTTTCACATATAGTTGAAAACAGGTAAAACATAGCGATGTCTAAATTCCGAAGGAAGTGATGAGAAGTATGGCAATGGCAGGAAAAGGTACAATTTGATGGCTACCAATAATCCTTGGCACTATACAACCATGTCTAGAACAAATCTGACGAGTTCAATAATCCTAGAGTTTAACACACCAATTGGGTCTGCAACCAAGCTAGCAACTGATTGTCTAATTTAATTTAGGAAATCTTCTAATATTTTTTTTCCTTACAGCATCATGTCATCTTCTTCCATAAACTATCCAACACATCTAATGGAGCTAGATAGCAAAAAGATCAAATTTTCCCTACAAACTTTATCAATTTTCTCACAAGGAAATCAAATCTCTCACAACAACTTTGTTCTTCATCTAGGTTTGAACTAGGGTTTCAAATTTCGTGCACAGCTTCTACAAAGAACCATATATTTAAACAGCTACCAATCCAAAAGCCTCATAATGCAAATAAACAAAATTTTCCTGATACATACAAACATACATAGATTCAAACAAGCATATCATAACAATTAAGAGAAGCGTGTTAATGGGACATCAGGAACAAAATTATCAAGCAAAAGAAATAAAAGAGAAAGAGGAGAAATTACCCAAGAGAACAAAGGGAAGGGAGATTTCTCTTTCTTTCTCCTCCTCGCGATTCTAGGTTTTTTTTTCTTTTCCCTTTTTGGTGTTTGTGAAATTAGAAAATAGAGATAGAAGTGGGTTGGGTTTTGTTGTTTTTATATCAAAGCCTTGCCTTTGGCACAGGCACAATAGTACAGGTGCACCGGAAACACCCCACCCCCCACAAAAAAAGGTTAAATATCTGAAAATCATCAGGCACAAATAACAACACTTTAAAAACAATCTGGATATTTATCAGTCAAAATTTTCCTATATATCATATTTTCGGGTGTCGACTATACGAATCTTTTTATTTCATCCGTCAAGTGTGGATGCCCAATGTTTGTTGTTTATGATTCATCTTGACTAAACTTTGCAATGGAAAACCGGTTGCTTGATGTTGAGAGAATAATGTGCTAAGCACGGTATGGGTGGTTTTATCCGACGAACACTTTTGGAAGAGAGAATTTTAGAGAGGATTGAAAAAGCCCAGAAGATTGAAAAGGACATAAATTAAATGTAGTTAGCCCTCTTTCTTCAAAACTTTGTAATTACCATGTTCCAACTCAAATACCGATTTCAATGATTTGGGCACACTGCTTTTGACTAATTGAAAGAATGAATGCAAATTTGGTAGTGTGTTTACAATACAACACTAAACAATTACTTGGGTTGGAATATACCAACCAATAGTGTTTCATTGAATATCCTGGAACTTGCATTGCATAGTGCACATGCTCCTTGTACATGTACATCATTATCAATTCATCATCATAGCCTCCCCCCCCCCCCCCCCACAACCCAACACACACAAAACAAAAACCAAAAACAAAAACCAAAAACAAAAACAAAAAAAAAACAAAAACAAAAACAAAAAAACCATCGACTGTGGTGTGCTTTGGTGCATTGGTTTAAACATGATAAACAAGTCTTTGTCACTACCTGTTTATAAATGAATCAATTAATCGGTTATTATTCCATTTATTTCATTTCATAACTCCAAACTGACATTGGCATTATCTCATCAACAATTTTGACACCTTCGACCATGATTGCTTCAAAAGCACCGAAATGTGTGATTGTGAAATGTGGCGATTTCTTAGGCTTATAAAAGTGTCATGTATCAAATTCTAGAAACCATGGCTCACTGCTATTTCCAATTTATTTTTGGAAGAAAAGAAAATTTTGTGGTTTTATCTGCAGTGAAATATTCATTTTATTACCTTATTATTTATTTAATTCTCATATTTGGGGGGGGGGGGGGGGGGGGGGGGGGCTGCAACTGGACTTGAAGAGCCAGACATGTACAGTAACTAACTTTCAATATTCCACCATATCCCTAATGCTTTCTCCAAAAAGCCATCTGTGACTCCTTTCACCATTATTGAAATGGACCAAATGCAATTTCAGAGATCAACACTGTAAGTTTTCCTTTGCAGTGACCGGTTTACTGTAGGAAGAGGGCTCATAGAGAACTTAGAAGCAACATAAAGTCAGGGACAATGATGAGTTTAAAGCGAAAAGTTGTAAATTAGGTTCATTTCATGCCGATTATATTGAAAGAAAGAATTCAGTCTATCTTGAAACTAAATTCAGTGGAAGTAGTCTACATTTGTTCATGAGATATTAATACTCTTTGACAATTCTCTTTGATCTGATGTATGATATTTTACGTTATTTAAAGCCACTGTCAGTTATAATTTTGGATTTTTTTTTGTTGGATACAAAAATTCGGTGTTTGAACATGCACTATTTTTCTGAATGCAGCTGCTGCTTATGACAGGCAGATCCTGAAAACTTAATATGTGGTATAATGTAATGAGATCGTAAACATTTTTGTTGAAAGTAAAGCTAGTGTTGCTTATATTCTGATATTAGAGAGATAAATATGTCTCCGGCTAGTTGTTTTGATCAGAATATTCATTAAATCACGACGAAAGGAATGTGCAGTGAAACAATGAGACCACTTTGTATCTGATACAGAATTTTAGCATCTACTGTGTTTTTTTCTTGGATGCGACCCCTTCGGGAACCGAACATGCGACCTCTCACTCTGGAGAGGAACATTTAAATATACTGGATGGATGCGCCACAATTTATATATAAAAAAAAAAGCATCCCTAATAAGACAGTCCCAGAGACAATAAGGAACATTTAATTATGTAGGCATCATCAACACATTTGTTTCCTTCAAATCTCCAAACCAAATTTTTTATTTGCTTCTCAATCTACAAATCTCGAAGTTACAAAGCCTCACTATTCTTTTGTAGCAAAGCTACAGCCCAATATATGAGAGAATAAACCAATATGCTAAAATTCAAGAAGCCGTACAATTGATACAAAAATATGTTCTAGATCATCTTCTTCGTATAGGCATTTGCATCTTCTGCTGCATCAATCCAAATTTCTGCTGTGTCATCAGCTTCGTGTCGTTCTCCAACTATTGAGAAAGAACCCCTCGCTTCCTATGTTTCTACTGGATCCCGAGTAAATACCACAAGACGAGTTCCCAAGCAAATCGAGAAGCTCCATTGATCTTAGCTTTTGGAGCTCCACTCATTGAACCGCCAGGAAATGCAGCTTTAAAACAATTGATTGGGCTTATGTTGGATGATTTTTGGCCTTGGATCGCCATCGTGTGCATATGATTCGACTTCCATTAGATGAGGCACAGAGATGCTGCCAGGTTCACAAATTCAGACAAGGTCGTTTCTTAGAAGATCCATTATCATGAGGTTATCGGCTTGGTCCTTGCTGTAAGAAGAAGAAGAAACAGCGAGCTATCAAGTTCAAAGTTTTTTTGCTTTTATTTTTGTGTAATGACATAAAATTACTATGTGAGAAATTATAACACAATAAACGCTGCAACATTAGTAACAAATAATGAGAAGCTACTAGAGTTCCTGAATTTGATATTCTTAATTTCAGTTCCTTCAATTTAGGAGCTAATGTTATATTTGGTACATCAGGTAACACAAAAGAAATATATAACATGATACCAGTATGATAAACTCCGGAGGAATGACAGCCAACAAAAATTAGTAAATCCGATAATTTTACAGTCATATTAAACTGGCATCTTGAGTAATAGTAATTTAGATAGCATCAATATCAATTTTGACATTGTTAAACTTTTCAAACTATTTTATGCATAATACAGAATCAATCATTTATTAAACAATTTTTAAGTAGAAAAGAGACTGACGATCAGAATATAATCTTGAGAATCAGCCAGCGCAAACAAAAGGTAAGAATATATAGAATTTTTATAAAAGAAAATGCACAATGTAAATATTATCCCCAAAAAATGAATGATGAATGATCGGTCAACAAAAACGCTTACCTGAATTGTAGCTTCATCTAAGATGCTCATCTTCCTCGAGCAATAGTTCCCTTAATAGGCTTTACTCAAGCTTAAGTTCCTATCAAACCGTAAAAAAATTCCCAGGCGAGAGCAACAAATGCACAAATATCTCCTCGAAAAATCTTACCAGGCAACATATGGCACCAGGTTCTCTTTTTCTTAAATTAAAGATAGAGCCTCAAATGATCTGTGGCTCGAATTCTCTTCCTCATTTGTGTTGTTAAGACAACCGTCGCTGTCTCATTCTTAATTAACTTTAGGCAATTCTCAACATCTTTTGATATATTGCTTCCTTGATTTCTCAAATAAAAAACTTTCCTTAAAAGGTGATAAATGATCCTGCTAGTCATATTTTCATATTCAGCTTTTGAGTAGCTGTAGATTTTAACCTGACAAGCCTCTTCTCAGTTTTCAACCCACCGTTTTCTCTCTTGTGATTCCTTATCAGTGCCATAATAATAAATACCATGTATCAAAAGGATAAATGAATTATCATTGTTGTGATCAATCACAACAAGGTTATCAGCGAAGAAGAAACAAGCATCCAGAGTTACCGACCTGAATTTGTTCGATGATGCACCACATTCAACATTTAAGGTCAAACCTGCGTGATGGACGTCAATGAAATAACAGTTTTCTTTTTCTTCTTCTTCTTCTTCTTCTTCTTCTTTGCCTTTTTTCTTTTTTGGGCCAAAGCATGTCACTGTTAGTAAGTAAAAAATAATGTGCATGACTAGCTGATAACTTTATGTAATTTCCTATTAACAAGTTTCTAAAACAAGTACTGTAGAACTTGTAGGAATCATAAAATATGATATGATATTAATGAAGAACAGACAGTTATTAGTTTCAAGTAAAAGCTGAGGCTACAGTTTTAAGAATAATACGAATATAACAAATATTATAAATAATGTTAAAAGCAAAGGAGTATTTATAGCAGCATCGAAGAATAAAGTTGGTCGCAGAAAGCTTGTAAATTCAATGAACTCAGTCTCGATCTTATAAAAACGTCATTTTTGCTCTGTTACATCTAATGGAAACAAAAAACACTGTAAGAATATCCTTCGTTTCTATATGCCAGCTTGCAAAATTGGACTACAACCAAATGGTAATGGAACGAATTAAGCACACAAGCCCTACAAAGAATATACATTCACTAGTTCGCTGTGTTTGACGAAGCAAAATCTGATATATATATCATGCAGAAAGTGCAAAATTCTATGAAGGCCCTTCAGCAACGCTTGTTAATGGTTAACCAAGACCTCAGCTGCATATAAGATATAAATATCACCTTAAATGTGAAAATATGAACACTAAATGAAATAATTATGAAATGAAATGCAAGAGATCCTATTGAATACTTCAGCAAGGGAAAAAGGCGTGGAAAAATTATGACCTAGGTATCAATCTTCTCAAATTGACACTGTTAAGAACCATATTCTAGATTTGCACGCTATAAAAAACTATATGATTCAAGATGGGATAATATTAGGTACCATCTCAAAATATCTTAACTGCTCGAGAACCGCGTCAGTTTCAAGCTCCTACATTACAAGAGCATTTCGGAAACTTCAATCAGTAATATATAATTAAATAAAATACCTGAAAAAAGCTTTACTGCTTTAACACTTAACGCATGGCTAGGACTAATAAACAAAAGAACCAGAAATGGTAATATCTTGACAAGTCATGAAAGGGCAAATAAAATCAATGAACAAAGAAGAAAACATCTCAAAGAAAATCTTATTGATACAAGTTCAATACAGAGGCATAGTACCAGTTGTAATCATGTTATGAAATACAAGTTCTATATAGAGCAAGGGATATAGGTACACCAACATAAAAGCTACAATCAGATTTAATTGAAGAGTTCTGCAGCTCAAAAGTCTCAATCTCATCAATTAAAAGTTTACAGCTACTAAGAGTCTATACAAGCCATACATAAATATACAATCTAGCCATCCCGATGATTAATTTTGATCTAAAATTCTAAACATCCAAAAATCCATGTCAATTAAGATATTGATTGGCTTAATTACTTCTGGTCTATGATCAAGCAAACATTAATGAACCAAATAATTATTTATTATGATTATTTACCAAAAACTCCCTTTAGGTTTGGGCCCGTGACACTGAACTGCCCAATCCTTTCAAAACTACGAAAAAACTACCATGATTTAGCGGTCAACGTTGGTAAACTTTAACAGGATTAAATGTTCATATCAAATGACCATTTTGTCATTTTCATAATAAATAAATTAATTAATAATTATTTTATTAACAATTTTAAATAATTATTAGATATATATTTGGAAAATTAATGATGGTGGAAGTGAAGGTGGTCGGTGGCTGTGGTCAGCGGCTGCGGCGGCGGGTGGAGGAAGTCGCCAGCGGCAAGACAAGGGCACCGGAAAAAGAAATGATGAGAGAAGAGGATGAAGAAGAAGATGGGTGATGAAGTTGATGATGAAGATGATGGAGTTGATGTTGACGATGAAGATTATGGAGGGGCCGAGTTAAGGGATGGGGGAACGTCGGAGTCGATGGAGGAGGGATGGGCAAGATCGAGGCGGAGTTGAGGAATGGGATCAAGGTGGCAAGTTGCGAGGATAGGGTTGAGGGGTGGGGTTGGAGGCTGGGACGACAGATGTTGACGGCGGGGAGAGGGGAGAGGCGATTTGAAGCGGGAGGTGATATGGAGGTGGAGGAGGAGGAGGATGAAATTGGGTTTAGGGTTAGGGTGGGGGCTAGGGTGGTGGAGGAGAAAGAAGAAGAATGTGCTATGAAGAGGAAGGAAGAAGAGGGTGGAGGTGGCCATGGCAACAGCAGCCGGCAGCCACGATGGGGGCGGGTGGAGAATGGATAAGGTTAGGTTTTTAGTTTTTTTTTGTTAAGGGTTTAGGGTTAGAAAAAGGGTAATTATGGGCTTCAAAAAAAAATTACCGACGTGGTAACTTGATTAACGTGGCCCACATGGTGATGACGTGGCACCGTTAACTTGAGTGGTTTCTTGTAACGTTGAAAGAAAATGGTAGTTTAGTATCATGGGCCCAAACCTATGGGGAGTTTTAAAGCCTATTTATTATGAACCTTATGAGAGTGCATGTTCCGTTGAGCTAAAAAAATTCTCACTTGGTTCTCAAGCTCAAGGATTTTATGATGTGGTCTTTGAAGCATGTACCAATCTAGAAGCTACTAATTTTTCTGTAAAATTCCTTTTTTGGGGAAGAACAAAAGCAGGACTTACCCGGGTCCTTTATTTCTGGTTTAAAAAAAAGGATTTTATGACATGTAGATGACAATAAAAGATTCAGATCACCATTTGAAAGGCCAATGACGTATTTCCAAGAGCTCCTTTATTTATATTCGTTCAAACTTTGAAGCGTAAATTTCACTAAAAACCTTTCACTATCACCATTTTTTTATAAACTGCCTTAAAAAATTAAATTACAGTAAGCTCCCTTTAAAAAATTAATTGCTACATCTAAGAGTATCTTAGTGAGAAGAAGCCCTTTACAACCAAAGTTAATGAGTTTATTATAATTAAAAATAGCTGTAAGGTAGTTTAGTGAAGAACTGCAATAGTTTAGGGTATTTAAGTGAAATCTACCAACCTTTTAGAATGCACCCATAAGTATCATAACTTTTCCCGTACGCACAGCTACACATGTGTCTGCTCTCATATTTAATGTTAAGATGCAGACAAAAATTTGCACAAGAAACTATATTCAAAAGCTCATCATAAGCTGCCAGGCCCAAGAAACCTAATCTTATATTATAATCATACTCCATATTCTCATAAAGAAACCGAATGAATTGAATGAATCAATTGTGTAAATTTTACCTGTGGAACAGCACAATCGGTATGGATTGGATCCCAGAGGACAGAACAGGAACAATCCCAATCATCAGTTTGAACAACAAAAAGAGGAGCCCTGTTGCAGAAATCCAAGAAAATGTTTGTCATGTCCTCGGCTTACGTGTATCATGTAAGCTTTAGAAGCATTTACTACAGCTATTTAAGTTCTTAATCAATACTGTTCCTAATTGTATAATGATAGAAAACTGTCAAAAATCTTTACTATCGATGTATGACAATCCTTCAGCTTGAATTTTTGGGGTTAAGTGGTTATCTAACATGATATCACATTACAATGTTTTTACTGATAAGTAAAAGACATACAAATTTTAAAAGTAATTTTAATTCGGAAAGACAAAAAGAATTTTACCTGCGCCACTTTCCACATATATTTCTTTTGTATTTTGAGTTTTTGTATACAACCGCTTGACATTGAATCCAGTTACCAATAGAGTTAGATTCAGCATTCCGATCCTATGTATGAGAGGAAGTTCTTAAGCATAGGTGTACAGAATAAACAATAGCATACTGAAAATAAATCAAGATTGATAAAAAAAATGAAGACTTACATCAAGACTAGCACATTCAGCAAGATCCAGTTCCAAGGGTACATCGAAATAGTTCAAGTCACTACATAGAAAAACAATAATCAGGGAATTCTCATGAAATAATTTGGACATAATAGAGCAACTTAGCACAAACTAATGGGGAAACGGTTCTTCTGACATGAATCTGTAATAAAAATGTACATATAAAAAAAGGTTAAAACCATGACTAGTGAATTATATCGCACAGTAAGTTGCATTATCAAATTAATACCATCAAGGGCGTGTCTACTAAAAATAGAGACCAAGCGAGTCAATAAGAAGCAAGTGTGGTAGCAGAAATTGTAAGTTTACAATATATTCAATAATCAGAGTCAATTTTAAAGTGTTAGCATTGTATTTCAAATCTGACATTATAGTGATGAGAAACGATGAGTTTACACAAGCATTTTTAAAAAGTGATGAAATGAATTTGAGAGGGGGGAAATTAACAATTTGGCTCTTGGACTGATTTTGAATATCTTGTAAACCCTTTGAAAAATATCTCATGCATAGGAAATGATGTGGATATTCCGATGATTGTTGTGCTACATTAAAAATAACAATTTTTTTATAAAGGATCAGAAAGCAAAACCATATACTTCATTAAAGGACCATGGCATGTAATTTACTACCTAAGTAAAAATTCATACTGGCAAACTTCAAAATTAATAATAGCGGAAAATATCTTGAAATTAGTAGTACATACTCTGAGACTGGGCCAGTCCAATTTGGAACTTGTACTTGAAAATCCGATCCAATTCCAACCCTAGATGTATAAGGCTGGTTGTCTCTCAGCATTCTCACTATAGGACCTTCTCCGTTACATGACTTCCTATATCTATGCTCCAATAAGATATTAACTGAACTCTTATCCAACAAAGCCTTTGGTCTTTTTCTGAAACATGGCTTACAGTACCAATAATCAACTGGAAGCTTTCTAACTTTTGGCTTACAGCAAGACACATGAAATGCATCTTCACAATTATCGCAAATTAGCATCTTCGTTGGGTTTTCCGATAGATTACATACTTTGCAAGGACGAGAAATGGTAGCATCATCAGGAGTTGGAAGTTCCGAAGGGTCACAAACATTGGAATTGTTCTTTCCAGAAAGAAGCTTGTTCCTTTTTAGGAAAGCGATGCACAGCTCTCTTGATGACGTGAACTCTTCAAGCGGTTCTCTAACAATGACATGTGATGAGGAGCAGGCAGCTGAATCTTTTCCATCGTTAGATTTTGATGACAAAAATGTAGCTTTTATATGGGAGTTGTGCTCTGAGTTTTACTCTACTTCTGCAAGATGAATGTCTTCTTCTTTAACTCAAAGTCTGTCATTTTGGCTTGCAGATATTATGCTCGAATCAGAACCATTAATTCCATTATTGCAATCTATCACATTTTCTACTGACGTCATAGTAACAGTAGTCCTTCTCAGCCTCTTGCGTTTATACACTAAACCCATTTAGGTGCAAAGTTAGTCACCAAATCCTTCTCATTTAAAAATTCACAACTGGTTTCAGGCATTTCGTCAATTCTAGAACAAGATAATATTCTTCCATCTTCCTTGGTAAAATTAGATTTCCTGCACTTGTCTACTGGGCATTTGTCATTTGGAGAATTTTTCCAAACCCCATCAAAATTTGACCAATCACATAATAATTCCATGTCGCAATTTCCAAGTTTAGTTGTGAAAGACGGTTCTGTGGTAAGAGAGTTGAGAAGAGAGCTCTGAATCAACATTTTTATCACCCGTTTCTTGTATTATAAGAGCCTGGATTAAGAGCATCTCTTAATGCATATATAGAGAGAATCAAAGAACGGTTTCAGATTGAAGCATACCCTGCACAAATGGAATGTGTAGAATAAAAGAGTTGGTACAAAACTAATGTAACAACAAGACATAAGATATGACAACTTCCGAATTAGTGGATGTTAGATACCTTGTTTCACATCATAAAAGTATAATGCATGTAAGAGTAATAGAGACATTACACATGAGACCAAGAACTGATGATGAATAACGGGGTTCGATTTGATTTGCGGATGAATTTATTTAGTTAGTGTGCTTTCTCAACAATGAATGATGATTGTTTGGATAAATACATATTTACTCAAATTTTTATCTTATATTACACTGAAAAAACGAATAACAATGTCGTATTTGAGCTATTCAAATTCGTGTTTTAATCTGTGTGTGTGTGTGAGAGAGAGAGAGAGAGAGAGATTCACATACACATTGTATCCTTGTCCTAAATTTTTAGGTTTTTCTTACAGCAATTGGCGAAACAAGACAAAGATGAAGAAAATGGGGGCAACTAGGAGGATAAAGATAATAGTTAATCGCTGAGATCCTGCTATGCTCTCTAGCATTGACTGCACTCACCTCCATGTAAAGGCAAATCAATTGCCCAAATTTAAGTTAAATTAAGTCATAACTCAATTGAATCCACACAAACAACAAATTTCTTAGAGGTGAGCAGCGCTCCATTTGATTATAGACCAATATAACCCAAGCCATCTCTTGATGTCTCGATCCTTTTATAGTTTGACATCTGCTCCCACTCTCCATTTACTTTTGTATTTTTATTTTTGATATACAAGGTTGGACCCATCGACTTGTTGGCTGCATCTTGTAAATTTGTGACTTTCTCGTCACGGTCCTAAAGCCCTACCAACTCTCCCATCCCTTGGAGTCCATCTGATTTTGTATTATTTTCTAAGTTTTATGCTTTCATCTTTTTCTTCCCTTTTCAGCAAGACATCAAGTTGGGGGTTTTAATTTTCAAGGCACATTTGAGTTTAAAGCATGGTTTGACATCTTGGCCAATCCCCATCCGAGATGGCCATCCAGAAACTAGCCGTCCGAGTTCTGAAACCGAGATTTTAAACCTTGGTATTGGGCTCACCAATTGTGTAACACCCTAGAATGATCGTATGTATTTATATTAATATTCGATATTGATTGATCATGCTAATTTTACTGAGTTTTGGTTTTGGGGCACCATGAGCCATTGTGGTGAGCCGTTTCATGCATCCAGAGAATCATTGTTTGATTGAAAACGCTCATAAGACGGCTCAGTTTATATTTGAGCCGTCTCAACCTGTTCTGCGACCTGATATTGATTTCTTGACATGGTTTTAACTTGTTATCGTTTTATTAGGTCTTGTTATTGATTGTTAGGACATGGTAAAATATTATATTGATAATGATATGCATGGTTTAATATGGGACTAATGTATTACCATACTCTCTATCTTTTAACCCAAATTGATCTTGATTTTATGAACCAACCGGCCCAATTGATTTATCTATCCTATTTAAACCCACCCAAGTCTCATACAAACCCTAGATTGATATTTGCCTCACAAAAACCCTAGCCACCATCTCCTTCCTTTGGAACCGAAACTCTAACTGAAAACCGAGGAAGCCCTTCATCAATCTCCATCGTCATCTTCATTTCGAGACGATCACCATTACCGTTGGCTTCTTCTTTCTTCCTTGGATCGGTCGAAGCATTCAAGCCAGGGTTCCACGTGGATTGCTAGCATCATCATTATCGTCATCTTGTTCATGACATCGTATCGAGGCAAGCACTTGGTACTTGCAACATGTTAACAAAATTAGATCTTGTTTAGTTCATATAATGAATATATATTGATTTATGCTTAAGATAGATATACAAGCTATTGCCTTTATTTAATTCTTGCGATTATTGCCTTGGTATACATGATTGAAATATTGCCAGACATCTTTATAATCTCATATTGTTTATATAGACCGACACATAATTTCTAATCTAATTAACGATGGGTCAAGGTCGGAATCACGACGTATCGACAAATCTTTAAATCTATTGACACTTTGTTAATCCTAAAATATATCACTTTTATATTGGTAAATTGATGGTATGCACCATAGGGAAATTGAGTTAATTATTGTTTTTATCATAGGCATGAAGTATGGAGTGAAAACGCTAATTAAAATACCTATTCATACCAGTTTTTAGGCCGTGAGCCAGCTCAAGACAACCCTGAGCCGTCTCCTAGTTTGAGCCGGTTCAACCATTGCCTAAGCTGTCTCAAATTTACTGAACAGAATGGTCACCGTAAAACTATCATAACTTTCTGCTCGATAATCCGATTTTGATGTTCTTAGACTCGTTGGAAAGATCTTTTCGAGATCTACAACTTTCATGTTTACCATATTTTCTAACATTGAGTTTATGACCCCCAAAAAAGGTCTCCGAAGTAAAAAGTCTCAATTGAACCGAAACCTGATATTCAAACCCGATATGAACTTGACTTGTTATATTGTTTCATGAACACATGATCCACTACCTGAACATATAATTGACCTAAATTGTGATATTTATATGATTGAATGTCTCGCTATTCATGTTTAATGAGTATGAACTTGACCATGAAATTGTTATGGTTACGATATTTCTAAATTGCCATGTTATTGATTATTTTCTTGGCATCGTGATTGATTGACTATTGTTGCCATGTTACCGCACCTGATTGTGATATTTACCGAAATACCAACAATCCATTGTTATTGATTGACTTAATGGTATCGATTGGTAAGACCTGTACATGCATTGATTATTATTGCGTTGGCATTAGAAACACACTATATTGATATTGACATGAATTGAAATTGGGAAAAAGGGAAAATCAAGAATATTACCGAAACGTAACTCAAAAGGATATTGCTATGAATCTATCTAATATACCTTAGGTTTATTATCGAAGTGATTGTTATATTAGTTTATCGTTGTGATCTTATAAGGGACAAGTATTGGTTATTGTTCTTACTTTTCTTGATACTTGATCGTTTCTTTAATTGCTTCCACTATTGAATATTGATTTTTATTAACTCTTGATCATTAGATGTCGTTATTGTTTATTGTGGTATAGTGAACATGTGGTAGTTAACTATATATTATATTGTTCTTGATTAGTGATTGACAGCCGTAATGTGACTATGGAAGAATATTTCCTTACTGTAGGTCGTATGGTAGGCTTTGTCGCATTCTCGTAATTGCGTATTTTAGGAAGCAGGGCATGGCAAATTGGTTTTTATGGTTTTGGCGTTAAGTAAATAATGGGTTAGTGAGTTTATCAATGGGTGATTGGTTTATTTAACATCATTGCTTACTTTTTCTCCCAAAAAAACCCACCATTACTTACAAATAAAATATCAAAAAGTTTATAGTTATCTTTATAATGTATTTAAAAGACCATCATAGACATCATTAATTACTAAGAAATGTAAAGAACTGTTTATAGTTATTTCTACTATTTATTTAACATTTTTGCTAATTTTTAAAACTTTACTTGCTCAAATGATAAAAAAAACGATATTCGATATGGCCAAATTGCCGAGATGGCCGATTTTGATCCCAGAAATGACGTCTGATATAGATACCGATACTCATAAGTTAAACCTTGGTTGGAGTTAGGATAACTAGAGTTTACTTTTATATGGAGGTGGGTTATGCCAACTCCAGTATGCAAACCGTACCTCCATGTAAATTTGATAGGTTATTGCAAGGCCCTACATCCACTTAGGATTTAACTTCAACGAATTGTTTTGCTTTCGAGAATTTAAACTCTGAAATAGTTGTTTTCGAGTTATCTAAAACCCACAATTGGTGTTTTCTCCTCCTTTTTCGGAATTTAGAAAAAAGGTTAGATTGGAGTTTCTAAATTCTATTGTTTAGACAACTACAATTATTCAAATTCCAAAGACTAAAGCTAAATGGGCCATAATTAGGCTTAGAGAGTTAAGTTTAGATAGCTGTACAAAACCTACGGTTATCCTAACTTAAGTACAAAAGCGGAGTTTCATAAAGTCATCTAAACCTAACTCCAAAATCCTAACTATGCTATGTTTGGCAAGGATTTTAGAGTTTAGAAAACTCCGGTTATCTAAACTCCAAAGTTGAGATAACCAAAGTTTACTAAACTCCAATCCAATCAAAATAATTTAAACTCCAAAATTTGTGAAGAAAAACCCATTTTGGAGTTTAGATAACTCCAAGAAAACATTTTGGAGTTTAGATAACTACAATCGAATACCCCATCAAAGTTTAGCTTCGAAGCGGAGGGAGAGCCTTACAAACTAAAGTTTGCAATTATGTTACCCGGAACGTGGAATGTTTCGGTACATGGAATGAAAACGGGAATGCTACTTGTCATGGAACGTGGTACGATATAGTTTTCTTTGATACACTTACATAGAACGCAAAATGTAGCTTTAGAACATGTAGTGTTTTTTGGATCGTCTATATGTTTGTGTATATGTAGGTATGTATTATATACTAATATATGTTCTTGAAAAAAATTAATTTTTTTCTAGTATATGTATCAACACAAAGCCGATTATATGCCCATTTAAGTTAGGTTCATAATGGTTTAGATCGGAACGATGATTCTTATGTTGGATCGTTAGTGTTCCCAATTTGGGAACGACTGTTCTAAATAGCAAATCGCTAATAGTTTAGCGATTTATGGTAATAGGTTTGCATCCTCTCTACACTTAATAATAAACTCCAGCAATCCAAACTCCATACCCAAACAGTGCCTTAATGGTTACCTAATAAAAAGGGCCAAGATCATTCTTATCTGCTTTTTTCAACTGGTTTCAGGAATAGCTCTATCCCAAAATGATTGAAAACAGTTCAAACAAATACAAATCAATGTCTGCCTAAATTTCGAAGGAAGTTGTGAAAGGTAAGGGAATGGCAGGAAAGAACATAATTTGATGGGTACCAATAATCCTTGGTACCATTCAACCATATCTCGAACAAATCTGATGAGTTCAATACTCATAGGGTTTTGCACACAAATTGGGTCTGCCCTAAATAGTTTAAGTTAGAAAATTTTATTCTTTTTCCTAGAGCATCATGTCATCTTAATGGTGTATGCATCCTCTTCCTCCATAAACCATCCCGCCACATCTAATGGACCTAGATAGCAGAAAGATCAAATTTCCCCCCACAATTTTGGTCAATTTTCTCACAAGGCAATCACGTCTCTCTAAAAAATTTGTTCTTCATCTAGGGTTTGAACCAGGGTTTCAAATTTCGTGCACAGCTTCTACAAGAACCTAATTAAACAACTACCGATCCAAAAGCCTGATAATGTAAACATACAAATTTCTCTGTGATGCATACAAACATCCATAGATTCAAACAAGCATAGCAAAACAATTAAAAGGAGCATGTTAATGCGATGTCAAGGAAAATGAAACAAAAATCTATACTTTAACTCAATAGGAAAAAGAGGAGAAATTACCCATGAGAACAAAAGGAAGGGGATTTCTCTTTCTCTCTCCTCTTTCTCGATGCAAAGGGTTTTTGTTTTGCCTTTTTGGTGTCTGTTACCAGAAGAGAGAGAAAGGGGTTGGGTTCTGTTGTTTTTATAGCACAGCCTTGCTTTTGCCACAGGCATAGTACAGGTGCATTAAACACCCACATTGAAAAAAAAACTAAATATCTAAAAATAATAAGACAGGAAAAAAATTAAACAATTTTTTAATGACATTGGGAAATTAATCAACCAAAGTTTTGTACAAGGAAAAAAAATCATGGACATCTATGAACTATGTGCCATATGAATGCTCGGACGCATGTTGTTTATAATTTAGTTTTACAATGATTGTTGGCTATCTAATGTAATCTCTCTCTTTTATCTTGAAATGAGACACACGGTGAAAAAATAGTATGGTAGACGCGATATGGGCAGAGTTGAATAAACCGACAGATCTTTTGAAAGAGAAGATTTGAGAAGGTTGAAAATACTAGAAAGATTGAAAATGACTGAGTGAAATATAGTTGGCCCCTTTCTTGAAAATTTTCTTCTAGGGGCTGTGTTACTGTTCCAACTCAAACATTGATTTGGCTGAAGTGCATAATTTATGACTCTGAATGCAAATTTAGTGACCTGCTTGCTACATTCAACAATTACTTATGTTGGAATATGTATGTATCTGTGTTTGATTTTGCACATTGGATGAAATTCAAGTATTGAATGTTATGATACTGTGCATTACAAAGTGCACATACTCCTTGTACATGTTAATCATTATCATGATAGCAGTTATGATTCAAACCACTGAAAGAGATGGAACAGATTGCCTCGAATCTTAGAATCATGCGAGGAGATGTAACCGACGACACAATGTCGGGCGCCATGTTGGAGTCTGTATGCACACTTGACACGTGTTGGACACGAACACGCGAGAGAAAAGGGAAGTGTTGGTGCTTCCTAGCTAAGGATTGAGGAGACCAAATTCTTTCCCCCCTTTCAGATTTCAACAAGCTTCCCTCATATGACACTGTGTTGTTCACCTCAATTGCTCATAGAATTTGTCATACAATTTTCTCAACTTCTCATGATATCACCAAAGGATGAATTTAATTTTTCATTTACAGTACAAGCTCCTGCCCACAACTTAAATGCTTCGACTCAACGCAAAAGGAAACAGGTTCGTTCGATACGAAAGTGATAACAAAGCACTTGGAATAGCCTACTACAACATGCCTGAGTTGCATCAGCCTTAACAAAAGGCTCGACGAAATTCTTGATGTTAGCGAGCATGACTCTTTTACTCAATTTGACCTTTACGCAACTTGATATTTAATTAACTGATTATCATGATAAAGTGATGCTGATATTTTGAGAAAAAGTTAATGCATTGACTATATTATGCAAAACTTTGCTGTTTGTGCCTTTGGTGCTAAGGACTTGTTTTGAATTTAGAGGCAAAAACTATGTTGTTTGTGCTTTTAGTTTTAAGAATTTGTTCTTAATGTTATGCAACATTTTCTTGTTTGTTCTTTTGTTAGGATTTCTTCTGAATCTAGAGGCAATACAAAAAGTTAAGCTAGAACTTTTCTGCTATTGGAGTGTTTGTGTATTACTCAGATGCTAGCTTTGTTAGTAGACGATTCAACATAAAAGTTGGTATAGATCATTATAACCACTTAACAAAGGTTTAGGGTTATATGATTTTAAATCTTGACGACTTCGGCTTTTCTGCAATGGTATTTTCTTTTTAGTTGATCGACTTTTAAATATGTACCCATGGGATTCAAACCTGTTTACTTATAAACAATGTCCTTTCCACTACGTAAGCCGCAACTCCGAAGTTACGGTGAGGGTGAAGCGAATATAGTTTCTGACTATCGGAATTGGATGTTGTAGGTTTGTTAGAGATGGATATAGCTTAGACTTGGATCTCAACATGAGAAAACAATAAGAATAAGGGGTGGTGCAGCCATAATAAGGTTCGTCAATACACTTGTTTCAATTGCTAGCTAGTCTCTTTCCTCTAACACAATTTGAAACAAAAAGGGGTGACTTCCTCTTCCGATTGGTAGTTGCTACGTGTAGGCCAATGTAGAACTGTAGATTTCTTTTCCCTTATATTAAAAGACACTCTTAAATATAATTTTAAAGCCATGATATATTAATGTACTTGTCTTTTCTATACTTATACTATATTAATGTAAATCATAAAGGTTTAAATTCAAATAAACTAATTATTTTAATTTACATGCTTAAAAATAAAATGTTGATTCCACAAAACAAGTAATTTAATGGCATCTAAATATACCCCAACTTAAATTTATATAGTATTCTTAATAGTTTATATATGTGATATTATATTTGCTTGTAAAATATTATGTATATAGCTAAAATAAGAAGTATGCATCTATCAAAACCAAAATATATCTCATAAAATGTATACCTTATACCAATTGCTAAACATTTGAAAGTTTTTAATAATATCATAGGTTAATAAAATGATAAAAGGGTTAAAAATAAATATGAAAAATGGGTTTCTCTACAAATTTCTCGTATGAGTTTCAAATTAAAGAAAAATCTGTGGACTGCAAGGCTTGAACCCAAGATCAACTAGCTCAAAATGCAATGTACTGCCCCTGCTCCTAAGAGAAACGAACCACCGTTTGAATATCATCAACTTATGTTTATTTTTTTTGTTTTGTTTTTTTTATTTTAGCTTAAAAAAGGCACAATTCCATAATGCCTTTTTCAGGCCATCGCATATTTGATCGATCGGGAGATCTAATGACAAGTCAATCCGTTCCGGACCCTCTCCACTTCAAAGGTAAAGTTCCGCTCCGGCTATGACCCACGGCAGGCCTTTTAAATGCATCTTGTATGCATCTTAGAACGTCATTAACTAAATAACATCATAGTAATGACTTGCTTTTGCAATCATATTCAATTCAATATCTTTTACTTCCTTCAACCAATAGCATGAAAGCAAATCCATCCGTAACTGTGCTAGACAGAAGAGGCTAGCAACAGAAATAGGTAGCAATTAAAGCGAGAGTTGTTGAAAACAAATCTAATATCGATGATAATGCTTTTGGTGAACTCTGTTGCTGGAGAAGGAGCCAAGGTCAGGGCCGGAGCCGGAACCGGAGAAATCTCCTTCTTGTACGTTACGTGCTCTTCTATGGCATGTAAGCACATTGTAGTAAATATCATCGTCATGTACGGTGATATTGCAAGAACTACATACCTTAACATAGACGATAATGTTTTCGACGGGGACGTGCATTGATGGGCCCCTTCTCTCCGGAATGAGGGGGAGTACGTCATTGCCAGAGAGAATATCCCTACAAGAATCCCCACCGACCCCAGAACTGTTGACCGGGATCCGGTGAGCACAATCTACCTGACACCATGGTTGAAGGAAGTATAAGAGTCTTGGTAGATCGGAAGGTTATGGGATGTTTTGAGAATTTTGTTTTGAAACAAACTCAATGTATTTATACATGACATCCTCCAACATTCTGATCACTCATTTTATTCTTTCATTTTTTGCCAAATTTTGAATTAGCAAGTTAACAAACTGAATGCAGTTAATAGAAGGAATCTCATGTATTCCTGTTCACTCCTCCATTTTCTTTCTACTTTTGAGATTTGTTATATATATATATATATATAGAATAATGGAGAAAAGATGCCATAGGAGGGAATTCCCTCCTATGGCGTCGAAAAAATACCCCCTCCATCAATTTTTCCGACGATCGGCCCCGATCATCTTCATCGTCATCATTTAAGATATGGGTACACCAAATTTCATGTGATTCTACAACTTTTTCACCGTTGATTTAGCAATGTAAAAAGTTCTATTGTCGGTAAACCGTTAATTTTGAACCGACTAAATCAACGGTGAAAAAGTTGTGGAATCACATGAAATTTGGTGTACGCACATCTTAGATGATAACGATGATGATGATGGGTGCCGATCGTCGGAAAAAATGGTGAAGGTTGTATTTTTTCCACGCCATAGGAGGAAATCCCCTCCTATGGCCTCTTTCCTCCATTAATCTTATATATATATATAGAGGGGGTTAATGGAGGAAATGTGTCATAGGAGGGCTATGGCGTCTGGAAAAAATGCATCCATAAAAGAATTATTATATATATATATATATATATATATATATATATATATATATATATATGTATGTGTGTGTGTTATATATATATATAATGGAGGAAAGGTGTCATTGGAGGAAATTCCCTCCCATGGTCTTTTTCCTCCATTATTCTCATATATATATAGAGAGAGAGAGAGAGAGAGAGAAAAGAGAGAGAGAATAATGGAGGAAAGATGTCATAGGAGGGAATTTCCTCCTATGGCATCGAAAAAGTACGTCCTCCATCGTATTTTCCGACGATCGGTACTCATCATCTTCATCGTTATCATCTAAGATACGGGTATACCAAATTTCATATGATTCTATAACTTTTTCACCGTTGAATTAGTGGGTTGAAAATTAACGGTTTACCGATAATAGAACTTTTTACATTGTTAAATCAACGGTGAAAAGGTTGTAGAATCACATGAAATTTGGCGTACCCACATCTTAGATGATAACGATGAAGATGATGGATTACGATTGTCGGAAAACACGACGGAGCGCGTATTTTTTCGACGCTGATGGAGGTCCTTTTCGGGTCTCCGTCAGATGTTGTCTTCCGCCGATCTCCTGGTGGACTTAGGTGGTTATTTTCCGTTGCGTGTGGGTCTTAATGAGTTTTGGTGGAAGATGTGATATGAGGAGTTCGGTGCCGGGTACCTGCAAAGAAATCCCGGGGTGGTTTGGTACCACCAAGGACCCTCCGACGATCAAGTTAGTGATGAGATCCGAGCAGAGTAACGGCTTAAAAGAGTAAAAAATGGCTTACTTGACCCCTTCTGTGATGGGGGTTTATATAGCGGTGGTGGCACGCAGCAGCAGGTGCGAGGATCCTGCCGGCAGTTTCGCCCCCGACGTCATGCCCGCGTAGAAAACGGATTGCCCATTAATGGGGATTGATGGCGTGGAACGTGGAATGTTGCTGACGTAGAATCTGCGCATGGCGGGATTCACGGAGCGGCGGTTACGCCTGTGAGCGGTGACTTTGGTCGGAGGGCCGAGGAAGACGGTCACGGCCTGGAGCTCGGGACGAGCGAGGAGGCCGAGGAGTCCAGGTCTTGTGGTAGCTCGGCGCGAGCTACGGGGCCGAGGAAGCCAATTTGCAGGGGGCCCTGAGGAGGGCCAGCTTGTGTTTGTATGTCGGGTATAGGGTGTCGTGGTCGGCCCATGTGGGCCCTTTCTTCTGAGTTCTGGGACACGTCACCTGCCACGCGTCCTGATCATGGAGATCGCCAATATTGAGCATCATCATTAGCCCCCCACTCTTGTCCCGACCAGCTAGCGGGTCGGGTCAGGAGTGGATCGCCGGGCCTCCTGAGGTGAGCTCTTTTCCAGGGTTTTTTCGGGATGAGTCCTCGGGCCGTCGGTTGTCTTTCCCGCTAGCGAATCAAGGCGAGATCTCCGCATTTAAAGAAGGTGCGCCGGTTTGTACACTCTGCAACTGAAGCGACGGTCCACATGTCGAGCGTCAATTGGCTGACGCGACGTATGCAGGCCTGCGGCATCTGATGGGACGCGGCCCAGCGCAGAACTGACACGTGGAGCGATCGGGGCCGCTGGGCGCGAAGAGCCGTTTCGGCGGGAGACGACGGGCGCTGTTAGATGAGGCCGTGTGCAGCAATAAACAGGGGTGGGGCCCGCTCTAGGGCCCTTACTCCTCTATATTTCCCTCTCTCAAGTCTTGGCTGCTCGGCGCTCGTCTCCCTTCTCTCGTTTTCAGCCTTTGAAGATTTTCTTTTCCAAGATTAGATTTCTTCCTTTGTAGAATCAGTAGACATTGTAGGAGTAGGTGCTAGGGTTCCTTTAGCTGTGTCTGACTCTCCTCGGGGAGCAGGGGTTGGATCCTCTCCTCGGGATTGTGAGGCGGGGGCCGCCTCCAGGGAGGAGGCGGCAGATGTGGCCCCCAGCACCTCATGCTGGGTGAGGCATGGGGACGAGCTCGCCAACGCTCGGGCTCGCCTCCACATCCCCTCACGCTATACGCTTCGACTGGCCAAGGAGGGAGAGAGGGCAGATCAGGTACGGGGCAGGGAGATTGCTCTGTATTTGGAAGCTTTTTGGGGCGGAACACGCCTGCCCTTCTCTCCTGAGGTCGTCGCCGCGCTGAATTTCTTTGGTTTGGCCCCCGGCCAGTTGGTGCCGAACTTGTGGAGGATCCTCCTTGGGTTCTTGATCCGCTTGAAGTTACAGGCGGTCCCCTTCAGTCTTTCCCTTCTCGATTCCTCCCTCGTCTTCAAAATTCACCCTGGTGGTCGAGCGGGCGACCTGAGATAGGTTTATTTCACCTTCAGGAAGCGGCCGGGGGCGTCGCCGAGACCGGGGTCGTTACCTTGCCCTCCTCCATTCATGATTGGAAAAAGAAAAATTTCTTCGTTTCCCCTCCCGAGGGCGAGGAATGGCCCGTGCCTACCAAGTGGTCGAGGGAGAAGTGTCTGCCGGGGAACCAGTCCGATGACCCCGCCGCAGTGAGAGTGGCGTCGTAGGAGCCCATCCCTCGACCCGACGTGCTGCTGTCTGAGAGGGTCTTGAGCTGGGCCGGGCTTAGTCCCGTCGAGTTCGTCGGTAAGTTAGGCTTGTTTTTTGGGTTTCTATTTTACTCGTGTCGCTGATTTGTTAGGTGTTTGTTTCGTGCAGGATCCATGGACTCTGCCTCGCTCTGAGCTTCCATGCGCCAGCCGAGGCAGCCTACGAGAGCTGGGGGCGCCAGTTCTCCCCGTGCGAAGCCCGCCCCGGCTCCTACCGCTCCAGCGGAGGCGCCCCGTGAGCGCTAGGTGGCGGATCCCGCCCCGGGTCCCAGCAGAGCATCGGGCCCTGATTCTGGAGGACTCGGCCTCGGAAGAGGAGACCGGCTCTCCCTCGGAGCCGCTCAAGAGAAGCTCCAAGAGGCCCTCCCGGGGCTGGTCCTCGCCGACTGTGGTGGAGGAAGGGGGCTTTCGGTTTGCGGTGCCATCGGGACTGTCCGTGGCGGACAGCCTCCTGTATGAGATAGAGACCTCGGCAGGGGGCAGAGTCCCCGGGGGGACCCTCAGGGCTCAGCTGGCGTCCATCGCCCAGGAGTCCGTGCAGGTAAGTTTTTGTTTGTTCATGGTGAGATTTGGTGCTCCCCTCATCTTTCTGATCTTTTCCGTGTTTTCCAGGTTTTCCAGCACGTAGCCCTCGCCTTGCGCATGGAGGCCGAGGTGGTAGCCCCGGCGCTGGAGGCTGTGGGTCAGTTCGCCTCGCAGCAAGAGAACTCTAAGAGGAAGCTGGAGGCGATGTCGGCGAGAGTCGCCGCCTTGGAAGGCGAGGTGGAGGCCGGGAAACGGGAGGTGGCCCGGCACCGCGAGGCTGCGGTGATCGCCGAGGGCAAGCTCGAGGACGCCCAGGTGCTCACCGGCAACCTGAAGAGGACGGTGAAAGCCCTCCGAAAGGAGCTGGGGCGGCGGCCGAGGCGGCTAAGTCGGCCGAATCGAGGGCGGTGGACGGCTATAAGAAGTCGAAAGACTTCTATGACGACTTGGCCGTGGCCACGACCCACATTTGGCACGACGCCCTCGATGCCTATAATACCCAGTCCCTATATATATTAGCGTATTTTAATAAATAAGTCTCCAGATATTTTCCCCAAAATTTTCTACAAATTTTCCGTATTTTTTTCCAGAATTTTAATCCAGACTTATTCCAACCTCTCTTTCTCTCTCTCTCTCTCTCTCTCTATATATATATATATATATATATATATATATATATATATATATATATGTTATTTACCGCCGGAAACCGAAGACGCGACCGCGCAGGTCCGTCTGGCCTGAAATTCGGGGCAGATGCTAATTGGTGCTATCCGTCCACCTCTCCGAAGATGCAAAGTTGATTTATGGCACCATGTATCGAAGGTTTAAACGGATGCGGCCGATGTAGCAGACTTCATCAGATTCCCCCTCGTTTGAGAGGTTTTTGATTGTGGGCACGCTCTTCCCTGCAGGCGCAAGCCCCTGCAGTTAATTACGCTACCGCGTTGCGGTAACAACTTTGTTCTTCTCCAGATGGTCACTTCGTGTCGTGTGTGTTTGTTTTGTTTTTGGTTGCCCGTGGATTGTATACGGAGACTAATTTATGTTGTCGCCCGTAGGGCGTGGATTAGTCCAAATCCGTATTATCTTAAATTTAGGTTTTGGTTTGGGTTTAAGGATACGTTAGTCTCATTTGAGACTAAGATCAACTTAAACGTTTGTTAAGGATACGTTAGTCTAATTTTAGACTAAGATCAACTTAACGGGATCGTTTAGATCCAACAACAGATCATTTGGGCTCTATTGTTTAGTTTAAGGACATTGCGGTCAATTAGTTTAAGGACATTACGGTCCATCGGTAGTTTAAGGACGTCTCGGTCCAGTGGTATAGACATCGTAGTCTATAAGGTTTAAGAAAGTCGTAGTCCATGAGTTTAAGGACCCCACAGTCCGGTTTAGAGACATCGTAGTCTATAAGGTTTAAGGACATCGTAGTCCATGGGCTTAAGGACCCCACAGTCCGGTTTAGAGACATCGTAGTCTATAAGGTTTAAGAATATCGTAGTCCATGAGTTTAAGGACCCCACAGTCCGTGAGATGTGTGGTTGTCGGGACCCGTCACCTCTCTGAAGACATTGAAGGATTACAACGACAGATATCAGAGGAGTAAAGAGATGTACCCTTGAACCGGTATGAATTGATTGGAAGATCTGTAGCCCAGTTTGAGACTAAGATTTGTTGAATATTTGTGAGCAGATGGGCTCAGTTCAATATAAGTTGAGGACTTATGTCCAGAATTGGGCTAAGTCCAATTAAAATGTTTAACATTTTTAATTCTGGCTATTGAGCCTTTACTTGGGCTTGGCCCTTTTAGTAATGTTGAGCATTAGGTCCTGACAATTTTTGTCTTGTATTGAATGCATAGCATTCATCAGAACAAAGTGTGTTCCGACAGTGCGCCACGTGGCGCGTCAGGCGCTTTGCGCCAATTAAAGAGCGCATTGCGCTTCTGTCAGGTAGCGCACATGAAGGTGACACGTGTCGCGCTTAGCGCTAAGCGCTAGTTTATGAGCGCATTGCGCTTTCAATTTATGAGCGCTTTGCGCTAGTTTGGTGGTGCACCAGTGACTGACACGTGGCGCGCTTGGCGCTGAGCGCCAGCCCATGAGCGCAGAGCGCTACTTCAGAAGCGCAAAGCGCAAGTTGTTTCTGTGATTCACACGTGGCACGTTTTGGCACCGAGCGCCGGTCCAAGGAGCGCAAAAGCGCAGTTCATGAGTGCAAGACACTGTTCAGTAGCGCAAAGCGCATCTGATCAAATTTATGATCAGAGAACAAGTTTATGTTCTTCTTTTAAAGGAGGCTTTGCCTCAAGAACAAAAGTTCTTGTTTATAAAAGGGCTATGCCTTTATAGATCAAGGATCTGTGAATGAAGTAAATACTTCTTTTATTTTTATGATTAGATCTTTTGATCTTTTTCTTTTTATCAAAGACCTTGGTCTTTTGTAGATCTGTGATCCTTTAAGAAGATAGTTCTTCTTTTTTAATGAGATGATTTCATCTTTGTTGTTCAAGAATTAATTCTTTACCTTGAAGAAATGATCTTCTTTTTCTAAGAGCTTGCTCTTCTTTCTCTTTGAGTTTTTCTCAAAGTTTGCAGGGGGGTTTCTCTATATGAGACTTGAAGTCTTGGGGCATTTATATAGGGCCAATTGATTTGTCAAATCAGTTTTAAGAGATCTTTCTCTGATTGATTTGGGAATACTTCCCACCGTTGGATCTTTGATCCTAGGGCTTCTGTTTCGCAGAAGATAATCTTCTTGTTTTAATAAGATTGAGAAATCTTTCCATGCAGAATTTGTTCTGTCTTTGGTAATTTTTATTTACCATTGGATCGTTGATCCAGCGGTGCTTAAAGCACAATCTTATTGTTTGAAAAGATTTTGAGGAACCTTTCCGTAACAAAATTTAATTCTGGTTAATTAATGATTTATCATTATTATTAGAACCTTTGATCTAACGGTAGGAATTTTTAATTCCAGCGCTGGCGCACCTTGCGCGAGCGCACCTACGTTCGACACGTGGTGCACAGCGCAACTGCGCTAGCGCACCCGTTTTTGACACGTGGCGCGCAGCGCAGAGCGCGGCGCAACTGAGATAGCGCACCCGTGTTTGACACGTGGCGCGCAGCGCAGAACGCTGGATCTGAAGCGTTGCTTCAACTTTTGAGTTTTGAAATTTTAAAATAGAGCCTTGCTCTGATTGGGGGTGCGCTGCCTAGGGCGCAGCGCACCTGGCGGTAGCGCATCTGTGTCTGACACGTGGCGCGCAGCGCGCCTAGCGCTGAATTTGAAGCGTTGCTTCAATTTTCAAATTTTGAATTTTAAAACAGAGTTTTGCTCTGGTTGGGGGAAACAAATGCCCCCCCACCATTGCGCTCACGTGGCACACACGTGAGTGCAGCGGTAGCAACATCTGAGCCCTTGGATCAACTCAGAAGTTGAAGAGGCGGTTCAATGCCTATAAATAGGACCTTTGGTCTCTTAGATGATTATCATCTTCTTTCTTGAGAATTTTTATTCAGAGCCTTGCTCTTCAGTTTAAGAACTTTTCAAGAGTCAGAACTCTACCAAAACTTAGGTAAAGTTTAAAATTTTAATAAATTAGGGTTTTTACCCATTAACAGAGCCTTACTCTTCATAGATCTTTGATCTAAAGAAAACCCTTTTAGGGTTTCATTAATAGAGCCTTACTCTCATAAACCCATAGATCTAAACAGATCTTTTCTTGGGGTTTCTTAGCCCATGAACAGAGCTCTGTTCTTTGATAATATGTAGATCTCTTGATCTTTGATGAAGAACTCTTAAGAGTTTTTCATGGATCTTGAAGATCCCAGAATTTTTAATTCATAGAAAATTAATTTTAATTAATCCTTGATGGATTTTTCCATCATCATTGCAGAGCCAGGCTCTTGACCTTCTCGGGGAATCTCTTTAAATTGCTTTTATAATTGACTTTGACAGGTGTCATTCCTGTCTGCAGAGCCTTGCTCTCGGGGAATTTAAATCCTTGACCTGAATGGTCGCTTATTAAATGGGATTCCCTTTTTTAAGATTTCTCACAGATTTGAATTTATTAGGTGTCATAATTAGAATTCGTTGCCTGTTTTTAATAAGAGTTTGCCTAATCAGTCTATCCGCTAATTCTTGTTAATTTTCTTTTCCAGGAGTTATGGACGCTCACATGTATGACCTTGATGAGTTCATCTCTTACGGAGACATTTGCTCACTCGGCCGTTCTCAAAATCGAGAATTCACAAACGCCCAGTGTGCTGAAATCATGAGTCGCTTTGACGCATATGACGGTCGACTGCTTCCTCGACGTTCTTCTCTCCTGAAGCTTATCGTGGGAGCGATATGGAAAGCGCTTCCTTTATTCTATACTGGCGTGCCACTTAAGGTATTGGATGCTGAAAGGTCTATGTTACCCAACCCGGTACTTTCGGGGAGGCGGAATAGGTAAAAATCAAAATTTTCTCACAAGGAAATATAGACTAACCATGAAGGATCTTTGCTAAACAAAAACTAACATACTAACTCCAAGTTTTAGCTACAAAGTTAGATGGTTATATCTAGATCTTGAACTCCTTCTCTTCTTGTTGTGGTTCTCCTTCTTGCTTGCTCCTTGGAGTGGCGTAGACGGCTCCTTCTCGTCGTCTTCTCTTTGCCGAAAATAGATCCACCCGAAGGCCTCTACCTTGAGTTCCTACCTCAACCAAGAGGTAACTAGAGTGCTTGGCTTGCTAAACTAAGAACCCTAGAATGAGTAGAGAGAAGTTTTGATGGTTTTATCTCACAAGCTCATGGTTCTCAACACATGAGAGATGAGAGCTTTGAGAGAGGAAGAGAAAGAGCTAAACATGAGAAAGAAATAGCAAGAGAGAATCATAGAAAAATAATAACCATCTCTCATATGAGAGAAAATGATAATAATAATAATAATTAAAAGAAATTGTGATGGTTAGTTTGGAATGACCATTATCATTTCACATTAAATGAAATTTGCAAGAATCAAGAAGTATCTTGCAAATGAAATGATGATGGTCAAAAGGTCAAAAGGTCAACAAGAGTCAAATGGTCAACCCAACCCTAACCATGGCATAATTATCCTTAATTAATATTATTAATCATATTTCTCATTCTCATTAGGGTTTAGAAAAAGTCAACGGTCAACAACCCTAATGAGATTCCTCTGCCTCTGTCAACTGTGCATACACACCCGCATCCGTGTTCCGAGAAACACGAATACAATGAGACAAAACCAATCTCAAAACAAATACTAGGATCTGGCTTAAACCAAAGCCCACTAGTAATAACTGCCCGGACACCAAACGTGCACAAGTGCGCGGATGTGAACGAACCCCATCGCAAAACCATGCGACCTCTACTCAGTTTTGCCCAAAGGCGAATAACCCTCTGTGTGGGACTCTAAAGACTCGACACTACGCTGGCAGTGGGTTTAACCACAGGCCGCTGTTCCCCTTCGAATGGCGGCGCACAAGACTGCGATGTCCTGACGCTGAGATTCGGGGCAGATACTATTTGGTTTTATCCGTCCACCTCTCCGAAGATGCCAAGTTGATTTATGGCACCGTGTATCGGAGGTTTAGACGGATGCGGCCGATGTAGCAGACTTCGTCAGATTCCCCCTCGCTTGAGGGGGTTTTGATTGTGGGGACGCTCTTCCCTGCAGGCGCAAGCCCCTGCAGTTAATTACGCTACCGCATCGCGGTAACAACTTTCTCCTTCTTCAGAATTTCACTTCGTGTCGTGTGTGTTTGTTTTGTTTGTGGTTGCCCGTGGATTGTATACGAAGACTGAGTAATGCCGTCGCCCGTAGGACGTGGATTAGTCCAAATCCGTATTTACTTAGATTTGGGTTTGGTGTTTTTAGTTTAAGGATGCATTAGTCGCGTTGCGGCTAAGATCAACTTAAACGTTCGTTAAGGATATGATAGTCCTGTTTGAGACTAAGATCAGCTTAACGTGATAATCCATTTAATATCTGGCCATCGGGACTCGTCACCTCTCTAACGTCGTTGAAGGATTACAACGGCAGATGTCAGAGGAGTTCAGAGATGTACCCTTGAACCAAGGTTAATTTGGAGTTTTATAGTCCGTTTGAATGTTTAAGGATACGTTAGCCGTGTTTGGGGCTAAGATCAACTTAAACGGGATCGTTTAGACCCGACAAAAGAGCATTTGGGAGCTCTATTGTTCCAGTTTAGGGACGTAGTGGTCCATAGGTAATTTAGGGACGTTGCGGTCCATATTCCAGTTTAGGGACATGGTGGTCCGTATTCCAGTTTAAAGACGTGGTGGTCCGTATTCCAGTTTAAAGACGTGGTGGTCCGACATTAGTTTAAGGACGTTTCGGTCCAACATTAGTTTAAGGACGTTTGGGTCCACGAGTTTAAGGACCCCGCAGTCCATGTTGATATGCGGTTGTCGGGACCCGTCACCTCTCTGACGTCGTTGAAGGATTACAACGACATGTGTCAGAGAAGTTCAGAGATGTACCCTTGAACTGGTCGTAAATTGATTTAGGAGAGCATTCTTGCTCAGTCAATTTAGTTTGGGGACTTACGGCCATGATTGGGTTAAGTCCCATTGAGCATATTCAACATTTTTCTTGATCTTTGGCCTATTAGGCCTGTGCTAGGGCTTTGCCCATACTTAATAATGCACTGCATTTTATTCTGGCCTGCTAGGCCTTTTTGATTTGGGCTTTATCTCTTTATTTATGATGCAGAGCATCTGTTTTGGTTTGGGCTCTGCCCTTTTTAAAATAATGCATTGCATTTTATTAGGTCTGTTAGGCCTTTTTGATTTGGGCTTGGCCCTTTTGTAAGCAATGCAGTGCATTTGTCTGGCGCTTTGCGCCAAGTAATGAGTGCAAGCTCATATGGCGATGACACGTGTCATGCTCTGGCGAGCGCAAGCGCAACAGCGCTGTTCTAGTGCGCTGCGCTTGCGCTGCTGACACGTGGCGCGCTGTGGTGAATTGCGCCAATTTTAGAGAGGAAGGCTCTGTTTCAAAAGCGCATAGCGCAATTGGTTCAGATGCTGACACGTGGCGCTCTCTGGTGGCTTGCGCCAACCCAAGAGCGCAACAGTGCAGTTTTGCAAGTGCAAGGCACTATGATTTAAGAATCTTTTAGATTCAAGAACCAATGGTTCATAAAAGAAGTGCAAAGCACTATTTTTATTTTGTTTTTTTTTTATTAAAGATCTATGATCTGTTCATAAGAGAACTTTCTCTTTTTCTAAAGGTCTTTACCTTTTTTATTCTTGAGGAGTTCTTCAGAGTTCTCTTTCTCTTTCTTTTTTTTAGAAAATGTTGATGCCTTTGAATTGAGGCTTGGGGTTCTTTTTATAGTGCCCATAAATTAGTTAAATTTGTTAAAGAGATTTTCCTCTGAGTGATTCGGGGAATTTTCCCCACCGTTGGATCTTTGATCCAAGGGTTTCTGTTTTTACAGAAAAAAATCTTCTTGTTTTAATAAGAACAGAAAAGATTTCTTTAGAATTTTAATTCTGTTTGGCGCAGATGCCCCAGCGCGTGACACGTGTCGTGCAGCGCACAGCGTAGCGCAACTGCGCAAGCGCATCTGCGCTGACACGTGTCGCGCAGCGCAACTGCGCTAGCGCATCTGCGCTGACACGTGTCGCGCAGCGCAGTGCTTGCGCAACTGAAGCGTTGCTTCATTTAATTTTACTTAAAATAGAGCTTTGCTCTGATTGGGCGCACTGCCTTGGGCGCTGCGCTGCCGTATCAGCTTTTGACACGTGGCGCGTCGCGTCCAGGATTTGAAGCGTTGCTTCAAAATTTGAATTTTGAATTTCCAGCAGAGCTTTGCTCTGATTGGGGGAAACAAATGCCCCCCACCGTTGCGCTCACGTGGCGCACACGTGAGTGCAGCGGTGGCAAACTCCTGATCGTTGGATCAAGGGGTGAGCTGAAGGGGCGCAAGCGCCTTATAAATAGGACCTTTGGCCCTTAGTAAATGTTTTACCATTTTCAAGAATCTTGAGTTTTCAGAGCCTTGCTCTTGTTTAAGAATTTTAGAGCCTTGCTCTTGCTTTTTCACAAGAACTCCAGAGTTCAGAACTTGAAAACATCTTAGGTATTAATAATAAAATTAAATTAAATTAAAATTGATTAATAGAGCCTTGCTCTCATAGATCTTTGATCTAAAACCCTTTTGGGGTTTTATCAGCAGAGCCTTGCTCTGGAAAATTCATAGATCTATAGAGATCTTGTTCATGGGTTTTAGCTCATGAACAGAGCTTTGCTCATGGATCAAATGTAGATCTTTTCTGATCTGAAAATGGAGAACTCCTAAAAGTTTTCATTGATCTTTAAAATCCCAAATTTTAATCTTTAAGGGTTGAAGTTTTCTTTTTGATGGATTTTCCATCATTAATATAGGGCTAGGCTCTCCTTAAAGAAATTTTATTCCCTTGAGACCAGAGTTTGACAAATGTCACTCTGTGACAGAGCTTTGCTCCAAAAGAGGAGATTTTCTCCTTGCCTCTAGGGATTTCCCATCAATGAGGATATTCTCTTGGGGATGTTTTCATTAACTGACAGTTTCATCCAATGATGGGGCTGTCTTATTAAATGATGTACCGTCGTCCAGATTTTATGGGCCCCCCTTTGGTCCCCCTATCCACTGCATTGCGGTACGGTATAAAAATTTAAACATGTTGAGCGTTGGAATTATAATACTGATGGCTAATGTTTGTCTCTTTGCAGGAAACATGTCTGCCAATTCGTCTTTTCCGTTTGTTCGCTCGGAGGGAGGGTTTCCCCAGGCACCGGTGGACCGCGTGGTGCTCGCTCTCATCAAGGATCATGACCCCGAACACAAAAACCTTCACTTGTGGGGTAGGTGGTACAATAAAATCATCCAGGGTCGTCGCAGTTTCAGTTCTGCCACGCCGTCTGTGCCAACATCTTCACTCCCCTACGCAGATGAACCCCCGGTGAAATATGCCGTGGAGGTCAAAAATTGGAATTCGGATGACCTCCTCCAGCCTGCGATTGGTGCTATCCCCGTGCAGCCGCCGCCGGCAATAGATATTTTAGGGAGGAGAATTTGTCAGGGTGAAGCGCGCCCTTGGGGACAGGCTTATAACATTGGACTGATCCCACGACCGCCTGCTGGATATTTGCAATGGGCCCGGGACATCCTATCAGCGAGGAGGACTCATCTGATGAGGATTGGTTTGTACTCGGCCATTTACGTCTCGCTCTTTGAGTATCCTTCTCCTCCAACGTGGTGGGTTAAGGCTTTTATCGAGCAATGGAATATTCCCACACACACCTTCCTGATGACGGACCGGGAAGTCTCTAGCTCCTTGGAGGAGTTTGCTGAAATCTCGGGTCTGCCGATGAGGGGAGAGCCTTACGAGGAGCTGCTTCCTCCCGATGAATACGTCTTTGCCACCAAGCCGCTGGTGTTTGACCTGACGCCGGAGAACGCTATTCGGCACCAGTACCCGGGCTTAGTGAAGGTATTGGAGATTTATGAAGGACTCTATCTAGAATCGGGTGACAGGGGAGTCAGTTTTGCAGATTTCATTGCTCGCTTCATTCAACCAGAGTTCTTATCAGAGCGGAGCGAGAAGTTCGCCCAGCTTGACGACCCTTTTGGGTTCGGTTTTGATCGCCGACCCACATCGGAGGATGACCACAAAGACTTTTATCTTCCCGGTGCCGCCGTCGTCCCTTTTTCAGAAATTGCCGTCCCCGACATGGATGAAGAGACCTTCTTTGTAGGATTCTTGGGCTTGTGGTTGTGCAGTTTTGCTCTTCCTATGCATCCACGCCATATGCGGCCGACTGTTTTCTACCCAGCGCATCGGATGGTGGCTGGTTTACAGTTGTCAGTAGGAATTGCCGGGCTGGCTTATCTTTATAATGGACTTAGCGTAGCGGCGGACGCTAGTGAGCCTGGGGTGCAACCCGCCAACTTCCCGATGCACTACTTTACCTCCTGGATGGAAATGCACGTGCACGGGGTGTTCGGTGCCCATAAGATTCCTCCCTTTTTTGAGAAGTGCAGGCTCCCGAGGGTCATACGGCTAGTCGGGGCTTCGATCGTAGTTGCACCTCCACGGGAGGCTAGGGGGCTGCTCCTTCGACCACACCTGGTCGGGGCGAAGATTTCTTTCTTGGACAAGGTCATAACAATAGGCTCAGAGACCACTAAGTCAGTAGTGTCGCTACGCGATGAATTTAAGGACGGGGCTTCCATATTGAAGGCTCGGGAAATCCTCCATCTCTACTCCATTCGGCCGGGCTACCTGGTGTTCAGACAGAATGAGACAGCACTCTTCATGAGGTATAACCCTCACCGGTTTGCTCAGCAATCGAGCTACAATCAAGGGATCCCGATGGAAGCCATCTTGGAAAAGCCCGTGGTTAGCCGGGAGGGGATAAAGAATGCAATGCACCACTTTATGCGGCTTAACACGGGTTCTTATTTCTTTATCAGTGAGCCGAGCTGCGTCCCCAAAGTCCTCAACGCGTACGTGGCCTGGTATGCGCATGCAATGGGGCCCGTTATTTTGATGGAGAAACGTATGCTGGTTGACCGCAAGAGTGCACCTCCCGGTGGCGATCGCAAGGCTCCCTTGAGGCCGAGGACTCCGGTTATTCCTCCATTGAAAGGTGCTGGAGGCGGACCTCCGCGCGTGTTGAGTCCTCCGCGCGGATTGCCGCTTCGCGATGCTGTGGATGCGCCACCAGCCCCCCGTGCTCTAGTAGAAACGGTAACCGTGGTATCGCCGGAGTCTGGTGTAGGCGCGGATATCGGGACCCGCCGCCCCAAGGTGTCTGCTAAGCGTAAATCAGTCCCGGGTGCATCCAGAGTTGGCGGGCAAAAGAAGAAAAAGTCGCTCCTTTCCCTTGACGTGATTCTTGGCTTAGAGCCTGAAGCCCCTCTTACCGAAGGAATAAGTGAATATGGCAGCAATAAGGGCTTCGCGGTAGACCCCGCAGACACTGACCTGGCGGCCGCCATTGCGGCTTTTGAGCGATCAGCGAGGCTTGAAGCGTGGTTGAGTAAACTCGCTGAGTCAGATAATTATTAGCTGCTTTTTTCATCATTTAATTGCATTTTTTTTATCATTATTCTTGACTAATACTTTTCCCCATTTTCAACAGGTGTCTCTACCGAAGAAGCTATTGCTGCCTCTTTGAAAACCTTCCAAAAGGAGGAGGAGAAACGTGCTTTAGCGGGCGCCGGTATGTCCCATCCCCCTTTTTTTTAAAAACAAATTTCGTTATCTTTTTCGATGGTTAACCTAACTTTCTTCCTTTGTTTCTTTCTAGGGGTTATACCAGTCGACGAAGAGATCCTTCCGGAACCCGTCACTGGAGTTCCGGTCTCGTCGGGGCTGCTGCAAGAGCCTCGACTTGACAAGTCGACGAGGGATGCCTTGAAGAGCTTGGAGGCATCTCTGTATACCGACGAGGACGCCTCAATGAGAGAGGCTCTGGTGAGGTCCGTCTCAACGGCCCAGGAGGAGAGAAAGCGGCTGAGGCGCGAGGCGAAGGCGCGCCGGACTGCTTTGGCTACGGGAGCGGGCCCAAGCACCGTCCCTTGGGCAGATACTCCTTCCGAAGAGGCCCCTGTCGCCCTATCCACTGCTCGCAGACAAGTGGCGCACGCCGCTCGAAGCGCAAATGATAAGTCCACTTCAGGTAACATTTCTTTCAGAATTTTTATTGTGAGAGTTATAATGCCGACGGTTCTTATATATATTATTTTACAGGGCCAAGTCCGACCGAGGGTGAGGCGGAGACCGTTGAACCCAGGGGAACAGAGGAGGCGGTGCCTGCCGAACCTGAGCCGACAGTGGGCAACATCGTTGAGGCCTTGGAGCCTGATGCGGAGGTTGAGGGGCCTATAGCCGAGAAGGTCATTGATGCCGAGCCTGAAGTGGCGGCAGATGAAATGATCATTATAACTGAGCCCGTGGTGGTGACGGACGAGGCACTCGAGGCTGGCGACCTTGTGGTGACGGCGGATAAGCCGATGGAGATTGCGGAGCCCGAGGAAGTAGCGGGTGAGATGGGCACGACTCTTGGGGAAGAGCCAACCGCTCTCTCTCAAGAGTCCGGCAATGCTCCGATCATTGCCCTCCCCGTCTATGATCTTCCGCTGTCTCCTGGCCACGCGAGCACGACGACGGTCCCCATCGAGTCGGGTGATGAGGCCACGGGCGGTGGCCTCATGTCGATAGAGGAGGGAGTCGCCTCCGTTTCAGCCGGGAGCTCCTCAGGTAAACCCTAGGTTGCTGTTTTTCTTTACTTTACAATCCTTTCTGACAAATTTACCTTTCTTGTAACGCAGGTGCGGCCAGCGCTGATGCCCCACTGCTTGAGGGAGTGCCTTCCACGACTGCCTTGGCGGTGGTTACCTCTCAGCCCTCTCTCATACCGGCAAAGATGTTGGAAGGTATGAGTTTGCAACTTATTAATCTCACTTTTCAGACGTATAATCCATATACTAAAGTCATACTGTTGTGTTTTTCAGGAGTGCTCTTTGACCATCTTTATCAGGTGTTGCTCCCACACTTCTCCTTCCCATCCGAACTTGCCTCTTCCCCTGGTGGCGTTGGTGAGTATGATTTCCGTTGATATCTTTCTTTCTTTCTTTTTTTATTGATGGAATTACTGCTAAACCCCTTTTTTCTCATCTCGACTGTAGTGCTACAGATTGAGGGAGGGGATAAAAGATCAGCTGCGCCACCGGCCCTTCCGACCTTGTCACCTGTCTCAACTGGTACGACTAACACATTGATAACTCCCCCCTTTTTTATTTTTTGTACTGTTATCTGACCACATCTTGTTTCTTTTCAGCTGTCGTTCCGGTCTCGGCGCCCTTCGAGTCTCGCATTACAATGCCGGGCGGTCCTTCCCAAAGACGTCCGTCCTCAAAAGGTGCGGCGAATAGTCTGCGTATGTTGAGCGACTACATCGAGGAACTCGACGTCGAGTCTCCTACATCTGCTGAGGACTTCGCTACGACGATTAACCCAATGTTGGTGATATTTGCCACCTTCCATGACGAGGGCACCGTCGCTTCTTGGGTTAACCATTGTCGGGAGATTGAGGCTCGCCTTCATCAGTTGGAGTCGATGCGTCTATCCCCTGAGACTTTGGCTGTGAGCGCTCAACGGGGAGCATGGCTCGAGCAAAGCACTTCCTATTTCCGTCATTTGGAACAAGAAGCAGCTTTGAAGCTGAAGGAGTGTTAGGAGTCTTCGAGCGAAACTGCTCGCCTACGTGCTGAAGTTGAGGCGAACGCTACCGAGGTAAAGGCCGTCTTCGAGGGCCTTCTAGAGCGCATCTCAAATGGGCTGAAACTGAAGTGGGCACTTGATGTCTCCGAGCATGACATTCCAGGCCGTGAAGTTGCTCATCAGGCCGTTAGGGATCAGCTTGCGTCTGTTGCGCATCAACGGGCCCAAGTGGAGGCCGAATTGGCAGTGGTGGCTGATCAGAAGAAAGCGGGGAAGGAAGTGCGCGAACAATTGCTAGAGCTATGCAGAACGCTTCCTTCTCAGTAACTCTCCATGTATCGTTTGTACTTGTAAATAAAAAAAAATGTATATATATATATATTTTTATTCTTTAGCACAATGTATCCTGTACTCAATCAAGTCTATGAATAAAAGATACGCATTATCTGTAACGTCTTGTGTCATTTCTCCGCCATTTCTTTCTTTTATTATCAGCAAGCCACCTTAGTAAACATGGTCAACAGATAATAGAGCATGCATCTTGACTTTCTTAAGAATCAGCGATGGCTTAGGCCGCAGGTTCAGATCTGCTGCCTAAGACTTTTCAACTTCATGAGCCGTGAGGGTCTCATAGAGACTTTTCTCCCTACGGATCGAGAGGATCTCGTAAGTGGTTTTTTTTTCTCCTTAGGAATCGTGAGGATTCCTAAGTGTGGTTTTCTCTTATAAGTCGTAAGGATCCTATAAGAGAATTTTTCCCTCTTATGAGTCGAGAGGACCCGTAAGCGGTTGTTTCCCTCCTTGTCGAAACTCGACTTTGGAGAGTGAGACCCGTGAATAGTATGCAAGAGACCGTTTTAGATCGACTTGTAGGGTCCCATTGTTTAGGAAGCAAGTTTTTCAATCCCTGCTGCCTGAAGCTTCATCTTACAAGTTGAGACGAATCGGGAATTTTCCCGCGGAGACACTGGTTTCTCTGCGAGCCGACGCAAATCAGGAGGCTCTCATCAAGGATTGTTTGTTTCCTTGAGTTGAGGTATTTGCTAGAGATTATTTGTTTCCCCAGCGCCAAGGATTATTTATTTCCTTGGGGTTTGAAATGAGTCGAGGATTTCCCACGGAGGTACTGGTGGCTCTGCGAGTCGACGCGGATCAGGAGGCTCTCGTCAAGGAGTGTTTGTATCCGTGAGTCGAGGAGTTTGCTAGGGATTATTTGTTTCCCAAGCGCCAAGGATTATTTGTTTCCTTGGGGTTTGAAACGAGTCGAGGATTTCCCACGGAGGCACTGGTGGCTCTGCGAGTCGACGCGGATCAGGAGGCTCTCGTCAAGGAGTGTTTGTATCCGTGAGTCGAGGAGTTTGCTAGGGATTATTTGTTTCCCAAGCGCCAAGGATTATTTGTTTCCTTGGGGTTTGAAACGAGTCGAGGATTTCCCACGGAGGCACTGGTGGCTCTGCGAGTCGACGCGGATCAGGAGGCTCTCGTCAAGGAGTGTTTGTATCCGTAAGTCGAGGAGTTTGCTAGGGATTATTTGTTTCCCAAGCGCCAAGGATTATTTGTTTCCTTGGGGTTTGAAACGAGTTGAGGATTTCCCACGGAGGCACTGGTGGCTCTGCGAGTCGACGCGGATCAGGAGGCTCTCGTCAAGGAGTGTTTGTATCCGTGAGTCGAGGAGTTTGCTAGGGATTATTTGTTTCCCAAGCGCCAAGGATTATTTGTTTCCTTGCGGTTTGAAACGAGTCAAGAATTTCCCACGGAGGCACTGGTGGCTCTGCGAGTCGACGCGGATCAGGAGGCTCTCGTCAAGGAGTGTTTGTATCCGTGAGTCGAGGAGTTTGCTAGGGATTATTTGTTTCCCAAGCGCCAAGGATTATTTGTTTCCTTGGGGTTTGAAACGAGTCGAGGATTTCCCACGGAGGCACTGGTGGCTCTGCGAGTCGACGCGGATCAGGAGGCTCTCGTCAAGGAGTGTTTGTATCCGTGAGTCGAGGTATCTGCTGAAGACACTGGTTTCTTCAGAGTTGGATTGAACCGTCGAGATTTGGTTTCGTCTTCTGGCGGAGCCTGTTGGGAAAGTATGGTTCCCTCTTTGTTTACGCCCTTGGACTGTATACAGGGATCGATGTGATCTTAACTGTAGGACCAAAGTTTTATCATCATTTTTTGTTTTATCTCCGCGATGCTCTATCATTTCAGCTTTTATATCGCGAAGGTCACGATTGCCCAATCATTTCGGCCATTTTTCGCGGTGCCCAATCATTTCGGCTATTTATTTTATTTTTACCCGCTGCTTTTTATCGCGAGTTGCCCAATCATTTCGGCTATTTTATTTTTTTTATTTTTACTCGCTACTTTTTATTGCGAGCTGCCCAATCATTTCGGCTATTTTGCATGCATACATTTTTACTTGCTGCTTTTTATTGCAAGTTGCCCCATCATTTTGGCTATTTCGTATGCATGTGCGGCCTACTGGCTTTTCACCGTAAGCCGATTTCGGCATCGGCACCGCTACAACCGGGATATTACCAAGAGCGAATCATCATCTGCTTCCGTCGATGTCGAACAAAGGTGGCTTAGCGAACAGGGTTAGGGTCCTGTCGACTAAGGCTTTGACTTCATGAGCCGTAAGGGTCTCACAAAGTTATTTCTCCCTACAAGTCGTGAGGATCTTATAGGTGTATTTTCTTCTTAGGAATCGTGAGGATTCCTAAGTGTTTGTTTCCTCTGTAAGTCGTAAGGATCCTACAGGAGGGTTTTCTCCTTGTAAATCGAGAGGACTTACAAGGGTCGTGCGAACATATCCCCAATCACGGATGGATCTTGGTTAGGGAAATGTTTATTCGTGCCCGTGGATTGTATACAAGGGTCAGTATTGAGCCACTTGTAGGGCAATATCGAAGGTTGTGGGGGTTGCTTAAGCACAAGTTTAGGTCTCTGTAACTTAAGACTTTCAACTCTTATGAGCCGTGAGGGTCCCACAAGAGAGTTCTCCTTACGAGTCGTGAGGATCTCGCAAGTGTATTTTCTCTTTAGGAATCGTGGGGATCCCTAAGTGTGTTGCACCTTTGTGAGTCGTAAGGATCTCACGCAGGTGGTTTCTCCTTACAAGGTCGAAAGGACCCTATAAGTGTCCTTTAACGAGGTTGCGCCCTTTCAGGTTTTCACAAACACTCGCCGGTAGTCCTGCTGTTTTTACTCACGGAGCCCTTTCGGGTTTTCATCCGTGCCCATTTTGCTTATGGACATACCGATTTTTTTTATTCTTTTTATTTTCTTTTTCTCTTTTTTTTTACGAGGTCGCGCCCTTTCGGGTTTTCACGAACACTCGTTGGTAGCCCTGCTGTTTTTACTCACGGAGCCCTTTCGGGTTTTCATCCGTGCCCTTTTTGCTTATGGACATACCGTTTTTATTTATTATATTTTTTCTTTCTTTATTTTTTTTATTCATCTCGTCAGCCTAAGGATGCTGCGGTATTAGTTTAAAGACGTTTCGGTCTACTATTAGTTTAAGGACATTTCGGTCCGACATTGAGAGGCTGGCTACTGCTTATAAAACTTGAGCTTAGGAAGATAGCGAGCGGACATGGTCGTCGTCACCTATCATTGACCTAGGCTGTGGCTCATTAAGCGTAGTATTTCTTTAGGAAGCGACCGTTTATCGGCCTGAAAGACCTTTCACCGTGCATGTCCATGAGTAGATAGACCCACCCTGGTAGACCTTATCTATGATGTACGGGTGATTGGTTCAAAAATTGTATTTACCGTAATCAGAAACGGCGTCGCTTTGCAGCTAGCCGGTGAATACGGGTCGATCCACAGAGATGTGTAATTTTCTTAATGTGTTTTTACGAGTTGATTCCAAATGTTGTTGGATTGATTTATTAAATCTAAGAAACCTAGATCTATCGATAAACTAAATTAATCTAAATTAAAGTCTTGCTATGGTTAGGCTTAGGGGAAGTTGGAAGATTAAAGGTTTCCTCACCGCTTTCAATGCCTTATTTTAGATCTATTAGATGTTATAGTAATTATCAATAAAGTGGATTAGAATCTTTTGGGAAGATGCTTCTTTCTCTAGATTCTTGTCCTTCTTTTATCGATCCTTACCTAACCTCCATGGAAAACACGCGCACCCGGTCCTTTATACCACGGTGTCACCGTTATCTCGAAGGGTAAGATGCCGTAGGGAGCGGTGTGTGCGTGTATGCATGGAGTTCTAATTCTTAGTTGTGAAGGGGCATGAAAGGGGTGAGAGATCTCATCTCTCAAACCTTTCCCTAAGGCTAACCCTAACAAGCGAGGAGATTACTCGCTCATTAGGGGATTAAAAGACATTCTAATTAAAAGAGAATTAAAGCAAAGAAATAAAAGTAACTTACTAATTTTTATTGATGGCTCTCTCCAAACAATAATGCAGAACAGATCTGAATTTGTGAAATGAAAAGAGGCATAGCCTCTACAATCTTGTGATTACAATTTATAAGTAAACAGGGAAAATTAGGGTTACAGAGTCTCGCGCATGTGCAATTACAGATATGCCCACGAAAAATCCCAACACTCGCACCGACGCACCGACACCAGAAGTTTCCACTGACACGGGCTTTAAATGGCCGCGGAACCGCGGCATTAGTAGGCTTGGGTCGCGGTTCCGCGGCCCTTTGGTGAGATCATCTCACCATCTTTTCTGGGCTTGTTTGTAGTTATCTGGGCTTGTTATTTCTTCATCTCATTTCTCTGTTTGGATTCTTATTCTTCTCCAGATCTTTCAGTGAAAAACATGTAGCGATCTTTTAACCGTTTGCCTTGACATTTTGGACCTTGCACTGTTCTTCGTCTAGGCTTGACTAGGATCCTTCTATTTGTTGGTAAAAAGTCTCTTTTCTGTTGTCTTGTGTCTTTTTCACTGTTTTCGCTCCAAAAACCTGTATCCTGTAACATGCAGCAGACATGCGTCAAAAGCACCTGTTTAATTATAAAACGAATAAGAATTGGGGAATATAAATTGCAATATTATGATATGAACAAATACCCCCAAACTTATCTTTTGCTCGTCCTCGAGCAAACTTATTTTTTTATTCACTAAAATCCTAACCACACTTTCGCGGGGAAACGCGATTGCACTGAGCACGTGCAACAAGCCGTTAAACCTCTAGGTGTCCCTAGTAGGAGGAGTGTTGTCTCCTGAGGGTTTTCAGCGGATTACACCCACAAAATCCTATCAACTCGGCCCATTGACTTTTGTTCTCCAATTAGGTTTTCTAACAAGGAATTCTATTATCTTTTGACTCGCAAATTATCCACCCACATTCTTCACGCTTCCTCATTATTTAACTTAAGATTATATATGTTATGTAGACCTACTTAGATTTCGGCATCTCTTAAGTCTTCCTTTCAGGGTTTCATCTCCACTTAGGAATTTCTATCAACTCTACTAAAGATACAAGTTCTATTCTTCATTCCTTTCTCTCATCTAAACTCTAATCACATATCCCCACGTGTGTGTATAGACCACCCCTACACTTGGAAATTCAATTCAAGCAATCATACTCTCGTCCGTTGTCCAAAGCACTTATTAATTAGTGAGCTTTTAATTTAATGTTGCTTACACATCCTTCATGCGACCGTTAATACTTCTTGAGGTACCAACAACCGATTACAAGATGCGCTTGCACATTAAAGCGTAATTCCTAGTCTTGCAACACCCAAGGCTTTAGCAGTGACTCCCAAACCAGTTGGTCTAAGGCACTAGGTGATGAAGCACCCTCGCTAAATATTTTTCTATTTTTACAGCCTTAAGTAATCACAAAAACCAATGTCCATTTTTTATTCTTTATTCATACCTTTTTTTTTCTTTTATTTTCTTCGTACTAAGGACTTTAGACAAGAGCATTTCAAGGTCTCTTCTACTATTCCAAGTTTCAAGGTGCGTGATTGTGCAAATTGTAGGGTATACATTTTCAGAATCTAGACTTAAGCTAGGAACTATTTTTCAAACTTATACTCTAATAAGAACATCAATACTCTTCCCACATTTTGACTTAGCCCAAGAAGTGAACCTAAAATTTGTCTATTTCTAAATAAACTACAAGGCATATACTTTCTACCGTTAAACTTTAAAGAATGTTATTTTTAGGATTTTTAATTCACTAAGTCTCAGATCTAGTTGTTCCTAGCTAGTTAACCTATCTGTCAAACTCTAGTCAAATAAGCCAAAATTGAATACAATAATTTTTATAATTTTTGAAATTTTTCAAATTTTTATGGGTTTTCAAATAAATATGCAAATGCAAAAAAAAAATATGTGCGAAGGAAGAAGACGTACCGAGCATACCCCCAAACTTGAACTTGACAGTGTCCTCACTGTCATGCTAAACCAAGAGGGTCAAAATACTGGCACTTCCCTGTTTATTTATTTATATATATATATTTTTTTATTGTTAAGAAAAACAAAAATATATACAGAAAGGCCCTCCCCCAAACTTCATTTAAACAATGTTAGACATTACTGCCAAACTTTGCATAGACCAAACGTCAACACCAACCAGTTGAAAAATTTATCAGTAAAGAGTATTGGTTGGTGGAAGAATAAGTTGTAGAGATCCAAAAAGAATTGGGGAAGATAGAAGTGGTGGTATGGAAGGTGTGGAGGTGAATATACAGGAGGTGGTGATGCATCAAAACGAGAATGGGAATGATCAGCAATCAGTGGAATATTGGCATTCTCGTAGCTTATTAAAAGAAATGGGGGTGGTTCAACTTCTAAAGAAGGAGGTTGACTCACCACAATACCCCCAAAATGTTTCTGTGGGTCCTCTATTGACTTGGCATCATCCATCAATTGTATATGATATTCAATTATAAGGGAACTGATCTCCTCGATGTCCGCCATAGTCCAACCGAAAACTTGCCACCTATCTTTTAAGACCTTTAAAATAGCGTTCTTTTGCTCGAAGGCTAGAGAGGCTGATATTATAATGGGAAAAGTCTCATTCTCACCTATGTAAGCATATTTAAGGTGAGGCGGTAAGGACATGAGTTCGAGTTTCGGAGGCGAAAGAATCATTGCGGAATCTACCTCGAACTCAAAGGACTCCAACACAGGTTCGAAATCACTGCAAACAACCGATTCTGATGGTTCAACTAACTCATCCAAAAATTCAAAAGACTCATATTCGGGCCGTGAGTCGTCATCATCCAAAAAAGTGAAACATTCATAATCCATATCGGTTGTGTCAACGGTGGTAGGCTCAAGGAGGGACGCACTAGTGGCGTTAAAACTGTTTTCATCAAACAAGAATCTTTCAAGCTCGCAGTCCTTGTAACGTTTCCAAAATAATAAAATATTATTTTCGGGAATTTTTATAATTTAATATTATTTTAATAAATATTTTAATATTCTGGTATAATTAAATACAAATAAATGGGGGGAAATTTTGGAAAATTCTAAAATAGGGTATTTTATGGAATTATGCCATTTTAAAGTTTTTAAGACTAGTTATATGCTAATTTAGTGTTAATCGCGATTAAAAATCGCAAATTGGATTTTTAGCATTTTTGTGCAAAAATGTGCACATATCATTTTCCACACTTGTTACACTTGTGTTACATTTCTATTGCCATGGTTGTTCTTTTGGGTTCACTATTGGAGTGAGAAAAGAAAAGAAAAGAAAAGGAAAAAGTAGCATGATGATGAGAGAGAGAGAGACCAAGTCAACCTTTACCTTTTTGAACCATACCCCCATCATTTCCCTTCTCATTTTCTCTCCCCTCTTCAAACAAGAGCTGCTGCTGCTCTTGCTCCTGCTCCCTCATCTTCCTCCCCTTCATTTCATAGATCCCTCTCATTTACCTCACCAAAACCCCATTCCCACTTCACAAATCTTGCTCCCAAGCCCACTAGCTACACTTTGAACCTAGCAAGATTAGATTTGGAGGACTTTGAGCAACTCAAGAATTTTCTTGAGTTGCCAAAGGAGGTAAATTCTGGACCTATTAGGGTAGTATTTCATTTCCTTGTGCATCTATTCTAGTTTCATATCGATAATGCGTTGTTTGTGGACTTTAGAGATTTCTAGTTAGGGTTTAGGGTAAAACTGAAATTAAAGATGAAATTGAGGATTGTGGTGACCTTAGAACCCCTTGTGTGATGCTAATTTGGACCCAAACCTGAACTTGAAACCAGAATACGGAATTTTGGAATCGATATCGGGGAAAACTGTGAATCTGTGATCGTAATTAGGAATCTGCTATCACCCCGAGACCCCAAAAATAAAACTGAGTTGACAGTGAGATGTGCAGGCACCATGGAACCACCACACCAAACCCTAGCCTCCAACTCCAAAGCGAGGCCGCCAATTTATTCCTTCTGGCCGCAATTTGCGGCCAGAGCAGGAGGGAATTGCCTCGATTTTTGTGCATGGCCCTATTTCCTCTAGTCTTGACCCTGGGTATGTCTAGTTTTGACTGATTCCAGTTAGGGAAAAATCTGGGTTGATTTGCTTGAGTTGGCGTATGATTTACGACTTGTTTATTTGGTGATTCGTTTCTGTCGGGTGGCGTTTGGACGTCAACGACAAGTGGATATTGAACGTGTTTACATGCGAGACGATAGGTTTTTACCTATGCGAGTAGCGTGTGCTATTTTGGTTTCCGATGTGATTTTCATGTGCTTTAGCGTTGTGATATACTTGTAGGTACCCTACGTAATGTTGAGGCAAAGAAGATGAAGATAGCGACATCGGCATCGGCACACGAGATGCAAGGTGAGTAGATTTATATCTATGGGGAGAAGTCGGGTGGATGGCGTATAGCACCCCCGCAGTCCGTGGTGATGTATACGAATACGTATACACACATATATTTATTATGTGTTGTTAGAATTTTGATGATAAGGATGTATTGGTGTAGTATAGTGCGAAACCCTAGAGTAGTGGTTGCACTCACACATACACGTACACATGTACTTGCATACATTCTTTCATTTATCTGTGCGCATTTGGAGGTTTGTATATCTACACATGGGTATGGGACTATGTGTTCATATACGGGATTTGAGGGTGATACGTGGGATTACGATGAGTCGATGAGGTTTGATTGAGGCCGTGAGATTCGGCGATATGACAGAGTTCGTATTTGAGATGTGATATGATGGTAGTGATACCCGTTCTGTGATGAGATAATGTGATATTGACTCAGATTTAGGTGGTTTTCATACCCCTCCCGATTGATTTGATTGTTGGGTTCGTAGTTCACATAGTAGGCGTTACACTAGACCCGAGTCATACCTATTTCAAACCTAACGAATCGGGGATATTTTAAAGATAGGCAAAAGGGTTTATACGGATATTTTCAAATGACGCATCTTTTCTTAAAACACCGTAGCCCTTATTTTACCAAAAGCCCTGATTCGTTTTATTTCAAAAGGCAAGGTTGCATGATATATCTATTGAGGCAGGTTCTCTACTGTTGCGTTGATTATTCGATTCCGCATATTCATGCTATTTGCATTGCATCGCTTGTATTGTTGATATATTTCAGTCATGCTGCTAGGACACCAGCACCATTATCGATGATGCGTATGTTCCACGTACACTTGTTTGCCGGCTCACACACTTCATCATCGATAATTGCCATGTCACTACACTGTAGTACTGTTGCATTCAATGTATGTTGCTTACATTTCTTTACATGTCGCATACATCATGCTTTCTGATTATACGCATTGAGATATGTTGTTTCCATGATATTTCTGGTTTTTGGGAACCGTGGGTGTTTCAAAAGAGAATATGTAATTGTTTTAAAACCCGGTTACCCTTGATATGATATTTCAGTGCGTCCACCATGTGTTTTCTCGGTGCTGAGAGCGACATGTGAAACCCGATTCGAAGAGGCGGATGAGGCCGATTGCGGGTACATGGTGGACCCGGTATGGTTCCCCGGGGCAAGAAATGTTTTTCGTGGAGTAGACGATGAGCCTGGCAGGGTGGCGAGTACCTACCGGTGATTGGTTGGACCTGGCGGTTATCCGGAGGATACTGACCAGAGTCGATAGATGGATATGGGCGTACTGCCGGGGCCGAGGGCCGATACCGCAGACAGAGCCCGTGGGCCGATCCGGACTGACGGAGCCCGATATATGAGGATTTACGTGCCGATTCTGGGCACAGTTTTTATGATGTTTTCGAGTGTCGATGCTGGGCACTCCGGTTCCATGATTTTGACGTGTCGCGATGGACACGGATGGTTTATATCCTCATATTATTCCCATGCACATGCTTTATGATATTTGCATGCATGATGGTTATTGTCATTGGGTGACGAGTGGACGGGATCCACGTATATGCAGATTTGATTACATTGATCATACCCCACAGTTATGATATGCTATTACCTGAGGCACTAGCACGAGCACTTGGCACTACACTCATGTATAGAGATTACATTGCCAGTTTAGCATGCTTCAGCTTTATTCATATTGAGGTTTATATATATCTGATCGTATTGACCTAGGATGGGTCATGCATTCGATCTCTTCTTGTAGATATTTTCTATTCACGAGTTGGCAACTCACCCCCGTTGTGCCACAGTTCTTGCAGGTTTTGCCGTACAGATTCCATAGCGGCATTTCTGGCACACTGCTTCCTTATGGGTGACTTGCTCGGGTAGGTGGGTTCTTTTGTATCAGAACCGCCATTGTTCATGTATTATTCATTGTATCTAGAATTCCATCAACCAAAACTTGTATATTGTTTCAGACTTAGAACACAGTGTTGTATTATTTCGACCTTAGAGTCGCGCTTGTAGTATTACGGTTTTCTGGCTGTTTTGAGTTTCTTTTTGGGTTTTGATCCTCGCCCTTTGGCATTGTATATTATTATTGCTTGCGTGGTTGTGACCGTCGATTTACGAAGAGCTAGCTCCCGCTTGGGGATGCCTTTTATCACTTCATATATATTATTCTTGTTGTATCCCGTTCGGGGCCAGTTTTTACAAAGGAAACTCTGCCGAAATTTTCAGGAAAGGTTACACATTTTAAAAATACATATTCGGCTTAGTTATTTAAAAACTTTGATTTTTGAAACATGATTTTTTTTACTTCTTAAAACCGTTTTTCCTTATTTACTCTTTAAATGGTTTTAGATTTCTGGGCTTTTGGCTTACTTGGATCAGATGGGGTCCTATAGACTTCATATGGTTTAAGGGCCAGTCACGTGCTCTTTCGGGTCGTGACAAAGTTGGTATCAGAGCGCTAGGTTGACCTTGGTTCGAGTTTAAGTTTGACTATGTGGAGCCTAGGGCATTATCTATATACGGAACTTAGGCTTGACCTTACGGAACTTAGACTTAGTCGAGGGGGTATTAGACCCGAACTTTCGTCGCGTAGGATGACCCTTGGTTGATGGAATAGGTGACTAAAGTAGAGTGACGTACCGTGGGTATGTTCCGCGGCATACTTACTGTTAGTTATATGTATGCCCTAGAGGCCATTACTGTACATATGATGTATATTGTAGTGGATGCTGGGACATATATAGGGAGGACTTTCTTGCTCGACATGATAGTATGCTATCTGGTTACCCTTTACCTTAACGTGTACACTGATTGTCTCCCTGTTACATGTTGGTAAAGCCCTTAGGATCTGTACTTGACTACCTGGACTATGATGCGGATCATACTAGTGGGGACATGGTAGTCCATAAGTACATCCTTCAAAGTCCCTAGTCGTGGGTGTATCGAGACGGGGCATCGATATACCAGAGTAGACTAGCGTATACCTTCTCGACCCATACAGATGGGCGATGGATGATCCCATATCCATTGGTGTTTAACATCAGAGATGATATATGGGTGCTCAGTAGAGACTGGGTACACTGGACGGACTCGCCGAGAACTCCCAGATGGTATTATACCTCACGTCAGATGGCAGTTCTCTGGTGACACTGGTACAGAGTAGTCTGTTGACCCGAGATCGTCATAGAGTCTTGTGTGGTTCCCACTGTGCTTTGATTTCCATCTTACCACGTCCAAGAGGGCGTGCAAAACGGTGGTTTTTGGGTACAGTCCCGAGTCACATGGAGGCAATGAGCGATAGGAGGGGATTCGTCTCTCCCGGTATAGGGAGTTGATGTTGCGCTGTGTTCGATTGGCTATAACAGGAAATCCCTGGCCAGGGTTGCTGAGATTTACTGGTAAGTGTTACCAGTAGTTTCTCGAATTGTTATAGACCTTATATCGACACGACTTATCGAGCTATTGGGGTGTGACGTTTACCACCCCTAGGCGAGATATGCGACGTATCAGACGAACAGACCGGACTGTACGGTAGTGTTACTGGTTGGATTCACTGGAGTGTGAGCGGGCTTGCTCGTCGATCTTCAGATCGCTCAATACCCGGGTGGCCGTTACGTTTAGCAGACCGCTTGCGGCTTGTGGGTGTTTGATATGATCATCATCTGCTGCCAGCGTATTGACGAGTCTTTAGAGTCCTACACAGAGGTTTCCTGGCTCAAGCGAAACGAAATAGGAGCGCATATGAGATATGTGCGGGACCGAGAATAATGCGTGTATGTGATACCGTATTCTATTCTCGCGATGAATGTATTGAATGGTTATATGCGATATAACCTAGTTATCGAATCGAGGGTTGATTCGATAAGCCGATACATTGGATACTAGTCGGTTATATGCGATATGACCGGATCGTTAAATCAAGTGTTGATTTAATGATTTAATGCATAATTATATATTTGATATATTACTTTGCGTTAACTAGTATTGGTTCACTTAAGATAGATTTTCTCACTCGGATGTGCGCATTATATACGTGATATGATTTTTGTGCACTTGCTTGTATCATGTTTGATGATACATGCTTTTTGGTTAAGTGTAAAGTATTAAACCTTGGTTAATGAAATTGTTAGGGTTTATTATTTGTTATTCATTTATCTTATTTAATTATCCATTTATTTATGATAAATGAATAAAAGAAAATGAAATGAAATGGTGGCTTTCATTTGTTGTTTTCATGAAGCTTCATGAACACTTTGACTAAGTGACCATTTTGTCTCTAGCTTGACCCTAACCATTCCTTTAACCATGATTGATTCTCTACACATTACCATGGTTAATGTTATGATAAGAATGGATCATTCTTTTCTTTTTAACATTAACTTATCATATCATTTCTTCTTCTTCTTCCATGAACTCAAGAAGAAAACCTTGAGGTCATCAATGGTGATTGATGATAAAGAGTGAGAAATCCAATTCTAAATTGAACCCATTTCCTATTTCTTCATCCTCTACCTCTTGCCAAGTAGTAGAGTGTGTTTCCTTCACAAGTTTTCATGACTTGGTGAAGTTTGGAGCTTGATCTTGCGATGCCTCGACGTAGATCATCTTCGGCATGGACATCGACGACCTAGCTCGCCTATTCTCCGACGAAGCCAACGCTAGAGCCCGGGAACTCACTTGGACAGCGAGGGGACTTCGTTGCGGAGCTATGGAGGTGGAGCACAGGATCTACAAAGGTTGTATTTCCGTTTCCTTTTAGTTAAGATGTTAACTAGTTTGCCTTTTCGCCTAGAAATCTAGCCAACGATCCGTATTAGGGTTTCTCGGCACCTCTAATTTTTGAAATTGGCATGGTTGATGCCTTGTGAGACCTCTTGAGGGTGCCTAGGAACCCTACACTTACGACACGCCACTCCGCTTAAGAAACCTTAGGTTGTACATTTCCTTGCACCGTATTATATTCCTTCCTATGATCTATCCTCATCGATACTGGTTATGGTTTTGCTGCCACGATTGCTCGGGCAGAGTGAGCTACGGCTCGAGTTGCGTCAGCATGAGCTCGTCGTGGATGAGGACTAACCAGGGCGTGATTCCAGAGATTTACGATTGCATATTGAGGCGTCGTCTTATTGTGTTTTCGCGCCATGAGCGTTGGATTGATCGCTTTTATGAGATTTCCGGATGTGCTGATCGGCACCAGAGGATTGAGCCACTGATAGAGGCCAGCCAGGATGTGATGACCGTTGATATTATTGCTTATCCAGGACGATTGAGGCGTTGTCCAGCGCACGGACGAAGGAGCCAGTTGTTGCTGCGGAAGATGAGATATCGCCCAGATGATTGGAGCTACCGCAGCATGAGCATATTCTTAGAGATATAATAGTGAGTCGCTAGTCACCGAGGATTAATGACTAGGACATATGGTTCGTTCGCTTACCCCGATGCAAGGTCATCAGATAGATTGATTCCAGCTAGAGGCGACTTCACGCAGATTCGTTGAGAGTCAATTGAGACGATCGAATGTCAGGAACCCATTTTCCAAGTTTAAGGTATTCGGAAAGACATGCAAGCGATTCTATGGACCCTCTAGAAGAATGAAACCCTAACTCGACATAATGACCGTGTGAAAGCCTTTGGGCCTTAGGGTTTGCGGCAGTTCCGCGGCGCCATTAGTGAGGCTTGGGTTTGCCCTTCTACGGCTGGATCACCGATGCTGTGGCATGTACTTGATACTATTAAACTGTACCCGAGATGTTGAGCTCTTGGGGGATTATGAGGTTCTGATGAGTCGATCGGACGATTCGATATCATTCGGATATCGTGTGATGGGACACTGCTTGGGAGGCTCCATATACGAGCATAGCCATTGGAGCGCAGCCTGTGTAGCCACGATGAGATGAGTCCGAATTAGTCGATGTTGAAGCAGAGTGGAGTGAAGAGTTCGTATGAGATTTCAACGAGATGACGTTCCACTCCGCCGACGTTAGAGATGCGATACGCACGTTGAGGACGTGATCGGCTAGATATCTTCTACCGAGTGACGAAAATACCGAGTTCGTGATTTCGAGTCCGTGTTAGAGACTTCGGAGGGACCGTAGCCGAGGACATTGCAGTGCGCAGATAAAGACGCGATGTCAAATGGTCGATGATACAGACAAGCGAGATAAGAAGTTCGTGCGAGATGCAGACGAGCTGGTACTACACTCCGTTAAGATTAAAGGTCGGATATGCATACAGAGGCGCAGGGATGCGACCAGCCTTCGAGTAGATGCTGTACTAAGGGCGCAGATGTCCAGAGAGAGGGGAAAGATTATGCCAGAGTACCAGCCTCCTTACAGTTTGGCTTAGGCGAGATCAGAAGAGACCTTGAGTAGGATTCCTTCCAGTACACTGCTGCAATAAGATTTGCACCAGGAGCCGATGTGTGATGTGCATTCAGAGGACCAGAGGTCGGCGCCAGAGATGTGCTGTTTTACGAGCGGTCGTGAGGATTGACCGAGAGATGACCAGGAAAGTGCCAGAACGGAATCGTTCCTGTCAGCACACCTGAACGGGCCGATGAACCGATGGATTGCGAGATTGGTAATCTACAGGAAAGATCAGGAACCAGAGGCAGAGGACACCAGCCGCGGGCAAGAGGCAAGTAGATATCTTGCGCCGCTAGCATTGGATGTACCGGCACCTTCTCGACTTCGAAGGAGGATATACCGACGGCGGTATTTATGATTTGTGATTTTGTGATTTGACTATCACGTATCCGTCACTTTGTATTTCGGTATTTTGGGCGACCTATTTGCATGATTTAGTCTTGATGACTGGGTTCCATGATATTTGATTTTGTGCACCATGGTTGCACTTACTGGGTATTTATACCTTGCGCGTAGTTATTATTCTTGAGGTATTGATTGTGATTTCATGCCTATTTTATGCCGGTGATTTGATTTACGCTTCCAGCATAGTTTTCATGCACTTTTAGTGTGTTGATTTGATGTTGTGCATATTTTACGCACACGATTTGATTTTGCACTCGGTATAGCTTATATGTTCTTGTAGTGCATTGATATGTGTTTTGTGCACGCAGTTGCACACGTTTATGATTTTTCTTTATACCTGGGTACACTTGGTGTTGCTATTTACGCATTTGAGTTATTACTTGATATTTGTGCATGGGATGCACCAGTTCTATACTTCGTGCGTTTGTCGCACCAGTTTTATGTTTCTTGTGTTTATCACATCAGATTTATATTTCGTGCCTTCGTTGCACCGGATTTATATTTCGTGCACTACGGTTGCACCTGACTTCGATTTAATGGCATGCGATATGTCGATTTTGATTCTGCTATATGTTGATTCCTGCACTCCGTGCTTTTGACTGGACTTACGCATGTTCGGCGTTTGCCATTGGATTTTTGTAATTCCGTGCATGTTGAGTGCGCAGGGTTTAGATTTTCATTCGTGCACGATGGATGCACCAATTTGGATTTTCGCGCATGATTGGGCGCATGTTTTGAGATATGATTTTGGGGCACACCAGATGCACTAAATCGAGATTCTTCGTGCATGTCAGATGCACCTGTTTTGGCTGTCAGGCACACACGTTGCCTATGACAGATGCTTCGTGCATACCCGTTGCACCTAGATGTTGTTTTGTGCACCTGTATGACACATATATGGATTTTGATTTCCGTACGCACCAGACGCACAGGGTGGTGTTATGTGCATTTTTGTGATTTATTCCTTTTGGAGCAGTACATTTCTATGATATTGGATATTTGTTTTCATACTGAGCAGGACTAGTCAGAGGAAAGTACCTGGATATATTTTGCATGCATTGATAGTTCGAAGGGATTTCCAAAGAGCGAGCTATGGTCTCGATATATACATACCTACGTCTCCGATACGACACGAAACGTTTTTAAAAAAACAACAAGGAAACCCTTCTAAATTATGTTCAAAACGGCGGAACGTACCTATTAAACAAAGGATATATATACGTACATAGTTATTTTCTTATGAAAGACGTCCGCCACTGTGCAGTGTTACGTGCATCGCACGGCGATTTTAAAAGATTTGGCATGCATTTACATCAGCTATTCACATGTATAGATTGGATGTCTACATGTATAGTTCTGATCTATATCATATTGGTTTTGTATTGGATTTGACATTTGTGTCTTTACCACGACTCCGATGATTGCGGGATGCTTGATGGAGTGTTGCTTTTGAGTTATCTGCTCAGTACTCATGCGCATGCATTGCGCTAGGATACGTTTTATGTATTGCTGATTTCGGAGCCCCGACGACTTGGGATTTGTATCGAAACGTTTTAGTATTTGGGGGTTTTAAATTTAAATTCGGGGACCGAATTTCTTTAAGGGGGGTAGATTGTAACGTTTCCAAAATAATAAAATATTATTTTCGGGAATTTTTATAATTTAATATTATTTTAATAAATATTTTAATATTCCGGTATAATTAAATACAAATAAATGGGGAAAAATTTTGGAAAATTCTAAAATATGGTATTTTATGGAATTATACCATTTTAAAGTTTTTAAGACTAGTTATATGCTAATTTAGTGTTAATCGCGATTAAAAATCGCTAATTGGATTTTTAGCATTTTTGTGCAAAAATGTGCACATATCATTTTCCACACTTGTTACACTTGTGTTACATTTCTATTGCCATGGTTATTCTTTTGGGTTCACTATTGGAGTGAGAAAAGAAAAGAAAAGGAAAAAGTAGCATGATGATGAGAGAGAGAGAGACCAAGTCAACCTTTACCTTTTTGAACCATACCCCCATCATTTCCCTTCTCATTTTCTCTCCCCTCTTCAAACAAGAGCTGCTGCTGCTCTTGCTCCTGCTCCCTCATCTCCCTCCCCTTCATTTCATAGATCCCTCTCATTTCCCTCACCAAAACCCCATTCCCACTTCACAAATCTTGCTCCCAAGCTCACTAGCTACACTTTGAACCTAGCAAGATTAGATTTGGAGGACTTTGAGCAACTCAAGAATTTTCTTGAGTTGCCAAAGGAGGTAAATTCTGGACCTATTAGGGTAGTATTTCATTTTCTTGTGCATCTATTCTAGTTTCATATCGATAATGCGTTGTTTGTGGACTTTAGAGATTTCTAGTTAGGGTTTAGAGTAAAACTGAAATTAAAGATGAAATTGAGGATTGTGGTGACCTTAGAACCCCTTGTGTGATGCTAATTTGGACCCAAACCTGAACTTGAAACCAGAATACGGAATTTTGGAATCGATATCGGGGAAAACTGTGAATCTGTGATCGTAATTAGGAATCTGCTATCACCCCGAGACCCCAAAAATAAAACTGAGTTGACAGTGAGATGTGCAGGCACCATGGAACCACCACACCAAACCCTAGCCTCCAACTCCAAAGCGAGGCCGCCAATTTATTCCTTCTGGCCGCAATTTGCGGCCAGAGCAGGAGGGAATTGCCTCGATTTTTGTGCATGGCCCTATTTCCTCTAGTCTTGACCCTGGGTATGTCTAGTTTTGACTGATTCCAGTTAGGGAAAAATCTGGGTTGATTTGCTTGAGTTAGCGTATGATTTACGACTTGTTTATTTGGTGATTCGTTTCTGTCGGGTGGCGTTTGGACGTCAACGACAAGTGGATATTGAACGTGTTTACATGCGAGACGATAGGTTTTTACCTATGCGAGTAGCGTGTGCTATTTTGGTTTCCGATGTGATTTTCATGTGCTTTAGCGTTGTGATATACTTGTAGGTACCCTACGTAATGTTGAGGCAAAGAAGATGAAGATAGCGACATCGGCATCGGCACACGAGATGCAAGGTGAGTAGATTTATATCTACGGGGAGAAGTCGGGTGGATGGCGTATAGCACCCCCGCAGTCCGTGGTGATGTATACGAATACGTATACACACATATATTTATTATGTGTTGTTAGAATTTTGATGATAAGGATGTATTGGTGTAGTATAGTGCGAAACCCTAGAGTAGTGGTTGCACTCACACATACACGTACACATATACTTGCATACATTCTTTCATTTATCTGTGCGCATTTGGAGGTTTGTATATCTACACATGGGTATGGGACTATGTGTTCATATACGGGATTTGAGGGTGATACGTGGGATTACGATGAGTCGATGAGGTTTGATTGAGGCCGTGAGATTCGGCGATATGACAGAGTTCGTATTTGAGATGTGATATGATGGTAGTGATACCCGTTCTGTGATGAGATAATGTGATATTGACTTAGATTTAGGTGGTTTTCATACCCCTCCCGATTGATTTGATTGTTGGGTTCGTAGTTCACATAGTAGGCGTTACACTAGACCCGAGTCATACCTATTTCAAACCTAACGAATCGGGGATATTTTAAAGATAGGCAAAAGGGTTTATACGGATATTTTCAAATGACGCATCTTTTCTTAAAACACCGTAGTCCTTATTTTACCAAAAGCCCTGATTCGTCTTATTTCAAAAGGCAAGGTTGCATGATATATCTATTGAGGCAGGTTCTCTACTGTTGCGTTGATTATTCGATTCCGCATATTCATGCTATTTGCATTGCATCGCTTGTATTGTTGATATATTTCAGTCATGCTGCTAGGACACCAGCACCATTATCGATGATGCGTATGTTCCACGTACACTTGTTTGCCAGCTCACACACTTCATCATCGATAATTGCCATGTCACTACACTGTAGTACTGTTGCATTCAGTGTATGTTGCTTACATTTCTTTACATGTCGCATACATCATGCTTTCTGATTATACGCATTGAGATATGTTGTTTCCATGATATTTCTGGTTTTTAGGAACCGTGGGTGTTTCAAAAGAGAATATGTAATTGTTTTAAAACCCGGTTACCCTTGATATGATATTTCAGTGCGTCCACCATGTGTTTTCTCGGTGCTGAGAGCGACATGTGAAACCCGATTCGAGGAGGCGGATGAGGCCGATTGCGGGTACATGGTGGACCCGGTATGGTTTCCCGGGGCAAGAAATGTTTTTCGTGGAGTAGACGATGAGCCTGGCAGGGTGGCGAGTACCTACCGGTGATTGGTTGGACCTGGCGGTTATCCGGAGGATACTGACCAGAGTCGATAGATGGATATGGGCGTACTGCCGGGGCCGAGGGCCGATACCGCATACAGAGCCCGTGGTCCGATCCGGACTGACGGAGCCCGATATATGAGGATTTACGTGCCGATGCTGGGCACAGTTTTCATGATGTTTTCGAGTGTCGATACTGGGCACTCCGGTTCCATGATTTTGACGTGTCGCGATGGACACGGATGGTTTATATCCTCATATTATTCCCATGCACATGCTTTATGATATTTGCATGCATGATGGTTATTGTCATTGGGTGACGAGTGGACGGGATCCACGTATATGCAGATTTGATTACATTGATCATACCCCACAGTTATGATATGCTATTACCTGAGGCACTAGCACGAGCACTTGGCACTACACTCATGTATAGAGATTACATTGCCAGTTTAGCATGCTTCAGCTTTATTCATATTGAGGTTTATATATATCTGATCGTATTGACCTAGGATGGGTCATGCATTCGATCTCTGCTTGTAGATATTTTCTATTCACGTGTCGGCAACTCACCCCCGTTGTGCCACAGTTCTTGCAGGTTTTGCCGTACAGATTCTATAGCGGCATTTCTGGCACACTGCTTCCTTATGGGTGACTTGCTCGGGTAGGTGGGTTCTTTTGTATCAGAACCGCCATTGTTCATGTATTATTCATTATATCTAGAATTCCATCAACCAAAACTTGTATATTGTTTCAGACTTAGAACACAGTGTTGTATTATTTCGACCTTAGAGTCGCGCTTGTAGTATTACGGTTTTCTGGCTGTTTTGAGTTTCTTTTTGGGTTTTGATCCTCGTCCTTTGGCGTTGTATGTTATTATTGCTTGCGTGGTTGTGACCGTCGATTGACGAAGAGCTAGCTCCCGCTTGGGGATGCCTTTTATCACTTCATATATATTATTCTTGTTGTACCCCGTTCGGGGCCAGTTTTTACAAAGGAAACTCTGCCGAAATTTTCAGGAAAGGTTACACATTTTAAAAATACATATTCGGCTTAGTTATTTAAAAACTTTGATTTTCGAAACATGATTTTTTTACTTCTTAAAACCAGTTTTCCTTATTTACTCTTTAAATGGTTTTAGATTTCTGGGCTTTTGGCTTACTTGGATCAGATGGGGTTCTATAGACTTCATATGGTTCAAGGGCCAGTCACGTGCTCTTTCGGGTCGTGACAAAATTGGTATCAGAGTGCTAGGTTGACCTTGGTTCGAGTCTAAGTTTGACTATGTGGAGCCTAGGGCATTATCTATATACGGAACTTAGGCTTGACCTTACGGAACTTAGACTTAGTCGAGGGGGTATTAGACCCGAACTTTCGTCGCGTAGGATGACCCTTGGTTGATGGAATAGGTGACTAAAGTAGAGTGACGTACCGTGGGTATGTTCCGCGGCATACTTACGACACGCCACTCCGCTTAAGAAACCTTAGGTTGTACATTTCTTTGCACCGTATTATATTCCTTCCTATGATCTATTCTCATCGATACTGGTTATGGTTTTGCTGCCATGATTGCTCGGGCAGAGTGAGCTACGGCTCGAGTTGCGTCAGCATGAGCTCGTCGTGGATGAGGACTAACCAGGGCGTGATTCCAGAGATTTACGATTGCATATTGAGGCGTCGTCTTATTGTGTTTTCGCGCCATGAGCGTTGGATTGACCGCTTTTATGAGATTTCCGGATGTGCTGATCGGCACCAGAGGATTGAGCCACTGATAGAGGCCAGCCAGGATGTGATGACCGTTGATATTATTGCTTATCCAGGGCGATTGAGGCGTTGTCCAGCACACGGACGAAGGAGCCAGTTGCTGCTGCGGAAGATGAGATATCGCCCAGATGATTGGAGCTACCGCAGCATGAGCATATTCTTAGAGATATGATAGTGAGTCGTTAGTCACCGAGGATTAATGACTAGGACATATGGTTCGTTCGCTTACCCCGATGCAAGGTCATCAGATAGATTGATTCCAGCTAGAGGCGACTTCACGCAGATTCGTTGAGAGTCAATTGAGACGATCGAATGTCAGGAACCCATTTTCCAAGTTTAAGGTATTCGGAAAGACATGCAAGCGATTCTATGGACCCTCTAGAAGAATGAAACCCTAACTCGACATAATGACCGTGTGAAAGCCTTTGGGCCTTAGGGTTTGCGGCAGTTCCGCGGCGCCATTAGTGAGGCTTGGGTTTGCCCTTCTACGGCTGGACCACCGATGCTGTGGTATGTACTCGATACTATTAAACTGTACCCGAGATGTTGAGCTCTTAGGGGATTATGAGGTTCTGATGAGTCGATCGGACGATTCGATATCATTCGGATATCGTGTGATCGGACACTGCTTGGGAGGCTCCATATACGAGCATAGCCGTTGGAGCGCAGTCTGTGTAGCCACGATGAGATGAGTCCGAATTAGTCGATGTTGAAGCAGAGTGGAGTGAAGAGTTCGTATGAGATTTCAACGAGATGACGTTCCATTCCGCCGACGTTAGAGATGCGATACGCACGTTGAGGACGTGATCGGCTAGATATCTTCTACCGAGTGACGAAAATACCGAGTTCGTGATTTCGAGTCCGTGTTAGAGACTTCGGAGGGACCGTAGCCGAGGACATTGCAGTGCGCAGATAAAGACGCGACGTCAAATGGTCGATGATACAGACAAGCGAGATAAGAAGTTCGTGCGAGATGCTGACGAGCTGGTACTACACTCCGTTAAGATTAAAGGTCGGATATGCATACAGAGGCGCAAGGATGCGACCAGCTTTCGAGTAGATGATGTACTAAGGGCGCAGATGTCCAGAGAGAGGGGAAAGATTATGCCAGAGTACCAGCCTCCTTACAGTTTGGCTTAGGCGAGATCAGAAGAGACCTTGAGTAGGATTCCTTCCAGTACACTGCTGCAATAAGATTTGCACCAGGGGCCGATGTGTGATGTGCATTCAGAGGACCAGAGGTCGGCGCCAGAGATATGCTGTTTTACGAGCGGTCGTGAGGATTGACCGAGAGATGACCAGGAAAGTGCCAGAACGGAATCGTTCCTGTCAGCACACCTGACCGGGCCGATGAACCGATGGATTGCGAGATTGGTAATCTACAGGAAAGATCAGGAACCAGAGGCAGAGGACGCCAGCCGCGGGAAAGAGGCAAGTAGATATCTTGCGCCGCTAGCATTGGATGTACCGGCACCTTCTCGACTTCGAAGGAGGATATACCGACGGCGGTATTTATGATTTGTGATTTTGTGATTTGACTATCACGTATCCGTCACTTTGTATTTCGGTATTTTGGGCGACCTATTTGCATGATTTAGTCTTGATGACTGGGTTCCATGATATTTGATTTTGTGCACCATGGTTGCACTTACTGGGTATTTATACCTTGCGCGTAGTTATTATTCTTGAGGTATTGATTATGATTTCATGCCTATTTTATGCCGGTGATTTGATTTACGCTTCCAGCATAGTTTTCATGCATTTTTAGTGTGTTGATTTGATGTTGTGCATATTTTACGCACACGATTTGATTTTGCACTCGGTATAGCTTATATGTTCTTGTAGTGCATTGATATGTGTTTTGTGCACGCAGTTGCACACGTTTATGATTTTTCTTTATACCTGGGTACACTTGGTGTTGCTGTTTACGCATTTGAGTTATTACTTGATATTTGTGCATGGGATGCACCAGTTCTATACTTCGTGCGTTTGTCGCACCAGTTTTATGTTTCTTGCGTTTATCGCATCAGATTTATATTTCGTGCCTTCGTTGCACCGGATTTATATTTCGTGCACTACGGTTGCACCTGACTTCAATTTATTGGCATGCGATATGTCGATTTTGATTCTGCTATATGTTGATTCCTGCACTCCGTGCTTTTGACTGGACTTACGCATGTTCGGCGTTTGCCATTGGATTTTTGTGATTCCGTGCATGTTGAGTGCGCAGGGTTTAGATTTTCATTCGTGCACGATGGATGCACCAATTTGGATTTTCGCGCATGATTGGGCGCATGTTTTGAGATACGATTTTGGGGCACACCAGATGCACTAAATCGAGATTCTTCGTGCATGTCAGATGCACCTGTTTTGGCTGTCAGGTACACACGTTGCCTATGACAGATGCTTCGTGCACACCCGTTGCACCTAGATGTTGTTTTGTGCACCTGTATGGCATATATATGGATTTTGATTTCCGTGCGCACCAGACGCACAGGGTGGTGTTATGTGCATTTTTGGGATTTATTCCTTTTGGAGCAGTACATTTCTATGATATTGGATATTTGTTTTCATACTGAGCAGGACTAGTCAGAGGACAGTACCTGGATATATTTTGCATGCATTGATAGTTCGAAGGGATTTCCAAAGAGCGAGCTATGGTCTCGATATATACATACCTACGTGTCCGATACGACACAAAACGTTTAAAAAAAAAAACAAGAAAACCCTTCTAAATTATGTTCAAAACGGCGGAACGTACCTATTAAACAAAGGATATATATACGTACATAGTTATTTTCTTATGAAAGACGTCCGCCACTGTGCAGTGTTACGTGCATCGCACGGCGATTTTAAAAGATTTGGCATGCATTTACATCAGCTATTCACATGTATAGATTGGATGTCTACATGTATAGTTCTGATCTATATCATATTGGTTTTGTATTGGATTTGACATTTGTGTCTTTACCATGACTCCGATGATTGCGGGATGCTTGATGGAGTGTTGCTTTTGAGTTATCTGCTCAGTACTCATGCGCATGCATTGCGCTAGGATACGTTTTATGTATTGCTGATTTCGGAGCCCCGACGACTTGGGATTTGTATCGAAACGTTTTAGTATTTGGGGGTTTTAAATTTAAATTCGGGAACCGAATTTCTTTAAGGGGGGTAGATTGTAACGTTTCCAAAATAATAAAATATTATTTTTGGGAATTTTTATAATTTAATATTATTTTAATAAATATTTTAATATTCCGGTATAATTAAATACAAATAAATGGGGAAAAATTTTGGAAAATTCTAAAATAGGGTATTTTATGGAATTATGCCATTTTAAAGTTTTTAAGACTAGTTATATGCTAATTTAGTGTTAATCGCGATTAAAAATCGCTAATTGGATTTTTAGCATTTTTGTGCAAAAATGTGCACATATCATTTTCCACACTTGTTACACTTGTGTTACATTTCTATTGCCATGGTTGTTCTTTTGGGTTCACTATTAGAGTGAGAAAAGAAAAGAAAAGGAAAAAGTAGCATGATGATGAGAGAGAGAGAGAGAGACCAAGTCAACCTTTACCTTTTTGAACCATACCCCCATCATTTCCCTTCTCATTTTCTCTCCCCTCTTAAAACAAGAGCTGCTGCTGCTCTTGCTCCTGCTCCCTCATCTCCCTTCCCTTCATTTCATAAATCCCTCTCATTTCCCTCACCAAAACCCCATTCCCACTTCACAAATCTTGCTCCCAAGCTCATTAGCTACACTATGAACCAAGCAAGATTAGATTTGGAGGACTTTGAGCAACTCAAGAATTTTCTTGAGTTGCCAAAGGAGGTAAATTCTGGACCTATTAGGATAGTATTTCATTTCCTTGTGCATCTATTCTAGTTTCATATCGATAATGCGTTGTTTGTGGACTTTAGAGATTTCTAGTTAGGGTTTAGGGTAAAACTGAAATTAAAGATGAAATTGAGGATTGTGGTGACCTTAGAACCCCTTGTGTGATGCTAATTTGGACCCAAACCTGAACTTGAAACCAGAATACGGAATTACGGAATCGATATCGGGGAAAACTGTGAATCTGTGATCGTAATTAGGAATCTGCTATCACCCCGAGACCCCAAAAATAAACTGAGTTGACAGTGAGATGTGCAGGCACCATGGAACCACCACACCAAACCCTAGCCCCCAACTCCAAAGCGAGGCTGCCAATTTATTCCTTCTGGCCGCAATTTGCGGCCAGAGCAGGAGGGAATTGCCTCGATTTTTGTGCATGGCCCTATTTCCTCTAGTCTTGACCCTAGGTATGTCTAGTTTTGACTGATTCCAGTTAGGGAAAAATCTGGGTTGATTTGCTTGAGTTGGCGTATGATTTACGACTTGTTTTAGCATGGATTTTAGTATTTGGTGATTCGTTTCTGTCGGGTGGCGTTTGGACGTCAACGACAAGTGGATATTGAACGTGTTTACATGCGAGACGATAGGTTTTTACCTATGCGAGTAGCGTGTGCTATTTTGGTTTCCGATGTGATTTTCATGTGCTTTAGCGTTGTGATATACTTGTAGGTACCCTACGTAATGTTGAGGCAAAGAAGATGAAGATAGCGACATCGGCATCGGCACACGAGATGCAAGGTGAGTAGATTTATATCTACGGGTAGAAGTCGGGTGGATGGCGTATAGCACCCCCGCAGTCCGTGGTGATGTATACGAATACGTATACACACATATATTTATTATGTGTTGTTAGAATTTTGATGATAAGGATGTATTGGTGTAGTATAGAGCGAAATCCTAGAGTAGTGGTTGCACTCACACATACACGTACACATGTACTTGCATGCATTCTTTCATTTATCTGTGCGCATTTGGAGGTTTGTATATCTACACATGGGTATGGGACTATGTGTTCATATACGGGATTTGAGGGTGATACGTGGGATTACGATGAGTCGATGAGGTTTGATTGAGGCCGTGAGATTCGGCGATATGACAGAGTTCGTATTTGAGATGTGATATGATGGTAGTGATACCCGTTCTGTGATGAGATAATGTGATATTGACTCAGATTTAGGTGGTTTTCATACCCCTCCCGATTGATTTGATTGTTGGGTTCGTAGTTCACATAGTAGGCGTTACACTAGACCCGAGTCATACCTATTTCAAACCTAACGAATCGGGGATATTTTAAAGATAGGCAAAAGGGTTTATACGGATATTTTCAAATGACGCATCTTTTCTTAAAACACCGTAGCCCTTATTTTACCAAAAGCCCTGATTCGTCTTATTTCAAAAGGCAAGGTTGCATGATATATCTATTGAGGCAGGTTCTCTACTGTTGCGTTGATTATTCGATTCCGCATATTCATGCTATTTGCATTGCATCGCTTGTATTGTTGATATATTTCAGTCATGCTGCTAGGACACCAGCACCATTATCGATGATGCGTATGTTCCACGTACACTTGTTTCCCGGCTCACACACTTCATCATCGATAATTGCCATGTCACTATACTGTAGTACTGTTGCATTCAGTGTATGTTGCTTACATTTCTTTACATGTCGCATACATCATGCTTTCTGATTATACGCATTGAGATATGTTGTTTCCATGATATTTCTGGTTTTTGGGAACCGTGGGTGTTTCAAAAGAGAATATGTAATTGTTTTAAAACCCGGTTACCCTTGATATGATATTTCAGTGCGTCCACCATGTGTTTTCTCGGTGTTGAGAGCGACATGTGAAACCCGATTCGAGGAGGCGGATGAGGCCGATTGCGGGTACATGGTGGACCCGGTATGGTTCCCCGGGGCAAGAAATGTTTTTCGTGGAGTAGACGATGAGCCTGGCAGGGTGGCGAGTACCTACCGGTGATTGGTTGGACCTGGCGGTTATCCGGAGGATACTGACCAGAGTCGATAGATGGATATGGGCGTACTGCCGGGGCCGAGGGCCGATACCGCATACAGAGCCCGTGGGCCGATCCGGACTGACGGAGCCCGATATATGAGGATTTACGTGCCGATGCTGGGCACAGTTTTCATGATGTTTTCGAGTGTCGATGCTGGGCACTCCGGTTCCATGATTTTGACGTGTCGCGATGGACACGGATGGTTTATTTCCTCATATTATTCCCATGCACATACTTTATGATATTTGCATGCATGATGGTTATTGTCATTGGGTGACGAGTGGACGGGATCCACGTATATGCAGATTTGATTACATTGATCATACCCCACAGTTATGATATGCTATTACCTGAGGCACTAGCACGAGCACTTGGCACTACACTCATGTATAGAGATTACATTGCCAGTTTAGCATGCTTCAGTTTTATTCATATTGAGGTTTATATATATCTGATCGTATTGACCTAGGATGGGTCATGCATTCGATCTCTGCTTGTAGATATTTTCTATTCACGAGTCGGCAACTCACCCCCGTTGTGCCACAGTTCTTGCAGGTTTTGCCGTACAGATTCTATAGCGGCATTTCTGGCACACTGCTTCCTTATGGGTGACTTGCTCGGGTAGGTGGGTTCTTTTGTATCAGAACCGCCATTGTTCATGTATTATTCATTATATCTAGAATTCCATCAACCAAAACTTGTATATTGTTTCAGACTTAGAACACAGTGTTGTATTATTTCGACCTTAGAGTCGCGCTTGTAGTATTACGGTTTTCTGGCTGTTTTGAGTTTCTTTTTGGGTTTTGATCCTCGTCCTTTGGCGTTGTATGTTATTATTGCTTGCGTGGTTGTGACCGTCGATTGACGAAGAGCTAGCTCCCGCTTGGGGATGCCTTTTATCACTTCATATATATTATTCTTGTTGTACCCCGTTCGGGGCCAGTTTTTACAAAGGAAACTCTGCCGAAATTTTCAGGAAAGGTTACACATTTTAAAAATACATATTCGGCTTAGTTATTTAAAAACTTTGATTTTCGAAACATGATTTTTTTACTTCTTAAAACCAGTTTTCCTTATTTACTCTTTAAATGGTTTTAGATTTCTGGGCTTTTGGCTTACTTGGATCAGATGGGGTTCTATAGACTTCATATGGTTCAAGGGCCAGTCACATGCTCTTTCGGGTTGTGACAGTCCTCCTGCATGATTTCGTGAATAGAGCAAACTTCTCGTGTACTAGTTTTAGGCACGGGGGGCAGACTTCCCATCTTATAAATATTGAACTCACTAGACATCTTCCCAAAGGATAGAGTCATGGAGCCATTGCGACAGTTTATTACAGCATTGGAAGTGGCCAAAAATGGTCGACCGAGGATCACCGGAATTTGGTTCCGTGGGTTAGCAACAGGTTGTGTATCCATAACAATAAAATCAACGGGGAATATGAACTCCCTAACTTTGATCAACACATCCTCTAGCTCACCCCTTGGATGGGTGATTGATCGATCAGCCATTTGGAGAGTACAACGAGTGGGTTTCAACTCTCCTACCCCTAATTGTTCGTACACGGAGTAGGGAAGCAGGTTAACACTAGACCCAAGATCTAAAAGTGCTCGATTAATTTTCTTATCCCCAATTGTGATTGAAATCGTAGGACAGGCGGGGTCCTTTCGTTTTTGGGATAAGGTTTGAGGGTGGTTAATAGCATTGCTCACTGCACTAGCCACTAGCACTTTCTTGGGTACTTGAGCTGACTTTCTCTTCGAGGTGCATAAACCCTTTAAGATTTTCGCGTATGAAGGGACTTGTTGGATTGCATCCAAGAGAGGTATATTTATGCTAACCTGCTTATATAACTCCACAATCTTTTCCACTTGTGCAGTTGGTTTATTGGGACTCAACCTGTTTGGAAATGGAGCATTTTGAGAATTCGTTGAGTCAAATGTCTGTGGAGTAGAATGTGGAGTAGGGACGGATCCCAGTGTGGGTCCGTTCGGATTAGAAGAAGAAGAGCCTTTTGAAGAATGGAGAATAGGCTCTAGCGGAGGAGATGAGGGTGAAAAAGGAGGAGGAGAAGAAGGAGAAGATGACGATGGAGAAGAAGAAGAAGAAGAAGAAGAAGAAGAACCACCGGCGGGGATGTCATCACTAGTACCCACATTATTCTGCAACACTCTTCCGGATCTCAACGTGGTCATCGTATTTACATTGTGATTGTGATATGCGTTTTGTGTGTGACCGGGATTTGGCAATGGTTGAGATGGAAGCTTTCCCTTTTCTCTCTCGCTCAACGCAGCAGTTAATTGTGCAATTTGTGCCTCAATAGATTTGATACTTTGATCGTGTGAAGCATTGTTATGCATCAAAGATTGAACATAATTTTCAAATCTTGCTGCGGATTCTGTAGATTGCTTGAGAAAGGTATCTAGACTTTTTTCTAGCGAGATAACCTTATCATCATTTGGTTGAACCAAATTGTTCGTTTGATTTGTATAAGGTTGTTGTTGGAAAGGTTGCTGGTTTTGAGTTTGTGAAGGTGCTTGTTGTTGTTGTGGAGGAGGAGGTCTTTGAAAATTATTATTTCCTTGGAATTGTTGATTTTGGTTCCAAGCGAAATTAGGGTGACTCCTCCACCCCGGATTGTATGTCGAAGAGTACGGATCGTTTCTTTGTCGTTGCTGAAATGCAGCATTGACTTGATCCTGTCCTTGAGTAGATGCATTATAAGGACACTCTTCGGTTAGATGCGATGGATCTGTACAATAAGCACAAACAGTTCGTGGAGGCATAACAGGGGCAGGAGAAGGCGATGAGATTTTGGTCTCAATGGCTTCTAGCTTTTTCATAAGTGCGGCCATCTTGGCCTTCATAGCAATCGACATATCTACTTGATGTATGCCTTCCCTAGATTGACCAATAGAAGAAGATGATGTGGTCTTGGTACTCTCCCACTGAATTGTTTGCTCACTAAGATCCTCAAGAAACTGCCACGCTTCGTCGCTAGACTTGGAGAGAAAATGACCTTGACATATGGTTTCTAGCAACTGCTTCGTTGCCGAGTTCAATCCCTCGTATAATGTTTGGCAAAGTTGCCAACTTTCGATCCCATGATGAGGGCATTGAACGAGTAGGTCTTTAAATCTCTCGAAGCACTTCCAAAATGGTTCGGAAGGAAGCTGTGAAAATTGTATAATCTCGTTACGGATTCTAGCAGTTTTGTGATGAGGATAGAACTTTTTCAGAAAAGCTTTCACAAACTCGTCCCAATTTCTAATGGAATGTGATGCGGTGCTGTATAGCCACTTCTCGGCTAGGTCACATAGGGTAAAAGGAATGACCCTTAGCCTTATAGCGTCATCACTTAATTGGGTCGTTTTCATCATAGCGCACATATTTCGGAATTTATTGATAAAGATATATGCATTTTCAGATTCCAAACCATGAAATTTTGGCAGCATATTGATGAATTGTAGTTTTATTTCAAAATTGTCCCCATTTGCCGGTGGGGGTGAAAGACAGGTAGGTAAAGAAGTGCGGACGGGATAGAAGAGATCCTGAAGCGCAACTCGTGCGGGCGCTACAACAGGCGGAAGATTTGGGTTATTCGCACCTAACGGAGGTGGAATCATTCCCGTCGGTAAGGTATTGTTGGGGTTGAATCCCGACATACCTTCGAAAGAAGAATTTGAAGGTGGAGGTAAGGAAATGGAAGGAATTTCGACTTCGGTGTCGAAAGGTTCGTCGGTCGGTACCAACGAAACACGGACTAATCGGGCGTTAGTATCCCTAGTCCAAAGTGGCATACACTAAAAGGGTAGTGTAGTCAGAATAAAAGAAAAAAAAACAGAATGTAGGGGTAAGATAACGTCAATGAGAAGAAGTGGTGGAAGTGAGTTACAAGTTTTCTTAGCGACAAGTTGCAAGTTTTGAAAGGATTTTTCTTTTTTTTTTATGTGAGAGTTTTCCAAAGAGGTTTTTGAAAAGGGACTTGTGACACAAATGTATCAACCACACATGCACAATCAGGCCTAGATCTAGGGTCACCTAGGTCTGCTAGACAGCTCCTAACTGGGGCTAGAAATAGGACCTCAAACCGCCTCTTCACCGACAATTACGGCCAGGTAAGTGCCAGGTAAGTGGGAAGGAACCATAATAGTGGGCCTAATTAATAACCACTAGCCTAGACACACTTGCCTAGACACCGCAAAGTCAGTTAGGATAAACGGTCGATGCCTATACTAGTCCTTTTCCTATTAAGCTCGATGTCCTTAGGTCCGAGTCTAGTATTTTTTAATTAATTGTGGTCAATGCACATGCTTTAAGTGTTTTCTGGGGTCCTGGGAAGGGTGATGAAATCCCCACCCAATCTGAGTTTGGTCAATTAGCCCCTTAAAGTTCGATTAAATTATGCAAAACAATAAATTCACTTGCAATCAATTTTTTAGCGCGGCGCAAAGAAACCTGCAGAAAATATGTTATTTAGAAGGGGAGAGAAGATTTTTAGCGCAAAGAATTCCTGCAGAAAGTTTTAACAGACAGATATATGGAGGTTGCAGAGGGGAGAAGGAGGAACAAACCCACAAAATTTCAGGTGCTGACGTGGCCAAAGCGCGGCGGAAACGCGGTCTGGGGCCCACCTTTGCCGCGGAAGCGCGGTCGTCTGGGGTGATCAGGCTCTGAAAAAATTTGTGCTGCACCCTTGTACCACTCCTCCTCTGTTCTGATGTTCACTTTTCTGATTTGACCTCTGTAAAATTCCAGATCCGAGAGTCTTCGCTGTTCCTGCAAAATTCAAACGACAAAACCCTTCAAACAGATAAAAAAATTTGATAAAATGTTTTTGTATTTTTCTATTTTCTGATTTTTATGATTTTAAAAATTATATCAACCCGAAATTACACACAAGAAAGATTACGCCATCCCCGGCAACGGCGCCATTTGATTGGTTCAAAAATTGTATTTACCGTAATCAGAAACGGTTTCGCTTTGCAGCTAGCCGGTGAATACGGGTCGATCCACAGAGATGTGTAATTTTCTTAATGTGTTTTTACGAGTTGATTCCAAATGTTGTTGGATTGATTTATTAAATCTAAGAAACCTAGATCTATCGATAAACTAAATTAATCTAAATTAAAGTCTTGCTATGGTTAGGCTTAGGGGAAGTTGGAAGATTAAAGGTTTCCTCACCGCTTTCAATGCCTTATTTTAGATCTATTAGATGTTATAGTAATTTTCAATAAAGTGGATTAGAATCTTTTGGGAAGATACTTCTTCCTCTAGATTCTTGTCCTTCCTTTATCGATCCTTACCTAACCTCCATGGAAAACACGCGCACCCGGTCCTTTATACTACGGTGTCACCGTTACCTCGAAGGGTAAGGTGCCGTAGGGAGCGGTGTGTGCGAGTATGCATGGAGTTCTAATTCTTAGTTGTGAAGGGGCATGAAAAGGGTGAGAGATCTCATCTTTCAAACCTTTCCCTAAGGCTAACCCTAACAAGCGAGGAGATTACTCGCTCATTAGGGGATTAAAAGAAATTCTAATTAAAAGAGAATTAAAGCAAAGAAATAAAAGTAACTTACTAATTTTATTGATGGCTCTCTCCAAACAATAATGCAGAACAGATCTGAATTTGTGAAATGAAAAGAGACACAGCCTCTACAATCTTGTGATTACAATTTATAAGTAAACAGGGAAAATTAGGGTTACAGAGTCTCGCGCATGTGCAATTACAGATATGCCCACGAAAAATCCCAACACTCGCACCGACGCATCGACACCAGAAGTTTCCACCGACACGGGTTTTAAATGGCCGCGGAACCGCGGCATTAGTGGGCTTGGGCCGCGGTTCCGCGGCCCTTTGGTGAGATCATCTCACCATCTTTTCTGGGCTTGTTTGTAGTTATCTGGGCTTGTTATTTCTTCATCTCATTTCTCTGTTTGGATTCTTATTCTTTTCCAGATCTTTCAGTGAAAAACATGTAGCGATCTTTTAACCGTTTGCCTTGACATTTTGGACCTTGCACTGTTCTTCGTCTAGGCTTGACTAGGATCCTTCTATTTGTTGGTAAAAAGTCCATTTTCTGTTGTCTTGTGTCTTTTTCACTGTTTTCGCTCCAAAAACCTGTATCCTGTAACATGCAGCAGACATGCGTCAAAAGCACCTGTTTAATTATAAAACGAATAAGAATTGGGGAATATAAATTGCAATATTATGATATGAATAACGGGCCTTCATAGTTTGGCTCGAATTTTCCCCGCTTGGCGCGATTGGGGATCATAAGCCTTTTGACCACTAGCACGAGTTCGCCTTGGCGGAATGTCCTCGGTCGGGTCAATCTTTCGTATGAGCGCGTCATCTTTGCTTTATAAGCTTCCAGATTTTATTGTGCTATGAGCCGTGTTTCTTCAAGGGCATCAAGCTCCTCAAGTCGAAGGTTAGCATTTTCTTCGTTCGTCAGCTCGTAGTGGACTGCCATTCGTAGAGAGGGTAGCTCTATCTCGAGGGGAAGTACAGCTTCTGTACCGAACACCAACGCGTACGGCGTTGTGTTCGTGGCCGTCTTGAACGTAGTTCGATACGCCTAAAGAGCTTCTTGCAGTCTTTCGTGCCAGTCCTTCTTATTTCGGGATACCGTTTTCTTTATGATCTTTGTCAAAGTCTTGTTGAAGGCCTCGGCTAGACCATTAGCTCGTGGATTATAAACTGAGGAATATCTCCAGTCTATATTGTACTGTTGTGCGAAGCGACTGATCTTGTGGCTTCTGTAGGCTGGCCCGTTATCGCAGATGATCCGTCTTGGCGTTCCAAACCGATATATGACGTGCGTCTTGAAGAAGTGGAGGATATTCTCCGTCTTTACTTCCCTCAGCGGTACTGCCTCTGCCCATTTGGAGAAGTAGTTAGTCGTTGCCAGGATGAAACGATGTCCCATAGACGATACTGGTTCAATGGGGCCGACTATATCAGTTCCCCACATTTCGAATGGCCAGCTAGCCACTGTCGGGTGTAGCAGATTTGGATGCTGATGGATGAAGTCCCCATGAATTTGGCATGGGTGGCATTGCTTCGCATATTCGAGGCAGTCCTGGATCATTGTGGGCCAGTAGTAGCCCATCTGTTTGATCTTCAACTTCATCTTTGGGCCCGCTTGGTGAGAACCGCAGAGTCCGTCGTGAACTTCCTGAACGACTCTTTCTGCTTCGTCAGGTCCTAGGCATCTCAGCCACAGAGAATCGAATGACCTCTTGTACAGAGTATCGTTGACGAAGGCGAAGGACAGAGCTCGTTTCATGAGCTGATGTCTTGTGGACACATCTCCGGGCATTCGGTGGGACTTAAAGTAGTCTATAAAGACTTCCCTCCAATCCTCAGCCTTTCTTCGTTCTTTTATTTGTAGGGTCGTCTGTTCAGTCGCTCCCTTCTCTTCGGATGATTCCGGAGATATTTCTGCTGGGGCAAGCACTTGACGGCTTTGTACCATGATTCTAACGTCATCGAGATTCTCGTCAGCCAGTTCTTTAGCAAGTTTGGCCAATGCGTCTGCTTTGCTGTTTTCCGCGCGCGGTATATTTTCCAAAGTATAGGAAGGAATTTGGGTCAACAGTTGTTGCACCTTTTCGCCGTACTTCACCAACTCCGGCTTGCACGTTTGGTAGTCGCCGTTTACTTGACTAACGACCAGTTGAGAATCCCCGTATATGAGGAGATTTTCAATTCCCATGTCGATGGCGATCTCGAGGCCTGCTATCAGAGCTTCGTATTCGGCTTCATTGTTTGTCCTCGGCTCTGTTAAGGAGAAAGCGAAGCGCATTATCCCTCCTTGTGGAGTCACGAAGATGAGGCCTACCCCCGATTTGATTATAGGGGTACTTTGTTTGCGCTTTTTCATGGAAGATGCTCCATCGAAATAAAGTTCCCATTGGGTATCACCACCGTCGATCGCGTCAAACGCATGTTCGTCTGGCAAATCGCAATTCAGAGGAGAATCAGCCGATATCGGATGCTCAGCGAGGAAATCGGCGATGGCCTGGCCTTTCACTGCCTTGAGAGGTTGATACGTTATCGAGAACTCCATCAAGAGCAGAGCCCATTTAGCGAGTCGACCTGTCAATATGGCCCTTGACATTAGATATTTGAGAGGGTCCACCTTCGGAATGAGATAGACTTCATGTGCTAATGCGTAATGTCTGAGCTTTGTTATCGCAAAGATTAGCGCCAGGCAGTGCTTCTCAATGGGAGAGTAATTGCTTTCTGCTCCCAGCAGAACTCGACTTAAGTAATAGAGTGCTCTTTCCTTCCCTTGATCGTTCTCTTGTGCCCATAATGCGCCTAAGGAACCTTCGAGGGCGGTCGTGTAAAGAATGAGAGGCTTTCCCTTAACTGGAGCAGCCAATACTGGAGGGTTCTGCAGGTACTGCTTGATCTCGTCCAGTGCGCCTTGGCATTTGTGATCCCAGACAAATGGGGTTCCCTTCTTCATCAGGTGGCTATAGGGACGGCACTTGCCTGAAAGGTTGGCTATAAATCGCCGTATGTATGCGAGCTTTCCTTGGAGAGATCGCAACTGTTTGAGAGTTCTCGGCGGAGGCATTTCTATGATCGCTTTGATCTTTGACGGATCTATTTCAGTACCTCGGTGTCGAATAATGAATCCCAGGAATTTGCCTGAGGAAACTCCGAATGCACACTTGAGCGGGTTCATCTTCAAGTTGTATTGCCGAAGGCGTTGAAATACGGTCTTCAAATGCTCGAGATGTTCCTCGTATGATTTGCTTTTAACCACGAGATCGTCGATATAGCATTCGACGATTTCGTGTATAAGGTCATCGAAGATCTTTGTCATGGCCCTTTGATAAGTGGCACCGGCATTCTTTAAGCCGAGGGGCATCACTTTATAACAGAATATACCTAGAGGGGTCCTGAAGGCGGTGTGCTTCTGGTCTTCGGGATGCATCTTTATCTGATTATACCCTGATGAGCCATCCATGAAAAAGAAAACCTCATGAGTGGATGTATTGTCTATCATCAGTTCGGTGACTGGCACTGGGAAATCATCCTTCGGGCAAGCTTTATTGAGATCCCGAAAGTCCACGCATATGCGCACCGTACCATTTTTCTTCATCACCGGGATGATGTTAGCGATCCATTCAGGATATTGAACCTCCTGGATAAAGCCAGAGTCGATCAGCTTCTTGACCTCGGCGTTGATACTCATCTCGAGCTCGAGCCGCATTCTCCTCGGCGCCTGTTTGACTGGCTTGATGTCCGGGGATATTGCCAATTTGTGTACAGCAATTTCTTGATCTAGTCCCGGCATTTCGGAATAGTTCCACGTGAAGCAATCTCTATGCTGCAGAAGCACATTTTTTAACGCAGCTACCCTTTCTTCAGATAGTAACTCGCTGATGAATGTCGGTCGTGGATCGTTTGTCATCCCCAACTCAATCTTCTTGAGGTTATCTGCAGTGGTATGGATTCCATCTTCCAGTTCTTTTGGCGCTGGTGAGAATTCTGAGATTATCTCGTCACTGCTGTTTTCGAAGCACCAAGGGAGCTCATCTATGTCCTCGGGCTCTTCTTTTAATATTGTAATCATGTGACAGGTGCGAATTCGCTTCCAATCCCAATGTGGAACCGGTTCTTCTTTCATGGCCTTGGGCTCATGCTTCTATGGCGGCGCTACCCTCCAGTTGTCAGACAGAGTGAATTTGCCAAGCTGATACTGATCTTCGACCCAATTCTTGAAGGTGAAGCAATCTTCAAGAGGATGCCCTATTACTCGATGGTAAGAGCAATAGTCCGGGCGTGAGACTTCGCCCGCTCGTTCGGGATGTTTAGACTCTGGCAATGTAAGCATTTGATTTTTTAGAGCAAGATCAAGTATCTTCTTCGTCTTGTCCCGAGGAAACGAGTACGCTCGACCCATTTTCTTCATGAGGGATAGATCAATAATGCTCAACTCCCGTTTGCGTGGCTTCTTAACCCTGCTTTGTTGTTGTTGAGCGCCTTTTTGGCCTTTCGACTTATTTCTGCTTTTGCGCCGAGCCTTCTTTATAACAGGTTGACAAGGAGCGGCATTTTCATCTTTTACGGCCTGTTGGAGAAGGTGTTGCGTCTTGGCTTTCTCGTAGATGGCCGTCTCGCGGTTGTGATCATCTCGGACTTTTTGACCAGCTTTCTTTATAAGTTTGTCCATTTGTTCCTCGAACGACGGACTGGGCTCCTTTGCATCTGGAACTTTCACTGGCTTAGGATTAGCGTCCTCCCATTGAGCATCCGCTTCTTCATCAAGGTCATACACGACGTAGCAGCCGGGTAGTAACTCTCGTTTCTTTGACCGGATGTATCCAAGCCCTTTTGTTTCCATTCTCCCGTTAGGCAGTTTGCGTTGAGTCCCGGGGACGTTCCAGACCCTGTCATAGAATTTGGCCTTTCTAACGGTCTGTTTGAAGGGTATCCCCTGGCATTTCAGCGGCTTTTTCAAATCTTCCGTATAATATCTGGGGAGACGGATAGGCTGAAGCCTGTCGAGCGTAGAATCCGCGCCATGCTAGATTTCTTTTTCTACCTTGGTTTCTTCAGAGCGGTAAAACAGAATTGCTTTCTCGCTCTCTCGCCTGGCAGGGATATAGAATGTCCACAACTCTTCTACACTGTAGATATTAAGTGCATCCAGTTCTTTATGGTGTTTAAGCGGCACTATGGCGACTTGTAGACTTTGCTCTTCGTCAGCGGACGTTTGTATTGAAGGTCGAGCAGAGAATACAACATGGACCTCATCTTCCGAGTCGCTGCCAAAGATCAATGTAGGAGCCGATGGTCCCGGCTTGTTGTGTTGGGGCGGACCCGAATAAACTATCTCCTCTTCCTCCTCAGTATCACTGCCGAAGACAGGGATGGTAGCGTTAGTTTTATTCTCCGGCTTGTGACACTTCTCCGTGTCTTCGAAATCCGGTAAGAAGTATTTGGCGTCTTCATATTTGCGGACCTCGTTCACAGAGAACGGGTTCAGTTCTCCCATCACGGTATACTCGAAACCATCCTTAAAATACTTCATACACTGATATTGTGTAGAAGGGATGATGTTGTACTCGTGTAACCATGGTCGGCCGAGCAAAGCGTTGTAGCATGTCTTGGCGTCTATGACGTGGAACTTAATGTCCATGACGAGTAACCCGAAGCGTAGCGTCAAAATCACAGATCCAAGAGTCTTTGACGATTGGGAGTCGAACCCGGAGATGGTGATCTTGTCCCGAGCAAGGTGCTGGACGCTCATGCAGATTTCCTTCAACACCCGCACGTTGAGTAGGTTAACAGACGACCCGTTATCGATCAGGATTTTGCCTATCTTTATATCATGGCAGATCCCGAGACATAGAGAGGGCGATTGTGTTCGTACGTCCCAAGTAGAAGGTCTTCATCGCTAAAAGTAACATCGGCTGTGTGCACTTCCTCCAATTCATCCTTCATCTTTTCCTCGGCCAGGCATGCTTGGAATTGTTCTGGATCTTGGAGCGCCTTAATCAACGAATCTCTCGCCTCTTTTGATAGCAAAAGGGCGTCAAGAATGCTGAGCTGTGAGGGCAGCTTCCTCAGATGTGCTAAGACGTTGTAATCCACTTTATTCTTCTTTGGCGGGTCTTTGGCAACTAGCTCTTCCACCACTTGGTCATCTAAGACGATATCTTCAGTGGCCTTTTCTTTCCCTTTATCATTTTTGTTCGAGGGTCCGAGGTTCTTTTCGGGCAGCGTGCGATTACGTAGCCGGATATTTTCGCAAACCTTCGGTTCTTCTTCTTTTCTCGAAACGGACTCTTTAAAGAGAGGGGCAGGTTCTAGCTCTTCATCAGAATCACTCCCGAATGTAGGCACTTGTGATCTACCGGTGTTAACCATGCAACAATTGCCAGCAGTTCTTTTAAGCCCTTCGGTTGTATTTCTTTGCTCTCGACGAGTTTTACGCTTTTCCCGCTTAAAGCGTTGTCGATGAGCAACATATCCTTACCACTATCTATCGAAAGCTTTGCACTCTTGAGTGGGGTGCGAAATCTTTTGATGATATAAGCAATAGGAGGGGTGCGTTTCCATTTCACCAATGATGTTTCCTTCAGAGGATGGTAGCTTCATGCCCATTGATATGGCCTTAGCAAACTTTTTCCTCATCTTGAATTGGCTTTTGTCGGTAGCGGAGGTGTTTAACTCCAACGGGATCGTCTCAGCTCCTTCATCAAGTCGCTGGCGCTTGGCCCTTTCAAATATAGCCGCCTCGCGCTCCCGATCAGCTTTACTTTTCAACCGAGCTTCATTAAGGACTGCGTCAATTACTTCATCTGATGGCCCCAGAACTTTTGGTTCAGGATCTGCCCCTAGCTTTTCAGTGCACGGAGTCTCCTCATCGTTCGTGATCGAATGGGAAATCATATGACAGCTCGCCACATATTCCTCGGATTCATCCGATGAACTTTCTTCCTCATCTTCTTCTTGAAAGACGTGATTGAGGAACTCTTGGAGCGTAATGGGAGTCCGTGCCTTTTGGTTGTATTCATCCAACGCGTCAATTTGCTTTTGTAAGTCCGTGCGCTTGTCGCCAGGCTTCACGGGCTTCTTAGATTTCTTCTTCTTCTTTTTCGAAGATTTTGACGGCTGGCTGCAAGTGCTTGAACCACCACCATCGGTCTTTGGAGTTGGACGTGGCTTCAACATCCCTTCAATGACCTGCGGTTCCAACGGGTTCTTCCACTTGATCGCTGGACATGTCTGAAGATCGTTTAGCATCCTCTTTATCTTGGCTGATAATACAACCTCCCAAGGAGCTTCTTCAATGAAGGAGCATGTTGCCCCCGGCGTATTCGTCTCTTTAGAGGTGTGGGGCTGCGGGGGATTCACCTTCCATTTGTCAGATAACGCGAACTTGCTCTGTCGGTACTGGTTTTCAAGCCAATTCTTAAAAACGTAGCAATCTTCGATCGGATGGCCTAGTACTCGATGATAAGGACAGTAGTTGGGCTCGTTGACGTCACTTGGTTGCAACAGACGTTTTGGATCCGGCAGATTTATGAGTCTGTTGCGCAACGCCAGCTCGAATAACCTCCTCGTTTTATCGCGGGGAAAGGAATAAGGACGTCCCATCCTATCCTCAAGGGGTACGTACGGGCGCATATTATTTTGACGAGCAACCGGCTTCGAGTCGCTCGGTTATTGTTGAGCATTAGCGACGACGATCGCTTTTCCCTTCCCTTTGTCATTTCGGGAGTCCGGCCTTGGAAGAGGGGGTTTATGGCCCATTTGATCCATTTGCGCTAGTTTGTCAATCAAGGCCTGGAAGGTAGTTGGCTTGAAAAGTATCATAAATTGTGAGATGGTTGCTTGCGGATCAAGGGTTCCCACAAACATACCCACTGCGGGAGCTTCTTCAATGCGCTGCTCACACTTCGACCACAAGTTCCGCCATCGTATAGCTTACTGAACCCACGTCTCGCCGGGTTTAATCCTGGCGTTAATCAGTGCCGTCATCGGGATACGTTCACTGGCGCTTGCAAAACGCTGAGTAAACAGCAGCTCCATCTCCGTGAAGGTTTTAATAGAGTCGTTCGGGAGCTCAGAGTACCATTCGAACGCCGTATCTGATAAGCTTCCAACAAACTGGCGAAGCAACAGCTTGTCATCACCGCCGGTGTTGCCGCAGAGTGCCCTGAACTGGGCAACATGCTGATGAGGATTGCCTATCCCTTTGTAGACATGGAACTTGGGAATTGTGTAACCGGGTGGGTACTTGATTTGATCGTACCAACTTGGATATGGCCGCCCCGTTTTTACGACCTGACCGGTCGCTTTGGTCGCATGATGAACCCGTATTTGCTGGGCGATGTACTCATCCAAATCAGCTTTGGAGATTGTATCCTCCTTGGCCATCGACAGAGCTGGTGGAGGATTTGATGTTTCTCCCCTATCGTCTCCAAGGACGATCGGGGGCTCTTCAGCTGGAGGATCTTGTTGTATCATCATCCCTATCATGTCTTGGAAGAGGAGGCCCATACGCTGTATGTTGGCTGCTTGTTCAGCAGCCTCTTTGTCCTTCTTCTCCAATATCCGACGAAGGAATTCAGCGTCGGTTTCTTCCTCTTGACGTTCGTCCGAGGACGTTTCAGGGCTTTCTTTTGGTCCAGTAAGTGCAGCCATAGCACTCATCATTTCTTGGAGCTTTTGCTGTTGCTCCTGTGCTTTGGTCACTGATCGGGTGAGCGGTCGATGACCCGTAGATATGCGGCTATCTTCTTTACCAGATGCCACGTAGACGGTATGAACTATCATGCCCCCTGACTTATGGCGTTTGGGTTCATCACCTCTGATATCTGTCGCCGACGCGGGGGTTTTCTCCGGCCTTCTTCTTTTGTGGGCTGTTGAAGTTGAAGGGGCCTTTGCAGTGGGCACCCTAGCGATTGTTGTCCCTTACTGTTCAATAGAACGGTCTTTTCCTTTTTGCACCTTCGTCTTCTTTCGTTGACGAGAGTGATCTGGGTTGATCACAGAGTCTTGAACTCTCCGCCAAACTTTATAAATTCTTGAGGACAGCCGTTGAGGGGGTTGTTCTTGTTTTGTTTCCGGAACTCTCTCCGCAGGCGGAGGAGATCTTTTCAGTGTAGTGGTTGGAGAGTTCTTACGTACCCTCCTCAGCTGTTCAAAGCTGTTCCCAGTTGGAACAGCAGCGTTGACTTCCACCACTGGAGCCGGTGGAGTTAGCCCTGAGGGGGAGTTGCCCCTTGCCTTTCTCACTTGTTGCCAATGGCGACGTCGGGCACGACGAGCCATTGGGACTGGCTCGGAGATTGAGATAGCTTCTTTTTGCCCCCTGTCTGAATGAGGCGCCGCTGGTGTTAACCTCTTAAAGATTGAAGTTGTCTTTTGAGGGGTGATGTTCAACCTATCGAAAACGGATCCTCGAGCAACGGCAGGGGAAGGAATCGTCATTCTTGAAAAGACTGATTCTTTGACAGGGGAAGCCGCCTTGACGACTTCTGGAGCAGCAGTTATTGCTTTCCTTGGGACAGCCAGTTTAGAGTTCTGATTTAGCCTGGTGAAAACAGAGGCTGTTGGTTTGGCAGTGGGCGACCCGCTGACAGGGGTCATCGTAGCAGTGAGCCGGTCGAAGACCGACTTCTTGTTCACTTCCGGTGCTGGTATTGGCATAGAGAAGCTTGTAGGTGGGATCATGGTCCCGAAGAACAGGCCAGTGGTGGCTTGGGTCACCTGGTCTACCGGCAGAGCGAGGAAGGAAGCCGCTTGGGTCCCATATGCTACACCTCCCGGTGAGGTGGAGCGTCCGTTGCAGTGGTATTTCGAGCAGTTGGTGCAGTTAAAGGCCATTGAATCTTGAGTTCTGCGCCAGGAAAAAGACCAAATCTTAGTAACTTGAAATCTGAAGGCAACCATTTAACAAACCGCGATTGGTTCGCGAGGACGACACACGAAGTGTGGAGTGGAAAGAGGAAGAGGTCCCACCGGGCGTGCCAGAATCTGTTCCCCTCCGAATGGCGGCGCACAAGACTGCGATGTCCTGACGCTGAGATTCGGGAAAGATGCTATTTGGTTTTATCCGTCCACCTCTCCGAAGATGCCAAGTTGATTTATGGCACCGTGTATCGGAGGTTTAGACGGATGCGGCCGATGTAGCAGACTTCGTCAGATTCCCCCTCACTTGAGGGGTTTTTGATTGTGGGGACGCTCTTCCCTGCAGGCGCAAGCCCATGCAGTTAATTCCGCTACCGCATCGCGGTAACAACTTTCTCCTTCTCCAGAATTTCACTTCGTGTCGTGTGTGTTTGTTTTGTTTGTGGTTGCCCGTGGATTATATACGGAGACTGAGTAATGCCGTCGCCCGTAGGACGTGGATTAGTCCAAATCTGTATTTACTTAGATTTGGGTTTGGTGTTTTTAGTTTAAGGATGCATTAGTCGCGTTGCGGCTAAGATCAACTTAAACGTTCGTTAAGGATATGATAGTCCTGTTTGAGACTAAGATCAGCTTAACGTGATAATCCATTTAATATCTGGCCATCGGGACTCGTCACCTCTCTAACTTCGTTGAAGGATTACAACGGCAGATGTCAGAGGAGTTCAGAGATGTACCCTTGAACCAAGGTTGATTTGGAGTTTTATAGTCTGTTTGAATGTTTAAGGATACGTTAGCCGTGTTTGGGGCTAAGATCAACTTAAACGGGATCGTTTAGACCCGACAAAAGAGCATTTGGGAGCTCTATTGTTCCAGTTTAGGGACGTAGTGGTCCATAGGTAGTTTAGGGACGTTGCGGTCCATATTCCAGTTTAGGGACATGGTGGTCCGTATTCCAGTTTAGGGACGTAGTGGTCCGTATTCCAGTTTAAAGACGTGGTGGTCCATATTCCAGTTTAAAGACGTGGTGGTCCGACATTAGTTTAAGGACGTTTCGGTCCAACATTAGTTTAAGGACGTTTCGGTCCACGAGTTTAAGGACCCCGCAGTCCATGTTGATATGCGGTTGTCGGGACCCGTCACCTCTCTGACGTCGTTGAAGGATTACAACGACATGTGTCAGAGGAGTTCAGAGATGTACCCTTGAACTGGTCGTAAATTGATTTAGGAGAGCATTCTTGCTCAGTCAATTTAGTTTGGGGACTTACGGTCATGATTGGGTTAACTCCCGTTGAGCATATTCAACATTTTTCTTGATCTTTGGCCTATTAGGCCTGTGCTAGGGCTTTGCCCATACTTAATAATGCACTGCATTTTATTCTGGCCTGCTAGGCCTTTTTGATTTGGGCTTTATCCCTTTATTTATGATGCAGAGCATCTGTTTTGGTTTGGGCTCTGCTCTTTTTAAAATAATGCATTGCATTTTATTAGGCCTTTTTGATTTGGGCTTGGCCCTTTTGTAAGCAATGCAGTACATTTGTCTGGTGCTTTGCGCCAAGTAATGAGTGCAAGCTCATATGGCGATGACACGTGTCATGCTCTGGCGAGCGCAAGCGCAACAGCGCTGTTCTAGTGCGCTGCGCTTGCGCTGCTGACACGTGGCGCGCTGTGGTGAATTGCGCCAGTTTTAGAGAGCAAGGCTCTGTTTCAAAAGCGCATAGCGCAATTGGTTCAGATGCTGACACGTGGCGCTCTCTGGTGGCTTGCGCCAACCCAAGAGCGCAACAGTGCAGTTTTGCAAGTGCAAGGCACTATGATTTAAGAATCTTTTAGATTCAAGAACCAATGGTTCATAAAAAAAATGCAAAGCACTATTTTTATTTTGTTTTTTTTATTAAAGATCTATGATCTGTTCATAAGAGAACTTTCTCTTTTTCTAAAGGTCTTTACCTTTTCTGTTCTTGAGAAGTTCTTCAGAGTTCTCTTTCTCTCTTTTTTTTTAGAAAATGTTGATGCCTTTGAATTGAGGCTTGGGGTCCTTTTTATAGTGCCCATAAATTAGTTAAATTTGTTAAAGAGATCTTCCTCTGAGTGATTCGGGGAATTTTCCCCACCGTTGGATCTTTGATCCAAGGGCTTCTGTTTTTACAGAAGAAAATCTTCTTGTTTTAACAAGAACAGAAAAGATTTCTTTAGAATTTTAATTCTGTTTGGCGCAGATGCCCCAGCGCGTGACACGTGTCGCGCAGCGCACAGCGCAGCGCAACTGCGCTAGCGCATCTGCGCTGACACGTGTCGCGCAGTGCAGTGCTTGCGCAACTGAAGCGTTGCTTCCTTTAATTTTACTTAAAATAGAGCTTTGCTCTGATTGGGCGCACTGCCTTGGGCGCTGCGCTGCCGTATCAGCTTTTGACACGTGGCGCGTTGCGCCCGGGATTTGAAGCGTTGCTTCAAAATTTGAATTTTGAATTTCCAGCAGAGCTTTGCTCTGATTGGGGGAAACAGCCGCAAGCGGTACTAGCTGTACGTAACGGTTCCCAGGTAGATGCCGATAAGAAGACCGACGAGGCGAACCCATCCGAACTCCTACTGAGCCTGAATGTGACAATCTCTATACAGTCCGGTCTGTTCGTCTGAGAGTATCGTATGGCGGGCCTAGGGGGCGGTAAACGTCAGTTCCCTAATAGCGGTACAAGTCGTGTCGGAGTGTAGCCCAGAACGCCATGAGAAACTACTGGAAACACTACCAGTAAATCTCGCTTGCCCTGGCCAGGGACGACTATGTGTAATGGCTCTCCTAGACACAACGCAATATCAACTCCCAATACCGGGAGAGACGAATCCTGTCTAACCGTCACTGCCTCCAAGTACTTCGGGACTGCACCCAATTACTACCTGTTTGCACGACTCAATAGAGCCGTGGTAGGGTAGCAATCTAAGAACAGTGGGAACACACTTGAGGCGAACTGACAGTGTCAAGTCAACAGACTAAGTTGTACTCATGTCACCTGGGAACTGTTAACTGACGATAGGTATAATACCAACCAACAGTTCCCGACGAGTCATGTCCAGTGTACTCGTAACCTAACGAGCACCTGCATACTATCTCCAGTACGACGTACTGATGGCTGTGGGACAGATCATCTCCCCTGCTGGGATAAGAAGCGTATGCACCAGTTTACTCTGGAGTATAGATGCCCTGTCTCGATAATCCTACGACTAGGGACCAAAATAAGGATGTGCTTATAGACTACCCAGCCCCTACTAATGTGATCGCCATCACAACGCCGGTAGTCAAGCAAGGATCCTAAGGGCTCCATCAATATGTATTAGCGATATGTTAAAAGAAACATATACACATATTAAGATAGAAACAAACCAAGTAGCATACTACTATATTGAGCAGGACTGTCGCAAACCCGTGTATATATCCCAAGCTTCCAAAATGTATTATACAAACTAGTACCATACAATAATGGCCTCTAGGGCATACATATCCAACAATCTCCCACTTGCACTAAAGGCCAGTAATTGGTGTACCGCATACCCAACGTCTGCCCTATGGCTAGCTGCTGGCGTACCGCATATCCAATAGCTCAAAAAGTCGCTCGAACTGTGTTTGAGGGAGGCCCTTTGTGAATGGATCCGCCGTGTTGTCTTTTGTATCCACTCTCCGTACCTCGATCTCCCGGCGATCAATGATCTCCCTGATCAGGTGATACCGCCTTAAGATGTGTCTGGACTTCTGATGGGACCTTGGTTCCTTCGCTAAAGCTATAGCCCCATTGTTATCGCAATACAAAGGTATTGGGTTAACGATAGACGAAACCACCTGAAGTTCACTAATGAACTTCTTTATCCAGACCGCCTCTTTTGCGGCATCGCTTGCAGCAATGTATTCAGCCTTCATCGTCGAGTCTACGACGGTATCCTGTTTGGAACTCCTCCAACACACCGCCCCTCTGTTGACGGTAAACACAAAACCCGAGACAGACTTGCTGTCATCCTTGTCATTTTGGAAGCTTGAATCGGTAAAGGACTCGACCCTGAGGTCTCCATTACCGTAAACCAGGAACATCTCCTTAGTCCTTCTCAGGTACTTGGGAATGTTCTTCACTGCCGTCCAGTGGTTCTCACCTGGGTCTGACTGATACCAGCTCACCACGCTTAGCGCGTAAGCTACATCTGGCCTTGTACATAGCATCGCATACATTATAGATCCTACCGCCGAAGCGTAGGGTATAGTGCTCATGCGAACCCTCTCTTCGTCAGTCTTGGGAGACATCTTCTTGGAGAGGGTGATTTCATGCAATGCGGGTATATTACCGCGCTTGGAATCTTCCATACTAAATCTCTTTAGTACGGTCTCTATATACCTGGACTGCGAAAGTCCCAGTAATCTCTTGGATCTATCTCTATAGATCTTGATCCCCAGAATGTATGAGGCATCACCCAGGTCTTTCATGGAGAACCTTTGTGATAAGAATAGCTTGACCGATTGTAGCATAGGAATGTCATTTCCTATCCAAAGAATGTCGTCCACGTATAAGACTAGGAACACGACAGTTCGTCCTACAATCTTCTTACAGATACAAGGTTCATCTTCGTTCTTGATGAAATCAAATTCCTTGATTGTCTCATCAAAATAGATGTTCCAGCTCCGCGATGCCTGCTTTAATCCATAAATGGATTTAAGCAACTTGCACACCTTCCCACTGCTCCCACTGTCTACAAAACCTTCTGGCTGATCCATGAAAACGCACTCTTCCAAGCTGCCGTTTAGAAAAGCCATTTTTACGTCTATCTGCTAGATTTCATAGTCATGGAAGGCAGCAATGGCAAGTAGGATCCGAATGGATTTGAGCATAGCCACTGGAGAAAAAGTTTCGTCATAGTCCACACCAGGTCTTTGACGAAAACCTTTTGCAACGAGTCTAGCCTTATAGGTTTCCACCTGCCCATCTACACCAAGTTTCCTTTTGTAGATCCATTTGCATCCAACGAGTTTTACCCCAGGTAGAGCAATATCCAAGGTCCACACTTTATTGGTGTACATGGACTCCATTTCGGATCGCATAGCATCCGGCCCCTTATCAAAGTCCCTACTGATAATGGCCTGCCTGAAACTGGTAGGGTCATCTTCTTCCAAGATGCAATCCTCTCGATCCCCGTCTATGAGAAAATCGTAGTATCTCTCGGGCGGATGAGAAATCCTACCAAATCTGCGGAGTGGCTGAGGTTCGTCTGGGGTTATTGAATCCTGAGGTTCTGTCAAATCATCAGTTTCAGTTTGTGGTCGCTGAATTTCTTCCAATTCTACCGTGCTCCCACTAATTTCTTTTGCAAGAAACTCCGTTTCTAAGAAAACGGCATGCTGAGCAACAAACACCTTCTGTTCCTCGGTGTGGTAGAACAGATATCCATAACCATTCTTTGGATATCCCACAAACTTACATAAAACTGACCGCGCCTCTAGTTTATCTGGTTTATGCTTTTTAACATAAGCCGGACAACCCCATATCTTAAATCTTTTAAGATATGGCCTTTTTCCATTCCATATCTCGAATGGAGTCTTAGGCACCGATTTAGACGGAACATCATTCAATAGATATGCTGCTGTTAAAAGCGCATGTCCCCAAAATGAAAGAGACAACTCGGCACTACTCATTATGGAGCGAACCATATCCAATAGGGTATGATTCCTCCGCTCCGATACACCGTTGTGCTGTGGTGTATAAGGAGGAGTAAGCTGAGAGAGAATTCTATTCTCTTTTAAGTAATCTAGGAATTCCGTGCTTAAGTACTCCCCTCCCCTATCTGATCGGAGGATCTTGATACTTTTGCCAGTCTGGTTCTCTACTTCGTTTCTGAATTCCTTGAATTTCTCAAAAGCTTCAGATTTGTGTTTCATAAGATATACATATCCGAATTTAGAGAGATCGTCAGTGAATGTGATGAAGTACGAGAACCCACCCTTTTCATGTATAGACATCGGACCACACACATCACTGTGTATGAGTCCCAAGAGCTCTGCTGCCCTTTCTCCATGTCCAGTGAACGGAGATTTGGTCATCTTTCCTTTGAGACAAGACTGATAAGTTTCATAAGATGAAAATTCGAACGTATTCAAGAGTCCAGCTTTATGCAACTTACTTAGTCTTTTCTCTCCGATATGACCAAGTCTACAATGCCACAAGTAGGATTCGTTCGTATCTGAACTCTTCCTCTTGCGTGTGTTTTGTACATTGAGAACTGTATTCTGATTTAGAACATAGATACCATTACACAGTGTACCTTCTGCAACCAGTACCTTATCAAGGTAAATGTTCATGATATTTCTATCAAGAACAAAGTTATATCCATCTTTATCAAGTAAAGATACTGATATTATGTTGTAAACCATGGAAGGTACATAGTAGCAATTGTTCAAAATCATAGTATTGCCATTTGGCAACACTAGGTGATATTCACCGACGGCTGCATCGTTAACTTGTGCTCCGTTCCCTACCCTGAGGGACATATCACCAGGTGCAACTTTCCTACTTTTTCTCAGTCCCTGCAATAAATTACAGATATGAGATCCTGATCCGGTATCAAGTACCCAGGAGGTAGGGCTGACCGAAAAACAGTTCTCAATTACAAGAACACCTGAAGTAGATGCAATACTATGCTTCTTCTTCAACTGGGTATCTTTGGAATCCATACAATCCTCTTTCCCTTGCTCATACTTACGACTGTTGTCATAAGTTAGAGCCGAACCGACGTTCCCCATCCCCGAATAAGAATTCGGATCGGTCAAGCAATACATTTTATTATCTTGATTAGGGCGTGAAATGGTTGCTACCTGGAGAGAGAGAAAAGAAACACTCAGCATGCGCTCTTGCGAGATTAGATTGGTTATTTAATTTATCTAATCAGGATGGCTCCCACTGTTTCCTCAAATTCTTCTTCAAACCCTAAAAGAAGAACTAGTCAGGATTGATCGCACATCACAATACTTGCTTAACCTTTCAGCCAGGCTAGTGTTGGTATTTCGAGGGAGGTTTTCCAACGCTTTCGTGAAGTTCCTTAATTACATAACCTCTTTTCCCTGGAGGCGTAGCCCCGCTAACACCGTTCTAGACACTTACTTGGTTTATAGCATTGATTGTTAAGTGAAATAATCTCCCGAGAGTAATCCAACTCATCAGTGGGATCGGGATCGAACTATCATTGTGTGGTGACCTAAATGGAATCCACTCTAGTCACCACACTCCAGAAGGTATGCTAAATCTGCAAGTTTCCTGTATATTTGAAACTCTCGATGTGGTTTTTGCCCCTAACGGTTTATGACCTTGACTAGGTCAACAAACCATAAACCGCTAGTCAAGTTCTACCCGTCATTATCTTGATTGCATTAAACCCACCCGTACGTGCCCTTGACTAGGTCAACAAGGCCGCACGACTGTCCTAACCAATCACATTTGCAAAGCACAGAAAAATATCACTTAGCTACCGTTCACTACGCCTTGACTAGGTCAACAAACGCAGCACGAATACTAAATAATACCAATCCGAAATGACGGAGGGTTACGGCTGGGTTTTTGGCGAAAAACCCGATAACGTAATGAACTTGGTATCGTTGAAGGAACCTGATTGCCTTTTAAAATTTATAGTGGCGAAAACTTTTGCTAAAGAGGTCACTCCATGTGAAGGGATCTCGCCTCTTTCCTCGTCGAATGAGGTGCAGGATATTCCAAACTGAATACCTCGATGCAAAGCAAGAATAATCGACTATAGTGAAGTTATTACCCTGACGCAAACTTCTGTCCAAGGGGTCATCCCGATGAAGGGATCTCGGCCCTTGCCTCGTCGAATGAGGTGCTGGGTATTTATAACCGAATACCTCTGTGCAAAACAAAAGAGAACGTCCTTGAAATAACAGCTTTTTGAAAATTGTTCCAACAACATCTTTTAGGTTTGTTTTTCTTTGCATTAATATAATGCGTCCCATCAGTTAATCCTACCATTGCAGAAAACAACGAAAATATAACGTACGCTTATGCTATCCGCATTCGCCACTGGGACCCGTCATCACCCGTTAGGTTACATAACTAACGACAGAGCGGGGGCTGGACTAGCGCGGATGCAAAACATAAGCAACGCCTACTAGATATCATATATAGATATATATACATTCGTCAGATGCAATGATATCCATTCCAGATCACAGATGAACACATTGGATATGCAAGGAATCCGCGTTTCGTTCGAGCTTGCAACGAAAGACAGATTACACGGTCGCGATGAATAGCCAAACCCCACCTTAGACCCCTACGGGTGTGGCAAACTACCCGCCAAACACCCGAAGTGAAGCAGCCACCCTCAACAACTTGAGTAGGCCACTCAGCACTTCAAAGTAACCGGTAGTTTGTGCACCCCATCTTGGGTCTATCCTAGGAGCAAAAATAGTAAAAGAAATAATATACAATGGCGGCTACAACCTCATCCCGGATGTGCGGCCATAAAAATAATATTACATCAATTTATAAATTACATCAAATGAAAGATAAAGAAACTCTCATCTCACAAACCCCGGCTATTCATCCGCGACAATCCAACAAGTTCATATACACAATTCAACATCATAGATCACAGATATGCACAACTCCCACTAATCGACGTATAGCGATTAGTCGACGTTCAGTACATATATCACATTACAGATATAACCATTTAGCTAAAGTTTATAGAAGTTCGATCAAAATACCAATTTGTAACTACCCAAAACACAACATTGTTCTCTGGAGAATCTGGGCAGAAACAAAGTATCTTAAAAATCACAAAACACCAAGCTGAACACGCTGCAGGAAAAACGAGTTGCGACCGAGTCGACTCGGCCGCGGATCCGCGGCGAAACGCTTGGTTTCGCCGCGCTTCCGCGGTGGTTTGATCGACTCAGGGGCTCGTTTTTCTTGGTTGTTCCTAAAATACCCTGCACGGATTTTTAAGGTGTGTGGATATATTTTTAGGGCTGTTTTTAAAATCGGCAGAAAGTATGGGATTTTGACGTGTTTTGCGATTTTTTTTCGGATCGAAGTTCTAAACACTTTGCTAACATGCTAGTTGTTGTTTAGCTAGGCTCTGATACCATTGAAAGGTCTATGTTACCCAACCCGGTACTTTCGGGAAGGCGGAATAGGTAAAAATCAAAATTTTCTCACAAGGAAATATAGACCAACCATGAAGGATCTTTGCTAAACAAAAACTAACATACTAACTACAAATTTTAGCTACAAAGTTAGATGGTTATACCTAGATCTTGAACTCCTTCTCTTCTTGTTGTGGTTCTCCTTCTTGCTTGCTCCTTGGAGTGGCGTAGACGGCTCCTCCTCGTCGTCTTCTCTTTGCCGAAGATAGATCCACCCGAAGGCCTCTACCTTGAGCTCCTATCTCAACCAAGAGGTAACTAGAGTGCTTGGCTTGCTAAACTAAGAACTCTAGATTGAGTAGAGAGAAGTTTTGATGGTTTTATCTCACAAGCTCATGGTTTTCAACACATGAGAGATGAGAGCTTTGAGAGAGGAAGAGGAAGAGCTAAACATGAGAGAGAAAGAGCAAGAGAGAATCATAGAAAAATAACAACCATCTCTCATATGAGAGAAAATGATAATAATAATAATAATTAAAAGAAATTGTGATGGTTAGTTTGGAATGACCATTATCATTTCACATTAAATGAAATTTGCAAGAATCAAGAAGTATTTTGCAAATGAAATGATGATGGTCAAAAGGTCAACAAAGGTCAAAAGGTCAACAAGAGTCAAATGGTCAACCCAATCCTAACCATGGCACAATTATCCTTAATTAATATTATTAATCATATTTCTCATTCTCATTAGGGTTTAGAAAAAGTCAACGGTCAACAACCCTAATGAGATTCCTCTGCCTCTGTCAACTGTGCATACACACCCGCATCCGTGTTCCGAGGAACATGAATACAATGAGACAAAACCAATCCCAAAACAAATACTAGGATCTGGTTTAAACCAAAGCCCACTAGTAATAACTGCCCGGACACCAAACGTGCACAGGTGCGCGGATGTGAACGAACCCCGTCGTAAAACCATGCGACCTCTACTCAGTTTTGTCCAAAGGTGAATAACCCTCTGTGTGGGACTCTAAAGACTCGACACTACGCTGGCAGTAGGTTTAACCATAGGCCGAAAGCGGTACTAGCTGTACGTAACGGTCCCCAGGTAGATGCCGATAAGAAAACTGACGAGGTGAACCCATCCGAACTCCTACTGAGCATGAATGTGACAATCTCCGTACAGTCCGGTCTGTTCGTCTGAGAGTATCGCATGGCGGGCCTAGGAGGGCGGTAAATGTCAGTCCCCTAATAGCGGTACAAGTCTTGTCGGAGTGTAGCCCAGAACACCCTGAGAAACTACTGGAAACACCACCAGTAAATCTCGCTTGCCCTGGCTAGGGACGACTATGTGTAATGGCTCTCCTAGACACAGCGCGATATCAACTCCCAATACCGGAAGAGACGAATCCTGTCTAACCGTCACTGCCTCCAAGTGCTTCGGGACTGCACCCAACTACTACCTGTTTGCACGACTCAATAGAGCCGTGGTAGGGTAGCAATCTAAGAACAGTGGGAACACACTTGAGGCGAACTGACAGTGTCAAGTCAACAGACTAAGCTGTACTCATGTCACCTGGGAACTGTTAACTGACGATAGGTATAATACCAACCAATAGTTCCCGACGAGTCATGTCCAGTGTACTCGTAACCTAACGAGCACCTGCATACTATCTCCAGTACGATGTACTGATGGCTGTGGGACAGACCATCTCCCCTGCTGGGATAAGAAGCGTATGCACCAGTCTACTCTGGAGTATCGATACCCTGTTTCGATAATCCTATGACTAGGGACCAAAATAAGGATGTGCTTATAGACTACCCAGCCCCCACTAGTGTGATCGCCATCACAACGCCGGTAGTCAAGCAAGGATCCTAAGGGCTCCATCAATATGTATTAGCGATATGTTAAAAGAAACATATACACATATTAAGATAGAAACAAACCAAGTAGCATACTACTATATTGAGCAAGACTATCGCAAACCCGTGTATATATCCCAAGCTTCCAAAATGTATTATACAAACTAGTACTATACAATAATGGCCTCTAGGGCATACATATCCAACAGATGCTGCCGAGGATAAGGTACACTCAGTGTATCTGATGGGCCTAATCTCAAAGAGAAGGCGAGACAACCTTATCGATCTTCTGCATCAAGCTTTTCAACAGTCAGCAGTACTTGCTGCCTATCGGAGGGAGGAGGACATCCGTGAGGATCCCGACGCTTATGATCGTGAAAGAAAGCATACTAGGATGGTTCGAAAGGCCTGGAAGATTCTGGACAAGGTCACTTTTGAATTCCTCAATCCATGCCCTGGATCTGAGGTTTTGCCATTGTAACCATCTTGATAATGTTTTTGTTTACTGCTTTCATAATTGTAAGAACTTTTTTGCAGTATGAATGGCAAATTTCTCATTTCAGCGCGCTTTATTTTATGTACTAAATCTTTTGCACATGCCTGAATGGGTATGCCTCGAACGCTTAATTAAATGCAAATCAGATGTTCTTTCTGTCGCTTTCTTCTCCTTGCTATGTTGTTGCCATCTGATTTTAGCAAGTGTGACCTGTAGATAGTATATAGCTGTCCATCTTGGACTTTTTGTAGAGTGGTGATGGCTTAGGAAACAGGGTTAGGATCTGTCACCTAAGACTTCTCAATTTTATGATCCGTGAAGGTCTCATAAAAATTTTCTCCCTATGAGTCGTGAGGATCTCATAGGTGTATTTTCTCCTTAGGAATCGTGAGAATTCCTAAGTGCGTTTTCCATTATAAGTCGTAAGGATCTTATAAGAGAGTTTTTTCTTCCTTACGAATCGAGAGGATCCGCAAGTGTTTAGTGGGATAGACATGTAGATGACGTATTTCCGAAACGGGGTTATATGGATGACGTATTTCCGTGACGGGGTCATATGGATGACGTATTTCCGAACGGGGTCATGAGGATGACGTATTTCCGAACGGGGTCATGTGGATGACGTATTCCCGAACGGGGTCATGGGGATGACGTATTCCCGAACGGGGTCATGCGGATGACGTATTTCCGAACAGGGTCATGCGGATGACGTATTTCCGAGCGGGGTCATGTTGATGACGTATTTCCGAACGGGGTCATGTGGATGACGTATTTCCGAGCGGGGTCATGTGGATGATGTATTTCCGAGCGGGGTCATGTTGATGACGTATTTCCGAACGGGGTCATGTGGATGACGTATTTCCGAACGGGGTCATGTGGATGACGTATTTCCGAGCGGGGTCATGTGGATGACGTATTTCCAAGCGGGGTCATGCTGATGACGTATTTCCGTGACGGGGTCATGTGGATGACGTATTTCCGAGACGGGGTCATGTGGATGACGTATTTCCGTGACGGGGTCATGCTGATGACGTATTTCCATGACGGGGTCATGTGGATGACGTATTTCCGAGACGGGGTCATGTGGATGACGTATTTCCATGACGGAGTCATGTGGATGACGTATTTCCATGATGGGGTCATGCGGATGATGTCGCGTCTGTTGTAATGAGACGAATATCGAAGTGGTCTTCAGGTTGTCCGTGAACCATTGAGATTTGGCTTCTTCTTCCGATGGAGCCTGGAGAAGGAAGGTGTGATTTCTTCTTTGTTTGCGCCCCTGGATTGTGTACAGGAATTGATGTAATATCATCTGTAGGGTATAAATTTCATTTTATTTTATTTCTTTCCGCGATACTCTATCATTTCAGCTTTTATATCGTGAAGGTCGCGATTGCCCAATCATTTCGGCTATCTTCGCGGTGCCCAATCATTTCGGCTATTTATTTTATTATTATTATTTTTTACTCGCTGCTTTTTATTGCGGGTTGCCCAATCATTTCGGCTATTTTGCATGCATACATTTTTTACTTGCTGATTTTGTTGCAAATTGCCCCGTCATTTCGGCTATTTCGTATGCATGTGTGACTCGCTAGCTTCTTGCTGCAAGGTTGGAATTAGACACCGATTTTGGCATCAGCACCGCTACAACTAGGATGTTGCCAGGAGCAAATCGTCATTTGCCTCTGTCGATGTCGAACAAAGGTGGCTTAGCGATCAGGGTTAGGATCATGTCGACTAAGGCTTTTGACTTCATGAGCCGTAAGGGTCTCATAAAGGTTTTTCTCCCTACGAGTCGTGGGGATCACATAGGTGCGTTTTCTCCTTAGGAATCGTGAGGATTCCTAAGTGTGTGTTATCTTATAAGTCGTAAGGATCTTACAAGATTGTTTTCTTCTTATAAGTCGAGAGGACTTACAAGGGTTGTTCACCATATAGACATATCCCTAGTCACGGATGGGACTTTGTTAAGGAAATGTTTATTCGCGCCCGTGGATTGTATACAAGGGTCAGCATTGAGCCACTTGTAGGGCAGTATTGGAGGTTGTGGGGGCTGCTTAAGAACATGTTTAGATCCCTGTAGCTTAAGACTTTTGAATCTTATGAGCCGTGAGGGTCCCATAAGGGGGTTCTCCTTACGAGTCGTGAGGATCTCGCAAGTGTAATTTCTCCTTAGGAATTGTGAGGATCCCCACGTGTGTTGCTCCCTTGTGAGTCGTAAGGATCTTATGCAGGTGGTTTCTCCTTACAAAGTCGAGAGGACCTTGCAAGTGTCTTTTAACGAGATTGCGCCCTTTCGGGTTTTCACAAAACTCACTGGTAGCCCTGCTGTTTTTACTCACGGAGCCCTTTCGGGTTTTCATCCGTGCCCATTTTGCTTATGGACATACCGATTTTTTTCCTCTTTTTTTTAATTCTAACGAGGTTGCGCCCTTTCGGGTTTTCACAAAACTCGCCGGTAGCCTTGCTGTTTTTACTCACGGAGCCCTTTCGGGTTTTCATCCGTGCCCATTTTGCTTGTGGACATACCGTTTTCTTTTTTCTCTCTCTTTTTTTTATTCATTTTTTTGTATCAGCTTTGGGATGCTGCAATCCATCGTAGCTTATCGACATCTCGGTCAACAGCTAGTTTTAGGACATAGTGGTCCGTTGTTAGTTTAAGGACGTTTCGGTCCGTCGTTAGTTTAAGTACGTTTCGGTCCCCTGTTAGCTTAAGGATGTTTCGGTCCGCTGTTAGCTTAAGGACGTTTCGGTCTGCCGTTAGTTTAAGGACATTTCGGTCCGCCGTGTAGGGTTGCTGGGCACGCTCACAAGGTTCTACGAGGCATCAACCATGCCCGATTAAAATTTTAGCCGTGCCGAACAACCCAAAGCCGGATTGTTAAACTAGAGTTTAGGTGAAAACTAGCATGTTAAACACTTTAACACTAAGTGAGAGGGATTACAACCTTTGTAGATCCGGTCCATCACTTCAATAGCTCCGTGTAGATGTCCCCTTCGCTGCGATCATGAACTCCGGACTCTAAAGAAGCTCCACAAGAAGAACGAACATGCTTGCTTCGATGACTTCGAGGCCGAAGATGATCTACGTGGGGAGACACTAACTCAAGTTATTCCTTCATTAGGTCATGAACTTTGTGAAGAGAACACACTCTACTACATGGTAAGTGGTAGAGGATGAAGAAGTAGGAGGTGGGCTCACTTTAGAATTGATTTTCTCACATTTTTCCTCATAGCACCATTAGAGCTTGAAAGATTTTTCAAGGAGCTTGATGAAGAAGAAGAAGTGAATAATTCATCCAAATGAAAACTTATCCTTTGAATTATTGCACCATGGTTGAATTAAGCCCTCATTCTTAACTCATGTAGAGAATTAACCAAAGTATGAGGTTAAGGGTTGGGTTAACTAATATCCTAAGGAATGACAAAAGAGTTGACTTTGTCAATATTGCATACAAGCTTCTACAAGCTTGATAATATTGACTAAAGTCTCCTCTCTTTTGTTATTCTTAAGGAAATAAGTAAACCCTAATTTAACCTAAACTTGATATAAGTTTCATACACCCATCTTGTATGTATCATCAAGCATGATACAAACATGTACACTTGCATATATCACATATAAACAATGTGCACAATCTAGTGAGAAAATAAATCATAAGTGAGCTAATATTAGTTAATGTAATGTAATATATCAAATATATAATTATACATTAAATTATTAAATCAACTCTTGATTTAATAATCCGGCTATAACTGACTAATATCATGTGTAACAACTTATCGAATCAACACTTGATCCGATAACCCGGCTATATCGCATACAACCGATCAATGTCACGAATCGCGAGAATAGAATACGGTATCTCATATAGTATTAATCTCGGTCCCGCACATATCACATATGTGCTTCTACTCCGTTTCTCTTGAGCCAGGAAGCCCCTGTGTAGGACTCTAAAGACTCGTCAATACGCCGGCAGTAGGTGATGATCATATCAAACACCCACAAGCCGCAAGCGGTCTGCTAAACGTAACGGCCACCCGGGTATTGAGCGATCAGAAGATCAACAAGCAAGCCTGTACATTCTCCTGTAAATCCATTCAGTAACACTCCCGTACAGTCCGGTCTCGTCGTCTGATATGTCGCATATCTCGCCTAGGGGTGGTAAACGTCAGACCCCAGTAGCTCGATAAGTCGCGTCGATATGATGTCTATAACAGTTCGAGAAACTACTGATAACAGTTACCAGTAAATCTCAGCAATCCTGGTCAGGGATTTCCAGTTATAGCCAATCGAACACAGCACAACATCAACTCCCTATATTGGGAGAGACGAATCCCCTCCTATCACTCATTGCCTCCATGTGATTCGGGACTGTACCCAAAAGCCACCTTTTTGCACGCCCTCTTGGACGTGGTATGATGGAAATCAAAGCACGGTGGGAATCACACAAGACTCTATGACGATCTCGGGTCAACAGACTACTCTGTACCAGTGTCACCAGAGAACTGCCATCTGACGTGAGGTATAATACCATCTGGGAGTTCTCGGCGAGTCCGTCCAGTGTACCCAGTCTCCACTGAGCACCCGTACACCATACTTGATGTCAAACACCGATGGATATGGGATCATCCATCGCCCATCATATGGGTCAAGATGCGTATACGCTAGTCTACTCTGGTGCATCGATGCCCTATCTCGATACACCCTCGACTAGGAACAGTTATAGGATGTACTCGTCGACTACCGTGGCCCCACTAGTATGATCTCATCATAGTCCCAGTAGTCGAGTACATATCCTAAAGGCTTTATCAACATGTAACATAGAGACAATCAGAGTACATGTTAAGATAAAGTACAACCAGATAGCATACTATCATGTCGAGCAAGAAAGTCCTCCCTATATATGTCCAAGCATCTATTACAATATACATCGTATGTACAGTAATGGCCTGTAGGACATACATATAACTAACAATCTCCCACTTGCACTAGGGCCATCTATTGTGGTATCACATACCCAACATTTAGCTGTGGTTGAAGTATCTCATACTCAACCATCCCATAAAAGTCTCTACTGGGAAAAAGGCCTTTATGAGTGGATCCACGCTGTTGTCCTCTGTGTCTACTCTCCTAACCTCGATCTCCCTAGAGATCAACCATCTCCATGATCAGGCGATACTGCCTAAGAATTATATCTGGATTTCTGATGGGACGGGGGTTTCTTGGCATAAGCCACAACTCCATTGTCACACAATGGCAGGAACGAAGTTCATCTCATGAACTTATATATCCCGACTGCCTCTTTGGTAGCATCCTTGGTAACGATGTATCTTGCCTTTAATCGTCTAGTATATCACGGTATCTTGCTTGGAACTCTTCCAACACACCGTCCCTCCACTGAGGGTAAAGACAAAGCCTGCGACTGACATTCAGTCGTCCTTATCACCCTGGAACCTTTCCAGTGATTCTCCCCAGGATCCATTGATACCATCTCACTACAACTAGTGAGAATCCCAACATCCAATTAGATCTATCTCATAGATCCAAAACCCAGGATTTAGGAGGTATCACTTTGATCCTATATGGAGAATCCTTGTGATAAGCGGAGATTGACCGAGCGTAGCATAGGAAACTCCTTTCCTATCAAGAGTATGTCATCCACGTACTCTACGAGGATCATCACCATACTCCCCACTACCTTTTTGAATATACAAGGTTCATCTACCATTTTGATGAAGTCAAACTCTTTGACTACCACATCAAAACAGATGTTCCAACTCCGCGATGCCTGCTTTATCACATAAAACATCTTGCACACGTTTCCGCTGCTCCCACTGTCTACGAAGCCCTCTGGCTGTGTATTTATAGACGCTCTCTTCTAAAACATCATTTAGAAAAGCAGTCATGACACCCAACCACCAGATATCGTAGTCATGGTATGTAGCCGTGGCAAGTAGGATCTGAATGGACTTAAGCATAGCTTTAAAAGTCTCAACTTTTCCATGTACACTAAGTAATCATCTCAAGATATACTTGCTCCTGATGGGGATTTAACCCTTCAGATAAAGCAACCAAAGTCCATATTTTGTTAGTGTATAAGGATTCCATCTCAGATTAATAAGCATCCAGCCATTCTTACAGAGTCCTACTCTTGATGGCCAGGTCGTAACTAGTTGGGTCATCATCTCATGATGTAATCTTCGCTCCCACTGTCATAGAGAAACCGAAGCATCTCTCAGGTGGGTGAGTAACCCTACTAGATCGGCGGAGAGGCCGAGGTTCGTTGGAAATTATTGAATCCTTTGGTTCTACCAAATCATCTGCTGTAGTTTGTATAGCTGGAACTCCTTCCAGTTCTACCTCATGACCACTAATTTCTTCTCAAGAAATTCCCTTTCACAAAGGTGGCATGTTGAGAAACAAAACATATTTTGTTCCTCGGTTAGGTAGAAGATATTCCCTTGCGTATGCTTGGGATATCCAACAAACTTCCACAGATCTGACTTTGCCTCGAGCTTGTCCGGATTATGCTTTTAGACATAGGCCGGACAACCCCAAATCTTAACAAACTTAAGATATGGGCTCTTCCCTTTCCATATCACATATGAAGTGGTAAGCAACTGATTTGATTGGAACCCTATTCAATAGGTATGCAGCTTCATAAGTGCATAACACCCAAAAGGAAATAGGAAACTCGGTAGTACTCATCATAGAGCACACCATATCATATAGGGTGCTATTGCTCCGCCCCGATATACTATCGTGCTATGGTGTATACGGAGGAGTAATGCTGAGAGAGAATCTCATTCTCCTTTAGAATAATCCAGGAATTCCGTGCTCAAGTATTCTCCTCCCTGATCTCATCAAAGGACATAATACTTATACCCGTTTTTGGTTCTCTACTTCTAACTTATATTCCGTGAATATCTCAAAAGTTTCGGACTTGTGTTTCAACAGGAACATATGTCTGAATCTTGAGAGATCATCAGAGAATGTAATGAAGTACAAAGAACCGGTCTTGGCATGTGTAGACAGGGGACCTTCATACATCAACATGTATCAATCCCAAGAGTTCACTAACTCTTTCTCTGTTTCCAATAAACGGAGTTGTGGTCATCTTATCTCTGTGACATGACCGGCAAGTTTCATAAGATGTAAATTCAAACTAATTTAAATATGCATATATATGTAACTTGGCTAGTCGGGTCGCATTGATATGACCTAGTCTATAATACCTCAAGAAGGATTCGTTCATTTCTGAACTATTCCTCTTGTGTGTGTTCTGTATACTAAGAACCGTGGTTTGATTTAGAACGTCAATGCTTTTAGATAACGTGCCTGAACCGATCAACTCTTGATATAGGAAATGTTCAAAACATTATCCAACAATACAAAATTATATCCTTTCTTTACTAATAAAGAGACCGATATGATTTTGTATATCAGGTTCGGTATCTAATAACATTCGTTCAGAATCAATGTATTCTGGTAATACAGGGTGATAGTGACCAACAGACTTGGTTGCAACTCTTGCACCGTTTCTATCTCATGAAACTTATCACCCGTTCTCAGTCCTCTACCTATTTGTAGCCCATGTAACAGATTACATATGCGGGATCCTGATCTGGTATCTCATACCCAGGACGTAAAGGATACAGAGAAACAATTCTCTGTAATGAACACACCCGAAGATGATGCATCACCATGCACTTTCTTCGTTTGGGCGGCACGGGAAATCTGGTATTCCCCAATTTCCTGCTCTGTCTTATAACAATTATAAGTTGGAGCGGGACCAACGTTCCCCAGCACAGTTTAACAAGCGGGTTCGGTCAATACATCCATATTATTATCTTGATTAAGGCGTGATATGGTCGCTACCTGGAGAGAGAGAGAAGAAAACACTCAGCGTATGCTCTTGCAAGATTAGATTGGTTATCTAATATATCTAATCAGGATGTCTCCCACTGTTTTAATCAAATCTTCCTTCAAACCCTAAAAGGAAAGACTAGCCGGGATTAATTACACCCTACAAGTTCGCCAATCTTTCAGCCAGGCCAGTGCCGGTACTTTGAGGGAGATCCCCCATGCTTTCGCACGAACCTAATTAAAGTAAACCTCGTTTTCCCAGGGGCGTAACCCCGTTGACACCTTTCTAGACACCTACTTGATCGGCTAATTGTAATGTGTAAAACTCTTCCAGGAGTAACTCTTACTCGCAGCGGGTATCGGGATCCAACTATCTTATAGAAGGTATGTAATCTCATTGCAAATTTCAACACTTGAAATTCCCAATAATATTTTGCCCCTAACGTCCTATGACCTTGACGGAGGCCAAACTACCCATAGTCCGCTAGTCAAGTTCAACCCGTACATTTTTTGATTGAATTAAACCCACCAGCACGACCCTTGACGGAGGCCAAACTACGCCGTATGAATACCCTAATCCAATCGCATCGTATGCTAACAGATAAGCACTAGTTAGCTACCGTACACTACACCTTGACGGAGGCCAAACTACCGTAGCACGAATACTAAGTAGTACATATCTGAAATGATGGAGGGCTACGCAGGTTTTTAAGAAAACCATGAGCGTAATGAACTTGATATCGTTGTAGAATCAAGTGATTTTAAATGGAATGTTTTTGAGGCTTTTCTAGTTTTGCTAAAGGGGTCACTCCCGGTGAAGGGATCGTCGGCCCTTTCCTCATCGAATAAGGTGCAGGGTATATCATATATACCACTATGCAAAGCGAAAACTATAGAAGCAATCAAAAGACAGACCGAGTTTGTAGCATCTGCTAGTTTCACTAAAGAGGTCACTCCCGTTGAAGGGATCTCGGCTCTTTCCTTATCGAGTAAGGTGCTGGATGTTCTACAAGGAACACCGCTATGCAAAGCAAGAACTAGAGCTACCAGTTTTTAAACAAGTTTCTACAACATCTTAGGTTTTTTTTATTCTCATTAATCTCATTAATGAAGTCCCATTTTATTTTGCTTCACAAGCATCACATTTGAAACGAAATCTGTAATATAACATATATCTCATATATATAATATAAACATTCGTCTCAGGCAGTAATATGATCTCATCACAGAACATTGCAGTAGAAGAACATATATGAAATATTGGATATACTAGGACGTCCGTGTTTTAATACGAGCCTGTATAAAACACGGATTCTACGGTCGCGATGAACAGCTAAACCCACATCCTTAGACCCCTACGAGAGCGGCAAGCAACACTGCCAATTGTAGGGTTAGGAGACCCGGTCTTGACTCCTCGAGATGGTCTCCCACTGGACCCTAGAACCCGGTTACTTGTGCTCCCCGCCTTGGGTCTACCTAATGCGGAAAAGTAAATAATATACAATGGTGACATCATCCTCAGCCCGGAAGTGCCCCAATAAAAGAATATTACATACAAATGAATTTTACATGAATGAAAAAAGAAAAACTCTCATCTCACATAAAACCCCCGGCTATTCAAACGCGACGATCCAATACAACATATCACAGCAACACATAATATCTTATATCATCAACGTAAGCAAGTATGCGTATCCCGATTGTCGTTGATGTATAGCAACGAAGCCGGCGATACACCACATACTACGCTTACGGTTGCAGAAAAGAAAGTGTAAAACTACAACAGTTGGAATCCGTAACCTCCTTAGACATCGCATGCCTAACCAAATGAATTCCTTAGACATCGCATGCCTAACAATTATAAACCCCGCATTTTAGTCTCATTATCGAAAACTCTTTTCAATATCAAGTCGGGCAACTCAACAAGATTCCCGACATCCTGATCGAATGCTCGTCGCAAACTTTAGTAGACGGCCGCACCCCCAGATGCCGTCGACGAAGTGCACTAAGGCGGAACACCGCTGCCGCGAGCACCCAAACGGATGCTTTTGGCGACGGGGTTCTCCTAGAGCTACAGTCACTTGGTCGGGGCTATAGGGCGTGGCTGTCTATTAAGTTTACTCGGCGAGTATCCGCGTACACTACGTGATTGCGACGGACTTTTGATCACATCAAAATCCCATGGCAACCGATCAATTGAGACTAAACTGCTAGATTTATAATATTCAAATTAGTTATCTCATAACTACATGTGGATTCCAAATATTGTATCACATTCCAGATAAAAAGACAGTGTTAAACTTTCCGATCGAATAATCAAACACCCAAGTTTTCCCAATAGCTCAACACTTGAAATAAGTTTAAAAACATCCATTTCATGCCACAGTACCAATGGTCCAGCCGTAGAAGGGTCAAGCCAACGCCTCACATGTGGCACGCCGTACTGCCCCAAACCCTAAGGTTCAAAAGGCAGTTCAAGACGGTCACATAATCGAGTTAAGGTTTGTTGTCTTCTAGAGGGTCCATCGCGTTACTTGCACGATTTAGAACGTTCTTAAACTACGGAAAAATCCAATACTTGGAAATTTTCCGGGTCGGGAAAAAGTGAGTTATTGATATCCGGTCGAACTTTTTAACACGTTCTAAAATTACCCGGGAAAAATAAACAAAGTTAAATAATCCGATCGAATCATCCAGTCCCCAATACAACCCAGAAAACTCAACTCTTGAGTATAAATTAAAAATTCCCAAAAAAATCAAGAAGCAACTACGGTTATTACTGTGCAAAGCACTGTCCCTGTTGCTACAGTATGGCCGCGGAACCGCCGCTCAAGCCAGGGTAAGGCCGCGGTTCTGCGGCGCTTTGATGGAATTAGGAGCACGTGCTGCACGGTAATTCCTACAAAACCCTGCTGATTTTTTTGAGTATTTTTAATTCACAAAAAATCACATTTTCAGAAAATGTCCAGAGAAGGGTTTGAATTAGGGTTTCGGGGTTCGATCAGACTTCTAACTTCGTCTACACTTCGCCTAAAGCTCTAGCTTGGCTCTGATACCACTGTAGGGTTGCTGGGCACGCTCACAAGGTTCTACGAGGCATCAACCATGCCCGATTAAAATTTTAGCCGTGCCAAACAACCCAAACCCGGATCGTTAAACTAGAGTTTAGGTGAAAACTAGCATGTTAAACACTTTAACACTAAGTGAGAGGGATTACAACCTTTGTAGATCCAGTCGTTCACTTCAATAGCTCCGTGTCGATGTCCCCTTCGCTGCGATCGTGAACTCCGGACTCTAGAGAAGCTTCACAAGAAGAACGAACGTGCTTGCTTCGATGACTTCGAGGCCGAAGATGATCCACGTCGGGGAGACACTAACTCAAGCTATTCCTTCACTAGGTCATGAACTTTGTGAAGAGAACAAACTCTACTACATGGCAAGTGGTAGAGGATGAAGAAGTAGGAGGTGGGCTCACTTTAGAATTGATTTTCTCACATTTTTCCTCATAGCACCATTAGAGCTTGAAAGCTTTTTCAAGGAGCTTGATGAAGAAGAAGAAGTGAATAATTCATCCAAATGAAAACTTATCCTTTGAATTATTGCACCATGGTTGAGTTAAGCCCTCATGCTTAACTCATGTAGAGAATTAACCAAAGTATGAGGTTAAGGGTTGGGTTAACTAATATCCTAAGGAAGGACAAAAGAGTTGACTTTGTCAATGTTGCATACAAGCTTCTACAAGCTTGATAACATTGACTAAAGTCTCCTCTCTTTTGTTATTCTTAAGGAAATAAGTAAACCCTAATTTAACCTAAACTTGATATAAGTCTCATACACCCATCTTGTATGTATCATCAAGCATGATACAAACATGTACACTTGCATATATCACATATAAACAATGTGCACAATCTAGTGAGAAAATAAATCATAAGTGAGCTAATACTAGTTAATGTAATATAATATATCAAATATATAATTATACATTAAATTATTAAATCAACTCTTGATTTAATAATCCGGCTATAACCGACTAATATCATGTGTAACAACTTATCGAATCAACACTTGATCCTATAACCCGGCTATATCGCATACAACCGATCAATGTCACGAATCGCGAGAATAGAATACGATATCTCATATCGTATTAATCTCGGTCCTGCACATATCACATATGTGCTTCTACTCCGTTTCGCTTGAGCCAGGAAACCCCTGTGTAGGACTCTAAAGACTCGTCAATACGCCGGCAGTAGGTGATGATCATATCAAACACCCACAAGCCGCAAGCGGTCTGCTAAACGTAACGGCCACCCGGGTATTGAGCGATCAGAAGATCAACAAGCAAGCCTGTACATTCTCCTGTGAATCCATTCAGTAACACTCCCGTACAGTCCGGTCTCGTCGTCTGATATGTCGCATATCTCGTCTAGGGGTGGTAAACGTCAGACCCCAGTAGCTCGATAAGTCGTGTCGATATGAGGTCTATAACAGTTCGAGAAACTACTGATAACACTTACCAGTAAATCTCAGCAATCTTGACCAGGGATTTCCAGTTATAGCCAATCGAACACAGCACAACATCAACTCCCTATACTGGGAGAGACGAATCCCCTCCTATCGCTCATTGCCTCCATGTAATTTGGGACTGTACCCAAAAGCCACCTTTTTGCACGCCCTCTTGGACGTGGTATGATGGAAATCAAAGCACAGTGGGAATCACACAAGACTCTATGACGATCTCGGGTCAACAGACTACTCTGTACCAGTGTCACCAGAGAACTGCCATCTGACGTGAGGTATAATACCATCTGGGAGTTTTCGGCGAGTCCGTCCAGTGTACCCAGTCTCCACTGAGCACCCGTACACCATCCTTGATGTCAAACACCGATGGATATGGGATCATCCATCGCCCATCATATGGGTCAAGATGCGTATACGCTAGTCTACTCTGGTGCATCGATGCCCTGTCTCGATACACCCTCGACTAGGAACAGTTATAGGATGTACTCGTCGACTACCGTGGCCCCACTAGTATGATCTCATCATAGTCCTAGTAGTCGAGTACATATCCTAAGGGTTTTATCAACATGTAACATAGAGACAATCAGAGTACATGTTAAGATAAAGTACAACCAGATAGCATACTATCATGTCGAGCAAGAAAGTCCTCTCTATATATGTCCAAGTATCCATTACAATATACATCGTATGTATAGTAATGGCCTCTAGGGCATACATATAACTAACACGCCGTTAGTTTAAGGACGTTTCGGTCCGCTATTAGTTTAAGGACGTTTCGGTCCGCTGTTAGTTTAAGGACGTTTCGGTCCGTTGGCCGGCTACTACTTATAGAGTTTGGGCTTAGGAAGATAGCGAGCGGACATAGTCATCGTCATCTATCGTTGACCTAGGCCGTGACTCGTTAGGCGTAATACTTTTTCAGGAAGCGAACATTTATTGGCCTGAAGGGTCTTTCACCATGCATATCCATGAGTAGATAGGCTCCACCCTGGTAGACTTTGTCTATAATATACGGGCCTTCATAATTCGGCTCAAATTTCCCTCGTTTAGCACGATTGGGGATCATAGGTCTTTTGACCAATAGCACGAGTTCGCCTTGGCGGAATGTCCTCGGCTTAATCAATCTTTCGTAGGAGCGCGTCATCTTTGTTTTATAAGCCTCCAGATTTTGTTGCGCTATGAGCCGGGTTTCATCAAAGGCATCGAGCTCCTCAAGCCGAAGGTGAGCGTCCTCTTCGTCCGTTAGCTCGTAATGAACTGCCACTCGTAGAGAGGGTAGCTCTATCTCGAGGGGGAGTACCGCCTCTGTACCGAATACCAATGCATACGGCGTTGTGTTCGTGGCCGTTTTGAACGTAGTTCGATATGCCCAGAGAGCTTCATGCAGTCTCTTGTGCCAGTCCTTCTTATTTCGGGATACTGTCTTTTCACGATCTTTGTCAAGGTCTTGTTGAAAGCTTCAGCTAGACCGTTAGCTCGAGGATTATAGACTGAAGAGTATCTCCAATCTATGTTATGCTGTTGTGCGAAGTGGCTGATCTTTTGGCTTCTGTAGGCTGGCCTGTTATCGGAAATGATCCGTCGCGGAGTTCCAAACCGATAAATGACGTGTGTCTTGAAGAAATGGAGGATATTCTCCATCTTCACTTCCCTCAGCGGCACTGCTTCTGCCCATTTGGAGAAGTAATCAGTTGTCGCCAAAATGAATCGATGTCCTTTGGACGATGCTGGTTCGATGGGGCCGATTATGTCAGTCCCCCACATTTCAAACGACCAGCTAGCCACTGTTAGATGTAGTGGATTTGGATGCTGATGGATGAAGTCTCCATGAATCTGGCACGAATGGCATTGCTTCGCGTATTCGAGGCAGTCTTGGATCATCATGGGCCAATAATAACCCATCCGTTTGATCTTCGGTTTCATCTTCGGCCCAGCTTGGTGAGAACCGCAAAGTCCGTCGTGAGTTTCTTGGACGACTCTCTTTGCCTCTTCAGGTCCCAGGCATCTTAACCACAGAGAATCAAATGATCTCTTATACAGAGTATCATTGACGAAAGCAAAAGACAGAGCTCGTTTTATAAGCTGATGTCTTGAGGACGCATCTTCGGGTGTTCGACGGGATTTGAAATAGTCTATAAAGACTTCTCTCTGATCCGAAACCTTTTCCTGGTCTTTTATTTGCAGAGTCGTTTGCTCGGTCGTTCCCTTTTCTTCGGACGACTCCGGAGACACTTCTTCCGGAGCAAGAACCCGACGGCTTTGCACAACGATCCTCACGTCATCGAGGTTCTCGTCGGCCAGTTCTTTACCGAGCTTGGCTAATGCATCTGCCTTGCTATTTTCCGCACGCGGTATGCTTTCCAAGGTGTAGGAAGGAATTTGGGTCAGCAGTTGCTGCACCTTCTCGCCGTACTTTACCAACTCTGGCTTGCACGTTTGGTAGTCGCCGTTTATTTGACTAACGACCAGCTGGGAGTCTCCGTATATGAGGAGGTTTTCAATTCCCATGTCGATAGCGATCTCGAGACCCGCTATCAAAGCTTCGTATTCTGCTTCGTTATTCGTCCTCGGCTCTGTTAAAGAGAAGGCAAAGCGCATTATCTCTCTTTGTGGAGTTACGAAGATGAGGCCTACCCCTGATTTGATTATAAGGGTGCTTTGTTTGCGCTTCTTCATGGAAGACGCCCCATCAAAGTAGAGTTCCCATTGGGTATCATTCTCTCTTCTCTCCCTGTCGATTGTATCAAATGCATGTTCGTCTGGCAATTCGCAGTTCAAGGGAGAATCGGCAGGTATTGGATGCTCAGCGAGGAAGTCGGCGATGGCCTGGCCTTTCACTGCCTTAAGAGGTTGATAAGTTATCGAGAACTCCATCAAGAGCAGGGCCCATTTAGCGAGTCGTCCCATTAATATAGCCTTTGACATTAAATATTTGAGAGGATCCACCTTCGATATGAGATGAACCTCATGTGCCAACGCATAGTGTTTGAGCTTCGTTATCGCGAAGATCAACGCCGGGCAGTGTTTTTCGATGGGAGAGTAATTGCTTTCTGCCTCCAGTAGAACTCGACTCAGATAGTAGAGGGCCCTCTCCTTCCCTTGGTCGTTTTCTTGTGCCCATAGCGCACCTAAAGAACCTTCTAGGGCTGTTGTGTATAGGACGAGAGGTTTTCCTTTGACCGGAGCAGTCAGCACCGGCGGATTCTGTAGATATTGTTTGATTTCGTCTAGTGCGCTTTGGCATTTGTGATCCCAGATGAACGAGATTCCCTTCTTCATTATGTGACTGTAGGGACGGCACTTGCCTGCGAGATTGGCTATAAATCGCCGGATGTACGCGAGCTTTCCTTAGAGAGACCGCAACTGCTTGAGGATCCTTGGCGGAGGCATTTCCAGGATCGCCTTGATCTTCGACGGGTCTATCTCGATGTCTCGGTGTCGGACGATGAATCCCAGGAATTTGCCCGAGAAGACTCCGAACGCGCATTTGAGAGGGTTCATCTTCAAGTTGTATTTCCGAAGGCGTTGAAATACGGTCTTCAGATACTCTAAATGTTCCTCGTATGATTTGCTCTTAACCACGAAGTCGTCGATATAGCATTCGACGACTTCATGTATGACGTCATCGAAGATCTTCATCATGGCCCTCTGATAGGTGGCACCGGCGTTCTTTAGACCGAAGGGCATCACCTTGTAGCAGAATATGCCCAAAGGGGTCCGGAAAGCGGTATGTTTCTGGTCCTCAGGGTATATCTTTATCTGATTATATCCTGATGAGCCGTCCATGAAGGAGAAAACCACATGAGTAGACGTATTGTCTATCATCAGTTCGGTAATCGTGTCACGCCCCGCTTCCTAGTGTACGGCGAAGGGGACGCGACGAGGTCCGCTACGTATATACTCAGAAGTACATAAGCTAAGCGTATCTAAGCAATATAAAATAAATAAACAAGAGACAAGGGATAATAAAAACAACAACTTTTATTTATTAACATTCTTTTGTACAATGCATGAAAAGGAAAAACAACTGATATAAAAAGATGCCTAAACAGTGGCATAACAGGAAATATAAAATTCTGAATGGAAAAGTGTACAATGAACTAAAATGCAGGGTCTTCGGCAAATTGCTCCAAGTCTTCTCGAGATGGCTCGATCTCCGCTGGGTCCAAACCACCCGACGACATTCAAAGAAGAAAGAAATAGAATGTCGTCAGCGAACAGGTCGCTCGGTAAGTCCCAAAGATAGGGGAGAAATAGACAAAGAGTAGGAGAGAGAGAGTAACTTTTAATGTTGTATTGTATTGTAGTAATGTTGTATTAACGCTGTTGTTTGTAACTTGGTACAGAAGAATGCCAGTATATACGAGAGGGGTCTCTATATGCTAGAGACCAGGGCAAACGGAATATAGAGTACAAGGCTCCGTTAGAAGGCCCGGAACAACGACAATTGGATTCATGTTAGGTGTCTTAAATCTGACCGTCTTGTGCCACTTTTAACATCTTCCGTACCAATCTACCCCTTAAACTCCGCGATGTCTTGTTTGTATTGTTATCTTGTAAAATTGTATTGATTGTATGAGTGATTGACTGACTGACCGAAACCATGATATCAGGAAACGGTTGTAACCGTAGAGTCATGTAAATGGAATACTGAGAATCATGTAAAAGGAATATATATCCATGGTTCAGTTCAGTCAAATTGATAATTGTATTCATGGATTCATATGTTCATTTTGAATTGTAATCTTGTAGATTATAGATTGACTTGAATCATATTCAAGTCAGATTAATCAGACTCAAACCCGAGTCAGACAACCAGGAATGTGAATCGAAGTCTTATAATTGCTAGGGTCCTTAAGGTAATTTATAAAACTTGAGGGGGTTTTATGTAAAAATACTTTTATATACTTTCCAAAATACACCTCAAGTATTTATAGTTCGTCTTTAAAGTTGTAATGAGGATGGATTTTATGTTGTGACATTTCAAGTGAAAATATCCTAATTTTATAAATAAGGGTATTTATCTGTAATATTGCTTATTTGAAGTTCATGGTATTTTAATGTAAAATTTATTCTTGTGATTTTTAGAAAAAGGTAGAAAATTTATATTATAATAAAATTGGTATTTAAATGATAAATATACATATGTTTATACAAAAATAATTTTAATAAATATTTTATATTCCAAAAATCTCATTTTCTTAAGATGTCGTATTTTAAACCTTTCGAGACCGAATGCTTCTTGCGGAGGTCTGAATCTCGTACTACTAGGCCCGAGAGTGCACGATAAACCATACTATCCCTAACGGGTTCCTCAAAGGTGGGTTGTAGCGGCGCTTTGCAAAGATTGTAAAATACTAATCCTTTAGAAAACGGTTTTATAAAGTAAAAGGTATTTATTTGCAAAAGTGTAAATTTTCCGTATTTAGATTCTAGGGTTTCCTAAGCCAACTAGCTTATTTCTAAATGGTCTAAACGACAAGTCGTTAGAAGTCTCAAATCGCCTCTTCACCGCCAATTGTGGCCAGGTAAGTACAAGTGAGGAAAGAGGGATCCGCTCACGAATCGTGAGACGGGCCTTTTAAAGTTACCTTTGCTCACTTGCCTAGCCTAGAAACCACAAAGTCAGGTTTAGATAAACGATCGATGTCCACAACTTATCGTGTTTTCCTAATAAGAGGTATTTATTTAAAAGTGTATCAAAGCTAAACTTTTAGAATTGATTTTATTAAGAAAATGGTATTTAAATGAAAGCATTGTTTTTATCGTATTCTAAGTTTTGATGATATCGTTTTAGGGTTGTATTTGCGTGTGTGTGGATGTAGGTCATTACCTCGTGCTCTACTTTAAATGTATAGCAAAGTTAAGGGGTTAAATGTGAAATTGAAACATGTGGTATTAAAGTGAAAAATACGATAAATTGGAAAGGTTATCATTTCATGTAATGAAACTTATTCAAATTGATTTTTAAAAGTTTAATAGTCAACATAAAGATGTTTAAGCATGATTGAACTGGTTAGAAGTGAAATTTTATAGAAAACCGAGTCGGAAATCGAATTTGTTCCGATTCCGTTGGGTTTCGTAATTTCGTATTTTAGAGAAATAGAAAGGGGAATAGAATGGGACTTACGAGTTTCGATCTATACTAGGGAGTGTAGGGGAACTAAAGGAGTTGCCGAGCCGATGCTTCGTCGCCGGTTGTTTCTAAAAACGTCGCCGGAATTCCCGCCTGAATTTCGTCGGAGTTTCGCCGCGAACTTGTTTTCAAAGCACACACTTCTTGGAAAATTTTGAGAGAGTGAGCATAGGATTTTGGGATGAGAGGGTAGAGGGTAAGGGGTGTATTTATAGGGTAGACTAGGGTAGGGTAGGTAAAAGGTTTTTAATTAAAAAAAATTATAAAAAATATAGAAAAATCATTAAAATTTGTAGTAAATGGGGTGTATTTAACTCTCGGGAACCGATCCAATTAAATAGTGTGTGCAGGGGAGTTGGGGAGACGAAGAGCGACATTTTTTGTTCAGGTGACTCGGCGGTCCGGCCGAGTCCGGCCGGCGGCGCTGGACCGAGTCGGCCGGTCCGCCGGCCGACTCGGCCGATCCCGGCCGAGTCACGGGGTCGATGGGTGGGAGGTCTCGTGGGGGGGTCTCTGGTATTTTTAGTTTTTTATGTGAAGTTCAAAGTTTGGGAGTTATGGTCTGTGAACTGTTGGGCTTCCAAAGGATTTAAAACAAAAATAATCTAAAAATAATGTGGGGCAGGGGATTTGAACTCTGGTGGCTTGGTTCAGTAGTGCAAGGTGTTACCAATGAGCTACAAGCTCCTTCTTGTAATTATGGTGTGAAATAATTACTTAAAGTGGTAACAGCAACATTAAATACCCCAAGTATACTTTAATTTTAAAACAATTTTATGTACACTAAAAAATGGAGTTATTTAAAAACAAAATAATTACTTATATATTGTGCTCAGGTTAAAATACTCTTTTATGGATTTTGAAAAAAATTTGTATAGAAAAGTGTATAGGAAAATTAGGGTTGTTACAAACCGGTACTGGGAAGTCGTCCTTCGGGCAGGCTTTATTGAGATCCCGAAAGTATACGCAGATGCGCACCGTCCTATTTTTCTTCATCACTGGGATAATGTTGGCGATCCAGTCAGGATATTGAACCTCTTGGATGAAGCCGGAGTCGATTAACTTCTTGACTTCGGCGTTGATGCTCATCTCAAGCTCAAGTCGCATTCTTCTCGGCACTTGTTTGATCGGCTTGACGTCCGGGGATATTGCCAATTTGTGTACAGCAATCTCTGGATCTAGTCTTGGCATCTCAGAATAGTTTCATGCGAAGCAATCTTTATGCTGCATGAGCACGTCTTTTAGCGTAGCCACCCTTTCTTCTGACAACAGCTCACTGACGAATGTCGGCTGTGGGTCACTTTCTTTTCCCAAGTCAATTTTCTTGAGGTTATCTGCGGTAGTATGTATCCCATCTTCCAGCTCTTTTGGTGCCGGTGAAAATTCTGAGATTACCTCGTCATCATCGTTTTCGAAGCACCAGGGGAGGTCATCCATATTCTCGGGCTCTTCTTCTGACAGCATTATCACGTGACAGGTACGAGTTCACTTCCAAGACCGATGTGGATCTAGTTCTACCCTCGTGGATTTGGGTTCATGCTTCTGCGGCGGGGTTACCCTCCAGCTGCTGGATAGAGCGAACCTGCCTTGCTGATATTGATCTTCGACCCAGTTCTTGAAGGTGAAGCAGTCTTCAATAGGATGTCCTATTACCCTATGATAGGAGCAATAGTCCGGATGAGAGACTTCGCCTGCTTGCTCGGGGTGTTTGGATTCTGGGAGTGTAATCAGTTGATGTTTTATAGCAAGATCAAGTATTTTCTTTGTCTTGTCTTGGGCAAAAGAGTATGCTCGACCCATCTTCTTTATAAGAGATGAATCTTGGCCGCTCGATTCCTGAACGCGTGGCTTCTTGGACCCGCTTTGTCTCCATCGAACGCCTTTCCCGTTCTTTGGCTTGTTTCTGCCTCTGCGTCGGGTCTTTTGTATAACGGGTTGACAAGGAGGAGCATTTTTGTTTTTCACAGCCTGCTGAAGGAGGCGTTGCGTCCTGACTTTCTCGTAGATGGCCATTTCACGATTATGGTCGTCTCGAACCTTTTGACCTGCTTCCCTTATAAGCTTGTCCATTTGTTCTTCGAACGGCAGACTAGACATTTTCACGGCGGGAGCCCTTTTTGGTTCAGGGTTAGCATCTTCCCACAGAGCATCTCCTTCTTCATCAAAGTCATGTATGATGTAATATTCGTGGAGTAGTTCCCGTTTCTTGGATTGAACATACCCAAGCCCGGTCGTTTCCATTCTCCTGTTGGGCAATTTTCGCTGAGTTCCGGGGACATTCTAGATCTTGTCATAGAACTTAGCTTTTCGAGCGGTCTGTTTGAAAGGTACGCCTTGGCGCTTTAACAGCTCATTTAGTCCATTCGTATAATATCTGGGCAAACGGATGGGCTGGAGCCTGTCGAGTGTAGAATCCGCGCCGTGCCAGATTTCTTTCTCCACTTTGGTTTCCCCGGATCGGTAGAATAGGATCGCCTTTTCACCTTCTCGTCTGGGAGGGACATAGAACGTCTGCAGCTCTTCTACATTGTAGGTATCAAGCGCGTCTAGTTCTTTATGATGCTTGGGCGGAACCATGGAAACTTGCAAACTTTGATCGTCATTAGCGAAGGTTTGTATTGATGGCCAAGCAGAGAATACGGCATGGACCTCATCTTCCGAGTCGCTGCCGAAGATAAGCATAGGAGCGAACGGTCCCGGCTTGCTGTGCTGGGGTGGCCCTGAATAAACTATCTCTTCCTCGGTATCACTCCCGAAGACCGGAATGGTGGTGATAGCTTTGTTCTCCAGTTTGTGACATCTCTCAGTGTCCTCAAAGTCTGGTAAGAAGTATTTTGCATCTTCGTACTTGCGGACTTCGTTCACGGAGAATGGGTTTAGCTCTCCTGTCACAGTATACTCGAGACCATCCTTGAAATACTTCATACACTGATTTTGTGTAGAAGGGATGATGTTGTATTCATGCAACCAGGGCCGACCGAGCAAAGCATTGTAGCATGTCTTGGCGTCAATGATATGGAACTTGATGTCCGTGACGAGAAGCCCAAAGCGTAACGTCAGTATTACGGACCCAAGCGTTCGTGATGACTGGGAATCAAATCCGGAGATGGTGATTTTATCGCGAGCGAGGTGTTGAACGCTCATGCAGATTTCCTTCAACACCCTTACGTTAAGGAGATTGACGGAGGACCCATTGTCGACCAGGATTTTACCTATCTTGATGTCATGAAAGTATCCGGAGACATATAGGGGACGGTTGTGCTCACATGTCCCAAGGAGGAGATCTTCATCGCCGAAGGTGATATCGGCTGTGTGTACTTCTTCCAGCTCGTTTTTCATCTTTTCTTCGGCGAGGAAAGCTTGGAATTGCTCGGGTTCCTGCAGTGCCTTGATTAAAGAATCTCTCGCCTCTTTGGATAGCAGAAGGGCGTCGAGAATACTGAGCTGCGAGGGTATCTTCCTCAAGTGTGCCAGAACGTTGTAATCTACCTTACTTTTCTTTGGCGGGTCCTTGGCTGCCAGCTCTTTGATGGCTTGGTCATCAAGGATGATATCCTCAGGGACTTTTTCTTTTCCCTTATCTTTTCTATTTGACCCACTGTTCGAGGGCCCAAGATTCTTTTCGGGCAGCGTACGATTGCGTAACTGAATGTTTTCACAGGTCTTCGGTTCCTCCACTTTTCCCAAGGTGGACTCTTTAAAGAGAGGACCAAGAGTCATTTCTTCGTCGGAGTCGCTCCCGAAGATGAGAACTTGCGATCCCCCAGCGTTGACCATGTGGCAGTTGCCGATAGTTCTTTTATGCTCCTTGGTCGCACTTCTTTGCTCCTGAGGAGTTTTGCGTTTCATTCGCTTAAAATGTTGTCGGTGAGCAACATATCCCTGCCACCAGCTTTTAAAAGCATTATACTCTTCGGTGGGGTGTGCAATCCTCCGATGATATAGGCAGTAGTTAAGATGTATTTCTGCTTCACCAGGAATGTTTCCTTCGGAGGGTGGCAGTTTCATTCCCATTGATATGGTTTTGGCGAACCTCTTCCTCGTCTTGAACCTGTTTTTATTCGCAATGGAGGTATTTTGGTCTGGTGGGGATATTTCAGCCCTTTCGTCCAGTCGCCGACGTTTGGCCTTTTCAAATATGGCCATCTCACGCTCCCGATCAACTTTTCTTTTCAGAAGAACTTCGTTTAGGAATGCATCAATTATTTCATCTGATGGTCCCAGAAGTTCCGGCTCAGGCTCTGCCCCCAGTTTCTCTGTATGAGGAGCTTCCTCACCGTCTATCGATGTGTGACAGATCACATGGCAACTTGCTACATAACCTTCAGATTCATCCGACGAGTCTTCTTCATTACCATCGTTTTCGTCCTCAAGGACGTGGCTGAGGAACTCTTGGAGCGTGATTGGAGTCCGCGTCTTCTGGTTATACTCTTACAGCCCGTCAATCTGCTTTTGTAGGTCCGTGCGCTTGTCGCCAGGCTTCACGGGCTTCTTGGATTTTTTCTTCTTTTTCGAAGATTTCGACGGCTGGGTGTGCGAGCTTTGACTATCACCACTGATCTTTGGAGTTGGACGCGGTTTCAGCATCCCCTCGATGATCTCAGGCTCCAGTGGATTCTTCCATCTAATTGCCGGACATGTGTGGAGATCCTTCGGCATTCTTTTTGTCTTGGTTGAAAGAGCGACATCCCATGGATCTTCCTCTACAAAAGAGCATGATGCCCTCGGTGTATCTATTTTCTTAGGAGTGTGTGGCCGAGGCGGGTCCACCTTCCAATTCTCAGATAATACGAATTTTCCCCACTGGTACTGATCTTCTATCCAGCTTTTGAAGATGTAACAATCCTCGATCGGATGGCCCAACATTCGGTGATAAGGGCAATAGTTAGGATTGCTAATGTCGCCTGGTTGCGCTGGGCGTCTTGGCTCTGGGAGCGTAATGAGCCTGTTGCGGAGTGCAAGCTCGAATAACCTCTTTGTCTTGTCTCGAGGGAACGAGTAAGGGTGACTCATTTTATCTTCGAGAGATCGAGTTCTGTTATTTTGGCGATCAACTGGTCTCGAGCCACCAGGCTACTGTTGAGCATTGGCCACGACGATCGCTTTCCCCTTTCCCCTCTCATTTCGAGAGTCCGGCTTTGGAGGAGACGGTCTATGACCCATCTGGTCCATTTGGGCCAGTTTGTCGATCAAGGCTTGGAAAGTAGTCGGCTTGAAGAATATCATGAACTGGGAGATAGTTGCATGAGGGTCCAAAGTGCCCACAAACATGCCTACCGCTGGCGCTTCTTCGATCCGCTGTTCGCATTTCGACCACAGATTCCGCCATCGTATGGCGTATTGGACCCACGTCTCGCCTGGCTTTACCCTGGCATTAATCAATGCCGTTATCGGGGTGCGTTCACTAGCACTTGCGAATCGCTGGGTGAATAACAGCTCCATTTCCGCAAAAGTCTTGACGGAGTCTTTCGGAAGTTTGGAGTACCATTCGAAGGCTGTCTCCGACAAGCTGCCGACGAATTGACGGAGCAAAAGCTTATCATCGCCCCCGGTGTTGCCGCAAAGAGCTCTGAATTGGGCGACGTGCTGATGAGGATTGCTTGTCCCCTTGTATACGTGGAATTTAGGGATCGTATATCCCGGCGGGTATTTTATTTGGTCATACCAGCTTGGATACGGTCGCCCAGTTTTGACGACTTGGCCGGCCGCTTCATTCGCCTGGTGAGCTTGTATTTGCTGAGCTATATAGTCATCGAGTGCGGCTTTGGAAATGGTTTCCTCCTTGGCTGCCGAATGAGCCGGAGGAGGATTTGATGTCTCCCCTCTATCGTCTTCAATAATGACCGGAGGGTCTTCAGCTGGAGGATCCGGCTGTAACATCATTCCTACCATGTCTTGGAAGAGAAGCGCCATTTGTTTTATCTTTGTAGCTTGTTCTGCTTTTTCTCTGTCCTTCTTTTCGAGGACCTTGCGTAGGAAGTCAGCATCAGTTTCTTGTTCGTGACGCTGCTCTGATGATTCCTCCGGGCTTTCTTTTGGCCCGGTGAGAGCGGCTATTCCATTCAGCATCTCCTGAAGATTCTGCTGCTGTTGTTCCTGAGCTCTTGTGATGGATCGGGTGAGCGGTCGGTGGCCCATAGAAGCGCGGCTATCCTCTTTCCCGGATGCCATATAAATAGTGTGAACCATTATGCCCCCAGACTTGGGGCATTTGGTCTCGGCGTCTTTGCGCTCTGCCGTATTCATAGGGGCTTTCTCTGGCCTCCTTTTCTTTTGAGCAGTTGATGTTGAGGGGGCCGTTGCAGCGGGCACCCAGGCAGTTGTCGTCCTTTGTGGCTTGGTAGGACGGTTCTCTTCTTGCTGAACCTTCAGTTTCTTCTGTCGGCGAAGATAGTCTTGATCGACCATTGACTCCTGGTCCCGTCGCCAGACTTTGTAAACTTTGGAGGACAGCCGCTGAGGGGGCTGTTCTGGCTTTGCCTCTGTAACATTCTCCACGGGTGGAGGAGATCTTTTCAATAAGGCGGTAGGAGAGTTCCTGCGCACCTTGTTCAGCAATTCAAAACTGTTCCCGGTTGGAACAACAACATTGACTTCCACCGTTGGGGCTGGTGGAGTTAGCCCAGAGGGGGTTCCCGCCAAAAAAAATTTCTGCGCAAAAAAGCCCAAGTTATCAAATGGCAGCAATACGTTTAAGAAAATATGAACCAGTATTTTCCGGTCTGTATTTTGACAAACTCCCGAATGAGAAACAGCTAAATTCTGATGGTATCGAAAGCGTCTCGAAAAATCCTTCGATTTGATATATTATTGGCCTCATAATTCATCCGGGATCAAAAGTTATGGGGTATCACATGCCCACACGTGACCGGGCATCACGTGCCCACATGTGACCATTTACAGGCAAAGCTTGTAGGCACTGAATAAAATAAATAATTAAATGGAGTCACGTGCCATCACGTGATAGGCCTTTGAAAACCTACTGAAGAAAATTAAAAGTGCAATAAAACAATCAGGAATACCCCAATGGGGGATCACGTTCTCATACGTGACCAAGGGTCACATGCTGACACGTGATGGGTTCCTGTGATCTCTAATTTATAGAGTTAAACTCTAGTCAAACAGTCAATCAGGGGAGTCACGTGTCCACACGTGATAAGCCCTTCAACCCACTAAAAAGGAATTAAAAGATATAATAAAAACTAAGGAAAAACCCTAATGGGGTATCACGTGCTCATACGTGACCAAGGGTCACGTGCTGACACGTGACGATCCCTAGTCCTTTGAAACAACAGAATTAAATTCTGGGTAAAGTATCAATCAACAGGAGTCACGTGCCCACACGTGATGGGCCTCTTAAGCTCACTAAAAATCATAATAAAACAGCAGGGAACACCCCAATGGGGTATCACGTGCCCACACGTGACCAAGAGTCACGTGCAGACACATGATGGGTTCCTAAGTTCTCTGGCTAATAAGAATTAAATTCCAACAATGGGGTCACGTATCAACACGTGATAGGCCTTTAAACTCACTGAAAAGAATTAAAAGTATAATAAAATAACAAGAAAAAACCCCAATGGGGTATCACGTGACCAAGGGTCACGTGCTGACACGTGATAATTCCTGAGTTCTTTAAAACAACAAAATTAAATGCTTAATCGAGGGGGTCACGTGTCAACACGTGATGGGATCCTAAAATCTCTGAAATAATAGAATTAAATTCTAATTAAGGGAAATCAAAAACCCTAACTGGAAAAATATTTCTTTAAATCTTTCCAACCAAAAAGGATGGTGTTCTGTAAAATGGAGCACCGTTGGATTAAAAATTCAATGGTGATTAAAAATCACCAATTTATGGAAAGATTTTATACAAGGAAAGATTTCCCTAAAATTTGAATAATAGATAAAAGATCTTTTGGATTAAAAATCCAATGGTGAATAAAATTCACTGAGTGATCTAAAAGATTATGTTGGTTACGAAAAACAAACAAAATCTTTCAATGAAAGATTGACTAAACAAATTGATTTTTTTCTTTCTCCTATAAATAGGAGCCAAGAAGAGAAGAGGAAAAAAATCTACTTTTTTGGGGAGATAACAACAACAGAGAGAAAAAAAGAGGAGAATTTAATTCTCAAGAGAAAAAAAAGATCTCTTCAGAGAAAAGAAACCCTAGGTGAGAAAGGGGAAAGAGATCTAAGTTCCATAAAATAAAGAGAATTTAATTCTCAATTTAAGAGTTTAACTCTTCTGAATAAGAACTTAGTTCTTCCTTTGTTTGAAGACCTGCAGAAGCAGATCTCCCCATGGGTTGAGAATTTAATTCTCATCGGGTTGAGATTCTGCCATGCAGATCCAAAACTTAGAGGGAGAATTGAGTTTAGGGAATTCAATTCCCCCAAATTCATAGGAATTTAATTCCTCCAAAACAGAACTAGGGTTTAACCCTATATGAGAATTTAATTCTCCCAAATTCATAGGAATTTAATTCCTCCAAATGAAATTAGGGTTTAACCCTACATAAGAATTTAATTCTTCCATATACATAGGAATTTAATTCCTCTAAAACAGAATTAGGGTTTAACCCTACAGAGAATTTAATTCTTAAAATAAGAGACTTAAAGCTCTCCATGCACGTAAAGAACTTGATCACGTGGTAACACGTGACCCCCATTCTCAATGAGCAGAAAAGAGAGAACAAAACTAGGTCACGTGTCCCCACGTGACCCCTGAACAGATCCTCTGAAATAAGAAGGAATTAACTTTGAGGCAATACCTCACGTGTTCCCACGTGACCTCCTAAACGACGAGAATAAAAGCAAAGGCAGATTTTAATTTCGGCGCTCTCACGTGTTACACGTGACCCCTTGATAAATGCTTTAATAATCAGCGCATATCTCTATCACGTGCTAACACGTGATGGCCAGAAAATTAAAAAGTGTTTAACACTTATTTGCAGAACAAAGTAAAAGGGATCTGGCCCCACCTTTGGGTGTCCTCACGAGTCCCCACGTGACCCCTTCCTCTCTAGTGTTTAACACTAATTTAAAGGTTTTATTTCCAGTGTTTAACACTGTTATCTTCTAGTGTTTAACACTAATTTGAGAGCTTTACTTCCAGTATTTAACACTGTTGTTCCCTAGTGTTTAACACTACTTTTAGCCAAATTGGCTAATTTTCCAGAGGCAAGAATCTCCCCTTCAACTGAAGCTCAAAATTGAGTAAAATTCAGAGCTATAATGTTTAATGCCTATTCAAAGATAAAAAGTTGTCAGAGCCCTCAAATTCTTGAGGGGCTGAACCCAGACAAATGTCTAATGGTCTAAAGGGCCGATATTTCAAACTTAATTGGACTTAGCCCAAGTTGGCCATAAGTCCTCAATTCAGATTTAACTGAGCCAATGTGCTCATAATCTAATTAATTGATCTTAGTTCCAAATTGGACTACAGATCCCCAATCAACTTTGGTTCAAGGGTACATCTCTTCACTCCTTTGATATTTGTCGTTGTAATCCTTCAACGTCTTCAGAGAGGTGACGGGTCCCGATAACCACACACTTCACAGACTATGACGTCTCTAAATTGGACTGTGGGGTCCTTAAATTCACGGACTATGATGTCCTTAACCTCGACTGTAATGTCTTTAAACTAACATTGGACTGTGGGGTCCTTAAACTCATGGACTATAATGTCCTTAACCTCGACCGTGATATCTTTAAACTAAACATTATACTGTGGAGTCCTTAAGCCCATGGACTATGATGTCCTTAACCTTGACTGTGAGGTCTTTAAACTCACGGACTATGATGTCCTTAACCTCGACCGTGATGTCTTTAAACTAAACATTGGACTGTGGGGTCCTTAAGCCCATGGACTATGATGTCCTTAACCTTGACTGTGAGGTCTTTAAACTCACGGACTATGATGTCCTTAATCTCGACCGCGATGTCTTTAAACTAATATTGGACCACCATGTCCTTAAACTGGCAATTGATCGCAAAGTCCCTAAATTAGAACAATAGAGCCCAAATGCTCTTTTGTTGAATCTAAATGATCCCGTTAAGTAGATCTTAGTATAAAATTAGACTAACGTATCCTTAACAAATGGTTAAGTTGACATTAGTTTAAAATTAGACTAACGTGTCTTTAACAAACTGTTAAGTTGATCTTAGTCTAAAATTAGACTAATGTATCCTTAACAAACGTTTAAGTTGATCTTAGTCTCAAATGAGACTAACGTATCCTTAAACCCAACCCCTAAACCCAAATCTAAGAAAATACGGATTTGGACTAATCCACGCCCTACGGGCGACAACATAAATTAGTCTCCGTATACAATCCACGGGCAACCAAAAACAAAACAAACACCCACGACACGAAGTGACCATCTGGAGAAGGAGAAAGTTGTTACCGCGATGCGGTAGCGTAATTAACTGCAGGGGCTTACGCTTGCAGGGAAGAGTGTCCCCACAATCAAAACCCCCTCAAATGAGGGGGAATCTGACGAAGTCTGCTATATCGGCCACATCCGTTTAAACCTTCGATACATGGTGTCATAAATCAACTTGGCATCTTCGGAGAGGTGGACGGATAGCACCAATTAGCATTTGCCCCCAAATTCAGGCAAGACGTTTGTCTTCCCAGTTTTCGGCGGAGAACAGATTCTGGCACGCCCGGTGGGACATCTTCCTCTTTCCATTCCACACTTCATGTGTCGTGTTCGCGAACGAATCGCGGTTTGCTACGGTTTCCTGTGGATTCGAAGTACTTAGATTTGGTGTCTTGCTCCATGCAGAAAACAGAAGATCAATGGATTCAAACTGCACTAACTCCAACTGCGTCTCTCGCTCCGTCCCGTCTGGAGGAGTGACCTACGGGCCTCAAGTGGCCGCCCTTTTCAAGATGCCAGTGGAACATGTAACTCAGGCCACCACTGGGCTGTTCTTTGGGACCATGCTCCAACCGATGAGCTTCAATGCCCCAATGTCGTCGCAAGAAGCTCCAAGGAAGTCGGTCTTTGATCGGCTTACAACTACCGCGGCCCCTCTCAACGGGTCGCCCAAGTCCAATGCCTCAACTTTCAGCAAATTGGGCCAAAATTCATGTGGGCCCATGAAGAAGCCTGCAATACCAGAAAGGGTTATCCCAAAGAGGATAGCCATCCCTGCTCCCGAAGTCGTCAAGGCGGCTTCTCCTGCCAAAGGGTCGATCTTCACAAGACTGACTGTTCCGGCTCCCGCTCCAGTCGAAGTCCTCAAAGCTACTTCCCCTGCTCAAAGGTCTGTCTTCGACCGATTAGACACTGCTGCTCGACGGACGTCGGTCTTCAAGAGGCTGGTACCAGCGGCGCCTCACCAGAACAGGGGGTATGATGAAGTCAGCCCTCAAGCTGAAACAATCTCAACGGCTCGACACGCTCGACGTCGCCACTGGCGCTGAGCAAGGAAGGCTGGGGGCAACTCCCTTCTGGGCTAACTCCACCAGCCCCAACAGTAGAAGTCAATGCTGCTGTTCTAACTAGGAACATGTTTGAATTGCTGAACAAGGTGCTCAGGAACTCTCCTACCGCCGTACTGAAAAGATCTCCTCCTCCGGTGGAGAATGTTACAGAAATAAAGCTGGACCGGCCTCCTCAACGGCTGTCCTCCAAAGTTTACGAAGTCTGGCAACGGGTCCAACAGTCGGTGATTGATCAAGACTATCCCCGTCGACAGAAGAAGCTGAAGGTTCAGCAGGAAGAGAACCGTCCTGGCAAGCCACAAAGGACGACAACCACCTGGGTGCCCGCTGCAATGGCCCCCTTAACGTCAACTTCTCTAAAGAGAAGGATGCCAAAGAAAGCCCCTATATCTACGGCAGACCACAGGGGCGCTGAGCCCAAACGCCCCAAGCCTGGGGGCATAAAGGTGCATACTGTTTACATGGCTTCCGGAAAAGAGGAAAGCCGCGCTTCGACGAGTCACCGACCGCTCACCCGATCCGTGACAAAGGCCCAGGAGCAGCAACAGAAGCTTCAGGAAATGCTGACGCAAATGGCCGCACTCACCGGGCCAAAAGAAAGCCCGGAGGCGTCATTGAAACAGCGTCACGAACAAGAAACCGATGCTGACTTCCTCCGCAGAGTCCTCGAAAAGAAGGACGAAGTGGCAGCGGAGCAAGCTGCCAACATAAAACGAATGTCGCTTTTATTCCAAGACATGGTCGGGATGATGTTACAACCGGACCCTCCAGCTGAAGACCCTCTGATCATTGTTGAAGACGATAGAGGGGAGACATCTAATCCTCCTCCGGCTCTTTCAGCAGCCAAGGAGGAAACCATCTCAAAATCCACGCTCGATGATTATATAGCTCAACAAATACGAGCTCACCGAGCGAACGAAGCGGCCGGCCAAGTTGTTAAAACTGGGCGACCATATCCGGGCTGGTATGACCAAATAAGTTACCCGCCGGGATATACGATCCCCAAATTCCGTGTGTATAAGGGGACAGGCAATCCCCATCAACATGTCGCTCAGTTCAGGGCTCTTTGCGGTAATACTTGAGGTGATGATAAACTTCTACTTCGCCAGTTCGTCGGTAGTTTAGCAGACACAGCTTTTGAATGGTACTCGGAGCTTCCCGACGACTCCGTCAAAACGTTTACAGAAATGGAGTTTCTATTCACTCAACGGTTCCCAAGCGCTAGCGAACGCACCCCGATCACGGCATTGATCAACGTCAGAGTGAAGCCGGGAGAGACGTGGGTGCAATATGCAATCCGGTGGCGGAACCTATAGTCGAGATGCGAACAACGCATAGAAGAAGCTCCTGCCGTGGGCATGTTCGTGGGTACTCTCGACCCTCAAGCGACCATCTCCCAATTCATAATGATCTTCAAGCCGACCACCTTCCAGGCCTTGATTGACAAGCTGGCCCAAATGGACCAGATGGGTCATAGGCCTTCCTCTTCAAAGACAGAGCCTTGGAATGAAAAGGGCAAAGGGAAAGCAACCTTCGTTGCCAATACTCAACAACGGCCGAGCAACTTAAAGCCGGTTGTTCGCCAAAAGAACGTACGTCCATGCCCATCCCTCGAGGAGAGACTGGGACGTCCTTACTCATTTCCCCAGGATAAAATGAGGAAACTGTTCGAGCTGGCAGTGCGCAACAAACTCATCAATCTGCCGGATCCAAAACGTCCGTTGCAGCCAGGCGATGTCAACAATCCTAACCACCAAGCAGTAAGCCATCCAATCGTAGATTATTTCGTCTTCAAAGGCTGGATGGAGGACCAATACCAACAAGGCAAGTTCGCATTATCCGAAAATTGGAAGGTGAATCCACCACAACCTCACGCCCCTAAAAAGGTGGACATGTCGGGGGTATCGTGCTCATTCATAAGGGAAGCCCCATGGGAGGACGTTCTTTCAGCCAAGACGAAAAGAATGCTGAAGGATCCCCAAACATGCCCGGCGATCAGGTGGAAAAATACACTGGAACCCGAGATCATCGAGGGAACGCTGAAACCGCGCCCAGCTCCAAAAACTGGTGGTGATGGTCAGAGCGCTCACACCCAGCCGTCAAATTCTTCGAAGAAGAAGAAGAAGACCAAAAAGCCCGTGAAGCCTGGTGACAAGCGCACGGACCTGCAAAAACAGATTGACGCGTTGGAAGAATATAATCAGAAGGCGCGGACCCCAGTCACACTCCAAGAATTTCTCACCCACGTCCTTATGGATAAAGATGATGACAATGGAGAAGACTCGTCGGATGAGTCTGAGGATTATGTGGCAAGCTGTCATGTGATCTCTCACTCGTTAATAAACGGTGAAGAAGCTTTGGATGTAGAAAAACCAGGGGCAAATCCTGAGCCTGAACTTCTAGGACCATCAGACGAAATGATTGATGCATTCCTAAACGAAGCCCGTCAAGAAAGCAAAGCCAATCGAGAGCGTGAACTGGCTATATTTGAAAGTGCCAAACGCCGACGACTGGAGGAAAAGGTGGAGACACCCCTACTGGAGCAAAGCATCCCTATCGCCAACAAAAGCAAGCTTAAAGTAAGGAATCAATTCGCTTGGGCCCTGGCAATAGGAATGAAGTTGCCCTCTCTCAAAGGAAATTCCCCTGGCAATATACATCTTGATGAAGCGGACATACATCCTAACTTCTGCTTATACCATCAGAGGATTGCACACCCTACCTAGGAGTGCATAGCCTTTAAAAACTGGTGGCAGGGATATGTTGCTCATCGATGACACGTTCAACGAGTGAAGCGCAAGGCTCTTCGGGAACAGAAAAGCATGACAGATGAGCATGAAAGAGCTGCTGGCAACTGTCATATAGCCGACACCAAGGGATCGCAAGTTATCACCTTTGGAAGCGACTCTGACGAAGAAATCGTCCTCAGCCCTCTCTTCAAGGAATCCACCTCCGACACAAAACATGCGAAGATTTGCGGCAAAATCTAGCTGCGTAATCGCATGCAGACCTATGACCGAAACGTCGTTAAACTACTACCAACCTGCGGCATCCCCAGGCTGACGTGGTAAAAAAAAAGAAGCAAAAAAAGGGGTACATCCATAAGCAAGAGGGGCACGGATGAAAACCCGAAAGGGCTCCGTGAGTAAAAACAGCAGGACTACCGACAATGTTTGTGAAAACCCGAAAGGGCGCAGACTCGTAAAAAAACGGTATGTCCATAAGCAAAATGGGCATGGATGAAAACTCGAGAGGGCTCCGTGAGTAAAAACAGCAGGGCTATCGGCGAGTGTTTGTGAAAACCCGAAAGGGCGCAACCTCGTTAAAGGACACTTGCAAGGTCCTCTCCACCTTGTGAGGAGAAACCACCCACGTGAGATCCTTACGACTCATAAAGGAAGCAACACACTTAGGAATCCCCACGACTCCTGAGAAGAAATTACACTTGCGAGATCCTCACGACTCGTAAGGAGAACCCTCTTATGAGACCCTCACGGCTCATAAGATTCAAAAGTTTGAAGTTACAGGGATCTAAACCTGTTCTTAAGCAGCCACCACAACCTTCGACAACCTACAGGCGGTTCAGTATTGACCCTTGTATACAATCCACGGGCACAAATGAACATTTCCCTAACAGAGTCCCACCAGCGACTAGGGATATGCTCACACCGTGAACAAACACTTGTAGGTCCTTTCGACTTGCAAGGAGAAAACACTCTTGTAAGATCCTTACGACTTATAAGAGAACATACACTTAGGAATCCTCACGATTACTAAGGAGAAAACGCACCTACGAGATCCTAACGACTCGTAGGGAGAAACACCTTTATGAGACCCTTACGGCTTATGAAGTCAAAAGCCTTAGTCGACAGGATATTAACCCTGTCTACTAAGCCACGTTTGTCCGATATTGACAGAGGCAAAAGATGATTCGCTCCTGGCAATATCCCAGTTGTAGCGATACTGATGCCAAAATCGGTGTCTAATTCCAAGCTTGCAGCGAAAAGCCAACGAGCCACACATGCATACGAAATAGCCAAAATGATGGGGCAACTTGCAATGACATCAGCAAGTAAAAATATATGCATACGAAAACAACCGAAATGATTGGGCAACTCGCAATAAAAAGCAGCGAGTAAAAAGAAAAATAGCCGAAATGATTGGGCATCGTGAAAAATAGCCGAAATGATTGGGCAATCGCGATTTTCGCGACGTAAAAAGCTGAAATGATAGAGCATCGCGGAAAGAATTAAAAAAAATGATGAATGAATGAAACTTTTGCCCTGCAGGTGAGTCACATTGACCCCTGTATACAATCCATGGGCACAAACAAAGAAGGAACCATACCTTCCCACCAGGCTCCATCAGGAAACGAAGCCAAATCTTGACGGTTCATAGACAACCTAAAGACAATCTCGACATTCGTAGAAATATTGCAGACATAGTGTTAACAAATGAAGTGAAGGAAGATCCCTAGCTTCAGGGTTTCGACGTCAACATCGATAACTTAGAGATCAACACCGGCGTTCTTCCTCCCTCCAATTGGATGCAGACGCAACATCAACAAATAGAGCCACGACAAAGTCCCCTAGTTTCAAATCTCGACGGTTCACAGACAGCCCAGAGACTACCCCGGAACCATGGCAAAGTCCCCTAGTTCCAAATCTCGACGGTTCACAGACAGCCTAGAGATCACCAACGACGTTTCTCCTTACCCCAGCAGGATGCAGATGCGACGTCAACAAATAACCCCAGGATCAAAACAATGGAACCATGACAAAGTTCCCTAGTTCCAAATCTCGACGGTTCACAGATAGCCTAGAGATCACCAGCGGTGTTTCTCCTCACTCCAACAGGATGCAGATGCAATGTCAACGAAAGACCTCACGGTTAAAACAAAGCGGAGCAACGGCAAAATTCCAGCTCCACCTCAGCATTCGTTTTGATACACCAGACGTGATGTCAACAACGGCGTTCCTCCGCAGTCCAATAGGATGCAGACGCAACATCAACAAAAGACCTCACGGTCGAAAAAAGCGGAGCGACGACAAAATTCCAGCTCCACCTCGGCGTTTGCCTCGATACAGCAGACAAAATGTCACCACAGCGTTCTTCCTCCAGTAGGATTCGGACGCGCCAAAGCAAACGAAGCGAAGGCCAAATTCCTAGCTTCAGGGTCTTGAAGGCAACTCATATAAAACCTGAAAGACTATCGGAGATCATCCCGCATCAGCGCGGAGTGGTCACCATCTCGACGTTCGTCTCGATACAGCAGACGAGATGTCACTACGGCATCCTTCCTCCAACAGAATTCGGACACGCCAAAGCAAATGAAGCGAAGGCCAAATTCCTAGCTTCAGGGTCTTGACGGTAACTCATATAAAACCTGAAAGACTATCGGAGATCATCCCACATCAGCGTGGAGTGGTCACCACCTCGACGTTCATCTCGATACAGCGGACAAGATGTCACTACGGCATCCTTCCTCCAACAGGATTCGGACACGCCAAAGCAAACGAAGCAAATTCCAAATTCCTAGCTTCAGGGTCTTGACGGTAACTCATATAAAACCTGAAAGATTATCGGAGATCATCCCACATCAGCGCGGAGTGGTCACCACCTCGACGTTCGTCTCGATACAGCAGATGAGATGTCACCACAGCGTTCTTCCTCCGGCAGGATTCAGACGCGACAATCAAACAACGGAGCCACGGCAAAATCCCTAGTTCCAAATCTCGACGGTTCATCAACAACCTAGAGACAACCGCGACATTCGTCTCGATACAGCGGACGCAATGCCAGCAAACGAAGCGAAGACCAAATTCCTAGCTTCAGGGTCTTGACGGTAACTCATATAAAACATGAAAGACTACCAGAGATCATCCCACATGGAGTGGTCACCAGCTCGACGTTCGTCTCGATACAGCAGACGAGATGTCACTACAGCGTCCTTCCTCCAACAGGATTCGGACACGCCAAAGCAAACGAAGCGAAGGCCAAATTCCTAGCTTCAGGATCTTGAAGGCAACTCATATAAAACCTGAAAGACTATCGGAGATCATCCCGCATCAGCGTGGAGTGGTCACCACATCGACGTTCGTCTCGATACAGCAGACGAGATGTCACTACGGCGTCCTTCTTCCAACACAATTCAGACACGCCAAAGCAAATGAAGCGAAGGCCAAATTCCTAACTTCAGGGTCTTGACGGTAACTCATATAAAACCTGAAAGACTATCGGAGATCATCCCACATCAGCGCGGAGTGGTCACCACCTCGACGTTCATCTCGATACAGCAGACGAGATGTCATTACGGCATACTTCCTCCAACAGGATTCGGACACGCCAAAGCAAACGAAGCAAAGGCCAAATTCCTAGCTTCAGGGTCTTGACGGTAACTCATATAAAACCTAAAAGATTATCGGAGATCATCCTACATCAGCGCGGAGTGGTCACCACCTCGACGTTCGTCTCGATACAGCAGACGAGATGTCACCCCAGCGCTCTTCCTCCAATAGGACTCAGACGCGACAATCAAACAACGGATCCATGGCAAAATCCCTAGTTCCAAACCTCGACGGTTTACATGCAACCTAGAGACAACCGCGACATTCGTCTCGATATAGTAGACGCAGTGCCAGCAAACAAAGCGAAGGCCAAATTCCTAGCTTCAGGGTCTTGACGGCAACTCATATAAAACCTGAAAGACTATCGGAGATCATCCCACACCAGCGCAGAGTGGTTATGACTCATCGGGGCTCTCCAAAATGAGCCTAACCTCAAGTAAAAAGCGCCATGGCAAAATTCCTAACGCTTGCTCTTCCGACGGTCAAACTGCCTAGGAAGATTGCTTGAAGACGTCTTGTCCAGCCCCCGAAGGGATTAGAGACACGACAGTCGCAAGGCTACTCGAACAGCAAGATTGCCTATCGAGGAATACATCAGCCAATGCGACGGTAGGACGGGCAAAACCTTAGTACCACAAACCCTAACGGAACTTTGTCGTAAAGAGCAGAGGTTAACTGTGACGTTAGGACATTCTTGTGAGAACTTCTCGATTCGTCTCAACCTTAGGGAAATCGGTGTCCTTGGCAACCTCCTCGATTAAGGGAAATCAGTGTCCTTGATGAGAACATCTCGATTCGCGCCGATCCGCAGAGAAATCAGTGTCTTTGCAGGAATATACAACGTCAGCAAAGCGGAGCCGTGACAAAGTTCCCAGTTCCATGACTCAGCGGTGCACAGACAAACCAAAGTCAACCCTCGACCTCCCTGTTGAAGCAATACTTTGACTCGGAAGTAGGTCAACTCATCAATCACTTACGAGTCCTCTCGACTTGTAAGGAAGAAAATTCTCTTGTGAGATCCTTACGACTCTCAAGAGAAAACACACTTAGGAATCCTCACGATTTGTAAGGAGAAAATACACCTATGAGATCCTCTCGACTCGTAGGGAGAAAAACATCTTTATGAGAACATCACGATTCATAAAGTTGAAAAGTCTTAGGCGGCAGATCTGAACATGTTTCCTAAGCCATCGCTTCTTATCTCGATTCAGGGAAATCAGCGTCCTTGGCGAGAATCTCTCGATTCGTTTCGACCCGCAAGGAAATCAGTGTCTTAGCGAGAATCTCTCAATTCGTCTCAACTGGCGGGGAAATTAGTGTCCCTACGTATAAAAAAAATTCTCTTGTGGGATCCTTACGATTCTCAGGAGAAAACGCACTCAGGAGTCCTCACGACTCCTAAGGAGAAATTACACCTACGGGATCCTCTCGACCCGTAGGGAGAAAATTCTTTATGAGACCCTCACGGTTCATAAAGTTGGAAAGTCTTAGGTAACAGATCCTAACCCTGTTTCCTAAGCCATCGCTACCTTATAAAGAGTTTAAGATGAACTGTTATCTACCATCTATGGGCCACACTTGCCAAAACTACATGCCACTGAAATGGAGAAGTTACTCATGAAGCATATAAACTACTTCATGCCGGAGTAAAACATAAAGAAATAGAAGGGTGTGGCTCATGGAACTGAGGGTTTGGAACTATATCCCTTAAGAGTCGAGATTTGATTCAATGATAAATGACGACGCTTGTGTCCGCTCGTTATCTTCTCAGATCAAGATTCTGAAAATTATATACCAACCCAAAACTGGTCATACGCTATGAATTACTCTGCACTGCTTCACCCACGTATATACTTACATGGGCAAAGTAGTGGGGGGTCTTTGTTCCCGCCAAAAAAAATTTCTGCGCAAAAGAGCTCAGGGTATCAAATGGCAGCAATACGTTTAAGAAAATATGAACCAGTATTTTCCGGGCTGTATTTTAACAAAATCCCGAATGAGAAATAGCTAAATTCTGATGGTATCGAAAGCGTCTCGAAAAATCCTTCGATTTGATATATTATGGGCCTCATAATTCATCCGGGATCAAAAGTTACGGGGCATCACGTGCCCACACGTGACCGGGCATCACGTGACCGGGCATCACGTGCCCACACGTGACCATTTACAGGCAAAGCTTGTAAGCACTGAATAAAATAAATAATTAAATGGAGTCACGTACCATCACATGATAGGCCTTTGAAAACCCACTGAAGAAAATTAAAAGTGCAATAAAACAATCAGGAATACCCCAATGGGGGATCACGTGCTCACACGTGACCAAGGGTCACGTGCTGACACATGATGGGTTCCTGTGATCTCTAATTTATAGAGTTAAACTCTAGTCAAACAGTCAATCAGGGAAGCCACGTGTCCACATGTGATAGGCCCTTTAACCCACTAAAAAGGAATTAAAAGATATAATAAAAACTAAGGAAAAACCCCCAATGGGGCATCACGTGCTGACACGTGACGATCCTTAGTCCTTTGAAACAACAGAATTAAATTCTGGGTAAAGTATCAATCAACAGGAGTCACGTGCCCACACGTGATGGGCCTCTTAAGCTCACTAAAAATCATAATAAAACAGCAGGGAACACCCCAATGGGGCATCACGTGACTAACAGTCACGTGCAGACACGTGATGGGTTCCTAAGTTCTCTGGCTAATAAGAATTAAATTCCAACAATGGGGTCACGTATCAACACGTGATAGGCTTTTAAACTCACTGAAAAGAATTAAAAGTATAATAAAATAACAAGAAAAATAACAAGGAAAAACCCCAATGGGGTATCACGTGCTCACACGTGACCAAGGGTCATGTGCTGACACGTGATAATTCCTGAGTTCTTTAAAACAACAGAATTAAATGCTTAATCGAGGGGGTCACGTGTCAACACGTGATGGGATCCTAAAATCTATGAAATAATAGAATTAAATTCTAATTAAGGGAAATCAAAAACCCTAACTGGAAAAATATTTCTTTAAATCTTTCCAAACAAAATGGATGGCGTTCTGTAAAATGGAGTACCGTTGGATTAAAAATCCAATGGTGATTAAAAATCATCAATTTATGGAAAGATTTTATACAAGGAAAGATTTCCCTAAAATTTGAATAACAGATAAAAGATCTTTTGGATTAAAAATCCAATGGTGAATAAAACTCACTGAGTGATCTAAAAGATCATGTTGGTTACGAAAAACAAACAAAATCTTTCAATGAAAGATTGACTAAACAAATTGATTCTTTTCTTTCTCCTATAAATAAGAGCCAAGAAGAGAAGAGAAAAAAAATCTACTTTTTTTGGGAGATAACAACAACAGAGAGAAAAAAGAGAGGAGAATTTAATTCTCAAGAGAAAAAAAAGATCTCTTCAGAGAAAAGAAACCCTAGGTGAGAAAAGGGAAAGAGATCTAAGTTCCATAAAACAATGAGAATTTAATTCTCAATTTAAGAGTTTAACTCTTCTGAATAAGAACTTAGTTCATCCTTTGTTTGAAGATCTGCAGAAGCAGATCTCCCCATGGGTTGAGAATTTAATTCTCATCGGGTTGAGATTCTACCATGCAGATCCAAAACTTAGAGGGAGAATTGAGTTTAGGGAATTCAATTCCCCCAAATTCATAGGAATTTAATTCCTCCAAAATAGAACTAGGGTTTAACCCTATATGAGAATTTAATTCTCTCAAATTCATAGGAATTTAATTCCTCCAAATGAAATTATGGTTTAACCCTACATAAGAATTTAATTCTTCCATATACATAGGAATTTAATTTCTCTAAAACATAATTAGGGTTTAACCCTACAGAGAACTTAATTCTTAAAACAAGAGACTTAAAGCTCTCCATGCACGTAAAGAACTTGACCACGTGGTAACACGTGACCCCCATTCTCAATGAGCAGAAAAGAGAGAACAAAACTAGGTCACGTGTCCCCACGTGACCCCTGAACAGATCCTCCGAAATAAGAAGGAATTAACTTTGAGGCAATGCCTCACGTGTTCCCACGTGACCTCCTAAACGACGAGAATAAAAGCAAAGGCATATTTTAATTTGGGCGCTCTCACGTATTACACGTGACCCCTTGATAAATGCTTTAATAATCAGCGCATAAATCTCCATCACGTGCCAACACGTGATGGCCAGAAAGTTAAAAAGTGTTTAACACTTATTTGCATAACAAAGTAAAAAGGATCTGGCCCCACCTTTGGGTGTCCTCACGAGTCCCCACGTGACCCCTTCCTCTTTAGTGTTTAACACTAATTTAAAGGTTTTATTTCCAGTGTTTAACACTGTTATCTTCTAGTGTTTAACACTAATTTGAGAGCTTTACTTCCAGTGTTTAACACTGTTGTTCCCTAGTGTTTAACACTACTTTTAGCCAAATTGGCTAATTTTCCAGAGGCAAGAATCTCCCCTTCAACTGAAGCTCAAAATTGAGTAAAATTCAGAGCTATAATGTTTAATGCCTATTCAAAGATAAAAAGCTGTCAGAGCCCTCAAATTCTTGAGGGGCTGAACCCAGACAAATGTCTAATGGTCCAAAGGGCCGATATTTCAAACTTAATTGGACTTAGCCCAAGTTGGCCATAAGTCCTCAATTCAGATTTAACTGAGCCAATGTGCTCATAATCTAATTAATTGATTTTAGTTCCAAATTGGACTACAGATCCCCAATCAACTTTGGTTCAAGGGTACATCTCTTCACTCCTTTGATATTTGTCGTTGTAATCCTTCAACGTCTTCAGAGAGGTGATGGGTCCCGATAACCACACACTTCACAGACTATGACGTCTCTAAATTGGACTGTGGGGTCCTTAAACTCACGGACTATGATGTCCTTAATCTCGACCGTAATGTCTTTAAACTAACATTGGACTGTGGGGTCCTTAAACTCATGGACTATGATGTCCTTAACCTCGACCGTGATGTCTTTAAACTAAACATTGGACTGTGGGGTCCTTAAGCCCCCGGACTATGATGTCCTTAACCTTGACTGTGATGTCTTTAAACTCATGGACTATGATGTCCTTAACCTCGACCGTGATGTCTTTAAACTAAACATTGGACTGTGGGGTCCTTAAGCCCATGGACTATGATGTCCTTAACCTTGACTGTGAGGTCTTTAAACTCACGGACTATGATGTCTTTAACCTCGACCGTGATGTATTTAAACTAAACATTGGACTGTGGGGTCCTTAAGCCCATGGACTATGATGTTCTTAACCTTGACTGTGAGGTCTTTAAACTCACGGACTATGATGTCCTTAACCTCGACCGCGATTTTTTTAAACTAACATTAGACCACCATGTCCTTAAACTGGCAATTGTCCGCAAAGTCTCTAAACTAGAACAATAGAGCCCAAATGCTCTTTTGTTGGATCTAAATGATCCCATTAAGTAGATCTTAGTCTAAAATTAGACTAACGTGTCCTTAACAAATGGTTATGTTGACCTTAGTTTAAAATTAAACTAACGTGTCCTTAATAAACTGTTAAGTTGATCTTAGTCTAAAATTAGACTAACGTATCCTTAACAAACGTTTAAGTTGATCATAGTCTCAAATGAGACTAACGTATCCTTAAACCCAACCCCCAAACCCAAATCTAAGAAAATACGGATTTGGACTAATCCACGCCCTACGGGAGACAACATAAATTAGTCTCCGTATACAATCCACGGACAACCAAAAACAAAACAAACACCCACGACATGAAGTGACCATCTGGAGAAGGAGAAAGTTGTTACCGCGATGCGGTAGCGTAATTAACTGCAAGGGCTTGCGCCTGCAGGGAAGAGCGTCCCCACAATCAAAAACCCCTCAAATGAGGGGGAATCTGACGAAGTCTGCGATATCGGCCGCATCCGTTTAAACCTTCGATACATGGTGTATAAATCAACTTGCCATCTTCGGAGAGGTGGACAGATTGCACCAATTAGCATCTGCCCCCAAATTCAGGCAAGACGTTTGTCTTCCCAGTTTTCGGCGGAGAACAGGGGAGTTGCCCCCAGCCTTCTTTACTCGATGCCAGTGGCGACGTCGAGCATGTCGAGCTATTAGGGTTGGTTCGGTGATGGGGATGGCTTTGTCATTCTCCCTATCCAGGTGAGGGGCTGTTGCTGGCGTCAGCCTCTTGAAGACTGATGTCCGTTGAGAAGCGGTATCCAACCGGTCAAAAATAGACTTCTGAGCAGGGACGGGAACCGTAGTGGGAGCCGGAACAGTCAGTATTGTAAAGACCGGCCCTTTGGCAGGAGAAGCCGCCTTGACGACTTCAGGAGCAGGGATGGCTATCCTCTTCGGAACAACCTTTTCTGGGATTGCAGGCTTCATCATGAGCCCATATGAATTTTGGCCCAATCTGGCGAAGACTGAAGCGCTAGAGCTGGACGACCCGTTGAGAGGGGCCGCGGTAGTAGCAAGCCGGTCAAAGACCGACTTCTTGGGAGCTTCTAGTGTTGGTACGGGGGTTCTGAAGCCCATCGGTGGGAGCATAGTCCCAAAGAACAATCCGGTGGTGGCCTGAGTCACCTGATCCACCGGCATCGTGAACAAGGAGGCCGCTTGGGGCCCGTAGGCTATGCCTCCAAATGAGGCGGAGCGCGAGTTGCAGTTGCAGTTGGAACACTTCACGCAAGTAGACGCCATTGTTTTCTGCACTCGGTAAGACACCAAATCTTAGTACCTCGAACCCAAGGACAACCATTAACAAACCGCGATTCGTTCGCGAACGCGACACATGAAGTGTGGAGTGGAAAGAGGAAAAAGTCCCACCGGGCGTGCCAAAATCTGTTTACCGCCGGAAACCGGAGACGCGACCGCGCAGGTCCGTCTGGCCTGAAATTCGGGGCAGATGCTAATTGGTGCTATCCGTCCACCTCTCCGAAGATGCCAAGTTGATTTATGGCACCATGTATCGAAGGTTTAAACGGATGCGGCCGATATAGCAGACTTCGTCAGATTCCCCCTCGTTTGAGAGGTTTTTGATTGTGGGGATGCTCTTCCCTGCAGGCGCAAGCCCCTGCAGTTAATTACGCTACCGCGTTGCGGTAACAACTTTCTCCTTCTCCAGATGGTCACTTCGTGTCGTGTATGTTTGTTTTGTTTTTGGTTGCCCGTAGATTGTATACGGAGACTAATTTATGTTGTCGCCCGTAGGGCGTGGATTAGTCCAAATCCGTATTCTCTTAGATTTGGGTTTTGGTTTGGGTTTAAGGATACGTTAGTCTCATTTGAGATTAAGATCAACTTAAACGTTTGTTAAGGATACATTAGTCTAATTTTAGACTACGATTAACTTAACGGGATCGTTTAGATCCAACAACAGATCATTTGGGCTCTATTGTTTAGTTTAGGGATATTGCGGTCGATTAGTTTAAGGACATTTCGGTCCAATGTTAGTTTAAGGACATTACGGTCTATCGGTAGTTTAAGGACGTCTCGGTCCAGCGGTAGAGACATCGTAGTCTATAAGGTTTAAGGACGTCGTAGTCCATGAGTTTAAGGACCCCACAGTCCGGTTTAGAGACATCGTAGTCTATAAAGTTTAAGGACATCGTAGTCCATGGGATTAAGGACCCCACAGTCCGGTTTAGAGACATCGTAGTTTATAAGGTTTAAAGACATCGTAGTCCATGAGTTTAAGGACCCCATAGTCCGTGAGATGTGTGGTTGTCGGGACCCGTCACCTCTCTGAAGACGTTGAAGGATTACAACGACAGATATCAGAGGAGTAAAAAGATATACCCTTGAACCGGTGTGAATTGATTGGAAAATCTGTAGCCCAGTTTGAGACTAAGGTCTGTTGAATATTTGTGAGCAGATGGGCTCAGTTTAATATAAGTTGAGGACTTATGTCCAGAATTGGGCTAAGTCCAATTAAAATGTTTAACATTTTTAATTCTGGCTATTGAGCCTTTACTTGGGCTTGGCCCTTTTAATAATGCTGAGTATTAGGTCCTGACAATTTTTGTCTTGTATTGAATGCATAGCATTCATCAGAACAAAGTGTGTGCGTCACGTGGTGCGTCAGGCGCTTTACGCCAATTAAAGAGCGCATTGCGCTTCTGTCAGGTAGCGCACACGAAGGTGACAGGTATCGCGCTTAGCGCTAGTTTATGAGCGCATTGCGCTTTCAATTTATGAGCGCTTTGCGCTAGTTTGGTGGTGCACCAGTGAGTGACACTTGGCGCGCTTGGCGCTGAGCGCCAGCCCATGAGCGCTACTTCAGAAGCGCGAAGCGCAAGTTGTTTCTGTGATTGACACGTGGCACGTTTTGGCACTGAGCGCCGGTCCAAGGAGCGCAAAAGCGCAGTTCATGAGTGCAAGGCACTGTTCAGTAGCGCAAAGCGCATCTGATCAAATTTATGATCAGAGAACAAGTTTATGTTCTTATTTTAAAGGAGGCTTTGCCTCAAGAACAAAAGTTCTTATTTATAAAAGGGCTCTGCCTTTATAGATCAAGGATCTGTGAATGAAGTAAATACTTCTTTTATTTTTATAATTAGATCTTTTGATCTTTTTATCAAAGACCTTGGTCTTTTGTAGATCTGTGATCCTTTAAGAAGATAGTTCTTCTTTTTTAATGAGATGATTTCATCTCTGTTGTTCAAGAATTAATTTTTTACCTTGAAGAAATGATCTTCTTTTTCTAAGAGTTTGCTCTTCTTTCTCTTTGAGTTTTTCTCAAAATTTGCAGGGGGGTTTCTCTATATGAGACTTGAAGTCTTGGGGCCTTTATATAGGGCCAATTGATTTGTCAAATCAGTTTTAAGAGATCTTTCTCTGATTGATTTGGGAATACTTTCCACCGTTGGATCTTTGATCCTAGGGCTTCTGTTTCGCAGAAGATAATCTTTTTGTTTTAATAAGATTGAGAAATCTTTCCATGCAGAATTTGTTCTGTCTTTGGTAATTTTTATTTACCATTGGATCGTTGATCCAGCGGTGCTTAAAGCACAATCTTGTTGTTTGGAAAGATTTTGAGGAATCTTTCCTTAACAGAATTTAATTCCGGTTAATTAATGATTTATCATTATTATTATATCCTTTGATCTAACGGTGGGAATTTTTAATTCCAGCGCTGGCGCACCTTGCGCGAGCGCACCTACGTTCGACACGTGGCGCACAGCGCAACTGCGCTAGCGCATCCGTTTTTGACACATGGCGCAGAGCGCAACTGCGCTAGCGCACCCGTGTTTGACACGTGGCGCAGAGCGCTGGATCTGAAGCGTTGCTTAAAATTTTGAGTTTTGAAATTTTAAAACAGAGCCTTGCTCTGATTGGGGGGCGCTGCCTAGGGCGCAACGCACCTGGCGCTAGCGCGTTTGTGTCTGACACGTGGCACGCAGCGCGTCTAGCGCTAAATTTGAAACGTTACTTTAATTTTCAAATTTTGAATTTTAAAACAGAGCTTTGATCTGGTTGGGGGAAACATATGTGTATAAATTTTAGTTAAACTAATTTATTAAAACTCCTAACCAAACTAAAATCCTATTTACTTACTTCTTTTTCCGTTTCCCTATTTCCTATTTCTAAACCCAGCCTAAGCCAGACCCTAACTCCCATTTTTCATTCATCATCCCCGGCCCATCTCTCCCCCCCTTTTCCCAATTATTTTCAACTCCCCAGCCCGAAGAAAATAAAAAACAAATCAAGTAAACTAAATCCTCCCCAGCCCGTTTTCCCCCAAACATCACCCAGCCAACAGAATAAAACCAAAAGCTAATAAAACTAAATACCGACATTTAAAATCCCCGGCCCAATTCCATTTCTTTTCCTTTGCATAAGGAATTAAACAAAAAAAATCCCAACACCGGCCCAAAGCTTCCTAGCCCATGGCCCTTACCCGTGCCCAAGCAAACCCGACCCGACCCGCCTCTATCTCTTCTCCCCCACTCACTTTCGTTTCCCGCTCTTTCTCCATGCGCTCCCCACGTCGCCGCCGCGTCGCCAACGCCCCCGCTCGCGCCCACGTCCCTACGACCCCACACGCAAGAAGCCTCCCTCGACCCCGTCTCCACCTCGCTCACCTCTCCTCGTCTCACTAACTCGCTCCCTCCTTACTCTCGTTTTCTCTATCTCCATCCCCTTACACTCCCACGACGACGACGACGACGACCAACTCCCACCACCAACACTTTGCAGCCCTGCTCACCGCGAGATCCTCGCCGCCGACCACCCCCGACGCCAAGCCCTCGTCTGCGCCCCTATAAGCTGCAGACCCGAGCGCACCCCCTCTGTAGGCCACCTCGCCGGCGCCCCCGTCGACCTCACATCGTCACCACCGAGCTCCCCTCCACGGCCGCCTGCAACCACCGTCGACGCCCTCACCTTTCCCCCTCACCGACCTACTCTCCACACCCGAACACCACCCCCTGCACCGCCAACGACTCAAGCCGAGCTCTATCATCGCCAGCAACCCGAGGCCGAACCCCACCGTCGAGCTCAAACTCCCCTGCACCCTCCCCACCGACGAGTCCCCCAACTTCATCACCTCCTAGCTCTCTCTCTCTCTCTCTCTCTCATAGCACCTCTCTCTCTCTCAGCACCTCTCTCTCTCACACAACATCTCCCTCTCACAGCACCTCTCTCGCTCACATCGCCTGAGCTCGCATCTCCGGCGCCCCTGGACCTCCGTAGCCTCTCCTAGCTCTCCTCGGTGCACCGTCGATCATTTCCAGCGGACCCATCACCTCCACCGCAGCACCAAAGCTAGCCCAAGTTTCAAACCGAGCCCCGGTCATTTCATCGAACACATATAACCATCGCCATCGCCGTTGTTCGAGTTGCTGTCGTCACCGTTCAAGCCACTGCCTCGGTCTCTGTAGCAGTCACCGCCGTCAACGCAGCGGCCGTTGCAACGCCAGCGCACGCCCGTCGCACCCACCAAGCCATCGAGTCCAAGAAGCAAGATCCGACAAGGTTGAACCTGTGCTGTGTTCATGACGCGATCGTACCGTTGCCGCGGCCTTACCGTCATCGATATGTTTTCAGGCAAGTTTAATACTTGCTTCATGCTACTTTTTATATTACAATTCAAATTACCAAAAATTCCCGCATATACTTTTCGTGTAAATTGTTATAAGTTAAGTATTCGATATAAACCATGACCTACAAACCCAGTTAAATTGACGGCAATAAATAACATTGAGTGGCCCGAGTTATAATGAATATCCCTTAAGATTTTGGTTACAAAATAAGGTCGTTTGCTCACGTAAAATGATGTCCCGATTTCTGTCGTAAAAGCTGAAAACTTTCGTACATGCTAAACCGTAAAACTTATAATAAATTGTGTACAAACCGGATTTTAGCGTCCGATGGCTCGTATCTAAGATAACTGTTTAACCTACCGTATTATATAGTTGGTCACTGAATTCTAACAAATTATGATAGAGAAAATTGCGGAGGATTAAGATTCTGGACTGCAGTCCAGAATGGAAATCCCAGTCAACCCTGTTTCTAGACCCCTGTATATTCCTGTTAAAATAAGAGAATAGGCAGAATCCTATATCGCTACATAGAGAATCGAGTTGGATTCCTTAATCCACTGGTCTCACTGGATTCCTTAACTGTTTGATATTTTTAACTCATTTTACAATGTCGATACGTCTTGCTGAATTCTGCAGAGGCAGATTTTACACATCGAAAATAATCTGTCCATAACTCCCTGTCTACATAGAATATTACTGATCCGCCAATTGAGGTGGAAACCTAACTGATAATCCTAAATATTGTTCAACTATAGCATCGCCTAATTGCGATTCCAACTGGGATTAAAATTTGTTACGAAACGGACTTCCGATTCTGAAACCGGATTTCCAGCAGTGAACGCTTAAAATGAAATGACCATATCTAGCGATCCTGAAACCCGATTAACGTGAAACCAATTTTTATGGATAGATAATTAAACATACTTCTTACCCCCTTTTCATTATTTCGCTAAATTTTACATGTATGATTTATGATAAATTATGAAAGTGGTAGGATACCGACTGATGATATCTTAATCATGCCTTAATTATTGTATTTCTCATCACATTATATATATATCATTGCATTGGTAACCTAGTGATCACATGCATTACCCAGTGTTAGGTATTAGTGTTTGATTGTGGCAAGTACGTTAGTGTTCAAGTATGAATGGATAAGTGAAAGTGACACGTACTTGTACACAATCAGTGGACCCTATTGATTTATTGCATTGTCGACGTCTGTGGGACGTGTATAAGTGTGACTATAATTGGTATGGGACGATTATGGAAGCACTTGTATGGGTGTCACAGGTAAGACACCAAACGCTGTCCATTTATCTTGGGTATCGGTCGAGACATGCTTGATGGAGACCCTGTCTTCAGTTCTCACGTAGACTTGTCATGGACCGACTGGTATTTGAGTTTATGGTTGGCGTTGGATGTAGACCACGGGGTGTGGGGTAGTTTGAGTGTGAGTTCAACAGAATCTCGGGAGTCCCATGCCGGCACATACAGCGATTCTGGAGATATATGGGGATATTACTGATTATTAGCGAGCGACTCGGGCCCGTATTCCCTTGTCCTTGGGTCCTACCCTTAGGTGGGGGATACTCACGAGTGGTTGACTCTCACACTTGGACTGACGATAGGCTTAGCGACCTGTACAGAGAGACTTAGAGACTGATAGGGTTAGTGACATTGACATGTATTGCTCACTGATTTAACATGCTTGACATACTAGTTATTGCCTTACTGTTTACCTGCTCTATTGGATACCTGCAGTGGCTTCTTCCTGTTCATGTATTTATTCTTCCGATTACTATTACATATTCGTTATTCTCGCACGAGTTTAAATTTGTATCTACATATATATATTGCTATCGTGTCGTTCTGACGACCTGAATATGCATGCTCAGAGTGAGAAGTGGATCTAGCTTGGACCAGGACCTGACGTACCTCGAGCACATCGCGGACATCTTGATCAGCGACCCAGAGCTATACTCTTTTAATCTCCATCTGGTTAGTACTCTTGTATTCGATTTGATTTAGTGACTGCATTTCTCATTACCTGTGCATTGATTACTGATTACCACGTAAAGCTAGAAGCCGAAGTGTGACTACGGAGAGATATTTCCTCAACCGTAGGAGCATGGATGGCCTTGTCAACCCCTCGTATTCCGTATTTTGGGAAGCGGGGCGTGACAATGTCATTAAGTCCCGGATGCCGGAGTTCGTCGACTCAGATCTCCGAGCCGAGTTCCTCCTCGTAGGCGCCGACGAGCAGGGTGAAGAGGTTCCTGGCGAGGAGGTGGCCGAGGACCCAGCGATCCATGTAGTGGAGGTCGAGGACCTCGAGGTCGTCCCCGGCCCCGAGGCGTAGAGCCCCTGCTCTCTTCCTTTTATTTTGTTTTCTTGGATTTTGTAGGGCTGGGGAGCCCAAAAAATACACTTTGTAAAACTTCATCTTTGGCAGTAATAAAGTTTTTCTTCGGCTCCATAGAATTGCACTCTGCCATCTGTTTGCAAGATATTTTTGTCTGTATCGTTGTGCTTTCATGTAAGGTTGTCCGTTTTCCTAGCGATTGCCCATCGAGTTGACTTCAATCACTGGCGGATGAGCGTGCCAAGCGCTGCCGAGGAGGCATCCCCATGGGCCCCGGAGTCGGGGGGAGATTGTTTAGGCTTGGACAGACCTGATGCCCCCTTATTGGGGTCTCAGATCCTCCGCGGGTCACAGGGCATCTCCGATTTCGAATGTTGACCACCATCCGGGGGTGACTGGGCAGGGTAGCTGTGCAGTCGCCTCTTGCAAGGGCTTTCTGGTCCCAGGCACTGCGGTAGGGGTGCTACCCGCCAGGGATCACCGAGCAAGAGCAAGAGGGCTGTAAGAAGTCCACTAAGGATGACCGGGCAGCGAAGCTACGCGGTTGCCTCTTGGCGAGGGCTTTGATCTCTGGCATCGTGGGTAGGCAACCTGGGATGAACGGGCGGGGTAGCTGCTCTGATGCCTCTTGTGAGGGTTTTCGATCCCTGGCGTCGAGGGTAGGGAGCTACCAGCCGGAGTTGACCGAGCAGGGTAGCCGCTCGGTTGTCTCTTGCGAGGGCTTTTGATCCTTCAGGACGGGGACCGAGCAGGGTTACTGCCCAGTGCCTCTTAGCGAGGACTTTGATCCCTGTCGGTTGTGGTAGAAGGCTACCAGCTGGGGATAGCCGAGTAAGGACTCGACTGCCTCTGGGAGGACTTTGGTCCTTAGTATGAGAGCGGCTGTAGAAGCCTACCAAGGACCCTTGGCCGAGCAGGGTTACTGCCCGGTGCCTCTTGGCGAGGGCTTTTGTCCTGAACGATAGCCGAGCGAGAGATCCTCGAGCTCGACTGCCTCTGGGAGGGCTTTTTGATCCTCGGCGTTGTGGCAGGGAAGCTGCCCGCCGGGGATAGCCGAGCGAGGGATCCTCGGGCTCGACTGCCTCTGGGAGGGCTTTTTTTTTTTGTCCTCGGCATTGTGGCAGGGAAGCTGCCCGCTGGGGATAGCCGAGTGAGGGATCCTCGGGCTCGACTGCCTCTGGTATTGGAGATAGTGCCCTCATAGTCAATTATTGGATCGCAGGTACGTGATTGCAATGATTGCAGAGGACCTATACCGGTAGGACAGTCTTGCTCGAGATGATAGTATGCTATCTGGTTTGCCTTTATCAGTCGTGTACATGTTCAGGTGACTGATTACATGTTACACTTTGATAGAGCCCTTAGGATCTTGCTTTACTACCAACTGTATGATGGCGATCATATACGTGAGAGTTGGGTGGTTTATATGCATATCCTTAATTGTGGTCCCTAGTCGTGGGAGTTTCGAGACAGGGCATCGATACTCCGGAGTAGACTAGTGTATACAGTCGAGACCCCGACGAGGGGCGGTGGCCGGTCTCACAAGCCACTGGTGTCAGTTGGATCACCTAAGATGTATACAGGTGCTCATTGGGTTATGAGTACACCGGACAGGACTCGCCGGGAACCTGCTAGTTGGTATTATACATATCGTCAGATAGCAGTTCCCTGGTGACATGTGTACAGGTTAGTTCATCAACCTGAGGTCGTCATTTGTCTCGTGTGAGTTCCCACTGTGCTTTGATTTCTACCCTACCACGGCTCAAAGGAGTCGTGCAAACAGGTAGCTTTTGGGTACAGTCCCGAGCCATATGGAGGCACGTGAGCGGATCGGCAGGGGATTCGTCTCTCCCGGTATTGGGGGCGAGATCGTGCTGTGTCTAGGAGAGCCATTACACATAGCCCACGGCTGTGGCAGGAGATTTACTGGTAGGTACTCCAGTAGTATCTCAGGGTGTTATTGGGCTTCACTCCGACACGACTTATACTGCTATTGGGGGTCTGACGTTACTAGCCCCCTAGGCAGATATGCGATACTCATTGACTAACGGACCGGACTGTATATACATTGTCACTGTTAGGCTCAGTAGGGTTTCCGGATGAGTTCGCTCATCGGCCTCCCTTGAGGTCAGTCCATGGGCAGCCGTTACGCATTGCTAGTGCCGCTGACGGTTTGTGGTTAAACCCACTGCCAGGGTACTGACGAGTCATTAGAGTCCCCCACAGATAGTTTCCCAAGTTCGGGCGAAACGTTGTAGAGGCCGTATGGTTTTATGGCAGGGTTCGGAAAATGCACGTGCGTTTACGCACGTGTCAGATTTCGGACAGATGATACTGGTCGGCTTTGGTTTAAGCCGGGTCCGAGTATTATATTGAGTAGATATAATATTTTTGTCTCAGTTGCATTTGTATTCGGTCGTAATACAAATGCGGGTATTTTTATACAGTTACGGGGTTATCCTGAAATTCGTTTCGGGATCACTTTTGGAAGTTGTCAGTTTCCAGTTTTCTATCAGCCATCTTTTAACATTCGGTTAAAGATGGATTTATCTTTACTTTGGAAGAGTGTGGATGCTTCTAGAAGATTCTAGAAGAGGTGAGGTGTCATTGTTTCATTGGTTGCTTTTGGTGTGTTCACACTTTGTGTTCACACTTGAGATATTTGTTTGTGTTCACACATGATATTTTCATATGGCCACCCCCCCTCTCCTACACTCACCCTCCTCCTCCCTATATATGGCTGGCCCTCTCCTCTCTCTCTCTTACTTGAGGTTTTCATTTGGTAGAAAAAGATTATGATAGTTTTCGGTGTATGGAATTTCACAGCTCATTTCATTCTATCACCCGATTCCCACGGCAACTTCATTAACCGTTCGTCCATAGCTTTGGACGGAACGAGACAAAGTCTTCTACTCCTTTTCTACATCATTCTTGGTCGTCTCTTTTGGCAAACTTGACGACCGAGTTGCCTCGAGTCAGAGGCGGGAGCCCGTTTAAAGAATCGTTGACGTGGTGCCACCCAGACGAGCAGATTGGAGATCGACGAGATTGGAGCAGCCGCAACGGAGCGTGGGATGATGGTTAAAGAACGAAGGACTCGGATCGTTCGGTATAACCTTTCTACACTCTTTATAATTTGTTAGTTTAGCAATAATGGCAGATCCGGGTTATAGTATACGATAGCGCCAGTTAAAAGTTTTTTGTTCCGCATTTGGCGTCTGTAGACGGCCGGGGCGCTACCGTAGACTTACATCTGGGAGGGCTTTTTGATCCCTGGCGTTGCGGTAGGGAAGCTACCCGCCAGGGGTGACCGAGCATGGTAGCTGCTGGGCTGAATCTTGGCATGGTGTATCCCGACCGTCCAGCTGTAGGTGCGAGGAATGGGGACGGTCGGGGCAACGGCGCGTGTATCCAGCGCATTGAATGTGGGAGGGAGGCGAAGCGCTAGGGGCGCGTCGCTTCGATTCCGCCGGAGGAGGCTCGATGGCTGCCGCGTGGCAGTGACTCCTTGGGTGAAAGTGGGCGACTGTTGAGCTGCGCAGTGGGCTATGTAAGGCCGAAGGAGTACTAATCCTTCCATCCTTCGTAAACAGGTCGTCGAGAATGCAGGACTTCCCGTTTACCATCCCCGACATCGTCCACTTCGAAGACGTGTACCTGTACGACCCGTACTGCACCGAGGACACGGTGCAGCTGGTCTGCGGGAGCATTGAGGACCATTTCGGCCGGTTGCTCCCCCGACGCTCCCCCCTGCTGCAGCTACTGATGTAATCCATCTGGAGGGCGTCGCCATGGCTTTACAACCCCCTGTCTAAGCTGCTCTATGACGAGGCCGTGGGCAAGCTGCGATCTTTGAGGCGCTTCGGCCTGATCTTCGCAAACCGGCTGGCCCGCTCAGAGGAGCTCGTCCGCGAATGCTACGAGCTTAGGCTCAGGGTCGACGCGCGCGGGGGGAACCGGGAACAGAGGTTGGACCTTGCGCGGCCTCGGTTGGCGGAGATCTTCACCGAGTACCACGAGCAGTGCTCGCTGCACCCCCTCCCCGCACTGTTGTAATTTTCTTATATTTTTGCATGTACGACTGAGGAGCCCATAATACCTTTTGAATAAACAGAGATTTTCTTTCCTTTTCGCAATGCTCCATTGATCTTTATTAAATTAACAATAGGTCTCAGGAAGAGTTTACATTGCTTTAAAAGAAAGGTACAGGCTAGTAGACGACTTTATTGGCTCGGGCCGAGCTCCCTGAAGGACTGTTGGCCCCCACGCATGGCATAGGGTATAGGGCTCCTTGAGCTCCGGGTTGGTCATCCGCCGATACAAGCATGATCTGACCGATGGTCAGGTCGGCGGGAGGGTGATGTTGCCCCTGCTCGCGGTCGGCCTGCCGTTTGTCCCTCAAGTAGGCGGCGAGGTGCCCAGACCGGATGAGCTCTTCGATGTAGTCCCTCAATTGCTTGCAGTCCTCCGTGGCATAGCCCAGTACCCGGTGGAAAGCGCAGTAGGGGCCCAGGGTTCGCTTCGTGGCCTGACGCGGGATCGGAGGGAACTTGAAGAACCCCTCGTTCTGGGCCTCCTCCAGCAACACTGCGAGGGAGACGTTGAGGGGGGTATACTCCTGGAACTTCGGGTGGTAGGGCTGCTGACGCTCCGGCCTCTCTTCCCGAGCTCTCTTCTTCTGGTCGGGTCATTTTGACCGGGGGAGGTTAGCACTCACCTCGGATTCCGGCTGAACCTCGCGCTCGGTCCACGCCTTGACCTCGGCCATGATCTTAGGTTGCGCCAACGCGAAGGAGCGTAACCATTCCTTATGCCTCAGACCAGATCTAAGTGCCATGATGACGGTTTCGTCCCGGTGCTCGGGCACCTCGAGAAGGGCGTTGTAGAAACGGGTAATGTAGGCCTTGAACGTTTCCTTGTCCCCACTCTTAACTGTGAAGAGGTGGTCGACCGTGCGCTTCTATCGACGGTTCCCCATGAAATGCCCGAGGAACTGAGTAGCTAGCTCGTCGAAAGTCGAAATCGAGCGGGGCTCGAGCCCCCAGAACCAGTCCCGACCTGCGCGGATAAGGGTGGCCGGAAAGGCCCTGCACTGGGCGGCGTCGGAGTGATCCTGGAAGCTCATCCCCGTGATGAAAGCGTCCAAATGGTCCTTCGGGTCGGTTTTCCCGTTGAACAGAGAGATCTTTGGGGCTTGTTGCGCGAGGAGACGTGGATGGCGAGCAATTCCTCGGTGAATGGCTTCGTGAGCGAGTCGGAGGCGTACTTAGCTCCGTCGCTCGAGAAGTGAGCCTCCTGGCGCATGCCCTCGATTTTCTTCTCGAGGGCATCCAGCCGACCACGGTATCCCGAGGAATCGGCGCCATGGGATCCCTGGCCTCCGCTGTGGGTGACATGCGTCTGGGAGCGGCCCCGGTTCCTCTCTATAAGGCGCCTCAGGTCCCGGGACGAGATAGCTCTCGAGTCGCCGGGGCGGACCCCTTCTGTGCGGCCCCACTGATGGCGGTGGGGTTGACCATGCCTGTGGATAGACAAAGTGACTGACATCTCCTCGGGGGATAAGGGTCGCGAGGAGGCTCGAAGCGAGGCGTTCTGGCGGCGGACCTTGGTGTGGAGCCTGGGACGCCCAGCGGGCCTCAGGGAGTATCGACTTGAGAGATCGGTGGCCAGGGGACGCAGCCTGCTGGTGGTCAGCCGCCCAGACGGGGGGCAGAGCCTTCTGGAGGCGGTGAGCGGCGACCTGGGGCCAGGCCCGGCCGTTTGGACACGGACGAGGGCCTCCATGAGGGATTGCAACCGGTCTATCCGGCCTGCGAGGGCGTTGATGACGGTCATGGGAGGTGGCTCATCCCCGCTTTCGGTGAGTAGGAGGCGGCGGCTGGTACCGGGATCTTCAGGGCGGTTGCTTGCCATTTGGGCGGAGATTGGAAGGCCAACTTTTGTTTTCGTGGAGTTTTTTTTTCCACAGACGGCGCCAACTGATGGAGGTCCTTTTCGGGTCTCCGTCAGATGTTGTCTTCTGCCGATCTCCTGGTGGACTTAGGTGGTTATCTTCGTTGCGTGTGGGTCTCAATGGGTTTTGGTGAAAGAGATGATATGAGGAGTTCGGTGCCGGGTACCTACAAAGAAGTCCTGGAGTGGTTTGGTACCACCAAGGACCCTCCGGCGATCAAGTTAGTGATGAGATCCGAGCAGAGTAACGGCTTAAAAGAGTAAAAAAATGGCTTACTTGACCCTTCTGTGATGGGGGTTTATATAGCGGTGGTGGCACGCAGCAGCAGGCGCAGAGGATCCCGCGGCAGTTACGCCCCCGACGTCACGCCCGCGTAGAAAGCGGATCGCCCATTAATGGGGATTGATGGCGTGGAACGTGGGATGTTGCTGGCATAAAATCGTGCATGGCGGGATTCACAGAGCGACGGGTACACCTGTGAGCGGTGACTTTGGCCGGAGGGCCGAGGAAGACGGCCACGGCCTGGAGCTCGGGACGAGCGAGGATGCCGAGGAGTCCAGGTTCTGTAGCAGCTCGGCGCGAGCTACGGGGCCGAGGAAGCCAATTTGCAGGGGGCCCTGAGGAGGGCCAGCTTGTGTTTGTAGGTCGGGTATAGGGTGTCCTGGTCGCCCCCTGTGGCCCTTTCTTCTGAGTTCTGGGACACGTCACCTGCTACGCATCCTGATCATGGAGATCGCCAATATTGAGCATCATCAGACGCCATAGGAGGAAATTCCCTCATATGGCATCTTTCCTCCATTATATATATATATATATATATAGAGAGAGAGAGAGAGAGAGAGAGACTCAAGGACATGGGAGCGAATATATATATATGAATATATATATTCATATATATATATATATATATATATATATATAGAGAGAGAGAGAGAGAGAGAGAGAGACTCGGACATGAGAGCGAATTTCCTTTTTAAGACGTTGAAAAAATTCATTCTCCACGATTTTTTCCGACGACCGGCGCCCATCATCTTCATCCTTATCATCTAAGGTGTGGATACACAAAATTTCATGTGATTCTACTACTTTTTCACTGTTAAGTTAGTGGGTGCAAAATTAATGGTTTACCGACAATAGAACTTTTTACATTGCTAATTCAACGGTGAAAAAGTGGTAGAATCACATGAAATTTGATGTATCCGCGTCTTAGATGATGATGATGGGTGCCGATTGTTAAATAAAATGTTGAAAGGTGTATTTTTTCGACGACACCTAACCAAAAAACCCTCGTAGGACATCTTTCCTTCATTATTCTCTGTGTGTGAGATTCTACCACTTTTTCACCGTTGACTTAGCAATGTAAAAATTTCTATTGTTGTCAAGGGTGAAAAGATGGTAGAATCATATGAAATTTGGTGTTTTTACATCTTAGATTATGAAGATGATGATGACGATGACGATCGTCGAAAAAAATCATAGAGTATGTATTTTATCGACACACCTTTACTCCATTATTCTCATATACACGCTGAGTAGTACATGGCATCCTCCAATTTTCTGATCACTCTTTTTATCCTTTCACTTTTTAGCAAAACTTAGAATTAGTAAGTTAAAACTGAGTATAATTAATTAAAAGGAATCTCTTGTATTCCTGTTCACACTTCACACCTTTGTCTTCTTATTTGGGAAATCTTTTGAAACAAGCTCAATGTCTTGGCACTAGTCAACCTCCAACTTCATGATCACTCTTCTTATTCTTTCATCCCTTTTATTATTATTTTTTTTATAACCATTGTATTGAAGGTACTAAATTCAATGTTTGAATATGTACACAGTTGCTTTTTCTTTTATAGCATACAGATCCTGAGAAACTCTCTATGACTCGTATGTGATGAGATTCATTAGACATTTTTATTCAAGCGTTAGATATGTTTCCATTGTTTCGATCAAAATATTCTTGAATCAAGGCAAAAGGAATGGGCCATGAAATAAAAGTAAGAATAAATAAAACTTATATTGATGCAGAAGCATTTTCGGATGGTGAACATCAAAGATGCAAATAATGCATTTATGAAGAATATTTCTGCAGCTTGATATACCACATCATATCTGATACAGATATTTAAGCATATGTCGTGTTCACTATAGTAAAATACTTGAATATCAACAGGAAAAATTTCTCAAGGCATGAGGATATTCTCTCGTTTTCCACATTCTAAATGCCAAATTTATTTGATTCTCAATTTTAAAATAAGGAAATTACAATACATAAATGCATCACTATTCCTTTGTAGCAATGTTACAGCCCCTTAAGGGTATAAATATAATAAAAGAATAAATTCCAATTTTGCTAAAACTCAAAATATGGCCTCTGTATATAATCAACACAAGATTATGTTCTATACCATCTTCTTTGTATAATCATTCGAAAGTTCCTCTGCATTAATCCAATTCTCTGTTATACTCATCGACATTGTGTCCTGCTTCTGCTTATAGTCCAAAATATTCTGAGAGAAGAACCATCGACTTCCTATGTAAGATTCTTCATACTCCGCTTCTAGGTTTGAAATTGCCATCTTCAAAGTTTTGCCACAAGAATCCAAATTTCTCGCGTGCTCATCAACAACTCTCGTTGGCGCTTTTGCTTTCAGCATCATTTCTTCATATTCTTCTTCTGGGTTCGACAAAGCAACGATTTGGGTTCGACAAAGCAACGATTGCGCCTCCAGCGCCAACCGAGGCTTCGTCCTCATGAATGACAACGGTTCTAATAACTATATTAAGATCAAAGGTCTGATTATATGAGAAAAATCCAATGGAGCCTGAGTAAATGCCACGAGAGGTGTTCTCGAGTGAATCGATAAGCTCCACTGATCTTAGTTTTGGTGCCCCGGTCATTGAACCACCAGGAAATGCAGCTTTAACACAGCCGATCGGGCCTATGTTTGGTGATTTTGTGCCTTGGATTGTGCTCACCATGGTGTGAACAGTTGCGTATGATTCGACCTCCATTAAACGAGGCACTGAGACACTACCGGGTTCACAAACTCGGCCGAGGTCATTTCTTAGGAGATCCACTATCATGAGATTTTCGGCTTGGTCCTTTTCGCTGTTGAAAAAATAATATCATGTAGTCAAGTTCAAGGTTTATTTTCATCTTCTTTTTGCTTTTTTTTTTGTGTGCAATGGCAAAATTTAATATTTTAATATGTTGAGATCTTTCAAAATTTAGGATTTAGTGTTAAATTCCGTACATCAGGGAACACAATAGAACTATGTAAGATGGTACAAGTACGATAAATTACATAGGAATGAGTGTGTGCATGCCCGCACTGACATGTATAATGAAAATTCGTAAATCCATAGGAAATTTTCTTTTTTAGTCGTGAAAATAGCATGGAATGAATATATCTATGACACACAATTAATCATCTTTTAGACTAATTTAAAAATAGTATATATTATGAGAATCAATTAGCACGGGAAAAGGCAGGAATTTATAACTTTTCCCGCAAAAAAGAAAGCTGAATGATCAGTCAACAAATATGCTTACCTAAATTGCAGCTGTAATCTAAGACGCTCATCTTCCTCTGTACTTCTTCCACGAGCAATAGTTCCCTTGATAGGCTTTGCTTCAAGTTCACCGTTTCTATCCAACCTTAAAAACCTTTCAGGTGAAGAGCAACAAATACTTAAATTTTCCTTTGCAAAATTTAGCCAAGCAGCATATGGTGCCGGATTCTGTTTTCTTAAGTTAAGATAGAGCCTCAAGTGATCTACCCCTTCAATTCTCTTTCTCATTTGTGTAGTAAGACACAGCTCATAACTCTCTCCATCTTTAATTAATTTCAAACACGACTCAACATCTTTGATATATTGTTGCCTTGATTTCTCAACCATGAAGCTTTCCTTGAAAGAGATAGATGATCCTGCTTGGGCTCCTTTCATGTCCAGCTTTTGAGTAGCTGTAGCTTTTAACCTGAGAAGCCTCTTCTCAGTTTCAACCAACCATTGATTCTCTCTAATGATTCCTTGAGATCCATTTTTAGTGTCCTGATGATAAATATCATCTATGGAAAGAATATACACATCACCATTGCCGTGGTCGATCGCAACAAAGTTATCAGCAAAGAAGAAACATGCATCTGGAGTTGTCGACTTGTATCTGTTTGATGATGCGCCACATTCAACTTTCAGATCATACCTGTTTGATGGTAAATTAGACAAGAGGTTATAAACAAGTCACTGTCCAAAAAAATAAATGAACATGACTACTAGATGGTAACTTAAAGTAATTTCCTATCAATGATTTTCTAAAACAAGTTATGTTCAAAGCGGAAAGAAGGCATTCAGGTCATCAAAAAATATAAAAGCCAAGCTGCTCGTTATCTGCTTGAGCAAAGTGATCTTGGTCAAACAAAGTAGTCCAGTTTCTTTCTTCTCCTTATTTTCCAAGTGAGCATTTTGATAATTAAAATTGAAGAGTCAAGTGTATTGTGATTGTGGGTATGTTATGAGGGCGAGATAGACAGCTGTAATTGAGTCCAGTAAATTGATATCTGAATCAAAAATGTTTCCAACATCATATATTTCATATCCAGTTTATCTGCACGTGTCATGGATTTACAGATTTGGTTCAAAAGGATACAGAAAACGTAGTCTGATTAAGGATTTGTTCTCAATTGACCCCTACTTTTAATTATTGGAATTTTGCACATTTTCTTTCAACATATATCCGGTAAACACAACTACACAAGCATAATTCATATGGAGTATGCCAATCGATGGGTCCAAGCCTGGAAATAGTAATCCCGATCGACAGTTATAGGATCAGAAGTGCACATAGCAGTACAAGTGGAGCATCTACAATCAAATGCATAAAAAGGATATTTAGCAACATACCCAATGTAGCCTATAAATCCTCCACAGAAGTCAAAGGGCAATCCTTCATAATCTTCTTTATCATAGTGGAATGACTCAAGTTCCTGTAGCAAAATGCAACCACACAGTAAGACCAGCAGTACAAACATGCAAATTGAGGAACGAAAATAATTGACTCTAAACTACTTCTGTGACACTTATAAATATAACTTCTCGAGCTATTTCAATTGCATTGGGTACTTCATTGGAAACATCACAGGCCCTAACCTCTTCCCATGATGATGGGTTTGACTCCAGAAATAACGGATCATATTTTTTACCAGGTTGAACCAGACATCGACCCTTCATGATTTGGCACCAACTTTGCGTGCAAGATACTAAAAGAAATAGAGGGTCATGCCTCTGAACCTTGAAGATTGGTGGTGCAGTTTAAGCTCATGCAACCGACATGAACATATAAGCAAGCATAAATTTTATAGACGAGTGTCTGCAAGACAAAGTCTTTTACCTTGTTAAGGAAATCAAAGAAACCGTCAGGAAGAAATTTTGTCTTCACATAGCCATTTCCATCTTCAATTGATAAGTAGCCTCCTGCACTGGGTGTTTGCCTCCTGAAAAAATCATACACAACCCAAATATATCCTTCAAAATCAAGAATAATCTTGAGGCTTTCCGAAATTGAAGTGTGAAATCGTCCAAGATGGTATGGTTAAGACATGTAACCTCTGATCAGCAAGTCGAAATGTTAGTTGCTTCCACAAAGATCCTCCTTTACCACCCATGAATGAGAAGCGGGCTCTTCCCTGGAATATAGATGATACAGTGTAAATTGCTTGGCCATGTTTGACAAGAAAAGAGCAGCTTCAACATAATGATATGCTTGCCATGCCTTTAGATAAGAAATATAATTTTGCACAACATTTCATCCTGGTTGTTAATAAGTCACAAAAATGGTTTTAGTTAAGTAGACGGACTTATATTTAACCAGGAAGAAAACAAACGGCCAGAATTTATAACTCAATTAAAGTATACAGCAAGTATGCAACAGCTTTGAATTGCATTTCTGTAAGTTGTGATCGAACAAGGTACTCCTATATTGCTTGACCTATCATCAGGCATATAGGTTACAATTTTGGGTGTATATGCGCACATAATACACCCTGTGTTCAGAAGCATGAACTTCTATGAGGACTTTGCATCTTATCATTACCACTCGATCAATGATTATTAACATTAATTTCAAAAAGTAATTATGAAAATTACCTGATCTGTGGAAGAGCTATCCAACCAAAATGTGTTCTCAGCATTCATATCACCAAATAGGTTGCAGAAAATATTTTCTGATCCACCGACCTTACCAACTAAGCAATCAAACTTTTTCCACCGCAATCTGAGATGTTTGGCGCTCAAACTTTTTGCCGATAGTGGCAAATTCTTGCATACATGAACCATGGCTTCTTTCTTATTTGATAGCTTAAACTTGGCAAGCTCTTTAGATGATTGACATGCATTAGACACCTGCAGAACATCAGTAAACGTTCTATATCTCAAAGCATACAAGAAGAACAAGATATGCAATAATTATAATTGGTCATATTCCAACCCTTAATAGATACAAAAGTAATAGGGGTTATTAATTTTAACAGGCTAACTCAAAATAAGATGACATTATAATATACACCATATAAAATAAAAATTCCAATATATATAAATAACTGCAGTTTACCACAATCATGGACCTTTCTTTCTTGACTCAAGGATGATGTCAATCCATAGCTAACCGTCATCTTTTTAAAATTTTCGAACATTCGCCTTCCATGACGAGTAGCAATACTCTCAGGATGGAACTGCATGCCCAAGCAACAGTTAGATGACAAGAAATTAAATTCAGTTTGCCATTACAAGTTCTAGTAGAATACCTGCACACCATAGTGAGGCCTAGCACAGTGCATGACACCCATAAGAACCTTGCTTCTCGGTGAGCCATTGACATCATTTGATCCTACACCAATCTAAATTACCAGCAATGAACAACTGATTGGACTTGGTTTGTGCAATTCAGTATGTAATCGGGGTTTATATTAGATTCATGGATGTTCAGAGAAAAAAGCATACGCACAGAAGTGGTCCATGCTACAGGAATAAGTTGCTTTGGAAGTGAGTCAGCATCAATTACAAGTGAATGGTACCGAACAACCTGCTCATTGACATAGGGATGTCAATGTAACATCAAAAAGATTGAAGCTCAAGGTGAATCTAAACAGAGAGCCAACTAATTAAACTATGGAAAATTGAAATCAGAATCTAAAATCTATTAAGATTGAACTATGGCATCTAGACGCAAGTTTTATATTAAGGCTACATAAGACTATCAGTTGGTAGCCCCCTTGCAGGTAAATTGTTAAAATATAATAGGGACTATGCTATTCTCAACATTGATTCTATTTTTTTTTTGGAAGATTAACATCCAAAGGGTAATTCCATAAACTCCTAATTAATTTTATTTTTATACCAACACTATCACAAGAAGATATTCTCAAACTTGGCTATTTAAATAATCTCTTCTATATATAATATCCGAGTAAAACTATGACTAATTAAACTTCCTTTCCCACAAACATATTCCAATAGCCATCTCTATCAAATTATGTACAAAAAATGTAGCTTTCTTGAGTGATGCTATCATAATAGTTCTTGCATGAAATATCATAATATAGACAGGACTAATTACTTTGATCTTCCCTACCAATCACAGACCGGGGGGGGGGGGGGGGGGGGGATTTAATAATTCTTCATCTATCTATAAATGCATTCCAATACAACTTTTCACGGGGGATTTAGTAAAGTCCCCCAGTACGATCAATTTCAGAGGTTTATAGCTTTGGCAAGTACTACCTGAACATGTAACAGTTTATCATTTTAGTTTAATCAAAACATTCCCTTGCAACAAAAAAAAAATGTACACGATTTTTCAATATTGAAGTTAAAGCAGAATCTTTACTTGGAACAAACTTAAGACAGGTGCCATATATTTTTAAAAATAAATAACCGGACATACTTTAAGAAAAAAAAAATCTTATGTAACAAATGTATAAACCAATACAATAACACAAAAGTTGAAATATTAGTTAATTAAATCAAGAGGAGGTAGCATCAAAAAATCCGAAAAGAGAAAAAGGATTCATGTTATTGCAGCTGTAGGATACGAAATAGCGACTTAAAGAGCTGGGAAATAAGTAGTTGCTTTGAAGTAAATTTACGCGCGCGCAAGAGAGAGAGAGAGAGAGAGAGAGTCACCTTAAATCCAGAATTTCTTCCAGATGGAATACCACAAAAAATGTCGCATCCATTGTGCTCAATTTCACTAGAAAACAAAATATAGTTAATAATCATCATCTCAAACCATCCCCAACTGACTTGCAAGTGGATCAATATTTGATAGAAAAGTAAATTTTTTTGGACAGATACATATGTTTGACTTGTCCTGTCTAAGAACCAAACAATATTTCCTATAAAATGGAAATATATTTGAAATGCCTAAAGATATACCTTAAACGTCCATGAACTGGTTCAGGAGCATGGATAATTTGGGCACCATGAACAAATCCCAAAGCCTGTATGAATTTAAAATTAAAGGAATTAGATACCGACAACCCATAGATCGCCCAACACAAAATAGCAACATCAATCACAATAAAAAAACAAATTTAAAACTTAAAAACCATTTGAACATTCTTCTTCACGGTTCAAGTTATAATATTAATCGATAAGGCAACTTCTTCGAAGTTCATTGCTATTAAGGGATTCATTTTCCAGATGAAGAAAGTAAACTCAATGTTACCCGAAACGTGGAACGTTCCGGTACGCGGAACGAAAACGGGAACGTGGAACACCACTTGTTGTGAAACCTGGGATGATAAGGGTAATCTTCTTCCATATGCTGATATAAGACGGAAAACATACCTCTAGAAAGTGAAGTTTTTGTGAATCGTTTGTGTGTTTGTGTGTGTATTGATCTATAATATACATATATATAATTCAATTTCTATCGCTAAAAATACATATTTTTTATTATAATCTAACACAACCCCAATTAAATGTCTCATTTAATATAAGTTTTTAATGGGTTAGATCGGAACGGCGATTCTTCTGATCCGGAGCGCTGGTATTCCCGAATTGGGAATGAAAGTTCCAATTCACAATTCACTAGTGGTATATCGCTTTATGGTAATAGAGTAAACTAAATTATTATCAATAAATATGCTAGCAAGCATTACTTAAATATAGAGAGAGATTTATAAATGTAAATATAGCAGGCACCTGGTGACCAAGACAAACCCCCAATATAGGAATGTCCTCACATTCAAGAAGTATTTCCAAGCATATCCCTGCGAAATCAAAAGGATAGGTTTATATGTCAATAAATCTACCTCCCAATTCATATAAAAACACAAAACAAGCTATACCAACCTATATCTCTTGGACATGCTGGAGAACCAGGCCCAGGCGATATGACAATATTATCAAAAGCTCTCTCTTCATATAGTAAATAGCGTATCTCTTCCATCGTCCACTCATCATTGCGAATAACAACAGGAGGCACTGAAGAATAAACGTGAACACATTATAAGATGCCATGAAAATCTATTAGTTCAAGACTATATATATATATATATATATATATATATATATTGCATAACAATGCACATCGATCAAAATTAATCCTTAAAACTTTGGAATATGTGAATTTATGGAAAAACCTATAGCATAAACATGACTTGCTCGGAAAAAGCAGAACAAATTTAGGGAAATAAACAAAATATAGAATTAATGGGGTTGGAATCAAAACTAAAATTTCGAGCTTATGTATAGTTGGCCAACAATGTATATGAATAGTAACCTTAGTACCTTGCCACTTAACATAAAGGTCACAACAAGCAATAGAAATGGTAATAAAAAATTGTACTCAAAATGAAATCTTTAAGCGTATTACTTTAACCAGTTGCATACTTGCATGTACCAATTAACAGAATCAGTAAACATTAATAAAAACCAAAACTTTTTTTAATGCAGCCGCAGGTCTCCTTATTCACATCAAACCAATACAAAACCACTAGCTACAAACTCCATCATTACAAAATCACTAATTACAAAATCACTAGCTACAAAATCAATCATTACAATACGATAGCAAGAAGTAACCTCCATAGCTCTCAAAGTTTTTTTTCCCCCGAAAAATGCAACTACGAACTGAAATAGCAACCACATCAAGCGATATAGAGATCTAACCTCCATTGACAACAGACAATTCTTGGTAGATATTGTAGGTGTAGCTATCGTAGTTGTCGATCAGCAGCGTCCTCACCATCTTTTCCCGCCCAAATCGCTCCTTTTCTTCCCTCGCCTCCCCCGCCTCCCCTGACCGTCCTACGTGGCACCGGAGCTTCGAGATCGGCGGCCGAGATCCAGAGGAGGCTGCATCGAGATTCGGGATGCGGAGCGCGAATCTCAAGGCAGGTGACGTCAGCGGCGAGGGGTGCGGCGCCTCTCTTGTGCGGCGCAGCGGAGGCAACGGTGGTGACCTAATCCCGAGATTCGCCGCCATCGCTCTCACTCTCTCTCTCTTCCTCTCTACCTCTCTCTCTCTTCGAGTTTTGAGGAGGAGAAAGAGCCGTGGTGGCTCCTTATTCTTTGAGCAAGGGGGTAACGTGCGCCTGCGGAGTTGGTGGATGCTAACGTGCGCCTGTGAAAGTAGAGAAGGGGCCCAAAGGGAGATCTCACTTCCTACAAAAGGGGCGGCGGCGGTCGCCGGTCATCGTTGGGTTGTTAAGATTTGTCTTTTAGCCTTTTTCTTCTTTTTCTTTTTCAAAATGAAGAAATTTAAATTAAATAGTTAGGAACTTGTAAGTTCCGGCAAAATCCATATATGTATTATTTGATAATAAATATCATTTCCTTTCCTAACTCTAACTCTGTATATATTTTTTTAAATCTAAATATATACATTAATTAGCTAGTATCCTTGTGGTTGAGACATTATAGTGTTGTTCTGGACGTCATAGAATCGATATTTGGTTATTTCATATGGTAAAATATACCAAATGATATAACTATAAATAGTCATAATAAATTTTATATAATAATGATATCTCACATCAATAAAATATTTAAAAAATCATATATTTTTAACTTTATAAATATTTAATATATTATTAGGCATGCATATTCTGTTTGGTTTTGATATCACAACAAAACAATTACGATTTAGATTTTTATTGTTATTATTTTTAGTAAGATATAAACCTATTAAGATATATTCTTCCTCATTTCAATTTATACTATGTTTTTTTTAGAGAGAAATAGAAACCCTAGCCGTTGCCTCTCCCTTCCTCCTTTCCATTCCATCTTTTTTTCCTTATCAACCAACAGAGGCTAAAGCTCTGCTCCCACTTATAGGATATAGTGCTCCCAAGACAATTATTTCCTTATCAACCAACGGAGGCTAAAGCTCTGCTCCTACTTGTAGGATATAGTGCTCTCAAGACAATTATGGTAATTAAGGGATGACCTATGCAAATAGAACAGTCTTGCTCGAGATGATAGTATGCGATCTGGTTTGTTTTTATCATTATATGTATGCTTTTTATTATATGTCACTAATATATAATGATAAAGCTCATAGGATTCTTACTTGACTACCAGTATTGTGATGGCGAGCATATAAGTGGGAGTTGGATAGTTAATAAATACATCCTTAAATGTTCATAGTCGTGTGAGTATCAAGATTAGGCATCGATATTCCAGAATAGACTAGTGTATACGTTTCTAGACCCCGACGAGAAGCGTGTTAGATATCTATGCCCTAGAGGCCATTATTGTATATTATAGTATATGCTTGGACATATATATGTATATGACAGTTTTTCTTGATATGATAGTATGCTATCTGGTTTGTTTTTATCTTAATATGTGTATTTTTTTTAGTTAGCTATTTTATTGATACATGTTGATAAAGCCCATATGATCTTTGCTTGAGTACCAGGACTATGATCATACTAGCGGGGCCTGGGCAGTCCACAAGCACATCCTTAAATGTTCCTAGTTGAGAGGATATCGAGACATGTCATCGATATTCCGGAGTAGACTAGTGTATATGTTGTTGGGTTACCTACAGCGGCAGCAAAGTTTCGGGAGGCATCATCCATGCCAAGTTAAAATTTTTGCCATTTTAGATAACCCTAACCCTAGATATTTAACTAGAGAATTAAACCAAACTAGCATGTTAACACCTTAACATCTAAGAGTTAGGGATTACAACCTTTGTAGTCCGTTCCTTCGCTTCATAAGCTCCGAGTTGAGGTCCCTTCGCTGCGATCATCAAGTACCCGGACTCTAGAGAGGCTCCATGAGGTGAATGGGACATCTTTGCTTGAATACTTCACTAATCCAAGATGATCTACCTTGAGAAATCACAAACCCAAGCTTACACTTCACTAATGAAGTATTAGTGAAGTAAACACCATAATCTAAGTGGCTAGAATAGATGAGGATGATGAAGTAGAAATTTTGCTCTATTTTGTTTTCTATTTCTCACAAACAATCATCACAAACTAAAAAGCAAGAAAGCTTTTGGAGTGAGGAAGAAGAAGATGAAGTTGTGATGAATGAAGTATTGTTGAGCTTAGAATTGCAACCTAGGGTTAAATATGTGTCATGGCTAACTCATGTAGAGAATAAACCATAAGTTAGGGTTAAAGTTAGGTTAACAAATATCAAGGATAAAACAAAGAGAGTGAACTTTATCAAAGGATCATGAAGCTTCCTCAAAGCTCATCCAAAACATAATCCATCCAAAAAGAATTAACCAAAAAGAAAATGTTAACCCAAGTTTAAACCCTAGCATGGTTTTAACCCTAGTTGCATTTATAACCCTAACATGTTACATTATTATATATCGCATATACAATATTTTGTAACAAAAGAAAATAATACAATTAACATATATCACATATATATCAATGTATCATCAAGTGAGAAAAAGAATCTTTAAGTGAGCTTATATTAGTTAATGTAATGTAATATATCAAATATATAATTATACATTAAATTATCGAATCGACACTTGATCTGATAATCCGGCTATTTTGCAAATAACCGACTAATATAATCTGTATCAGTTCATCGAATCAACACTTGATCTGATGACCCGGGTATATCATATATACCCGGCCGATATCACATATCGCGAGAATCGAATACGGTATCTCATATCGTATTATTCTCGGTCCCGCACATATCACATATGTGCTCCTACTCCGTTTTGCCTGAGCCAGGAAATCTCTGTGTAGGACTCTAAAGAATCGTCAATACGCCGGCAGTAGGTGATGATCATATCAAACACCCACAAGCTGCAAGTGGTCAGCTAAACGTAACAGCCACCTGGGTATTGAGCGATCAGAAGATCAACAAGTAAGCCTGTATATTCTCCTGTGAATCCAATCAGTAACACTACCGTACAGTCCGGTCTTTTCGTCTGATATGTCGCATATCTAGTCTGGGAGTGGTAAACGTCAGACCCCCAGTAACCGATAATTCGTGTCAATGTGAGGCTCATAACGGGTCGAGAAACTACTGATAACACTTACCAGTAGGTCTCCATATCATCCATGGCCAGGGACTTCCAGTTATAGCCAATCGAACACAGCGCAACATCAACTCCCAATATCGGGAGAGACGAAACCCCTCCTATTGCTCATTGCCTCCATGTGATTCGGGACTGTACCCAAAAGCCACCGTTTTGCACGTTCTCGTGAACGTGGTAAGGTGGAAATCAAAGCATAGTGGGAATCGCACAAGACTCTATGACGATCTCGGGTCTATAGACTAACCTGTACCAGTATCACCAGAGAACTGTTATCTGACGATATGTATAATACTATCTAGGAGTTCTCGGCGAGTCCGTTCAGTATACCCAGTCTTCACTGAGCACCCGTACACCATCTTTGATGTCAAACACCGATGGATATGGGATCGTCCATCGTCCATCATATGGGTCAAGATGCGTATACACTAGTCTACTCTGGAGTATCGATGCCTTGTCTCGATACTCCATCGACTAGGAACAGTTATAAGATGTACTCTTGGACTACCCTGGCCCCACTAGTATGATCTGCATCATAGTCCTAGTAATCGAGTACATATCCTAAGGGCTTTATCAACATGTGAGAGTAAGACAGTAAACCAATACAAATCAACATGTTAAGACAAAGTGAAACCAGATAGCATACTATCATGTCGAGCAAGAAAGTCATCTCTATATATATCCAATCATGCACTATAATATACATCATATGTACAACAATGGCCTCTAGGGCATATACATAACTAACATATATTTCTTAACCCTGTATGAGCTAATGGTTGATCCCACAACATTAGTGTTTGACACCAAATATTGTATACATGTGCTCATTAGAGACCGAGTACACTGAGTGGACTCACCGGGAACTCCTAGATGATACTATACCTATCGTTAGATAGCATTTCTCTGATGACACTGGTACATGTTAGTCTGTAGACCTGAGATCGTCATAGTGTTTTGTGTGGTTCCCATTGTACTTAGATCACTACCCTACTACAGTTTTAAAAAGATGTGCAAACAGGTAGTAGTTGGGTATAGTCCCGAATCACATGGAGACTGTGAGCGATCGGAGGGGTTTCGTCTCTCCCGGTATTGGGAGTTGATGTTGTGTTATGCGTGATTGAATATAACCGCATGTCTTTGGCCAGGGCTAATGAGGTTTACTGATAAGAGCTATCGGTAGTTTCTTGATTGGTTAGAAACCACATATCGGCATGACTTATCGAGTTATTTGGGTCTGACGATACCACCCTCGGACCCGATATGCAACATATCAGACGAAGAGACCAGACTGTTCGGCAACTGTCGCTTATAGGCTTTACAGGGAGTCTGGATAAGTTTACTTGTTGATCTTCTATTTCGTGCAATGTCTAGATAGCCGTTACGTACAGCTAGTGCCACTGACATACTTGTGAGTGCTGGATGTGATCCTATGATTCACTGCCAGCGTATTGTCAAGTTTTTAGAGTCCTACACAGGGGGTATCTTTGCTTGGGCAAATAGATTGTAGTGGTGGTATGTAGATACTCGCGGGAGTTCGATTAAAATAGCATATTCGATATACTAATTTTTAATCGGGCGTTTATTAATACCAGCCGACTTTATGAAAGCCGGCATATTAAATCAAGTGTTGATTATATATATATATATATATATATATATATATATATATATATATATATATATGAGATTAATGGAGGAAAGAGGCCATAGGAGGGGATTTCCTCCTTTGGCGTGGAAAAAATACAACCTTCACCATTTTTTCCGACGATCGGCATCCATCATCATCATCGTTATCATCTAAGATGTGCGTACACCAAATTTCATGTGATTCCATAACTTTTTCACCGTTGATTTAGTGGGTTCAAAATTAACGGTTTACCGACAATAGAACTTTTTACATTGCTAAATCAACGGTGAAAAAGTTGTAGAATCACATGAAATTTGGTGTACCCACATCTTAGATGATAATGATGAAGATGATGGGGGCCGATCGTCGAAAAAAATGGTGGAGGTTGTATTTTTTCCACGCCATAGGAGGAAATCCCTTCCTATGGCCTCTTTTCTCCATTATTCTCTCTCTCTCTCTCTCTCTATATATATATATATAGTATTATCTTATTCTATTTTATTCTCTTTAAAGTTTGCATTTTATTTTAAATGCAAATGTTTAACTATGTTTACATAATTAATTGTGGTTCTCTTTAAGCTTATGTTGTGCCATGTGATGGGCACAACATAAGCCCACTCTCAAAATATTTATTTTAAAGGCAAATATTTAATCATGTTTACATAATTAATTGTGGTTCTCTTTAAGCTTATGTTGTGCCTTGGGATGAGCATTTTGGATGGTTAAGATTAATTCTGGTTATGATACAGAGAGTAGCCATTCTCTTTTTCTTATCATAATTTTATTAATCTTCTCTCTTTCATCTCTCTAGCTCTCTGCTCTTTCATAAAAGAGAACAATAAAAAGAGAGAGAATTAGAATTAAATCACTATAATTCTCCATTGAAGATCCTAGCAAGGTTTGAGGAGTTTGCTTCAATGATTGGAGCAAGCAGCTCAAGTGGAGATAGCCTCAAGTGGATCCATTTTTGACTTGGAGATCTGCAACAAACTTGTTCTGTATAACACCTGGAGCTTAAGAAGAGTTCAATAGGAGGCTACTACGAGGATTCATCTACACTTGGAGCTTTGAAGTAAAGGGCTTGGCTTCAAAGGTTGTAATCCCTTATCATAGTAGTGTAGAAACTTATTTTTATATTGCAAGTTTAAAGTTTTAACATTGATTCCATGGTTTGTGTGGCTTTTAGCTCTCTAGGTTTTTGGAAAACCATTCTGGTAAGATTCTAAATTCACATTAGAGTGCTAAAAGTCCATCAGGATGGTGACCTGTCTCACAAGCCATTGGTGTTTTGACACCAAAGATTGTTTACACATGCTCACTGGAGGTGAGTACACCGGACAGACTCTGTAACGACCGCAAAATCCATATATTCTTTTCTACGGGACCTTTTGCTAAGCGTTGTTCCCTCATGGGAATTAAATAAAATACAGATAAACCAGCAAGGAAATACACAAGAGGAGTATCACGTGTCCACACGTGATAGGGCATCACGTGGGGACACATGACCTTTTATGAGCAAAGTTATAGGCGCTGAGATACACAATTTGAGATGGGGTCGCGTGCTAGCACATGATAGATACCTGAACCCTTTGAACTAATAGAATTGAATTTTGATCAAAAAGGGTCACGTGCATGTTTCCCCCAATCAGAGCAAAGCTCTGTTTGAAATTCGAATTTCAAAAATTGAAACAACGCTTCAGATCCAGTGCTAGGCGTGCTGCGCGCCACGTGTCAAACACGGATGCGCTAGCGTCAGGTGCGCTGCGCTCTAGGCAGTGCACCATGTGTACGCTAGCATTAGGCGCGCTGCGCGCCACGTGTCAAACACAAGTACGCTAGCGCAAGGTGCGCTGCGCTCTGAGCAGCGCACCACGAGCAAAGCATGGGTGCGCTAGCGCTGGAATTAAAAATTCCCCACCCTTAGATCAAAAGATCTAATAATAATGATAAATCATTAATTAATCAGAATTAAAATTCTGTTATGGAAAGATTTCTCAATCTTGTTAAAAAACAAGAAGATTGCCTTATGTAAAACAGAAGCCCTAGGATCAAAGATCCAATGGTGGAGAAACATCCCCAAATCAATCAGAGAAAGATCTCTTTAACTGATTTAACAAATCAACTTGCCCTATATAAAGGCCCCAAGACTTCAAGTCTGAGAGAGAGAACCCCCTCCCCCCCATAAACTTTGAAAAATTCAAAGAAAGAGAGCAAGCTCTTGAAAGAAGATTATTTCTTCAAGGTAAAGATGATGAATGATGAACACAGAGATCAAATCATCTCATAAAAAGAAGAATTATCTTCTTAAAAGATCATAGATCTACAAAGACCAAAGTCTTTTATAAAAAAGATCAAAAAGATCTCATCACATAATAAAAGAAGAACATATTCTTCACACAGATTATTGATCTATAAAGGCAAAGCTCTTTTAAAAATAAGAACTATTGTTCTTGAATCTTGAGACAAAGTCTCTTTTAAAAGAACATAAATTTGTTCCCAGATCATAAAATTGATCAAATGCGCTTTGCGCTCATGAAATGCGCCTTGCGCTCTTGAACAACGCTTCTTCGCTTTCTGGACCGGCGCTCAGCGCCGAAATGCGCCACGTGTCAACCACGTATGCGCCAATTAAACAGCATGCGCCTTGCGCTCTTGAACTGCGCTTCTGCGCTCTCTGGACCGGCGCTCGGCGCCAAATACGCCACGTGTGCGCCAATTAAACAACTTGCGCTTTGCGCTTCTGAACTAGCGCTCTGCGCTCATCATCTGGCGCAAAGCGCCAAACGCGACACGTGTCAACCGTGTGTATGCTATTCGGCAGAAGCGCACTGCGCTCTTTAACTGGCGCAAAGCGCCTGACGCGCCACGTGTCGCGCTGTCAGAACATAAATTGTTCTTTAGTAAAGCCCAGAGCTCTGATGAATGCTCAACATTCAATACAAGACAAAAATATTGTCAGAAGAGCCAAGCCCAAATAAATGCTCAATAGCCAGAATAAAAATGTTAAACATTTATTGGACTTAGCCCAATATTGGTCATAAGTCCTCAACTTATGTTAACCAAACCCACCTGCTCATGCATATTTAACAGATCTTAGTCCTAAATTGGACTACAGATCTTTCAACCAACTCACACCGGTTCGAGGGTACATCTCTTTACTCCTCTGATATTTGTCGTTGTAATCCTTCAACGTCTTCAGAGAGGTGACGGGTCCCGACAACCATATATTTCATAGACTATTGACGTCTTTAAACCGGACTGTAGGGTCATTAAACTTACGGACTACGATGTCCTTAATCTGAACTGTGGGGTCCTTAAGCCCATGGACTATGATGTCCTTAACCTTGGACTGTGGGTTCCTTAAACTCATGGATTATGATGTCCTTAACCTTGGACCACCATGTCTTTAAACTGGTAATCGACCGCAATGTCCCTAAACTAAACAATAGAGTTCAAATGCTGTTTTGTTGGATCTAAATGATCCTGTTAAGTTGATCTTAGTCTAAAATTAGACTAACGTGTTCTTAACAAACGTTGAGTCGATATTAGTCTAAAATTAGACTAATGTATCCTTAACAAATGTTTAAGTTGATCTTAGTCTCAAATGAGACTAATGTATCCTTAAACCCAAACTAAAACCCAAATCTAAGAAAATACGGATTTGGACTAATCCACGCCCTACGGGCGACAACATAAATTAGTCTCCGTATATAATCCACGGGCAACCAAAAACAAAACAAACACCCACGACACGAAGTGATCATCTGGAGAAGGAGAAAGTGGTTACCGCGATTAACTACAGGGGCTTGCGCCTGCAGGGAAGAGCGTCCCCACAATAAAAAACCCCTCAAACGAGGGGGAATCTGACGAAGTCTGCTACATCGGCCGCATCCGTTTAAACCTTCGATACATGGTGCCATAAATCAACTTGGCATCTTCGGAGAGGTGGACGGATAGCACCAATTAGCGTCTTCCCCAAAATTCAGGCGAGACGTCCGCCACGTCTTACCATGTTTTCGGCGGGGAACAGATTCTGGAACGCCCGGTGGGACCTTTTCCTCTTTCCACTCCACATTTCGTGTGTCGTGTTCGCGAACAAATCGCGGTTTGCTAATGGTTGCCCTTGGATTCGAGGTACTAAGATTTGGTGTCTTGCTTGGTGCAGAAAACGAAAGATTAATGGCGTCTACTTGCACGAAGTGTTCCAACTGCAACCGCAACTCACGTTCCGCCTCATCTGGAGGTATAGTTTACGGGCCCCAGACGGCCTCCCTGTTCACAATGCCGATAGAGCAGGTGACGCAGGCTACCACCGGTTTGTTCTTCGGGACCATGCACCCACCAGTGAGCATTAACATCCCTCTGCCGCAAGAAGCGCAAAAGAAGTCGGTCTTTGATCGGCTCACTACTACCATGACTTCTCTCAACGGGTCGTCCGATGTTAAGCCAACAGCATCAGTCTTCAACAGGCTGATCCTGAACTCCAACGGGCCTCTAAAGAAGCCCATGATACCTGAAGCGGCCATCCTGAAACGAATAGACGTTCCTGCTCAGAGGTCTGTCTTTGACAGATTGGATACTGCTGCTTGACGGATGTCGGTCTTCAAGAGGCTGGTACCAGCAGCGCCTTACCGGAACAGGGGGTATGACGAAGTCACCCCTAAAGCTGAAACAATCCCAACGGCTCGACACGCTCGACGTCGCCACTGGCGCCGAATAAGGAAGGCTGGAGGTAACTCCCCCTCCGGGCTAACTCCACCAGCCCCAACGATGGAAGTCAATGCTGCTGTTCCAATTGGGAACAGCTTCGATCTGCTTAACAGGGTGCGCAGGAATTCACCCACCGCCGTACTGAAAAGATCTCCTCCACCCGTGAAGAATGTTACAGAAATGAACCCGGAGCAGTCCCCTCAGCGGCTGTCCTCCAAAATTTACAAAGTCTGGCGACAGGTTCAGGACTCAGTAATTGATCAAGATTACTCTCACTGACAGAAAAAGGCGAAGGTTCAGCAGGAAGAGAACCGTCCTGTCAAGCCATAAAAGACGACAGCTACCTGGGTGCCCGCTGCAACGGCCCCCTCGACTTCAACTGCTCAAAAGAGAAGGAGGCCGGAGAAAGCCCCTTTGACTACGGCAGACTGCAAAGACGCTGAGCCCAAACGCCCCAAGTCTGGGGGCATAATGGTGCATACCGTTTATATGGCTTCCGGAAAAGAGGAAAGCCGTGCTTCCACGGGTCACCGACTGCTCACCCGATCAATAACAAGGGCTCAGGAACAACAACAGCAGAAGCTTCAGGAGATGCTGACTGCAATGGCCGCACTCACTGGGCCGAAAGAAAATCCAGAGACCTTGGAGCAGCGCCGGGAGCAAGAAACTGACACCGAGTTCCTCCGAAGAATGATCGAGAGGAAATAAAAAGAGGCTGCGGAACAGGCAGCCAATATAAAACGAATGGCTCTTTTGTTCCAAGACATGGCTGGGATGATGTTACAACCGGAACCTCCAGCTGAAAACCCTCCGATCGTCATTGAAGACGACAGAGGGGAGACATCGAACCCTCCTCCGGCTCTTTCAGCAGCCAAAGAGAAAACCATTTCTAAGGCCGCTCTGGATGACTACATTGCTCAGCAAATACGAGCTCACCAGGCGAATGAAGCGGCCGACCAAGTTATTAAAACTGGGCGACCATATCCAGGTTGGTACGATCAGATAGAGTACCCACCGGGATACACGATCCCAAAATTCCATGTATATAAGGGGACGGGGAATCCACACCAGCATGTTGCTCAATTCAGGGCTCTTTGCGGCAATACTGGAGGTAATGACAAGTTGTTACTTCGTCAGTTCATCGGCAGCTTGGCGGAAACGGCCTTCAAATGGTATTCAGAGCTTCCCAACGATTCCGTCAAAACTTTTGCAGAGATGGAGCTACTATTCACCCAGCGTTTCGCGAGTGCTAGTGAACGCACCCCAATAACGGTATTGATCAATGGCAGGGTGAAGCCTGGAGAAACATGGGTCCAATATGCAATACGATGGCGAAATTTGTGGTTGAAATGCGAGCAGCGCATCGAAGAAGCGCCTGTGGTAGGCATGTTCGTGGGTACTCTTGACCCTCAAGCAACTATTTCCTAATTCATGATGTTCTTCAAGCCGACCACGTTCCAGGCCTTGATTGACAAGTTGGCCCAAATGGACCAGATGGGTCATAGACCATCTCCTTCAAAGACGGATCCTTGGAATGAAAAGGGGAAAGGAAAAGCAAGTTTCGTTGCCACTACTCAACAACAGCCGAGCAACTTAAAGCCAGTTGTTCGACAAAACAACGTGCGTCTACGCCCATCCCTCGAGGAAAGACTGGGACGTCCTTACTCGTTTCCCCAAGATAAAACGAGGAGACTGTTCGAGCTGGCAGTGCGCAACAGACTCATCAATCTGCCAGATCCAAAACGTCCGTTGCAGCCAGGTAATGTCAACAATCCTAATTACTGCCCTTACCACCAAGCAGTAAGCCATCCAATCGAAGATTGCTTCGTCTTCAAAGGCTGGATTGAAGACCAATACCAACAAGGCAAGTTCGCATTATCCGAAAACTGGAAGGTGAACCCGCCAAAACCTCACGCCCCTAAAAAAGTGGACATGCGAGGGCATCGTGCTCATTCATAAGGGAAGCCCCGTAGGAAGTTGTTCTTTCGGCAAAAATGAAAAGAATGCTAAAGGATCTCCAAAAGTGCCCGGCAATTAGGTGGAAAAATCCACTGGAACCCGAGATCGTCGAGGGAATGCTGAAACCGCGCCCAACTACAAAAATTGGTGGTGATAGTCAAAGCGCTTGCACCCAGTCGTCAATGTCTTCGAAGAAAAAGAAGAAGACCCAAAAGCCCATGAAGCTTGATAACAAGCGCACAGACCTGCAAAAACAGACTGATGCTCTGGAAGAATATAATCAGAAGGTGCGGACCCCGGTCACATTCCAAGAATTTCTCAACAATATCCTTGAGAACGGAGATAACGACAGGGATGACTCGTCAAAAGAATCTGAGGACTATGTGGCAAGTTGCCATATGATCTCTCATTCGGCATTAACTAATGAAGAAACGCACTTGGCGATAGAAGACAGCATAAAAGAGCTGGGGGCAGGATCGAAGCCAAAACCCTTGGAACTGTCTGACGAGATGATCGACTTGCAACTGAACGAAGCCCGTCAGAAAAGTAAAGCCAATCGAGAGCGCGAACTGGCTATATTCGAAAAAGCCAAACGCCGACGACTGGAGGAAAAGGTCGAGACACCCCAACTGGAGCAAAGCATCCCTATCTCCAACAAAAGCAAGTTTAAAGTAAGGAAACGATTCACTAGGGCCCTGCCAATAGGAATGAAGTTGCCCTCTTTCAAAGGAAATTCCCTTGGCAATATACGTCTTAATGAAGCGGACCTACATCCTAACTTCTGCCTATACCATCAGAGGATTGCACACCCTACCGAAGAGTGCATAGCCTTTAAAAACTGGTGACAGGGATATGTTGCCCATCGACGACACGTTCAACGAGTGAAGCGCAAGGCTCGTCGGAAACAGAAAAGCACGACGGATGAGCGCGAAAGAGCTGCTAGCAACTGTCACATAGCCGACACCAAGGGATCGCAAGTTGTCACCTTTGGAAGTGACTCTGACGAAGAAATCGCCCTCAGCCATCTCTTCAAGGAATCCACCTCCGACACAAAACATGCGAAGATTTGCGGCAAAATCTAGCTGCGTAATCGTACGTTGACTGAAACGTCGATAAACTACTACCAACCCGCGGCATCCTCAGGCTGACGTGGTAAAAAAAAAGAAGAAAAAACGGTATGTCCATAAGCAAAATGGGCACGGATGAAAACTCGAAAGGGCTCCGTGAGTAAAAACAGCAGGACTACCGGCGAGTTTTGTGAAAACCCGAAAGGGCGCAATCTCGTTAAAAGACACTTGCAAGGTCCTCTCGACCTTGTGAGGAGAAACCAACTGCGTGAGATCCTTACGACTCACAAGGGAGCAACACACTTAGGGATCCCCATGATTCCTAGGGAGAAATTACACTTGCGAGATCCTCACGACTCGTAAGGAGAACCCTTTTATGAGACCCTCACGGCTCATAAGATTCAAAAGTCTTAAGCTATATGGATCTGAACTTGTTCTTAAACAGCCACCACAACCTCCAACACTGCCCTACAAGCGGCTCAACGCTGACCCATGTATACAATCCACGGGCGCGAATAAACATTTCCCTAAAAAATTCCCATCCATGACTAGAGATATGTCTACACGGTGAACAACCCTTGTAAGTCCTCTCGACTTATAAGGAGAAAGCACTTTTGTAAGATCCTTACGACTTTTAAGAGACCACACACTTAGGAATTCTCACGATCCCTAAGGAGAAAACACACCTACGAGATCCTCACGACTCATAGGGACAAATACCTTTGTGAGACCCTTACGGCTCATGAAGTTAAAAGTCTTAGTCGACAGGATCCTAACCCTGTTCGCTAAGCCACCTTTGTTCGACATCGATAGAGGCAAATGATGATTCGCTCCTGGGAATATCCCAGTTGTAGCGGTGCTGATGCCGAAATCAGTGTCTAATTACAAGCTTGCAGCAAAGAAGCTAGCGAGCCACACATGCATATGAAATAGTCGAAATGATGGAGCAACTTGCAACAAAATCAGCAAGTAAAAATATATGCATGCAAAATAGCCGAAATGATTGGGCAACTTGCAATAAAAAGCAGCGAGTAAAAATAAAATAAATAGCCGAAATGATTGGGCACCGCGAAAAATAGCCGAAATAATTGGGCAATCGCGACCTTCGCGATATAAAAAGATGAAATGATGGAGCATCGCGGAAAGAAATAAAAAAATGAAAAAAGTGAAACTTTTTGCCTTACAAGTGAGATAACATCGATCCTTGTGTACAATCCAAGGGCACAAACAAAGAGGGAACCATACCTTCCCCCCCAGGCTCTATAAAAAAGAAAGCCAAGTCTCGATGGCCACATCTACAGCCTGGAGACCCATAACATCCTTCCTTCGCAGTCCAGCAGGATGCAGATGCAACGTCAACGAAAGACCACACGGTCGAAACAAAGCGGAGTGATGGCAAAATCCCAGCTCTACCTTAGCATTCGTCTCGTTACACCAGACACAATGCCAATGACATCGTTCCTTCGCAGTCTAGCAGGATGCAGATGCAACGTCAACGAAAGACCTCACGGTCGAAACAAAGCGGAGTGAAGGAAAAATCCCAGCTCTACTTTAGCATTCGTCTCGTTACACCGGACGCAATGCCAACGACATCGTTCCTTCACAGTCCAGCGCGGAGTGGTCACCACCTCGATGTTCGTCTCAATACAGCAGACGAGATGTCACTACAACATCCTTCCTCCAACAGGATCCGGACACGTTAAAACAAACTAAGCGATGGCCAAATTCCTAACTTCAGGGTCTTGACGGCAACTCATATAAAACCCGAAAGACTACCGGAGATCATCCCACACCAGTAAGGAGTGATCACCACCATGACATTCATCTCGATACAGCAGATGCAATGACAGCAAATGAAGCAAAGGCGACATTCCTAGCTTGTCTTGACGGTAACTCATATAAAACCTGAAAGACTACCGGAGATCATCCCACACCAGCACGGAGTGGTCACCATCTTGACGTTCCTCTCGATACAGCAGACGAGATGTCACTACAGCGTCCTTCCTCCAACAGGATTAGGACACGCCAAAGCAAATGAAGCGAAGGCCAAATTCCTAGCTTCAGGATCTTAACGGTAACTCATATAAAACCTGAAAGACTACCGAAGATCGTCCCGCATGGAGTGGTCACCATCTCGACGTTCTCTCGATACAGCAGACGAGATGTCACCACAGCATTCTTCCTCCAGCAGGATTCAAATGCGACAATCAAACAACGGAGCCCTGGCAAAATCCCTAGTTCCAAACCTCGACGGTTCACCAACAACCTAGAGACAACCGCGACATTCGTTTCGATACAGCAGACGCAATGCCAGCAAACGAAGCGAAGGCCAAATTCCTAGCTTCAGGATCTTGACGGCAACTCATATAAAACCTGAAAGACCATCGGAGATCATCCCACCACAGCACGGAGTGGTTATGACTCATCGGAGCTCTCCAAAATGAGCCTAACCTCAAGTAAAAAGCGGCATGGCGAAATTCCTAACGCTTGCTCTTCCGACGGTCAAACTGCCTAGGAGGATTACTTGAAGACGTCTTGTCCAGCCTCCGAAGGGATCAGAGGCACGACATGTCGCAAGGCTATTCGAGCAGCAAGATTGCCTATTGAGGAATACATCAGCCAACGCGACGGTACGACGGACAAAACCTTAGTACCACAGACCCTAACGGACCTCTGTCGTAAAGAGCAGAGGTTAATTGTGACGTTAGGATATTCTCGCGAGAACTGCTCGATTCGTCTCGACTCATGAGGAAATTAGTGTCTTTGCGAGAACTTCTCGATTCGTCTCGACTCGTAGGGAAAAGCCTTAGGCAATGGGGATAAGAACCGGTTTCCTATGCACTGGGGCCCTGCAAGTCGGTCCAAAATGGACTCTTGCATACTATTCATGGGCCACACTCTCCAAAGTCGAATCTCGACAAGGAGGGAAACAACCGCTTACGGGTTCTCTCGACTTGTATGAGGGAAAATTCTCTTGTGAGATCCTTACGAATCTCAAGAGAAAACGCGCTTAGGAATCCTCACGATTCCTAAGAAGAAAATACACCTACGGGATCCTCTCGACTCGTAGGGAGAAAAAGTCTTCATGAGACCTTCACGGCTCATGAAGTTGAAAAGTCTTAGGTAGCAGATCTGAACCTGCTTCCTAAGCCATCACTACCTCTTGGAGAGTTCAAGATGAAATGTTCTTTATTATCTACAGGCCACACTTGCCAGAGTAATATACCAACAACACAACAAAGAGAAGAAAACGACAGTGGGAGATAAGAAAAATGTGTCTTTATTCATGAGCTCAATTGAATACAAGATACATCGTATAAAAGAATAAAAAATGGATACATGTTATTCAACGATTACAAGTGTTTAATTGATACAAAGACAACTACTGAGAAGGAGGCGTTTTCAATAAGTCAGCCAGTTGCTCTCGCACTCCTTTCAGTGCCTTCTCGTGATCAGCCGCGGCGGCCAGCTCCACTTCAATTCGAGCCCTTTGCTGCAAGCATGATGAAATATTCTCATCGATTTGCAGTTGAGCATCTTCGCGACTCTGCGTAACCCGCTCGATAGAGTCGAGCTTCTGCCTCAATACAAGCCCGTCCGAGATACATTGCTGCAAGGTATCAAAAACAGCTCTCAGTTGCGTGGCGTTCGCTTTAACTTGGACGCGCAGCCGAGTAGATTCACCCAAAGCCTTCTCGCGTTCCTTCCGCTTCAAGGTTGCTTCTTGTTCGAAATGGTGGAGGAAGGACACACTCTGCTCGACCCATGCGGCCCGCTGGGAGTTCAAAGCCTGAATCTCAGGGGCAGGACGCATAAGCTCAAGCTCATGCAGGCAGGCCTCAATCTTCCTGCAGTGGTTAACCCAAGACTCAACGACTCCCTCACTATGAAAGTTCACGAGCATCGCCAGCATGGGATTAACCTCCGCGGCAAAATCCGCAGGGAATGTGGGAGTCTCCACGTCAAGCTCCTCAATGTAGTCGCTCAACATGCGCAAACTATTCGCAGAACCTTTTGAGGATGGACGTCTGGAAAAGGGCCCTGCCAGCATTATAATGCAAGACTCGAACGGGGCTGGAGTCGATGTGATCGCTACAAAACAAATCACAATCAGATGTCGTCTTAAGGAATAAAAAATATATATGAACAAAAGAGTCTATTATACCGGCTGCAACAGGGGGGCAAAGCTGGGAGTTCCAGTGGCGCACCGATACCCTTGACCCCCCTTCAATTTGTAAGGCTACGAGCAATGCAAAGAAGAATTAGCAATAACGTGACTGCCCGTTAAAGAAAAGAAAGGACGTCGGTTAGAAAAGATACTCACCGACACCAGCGGGCGGACTAATCTCCGATGGGAAAGAGAAGTGCGGGTTCAGCACCTGATACAAATGATCAAAAACAACTCCTACGAGATCACAATGATACATGGTCAGTACACAAAAGATACTGTCCCCGATTTAAATTTATCACAAATCCATACCTTCCAGCATTTGAGAAGATATAAGAGAAGAGGGAGGGGAGGTCACCATCAAAGTGGTTACTGGTGGCGCTTCCTCGGGTGGCACAACCTTGATGCCCACCGCAGCTGCATTCAAAACAAAAGTACTGTCATAAAAGGTGGAAAAGGGATTGCAGAATAAAATAGAAAGCAACAACATGAAATTTACCTGGTAAGTCACCGGTCGAGACCACAACAAGGGCATCCCTGGATGCAGTGACTGCCTCACCCTCCTCCGTACTCCCGAGCACATCATCAGGGATGTGGGCCGGTATAATAACTTCCGGTGGAGAAGCAGTAACCATCGCTACAGGCTCCAATGAAAGGACAGTGGCCTTGACTACCTGTCCCGTAGTCTCCGGGCCATCCCCAGAGAGACCCGTTGAACCCGTGGCTAATAAAGATGCCTCTTCCGAAGGAGCAATCACCTGGGGAGCAGGAATCACCAAGGGAAGCTCCATCGCGGGAGCAACAATTGCGTCAACCCCCTCCACACTGGTTAGTGCCTCATCGGGGATATCTGCGAAGTCCATAGTCAGGGCGCGACTTGGACTCAGCTCCTCTGCCATCGCCGAAGTCCCTGCAAAGTTTGTACGAGGATAAGGATATATATATATATATATATATATATATGTATATGTATACAAGCAATACAAAATATTACAACGAGATACATGAACATACCGATGCGCAAGGGAGCTTCTAGTATGGCTTGTTCAAGCCGACGCTCCTTCCTGAGGAGGTATGCTCGCCGAGGTTCGAGAGTAGACACATGGCCACCGGTCCACAATGAAAGTGCATCCTCGGCATCGGCTGAGATACCCTGCTTAAGAGCCTTTTCGCCCCACTCTTCCTGTAACACCCGAGCCCAATAATACTATTTCTATTGCTAGTTGAGTGTTATATATTGCTTATTCCAATTGTCCTGATTGTTTGGTGTTTATTGCTAAATTTTAACCAGTTAAATCATTTTGGCACATAACAAATTTTAACACCGAAAATAAAATTAAAAATATCTCTGTTGGCCTACTCGTCGCCACTAGTCGCGTGGTAGCATCCGTGTGTCGAGATTTCTTCCCGTTCGGCTAAACGGGCAAGTTTGGACGGCTACGCACGCGTGCAAGTGTCCGACTTGGGGGCATGCATTTTAATCATTAAACACCCCTTTTCAAAATTTGGAACCCGCTTAAAATCCTATAATTTGAATTTGGAACATTTGGGTGCAACCCGGGCTCGATTTGGAAATGTTTCATTTCGCGCCAAAATACCCATTTAAATTTAATATTATTAAACCATAATATATTCTGTTACATTATTTTAACGTTTCAAATCCCTTAAATCTTTTATTCTTTAACCCACAATTTTCCCTCTGGCCAATCGCGTGAGCTCACTTTTCCCTCGTGGGCCCCCTTTCCCTCTCTCTCTCTCTCTCAGCTTCAATCTCTCTCTCTCCGTCTCTCTCTATCTCTCTCTCAAATCTCTTTCTCTCTCTCTCTCTATCCCTATATATATCTATTCCTACGCAGCCGCCCTCTTCTGCTATCCATCACGAGAAAAACCCTCGAACCCCATCAAACCCTAGCCGCTCGTCGCCGTCGCCGCCGCAGTCCCCGCGCCGACGAGACCACCACCAGCACCCTTGCCTACGCCGCAACCCCGTCCTCCTCTGCCCCTCCTTCCTCCGTTCTCTTTCCAGCGCTCGGCCAGCGCCACCATCACTTGCACCGCCCACCGCCGACGACCCCACTTTCTTGTCGGCCTCCGCTCGTCCTCCTCATCTCCTGCGCATCAGCCCCGATCTTCTTCTTCCTTTCCCTCGCCTGCGTTGCACTGCACCCGAGCCTAACCCCATCACACAACCCCAGGTCGCCGGGAAACTTGCCGTCGATCATCGTCGTCGTTGCCAGCGCACCGCCGACCACCTCCTCTCCCTCCTGCAACCCAGACCAGACCATTGCATCCCCTCGTCGCAGCACCACCGGGTCCAGCAACCTTTGGCCGGAGCTGTCGCGTTCCCTGTTCCTCGCCGGCGCCCTCTCGTCGGCAAACCTGTCGTGGTTGCCCCGGGTTATTCCCTGTAAGCATCCCTTATCTTTCCCTTTGTGCTCATTTCCCCCGCTGATCTTTAATTTACTTATATCGTGTTTGCTAACTCCGTCGCCCGTGGGACTTTTGCCTGATTCCGGCCGTGCCGTCGTCTGGACCCGACTCTCCAGCGAAGTACTCTGGTCCGTGTGGTCCCGCTGTTCGCTGTTAGGACTCGATCCGTGGCCCGTGCATCCGTCTCGTGTTTTCCGCCGACATTGCATCCGTGCTTTCCGGTTTGCGAAACCGTCGAGGCAAGTATTCGAATACTTGCTCTAACATGCTAGCATACAAGATCTAGTCTTGCTATGCAGTTGAATATCATATTATATAATACAACATAATGATGGTGGTATCGATATCATATTATAACTTAGAATTGACGGTTACAATTATTCTTAACATTGAATCGGTATGGTAGTTTCTTGTAATTAATCGGTCTGCTATCAATCCACACTTTAACTAACTAAACCAATTAGATCGTCCTTGCTTCATTGTTAAATCACCCATGAGACAATTATTATGCTTTAGTTTAAATTCATGTAGCCTCATTACTTTATGTTGTTGATATTGCTTCACCTTGTGGCTATTGCACCCCAAGGGTGCTTGAACCTGTTAATAAGAGAATACAAAGCATCACTGTGTTTACATGGAATAATATTGTTATTTACTGTTCCTGCTGTTGTTCCTTATTCGTTACTATACCTGTTATAAGCATACATTTGATTGCATTACATATTGACCCGATCTTGATACACCTGACACATGTACTGATACACCGGACATGACACCCTATACACACTGACTCAACCTATTGGACTACAACCTGACTTATTACATGCTCTTATGCCTAATGCCAATAAACCTGACTTGGGGTCCTCATGGACCATTCCTACTGTCTATCCAGACATACCTGCTTTTACCTGATTCTGTGTTGACATTAATCCTTGACTACTGAATACCTGACCTGACATACATAACTTGGGGGTATGGGGAAATCAAAGATGAACCTGACTTGTAACTCGACAGTTCACTACCAGTTCGAGCGTACACATTCCTATTTTGTGCCTAGCGGCATGTCTCGGTTTCGGCTGAGAATATTGTGGCCGTGATCCCGGGTATGTACGGGGTACTACCGAGTGTACACTTTCCTGTTTTGTGCCTAGCGGCATGTCTCGGCTGCAGCCGAGAATATTGTGGCCGTGGTCCCGGGTATGTACGGGATACTATTGAGTTACATCGACGATTCATCAATTGATTTCAAAGACTATAGAGTAGAAACCTGATAGGACAGTTTAGTTACCACTACACATTACCCTGCACTGTTATTTCTTAGTACTGCTTTATTCATGTTCATACTTGCATTGCTTATTACCATGTTTATATTATATTATTGGTTGACATGACGCGCTGACGTCTGGGTTTTGCATGGCCCAGATTCCTTACCACTGTCGACGACCGAGCAGGAGTACTTCAGCCAGCAGGCTGAACTGTGAGTCCCTTAGTGATTAGTTTAGTTGTTTCATTTCATTTCCAGATGTGAGCCCGCATTATGGGACGTACTGTTTATTTATTGTATTGGATCATTTGCTTCCGCAATTATTGTTTATTGACTCTTGTTATTATGGATTTGGACATATATTAGATTAGTTTATTATATTGTTCTTGATATCTCTACAACCGTAATGTGACTGTGGATGGATACGTCCTACCCACAGGTAGCATGGTTGGCTATGTCACGTGCCCAATCTTGCGTACTCTGGGAAGCGGGGCGTGACATGGTTCTTTTGGTATCAGAGCCATAGGTTAGTTGGGTTGATTCTTTTGTAGTTGGGTATTGTATCCGATACACGAATCAGAATACCCGTATTTAGGAAACATGTCCTACCACCTTGACCGTTTTACCATTCTTGAATCACATTCTTCCTGATTATATCTTTTACGATGTGCAAACTTCCTTTGCATATCGATTCGAAAACCTGATTCCTTGTTATCTCTAGGACTTAGGCGACTTGGATGGAGTTATGTAATTGTGGCTATGATACCGCAGCATAGTTACAATGCGGTACTCTATTTAAGTATCTTGGAGTTCTAGCCTTGATCCACATTCAGAATCTATCATCATGCTAATGTTGGGTGTTTTGAGTTCAGGATTATGGCAGGTAAGAAATGGAAGACGTACCAGAGGCGTGTGCACGAAGCCGCCATGCTTGGAGTGATAAGAGGAATGCTGGAAATCAAAGAAACAGACCGAGCTGATCCAGCAGCAAGCGGACTCGTTTCGGGAAGGTTTGCAGATCGTTCAGCAGTCTGTGAACAATATTGGAACTAGACCAGTTGACCAAGTAGGGACTGTGGCAGATTTCAGACTTTTGGGTCCGTCTACTTCCACTGGTCTGGGGGAGCCGTTGCCAGCCGAGCAGCGGCTAGTGACACGGAGAATTTGCTGATTGCGACACAGATTCCAGAGAACAAAGGAGTTGACGTGGTGCGCATTCAGCTAGTGGATTACGCCCGAGAGTGATGGCTTGTGGAGGAGACCCGCTTGCCCAAGCCGATCAGTTGGGCGGATTTCCCTAAAGGTTTCCAGGAGAAATTCTTCCCGCAGACTGCACAGGAGGAAATGGAAGGGAAGTTCATCGGACTAAGGCAGAATGGAGCAATCGTGGACGCACATGCAGCAGAATGGACGAGACTCAGTAGTCTCGCTGGACCTTTGGCGGCCGACGATGCAGACAACAGTTGCGGTAAGGAAGCAGTTCTGTCGGGCCAGTCGAGTTTAGGGCTAGGCCGACAAACAGTGTTCTTGCAGCAATGGTAGTGGATAGTAATGAAGAGCCGGCAGTTGTTCGCGACTTTATGGATGTATTTGCAGATATTTCGGGCTTACCGCCGAAGCGAGATGTAGAGTTCGCGATTGACCTTATTCCTGGTGCAGCGCCAGTATCAAAATCTTATTATCCGATGGCGCCAGTGGAATTGGAAGAAGTTAAGAAACAAGTTGGTGAATTACTCGAGAAGGGATGGATTCGAAGCAGCAACTCATCTTGGGGAGCTCCAGTTCTTTTAGTAAAGAAGAAGGATGGCACGAGAAGGATGTGCAGTGATTATCGAGAATTGAATCGGGTGACTATTAAGAACAAGTACCCGATCCCTCGCATTGGAGAACTTTTTGAGCAGCTTAGTGGCGCGAGGGTATTCTCGAAACTGGACTTGCGATCAGGATATCATCAGGTCCGAGTGAAAGCAGAAGACATTTGCAAGACGGCGTTTCAAACTCGATATGGACATTTCGAGTATCTAGTGATGCCCTTCGGAGTGACGAATGCGCCGGCAATGTTCATGGATTTGATGAACATGGTCTTTTCACCATACCTGGACCAGTTTATTGTGGTATTCATTGACGATATTTTGGTATACTCGAAGAGTCCGGAGGAGCATGCTGAGCATTTAAAGATCGCACTGCAGACGCTGAGACAGGAAAAATTATTCGCGAAGATGAGTAAGTGCGAATTCTGGCTGGAAGAAGTGAAGTTTCTGGGGCATGTCGTGTCGGGCGATGGAATCGCCGTCGATCCCGAAAAGATTGCAGCAGTTCGAGATTGGCCTATTCCAAAGAATGTTGCGGGGATAAGAAGTTTTCTTGGACTCACCGGATACTACAGGAGATTTGTGGAGAACTTCGCTCGTTTGGCAGAGCCGTTAACCAAGCTTACGCGCAAGGAGGTACCGTTTGTTTGGACGGATGGTTGTGCATTGTCCTTCGAGGTGTTGAAGCAGAAGTTGATAACCGCCCCTATCCTAACCGTACCGGATGATTCAGGAGGACTGGTGATTCACAGCGACGCATCTGGAAAAGGATTGGGATGTGTTTTAATGCAGAATGGGAAGGTCGTCGCTTACGCATCGAGACAACTGAAGACTCATGAGAAGAATTATCCGACTCATGACTTGGAGTTTGCGGCCGTGATCTTCGCCCTGAAGATTTGGAGACACTACCTTTTGGGCGAGAGAGTCGAAGTCTTTACGGATCACAAGAGTTTGAAGTATGTGTTCACTCAGAAGGAGTTGAACCTGAGGCAATGCAGATGGTTGGAGCTGATGGCCGACTACGACCTTGATCTTAAGTACCATCCGGGAAAAGTTAACGTCGTGCCGGATGCGCTAAGTCGGTTACCAGCAATTCAGGTATTGACCGCACAAAGGGAGATCATTGCGGATTTTCAGAGATTTGACTTGGAGGTTGTGCTACCACATGCTATGGGACAGTCGATGCAGTTACAAGTACAGTCGTCCTTAGTTGAGAAGATTAAAGCAGCACAATCGCAGGACCCTAGGCTACAAAAGTTTCGAGTGCAGGTTGAAGCCGGACTACGAATCGATTTACTGATCCACGAAGATGGTTCGTTGAGATATGGTAGCCGTGTGTGTGTGCCAAAAGGGGATGTGCGTGAAGAGCTTATGAAGGAGGCACACAGTTCAGCTTACTCTGTACATCCAGGAGGAACAAAGATGTACCGAGATATTCGACAGCACTTCTGGTGGGAATGTATGAAACGGGAGATTGCTCGCTTCGTGGCTAAGTGCTTGGTGTGTCAGCGAGTCAAGGCTGAACACCAAAGGGTTGCTGGTTTGTTGCAACCACTTCCGATCCCTCAGTGGAAGTGGGAACATATAACCATGGATTTCGTGACGGCTTTACCGCGGAGTCCAAAGGGCAACAATGCAGTATGGGTGATTGTCGATCGGTTGACCAAGGCAGCTCACTTTATTCCTTTTCGGGTTGGTCAATCGACAGAGACTTTAGCAGAGCGGTACATGCAGGAGATTATAAGACTGCATGGAGTACCGGTAAGCATCGTGTCCGATCGGGACACTCGGTTCTTGTCGCACTTCTGGAGGAGTTTACAAGAAAGTTTGGGGACTCGATTGAAGTTTAGCACAGCTTATCATCCTCAGACTGATGGACAATCGGAGAGAACGATCCAGACCCTTGAAGATATGTTGAGGGCTTGCATGTTGGACTTCAAAGGTTCTTGGGAGGATCATCTACACTTGGTGGAGTTTTCGTACAACAATAGCTTCCAAGCGACTATTCAGATGGCTCCGTTTGAAGCGTTGTATGGTCGTAAGTGCCGTTCGCCTGTTTGTTGGGATGATGTTGGTGAACGAAGGTTACTAGGACCGGATTTGGTGGTACAGATAGTCGAGAAGGTGAATACAATCAGGAAGCCTATGAAGGCAGCTCAAGACAGACAGAAAAGTTGGGCCGACACGTCAAGAAGACCTCTAGAGTTCGCCGTGGGTGATTTGGTATTCCTGAAGATATCACCGACTAGAGGGGTGATTCGCTTTGGGAGTCGGGGAAAGCTTAGTCCCCGATTCGTCGGACCCTTCGTGATATTGGAGCGTATTGGAGAGGTAGCGTACCGTTTGGCGTTACCACAGTCTTTGGCAGGAGTGCACGAGGTGTTTCATGTGTCTCAACTACGGCGGTATGTTCGTGATGAAACTCACGTCTTGGATCATTCGGAATTGACTGTACGGGAGGACCTAACTTTTGAGGAGCGACCAGTTGAAATCAAGGATCGAAGAGAAAATGTTCTTAAGAGCAAGGTTATCCCTCTTGTACTAGTTTCTTGGGGTAATCGATTGCATGGAGAATCCACTTGGGAGCGAGAAGACGAGATCCGACAGAAATTTCCTCACCTTTTCCTGTAGTTAGCTATCTTGTATTCTTGGAATTTCGAGGACGAAATTCTTTTTGTAGTTGGGTATGATGTAACACCCGAGCCCAATAATACTATTTCTATTGCTAGTTGAGTGTTATATATTGCTTATTCCAATTGTCCTGATTGTTTGGTGTTTATTGCTAAATTTTAACCAGTTAAATCATTTTGGCACATAACAAATTTTAACACCGAAAATAAAATTAAAAATATCTCTGTTGGCCTACTCGTCGCCACTAGTCGCGTGGTAGCATCCGTGTGTCGAGATTTCTTCCCGTTCGGCTAAACGGGCAAGTTTGGACGGCTACGCGCGCGTGCAAGTGTCCGACTTGGGGGCATGCATTTTAATCATTAAACACCCCTTTTCAAAATTTGGAACCCGCTTAAAATCCTATAATTTGAATTTGGAACATTTGGGTGCAACCCGGGCTCGATTTGGAAATGTTTCATTTCGCGCCAAAATACCCATTTAAATTTAATATTATTAAACCATAATATATTCTGTTACATTATTTTAACGTTTCAAATCCCTTCAAATCCCTTAAATCTTTTATTCTTTAACCCACAATTTTCCCTCTGGCTAATCGCGTGAGCTCACTTTTCCCTCGTGGGCCCCCTTTCCCTCTCTCTCTCTCTCTCTCTCAGCTTCAATCTCTCTCTCTCCGTCTCTCTCTATCTCTCTCTCAAATCTCTTTCTCTCTCTCTCTCTATCCCTATATATATCTATTCCTACGCAGCCTCCCTCTTCTGCTATCCATCACGAGAAAAACCCTCGAACCCCATCAAACCCTAGCCGCTCGTCGCCGTCGCCGCCGCAGTCCCCGCGCCGACGAGACCACCACCAGCACCCTTGCCTACGCCGCAACCCCGTCCTCCTCTGCCCCTCCTTCCTCCGTTCTCTTTCCAGCGCTCGGCCAGCGCCACCGTCACTTGCACCGCCCACCGCCGACGACCCCACTTCCTCGTCGGCCTCCGCTCGTCCTCCTCATCTCCTACGCATCAGCCCCGATCTTCTTCTTCCTTTCCCTCGCCTGCGTTGCACTGCACCCGAGCCTAACCCCATCACACAACCCCAGGTCGCCGGGAAACTTGCCGTCGATCATCGTCGTCGTCGCCAGCGCACCGCCGACCACCTCCTCTCCCTCCTGCAACCCAGACCAGACCATTGCATCCCCTCGTCGCAGCAGCACCGGGTCCAGCAACCTTTGGCCGGAGCTGTCGCGTTCCCTGTTCCTCGCCGGCGCCCTCTCGTCGGCAAACCTGTCGTGGTTGCCCCGGGTTATTCCCTGTAAGCATCCCTTATCTTTCCCTTTGTGCTCATTTCCCCCGCTGATCTTTAATTTACTTATATCGTGTTTGCTAACTCCGTCGCTCGTGGGACTTTTGCCGGATTCCGGCCGTGCCGTCGTCTGGACCCGACTCTCCAGCGAAGTACTCTGGTCCGTGTGGTCCCGCTGTTCGCTGTTAGGACTCGATCCGTGGCCCGTGCATCCGTCTCGTGTTTTCCGCCGACATTGCATCCGTGCTTTCCGGTTTGCGAAACCGTCGAGGCAAGTATTCGAATACTTGCTCTAACATGCTAGCATACAAGATCTAGTCTTGCTATGCAGTTGAATATCATATTATATAATACAACATAATGATGGTGGTATCGATATCATATTATAACTTAGAATTGACGGTTACAATTATTCTTAACATTGAATCGGTATGGTAGTTTCTTGTAATTAATCGGTCTGCTATCAATCCACACTTTAACTAACTAAACCAATTAGATCGTCTTTGCTTCATTGTTAAATCACCCATAAGACAATTATTATGCTTTAGTTTAAATTCATGTAGCCTCATTACTTTATGTTGTTGATATTGCTTCACCTTGTGGCTATTGCACCCCAAGGGTGCTTGAACCTGTTAATAAGAGAATACAAAGCATCACTGTGTTTACATGGAATAATATTGTTATTTACTGTTCCTGCTGTTGTTCCTTATTCGTTACTATACCTGTTATAAGCATACATTTGATTGCATTACATATTGACCCGATCTTGATACACCTGACACATGTACTGATACACCGGACATGACACCCTATACACACTGACTCAACCTATTGGACTACAACCTGACTTATTACATGATCTCATGCCTAATGCCAATAAACCTGACTTGGGGTCCTCATGGACCATTCCTGCTGTCTATCCAGACATACCTGCTTTTACCTGATTCTGTGTTGACATTAATCCTTGACTACTGAATACCTGACCTGACATACATAATTTGGGGGTATGGGGAAATCAAAGATGAACCTGACTTGTAACTCGACAGTTCACTACCAGTTCGAGCGTACACATTCCTATTTTGTGCCTAGCGGCATGTCTCGGTTTCGGCTGAGAATATTGTGGCCGTGATCCCGGGTATGTACGGGGTACTACCGAGTGTATACTTTCCTGTTTTATGCCTAGCGGCATGTCTCGGCTGCAGCCGAGAATATTGTGGCCGTGGTCCCGGGTATGTACGGGATACTATTGAGTTACATCGACGATTCATCAATTGATTTCAAAGACTATAGAGTAGAAACCTGATAGGACAGTTTAGTTACCACTACACATTACCCTGCACTGTTATTTCTTAGTACTGCTTTATTCATGTTCATACTTGCATTGCTTATTACCATGTTTATATTATATTATTGGTTGACATGACGCGCTGACGTCTGGGTTTTGCATGGCCCAGATTCCTTACCACTGTCGACGACCGAGCAGGAGTACTTCAGCCAGCAAGCTGAACTGTGAGTCCCTTAGTGATTAGTTTAGTTGTTTCATTTCATTTCCAGATGTGAGCACGCATTATGGGACGTACTGTTTATTTATTGTATTGGATCATTTGCTTCCGCACTTATTGTTTATTGACTCTTGTTATTATGGATTTGGACATGTATTAGATGTAAGTCCACGTTGCGACCCCCGGTTCTTACGGGGAGGCGGAAACGGTATAAAATCAAAATTTTAACGCAAGAGGCAACATGGACTAAGCTAGGTCGGGATCTTTACCTAAACTAAAACTAGCATACTAAGCTAAAGATATTTAGCTACTCGGATAGAGATGGTTATACCTAGTTTGTCTTGAACTCCTTCGTCTTCAAGCTCCGGTGGTGATCCGATGGCTCCTTCTCGTCGTCTCCGTACGCCGAAGATAGATCCACTTGAAAGCTCCAACCTTTAGCTCCTTCTTCGGTCTTTGAAGAAACTAGCTCACTTGGTTTGCTAAACCTAGTGAACTAGAATGAGTAGAGATGATTTAGAATGGGATTTTATCTATGGTTCTTGATTCTCAACTCATGAGACAAGAGAACCATAGATCAAGAGAGGGAGCAAGAGGTTGAGGGTGAGAGCAAGAGGAGAGCTCAAGAACAAGAGAGAGAATGAGCAAGAAAGAATGAGGCTCTCTTTTTCCTTTCACCCTCTCATAATCCAAAGTGATCATAACTCATCATATCAAAAAAGTCTTTTGGTGATGGTTAGAAGCAACCATAAGGTTATTATATCATGCACTCATTTTACTCAAAAAAGCAAGCAAGAAAAAAGTCTTTGGCATGAAATGATAACCATGGTCATCATGATGGTCAACTAGTCAAGCCTAGTCAACCGGTCAACAAGTCAACAAAAGTCAACAAGTCACCAAAGTCAACAAGTCAACAAAAGTCAACAAGTCAACAACCATATCACCATAATACTTAATTAATATAATAGTTAATCACAAATCATATTCTCATTAGGGTTGAGCAAAAAGTCAAAAGTCAACGGTCAACTGTCAACAACCCTAATGAGAATCCACTGCCTCTGCCTCCCTGTCAACTGTGCATACACACCCGCATCCGCGTTCCGAGGAACACGAATGCAAACTGGATAAATCCAATCCCATAAGGTACACTAGGATCTGGCTTAAACCAAAGCCCGCTAGTGTAAACTGTCCGGACACTGTACGTGCACAAGTGCACGGATGTGACCGAACCCTGTCGCAAAACCATGCGACCTGTCGCAATACCATGCGACCTCTACTCTTTTGCCTAAAGGCGAAAAGCTTTCTGTGTGGGACTCTAAAGACTCGACACTACGCTGGCAGTGGGTTTAACCACAGACCGCAAGCGGCACTAGCTGTGCGTAACGGTCCCCAGGTAATGCCGACAAGAAGACCGACGAGGCGAAACCCATCTGAACTCCTACTGAGCCTGAGTGTGACATTCTCCGTACAGTCCGGTCTGTTCGTCTGATACATCGCATGGCGGGCCTAGGGGGCGGTAAACGTCAGTCCCCCAATAGCGGTACAAGTCGTGCCGGAGTGAAGCCCAATACACCCTGAGATAACACTGGAAACCTACCAGTATATCTCGTTTGCCCTGGCCAGGGACTACTCGTGTAATGGCTCTCCTAGACACAGCGCGATGTCAACCCCCAATACCGGGAGAGACGAATCCTGTCTAACCGTCACTGCCTCCAAGTGCTTCGGGACTGCACCCAACCACCACCTGTTTGCACGACTCCTTTGAGCCGTGGTAGGGTAGTGATCAAAGTACAGTGGGAACACACTCGAGGCGGAGTGACAGTGTCAAGTCAGCGGACTAAGCTGTACTCATGTCACCTGGGAACTGATAACTGACGATAGGTATAATACCAACTAGTCAGTTCCCGACGAGTCCTGTCCAGTGTACCCGTAACCTAACGAGCACCCGCATACTATCTCAAGTACGACGTACTGACGGCTGTGGGACAGACCGTCTCCCACACTGGGATGAGAAGCGCATGCGCTGGTCTACTCCGGAGTATCGATGCCCTGTCTCGATAGTCCTGCGACCAGGGACCTGAATAAGGATGTGCTTATAGATTACCCAGCCCCCACTAGTGTGACTGCCATCACAACGCTGGTAATCAAGCAAAGATCCTAAGGGCTCCACTAATGCGTATAAGTGATATACTGAAATAAACACAAGTACACATTGAAGTAGAAACAAACCAAGTAGCATACTACTATTTTGAGCAAGATTGTATATACAAGGTGAATATCCCAAGCATCCATTAAGTAATATACAAACTAGTATGATACAGTAATGGCCTCTAGGGCATATACACTAACAATCTCCCACTTGCACTAAGGCCATGTACTGGCGTATCGAAGACCTATCATCTCGATCAGCCGCTCGAACTGAGTCTGGGGCAGGGCCTTGGTGAATGGATCAGCAGTGTTATCTTCTGAAGCGACTCTCCGAACCTCGATCTCCTGGCGATCTACGATCTCCCTGATCAGGTGATACCGCCTCAAGATGTGCCTGGATCTCTGATGGGACCTGGGTTCCTTCGCTAAAGCTATAGCCCCGTTGTTGTCGCAATACAGAGGTATTGGATCAACAATGGACGGAACCACCTGAAGTTCTTTCAAGAACTTCCTTATCCAGACAGCTTCTTTTGCGGCATCAGATGCAGCGATGTATTCCGCTTCCATCGTCGAGTCTGCAACGGTTTCTTGTTTGGAACTCTTCCAACACACCGCCCCTCCATTGAGGGTAAAGACAAAACCCGACATGGACTTGGAATCATCCTTGTCACTCTGGAAGCTGGAGTCAGCAAAGGCCTCGATCTGGAGGTCTTTTCTGCCATACACCAAGAACATCTCCTTAGTCCTTCTCAGGTACTTGAGAATGTTCTTTACCGCTATCCAGTGTTTCTCCCCAGGGTTTGACTGATACCGGCTTACCACACTCAGTGCATAAGCTACATCCGGTCTGGTACACAACATCGCATACATTATAGAGCCTACCGCAGAAGCGTAGGGTATAATAGACATGCGATCCCTCTCCAAATCAGTCTTGGGAGACATCTCTTTAGAGAGGGTGATCCCGTGACAAGCCGGTAGGTTACCGCGCTTGGAATCTTCCATACTGAATCTCTTCAGTATGGTGTCGATGTACCTGGACTGTGAAAGTCCTAATATCCTCTTGGATCTGTCACGGTAGATCCGGATACCCAGAATGTACGAGGCATCACCCAGGTCTTTCATGGAGAACCTGTGTGACAAGAACCCCTTGACAGATTGTAGCATAGGAATGTCATTTCCTATTAAGAGAATGTCATCCACGTATAAAACGAGGAATACTACAGTTCTCGCTACAAATCTACTATAGATGCATGGTTCATCTGGATTTTTGATAAAGCCAAATTCTTTGACCGTCTCATCAAAGCAGATGTTCCAACTCCGCGATGCCTGCTTTAGTCCATAGATGGACTTAAGCAACTTGCACACCTTTCCGCTGCTCCCACTCTGAATGAAACCCTCTGGCTGGTCCATATAGACACACTCCTCTAAATTTCCATTTAGAAAAGCTGTCTTTACGTCCATTTGCCAGATCTCATAATCGTGGAAGGCAGCAATGGCAAGAAGGATCCGAATGGATTTCAGCATGGCTACTGGAGAAAAGGTTTCGTCGTAGTCCAAGCCAGGTCTTTGACGAAAACCCTTTGCTACCAGCCTAGCTTTATAGGTCTCAACCTGTCCATCTACACCAATCTTCCTTTTGAAGATCCACTTGCATCCTACGGGTTTTACCCCGTCTGGAGCAATGTCCAACGTCCATACCTTGTTGGTGTACATGGACTCCATTTCGGTCCGCATTGCATCCAGCCATTTCACTGAGTCAATGCTCTGAACGGCCTGCTGGAAGCTAGTAGGCTCATCATAATCTATGATGCAATCCTCTCTATCCCCGTCTATGAGAAAACCGTAGTATCTCTCGGGCGGATGAGACTGCCTACTACTTCTGCGGAGCGGCGTAGGAATGTCCTGTTCTTCCGAACCTTCTGGTTCCACTAAACTTTCAGTAACAGTCCGTGGTTCTGGAATTTCTTCCAGTTCTACTGTGCTCCCACTTATCTGGTTTTCCAAAAACTCAGTTTCCAAGAAGTAGGCATGACGAGAAACAAGAACTTTTTGTTCCTCTTCACAGTAGAAGAAATATCCTTTTGAGTTCTTTGGATACCCCACAAACTTGCACTGTACTGAGCGTGCCTCGAGCTTGTCCGCATGCTGCTTTTTGACAAAAGCCGGACATCCCCATGTCTTAATGTGCTTAAGATAGGGTCTCTTCCCACACCACATTTCATATGGTGTGGAAGGCACAGTCTTAGTCGGAACTCGGTTCAAAAGGTACGCTGCTGATTCTAGCGCATACCCCCAGAATGATCGCGGTAACTCAGCATTACCCATCATGGACCGCACCATATCCAATAGGGTGCGGTTCCGTCTCTCCGATACACCGTCATGTTGCGGGGTGTATGGAGGAGTAAGCTGAGAGAGAATTCCGTTCTCTTTTAAATAGTCCAGGAACTCGGCACTTAAGTATTCTCCACCTCGATCCGATCTTAGAATCTTAATACTTTTGCCGGTCTGTTTCTCTACTTCATTCTTATACTCCTGGAATTTTTCAAAGGCCTCGGACTTATGTTTCATTAAGAAGACATAACCGTACCTTGAGAAGTCATCCGTAAAAGTAATGAAGTAAGAATGTCCGCTTCGGGCATGTGTAGACATTGGACCGCACACGTCACTGTGTACGAGTCCCAAGAGCTCGCTCGCTCTTACTCCATGTCCAGTAAACGGAGTCTTTGTCATCTTTCCCTTGAGACAGGATTGACAAGTGGCATACGACTGATATTCGAACGCATTCAAATACCCTTCTGTATGTAACTTCGTCAACCTTCTCTCATTGATGTGACCCAATCTACAATGCCATAAGAAAGTCTGATTTATTTCTGGAGACTTTCTTTTGTGTGTATTCTGGACATTAAAAATCTGTGGTTGGTTTAACACGTATATACCATTACTCAGAGTACCTGACCCAATCAATACTTGATTAAGGTGAATGTTTACAACATTACTTACAAACGCAAATTCATAACCTTCTTTAGAAACTAAAGATACAGAAATGATATTACAAGTTGCGTTGGGTACAAAAAAGCAATTACGCAAAACCAAAACATGTCCATCTGACATTCCCAGGTGATAGTCCCCCACGGCTTTAGCATCCATGCTAGCTCCGTTTGCAACTCTGAGGGTCATGTCACCTGCTTTCAAAACACTACGGTTTCTCAACGCCTGCAAAGAATTACAGATATGAGATCCTGATCCGGTATCCAATACCCAGGAAGTAGAGTTTATTGAAAGACAGTTTTCAATAACATACACACCTGAAGCTGAAGCTGCAACCTGCTTCAATTCCTGTGTTCTGGCCTTCCAGGCCCTGCAATCATTCTTCCAGTGTCCTTTCTTATGACAATAGAAGCATTCTTCCTTATCCACAAGCTTCCCCGCTATCTTTGTTGCTTTTCCTTTTCCCTTCGTATCCACTTTACTAACACCGCCCCTTGGTTTGGCGGGGGCCTTCTTCTTCTTTCCCTTGGTTTTCGCCTTGGACCTAGAAGAAGATGATCCTCCTACAAACAAAGTGGATGTATCCCTACTTTTCTGTAGGGTGCCCTCTGCGCTCCTCAGCATGTTGAGGAGCTCTGAAAGTTCAACCTCTTTTTCTTGTAAGTTGAAGTTCAGTATAAACTGGGCGTAAGTGGAAGGAAGGGACTGGAGAACTATATCCGTATATAGCTCACTCTCCAATGTGATCCCTAGGTCAGCAAGCTCCTCAATGAAGCCGATCATCTTTAGCACGTGCTCGGCTACTGATGATCCGACGGCCATTCTTGTCGAAAATAACTTTTTCGACGCTTCGTATCTTGCGATACGTGATTGCTCTCCATACAGTTCTTTTGTATGGAGCAATATGGACTCCATGTCCATATTCTCATGCCTCCTCTGATGTTCGTTGTCCATCGAGGCAAGCAGGAGGCACTTGGCCTTCGCGCTATCAATCTCCCAAGTCTTGCGGATTTCCTTATCCGCGACGCTGGAAGTTGGACCAGGGACAGGGGGAGCTTTGGTGGTAAGAAGATACCCCAGCTTGTCATAAGTGATTGCTATCTTGACATTCCTGAGCCAATCTTTGTAGTTTGGCCCTGTCAGTTTGTTTTTATCTAGGAGTAACTTAAGTCCAGTCATGTTGATTGGTCGCTGCAATTAGGAGAGAGAAGAAGAAACACTCAGCATGATGCTCTTGCAAGTTTAGAGTGGTTTTTAGTTTGTCTAAACAGGATGGCTCCCACTGTTTCTCGAATCCCTCCTCAAACCAAAAAGGAAGAATTAGTCAGGATCAATCCCACCGTACAATACTTGCTTAACCGTTCAGCCAGGCCGGTGTCGGTACTTCGAGGGAGGTTTTCCAACGCTTTCGCGAAGTTCCTTAATTAAAGAACCTCTTTTCCCTGGGGGCGTAGCCCCGCTAACACCTTTCTAGGCACCTACTAGGTTTATAGCATTGATCGTTAAGTGAGAAATTTCCCGAGGAGTAGCATATACTCACAGTAGGATCGGGATCCAAATATCATTGCGTGACGAAACTGAAGGAATCCTACCAGAATCATCACACTCCAAATGGTATGCAAATCTAGCAAGTTTCAGTACTTATGAAACTCCCGATGTGGATTTTTGCCCCATGCTCTTATGACCTTGACTTTGGCCAACAAATCATAAGTCACATGTCAAGTTCTGCCCGTCGTTCTCCAGGTTAATTTGAATCCACCCGCACCTACCCTTGACTTTGGCCAACAAGGCAGTACGACTGTTCCAAACCAACGCATCTATCTATGCTGCACATGAATACCCAATAGCTACCAATCACTGTGCCTTGACTTTGGCCAACAAACACAGCTTGAATACTATTGACTATTCATGTGAAACGACGGAGGGCTACGGATGGTTTTGGCAAAACCGTGAACGTAGTGAACTTGATTTGGTCGATGGAACGAGATAGCTTTTAAAAGGAGTGGCTCAAGCTCCGTATTTAAAAGTTGTTTTGAAAAGAACCGAGTGGTTTTTCGAAAGTGTTCCAACGACTTTAACTTGGTTTATTATCTTGCATTAGTTCTTTTAATGCGTGATATTCTTGCATTAGTTCTTTTAATGCGTCCCATCATTTAATCCTACCATTGCAGAAAACAACCAAAATATGACGTACGCTTATGCCATTCGCATTCGCCACGGGGCCCCGTCATTACCCGTTAGGTTACTTAACTAACGACAGAGCGGGGGCTGGGCTAGCGCGTCTGTAAAACATAAGCAACGCCTAAATAATATCATATATAGATATACTGCAATGATAAACATTTCAGATCACAGATAAATACATTGGATATACTAGCAATCTGTAATTTGTACGAGCTTGTAACAAAAACAGATAACACGGTCGCGGTGAATAGCCAAAACCCCACCCAAGACCCCTACGGGTGCGACAAACTACCCGCCAAGTACCCGAAGCGTAGCAACCTCCCTCATCTCCATGAGTAGGCCACTCGACACTTCGGCATACCCGGTAGTTTGTGCACCCCTCCATGGGTCTATCCTAGGAGCAAAAACAGTAAAAAGAAATTATACAATGACGGCTACAACCCCGACCCGGTTGTGCGGCCATACAAATAATTATTACATCAATTTACAAATTTACATGAATTGCAAGAAAAGAAAAACTCTCGTCTCACAACCCCCGGCTATTCACCCGCGACAATCCAACATATTTATATACACATTCCAGCACATTACAGATCATGTATAACCCCGACTAATCGACTTATAGCGATTAGCCGACGTTCAATACATGCAAACATTACAGATATAACCATCATAGTCAAAGTGCAGTGAAGTTCCGAAAAAATACGGAATTATAGGACCCCAAAAGGAAATTTCTTTTCTGGAAAATCTGGGCACATATAATATATTCCAAAAATCCCAAAACCAACACAGACACACACTGCACGAAAAACGATGCACAGAGGACTACAACTTGCGGCGCTTCCGCGGCGGATACCAGGCTCACGCGGCGGATGGGCGGCGGTTTAGAGGAATTACTGCATCGTTTTTCTTGGGTGTTCTCACAAAACCCTGAGCCGAATTTAGGAGTATAAAGTTTTTCATTTTGACCAGAAAAAATTTCAACAGAAACTCAGATTTTGTAAAAGTTTGGTTTTTGGATTTTTCCGGTTCCGAACTTCATTACACTTCACTACCAAGCTAGTTTAAGTTTAGTTAGGCTCTGATACCACTGTAAGTCCACGTTGCGACCCCCGGTTCTTACGGGGAGGCGGAAACGGTATAAAATCAAAATTTTAACGCAAGAGGCAACATGGACTAAGCTAGGTCGGGATCTTTACCTAAACTAAAACTAGCATACTAAGCTAAAGATATTTAGCTACTCGGATAGAGATGGTTATACCTAGTTTGTCTTGAACTCCTTCGTCTTCAAGCTCCGGTGGTGATCCGATGGCTCCTTCTCGTCGTCTCCGTACGCCGAAGATAGATCCACTTGAAAGCTCCAACCTTTAGCTCCTTCTTCGGTCTTTGAAGAAACTAGCTCACTTGGTTTGCTAAACCTAGTGAACTAGAATGAGTAGAGATGATTTAGAATGGGATTTTATCTATGGTTCTTGATTCTCAACTCATGAGACAAGAGAACCATAGATCAAGAGAGGGAGCAAGAGGTTGAGGGTGAGAGCAAGAGGAGAGCTCAAGAACAAGAGAGAGAATGAGCAAGAAAGAATGAGGCTCTCTTTTTCCTTTCACCCTCTCATAATCCAAAGTGATCATAACTCATCATATCAAAAAAGTCTTTTAGTGATGGTTAGAAGCAACCATAAGGTTATCATATCATGCACTCATTTTACTCAAAAAAGCAAGCAAGAAAAGTCTTTGGCATGAAATGATAACCATGGTCATCATGATGGTCAACTAGTCAAGCCTAGTCAACCGGTCAACAAGTCAACAAAAGTCAACAAGTCACCAAAGTCAACAAGTCAACAAAAGTCAACAAGTCAACAACCATATCACCATAATACTTAATTAATATAATAGTTAATCACAAATCATATTCTCATTAGGGTTGAGCAAAAAGTCAAAAGTCAACGGTCAACTGTCAACAACCCTAATGAGAATCCACTGCCTCTGCCTCCCTGTCAACTGTGCATACACACCCGCATCCGCGTTCCGAGGAACACGAATGCAAACTAGATAAATCCAATCCCATAAGGTACACTAGGATCTGGCTTAAACCAAAGCCCGCTAGTGTAAACTGTCCGGACACTGTACGTGCACAAGTGCACGGATGTGACCGAACCCTGTCGCAAAACCATGCGACCTGTCGCAATACCATGCGACCTCTACTCTTTTGCCTAAAGGCGAAAAGCTTTCTGTGTGGGACTCTAAAGACTCGACACTACGCTGGCAGTGGGTTTAACCACAGACCGCAAGCGGCACTAGCTGTGCGTAACGGTCCCCAGGTAATGCCGACAAGAAGACCGACGAGGCGAAACCCATCTGAACTCCTACTGAGCCTGAGTGTGACATTCTCCGTACAGTCCGGTCTGTTCGTCTGATACATCGCATGGCGGGCCTAGGGGGCGGTAAACGTCAGTCCCCCAATAGCGGTACAAGTCGTGCCGGAGTGAAGCCCAATACACCCTGAGATAACACTGGAAACCTACCAGTATATCTCGTTTGCCCTGGCCAGGGACTACTCGTGTAATGGCTCTCCTAGACACAGCGCGATGTCAACCCCCAATACCGGGAGAGACGAATCCTGTCTAACCGTCACTGCCTCCAAGTGCTTCGGGACTGCACCCAACCACCACCTGTTTGCACGACTCCTTTGAGCCGTGGTAGGGTAGTGATCAAAGTACAGTGGGAACACACTCGAGGCGGAGTGACAGTGTCAAGTCAGCGGACTAAGCTGTACTCATGTCACCTGGGAACTGATAACTGACGATAGGTATAATACCAACTAGTCAGTTCCCGACGAGTCCTGTCCAGTGTACCCGTAACCTAACGAGCACCCGCATACTATCTCAAGTACGACGTACTGACGGCTGTGGGACAGACCGTCTCCCACACTGGGATGAGAAGCGCATGCGCTGGTCTACTCCGGAGTATCGATGCCCTGTCTCGATAGTCCTGCGACCGGGGACCTGAATAAGGATGTGCTTATAGATTACCCAGCCCCCACTAGTGTGACTGCCATCACAACGCTGGTAATCAAGCAAAGATCCTAAGGGCTCCACTAATGCGTATAAGTGATATACTGAAATAAACACAAGTACACATTGAAGTAGAAACAAACCAAGTAGCATACTACTATTTTGAGCAAGATTGTATATACAAGGTGAATATCCCAAGCATCCATTAAGTAATATACAAACTAGTATGATACAGTAATGGCCTCTAGGGCATATACACTAACATTAGATTAGTTTATTATATTGTTCTTGATATCTCTACAACCGTAATGTGACTGTGGATGGATACGTCCTACCCACAGGTAGCATGGTTGGCTATGTCACGTGCCCAATCTTGCGTACTCTGGGAAGCGGGGCGTGACACTTCCAAAGGGCCTATGAATAGCCGCCGTATCCACGGTGGGTCTTCATAAAAGATGATGGCAGGGTAAGGCCTCTTCGGGATCCTTACATTCTCGGATTCGTCTTGTAAGCGTCTTATAGCCTCAGCCAATTGTGCGGCTTCCTCGGCAGATGAACCCGGAAAAAGAAGACTGTCTTCCGGCGGATTAGTAGCGATCTTCTTCCCCCGCTTTGGCCCAGAGCCAGTGACGGTAGAAGCTCGCTTCTTTCCCCTCGCCGCCCGCTTTCTAAGCTGCTTCTCGGTTTTGACAGAGAGGGAAGACTTCTTCAGGACCTCCGCCAAGGGAACATTATCATCAGAGCCGGGTTTTACCTCCGGAACCATTACGGTATCCATCATCAGCCGTTCAAGTGAAGCCTCTGTTGGCAATGAGGCGCGAAGCCTTTCCTCCTCTTCAAAGGTTTTAAGCGAAGCAGCAATGGCTTCTTCTATAGAGGCACTTGTGGAAAAAACAAACGTCAGTCAAAGCATGATAAAAGAAGAGTGAAATAAATAGCGGAGAGATAAGGGTAAAGTATACCTGACTGCGCAAGGACGGCCAGTTCTTTTTTGAGGGTGGCCGACTGTTTGGAAGCTTCAATGGCAACCTCCAAATCGGTATCATCAAGCATCCCGAATAAACCCTCGTTGGTCCCATATTCGCTCAAGCCTTCGCTAGAAGGAGCAGGGGGCGTCGAGCTTAATATGGTGTCCAAAGAAAGTACTTGCTTCTTTTTTTTCTGAGGACGGGCGCCGGTGGCCGATGACAGGAGTTTGCGTTTGGTAGACGCCTTTGGACAACGAGTCCTAATTTCTTTTCCTATGTCCGACTCGGGAGACGCGGCAGCCACCTCTTTTTCAGGTGCGCTGGATTGGGGCAACCCGCACGTAGGGATTAGCACGTGTGGAGGCTCAACTACAGTGACCTATCTCAGGGGAGGATGTACAATGTTCCGTCGCTTCAGAGGAACATTTCGATCACCAGCCGGCACTGCACCCTTGTGATCGAGCAACAATCGTTTCTCCTCCCTGATGACGGCGCCCATTGCATGTTGGTACCAGGCCACGTGTACATTAAGGGCCTTCGGGACACAACTCGGTTCGCTGATAAAAAAGTGAGACCCCGTATTCAAGCGCATGAAATGATGTAGCGCGCCCCGCATTCCCTCTTCGGTGGCAGCAGGTTCTACCAGGAAAGCCTCCAGCGGGACTCCCTGATTGTAACTCAGCTACTGGGCAAAACGATGGGGGTTGTATCTCATGGATAGCGCCGCGTCATTTTGCCTAAATACAAGAAAGCCCGGCCTGATGGAGTACAAATGAAGAATCTCCCGGGCTTTCAATACGGAGGCCCTGTCTTTAAAAATGTCTCGCAATGGCAGCACCGCCTTTGAAGTTTCCTAGCCGATGGTCAAGACTTTGTCTGTGAAAGACATACCATCTCCGACCGTGCGCGGACGAAGGAGCAAGCCCCTAGCTTCCCGTTGTGACGGACTCACGATGGAGGCGTCAACCAGCCGCATAATCCGAGGGAACTTGCACCTGTCGTAAAACGAAGGTCTTTTGTGGATGCCAAAGACCCCAAGCATGTGCAGCTCCATCCATGAAGTGAATTAATGCATTGGGAAGTTGGCAGGATGCACCCCTGGTTCAGTGGTATCCGCTGCTATGCTAAGACCGTGATATAGGTGGGCTAACCCGGCAATCCCGATGGTCACTTGTATTCTGGCAACCATGCGATGCGCGGGGTTGAAGACGGAAGGCCTCATATAACGAGGATGCATAGGAAGCGCGAACCAGCTCAACCATAGCCCAAGAAACCCAAGAAAAAACGCTTCTTCATCAATGCCCGGGGCGGCGATTTCTGACAGAGGGACAATCGCGACGTCAGGAAGAAAGAAACCCTTCCGATCAGCTTCCTGTATCGGCCGACGGTCCAAGCCAAAGCCGAAGGGATCATCAAGTTTAGAAAACTTTTCGCCTTGTCGCGACAGAATCTCCGGGCGAAGAAAACGGGCAATGAAGTCTGCAAAGCTGACCCCTCGGCCTCCGGATTCAAGGAAGAGGCTCTCATACATGTTCAACACCTTTATCAGGCTCGGGAACTGGTGCTGAATGGCGTTCTCTGGGGTGAGGCCCGTCACCACTGGCTTGGTGGCAAAAACATATTCGTCCGGAGGAAGCAGCTCCTCGTAGTGCTCCCCCCTAACTGGTAGACCAGAAACCTCGGCGAATTCTTCCAAGGAATTGGAGACCACTCTATCCAATAGAAGGAAGGTATGGGTCGGGATGTTCCACTGCTCCAAAAACGCCTTGATCCACCATGTGGGAGGTGCAGAATACTGGAACAACGAAATGTAGACCGCAGGGTATAAGCCGAGCTTTAGCAGCTGCGATTTCTTCACCGACAAGATATACCGGGCCCTCTGCAAATACCCGACTGGGTGACGGGGAGTTAGTCCTACATTGTACGGCTGTCCCCAACGACGCGACTCGCCTTGACATATGCGTCGTCCTAGGATGTCCAAAGCTACCGGTGGCTGCATGGGTACTGCGGCGATAGAAGGCCGAAGGAGGCCTTCCGAAGTCCAGTTGACCTCCTCCACAGTGTAATTTATCGGAGGCGCATCTGCATAAGCAATCGCTGAAATAGGCTCCGAGGGTGTCGCACAGGAAAAACTCCGTCGGCCCATGATAATTTGGTCATACCATTTACCCCATAAATGAAGACTCTTGTGCTCCGGGTCATGGTCTTTTATCAACGCAAAAACCTCACGGTCAACGGGTGCTTCAGGGAACCCGCCTTCTGAGCGAATGAACGGGAAGGAGGTGTTGAAAGACATAATGCCTGCGCGAAAATAGTGAATTTTCAGCCGCCCATGCTATAAATTAAATTCTATTACAAAGTACTATAAATCCGTACCACACTGCAATGTAGTTAAAAGGGACCAAAGGGGACCCACAAAATCTAGATGACAGTTCATCATTAATAAAACAGCCTCATCATTGGATGAGGCTGTCATTAAAAGAGGAAATTCTCAAGAGATTCTCATTAAATGAGAAATCTCTTGGGCAGAGGAGTAAAACTCCCATTGAGAGCAGCGCTCTTCACTAGATAGACATCTGTCAAAATCTAATGATGAAGGAATAAAATTCCACAAGAAGAGCCTTACTCTGAGAAGATGATCCATCAAAAATAAAATTTCATTTTTGATCTTCAAGATCCATGAACAAACTCTTAAGAGTTCTTCTATATGATCTGAAAAGAGCAAAGCTCCATTAATGGATTAAGAAATCATAAGTAAAATCCTTTTAGAGAGCAAAGCTCTATTAATGAAACCCGAAATGGGTTTTCTTTAGATCAAAGATCTATGAAGAGCAAGGCTCTGTTAGTGGGTAAGACCCTAGTTTATTAAAAGATTTAAATTTTACCTAAAATTTTAACAGAGTTTTTACTCTTGAAAATTTCTTGAATTGAAGAGCAATGCTCTGGATAAAAGTTCTCAAAGAAGAAGATGGACATCATCTAAAGGACCAAAGGTCCTATTTATAGGCATTGAAACGCCTCTTCAACTTCTGAGTTGATCCAAGGGCGCAGACACTGCCACCGCTGCGCTCACGTGTGGGCCACGTGAGCGCAACGGTGGGGGCATTTGTTTCCCCCAATCAGAGCAAAGCTCTGTTTGAAATTCGAATTTCAAAAATTGAAGCAACGCTTCAGATCCAGCGCTAGGCGCGCTGCGCGTCTCGTGTCAAACACGGATGCGTTAGTGCCAGGTGCGTTGCGCCCTAGGTAGTGCACTATGTGTGCGCTAGCGCTAGGCGCACTACGCGCCACGTGTCAAATACAGGTACGCTAACGCAAGGTGCGCTGCGCTCTGAGCAGCGTACCACGTGCAAAGCACGGGTGCGCTAGCGCTGGAATTAAAAATTCCCCACCCTTAGATCAAAAGATCTAATAATAATGATAAATCATTAATTAATCAGAATAAAAATTCTGTTATGGAAAGATTTCTCAATCTTATTAAAAAACAAGAAGATTGCCTTCTGTAAAACAGAAGCCCTAAGATCAAAGATCCAATGGTGAGGAAACATCTCCAAATCAATCAGAGAAAGAACTCTTTAACTGATTTAATAAATCAACTTGCCCTATATAAAGGCCCCAAGACTTCAAGTCTGAGAGAGAGAAACCCTCCCATAAACTTTGAAAAATTCAAAGAAAGAGAGCAAGCTCTTGAAAGAAGATTATTTCTTCAAGATAAAGATGATGAATGATGAACACAGAGATGAAATCATCTCATAAAAAGAAGAATTATCTTCTTAAAAGATCATAGATCTACAAAGACCAAAGTCTTTCATAAAAAAAATATTAAAAAGATCTCATCACATAATAAAAGAAGATCATATTCTTCACACAGATCATTGATCTATAAAGGCAAAGCCCTTTCAAAAATAAGAACTATTGTTCTTGAATCTTGAGACAAAGTCTCTTTTAAAAGAACATAAATTTGTTCTCAGATCATAAAATTGATCAAATGCGCTTTGCGCTCATGAAATACGCCTTGCGCTCTTGAACAACGCTTTTTCGCTCTCTGGACCGGCGCTCAGCGCCGAAATGCGCCACGTGTCAACCACGTATGAGCCAATTAAACAGCATGCGCCTTGCGCTGTTGAACTGCGCTTCTGCGCTATCTGGACCGGCGCTCAGCGCCAAATGCGCCACGTGTGCGCCAATTAAACAACTTGCGCTTTGCTCTTCTGAACTAGCGCTCTGCGCTCATCATCTGGCGCAAAGCGCCAAACGCGACACGTGTCAACCGTGTGTGCGCTATTCGGCAGAAGCGCACCGCGCTCTTTAACTGGCGCAAAGGGCCCGGCGTGCCACGTGTCGCGCTGTCAGAACATAAATTGTTTTTTAGTAAAGCCCAGAGCTCTGATGAATGCTCAACATTCAATACAAGACAAAAATATTGTCAGAAGGGCCAAGCCCAAATAAATGCTCAATAGCCAGAATAAAAATGTTAAACATTTATTGGACTTAGCCCAATATTGGCCATAAGTCCTCAACTTATGTTAACTGAGCCCACCTGCTCATGAATATTTAACAGATCTTAGTCCTAAATTGGACTACAAATCTTTCAACCAACTCACACCGGTTCGAGGGTACATCTCTTTACTCCTCTGATATTTGTCGTTGTAATCCTTCAACGTCTTCAGAGAGGTGACGGGTCCCGACAACCATATATTTCATAGACTATTGACGTCTTTAAACCGGACTGTGGGGTCCTTAAACTCACGGACTACGATGTCCTTAACCTGGACTGTGGGGTCCTTAAGCCCATGGACTATGATGTCCTTAACCTTGGACTGTAGGGTCTTTAAACTCATGGACTATGATGTCCTTAACCTTGGACCACCATGTCCTTAAACTGGTAATCGACCGCAATGTCCCTAAACTAAACAATAGAGTTCAAATACTCTTTTGTTGGATCTAAATGATCCTGTTAAGTTGATCTTAGTCTAAAATTAGACTAACGTGTCCTTAACAAACGTTGAGTCAATCTTAGTCTAAAATTAGACTAATGTATCCTTAACAAACGTTTAAGTTGATCTTAGTCTCAAATGAGACTAACGTATCCTTAAATCCAAACCAAAACCCAAATCTAAGAAAATACGGATTTGGACTAATCCACGCCCTACGGGCGACAACATAAATTAGTCTCCGTATACAATCCACGGGCAACCAAAAACAAAACAAACACCCACGACACGAAGTGATCATCTGGAGAAGGAGAAAGTGGTTACCGCGAGGCGGTAGCGTAATTAACTGCAGGGGCTTGCGCCTGCAGGGAAGAGCTTCCCCATAATAAAAAAACCCCTCAAACGAGGGGGAATCTGACGAAGTCTGCTACATCGGCCGTATCCGTTTAAACCTTCGATATATAGTGCCATAAATCAACTTGGCATCTTCAGAGAGGTGGACAGATAGCACCAATTAGCATCTGCCCCGAAATTCAGGCGAGACGTCCGCCGCGTCTTCCCGTGTTTTCGGCGGGGAACAGTGCCCACATGTGTGGGCCTTTAAACCCACTAAAAGGAATTAAAAAGTATAATAAAACAGCAAGAAAAACCCCCAATAGGGCATCACGTGCCCCCACGTGACCAGAGGTCACGTGTCAACACGTGATGAGTTCCCGAGCTCTTTAAAAGAATGTAATTAAATTCTGATTAAATGGTCAATCAGTGGGGCCACGTTCTAACACGTGATAGGCTCTTAAACCTTCTGAACTAATAGATTTAAATTCTAATTAAGAGAAATAAAAAACCCTAATATTTCCCTGGATCTTTCCAAACAAAAAGATTGCGCTCTGTAAAGTGGAGCACTGTTGGATTAAAAATCCAATGGTGATTAAAAATCACCAATTTATAGAAATATTCTATACAAGGAAAGATTTTCTTAAAATCTGCCAGGAACAACAAACACAATATCTTTTGGATTAAAAATCCAATGGTGAATAAAATTCACCGAATGATCTAACAGATCATGTTGGTTATAAAATCAATAAAATCTTTCAATGAAAGATTGACAAAACAAACTGATTCTTTTCTTTCTCCTATAAATAGGACCTAAGAAGAGAGGAGAAAGAGAACAACACAACAACAGAGAGAGAATACAAAAGAAAAGAGAATTTAATTCTCCAGAGAGAAAAGAAGGTCTCTTCAGAAAAAGAAACCCTAGGTAAGAGAGGGAAAGAGATCATCTTATAAGTTCCCACAAAATAAAAAGAGAATTGAATTCTCAAACCAAGAGTTTAACTCTTCTGAATAAGAACTTAGTTCTTCCTTTGGTTGAAGGTCTGCAAAAGCAGATCTTTCTATAAGTTGAGAATTTAATTCTCATCGGGGAGATTCTGTCATGCAGATCTAAAACCTAAGAGAAGACCTAAGTTCAGAGAATTATATTCTCCCACAAAGCATGTAGGAATTTAATTTCTCCAACAAAAATAGGGTTTAACCCTTAATATAAGAACTTAGTTCTTCCTATGGTTGAAGATCTGCAGAAGTAGATCTCCCCATATGTTGAGAATTTAATTCTCATCGGGAAAATTCTGCCATGCTGATCCAAAACTTAGAGAGAGAATTGGGTTTAAAGAATTTAATTCTTCTAAATATATAGGAATTTAATTCCTCTAAATAAAATCAGGGTTTAACCCTATAAAAGAATTTAATTCTTAAATAAGGGACTTTTCATGCACGTAAAAAGATCAAGTACCCAACTTGATCACGTGGCAATAGATGACCCTCCCCTCAATGGTCAAAAAAGAATGAATGAGATCGGGTCACGTGCTCCCACGTGAACCTTAAACAAACTTCTCAAAATAAAGGCAGAACAGACTTTGGGCGCTCTCACGTGTCCCCAGGTGACCCCTAACAAACACCTCTTTAAAAAAGAGAAGATGGAAAGAACTGAAGGATTAAAATCCAATGCATGGGCACCCTCACGTGTCCCCACGTGACCCCTAGCAAATCCTTTTAATATTCAGTGCATGGGTACCCATCACGTGCCCACACGTGATGGCCGTGAAGACTAAAGTGTTTAACACTTACCTGCATATCCTGAGAATAAAATAAAGGAAGTTTGGGCCCAACACTGTTTTGTGCACTGCATTCTTAGTGTTTAACACTATTTTAAGCGCATCACGTGGGAGCACGTGATAGCCGAGTGTACTCTAGTGTTTAACATAATATCCAAGCCAATCTTAGCTTGAACTAGCCAAGTTTTTCCAGAGGCAGTACCCCGTTTTGACTGAACCTCAAACACACTTTTGTTTTCCAAAATTGGTCATCTCATATGACATTCAAAGTAGAACCCAGAGCCTTTCAGACAACTTTGGCTCAAGGGTACATCTCTCCTAACCTCTGATGCATGTCGTTGTAATTTTTCAACGTATTCAGAGAGGTGGTGGGTCTCAATGGCCAATAACTATCTGGTGCATTTCCAAATCCATATTTGCATCTGAACTTGGACCGCAATGTCCCTAAACTAAACAATAGAGCCCAAATACTCTTTTGTTGGATCTAAATGATCCTGTTAAGTAGATCTTAGTCTAAAATTTGACTAACGCATCCTTAACAAATATTTAAGTTGATCCTAATCTCAAACGAGATTAACGATCCTTAAATCAATTTTATTACAGATCTCCCAACCAAAATTGGTTCAAGGGTACATCTCTTCACTCCTCTGATATTTGTCGTTGTAATCCTTTAACGTCTTCAGAGAGGTGACGGGTCCCGACAACTAAACACTTTACGGACTGTGGGGTCCTTAACCTTGGACTGTGGGGTCATTTAAACCCATGGACTATGATGTCCTTCCCCTTGAACTGTGGGGTCCTTTAAGCCCATGGACTATGATGTCCTTAATCTCGGACTGTAGGGTCCTTTAAACCCATGGACTATGATGTCCTTAACCTTGGACTGTTGGGTCCTTAAACCACGGACTATGATGTCCTTAACCTTGGACTGTTGGGTCCTTAAACCACGGACTATGATGTCCTTAACCTTGGACTGTTGGGTCCTTAAACCACGGACTATGATATTCTTAACCTTAGACCGTAATATCCTTAAACTAATTATGGACCGCAATGTCCTTAAACTAAATAATAGAGCCCTAATGCTCTGTAACAAATCCATTTTTTGGTGTACAAAAATTTGCTTTAAAACTAATGTATATTTGGAGTATTTACTTCTGCTGTTATCACTTTAAGTATTTAATTCACTCCTTAATTACAAGAAGGAGCTTGTAGCTCATTGGTAATACCTTGCACTGCTGAACCAAGCCACCAGAGTTCAAATCCCATACCCCACATTATTTTTAATATTATTTTGTTTTGAATTTTTTAGAAGTCCAACAGTCAACACGTGATAACTCCAAAATTTCCCACTACACATGAAAAACTGAATATACCAGAGGCTTAATCAGGTGACCCCCTCCTCCTCAGCCCTCGACTCGGCTCGACTCGGCCGAGTCGGCCGGCGGACCGGCTGACTCGAGCCGGCGCCGCCGGCCAGACTCGGCCGGATGGCCGAGTCGTCAACACGAAAAAGATGCTTCTTCACCTTCTCAACATCCCTGCACACTCCATTTATTTGGATCGTTTACAGAGAGCCCATTAACCACCATTTACTCTATTTTTTAATGATTTTCAATACATTTTTACATTTTTTAAAAATTAAAACCCTTCATCTACCCTAACCCTAGCCTAACCCTATAAATACCACCCCTACCCTCTACCCTCTCACCCCAAAACTCTGAGCCAACTCTCAAAAATTTCCAAGAAACCTTGTGTACTTTGAAATCGAGCACGAGGCGAAGCTATGGCGAATTTTCCGGCGAATTTCCGACGATCATTCTAGGAGCTCCCAGCAACGAAGCGACGCACCGGCGACTCCTCCCATTCCACCTCCCTCTCCTTGTTGTCCTAAACCCGTAAGTCCCCAAATTCTATCTCTCTTTTCTTTTCAAAAATACAGATTTACAAAACCCGACGGAATTGGAACCAATCTGATTTCCGATTCGGTTTCTTTATAAAACTTCACTTCTCGTTAATAAAATTATGCTTAAACTCACCCATGTTGACTATTAAACACTAATCAACCAAATTGATCAATTTTCATATCACAAAACAATTGCTATTTCATTTTACTGCATCTTTTCATGTAAATACCACATAGTTTCAATTCCACCTTCAACATCACAAAACCTTGCTATACCTTTAAGTAGATCATGAGGTAACGACCTACCTCCTTACACACTCATATGCAACATAGCACCATACCCTTAGGAACATAGAATATGGGAAAACGACACATTTTCATTTAAATACCATTTACTTAATAAAACCATTTTCTAAAGGATTTAGTATTTATACAATCTTTGTAAAGCGCCGCTACAACCCATTTTGCGGAACCCGTTCGGGATGGTGCTGATTATCGCACATCCTTGGGCTTAGTAGTGCGAGATTCAGATCTCCGCAAGGAGCATTCGGTCTCGAAAAATTTAAAATACGATATCTTAAGAAAATGAGATTTTTTAGAATATAAAATATATATTAAAATTATTTTTGTATAAATATATGTATATTTATCATTAAAATACCTATTTTGTTATGATATAAATATTCCACCTTTTTCTAAAAATCACAAGAATCCATTTTTACACTAAAATACCATGAATTCCATACAAATCCAATATTACAAATAAATACCACTTATTATGAAAATAGGATATTTTCACTAGAAATAACACAATATAAAATCTACATTCATTACAACTCTAAAGACGATTAATAAATACTTGGGGTGTATTTTGAAAATTATACAAGAGTATTTTTATATAAAACCCCCTCAAGTTCTATAATTTACCCTAAAGACCCTAGTAAATATAGGTTTAAGCGAGACCAATCTCTTAAGCCTCAGGGAGCCGGAGAAGTGGGTGCTTGCCTATCTAAGCTAGATAACTTAACAACGGTGTTATCAATACAGTAATCATTTTTGAAAAAAACACAAATCCTGCCGCCCATGTGCAGCAGTTACCGATAACATCAAAACAATCAGGACTTCAATTTACCTTTCTAATTGTCTGAATCAGTTTATGTCATTATAATCTGACTTGAATATGATTCAAGTACAATCTACAATCTTCAATCTTCAATATTACAATTCAACATGAATCCACAATCTATACAACTTGACTGAACCGAACCATGGATATACATCCATTTACATGATTTTACAGTTATTCCATTTACATGATTATACAGTTACATCCGTTTACTGATATCATGGTTTCGGTCAGTCATCCAATTATACAACCAATACAATTTACAATACAAACAAGACATCTCGGGGTTTAAGGGGTAGATTGGTACGGAAGGTGCTAAAAGTGGCACGAGACAGTAATATTAAGACACCTAACCTATATTCCGTTGCTATTGTACCGTGGCTTAACGGTTCCTTGTACATTCCGTTTGCCCTGGTCTATAGCATATAGAGACCCTCTCGTATACACTGGTATCCTTCTGTACCAAGCTACAAACAACAGCGTTAACACAACATTACAACAATATAATACAACTTTAAAAGATACCTCTTATTCTGTCTATTTCTCCTTTACCTTTGGGACTTACCGAGCTACCTGTTCGCTGACGACATTCTATTCTTTTCTTTTTTGAATGTCGTCAGGTGATCTGGACACTTCAGAGATCGAGCCCACTGCTGAAGACTTGGACCAGTTCAGTGAAGACCCCGAACTCTAGTCATTGTACACTTTCCATTCAGTACTTTTCATTTCTGTTATGCCATTGTTTAGGCATTTCTTTATTTCAGTTGTATTTACTTTCCATGCATTGTACAGAAAGAATGTGAATAAATAAACTTGCTGTTTTTATTATATCTTGTCTCTTGTGCTTTATTTTTTTTTATATTGCTTAGATACGCTTAGCGTATTTACTTCACAGTAAATACGCAGCGGCCTCGTCGTGTCCTCTGCCCGTATACCGGGAAGCGGGGCGTGACAGGTTTTGTTGGTAGCCCATGCAGGTCAGAGTTGTATGGAACACTGTCATGCAGCTCTGTTCTGCTTGAACAACCTAAGCAATATAACACAAGAACCAGCAATTAAAACATTCTTTACAATTCATGTTCTTTGAATCTTATCATTTCATGTATTTTGAATCTGTCCTAACCCAATTTTTTTTTCAAGGTTATGAATTCCTCGAACAACACCAGCACCAATGTCATGTTGGATATAGTGCCCTCAAAGTCAATTATTCGATCGCAGGTACATGATTGCAATGATTGAGACAGGACCTATACCGATATGACAGTTTTGCTCGAGATGATAGTATGCTATCTGGTTTGTCTTTATCATCGTATACATGCTTTAGTTCACTATTGCATGTTGATAGAGCCCATAGGATTCTTGCTTGACTTCCAGCAGTATGATGGCGATCATATACGTGGGAGCTGGAGTCTATAAGCACATCCTTAAAGTGTCCCTAGTCGTGGGAGTTTTGAGACAGGGCATCGATACTCCAGAGAAGACTAGTGTATACAGTCGAGACCCCGACGAGGGGCGGTGGCCGGTCTCACAAGCCATTGGTGTTAGTTGGTTTACCTAAGATGTATACAGGTGCTCATTGGGTTATGAGTACACCGGATAGGACTCGCCGGGAACCTGCTAGTTGGTATTATACCCAGCGTCAAATAGCGGTTCCCTGGTGACATGTGTACAGGTTAGTTCATCGACCTGAGGTCTTCATTTGTCTCGTGTGAGTTCCCACCGTGCTTTGATTTCTACCCTACCACGGCTCAAAGGAGTCGTGCAAACAGGTCTTTTTTGGGTACAGTCCCGAGCCACATGGAGGCAAGTGAGCGGATCGGCAGGGGATTCGTCTCTCCCGGTATTGGGGGTGAGATCGCGCTGTGTCTAGGAGAGCCATTACACAAAGCCCTCGGCCGAGGTAGGAGATTTACTGGTAGGTACTCCAGTAGTATCTCAGGGTGTTCCGGGCCACTCTCTGACACGACTTATACCGCTATTGGGGGTCTGACGTTACCAGCCCCTAGACCGATATGCGATACTCATAGACGAACGGACCGGACTGTATGTATATTGTCACTGTTAGGCTCAGTAGGGTTTCTGGATGAGTTTGTTCATCAGCTTCCCTTCCAATCAATACATAGGCAACCATTACGTACAGCTCGTACCTCTGACGTGCTAGTGGTTATACCCAGTGCCAGTGTATTGATGAGTCATTAGAGTCCCCCACAGACAGTTTCCCAAGTTCGGGCGAAACGTTGTAGAGGCCGTATGGTTTTATGGCAGGGTTCGGAAAATACACGTGCGTTTACGCACGTGTTATATTTCGGGCAGATAATACTGGTAGGCTTTGGTTTAAGCTGGAACCCAGTATTATACTGTGTAGATATAATATCTTTGTCTCAGTTGCATTTGTATTCGGTCGTAATACAAATGCGGGTATGTTTATACTGTTACGGGGTTATCCTGAAATTCGTTTCGGGATCGCTTTTGGAAGTTGCCAGTTTCCAGTTTTCTATCACCCGTCTTTAACATTCGGTTAAAAACGGATTTATCTTTTCTTGATGAGGGTGAGTCGTGGTTCTAGAAGGTTCTAGATGGTGACTAGGTTCATGAATCTTAGTGACTCATTAGTGCATTTTATGATGGATGATGATGTGTTGTTATGATTCATAGTTTGCATTAATGATATGCTAGGTGTCTTGTGACTCATTCCCTTCATTAATCTTATGGTTACTCTCCCTAGCTCCTACACTCACCCCCTTGCTTATATTTATGGCCGGCCCCCTCTCTTGTGAGGATGAGGGTTGTTAATTTGGGAAAATATGATAGTTATTTGGTTCATGGATATTAGATAGAAAAGTTTCTCATTTCATTTCGATCCAAAAGGCAACTTCATTAACCGTTCGTCCATAACTTTGGACGTAATGAGACAAAGTGTTCTACTCATTCTCTACATCAATCTTGGTCATTTCTTTTAGCAAACTTGATGATCGAATTGCCTCGGTTCAGAGGCGGGAGCCCGTTTAAAGATCCATCGACGTGGTGCCACCTGGACGAGGAGACTGGAGATTCAGAAGATTGGAGCAGCCGCAACATAGCGTGGGATGATGGTTGAAGACCGAAGGACTCGGATCGTTCGGTATAACATTTCTACCCACTTTGTAGTTTATTAGTTTAGCTTTAATGACAGATCCGGGTTACAGTACACGATAGCGTCAGTTGTAAAAGTTTTTGTTCCGCATTTGGCGTCTGTTAGACGGCCGGGGCGCTACTGTGGACTTACAGTGGTATCACAGCCTCGCCATTAAGCTTTACTAACTTGTGCTAACGCGTTTAAAATATCGATCGAACGGAATTTCGAAAACTACAATTTTCTGGGTTAAAGTTTCTGTCGATTTTAAATCAGGTTTAAAAATTATTTTGCATATCACAGAAAATTATGCAGGGTTTTTCAAGCATTCTGGGAAAATTTGGGCACGTGATCCCACAGTACCGCCGCTGATCCAAGGTCAAAGCTAGGGTTTGACCGCGGAACCGCGGCCAGTATGTGGGAACAGTGCGCCAAAATTTTCCAGTGAGTTCAACTTGGGAAATTGTGGTTTTTGGTATATTTCTTTTGGGCCCAGATTTTCTTACTGTACAGCAGATGTACGTGGGGCCCACTTCGGGAAGTTTTGTCGATCGAAATTTTAAACTTGTTAGTATGCAGTAATTACATTATATCTCCGACCGGGAATGTCATTTGAACGGTAAATTGCATCTAATTGCTATAGTTCTTTTAGACGGGTTTGCGAACATGACATTCGCGTTGATGTTCTGTGTTGTGCTGTGATGTTGCGGATTGTCGTGGTGGATAGCAGTGTGCAATGATAGTGCTGTTTGGATTTATTTGTACATTTGATATTGCAGGGCGAGCGTCCAACATGTGGACTACCGTCACTGCCTGTTTGTAAAATATTCTTTTAGGGCATGACCGGGCTGAGGTCGATGTACCCGTTGTACATATTATTTATTTCTGTACTAGGTTTACCCCGCGACGGAGTGCACGGATAGCTGGGTTCTGGAGGGCAACGGGTCCGCATCTCATGGCTTTGAGAGGCAGAGGGGCCTCACTCTAGAATTGGCAGACTATTCTCCGCACTCGTATGGGGTACAGGTTGACCCAAGGAGGAGTGCTCAAGTTACCGGATTCCGTGAAGTGCTGGGTGGTCCATTCACTCTGCTGTAGGGGGCTACCTCGCTTCAGGTTTTGGCGGGTAACTTGCTGCACCCGTAGGGATCTAGGTTTCATTGCATAGGCTATCCACACGACCAGGGGAACATCGAGTTTCAGTAGCGGCTCTGTGAAACCCGGGGATCCAGAATATCTGTATTGTTCTGTGATGCTTATTACTTTTCTGTAATGTTGCATATTATCACGCCTGGAGCGATTACTGTATATTGGTATATATACTATTAAATGTTGTATATGTTTTACACCCGCGCTAGTCCAGTCCCCGCTCTGTTGTTAGCTAAGTAACCTAACGGGTGATGACGGGATCCAGTGGCGAATGCGGATGGCATATACGTACATTATATTTTCGTTCTTTTCTAGTGTGATTAATTGATGGGACTGCGTTGATTTTGATCAATGCAAAGGAAAACAAACCTATATTTGATGTTGTTGGAACAGTTTTAAAAAGTGTTATTACAAAGACGTTTCCTTTTGTTTTGCATAGTGATATTCGGTTGGAATATCCTGCACCTCATTCGACGAGGCAAGGGCTGATATCCCTTCACCGGGAGAGACCTCTTGGGCAGAAGTTTGCGTCAGGGTAATAACTTCACTATAGTCGATTACAAGTTGCTTTGTATCATGGTATTCAGTTGGAATATCCTGCACCTCATTCCACGAGGAAAGAGCCGAGATCCCTTCACCGGGAGTGACCTCTTTAGCAAAAGGTTTTCGTCACTATATTTTTATAAAAGGCTATCAGGTTCCTTCAATGAGATCAAGTTCATTACGTTAAAGGTTTTTCGCCAAAAACCAACCGTAGCCCTCCGTCATTTCTTTTGGGTATTCAGTAGTATTCAAGCTATGTATTTTGACCAACGCCAAGGCATAGTGTTTGGTAGCTGTTGGGTATTCATTTGTTGCATAGATAGATGAGTTGGTTTGGGACAGTCGTTCTGCCATTTTGGCCAACGTCAAGGGCATGTGCGGGTGGGTTCAAATTGACCTGGATAGTGATGGGTAGAACTTGGCATGCGACTTATGGCATTTTGACCAACACCAAGGTCATAAGAGTATGGGGCAAAAATCATATCGGGAGTTTCAAACATACAGGAAACTTGCCAGGCATGCGCATACCTTCTGGAGTGTGATAACTTGAGTGGCTTCCATCAAGTTATCATGCGATGATAGTTGAATCCCGATTCTCACTGATGAGTTGGTTTACTCTTCGGGTGATCCTGACTAATTCTTCTTTCAGGTTTGGAGGAGAATTTGAGATTACAGTGGGAGGTTTCCTGATTAGATAAAGTGATAACCATTCTGATCTAGGTTAGAGTGCACGCAGAGTGTTTCTTTCTCTCTCTCTTTTTGGCAGCGACCATTGACCGACCCTAGACTATGACTCAGTGACCAAGTTGACCGAACCTTCTTAATATATTGGATTTTGGATTGTCCGAGTTGCATAAGTCATTGCCGCTCCTTCTTTTACCCATTGCATTTCTCAGAACACCCCGTATTACTACAGATATCCACTTCCATTGGATAGATCATCGTATGGTTATATACGAACTCGAAGGGACTTCTTCGAGGATGGATCCAGGTTCAGGAGAAATAGAATTAGTTTATTCAGTTGTCTTTTATTATCACCTTTTCTCAGGTTGCAAGGGCTCCTTAGTTTAGGAGAGTACACCTATTACGCTTATTGGATAGTCTTATTCCAAACCATAGGCAGGTGCCGAATGGTAGGGAATGAAGAAAACCAATTAGCGTAAGTAGGGTGTACAGAAGGTAATAACTAAAGACAAAATAAAGGGATTAGAAAGAGGGCAAAGTAAATTGTGACCGCTAATATTCACGACCAAACCGCGTACTTCATCGCCACTCTTATTTCACCTTTGCATTTTTCCCAGTTCGGGAGAAATAGAATAAGGTATTATTCAGTTGTCTTTTATCATCACCTTCTCTCAAGTTGCGAGTACTCCTTAGTTTATGAGGGTACACCTATTATGCTTACTGGATAGTCTTCTTCCAAACCATAGGCTGGTGCCGAACGGTAGGGAACGAAGAAAACCACTTAGCCTAACGATGGTGTACAGAAGATAATGAATAAAGACAAATAAAGGGATTTGGAGAGAAGGCAAAGAAATATACGGTTACAGTCATGAATTTAATTATAGAAAAGGCATTACTAGGAATACCAGGATACCCCTACGAAACATTTTCATGTTTTAGTGCATTGTTAAAGGAAAACTGATTTCCCGATGTGATACTTACTCCAGGGTATGTATTTACCAGGTATGATTCTCACATTTGTATAGTTTTACAGATGAAGAGTGGGAGTAAGTTATTGGGAATTAGGTGATCATCCTCATTATATCGGAATTCGTTGTAATTGGTGATATTTGAGGAAATCGCCCGGGTACAGTTTTCAACCTACGATGCACAGGTTTTGAGTTATTCAACTCAGCGGACTTATACAGAGTATTGTATGTTGTCCAGTGTCCGTAAGGACAGAGGGGTAGGTACTCGTACTATGTTCTATTTACTTATGACTTCTCTAGTTTTTAGACAAGTGTTTCGTAGAAATACAAGGTCTAAGTTTTGAGAAGTTGTGGGTATAAGAATAAAGTAGAGAACCAGGTATCGTAAATATCGGGATTTTTCAAAGAGATCGAAGATGTAGATACTTGTGATTGGTATTCAGATGATAGTAATGGTTTTTGAGAAACTTGTTTCTCTTTCAGGTTACTCATAGTTGGATGGATTCCTAAGTTGAGTAATGCTGATTAGCCTCTCTCCATTAAGTTGATATGCACTGGAGACAGTTGCATGATTTGAATCTGGTTCCAATTAAATTAGTGCCTCTATTTCTATATTGTATATAGAATGGTTCATATCTTAACGATGTTAAGATACAGGGAGTTTTCCGGCTTATGCTTAAAACCAGACTCTGGATAACTCAAGGCACGTTTCTGTAATGGCAGTTTGTGGGTTGACCCGGGCTATGTCGAGGGTTGATATTCTACCATCTGGAAGATCAATAGTGATATTGTTCTTGACTCGCCACAGTTTTAGTAAAATGGATTTTTTCAGAAAACAGTAGTGGGAGTATGGTAGAACTGGAAGTGATTCCAGAACCGCAAACGATTACGGAAAATTTAATAGGACCTATATATTCAATCAGGTTTGACATTCCAATAGCCACTCCGCAGATATGGTGGGTAAGCTCAGACACCCGAAAGGTACTCCGGTAGCCTCAAGGACGGTGACAGGGAGGTTCTTGTTTACCCAGACTTGACACTACTGTTGTTCCAGACTATGAGACCCGGCAGGAGGATAAGTATAGCATCGTTCTAAACTAGCTTTAGAAGTGCACGTATATATTATTCTGCCAGAGGGTTGTCGTAGTCAGTGGGAGCAGCGGAAGAATAGTGGGCAGGTAGCTTATATCTATTTCTAGACTAGAGCAGATATAGTGGAGATAGATCATCTAATTTTTGATGTGACAATCATGGGTTTGACTTCATCAGAATAGGGGATGGATCTGTTAAGAAGGTAGCAGGGTGTGATGTCCTGGTATTTGGATGACATACACAGAGCAGGAAGTGAAATTCCTATACTACGATCGGTTATACTTTGGTCGTCACACAGTTGTTTCTCTACAAAGGATATGAATATAATATCAGACATTCTGGTTACTAGATCTATGGTTTTAGATCTAGAATTGGGTAGTTTCCCAATCTGGGTACTTTGACAGTATTCTAATGATATTTTAGAATAGATGACTCCTGGCATGGTGGTGTACCTGCAGGTGATGGAGTCACCCTCTCTAAAGGTGTCTTACAGACTAAAGGGGAGAGAGGGATTTGCATAATTGGCAGATCACTTGCTTAGGCAATTGAGTCAATCGTGAGATGTCAAGTACCACACCAGATGCTATTTTTGCACTAGATGCAATAAGTTTATATTAATCAAATCCCGAAGAAACATAAGGAAGCAGTTTTAGAACATAAGTGCATGTTCTACGGATTTGATGACGGCAGCCTCCTTCGGGAGACGGTTATCATTCCAGGCTTCAAAGGTGACAAGGATGACAGAGTGATTGTTAGAGTTATAGTTTTTCCTCTGACGAGGGACAGTATTATGGACAGGTGGTCCAAGAGGATACCGTGGGAGGCATGGTGCTGAATACTGATTAGGTTCAGTTATCAATACAGTCTAAGAAGTTTGGATTTGAAGTTCATTTATGAACTAGGTCCCATCAGATATCCAGACATATTCTAAGACACCTATTACTCGATTCGGGAGATGGCTTTCTCCACGAACTTGAGATTAAGAGAGACATAGAAAGAAACATCAGCGCGGATCCACTCACTAAGGCTATTTCTCGAACACAATAGTTTTACAAACGAGATTTGTGAAACTGATTAGTAGAGGAGTTGGATGTTCGGTATCACACGGGCTGTAAGTATGCGACATAGCAATAATTAGCCTTAAGTGCAAGTGGGAGATTGTTGGATATAGTGCCCTCAAAGTCAATTATTGGATCGCAGGTACGTGATTGCAATGATTGAGGCAGGACCTATACCGATATGACAGTCTTGCTCGAGATGATAATATGCTATCTGGTTTGTCTTTATCATCGTATACATGCTTTAATTCACTATTGCATGTTGATAGAGCCCATAGGATCCTTGCTTGACTGCCAGCAGTATGATGGCGATCATATACGTGGGAGCTGGAGTCTATAAGCACATCCTTAAAGTGTCCCTAGTTGTGGGAGTTTCGAGACAGGGCATCGATACTCCAGAGAAGACTAGTGTATACAGTCGAGACCCCGACGAGGGGCGGTGTGTTGGAGATAGTGCCCTCATAGTCAATTATTGGATCGCAGGTACGTGATTGCAATGATTGCGGAGGACCTATCCCGGGAGGACAGTCTTACTCGAAATGATAGTATGCTATCTGGTTTGCCTTTATCAGTCGTGTTCATGTTCAGGTGACTGATTGCATGTTACACTTTGATAGAGCCCTTAGGATCTTGCTTTACTACCAACTGTATGAGGGCGATCATATACGTGAGAGTTGGGTAGTTTATATGCATATCCTTAATTGTGGTCCCTAGTCGTGGGAGTTTCGAGACAGGGCATCGATACTCCGGAGTAGACTAGTGTGTACAGTCGAGACCCCGACAAGGGGCGGTGGCCGGTCTCACAAGCCACTGGTGACAGTTGGATCACCTAAGATGTATACAGGTGCTCATTGGGTTATGAGTACACCGGACAGGACTCGCCGGGAATCTGCTAGTTAGTATTATATCTACCGTCAGATAGCAGTTCCCTGGTGACATGTGTACAGGTTAGTTCATCGACCTGAGGTCGTCATTTGTCTCGTGTGAGTTCCCACTGTGCTTTGATTTCTACCCTACCACGGCTCAAAGGAGTCGTGCAAACAGGTAGCTTTTGGGTACAGTCCCGAGCCATATGGAGGCACGTGAGCGGATCGGCAGGGGATTCGTCTCTCCCGGTATTGGGGGCGAGGTCGTGCTGTGTCTAGGAGAGCCATTACACAAAGTCCATGGCCATGGCAAGAGATTTACTGGTAGGTACTCCAGTAGTATCTCAGGGTGTTAATTGGGCTTCACTCCGACACGACTTATACTGCTTCTGGGGGTCTGACGTTACTAGCCCCCTAGGCGGATATGCGATACTCATTGACGAACGGACCGGACTGTATATACATTGTCACTGTTAGGCTCAGTAGGGTTTTCGGAGGAGTTCGCTCATTGGTCTCCCTTGAGTTCGCTCCTCGGCCACCCTTGAGGTCAGTCCGTGGGCAGCCGTTACGCATTGCTAGTGCCGCTGACGGTTTGTGGTTAAACCCACTGCCAGGGTGCTGACGAGTCATTAGAGTTCCCCACAGACAGTTTCCCAAGTTCGGGCGAAACGTTGTAGAGGCCGTATGGTTTTATGGCAGGGTTCGGAAAATGCACGTGCGTTTACGCACGTATTATTTTTCGGGCAGATAATACTGGTCGGCTTTGGTTTAAGCCGGATCCGAGTATTATATTGAGTAGGTATAATATCTTTGTCTCAGTTGCATTTGTATTCGGTCGTAATACAAGTGCGGGTATTTTTATACTGTTTCGGGGTTGTCCTGAAATTCGTTTCAGGATCACTTTTGGAAGTTGCCAGTTTCCGGTTTTCTATCAGCCGTCTTTTAACATTCTGTTAAAGACGGATTTATCTTTTCTTCAGTTGGAGTGAGTCATGCTTCTAGAAGGTTCTAGAAGGTTTTAGATTTGGTGAGGTGGAGGGTGACTCATGCTTTGATTTCAAAGAGGTTTTGTTTTCATTAAGATATTTTTGCTTGATCTTTTGGTTATGATAAGGTTACATGCTATTCTCACCCTCCCTCTCCTACACTCACCTCCTCCCTCCTCTATACATATTGGCCGGCCCTCTCTCTCCTCCCCCTTGATTGATATGAGAAAATTATGGTTGTAAAAGGAAAAGAGTATAGTTTTGGAAGCATAGAAATTTCCTAGTTCATTTCTTGTTCCATTTCATTTCCATCGGCAACTTCATTTACCGATCGTCCACGGACTTGGACGAAGTGAGACAAAGTCATCTACTCATTCTCTACATCAAATCTTGGTCGTCTCTTTTAGCAAACTTGACGATCGAGTTGCCTCGAGTCAGAGGCGGGAGCCCGTTTAAAGAACCGATCATGTGGTGCCACCTCGACGAAGGATTCGGAGATCGACGAGATCGGAGCAGCCGCAACGGAGCGTGGGATGATGGTTGAAGAACGAAGGACTCGGATCGTTCGGTACAACCCTTCTTCCCTCTTTGTAGTTTGTTAGTTTGGCAATAATGGCAGATCCGGGTGAAAGTATACGATAGCGCCAAGTTTAAAAGTTTTGTTCCGCATTTTGGCGTCTGTAGACTGCCGGGGCGCTAGCGTAGACTTACAGTGGTATCAGAGCCTCACCATTTTGCTGTACTAACTTGTGCTAACGCGTTTAAAACATCGATCCGACCGAAAATCGAAAACTGCTAAAATCGCATTTTTCTTCACTTGACAGTTCTGTTATTTTCAAACGGTGTCAAAATTGATTTCTGTATATCTTAAAAATCCGTGCAGGCTTTTCTAAGACCCACGAGAAAATTTGGAGTCATGATTCCTCCATGGAGGCGCGGAAGCGCGGTCAAACCCATGGTTTGGCCGCCCTTCCGCGGCCACGTGGGGAGCACGTGCCTCCAAAATTTTTCAGTGCGTTCTGTGAAGGATTTTGGGGTTTTTGGTCAATACAGTTTGGGCCCAGGTTTTGTTACTGTTCACCAGTAAGCTGTGGGGCCCACTTTTTAATATTTCGTCTTTGGTCGATCGAAATTTAAACACGTTAGTTTACAGTGCTTACATTATATCTCCGACCGGGAATGTCATTTGATCGGTAAACCGCGTCTGATTGCTATAGTTCTTTTAGACGGGTTTGCGAACGTGACATTCGCGTTGATGTTCTGTGTTGTGCTGTATTGTTGCGGATTTGTCGTGGTGGATAGCAGTGTGCAATGGTAGTACAGTTTGAGTTTATTTGTACATTTGATATTGCGGGGCGAGCGTCCAACATGTGGATAGCCGTTACTGCCTGTTGTATAATATTCTTTTGGGGCACGACCAGGTTGCGGTCGATGTACCTATTGTACTATTTTTCATTACTGTACTAGGTTTTACCCCGCGATGGAGTGCACGGATAGCCGGGTTCGGGAAAGCAACGGGTCCGCATCTCATGGCTTTGAGAGGCAGAGGGATCCCACTTCAGAATTGGCAGACTATTCGCCGCACTCGTAGGGGGTACAGGTTGACCCAAGGAGGGGTACCCAAGATTACCGGATTCCGTGAAGTGCCGGGTGTTCCATTCACTATGCTGTGGGGGACTGCCTCGCTTCAGGTTTTGGCGGGTAACTTGCCGCACCCGTAGGGGTCTAGGTTTCATTGCACAGGCTATCCACACGACAGGGGAACGTCGGGTTTCAGCAGCGGCTCTGTGAAACTCGGGGATCCCAGATATCTGTAATGTTCTGTAATGCTTATTACTTTTCTGTAATGTTGCATATTATCACGCCTGGAGCGATTATGTATATTGGTTTATATACTATTAGATGTTGTATATGTTTTTCACCCGCGCTAGTCCAGTCCCCGCTCTGTTGTTAGTTAAGTAACCTAACGGGTGATGACGGGACCCAGTGACGAATGCGGATGGCATATACGTACATTTTATTTTCGTTCTTTTCTGGTGTGATTGATTGATGGGACTGCGTTGATTCTGATCAATGCAAAGTAAAACAAACCTGTTTTGAGTTGTTGGAACAATTTTAAAAAGTGTTATTGCAAAGATGTTTCCTTTTGTTTTGCATAGCGGTATTCGTTGGAATATCCTGCACCTCATTCGACGGGGCAAGGGCCGATATCCCTTCACCGGGACTGACCCCTTGGGCAGAAGTTTGCGTCAGGGTAATAACTTCACTATAGCCGATTACATGTTGCTTTGCATAGCGGTATTCAGTGGAATATCCTGCACCTCATTCCACGAGGAAAGAGCCGAGTTCCCTTCACCGGGAGTGACCTCTTTAGCAAAGGTTTTCGTCACTATATTTTAAAAAGCTATCAGGTTCCTTCAGCGATATCAAGTTCACTACGCTAAAGGTTTTTCGCCAAAAACCAGTCGTAGCCCTCCGTCGTTTCTTATGGATGGTCAGTAGTATTCAAGCTATGTTTGTTGGCTTTCGTCAAGGCATAGTGTTTGGTAGCTCCTGGGTATTCATTTGTTGCATAGATAGATGAGTTGGTTTGGGACAGTCGTATTACCTTGTTGGCTTTCGTCAAGGGTATGTACGGGTGGATTCAAATTAACAAGATAATGACGGGCAGAACTTGACATGTGACTTATGATTTGTTGACTTTCGCCAAGGTCATAAGAGCATGGGGCAAGAAAATGATATCGGGAGTTTCTAAAGAAACTGAAACTTGCCAAGTGTGCGCATACCTTCTGGAGTATGAATAACGTGGATGCATTCCATCACGTTAACATGCGATGAGAGTTGGATCCCGATTCCCACTGATGAGTTGGTTTACTCTTCGGGTGATCACGATTGATTCTTCTTTAGGTTTGGAGGAGAATTTGACAGGACAGTGGGAGGTTTCCGGATTAGATAAAGTGATGACCATTCTGATCTAGGTTAGAGTGCACGCAGAGTGTTTCTTTTCTCTCTCTCTTTATGGCAGCGACCTTTGACCGACCCTAGACTATGACTCAGTGACCAGGTTGACCGAACCTTCTTAAAATACTGGCTTTTGGATTGTCTGAGTTGCATAAGTCATTGCCACTCCTTCTTTTACCCTTTGAATTTCTCAGAACACCCGTATTACTACGGATATCCACTTCCATTGGATAGATCCATCGTATGGTTATATACGAACTCAAAGGGACTTCTTCGAGGATGGATCCAGGTTCAGGAGAAATAGAATTGGTTTATTCAGTTGTCTTTTATTATCACCTTCTCTCAGGTTGCGAGAGCTCCTTGGTTTAGGAGAGTACACCTATTACGCTTATTGGATAGTCTTATTCCAAACCATAGGCTGGTGCCGAAAGGTAGGGAATGAAGAAAACCAATTAGCCTAAGTAGGGTGTGCAGAAGGTAATATGTAAAGACAAAATGAAAGGATTAGAAAGAGGGCAAAGTAAATTGCGACTGATATCATTCACGACCAAAACCGCGTACTTCATCGCCACTCCTATTTCACCTTTAAAAGAATAAGGTATTATTCAGTTGTCTTTTATCATTACCTTCTCTCAGTTGCGAGTACTCCTTGGTTTAGGAGGGTACACCTATTATGCTTACTGGATAGTCTTCTTCCAAACCATAGGCTGGTGCCGAACGGTAGGGAAGGAAGAAAACCATTTAGCCTAACGATGGTGTACAGAAGGTAACGACTAAAGACAAATAAAGGGGATTTGGAGAGATGGCAAAGAGATATACGGTTGAAGTCATGAATTGGATTATGGAAGAGGCATTGCTATGAATACCAGGATACCCCTACGAAACATTTTCATGTTTCAGTGCATTGTTAAAGAAAAACTGTTTTCCCGATTAGATACTTACTCCAAGGGTATGTATTTACCAGGTTTCATTTTCATATCTGTATGGTTTTACAGATGATGAGTGGGAGTAAGATATTGGGAATTAGGTGATCATCCTCATTATATCGGAATTCGTTGTAATTGGTGATATTTGAGGAAATCGCCAGGGTACAGTTTTCTACCTACGACGCACAGGTTTTGAGTTGTTTAACTCAGCGGACTTATACAGAGTATTGTATGTTGTCCAAGTGTCCTTCAGGACAAAGGGGTAGGTCCTCGTACTTTGTTCTGTTTACTTATAACTTCTCTAGTATTTAGACGAGTGTTTCGTAGAAATACAAGGTCTAAGTTTTGAGAAGTTGTGGGTATAAGAATAAAGTGGAGAACCAGGTGTCACAAGTATCGGGATTCTTCAAAGAGATCGAAGATGTAGATTCTTGTGATTGGTATTCAGATGATAGTGATGGTTTTGAGAAACGTGTTTCTTTTTCAGGTTACTCATAATTGGATGGTTTCCTAAGTTGAGTAATGCTGAATAGCCTCTTTCCATTAAGTTGATATGCACTGGAGACAGCTGCATGGTTTGAATATGGTTCCAATTAAATAAGTGCCAAAGTTTCTGTATTGGATATAGAATGGATCGTACCTTAAAAGAAATTAAGGTATGGGGAGTTGTCCAACTTATGCTTAAAACCAGACTCTGGATAACTCAGGGCACGTTTCTGTAATGGCTGTTTTGTGGGTTGACCCTGGCTATGACGAGGGTTGATATTCTACCATTTGGAAGATCAATAGTGATATTGTTCTTGACTCGCCACAGTTTTAGTAAAATGGATCTTTTTCAGAAAACAGTAGTGGGAGTATGGTAGAACTGGAAGTGATTCCAGAACCGCGAACGATTACGGAAAATTTAATAGGACCTATACATTCAATCAGGTTTGACATTCCAATAGCCACTCCGCAGATTTGGTAGGTAACCTCAGACACCCGAGAGGTACTTCGGTAGCCTCAAGGACGGTGACAGGGAGGTTCTTATCTACCCAGACTTGACACTACTGTTGTTCCAGGATATGAGACCCGGTAGGAGGGTTGTCGTAGTCAGTGGGAGCAGCGGAAGCATAGTGGGCAAGATGCTTATATCTATTTATAGACTTGAGCAGTTATAGCGGAGATAGATCATCTAATTTTGATGTGACAGTCATGGGTTTGACTTCAATCAGGATAGGGGATGGATCTGTTAAGAAGGCAGTAGGGTGTGATGTCATGGTATCAGGATGACATACACAGAGTGGGAAGCAAAATTCCTATACTACAATCGGTTGTACTGTGGTCGTCACACAGTTGTTTCTCCAGACAAGACATGGATATAATATTAGACATTCTGGTTTCTGGATCTATGGTTTTAGATCTAGATTTGGGTGGTTTCCCAATATGGGTACTTTGACAGATATTCTAATGGTTTTTAGAATAGTTGACTCCTAGCATGGTAGAGTACCTGCAGGTGATGGAGTCACCCTCTCTAAAGGTGTCGTATAGACTAAAGGGGAGAGGGATGTGCATGATTGGCAGATCACTTGCTTAGGCAATTGAGTCAATCATGAGATGTCAAGTACCGCACCAAATGTTGTTTTTGCACTAGATGCAATAAGTTTGTATTAATCCAATCCTGGAGAAACATAAGGAAGCAGTTTTAGAACACTAGTACATGTTCTACGGATTTGATAACGGCAGCCTCTTTCGGGAGACGGTTATCATTCCATGCTTCAAAGGTGACATGGATGACAGAGTGATTGTCAGAGTTTTAGTTTTCCCTCTGACGAGAGACAGTATTATGGACAGGTGGTCCAAAGGATACTGTGGGTGGCATAGTGCCCGATACTGATTAGGTTCAGTGATCGATACAGTCTAAGAAGTTTGGATATGGTGTTCATTTATGAACTAAGGTCCCATCAGATATCCAGACATATTCTAAGACAGGTACTACTCAATTCGGGAGATGGTTTTCTCCGCGAACTTGAGATTATGAGAGATACAGAAAGAAACTTCTAGGCGGATCCACTCACTGAGGCTATTTTCTCGAACACAATAGTTTTACAAACGGGCTTTGTGAAACTGATTAGTAGAGGAGTTGGATGTTCGGTTTCACACGGGCTGTGAGTAGTCGACATCGCAATATTAGCCTTGAGTGCAAGTGGGAGATTGTTGGAGATAGTGCCCTCATAGTCAATTATTGGATCGCAGGTACGTGATTGCAATGATTGCGGAGGACCTATCCCGGGAGGACAGTCTTACTCGAAATGATAGTATGCTATCTGGTTTGCCTTTATCAGTCGTGTTCATGTTCAGGTGACTGATTGCATGTTACACTTTGATAGAGCCCTTAGGATCTTGCTTTACTACCAACTGTATGAGGGCGATCATATACGTGAGAGTTGGGTAGTTTATATGCATATCCTTAATTGTGGTCCCTAGTCGTGGGAGTTTCGAGACAGGGCATCGATACTCCGGAGTAGACTAGTGTGTACAGTCGAGACCCCGACAAGGGGCGGTGGCCGGTCTCACAAGCCACTGGTGACAGTTGGATCACCTAAGATGTATACAGGTGCTCATTGGGTTATGAGTACACCGGACAGGACTCGCCGGGAATCTGCTAGTTAGTATTATATCTACCGTCAGATAGCAGTTCCCTGGTGACATGTGTACAGGTTAGTTCATCGACCTGAGGTCGTCATTTGTCTCGTGTGAGTTCCCACTGTGCTTTGATTTCTACCCTACCACGGCTCAAAGGAGTCGTGCAAACAGGTAGCTTTTGGGTACAGTCCCGAGCCATATGGAGGCACGTGAGCGGATCGGCAGGGGATTCGTCTCTCCCGGTATTGGGGGCGAGGTCGTGCTGTGTCTAGGAGAGCCATTACACAAAGTCCATGGCCATGGCAAGAGATTTACTGGTAGGTACTCCAGTAGTATCTCAGGGTGTTAATTGGGCTTCACTCCGACACGACTTATACTGCTTCTGGGGGTCTGACGTTACTAGCCCCCTAGGCGGATATGCGATACTCATTGACGAACGGACCGGACTGTATATACATTGTCACTGTTAGGCTCAGTAGGGTTTTCGGAGGAGTTCGCTCATCGGTCTCCCTTGAGTTCGCTCCTCGGCCACCCTTGAGGTCAGTCCGTGGGCAGCCGTTACGCATTGCTAGTGCCGCTGACGGTTTGTGGTTAAACCCACTGCCAGGGTGCTGACGAGTCATTAGAGTTCCCCACAGACAGTTTCCCAAGTTCGGGCGAAACGTTGTAGAGGCCGTATGGTTTTATGGCAGGGTTCGGAAAATGCACGTGCGTTTACGCACGTATTATTTTTCGGGCAGATAATACTGGTCGGCTTTGGTTTAAGCCGGATCCGAGTATTATATTGAGTAGGTATAATATCTTTGTCTCAGTTGCATTTGTATTCGGTCGTAATACAAGTGCGGGTATTTTTATACTGTTTCGGGGTTGTCCTGAAATTCGTTTCAGGATCACTTTTGGAAGTTGCCAGTTTCCGGTTTTCTATCAGCCGTCTTTTAACATTCTGTTAAAGACGGATTTATCTTTTCTTCAGTTGGAGTGAGTCATGCTTCTAGAAGGTTCTAGAAGGTTCTAGATTTGGTGAGGTGGAGGGTGACTCATGCTTTGATTTCAAAGAGGTTTTGTTTTCATTAAGATATTTTTGCTTGATCTTTTGGTTATGATAAGGTTACATGCTATTCTCACCCTCCCTCTCCTACACTCACCTCCTCCCTCCTCTATACATATTGGCCGGCCCTCTCTCTCCTCCCCCTTGATTGATATGAGAAAATTATGGTTGTAAAAGGAAAAGAGTATAGTTTTGGAAGCATAGAAATTTCCTAGTTCATTTCTTGTTCCATTTCATTTCCATCGGCAACTTCATTTACCGATCGTCCACGGACTTGGACGAAGTGAGACAAAGTCATCTACTCATTCTCTACATCAAATCTTGGTCGTCTCTTTTAGCAAACTTGACGATCGAGTTGCCTCGAGTCAGAGGCGGGAGCCCGTTTAAAGAACCGATCATGTGGTGCCACCTCGACGAAGGATTCGGAGATCGACGAGATCGGAGCAGCCGCAACGGAGCGTGGGATGATGGTTGAAGAACGAAGGACTCGGATCGTTCGGTACAACCCTTCTTCCCTCTTTGTAGTTTGTTAGTTTGGCAATAATGGCAGATCCGGGTGAAAGTATACGATAGCGCCAAGTTTAAAAGTTTTGTTCCGCATTTTGGCGTCTGTAGACTGCCGGGGCGCTAGCGTAGACTTACACGGTGGCCGGTGTTGAAGTCAAAATTTGCACCCCGGTTGACCAAGTCAAAGTCAAGGTCAACCCCAAGCCAGGTGGGCCCAAGCCCAAGCAAGTGGGCCAATGCCCAGGTCGAGCCCGAACACGAAGCGTCCGGCCTTCCGCCATGCCAACAACAAAAATCATGTAACAAATAATTTTTTATGTAATTTTTGTGCATGAATGTATTCAAAAGGGGCATAAAGCCGAATTTTTGTAAGCCCATGGCTTATGTGCAAAATGAAAAGGCACATGAGCCATGGGATAGGCAAAATGCCATTTTGCAAAGCCCGAGGGGCTATATGTAAATATGTAAGCCTATAAAAGGCAACATGATGATGAATAAAAACACTTTCATTCTCTCAAAAAAACCCAGGGTTTGTATTTCTTTCCCTTTTCTGAAGGTCTCAAACCTTCTTCTTTCTTTTGAATTAAATCAAGAGTTTTACTCTTCCTTTTCCAAAACAAAATAGTTTTTCACCACGAAACCCACAAAGGGGAACTTGGATCTGTCATCAGATCTCAAAAAGGAGAGATTTTGAGATCTCTCATCTCTTGATATTCAAGACCCAGCTAACGGAGGAGGAAGAAGAAGAACCCCTTTCACTAAACCCCAAAAAACACACTCAGGAGTCCAACTCCTCTCTGATTTCTCTCCCGAGAATTTTTTTTGGCTAAAAGCCTCTTTTCTCGCGGCGCTCAAGCACAGAGCGCCCGCATGCCGACACGTGGCTCGCTTATGCTCAAGCGCTCGGCGCTCGAGCGCAAAGCGCCCACGTGCCGACACGTGGCGCGCTTGCACTATAGCGCCCTACGCTCAAGCGCAAAGCGCCCACGTGCCGACACGTGGCGCGCTTGCGCTCGAGCGCAAGCGCTCGAACGCAAGAGCTCGAACGCAAGCGCTCGAGCACAAGTCGCCCCGGTGCCAACACGTGGTACGCTTGCGCTCGAGCGCAAGCGCTCGAGCGCAAGTCGCCCCGGTGCCGACACGTGGCGTGCTTGCGCTCAAGCGCAAGCGCTCGAGCGCAAGTCGCCCCGGCGCCGACACGTGGCGCGCTTGCACTCGAGCGCAAGCGCTGAAGCGCAAGTCGCCCCGGCGCCGACACGTGGCGCGCTTGCGCTCAAACGCCCAGCGCTCAAGCGCAGAGCGCCCACGTGCCGACACGTGGCACTCTAGCGCCTGAGCGCACAGCACCTAGGCGCACAGCGCCCAAGGTGCTGCCTCCACGCATCCCTTGGATGCCTTTCCCCCTCCTTTTATGTACATACATATATATATACATATGTATATATATTTACACACACATGTACCCCACGACACTGTCCATGTACCCTACGACCCCCGTAAAAACTCTGCATGGCTCCCGATATATTTAAATCCCCCCTCCAAAACAAAACACACGTACACTGCACATTGAGTTCGCATGACCAGTTTAACCCATTAATCGAAGGTTCTCTCGCCCCAAAGGCGAGGGGTAATTAACGGCAGCTTAGTCCGCAGCTGCCGGAGATTCGGATCCCCACAATCATTAAACCCCGGCCTACCCTAGGCAGGGGGAATCTGTAGTACGCCTGACAAGCGCGCGCGTATTTCCATCTCAATGGGGTGACGAAAAACACCCTACAGCTGGTCTCACAAGCCATTGGTGTTAGTTGGTTCACCTAAGATGTATACAGGTGCTCATTGGGTTATGAGTACACCGGACAGGACTCGTCGGGAACCTGCTAGTTGGTATTATACCTAGCGTCAGATAGCAGTTTCCTGGTGACATGTATACAGGTTAGTTCATCGACCTGAGGTCGTCATTTGTCTCGTGTGAGTTCCCACCATGCTTTGATTTCTACCCTACCATGGCTCAAAGGAGTCGTGCAAACATGTCTTTTTTGGGTACAGTCCTGAGCCACATGGAGGCAAGTGAGCGGATCGGCAGGGGATTCGTCTCTCCCGGTATTGGGGGTGAGATTGCGCTGTGTCTAGGAGAGCCATTACACAAAGCCCTCGGCCGAGACATGAGATTTACTGGTAGGTACTCCAGTAGTATCTCAGGGTGTTCTGGGCCACTCTCTGCAAGACTTATACCGCTATTGGGGGTCTGACGTTACCAGCCCCCTAGGCCGATATGCGATACTCATAGACGAACGGACCGTACTGTATGTATATTGTCACTGTTAGGCTCAGTAGGGTTTCTGGATGAGTTCGCTCGTCAGCTTCCCTTCCAATCAATACATAGGCAACCGTTACGTACAGCTCGTACCTCTGACGTGCTAGTGGTTATACCCAGTGCCAGTGTATTGATGAGTCATTAGAGTCCCCCACAGACAGTTTCCCAAGTTCGGGCGAAACGTTGTAGAGGCCGTATGGTTTTATGGCAGGGTTCGGAAAATACACGTGCGTTTACGCACGTGTCATATTTTGGGCAGATAATACCGGTAGGCTTTGGTTTAAGCCGGAACCCAGTATTATACTGTGTAGATATAATATCTTTGTCTCAGTTGCATTTGTATTTGGTCGTAATACAAATGCGGGTATGTTTATACAGTTACGGGGTTATCCTGAAATTCGTTTCGGGATCTCTTTTGGAAGTTGCCAGTTTCCAGTTTTCTATCACCCGTCTTTAACATTTGGTTAAAGACGGATTTATCTTTTCTTGATGAGGGTGAGTCGTGGTTCTAGAAGGTTCTAGATGGTGACTAGGTTCATGAATCTTAGTGACTCATTAGTGCATTTTATGATGGATGATGATGTGTTGTTATGATTCATAGTTTGCATTAATGATATGCTAGGTGTCTTGTGACTCATTCCCTTCATTAATCTTATGGTTACTCTCCCTAGCTCCTACACTCACCCACTTGCTCATATTTATGGCCGGCCCCCTCTCTTGTGAGGATGAGGGTTGTTAATTTGGGAAAATATGATAGTTATTTGGTTCATGGAAATTAGATAGAAAAGTTTCTCATTTCATTTCGATCCAAAAGGCAACTTCATTAACCGTTCGTCCATAGCTTTGGAAGTAACGTGACAAAGTGTTCTACTCATTCTCTACATCAAACTTGGTCATTTCTTTTAGCAAACTTGATGATCGAGTTGCCTCGGTTCAGAGACGGGAGCCCGTTTAAAGATCCGTCGACGTGGTGCCACCTGGACGAGGAGACTGGAGATTCAGAAGATTGGAGCAGCCGCAACATAGCGTGGGATGATGGTTGAAGACCGAAGGACTCGGATCATTCGGTATAACATTTCTACCCATTTTGTAGTTTGTTAGTTTAGCTTTAATGGCAGATCCGGGTTATAGTACACGATAGCGCCAGTTGTAAATGTTTTTGTTCCGCATTTGGCGTCTGTTAGACGGCCGGGGCGCTACCGTGGACTTACATGTCAACAACACACCTCCACCACTACCACTCACACCTGCCGTCCCTGCTCCGATCAACGAGCAGACGGTTCTACTTGAGGCAATCCGAAGCCTCCTAGAGGGACAGCAGCAGCAGACTGCTCTTTTAATGAACCGTCCTGAGGCAGAAGCACCTGGGGTGAAGCAATTCAGGGCTTTGCACCCCAAACAGTTCTCAGGAAAGGAGAGTCCACTGGAAGCTGAGGAATGGGCTCAGAGTATCGAAGATGATATGTCAACGGCACAAGTGCCAGAATTAGCTTGGGTTCATGTTGCAAAATTACAGCTCATGGACAATGCACGAAACTGGTGGAAGGAGGAAGAAAGCCGTCTTGAACAACCCATCGAATGGAAGACTTTCCGCGACATGTTCGACGCTAAGTACTTCCCTGAGGCTGCCAGGTTCGACATGGAATAACAGTTCATCCATCTGTAATAAGGTTCAATGTGGACCAAGTCAGTAGATGAGTATGCCGCTGAGTTTACCATGCTCAGTCGGTATGATATGTCTCAATAATTTGAATTTTTATATATCACATATTACACAGCTAACACAATATTTTTAACAGATTTGCGGCACACCTGATACCGACGGATGAGATTAGAGCCCGTTGATTTCAACAAGGTTTGGATTCGGAGATCCAGGCTGCACTAGCCACAGGAGATTTTCTGACTCATGAATCGGCTCTGAAAGCTGCCCGCCGTTATGAGGCAGTGGTAAAGGCGAGGGGAAGACCTCAATCTGCTGGATTTAAGCGCCCTGCTAACCAGATGGCAGAAGGAGCCTCGTCCAGGCCACCTTTTGTGCCAAGGCGACTCGGAGTACCGAACCATCGTCCCAGCCCAGCCTTTTGTACCTACTTCAAGAGAACTGGACATATGATGAAAGACTGCCGGCGAGCCAACCGTCTTTGCTTAGTCTGCGGCTCAGCTACTCATGATATTGGGTCTTGTCCCCAAAGACAAAACCCAGTTGCTGCACCCAGGCCAGCAATTACCTATCCGCAGTGACCAGCCCTTCAGACACCTGCTCTAAGACTTGCACTACCTACACCACCCAGAGGACCACAAGCTGCACCACCTCCTCGTCAGTTCCATCAAGCTTAAAGGAACGATCAGAGGAATGCTCCTCATGCCAGGAGGAATGTACCAAGGCGCCAGGCTTTCACGATGACAGTGGAAGAAGCTGAGGCCACTGGCCAAGTTATCACTGGTAACCCTTTCTTTCTCAAAATTTCTTTTAGTCTTGATATTTATCTTACATATTTTCCTATACCTAAAACATATCCCACATACCTTAGGTACAATCTTAGTATCCTCAATACCTGCACTAGCACTGTTTGATACTGGAGCATCTCACTGCTTTATGTCGCAACGGTTTATCCGAACCCATGCGATTCCAGTCTCACCGCTTGTATCCAGCTGGAATGTCAGTTCAGGAAATGGCGTTTTAAAGGCAACAATGGGATACAACTTGTGTCCGGTAGTCGTCTGCAGCTGAGAATTTTATGCTGACTTCAAAGTGCTGGACATACCGAACTTCTATGTGGTACTAGGTATGGATTGGCTTGGAAATTTTTATGCTACCATCGACTGTCGTCAAAGGAGGGTAGTATTCGAGATTCCAGACCATCCGGTCTTCTATTTCAAAAGCGGAGACCGTACCCTGGAGCCAAGTACCTACAAAGCGAAGCCAAGGGAAGCAGTAGTTGCAGCAGCTCAAGTGAAGGAAGAATCAAGACCAGATGTGGTTCGAGAGTTCGACGATGTGTTTCCTGACGATATATCAGGTTTGCCTCCCGATCGAGCTCTTGAATTCAGTATTAATTTAGTACCAGGAGCACAACCGGTGATCAAATCACCTTATCGACTAAGTCCGGAAGGGTTGAAGGAAGTTCGAACACAGTTGGACGAATTATTGGCGAAAGGATGGATTCATCCTAGCACTTCAAGTTGGGGATTACATGTACTGCTTGTGAAGAAGAAGGAAGGTTCATACAGAATTTGCATCGATTACAGAGTCTTGAATGAAGTCACTATAAAGAACATGTATCTACTCCCACACATCGACGATTTATTCGATCAGCTATGTGTAGCTTGTGTTTTCTCTAAATTGGATTTTCGTTCAGGTTATCATCAAGTGAAGGTCAAGGAAGCTGATATTCACAAAACAGCTTTCAGAACTCGCTATGGACATTACGAATTTCTAGTGATGCCATTTGGGGTGACCAACGCACCAGCAATATTCATGAACCTAATGAATCAAGTTTTCCGGGAGTACTTAAACAGGTTTGTTGTCATCTTTATCGACGACATACTGGTGTATTCAAGGAGTCGGAAAGAGCATACAGAGCACCTACGAATTGTCCTAGAAACTCTTCGACAACATCAGCCATATGCCAAGTATAGCAAGTGCGAGTTTTGGCTAAAGCAAGTTGGTTTTCTTGGACATATCGTATCAGAAGAAGGAATCTCTGTGGATCCAGCGAAAGTTTCAGCAGTTAGCGAATGGCCTACACCAAAGTCAGTGAAGGACATTCAGAGTTTCTTGGGTTTAGCTGGATATTACAGAAGGTTTATTGAAGGCTTTTCAAAGATAGCAACACCCCTAACCAAGCTCACACGTAAAGATGAACATTTTGTGTGGTCAGAAGCATGCGAACAAGCTTTCGTAGAACTCAAGTCAAGGTTGACATCAGCACCTATTCTCGTCATACCGGATCAATCTGGAAGATTCGAAGTGCATTGCGATGCATCCGGTAAGGGATTAGGATGCGTTCTACATCAGCACGGTAAAGTTGTGGCTTATGCTTCAAGATAGCTGAAGATTCATGAGCGCAATTATCCGACGCATGATCTGGAGTTGGCAGCCGTTATCTTTGCTCTCAAGATTTGGCGCCATTATCTACTTGGTGAACGAGTGAACATCTACACAGATCATAAGAGCCTGAAGTACGTGTTTACTCAGAAGGAGTTGAATATGCGGCAGAGAAGATGGTTAGAACTCATGGCGGACTTTGACATCAACTTGCAATATCACCCAGGGAGGGTGAATGTGGTTCCTGATGATCTTAGTCGTCAACCTTTATCAATGAATCTCACCGCTCAGTGGAAGCTTCAACAAGACTTGCATCAGATGGAGATTGAAGTAGTCATGCCAGGTAATGCTTCAAGTTTGATGAATTTACAAGTTCAATCAACCATTGTCAATCAGATCAAAGTAGCTCAAGTAAGTGATGCTAAGTTACAAAAAATTAGAGAACAAGTGGAGAATGGACTCAGAACCGATTTCATCATCCATGAAGACGGATCTTTGAGATACGGCAGCAGATTGTGTGTACCAAAAGGTCCTGTTCGGGAAGAGTTAATGAAAGAAGCTCACAGCTCTCCCTACTCAGTACACCCTGGAGATACCAAAATGTACAAAGATCTACGTCAGAATTATTGGTGGCATGGAATGAAGCGTGGAGTAGCCAGAAGCGTCACAAAATGCTTGTTCTGTCAGCAGGTAAATGCTGAACATCACAGGACTGCTGGATTACTTCAACCGTTACCAATCCCAGAATGGAAATGGCAACACATCACAATAGATTTTGTGACTGCTCTTCCTCGCAGCACAAAGGGTAATGATGCCGTATGGGTCATTATGGATCGACTCACAAAGTCAGCTCACTTCATCTCATTTCGAGTTGGCCAATCAACTGGGACACTAGCAAAGAAGTACATGGAGGTAATATCTACTTAAAGATTTAAACTCTTCATAATGTACCATCTCTGATACCCATAAACTCATACAGGAAATTGTGAGACTTCATGGAGTACCGGTCTGCATTGTCTCCGATCGTGACACCAGGTTCCGATCGCAATTTTGGCAGAGTCTGCAAGTAAGCTTAGGAACAAGTCTGAACTTCAGCACGGCTTATCATCCACAAACAGATGGTCAGTCTGAGTGAACTATTCAGATCTCGGAGGATATGCTCAGAGCGTGTATGTTAGACTTCAAAGGATCCTGGGAAGATCATCTGCATCTTGTGGAGTTCTCGTACAACAACAGCTATCAAGCAAGCATAGGAATGGCACCTTTTGCAGCATTGTATGGAAGGAAGTGTCGATCGCCATTAAGTTGGGACGACTTCGGAGATAGGGAACTTCTCGGACCAGAGATGATAGTAGCGACTGTTGATGTAGTTCGTACTATCAAGGAAATGATGCGCATAGCCCAAGATCGACAGAAGCACGGGGCTGATGCAAAGAGACGTCACTTGGAGTTCCAGCCAGGAGATCAAGTATCCTTGAAGATATCTCCGAACCGCGGAGTGATCCGATTTTGAAGACGGGGTAAGCTAAGTCCGAGATACATTGGACCGTTCGACATACTCGAACGAGTCGGTGAAGTGGCATACCGCTTAGCGCTTCCACCCTCATTGGAAGGAATGAATAATGTGTTCCACATATCCCAACTCAAAAGGTATGTGAGTGACCCCAGCCATGTTCTCGATCATTCCGAGCTCACTATACAGCCCGACTTATCTTGTGAGCAACAACCTGTGAAAATCCTGGACAGGAAAGTGAAGACACTTCGGAACAAGGAAGTTAACTTGGTCCGAGTGATGTGGAGGAAAGACACTCCAGGGGAGTCCACTTGGGAAAGGGAAGATAAAATACGTGTAAGATATCCACACCTCTTTGTAAACTAGTCCTCAAATAAAAGTTGTAAATTTCGAGGACAAAATTTTTGTAAGGAGGGTAGACTGTAACAACTCCATTTTTTGGTGTACAAAAATTTGCTTTAAAATTAATGTATATTTGGAGTATTTACTTCTGCTGTTATCACTTTAAGTATTTAATTCACTCTTAATTACAAGAAGGAGCTTGTAACTCATTGGTAATACCTTGCACTGCTGAACCAAGCCACCAGAGTTCAAATTTCATACCCCACATTATTTGTAATATTATTTTGTTTTGAATTTTTTAGAAGTCCAACAGTCAACACGTGATAACTCCAAAATTTCCCACTACACCCGAAAAAATGAATATACCAGAGGCTTAATCAGGCGACCCCCCACCTCCTCAGCCCTCAACTCGGCCCGACTCGGGTCGGTGCCGCCGGCCGGACTCGGCCGGATGGCCGAGTCGTCAACATGAAAAAGATGCCTCTTCACCTTCTCAACATCCCTGAACACTCCATTTATTTGGATCGTTTACAGAGAGCCCATTAACCACCATTTACTCCATTTTTTAATGATTTTCAATACATTTTTACATTTTTTTAAAATTAAAACCCTTCATCTACCCTAACCTCAGCCTAACCCTATAAATACCACCCATACCCTCTACTCTCACACCCAAAAACTCTGAACCAACTCTCAAAAATTTCCAAGAAACCTTGTGTACTTTGAAATCGAGCACGAGGCGAAGCTACGGCGAATTTTCCGGCGAACTTCCAACAATCATTCTAGAAGCTCCCGGCGACGAAGCGACGCACCGGCGACTCCTCCCGTTCCACCTCCCTCTTCTTATTGTCCTAAACTCATAAGTCCCCAAATTCTACCTCTCTTTTCTTTTCTAAAATACGGATTTACAAAATCCGACGGAATCGGAACCAATCCGATTTCCGATTCGGTTTCTTTATAAAACTTCACTTCTCGTTAATACAATTATGCTTAAACTTTCTCATGTTGACTATTAAACACTAATCAACCAAATTGATCAAGTTTCATATCACAAAACAATTGCTATTTCATTTTACCGCATCTTTTTCATGTAAATACCACATAGTTTCAATTCCACCTTCAACATCACAAAACTTTGCTATACCTTTAAGTAGATCATGAGGTAACGACCTACCTCCTCACACACTCATATGCAACATAGCACCATACCCTTGGGAACATAGATACGGAAAAACGACACATTTTCATTTAAATACTATTTACTTAATAAAACCGTTTTCCAAAGGATTTAGTATTTATACAATCTTTGCAAAGCGCCGCTACAACCCATTTTGGGGAACTCGTTCAGGATGATGCGGATTATCGCACATCCTCAGGCTTAGTAGTGCGAGATTCAGACCTCCGCAAGGAGCATTCGGTCTCGAAAGATTTAAAATACGCAATCTTAAGAAAATGAGATTTTTTAGAATATAAAATATATATTAAAATTATTTTTGTATAAATATATATATATATATATATATATATATATCATTACAATACCTATTTTTTTATGATATAAATATTCCACATTTTTCTAAAAATCACAAGAATCCATTTTTACACTAAAATACCATGAATTCCATACAAATCCAATATTACAAATAAATACCACTTATTATGAAAATAGGATATTTTCACTAGAAATAACACAATATAAAATCTACATTCATTACAACTCTAAAGACGATTAATAAATACTTGAGGTGTATTTTGAAAACTATACAAGAGTATTTTTACATAAAACCCCCTCAAGTTCTATAATTTACCCTAAGGACCCTAGTAAATATAGATTTAAGCGGGACCAATCTCTTGAGCCTCAGAGAGCCGGAGAAGTGGGTGCTTGCCTATCTAAGGTAGACAACTTAACAACGGTGTTATCAATACGGTAATCGTCTTTGAAAAAGACATAAATCCTGTCGCCCATGTGCAGCGGTTACCGATAACATCAAAACAATTAGGACTTCAATTTACCTTTCTAATTGTCTGACTCAGTTTGAGTCTCATTATAATCTGACTTGAATATGATTCAAGTACAATCTACAATCTACAATCTACAATCTTTAATATTACAATTCAACATGAATCCATGATTCCAATTATCAATCTATACAACTTGACCGAACCGAACCATGGATATACATCCACTTACATGATTCTACAGTTATTCCATTTACATGATTATACAGTTACATCCATTTACTGATATCATGGTTTCGGTCAGTCATCCAATTATACAACCAATACAATTTACAATACAAACAATACAAACAAGACATCTCGAGATTTAAGGGGTAGATTGGTACGGAAGGTGTTAAAAGTGGCACGAGACAGTAAGATTAAGACACCTAAGTTATATTCCGTTGCTGTTGTACCGTGACTTAACGGTTCCTTGTACATTCCGTTTGCCCTGGTCTCTAGCATATAGAGACCCATCTCGTATACACTGGCATCCTTCTGTACTAAGCTACAAACAACAGCGTTAACACAACATTACAACAATATAATACAACTTTAAAAGATACCTCTTATTCTGTCTATTTCTCCCTTACCTTTGGGACTTACCGAGCGACCTGTTCGCCGACGACATTCTCAGCCTTTCTTCTTTGAATGTCGTCAGGTGATCTGGACACTTCAGAGATCGAGCCCACTGCTGAAAACTTGGACCAGTTCAGTGAAGACCCCGAACTCTAGTTATTGTACACTTTCCATTCAGTACTTTTCATTTCTGTTATGCCATTGTTTAGGCATTGCTTTATTTCAGTTGTATTTACTTTCCATGCATTGTACAGAAAGAATGTGAATAAATAAACTTGCTGTTTTTATTATATCTTGTTTCTTGTGCTTTATTTTTTTATATAGCTTAGATACTTTAACAACCTTAATTTTCTTATACACTTTTTCCATACAAATTTTTAAATTTTTTTATTTAAAAACCCTTCATCTACCATAACCCTAGCCTACCTTATAAACACACCCCCTACCCTCTACCCTCTCACCCCAAAATCCTGAGTCCACTCTCTCAAAAAATTTCCAAGAATCGTGTACTTTGAAAACAAGCTCGAGGCGAAACTCCGACGAATTCCCGGTGGAACTTCCGGCGATCGTTTTAGGAACTACCGGGGACGACGCAACACATCGGCAATCTCTCTAGTTTCCTCTCACTCTATTGTGTAATCTAAAACCCGTAAGTCCCTTTTCTATCTCTCTTTTCTATTCTAAAGATACGAAATTACAAAACCCGACGGAATCGGCACAAATCCGATTTCCGATTCGGTTTTCTTATAAAATTCCACTTCTCACTAATACAATCATACTTAAACTTCCTCATGATGACTATTATATACTAATCAACCAAATTAATCAAGTTTCATCACATGAATTGATAGCTATTTCAATTTATCGTATTTTTTCACTTAAATACCACATTGTTTCAACTTTATATTTAGCTCCATTAAACTTGCTATACCTTTAAAGTAAAGCACGAGGTAACGACCTACCTCCTCACACACTTACATACAACCTAACACGATACCATTGAAAACTTAGAATACGGGAAAACGGACATTTTCACTTAAATACCCTATACCAAATAAAACCATTTATAAAGGATTTAGTGTTGATACATAATACCACTTATTAGGAAAAAATACGATAAGTTGTGGACATCAATCATTTATCTAAACCTGACTTTGTGGTGTCCAGGCTAGGCAAGCGAGAAAGGTAACTTTAAAAGGCCCGTCTCACGGTGTTTCATGAGCGGATCCCTCCTTTCTTCACTTGTACTTACCTGGCCACAATTGGCGGTGAAGAGGCAATTTGAGGTATCTCACAACTTGTCGTATAGACCAGTTAGGAATGGTCTAGTTGACTTAGGAGACCCTAAAACATAGAATACGGAAAATTGACATCTTTACAAATAAATACCATTTATTTCATAAAACCGTTTTCTAAAAGATTTAGTATTTTACAATTTTTGCAAAGTGCCGCTACAACCCATTTTGCGGAACCCGTTCGGGATGGTGCGGATTATCGCACATCCTCGGGTTTAGTAGTGCGAGATTCAGACCTCCGCAAGGAGCATTCGGTCTCGAAAGATTTAAAATACGGCACCTTAAGAAAAATGAGATTTTTAGATTATAATAAATATATAAAAATTTATTTTCATACAAATATATGTATATGTACCGCCAAAATATCTACTTTGAATTATTATGAATATTCAACTTTTTTCTAAAAATGGCACAAGAATCGGTTTACACTAAAATACCATGAATTCCATTTAAACAATATTTACACATAAATACCTTTATATATAGAAGTAGGTTATTCTCATTAGAAATATCACTAATATAAAATCTACAGTTATTACAACTCTAAAGACGATAATAATTACTTGGGGTTTATCTTGAAAACTATATAAAAAGTATTTTTACATAAAACTCTCTCAAGGTTTATAAATTACCCTAAGGACCCTAGTAAATATAGGTTTAAGAAATAATCAAGACTTCGATTTACATTTTTAATTGTCTGACTCGGGTTTGAGTCTGATTATATCTGACTTGAATATGATTCAAGTACAATCTACAATCTACAATATTCCAATTCAATATGAACACATGAATCCATGAATCCAATTATCAATTTATACAACTTGACCGAACCGAACCATGGATATACATTCTATTTACATGATCTCCAGTTTACATCTATTTACATGATTCTTCAGTTACATTCGTTTACTGATATCATAGTTTTGGTCATTCATTCAACTATACAATCTATACAATTTACAATACAATACAATCAGAACACTACGGGGTTTAAAGGGGTAGATTGGTACGGAAGGTGTTAAAAGTGGCACGAGACGGTCAGACTTAAGACACCTAACATGAATCCAATTGCCGTTGTTTCAGGCCTTCTAATGGAGCCTTGTACTCTATATTCAGTTCACCGTAGTCTCTGGTCTAACGAGACTCCACTCGTATACACTGGCATCCTTCTGTACCAAACTACAAACAACAGCGTTAACACGAAATACAACGTTATAACAATCAAATATAACTTTAAAAGCTACTCCCTCTCTTTCTTCTTTTCTACTTTCCTCTTATCTTTGGGACTTACCGAGCGATTTGTTCGCTGACGACATTCTATTTCTTTCTTTTTTGAATGTCGTCAGGTGATCTGGACACTTCAGAGATCGAGCCCAGCGCTGAAGACTTGGATCAGTTCAGTGAAGACCCCGAGCACTAGTCATTGTACACCTTCCATTCAGTACTTTCATTTCTGTTATGCCATTGTTTAGGCATTGCTTTTTATTCAGTTGTATTTACTTTTCATGCATTGTACAAAAGAATGTTAATAAATAAAGTTGCTATTTTATATCTCTTGTCTCTTGTGCTTTACTTTTATATTGCTTAGATACGCTTAGCGTATTTATTTCAAAGTAAATACGTAGCGGACCAGTCGTGTCCTCTTCGCCGTATACTGGGAAGCGGGGCGTGACAGATACGCTTAGCGTATTTACTTCACAGAAAATACGTAGCGGCCTCGTCGCGTTCTCTGCCCGTATACAGGGAAGCGGGGCGTGACAGGTTTTGTTGGTGGCCCATGCAGGTCAGAGTTGTATGAAACACTGCCATGCAGCTCTGTTCTGCTTGAACAACCTAAGCAATATAACACAAGAACCGGCAACTAAAACATTCTTTACAATTCATATTTCTTGAATCTTATCATTTCATGTACTTTGAATCTGTCCTAATCCAAATTTTTCTTCAAGCTTATGGATTCCCCAAACAACACCAGCACCAATGTCAACAACACACCTCCACCACTACCACTCACACCTGCCGTCCCTGCTCCGATCAACGAGCAGACGGTTCTACTTGAGGCAATCCGAAGCCTCCTAGAGGGACAGTAGCAGCAGACTGCTCTTTTAATGAACCGTCCTTAGGCAGAAGCACTTGGGGTGAAGCAATTCAGGGCTTTACACCCCAAACAGTTCTCAGGAAAGGAGAGCCCACTGGAAGCTGTGGAATGGGCTCAGAGTATCGAAGATGATCTGGCAGCGGCACAAGTGGAAGAATTAGCTTGGGTTCGTATTGCAAAATTACAGCTCACGGACAATGCACGAAACTGCTGGAAGGCGGAAGAAAGCCGTCTTGAACAACCCATTGAATGGAAGACTTTCCGCGACACGTTCGACGCTAAGTACTTCCCTGAGACTGCCAGGTTCGACATGGAACAGCAGTTCATCCATCTGCAACAAGGTTCAATATGGACCAAGTCAGTAGATGAGTATGCCGCTGAGTTCACCATGCTCAGTCGGTATGATATGTCTCAATAATTTGAATTTTTATATATCACATATTACACAGCTAACACAATATTTTTAACAGATTTGCGGCACACTTGATACCGACGGATGAGATCAGAGCTCGTCGATTTCAACAAGGTTTAGATTCGGAGATCCAGGCTGCACTAGCCACAGGAGATTTTCCGACTCATGAATCTGCTCTGAAAGCTGCCCGCCGTTATGAGGCAGTGGTAAAGGCGAGGGGAAGACCTCAATCTGCTAGATTTAAGCGCCCTGCTAACCAGATGGCAGGAGGAGCCTCGTCCAGGCCACCTTTGGTGCTAAGACGACCCGGAGTACCGAACCATTGTCCTAGCCCAGCCTTTTGTACCTACTGCAAGAGAACTGGACATATGATGAAAGACTGCCGGCAAGCCAACCGTCTTTGCTTAGTCTGCGGCTTAGCTACTCATGATATTGGGTCTTGTCCCCAAAGACAAAACCCAGTTGCTGCACCCAGGCCAGCAATTACCTATCCGCAGCGACCAGCCCTTCAGGCACCTGCTCCAAGACTTGCACTACCTGCACCACCCAGAGGACCACAAGCTGCACCACCTCCTCGTCAGTTCCATCAAGCTTAAAGGAACGATCAGAGGAATGCTCCTCATGCCAGGAGGAATGTACCAAGGCGCCGGGCTTTCATGATGATAGTGGAAGAAGCTGAGACCACTGGCCAAGTTATCACTGGTAACCTTTTCTTTCTCAAAATTTCTTTCAGTCTTGATATTTATCCTACATACTTTTCCTATACCTAAAACATATCCCACACACCTTAGGTACAATCTTAGTATCCTCAATACCTGCACTAGCACTGTTTGATACTGGAGCATCTCACTGCTTTATGTCGCAACGGTTTGTCCGAACCCATGCGATTCCAGTCTCACCGCTTATATCCAGCTGGAATGTCAGTTCAGGAAATGGCGTTTTAAAGGCAACAATGGGATGCAGCTTGTGTCCGGTAGTCATCTGCGGCCGAGAATTTTATGCCGACTTCAAAGTGCTGGACATACCGAACTTCGATGTGGTTCTAGGTATGGATTGGGTTGGAAATTTTTATGCTACCATCGACTGTCGTCAAAGGAGGGTAGTATTCGAGATTCCAGACCATCCGGTCTTCTATTTCAAAAGCGGAGACCGTACCCTGGAGCCAAGTACCTACAAAGCGAATCCAAGGGAAGCAGTAGTTGCAGCAGCTCAAGCGAAGGAAGAATCAAGACCAGATGTGGTTCGAGAGTTCGACGATGTGTTTCCTGACGATATATCAGGTTTGCCTCCCGATCGAGCTCTTGAATTCAGTATTGATTTAGTACCAGGAGCACAACCAGTGATCAAAGCATTTTATCGACTAAGTCCGGAAGGGTTGAAGGAAGTTCGAACACAGTTGGACGAATTATTGGCGAAAGGATGGATTCGTCCCAGGACCTCAAGTTGGGAATCACATGTACTGCTTGTGAAGAAGAAGGAAAGTTCATACAGAATGTGCATCGATTACAGAGCCTTGAACAAAGTCACTATAACGAATAAGTATCCACTCCCACGCATCGACGATTTATTCGATCATCTATGTGGATCTTGTCTTTTCTCTAAATTGGATTTTCGTTCAGGTTATCATCAAGTGAAGGTCAAGGAAGCTGATATTCACAAAACAGCTTTCAGAACTCGCTATGGACATTACGAATTTCTAGTGATGCCATTTGGGGTGACCAACGCACCAGCAATATTCATGAACCTAATGAATCAAATTTTCCGGGAGTACTTAGACAGGTTTGTTGTCATCTTGATCGACGACATACTGGTGTATTCAAGGAGTCAGAAAGAGCATGCAGAGCACCTACGAATTGTCTTAGAAACTCTTCGACAACATCAGCCCTATGCCAAGTACAGCAAGTGCGAGTTTTGGCTAAAGCAAGTTGGTTTTCTTGGACATATCGTATTAGGAGAAGGAATCTCTGTGGATCCAGCGAAAGTTTCAGCAGTTAGCGAATGGCCTACACCGAAGTCAGTGAAAGACACTCAGAGTTTCTTCGGTTTATCTGGATATTACAGAAGGTTTATTGAAGGCTTTTCAAAGATAGCAACACCCCTGACCAAGCTCACACGTAAAGAACAGGAGGCACGATCAAGCCACCCCTATAGCTGAGCCAGTACCGTCGGCTCGACATGCACGGCGTCGCCACTGACGCCGAGTAAGGAAGGCTGGGGGCAGCTCTCCTTCTGGACTGACTCCGCCTACTCCAATGGTGGAAATTGACGCTGCTGTTCCAACTGGGAACAGCTTTTAACTACTTAACAAGGTGCGCAAAAATTCGCCAACTGCCGTGCTAAAAAAGTCTCCTCCGCCTGTTGAAAAGATCACAAAGGCGAAGCAGCCCCCTCAGCGGCTGTCCTCCAAAGTTTAGAAAGTCTGGCGTCAAGTATAAGACTCGATAATTGATCCAGATTACTCCCGCCGACAGAAAAAGATAAAGGTTCGGTAAGAAGAGGACCACCCTGTCAAGCCACAGAAGGCGACAGCTACTTAGGTGCCCACTGCAATGGCCCCCTCAACTTCGACCGCCCACAAGAGTAGAAGGTCGGAGAAAATCCCTGAGTCTGCGACGAATCGCAAGACCACCGAACCCAGACGCCCCAAGTCTGGGGGCATGGTGGTCCACACTGTTTATATGGCATCCGGGAAAGAGGATAACCGTATCTTTACGGGTCATCGACCGTTTATGCGATCCGTGACAAAATCCCAAGAGCAGCAATAGAAGCTTCAGGAAATGCTAACGCAAATGGCCACACTTACTGGGCCAAAAGAAAGGCCGGAGGTGTCATCAGAGCAGCGTCATGAACAGAAAACCGATGCTGACTTCCTCCGCAGAATCCTCGAAAAGAAGGACAGAGAAGCAGCGGAACAAGAGGCTTATATAAAACGAATGGCGCTTCTCTACCAAGACATGGTCGGGATGATGATACAACCGGATCCTCCGGCTGAAGACCCTCCGATTGTCCTTGAAGATGACAGAGGGGAGATATCGAACCCACTTCCGGCTTGTTCAGCAACCAAAGAGGAGACCATCTCCAAAGCCACACTGGATGATTACATCGCTCAACAGATACGAGCTCACCAGGTGAATGAAGTGGTCGATCAGATTGTTAAGACTGGATGGCCCTATCCGGGTTGGTACGACCAAATAAAGTACCCGTCGGGATATACGATCCCTAAATTCCATATATATAAGGGGACGGAAAACCCGCACCAACATGTTGCTCAATTTAGAGCCTTATGCGGTAATACTGGAGGTGATGATAAACTACTGCTCCGCCAGTTTGTTGGCAGCTTGTCGAAAACAACATTCGAGTGGTATTCGGAACTCCCAAATGACTCTATCAAGACATTTGCAGAGATGGAGCTGCTATTCACCCAACGTTTTGCGAGCGCTAGCGAACGTACCCCAATCACGGCGCTGATCAATGCCAGGATGAAACCGGGAGAGATTTGGGTCCAGTACGCGATACGGTGGCGGAATCTATGGTCGAAGTGCGAACAGCGCATCGAAGAGGCTCCTACAGTGGGCATGTTTGTGGGAACCCTCGATTCACAGGCCACCATATCCTAATTCATGATGTTCGAGCCGAACACCTTCCAGACCTTGATTGATAACCTGGCCCAAATGGACCAGATGGGTCATAAGCTTTCCTTTTCAAAGACAGAGCCGCGGAATGAAAAGGGCAAAGGGAAAGCGACCTTTGTCGCCAATGCTCAACAACAGCCGAGCAACTTAAAACCGGTTGTTCGCCAAAGCAACGTGCGTCCACGCCAATCCTTCGAGGAGAGACTGGGACGTCCCTAATCATTTCCGCGGGAGAAAACAAAGAGACTGTTCGAGCTGGCAGTGCGCAACAGGCTCATCAATCTGCCAGATCCTAGACGTCCGCTGCAGCCCGGCGATGCTACCAATCCTAATTACTGCCCTTACCACCGAGCAGTAAACCATCCAATTGAAGATTGGTTCATCTTTAAAGGATGGATTGAAGACCAATACTAACAGGGCAAATTCGCACTATCCGAGAATTGGAAAGTAAGCCCGCCTCAACCGCACACTCTTAAAAGTGGGGACACACCGGGGGCATCATGCTCTTTTGTCGAAGAAGCTCCATGGGAAGTCGCTCTTTCAGCCAAAACGAAAAGAATGCTGAAGGATCTCCAAGCATGCCCAGGGGTCAAGTGGAAAAATCAGCTAGAACCCGAGATCATCGAGGGAATGTTGAAGCCGCGCCCGACGCCAAAAATTGGTAGCGATAATCAAAATGCTCAGGCCCAGCCGTCAAAGTCTTCGAAGAAAAAGAAGAAAACCAAAAAGCCCGTGAAGGCATCTGACAAGCGCACAGACCTGCAAAAACACATCTACGCGGTGGAAGAATGTAACCAGAAGGTGCGAACCCCGGTCACGCTCCAAGATTTTCTCGACCACATTCTTAAGGACAGAGACGATGACAATGATAGGGGAGAGGACTCGGCAGATGAAACTGAGGGCTATGTGGCAAGCTGCCACATGATCTCTCACTCATCGATGGATGGTGAAGAAGCACCTGATGCAAAGAAAGTTGGGGAGATCAAGAACCGGAATCAAAACCCTTGGAATTGTCTGACAAGATCACCGACCTACTGCTGAACAAAGCCCGTCAGAAGAGCAAGGATGATCGAGAACGCGAAATGGCTATATTCGAAAAGGCCAGGAGTCGGCGTCAATTTAAAGAAATTATGGGTCATGAAATAGCCCAACCAGATCAAAGCACTTCTGTCACCAGCAAAAACAGGTTCAAGACGAAGAAACGGTTCGCCAAAGCCATATCGATGGGAATGAAGCTGCCACCCTCCGAAGGAGACACTCCTGATGGGATACACCTTGATGAAGAGGATGCACACCCAAACTACTGTTTGTACCATCAGAGGACTACACACCCTACTGAGGAGTGCAACGCCTTTAAAAACTGGTGGCAAGGATATGTTGTCCCCCGGCAGCATTTCAAGCGAATGAAGCGCAAGACGCGTCGAGAGCAGAAGAACACGACAAATGAGCGCAAAAGGACTGCCGGCAACTGTCGCATGGTTGATAGTAAGGGATCGCAAGTTCCTACCTTCGGGAGCGATTCTGATGAAGAAATGCCCCTTGGCCCTCTCTTCAAGGAATCTACCTTCGAGGCAGAAGAAATGAAAGACCTGCGAGAACATTCAGCTGCGTAATCGCACGCTACCCGAAAAGAATCTCGGGCCTGCAAATAAGGGATCGAATAAAAAATATAAAGGGAAGGAAAAAGTCCCTGAGGATATTGCCCTTGGCGATCGAGTCATCAAAGAGCTGGAAGCCAAGGACCAGCCCAAGAAAAGCAAGGTGGAATATAACATTCTAGCATACCTGAGGAAGATTCCTTCATAGTTGAGAATTCTCGATGCCCTTCAGCTATCTAAAGAGGCGCGAGACTCCCTAATCAAAGCGTTACAAGACCCTGGACAGTTTCAAGCTTTCCTCACCGAAGAAAAGATGAAGGACTAGTTGGAGGAAGTGCACACTGCTGACATCACTTTCGGCGATGAGGACCTCCTCCTCGGGACGTACGAGCATAACCGTCCGCTATATGTCGCCGGGTACTGTCATGACATCAAGATAGGCAAAATCCTAGTCGACAATGGATCCTCCGTTAACCTTCTCAATGTAAGAGTGTTGAAGGAGATCTGTATGAGCGTTCAACACCTCGCTCGGGATAAGATCACTATCTCCGGGTTCGACTCTCAGTCATCACGGACGCTCGGGTCTGTGATTCTGACGTTACGCTTTGGGTTGCTGGTCACCGACGTCAAGTTCCACGTCATTGATGCCAAGACATGTTACAATGCTTTGCTCGGCAGGTCTTGGTTACACGAGTACAACATCATCCCTTCTATACAACATCAGTGTATGAAGTATTTCAAGGATGATCTCGAGTATACTGTGACAGGAGAACTAAACCCATTTTCCGTGAACGAAGTTCGCAAATATGAGGATGCAAAGTATTTCCTGCCAGATTTTGAAGACACGGAAAGATGCCATAAGCCAGAGAATGAGCAAAAATCTATCACTACCATTCCGGTGTTCGGGAGCGATACCGAGGAGGACGAAGAGATAGTCTATTCCGGGTGCCCCAATATACCAAGCCGGGACCGTCCACCCCTATGTTGGTCTTCGGCAGTGACTCTGAAGACGGCATTAATGCAGTATACTCTGCTCGGCCATCAATACAAGCCTCCACTGAAGAAGATCAAAGCTTGCAAGTTGCCATGATTCCGCAAGAGCATTACAAAGAGCTCGATGCACTTGAAACATATAGTGTACAAGAGCTGCAAACATTTTACGTCCCTCCCAAGCGAAGAGATGAAAAGGCGATCCTCTTTTATCAATCCACGGAAACCAAAGTGGAGAAAGAAGTCTGGCATGGTGCCGATTCTACACTTGACAGGCTCCAGCCCATCCGTCTGCCCAGATACTACACAGAAAGATTAAAAAGGTGTTGAGGGATCAAGGCGTATCTTTTAAACAGACTACTCGACAAGCTCAGTTCTATAATGGACCGAAACATTCCTAAACTAACAACGGACCGAAATGATCTAAAACTAACAACGGACCGAAATGTCCTAAAACTAACAACGGACCGAAACGTCCTTAAACTAACGATGGACCGAAATGTCCTAAAACTAACGACGGACTGAAATGTCCTAAAGCTAACGACGGACCGAAACGTCCTAAAGCTAACGACGGACCGAAACGACCTTAAACTAACGACGGACCGAAACGTCCTTAAACTAACGATGGACCACTATGTCCTAAAACTGACTATTGACCGAGACGTCTATAAACTACTACGGACCGCAGCATCTCAAGGCTGACACAAAAAAAATAATATAAAAAAATTTAAAAAAAAGAAGAAAGAAAACGGTATGTCCATAAGTGAGATGGGCACGGATGAAAACACGAAAGGGCTCCGTGAGTAAAAACAGCAAGGCTACCAGCGAGTTTTGTGAAAACCGAAAGGGCGCAATCTCGTTAAAAGACACTTGCAAGGTCCTCTCGACCCTGTAAGGAGAAAACTATCTGCGTGAGATCCTTACGACCCACAAGGGAGCAACACACTTAGGGATCCCCATGATTCCTAAGGAGAAATTATACTTACGAGATCCTCACGACTCGTAAGGAGAATTCCCCTTTGAGACCCTCACGGCTCATAGGATTCAAAAGCCTTAAGCTACAGGGATCTGAACCTGTTCTTAAGCCATCACAACCTCCAATGCTTCCCTACAAGCGTTTCAATATTGACCCTTGTACACAATCCACGGGCACGAATAAACATTTCCCTAACAAAGTCCCACCAGCGACTAGGGATATGCTCACACGATGAACGACCCTTGTAAGTCCTCTCGACGTATAAGGAGAAAATTCTCTTGTAAGATCCCTACGACTTATAAGAGAACACACACTTAGAATCCTCACGATTCCTAAGAAGAAAATGCACCTACGAGATCCTCACGACTTGTATGGAGAAATACTTTTATGAGACCCTTACGACTCATGAAGTCAAAAGCCTTAGTCGACAGGATCCTAACCCTATTTGCTAAGCCATCTTTGTTTAAATCGACAACGGCAAATGATGATTCGCTCCTGGCAATATCCCAGTTGTAGCGATGTTGATGCCTACATCGGTATCAAATCCTAAGTCCTTTCACGGCAAATGATGATTCCCTCCCGGTAATATTCCAGTCGCAGCGATGCTGATGCTAAGACTGGCACCAGATTCCAAGTTCCACACTCGCGATAAAAATTCAGTGAGCCAAAAATGCATATGAAATAGCCGAAATGATGGGGTAACTTACAACAAAATCAGCAAGTAAAATATATGCATACAAAATAGCCGAAATTATTGGGCAACTCGTAATAAAAAACAGTGAGTAAAAAGAAAAAATAGCCGAAATGATAGGGCACCACGAAAAAATAGCCGAAATGATTGGGCAATCGCGACTTTCGCGATATAAAAAGCTGAAATGATAGAGCATCGCGGAAAGAAATAAAAAAAATAAAATGAAATGAAACTTTTTGCCCTACAGATGAGATCACATCGATCCCTGTATACAATTCAGGGGCACAAACAAAGAAGGAACCATATCATCTTACTATGTTCCATCGGAAAGATAGCCAAGTCTCGATGGCAACATCTACAGCCTGGAGACTCACAACGGCGTTCCTCCTCATTCCAGCAAGATTCGAATGCGACAATCAACTTCGGAGCCATGGCAAAGTCCCTAGTTCCAGATCTCAACGATTCACAATAACCTAGAGACCACCTCGACATTCGTCTCATTACAGCAGACGCAGTATCAACAACGATTCTTCTCAACTCCAGCAGGATGCAGACGCAACGTCAATAATTGACCCCAGGGTCAATACAACGAAGCGAAGGCAATATTCCTAGCTTCAGGGTCTTGACGGCAACTCATATAAAACCTGAAAGACTATCGGAGATCATCCCTCACCAGCGCGGAGTTATCACCACCGTGACATTCATCTCGATATAGCAGACGCAATGCCAGCAAACGAAGCGAAGACAATATTCCTAGCTTCAGGGTATTTACGGTAACTCATATAAAACCTGAAAGACTATCAGAGATCATCCTACACCAGCATAGAGTGGTCACCACCTCGACGTTCATCTCGATACAGCAGACGAGATGTCACCATTGCGTTCTTCCTCCAACAGGATTCGGACGCACCAAAACAACGAAGCAAAGGCAATATTCCTAGCTTCAGGGTCTTGACAGCAACTCATATAAAACCTGAAAGACCATCGGAGATCATCCCACACCAGCGCGGAGTGATCACCACCATGACATTCGTCTCGATACAGCAGACGCAATGCCAGCAAACGAAGCGAAGGCAATATTCCTAGCTTCAGGGTCTTGACGGCAACTCATATAAAACCTGAAAGACTATCAGAGATCATCCTACACCAGCGCGGAGTGATCACCACCGTTGCATTCATCTCGATATAGCAGACGCAATGCCAGCAAACGAAGCAAATGCAATATTCCTAGCTTCAGGGTCTTGACGGCAACTCATATAAAACCTGAAAGACTATCAGAGATCATCCCACACCAGCGTGGAGTGATCACCACTATTGCATTCGTCTCGATACAGCACACGCAATGCCAGCAAACGAAGCAAAGGCAATATTCCTAGCTTCAGGGTCTTGATGGCAACTCATATAAAACCTGAAAGACCACAGGGATCATCCCATACCAGCGCGGAGTGATCACCACTGCGACATTTGTCTCGATACAGCAGACGCAATGTCAGTAAACGAAGCAAAGGCAATATTCCTAGCTTCAGGATCTTGACGGCAACTCATATAAAACCTGAAAGACTATCGGAGATCATCCCACACGAGCGCGGAGTGATCACCACCATGACATTCGTCTCGATACAGCAGACGCAATACCAGCAAACGAAGCAAAGGCAATATTCCTAGCTTCAGGGTCTTGACGGCAACTCGTATAAAACCTGAAAGACTATCGGAGATCATCCCACACCAGCGTGGAGTGGTTATGACTCATCGGGTCTCCCAAATTGAGCCTAACCTTAAGTAAAAAGCGACATGAAATATCCCTAACACTTGTTCTTTCAACGGTAATACTACCTGGAAGATTGCTTGAAGACGTCTTGTCCAGCCCCTGAAGGGATCAGAGACACGACAGTCGCAAGGCTACTCGAACAGCAAAATTGCCTATCGAGGAATACATCAGCCAACGCGACAGTACGACGGACACAACCTTAGTACCACAGACCCTAACAAACCTCTGTCGTATAGAGCAGAGGTTAACTGTGACGTTAGGACATCCTTGCGAGAACTTCTCGATTCGTCTCGACTCGTAAGGCAAAGCCTTAGGTAATGGGGATTAAAAAACCTGTTTCCTAAGCACTGGGGCCCTGCAAGTTGGTCCAAGATGGACTCTTGCATACTATTCATGGGTCACACTCTCCGAAGTCGAATATCGACAAAGAGGGAAACAACCACTTACGAGCCCTCTCGACTTGTAGGCGAGAAAATTCTCTTGTGAGATCCTTACGACTCTCAAGAGAAAACGCACTTAGGAATCCTCACGAATCCTAAGGAGAAAATACACCCGCGGGATCCTCACGTCCCGTAGGGAGAAAGGTCTTTATGGGACCCTCATGGCTCATAAAGTTGAGAAGCCTTAGGTGGTAGATCTTAACCCTGTTTTCTAAGCCATCACTGTCCTGCAAAGAGTCCAAGATGGGTAGCTACCTACTATCTATAGGCCACACTTGCTAGAATCACATGGTGACAACACAGCAAAGAGAAGAAAGCAACAGTGGGAGAAAAAATGTGTATCTTTTATTCATGAATCAAAATGAATACAGAATACAATCTATAAAAGAATCAGAAAATACTCTCATTCAAGAGTATGTACAAAAGGAGAATAAAAGAAACATATACATCTTTTTTTTAAGCCGGCAGACGATTCAGTAGATTCTTCAGTTCATCCTTCTTCCGCTGGGTCTCGGCTTCATGATTCGTTATTGCTAAGAGACGAGCCTCCGCCTGAGACTGTTGGGCCTGGTACGAGGCGAGCTGACTTTCAGGCTCCTTTTCGGTAACTTTGTGAGCTTCAACCATCTCGCGAGTAAAAACGACGGCTTTATTAATAGCTACCACCTCCCTGATAGTTTCTTGAAGCACCCGCCAGATTTCATATGCATGAGTGGTCTTAGTAATTAGCCATGCACCGTTCGATACATCCTCGCAGATTTGATCTCAGGTTTAAGATGTCGGAAGGAAGCCGGATGCATTCAAACCCGTGTGGGCAGACCTCCACTCAATGCCAATCCTCAATCCAAAACAAACACAGACCATTTTCTCTTTCTGGCAACAAGGAAAGTCTTTGGTAGGTATCCCTTTAAGCATGCGTTCATGACTATATGCCTATGGTATCTAGAACGCGCTGATTTATGGACAACACAATGATGATGTTCGCACCTAAAGGAAATTCCCAAGGGTCAAGTATAACGTTCATGTACTCAGGCGGGATGCACGTGCGAATATATGACGAAAAGAAAAAAAAATTCAGTAGAAAAGCATTCAACAGCCAATGATAAGAGGGATATATTGATTTAAATATACTACGCTATAGGGAAAAGGTCACCAAACAAAAGATCGGTGATACAAGGGTTAACAAAACAAAAAACAAAATTCTCCAGCTCACTCTCTTCCTTCTCCAACACATCGAAGCGACGGTTTTCGCGAGGAGTTGCTCCCCACCGATTTGCGCCATGCTCATCGGCGAAAGCGGACATAACAGCCCGCCGGGCTCTTATTTGACCCAGTAGATGGATCGAGCAATCCTTCAGAGGCCGAGTAATCAAGCGTGCCTCATAGAAACACTCGATCTTGTCCTCCGTCGTATCGAGAGTTGCTAGGATCATCTTTGCCGGATGAGGAGGAATATCGGCAAGTACGGACGAAAAGATCATCCGCAGCCAACTGGAACCCATAGGAAGGGGAGAGCCCCTACGAGTTAGGAGTTTATATGTCACCGCGTCACATTCGGCATCGGTGAGAAGAGGATCCACTAGCCGCGCAGCAAAACGAGGAATCTTCTCCTCGATGGGCACCTCCCATGGTTGTCGACGAGCGTGGGGGTGGTTGCAAGCCATAACACTTGATCGGTTTCTCAAAGATGATCACCTTAAGGTCTAAATGGGTTTTTCTTTGAAGAGAGAAAGAAAAGCACGGCTTCGGTTTATAAAGATGAGCATTCAATGCTATGCACAGAAAATGTTGTGTATGGTGGAACTGTTCCCAAGGACCGGAAAAAGGGGAGAGCGTTGGAAATGAAAAGAGGTGACTCGTTGAAATCAGCACAAGGAGACGAAACGACCCATCAATCAATGCCTCACGCGCCAAACACGTAAGCACCAACAACAGCGTGACAGAGCTTAATAAAGAACGCATGTAAACATAAAAAAGGGAGAAGATGAAGGAGTGGAGGCGCTGCTGAAGAGACCCTTGCATTTATAAGACATGATAGGAAACGGTTCATCTTCCCTGTTCCCTAGGCAGATCCAACGGCCACAAAAGTTACAGCGTTGCACTCACATGAAAACACGTGAGAACAACGCTGTGGGGGCATTTGTTCCCTAATGGGAATTAAATAAAATACAGATAAAGCAGCAAGGAAATACACAAGAGGAACATCACGTGTCCACACGTGATAGGGCATCACGTGGGGACACATGACCTTCTATGAGCAAAGTTATAGGCGCTGAGATAGACAATTTGAGATGGGGTTACGTGCCAGCACGTGATGGATTCCTGAACCCTTTGACTAATAGAAATGAATTCTGATCAAAAGGGGTCACATGCTCACACGTGATGGGCCTTTAAACCCACTGAAAGAAATTAAAAGGTATAATAAAACAGCAAGAAAAAACCCCAATGGGGCATCATGTGCCCATACATGACCAGGGGTCACGTGCCGACACGTGGTGAGTTCCCGAGCTCTTTAAAAGAATGGAATTAAATTCTGATTAAATGGTCAATCAGTGGGGTCACGTGCTAACACGTGATAGGCTCTTAAACCTTCTGAACTAATAGAATTAAATTCTAATTAAGGGAAATAAAAAAACCCTAATATTTCCCTAGATCTTTCCAAACAAAAAGATTGCGCTCTGTAAAATGGAGCACCGTTGGATTAAAAATCCAATGGTGATTAAAAATCACCAATTTATAGAAAGATTCTATACAAGGAAAGATTTTCCTAAAATCTGTCAGGAATAACAAACAAAATATCTTTTGGATTAAAAATCCAATGGTGAATAAAATTCACCGAGTGATCTAACAGATCATGTTGGTTATAAAATCAATAAAATCTTTCAATGAAAGATTGACAAAACAAACTGATTCTTTTCTTTCTCCTATAAATAGGAGCCAAGAAGAGAAGAGAAAGAGAATAGCACAACAACAGAGAGAGAATACAAAAGAAAAGAGAATTTAATTCTCCAGAGAGAAAAGAAGGTCTCTTCAGAAAAAGAAACCCTAGGTAAGAGAGGGAAAGAGATCATCTTATAAGTTCCTACAAAATAAAAAGAGAATTGAATTCTCAAACTAAGAGTTTAACTCATCTGAATAAGAACTTAGTTCTTCCTTTGGTTGAATGTCTGCAGAAGCAGATCTCCCTATAAGTTGAGAATTTAATTCTCATCGGGGAGATTCTGCCATGCAGATCTAAAACCTAAGAGAAGACCTAAGTTCAGAGAATTATATTCTCCATAAAGCATGTAGGAATTTAATTCCTCCAACAAAAATAGGGTTTAACCCTTAATATAAGAACTTTGTTCGATCTGCAGAAGCAGATCTCCCCATAAGTTGAGAATTTAATTCTCATCGGGGAGATTCTACCATGCAGATCCAAAACTTAGAGAGAGAATTGGGTTTAAAGAATTTAATTCTTCTAAATATATAGGAATTTAATTCCTCTAAATAAAATCAGGGTTTAACCCTATAAAAGAATTTAATTCTTAAACAAGGGATTTTTCATGCACGTAAAAAGATCAAGTACCCAACCTGATCTCGTGGCAACACGTGACCCTCCTCTCAATGGTCAAAAAAGAATGAATGAGATCATCACGTGCTCCCACGTGACCCTTGAACAAACTTCTCAAAATAAAGGCAGAACAGACTTTGGGAGCCCTCACGTATCCCCACGTGACCCCTGACAAACACCTCTTTAAAAAAGAGAAGATGGAAAGAACTGAAGGATTAAAATCCAATGCATGGGCGCCCTCACGTGTCCCCACGTGACCTCTAGCAAATCCTTTTAATATCCAGTGCATGGGTACCCATCACGTGCCCACACGTGATGGCCATGAAGACTAAAGTGTTTAACACTTACCTGCATATCCTGAGAATAAAATAAAGGAAGTTTGGGCCCAACACTGTTTTGTGCGCTGCATTCTTAGTGTTTAACACTATTTTAAGCGCATCACGTGGGAGCACGTGATAGCCGAGTGTACTCTAATGTTTAACACTATATCCAAGCCAATCTTAGCTTGAACTAGCCAAGTTTTTCCAGAGGCAGTACCCCTTTTTGACTGAACCTCAAACACACTTTTGTCTTCCGAAATTGGTCATCTCATATGACATTCAAAGTAGAACCCAGAGCCTTTCAAACAACTTTGGTTCAAGGGTACATCTTTCCAAACCTCTGATGCATGTCGTTGTAATTTTTCAACGTCTTCAGAGAGGTGGTGGGTTCCAATGGATAAAAACTATCTGGTGCATTTCCAAATCCATGTTTGCATCTGAACTTGGACCGCAATGTCCCTAAACTAAACAATAGAGCCCAAATGCTCTTTTGTTGGATCTAAATGATCCTGTTAAGTAGATCTTAGTCTAAAATTAGACTAATGTATCCTTAACAAATATTTAAGTTGATCCTAATCTCAAACGAGATTAACGATTCTTAAATCAATCCAATTACAGATCTCCTAACCAAAATTGGTTCAAGGGTACATCTCTTCACTCCTCTGATATTTATTGTTGTAATCCTTCAACGTCTTCAGAGAGGTGACGGGTCCCGACAACTAAACACTTTACGGGCTGTGGGGTCCTTAAACCCATGGACTATGATGTCCTTAACCTTGGACTGTGTGGTCCTTTAAACCCATAGACTATGATGTCCTTAACCTTGGACTGTGGGGTCCTTTAAGCCCATGGACTATGATGTCCTTAACCTCAGACTGTGGGGTCCTTTAAACCCATGGACTATGATGTCCTTAACTTTGGACTGTGAGGTCCTTAAACCCATAGACTATGATGTTCTTAACCTTGGACCGTAATGTCCTTAAACTAATTATGGACCGCAATGTCCCTAAACTAAACAATAGTGCCCTAATGCTCTTTTGTTGGATCTAAATGATTCAGTTAAGTAGATCTTAGTCTAAAATTAGACTAACGTATACTTAACAAACCGTTAAGTTGATCTTAGTCTAAAATTAGACTAATGTATCCTTAACAAACGTTTAAGTTGATCTTAGTTTCAAATAAGACTAACGATCCTTAAACCTAATCCAAACCCAAATCTAAGAAAATATAGATTTGGACTAATCTACGCCCTACGGGCAACAACATAAATTAGTCTCGGTATACAATCCACGGGCAACTAAAAACAAAAACAAACACACACGATACGAAGTGACCATCTGGAGAAGGAGAAAGTAGTTACCGCGATGCGGTAGCGTAATTAACTGCAAGGGCTTGCGCCTGTAGGGGCTTGCGCCTGCAGGGAAGAGCGTCCCCACAATCAAAAAACCCCTCAAATGAGGGGGAATCTGACGAAGTCTGCTACAACAGCCGCATCTGTCTAAACCTTCGATGCACGGTGCCATAAATCAACTTGGCATCTTCGGAGAGGTGGATGGATAAATCCAAATAGCATCTGCCCTCGAGATTCAAGCTAGACGTTTGTCTTCCCGGTTTCCGGTGGTAAACAGATTCTGGCACGCCCGGTGGGACCTCTTCTTCTTTCCACTCCACACTTCGTGTGTCGTGTTTGGCGAACAAGTCGCGGTTTGACATGGTTGCCTTTGGATTTGAAGTACTAAGATTTGGTATCTTGCTCCGTGCAGAAAACAGAAGATCAAATGGCTTTCAACTGCACAAGCTGCAACGACTGTTTCCCCCAATCAGAGCAAAGCTCTGTTTTGAATTTCAAAATTCAAAAATCGAAGCAACGCTTCAGATTCTGCGCGTTGCTCGCCACTTGTCAAAAGCAGACATGCCAACGTCAGGAGCGTTGCGCCCTAGGCAGTGCGTCACCAATCAGAGCAAAGCTCTGTTTTAAATTCAAAATTTAAATTGAAGCAACGCTTCAGATCCAGCGCTCTGCACTGTGCGCCGCGTGTCAAACACGGGCGCGCTAGCGCAGTTGCGCTGCGCTCTGCGCTGCGTGCCACGTGTCAAATACGGGCGCGCTAGCGCAGTTGCGCTGCGCTCTGCGCTGCGCGCCACATGTCAAGCTCAAGTGCGCTAGTGCAAGGTGCTCCAGCGCTGGAATTAAAATTCCCCCACCGTCAGATCAAAAGATCTATTAATAACAAATTATTAATTAATCAGAACTAAAATTCTGTTATGGAAAGATTTTTCAATCTTATTAAAACAAGAAAATTATCTTCTGCAAAGCAGAAGCCTTAGGATCAAAGATCCAACAGTGGGAAATGTTCCCAAATCAATCAGAGAAAGATCTCTTAAACTGATTTAACAAATCATTTGACCCTATATAAAGGACCCTAGACTTCAAGTCAGGAGATATATATAAAAAAAACTTCTGCAAACTTTGAGAAAACTCAAAGAAAAGGAAAGCCTTTAGCAAAAGAAGATTATTTCTTCAAGGTGAAGAATTAATTCTTGAACAACAGAGATGAAATCATCTCGTAAAAAGAAGAAACATCTTCTAAAAAGATCTTAGATCTATAAAAAGACCAAGGTCTTTGATTAAAAAGAAAAGATCAAAAAATCTAATCATAAAAAAATAATAAACAAAAGAAATATTTTACTTCATTGACAGATCTTTGATCTATAAAGGCAGAGCCTTTATAAAAAAACAAGAACTTTTGTTCTTGGATCTTGAGGCAAATCCTCCTTTGAAGAATATAAATTTGTTCTTTGATCTTAAAATTGATCAAAATGTGCTTTGCGCTATTAGACAGTGCCTTGCACTCATGAATTGCGCTTCTTGGACCGGCGCTCAACGCCAAAATATGCCACGTGTCAACCATAGACACGATCTGCGCTTTGCGCTCCTGAAAACAGTGCACTGCGCTCTTGGGCTGGTGCTCAGCGCCAAGCGCACCACGTGTCACTCACTGGCGTACCCACAAACTAGCGCAGCGCGCTCATAAATTAAAAGCGCAATGCGCTAACAAACTAGCGCTTAGCGCTAAGCGCGACACATGCCCTCTTCTCGTGCGCTAACCGACAGAAGCGCAATGCGCTCTTTGACTGGCGCAAAGCGCCTGGCGCGCTACGTGGCGCACTGTCAGAACACACATTGTTCTGATGAATGCTATGCATTCAATATAAGACAAAAAAACTGTCAGAGCCCAATGCTTAGCATTATTAAAAGGGCAGAGCCCAAATAAAGGCCTAATGGCCAGAACAAAAATAAAATGTTAAACATTTTTTTAACTGGACTTAGCCCAATACTGGCCATAAGTCCTCAACTTAAATTGGACTGAGCCCATCTGCTCTTCCAATCAATTTACACCCGGTTCGAGGGTACATCTCTTTACTCCTCTGATATCTGTCGTTGCAATCCTTCAACGTCGTCAGAGAGGTGACGGGTCCCGACAACCACATATTACGACGGACTGTGGAGTCCTTAAATCCACAGACTATGATGTCCTTAATCTCGACCGTGATATCTTAAAACTAATATCGGACTGTGGAGTCCTTAAATCCACGGTCTATGATGTCCTTAATCTCGACCGTGATGTCTTAAAACTAACATTGGACTGTGGGATCCTTAAATCCACGGACGATGATGTCCTTAACCTCGACCGTGATGTCTTAAAACTAATATTGGACTGTGGAGTCCTTAAACTCACGGACTATGATGTCCTTAACCTCGACCGTGATGTCTTAAAACTAACATTGGACTGTGGGGTCCTTAAACTCATAGACTATGATGTCCTTAACCTCGACCGCAATGTCTTTAAACTAACATTGGACCGGGATGTTCTTAAACTACCAATTGACCGAAATGTCCTTAAACTAATTATCGACCGCAATGTTACTAAACTAAACAATAGAGCCCAATTGCTCTCTTGTTGGATCTAAACGATCCCGTTAAGTTGATCTTAGTCTAAAATTAGACTAACGTATTCTTAACAAACGTTTAAGTTGATCTTAGTCTCAAATAAGGCTAACGTATCCTTAAAACCAAACCCCCCCAAACCCAAATCTAAGAAAGATACGGATTTGGACTAGTCCACGCCCTACGGGCGACAACATAACTTAGTCTTCGTATACAATCCACGGGCAACCAAACGCAAAACAAACACCCACGACACGAAGTGACCATCTGGAGAAGGAGAAAGTTGTTACCGCGATGCGGTAGCGTAATTAACTGCAGGGGCTTGTGCCTGCAGGGAAGAGCGTCCCCACAATCAAAAATCCCTCAAATGAGGGGGAATCTGACGAAGTCTGCTACATCGGCTGCATCCGTTTAAACCTTCGATACATGGTGCCATAAATCAACTTGGCATCTTCGGAGAGGTGGACGGATAACACCAATTAGCATCTGCCCTGAATTTCAGGCAAGACGGACCTGCGCAGTCGCGTCTCTGTGTTCGGAGGGGAACAACGACGGCAATAACTCTTACTCCATCCCTGGTAGAGGAGTGACCTACGGGCCTCAGGCGGCCTCCGTTTTTACAATGCCTGTGGACCAGGTGACGCAAGCCACCACAGGGCTATTCTTTGGGACCATCCACCGATGAGCTTCAACGCCCCTGTACCATTGCAAGAAGCTCAGAAGAAGTCGGTGTTTGATCGGCTTACCACTACTGCGGCCCCTCTTAACGGGTCACCCAAACCAAGTGCCTCAGTCTTTAACAGATTGGGCCGAAGCTCCAATGGGCCTGTGAAGAAGCCCGCGATACCGGAAAGGGTTATCCCGAAGAGGATAGCCATTCCGCTCATGAAGCCGCTAAAGCGACTTCCCCTGCTAAGGAGTCGGTCTTTGCAAGACTGACTGTTTCGGCTCTCACTCCAAACGAAGTCACCAAGTCTGCTCCTGCTCGAAAGTCTGCCTTCGACAGGTTGGCTATCCCCGCTCAGCGGACGTCCGTTTTCAATAGGCTGGCGCCAATAACAGCACCTGACCAGAACAGGAGGCACGATCAAGCCACCCCTATAGCTGAGCCAGTACCGTCGGCTCGACACGTACGACGTCGCCACTGGCGCCGAGTAAGGAAGGCTGGGGGCAGCTCTCCTTCTGGACTGACTCCGCCAGCTCCAATGGTGGAAATTGACGCTGCTGTTCCAACTGGGAACAACTTTGAACTACTTAACAAGGTGTGCAAAAATTCGCCAACTGCCGTGCTAAAAAAGTCTCCTCCGCCTGTTGAAAAGATCACAAAGGCGAAGCCGAAGAAGCCCCCTCAGCGGCTGTCCTCCAAAGTTTACAAGGTCTGGCGTCAAGTCCAAGACTCGATAATTGATCTAGATTACTCCCGCCGACAGAAAAAGATAAAGGTTCGGCAAGAAAAGGACCATCCTGTCAAGCCACAGAAGGCGACAGCTACTTGGGTGCCCACAGCAATGGCCCCCTCAACTTCGACCGCCCACAAGAGGAGAAGGCCGGAGAAAATCCCTGAGTCTGCAACGAATCGCAAGACCACTGAACCCAAATGCCCCAAGTCTGGAGGCATGGTGGTCCACACTGTTTATATGGCATTCGGAAAAGAGGATAGCCGTATCTCTACGGGTCATCGACCGCTTACGAGATGCGTGACAAAAGCCCAAAAGCAGCAACAGAAGCTTCAAGAAATGCTAACGCAAGATGGACGCACTTACTGGGCCAAAAGAAAGCCCGGAGGTGTCATCAGAGCAGCATCATGAACAGGAAACCGATGCTGACTTCCTCCGCAGAATCCTCGAAAAGAAGGACAGAGAAGCAGCGGAACAAGCGGCCAATATAAAACGAATGGCGCTTCTCTTCCAAGACATGGTCGGGATGATTATACAACCGGATCCTCCGGCTGAAGACCCTCCGATTGTCCTTGAAGATGACAGAGGGGAGACATCGAACCCTCTTCTGGCTTGTTCAGCATCCAAAGAGGAGACCATCTCCAAAGCCACCCTGGATGATTACATCGCTCAACAGATACGAGCTCACCAGGTGAATGAAGCGGCCGGTTAGATTGTTAAGACTGGACGGCCCTATCCGGGTTGGTACGACCAAATAAAGTACCCTCCGGGATATACGATCCCTAAATTCCATATATATAAGGGGACGGGAAAGCCGCACCAACATGTTGCTCAATTTAGAGCCTTGTGCGGTAATACTGGAGGTGATGATAAACTACTGCTCCGCCAGTTTGTTGGCAACTTGTCAAAAACAGCATTCGAGTTGTATTCGGAACTCCCAAATGATTCTATCAAGACATTTGCAGAGATGGAGCTGCTATTCACCCAACGTTTTGCTAGCGCTAGCGAACGTACCCCAATCACGACGCTGATCAATGCCAGGGTGAAACTGGGAGAGACTTGGGTCCAGTACGCAATACGGTGGCGGAATTTATGGTCGAAGTGCGAACAGCGCATCGAAGAGGCTCCTACAGCGGGCATGTTTGTGGGAACCCTCGATCCGCAGGCGACCATATCCCAATTCATGATGTTCTTCAAGCCGACTACCTTCCAGACCTTGATTGATAAGCTGTCCCAAATGGACCAGATGGGTCATAAGCCTTCCTTTTCAAAGACAGAGCCGCGGAATGAAAAGGGCAAAGGGAAAGCGACCTTTGTCGCCAATGTTCAACAACAGCCAAGCAACTTAAAACCGGTTGTTCGCCAAAGCAACGTGCGTCCACGCCAATCCTTCGAGGAGAGACTGGGACGTCCCTACTCGTTTCCACGGGAGAAAACAAAGAGACTGTTTGAGCTGGCAGTGCGCAACAGGCTCATCAATCTGCCAGATCCTAGACGTTCGCTGCAGCCCGGCGATGCTAACAATCCCAATTACTGCCCTTACCACCGAGCAGTAAGCCATCCAATTGAAGATTGCTTCGTCTTTAAAGGCTGGATTGAAGCCCAATACCAACAGGGCAAATTCGCACTATCCGAGAATTGGAAAGTAAGCCTACCTCAACCACACACTCTTGAAAGGGGGGACACACTAGGGGCATCATGCACTTTTGTCGAAGAAGCTCCATGGGAGGTCGCTCTTTCAACCAAAATGAAAAGAATGCTGAAGGATCTCCAAGCATGCCCAGCGGTCAGGTGGAAAAATCAGCTAGAACCCAAGATCATCGAGGGAATGCTGAAGCCGCGCCCGACGCCAAAAATTGGTAGCGATAATCAAAACGCTCAGGCCCAACCGTCAAAGTCTTCGAAGAAAAAGAAGAAAACCAAAAATCCCGTGATGCCTGCTGACAAGCGCACGGACCTGCAAAAACACATCGACGCGCTGGAAGAATATACCCAGAAGGTGCGAACCCCGGTCACGCTCCAAGATTTTCTCGACCACATTCTTAAGGACAGAGACGATGACAATGATGGGGGAGAGGACTCGGCAGATGAAACTGAGGGCTATGTGGCAAGCTGCCACATGATCTCTCACTCGTCGATGGATGGTGAAGAAGCACCCGATGCAAAGAAACTTGGGGCAAATCCAGAACCGGAATCAAAACCCTTGGAATTGTCTGACAAGATCATCGACCTACTACTGAACGAAGCCCGTCAGAAGAGCAAGGATGATCGAGAACGTAAAATGGCTATATTCGAAAAGGCCAGGAGTCGGCGTCAATTTAAAGAAGTTATGGGTCATGAAATACCCCAAACAGATCAAAGCACTTCTGTCACCAGCAAAAACAGGTTCAAGACGAAGAAACGGTTCGCTAAAGCCATATCGATGGGAATGAAGCCGCCACCCTCCGAAGGAGACACTCTTGATGGGATACACCTTGATGAAGGGGATGCACATCCAAACTACTGCTTGTACCATCAGAGGACTACACACCCTACTGAGGAGTGCAACGCCTTTAAAAACTGGTGGCAAGGATATGTTGCCCCCCGGCAGCATTTCAAGCGAATGAAGCGCAAAAGGACTGCCGGCAACTGTCGCATGGTTGATAGTAAGGGATCGCAAGTTCCTACCTTCGGGAGCGATTCTGATGAAGAAATGTCCCTTGGCCCACTCTTCAAGGAATCTACCTCTAAGGCAGAAGAAATGAAGACCTGCGAGAACATTCAGCTGCGTAATCGCACGCTACCCGAAAAGAATCTCGGGCCTGCAAACAAGGGATCGAATAAAAAAGATAAAGGGAAGGAAAAAGTCCCTGAGGATATTGCCCTCGACGATCGAGTCATCAAAGAGCTGGCAGCCAAGGACCTGCCCAAGAAAAGCAAGGTGGATTATAACGTTCTCGCACACCTGAGGAAGATTCCTTCACAGTTGAGCATTCTCGATGCCCTTCTGCTATCTAAAGAGGTGCAAGACTCCCTAATCAAAGCGTTACAAGATCCCGGATAGTTTCAAGCTTTCCTCGCCGACGAAAAGATGAAGGACGAGTTGGAGGAAGTGCACATTACTGACATCACTTTCGGCGATGAGGACCTCTTCCTCGGGACGTGCGAGCATAACCGTCCGCTATATGTCGCCGGGTACTGTCATGACATCAAGATAGGTAAAATCCTAGTCGACAATGGATCCTCCGTTAACTTTCTCAATGTAAGAGTGTTGAAGGAGATCTGTATGAGCGTTCAACACCTCGCTCGGGATAAGATCACTATCTCCGGGTTCGACTCTCAGTCATCACGGACGCTCGGGTCTGTGATTCTGACATTACGCTTTGGGTTGCTGGTCACCGACGTCAAGTTCCACGTCATTGATGCCAAGACATGTTACAATGCTTTGCACAGCAGGCCTTGGTTACACGAGTACAACATCATCCCTTCTACACAATATCAGTGTATGAAGTATTTCAAGGATGATCTCGAGTATACCGTGACAGGAGAGCTAAACCCATTTTCCGTGAACGAAGTTCGCAAATATGAGGATGCAAAGTATTTCCTGCCAGATTTTGAAGACATGGAAAGATGCCATAAACCAGAGAATGAGCAAAAATCTATCACTACCATTCCGGTCTTCGGGAGCGATACCGAGGAGGACGAAGAGATAGTCTATTCCGAGCTGCCCCAATATACCAAGCCAGGACCGTCCACCCCTATGTTGGTCTTCGGCAGTAACTCTGAAGACGAAATCAATGCAGTATTCTCTGCTCGGCCATCAGTACAAGCCTCCACTGGAAAAGATCAAAACTTGCAAGTTGCCATAGTTCCGCAAGAGCATTACAAAGAGCTCGATGCACTTGAAACTTATAGTGTACAAGAGCTGCAAACATTCTACGTCCCTCCCAAGCGAAGAGATGAAAAGAAGATCCTCTTTTATCAATCCACGGAAACCAAAGTGGAGAAAGAAGTCTGGCATGGTGCCGATTCTACACTTGACAGGCTCCAGCCCATCCGTCTGCCCAGATACTACACAGAACGATTAAAAAGGCTGTTGAGGCATCAAGGCGTATCTTTTAAACAAACTGCTCGACAAGCTCAGTTCTACAATGGACCGAAACGTTCCTAAACTAATAACGGACCGAAACATTCCTAAACTAACAACGGACCGAAATGTCCTAAAACAAACAACGGACCGAAATGTCCTAAAACAAACAACAGACCGAAATGTCCTAAAACTAACAATGGACCGAAAAGTTCTAAAACTAACGATGGACCGAAATGTCCTAAAGCTAACGACGGACCGAAACGTCCTAAAACTAACGACGGACCGAAACGTCCTTACACTAACAATGGACCACTATGTGCTAAAACTAGCTATTGACCGAGACGCCTATAAACTACTACGGACCACAGCATCCCAAGGCTGACACAAAAAAAATAATATAAAAAAATTTAAAAAAAGAAGAAAGAAAACGGTATGTCCATGAGCGAGATGGGCATGGATGAAAACCCGAAAGGGCTCCGTGAGTAAAAACAGCAGGGCTACCAGCGAGTTTTGTTAAAACCCAAAAGGGCGCAATCTCGTTAAAAGACACTTGCAATGTCCTCTCGACCCTATAAGGAGAAAACTACCTGCGTGAGATCCTTACGACTCACAAGGGAGCAACACACTTAGGGATCCCCACGATTCCTAAGGAGAAATTACACTTACGAGATCCTCACGACTCGTAAGGAGAATTCCCTTTTGAGACCCTCACGGCTCATAGGATTCAAAAGCCTTAAGTTACAGGGATCTGAACATGTTCTTAAGCCATCACAACCTTTAATGCTGCCCTACAAGCGTTTCAATATTGACCCTTGTACACAATCCACGGGCACAAATAAACATTTTCCTAACAAAGTCCCACCAGGGACTAGGGATATGCTCACACGGTGAACGACCCTTGTAAGTCCTCTCAACTTATAAGGAGAAAATTATCTTGTAAGATTCTTACGACTTATAAGAGAACACAAACTTAGGAATCCTCACGATTCCTAAGGAGAAAACGCACCTACGAGATCCTCACGACTTGTATGAAGAAATACTTTTATGAGACCCTTACGACTCATGAAGTCAAAAGCCTTAGTCGACAGGATCCTAACCATGTTTGCTAAGCCATCTTTGTTTAAATTGACAACGGCAAATGATGATTCGCTCCTGGCAATATCCCAGTTGTAGCGATGTTGATGCCTACATCGGTATCAAATCACATGTCCTTTCACGGCAAATGATGATCCGCTCCTGGCAATATTCCAGTCGCTGCGATACTGATGCTAAGACTGGCACCAGATTCCATGTTCCACACTCGCGATAAAAATTCAGCGAGCCAAAAATGTATATGAAATAGCCGAAATGATGGGGCAACTTGCAACAAAATCAGCAAGTAAAATATATGCATACAAAATAGCCGAAATGATTGGGCAACTCGCAATAAAAAGCAGCGAGTAAAAAGAAAAAAATAGCCGAAATGATGGGGCACCACGAAAAAATAGCCGAAATGATTGGGCAATCGCGACTTTCACGATATAAAAAGCTGAAATGATAGAGCATTGCGGAAAGAAATAAAAAAATGAAATGAAATGAAACTTTTTGCCCTACAGATGAGATCATATCGATCCCTGTATACAATCCAAGGGAATAAACAAAGAGGAAACCATATCATCCCACCATATTCCATCGGAAAGAGAGCCAAGTCTTGATGGCAACATCTACAGCCTGGAGACTCACAACGACGTTCCTCCTCATTCCAGCAGGATTCGAACGCGACAATCAACCTCGGAGCCATGGCAAAGTCCTTAGTTCCAGATCTCGACGGTTCACAACAACCTAGAGACCACCTCAACATTCGTCTCGTTACAGCAGACGCAGTGTCAAAAACGACATTTCTTCTCAACTCCAGCAGGATGTAGATGCAACGTCAACAATCGACCCCAGGGTCAAAACAACGAAGCGAAGGCATTATTCCTAGCTTCAGGGTCTTGACAACAACTCATATAAAACTTGAAAGACTATCGGAGATCATTCCTCACCAGCGCGGAGTGATCACTACCGTGACATTCGTCTCGATATAGCAGACGCAATGCCAGCAAACGAAGCGAAGACAATATTCCTAGCTTCAGGGTCTTGACGACAACTCATATAAAACCTGAAAGACTATCGGAGATCATTCCACACCAGCGTGGAGTGGTCACCACCTCGACATTCGTCTCGATACATTAGACGAGATGTCACCACAGCGTTCTTCCTCCAACAGGATTCAAACGCACCAAAACAACAAAGCAAAGGCAATATTCCTAGCTTCAGGGTCTTGACGACAACTCATATAAAACCTGAAAGTCCATCGGAGATCATCCCACACCAGCGCGGAGTGATCACCACCACGACATTCGTCTCGATACAGCAGACGCAATGCTAGAAAACGAAGCGAAGACAATATTCCTAGCTTCAGGGTCTTGACGGCAACTCATATAAAACCTGAAAGACTATCGGAGATCATCCCACACCAGCGCGGAGTGATAACCACCGTTGCATTCGTCTCGATACAGCAGACGCAATGCCAGCAAACGAAGCAAAGGCAATATTCCTAGCTTCAGGGTCTTGACGGCAACTCATATAAAACCTGAAAGACTATCGGAGATCATCCCACACCAGCGCAGAGTGATCACCACCGTTGCATTCGTCTCGATACAGCAGACGCAATGCCAGCAAACGAAGAAAAGGCAATATTCCTAGCTTCAGGGTCTTGACGGAAACTCATATAAAATCTGAAAGACTACAGAGATTGTTGGGGTCAAAATTTGCACCCCGGTTGACCAAGTCAAAGTCAATATCAACCCCAAGCCAGATGGGCCCAAGCCCAGGTCAAGCGGGTCCATTCCTAAGTCGAGCCCGCGGCCAGCCTACCCAGCCAACATAAAAATCATGTAACAAATAATTTTGATGTAATTTTTTGTGCATGAATGTAAGAAAAATGGGCATCTAGCCAAATATTTGTAAAGCCCATGGCTTTTGTGCAAAAAGAAATGGCACATGAGCCATGGGATGGGCAAAATTCCATTTTGTAAAGCCCAAGGGGCTATATGTAAATATATAAGCCTATATAAGGCAACATGATGATGAATAAAAGAGATACTTTTTTCATTCCCCTCAAAAATCTAGGTTTTGTGCCTTTTTCCCCTTTCTGAAGGTTCTAAACATTCTTCTTTCTTTTGAAATTAAATCAAGAGTTTTACTCTTCCTTTTCCAAAACTAAATAGTTATGCACCACAAAACCCACAAAGGGGAGCTTAGATCTCCCATCAGATCTCAAAAAGAAGAGATTTTTAAAATCTCACATTTCTTGATCTTCAAGATCCTGCCAACAGAGGAGGAAGAAGGAGGCCCATCTCCGAAAACCCCATTTTTGGAAAGACCCATGGCTCCAAAGAAGAACCTCTTTCATCAACTCCAAAACATCTCATGAGTTTAACTCCACCCTAAATCCTCTTTTGGGATTTTAAATCCTATTTCTGGAGCTAAAATCCCCTTTTCCTCGCCGGTGCCCGAGCGCCTAGCGCCCACATGCCGGGCACGTGGTGCGCTAGAGCTCGAGCGCCCAGCGCCCACGTGTCGGACACGTGGTGCGCTCGCGCTTAAGCGCACAGCGCACATCGCCCACGTGTCGGACACGTGGTGCGCTAGCGCCTAAGCGCACAGCGCTCAAGCGCCCAGCACCCACGTGTCGGACACGTGGTGCGCTAGCACTTAAGCGCACAATGCTCAAACGCACATCGCTCGTGTGCTAGGCACGCGAGGCGCTGGCCCCACGCGTCCTTTGGGCGCTTTTCCCCTTTTTTATATATACGTATACATGTATATATATAGATACTCACACACTCTACAACACCGTCCCTCTAAAAAAATTTTGGGCCGGGGCACTGCCCCGCACTCCTCAAGGGGGCTGCTAGCCCCCTTGACCCTCAGCCCGCTATCCGGGTAGCGGGGCCCCTGAAAAAACTCTGCGAGGCCCCTGATATATCCAAAACCTCTTCAAAACACAACACTATACGTTGAGTTCGCATGACCAGTTTAACCCGTCAATCGGAGGTTCCCTCGCTTCAAAGGCGAGGGGTGATTAACGGTAGCTTAGTCCGCGGCTGCCGGAGATTCGGATCCCCACAATCAATAAACCCCAGCCTACCCTAGGCAGGGGGAATCTGTAATACGCCTGACAAGCGCGCGCGTATTCCCATCTCAATGGGGTGACGAAAAACACCCTACAGATTCTGGCACGCCCGGTGGGACCATCTCTCCTCCCATATTTCGGGTTAAACGTTCATGCGAACTCAATTAATATACATATCTATATTTATACTAAAATTATGCTCTTTCATGCAGGTTTTCAAGCTATCACTTCTTAACAATGTCTCCAAGAACAAGCTCAGCTCTCGACACAGTTCCTATCTCCGACACAATGAAGATGGACGCCAGGACGGTCCTTCCGGCCAGTCTCGGACGACAATGGGAAGAGCCGCCGCTATCGTTCGGCTCTATTTTGTTCGTGTCAGCTAACTCCATCCTAGCTCCTCAAGCCCCGGTGACAGACAAACCGGTCTCGAAAGGTAAGAGGCCAAATATGGTGGTCTCGAAGGCGCCCTAACTCAAACGCAAGTCGGTGTTTGAAAGACTCTCCTTGGCCCCAGCTGGGGGCAAGGCCGTCAACACCAACAAAGTAACAAGGCGTCTCAAGCAAGCTCCGGCGGTGCCCCTGACAACTGCTCGATCGGGCGTCTTCTCTAAGCTCCCCGCTAATTGACTCATGGTGGCTTCCCAGGAAACAGATGCCCACCAAGCCCTTAAAATTGAGAAGCTAAGACAGAAAAGGCTCAGGTATAGAGCCAACCAAAGGGCTAGGGCTCCTGCTAGGCTGAACCTCATAAGGTTCGAAGAATAGGGTCACCCCTCTAAAGATGAGAAAATGGCTGGATATGTGGTCCACACTGTCTACATGGTGGGCACGCGCAGCAAAAGCAAGAACGGGGCCACCACATCTCAAATCCAATCTGGCTTGAATGTGGTTGTCGCTTCCCAAGAACAGCCGCCTCCTCTGGGTAATGAAAACCCTCTCGATGATGATGATAGGCAGAAAGACCCTTCGGTCCATGAGGAGTCGGGCTCGGAAAGCGAAGATGAGCCAATCTTCCGTCCCAAGAACGCAGAGAAGCAACTTCTCCAAGAGCTCCGAAAACAGCTCAGAAGCAAAGACAAGGAGATGGCCAAGCTCTACTCAAAAATTGACGACTTGACAAACGTCGTCTTACAGCTCACGGCCCAACTTGCCTCTCAGCCGCCCAATCAGGCGCAGGGCTCTCATGAACCGGGAAACGGTGTCCCAGGGCAGCCGACACTTATTCCCTCAAATCCAAAGGTAGGCGGACCGCATGAAAATCAGTCGCATCCTATCTCGGGAAATGTCTTGGCTACCGATGACAGTAGCCCGATAACTCAAGATCAAACCATGGATTTGGTTGCCAACAAAGTCAAAACATTGGTAGATGAAGCCGAAGCGCAAAAAGATGTTAGCGGTAGCGGGAGACCATATCCTGCTCAGTATGATCTGGTAGAATTTTCCAGCGGCTATATCATCCCTAAATTCGGAAGCTTTGATGGGACGGGAAATTCGAATCAGCACATCGCCCACTTCAAAGGCTCATGCGGGAATACTGGGGGCAAAGATGCGCTTCTCCTCCGCCAGTTCGTTAATAGCTTGACCGATGTTGCTTTCGATTGGTACGCGAGCATACCGGATGGCTCAGTTACTACTTTTGTCCAAATGGAATCTTTGTTTCGACAAAGGTTCATGAGCGTCAGCAATAAGATCACCATTGCCGAGCTCGTAAGGACCAAGCCAAAGAACAACGAAAGCAACACGGATTTTATAACCCGATGGCGCAATCTCTCCGTCAAATGTGAACCGCCGATAGAGCAGGACCAATCTGTCAGTCTCCTCGTCGGAAATCTCAACAATTGGATGGCCCCGTTTCTATGCACCGCGGGTCTCAAAACATTCCAAGAGCTGACCAGAAAAGTCCAGATGTTGGAGTGCTCAAAGCAGGAGCCCTCCTCCGATTCCCAAAATAACAATAGGTCCTGGAGAAACCGAAAGGACAATAATCGCAAAGGCGGAAATTCCGACAATTCTAAATCTTTTAACACTTCGGCTAACCGAAATAAGCAAGGGATGAGCGGGCCTAATACCAACCAGCCTCGGAAGCCAGTGTTCGGAAAGGGAGGAGAATCTCCACTGAAAGAGAAACTATATAAGGTCTATTCTTTCAAAAGGGACAAAATCCGTAAAATATTCAAAGACGCCCAGAGGAACGGTCTACAACTGCCAGAGTCAAAAAGACCGCAGGAAGCGAATATGACCGACGACTCCTAATACTGCCCCTATCACAGAGTGATAGGTCATGCCATTGAGGACTGTTTCATCTTCAAAGATTGGGTCGAAAAGCAATACAAGGCAGGAGAGATAGAACTGTCTAAAGGCGTGTTAACAAACAGTCCAGCTGGGACCGCCAATTTCATATAAACGGAGACCGAAGTTCTTCGTGAAACTGATTCTCTCAGACATCTGCCTTTCTCTAAAAACAGTCGACCACCACGTCATTAAACTGGGAATAATCGACCCCTAAGTCGTTAAACTGGGAATGTAAAAAAAATGTGTAAATAAAAAAAAAAGCCGAAATGATGGGGTAACTCGCAATAAAAATCAGCGAGTAAAATAAAGATGAAAAATAAAGCCGAAATGATAGGGCAACCGTGAATAAATAGCCGAAATGATAGGGCAATCGTGACCTTCGCGATAAGAAAAGCTGAAATGATAGAGCAATTACGGTAAAACAAAAAATATATACAAAAACAAAAAAAACAAAACAACGGCGAATGATGAGTCGCTCCTGGTACCATATTCCAGTGCAGCGATGCAGACGCCAACCAAAATCCAGTTTCCCAAAATTCTTCCAGCCCTACGGCCAGTCCCCAAATTGACTACCGTATACAATCCACAGGCTCAAATAATTCTCATCATACCCATGCCCCACCGTAATCACCAGTTACACGGCTGGTCTCCGCCCTTGGAATCATGCTCTATTGGGAAGACCCACTTATGTGTCCTCACGATGCATGAGGAGAACAAACCTTCGTGGGATCCTTACGACTCACAAAGGAAAAACACACTTGGGGGTCTTCACGACTCCTAAGGAGAAATTTGCACCTACGGGATCCTTACGACTCATAGGGAGAAAATGCTTTTATGGGACCTTTACGGCCCATAAAATTGAAAAGCCTTAGGCAATAGGGATCTAAACCTGTCTCCTAAGCCATCGCTCCCCAATCCCCAATGGAGAATGATGAGTCGCTCCTGGTACCATATTCCAGTGCAGCGATGCAGACGCCAACCAAATTCCAAATCCCATACCCTAATGGCGAATGACGAGTCGCTCCTGGTACCATATTCCAGTGCAGCGATGCAGATGCCGACCAAATTCCAAATCCCATACCCCAATGACGAGTGATGAGTCGCTCCTGGTACCATATTCTAGTACAGCAATGCAGACGCCAACCAAATTCTAAATCCCATACCCTAACGACGAATGACAAGTCGCTCCTGGTACCATATTCCAGTGCAGCGATGCAGACGCCGACCAAATTCTAAATCCCATACCCTAATGGCGAGTGATGAGTCGCTCATGGTACCATATTCCAGTGCAGCGATGCAGACGCCAACCAAATTCCAAATCCCATACCCCAACGGCGAGTGATGAGACGCTCCTGGTACCATATTCCAGTGCAGCGATGTAGAAGCCAACCAAATTCCAAATTCCATACCACAACGGCGAATGATGAGTCGCTCTTGGTACCATATTCCAGTGCAGCGATGCAGACGCCAACAAACTCCCGAAATTTTTTCGGCCCTACGATCTGGATCATACATCTTACAAAACCGTATACAATCCATGGGCGTAAAACAATCCCAATCTCTCCCGAGTCCTACCAGTGAGACCACATTCAAAGTCCTAAAAAAGGGGGGAAATGGTATGTCCACAAGCAAAATGGGCACGGATGAAAACCCGAAAGGGCTCCGTGAGTAAAAACAGCAGGACTGTCGGCGAGTTTGTGAAAAGCCGAAAGGGCGCAAACTCGTAAAAAAAAGAGATGAAATGCACTCACAAAGTCCTCTCGACTTTGTGAGGAGAAAATTCCCGCGTGAGATCCTTACGACTCACAAAGGAGCAACACACTTAGGAGTTCCCACGACTCCTAAGGAGAAAATAAACCTACGAGATCCTTTCGACTCATAGGGAGAAAATGCTTTTATGGGACCCTTACGACCCATAAAATTGAAAAGCCTTAGGAGATGGGGATCCAAACCTGTCTCCTAAGCCACCAATTTCCAAATCCTCCCGGGGCAAATGATGAGTTGCTCCTGGCATTATTCCAGTGCAGCAATGCAGATGCCAAACCAAAACCAATTCCCAAATCCTCTCATGGCAACTGATGATTCGCTTCTGGTATCATATTCCAGTATAGCGATGCTGATGTCAACCCAAATCAAATCAAACGAACAACCTCTGCGGCGGAATCATGCTCCGTCCCAGAATTTACCCCGTGTCGAAATCATGCTTCGCCTCGGGATATCTACCTTCCCTGCCGGAGTTATGCTCCGCCTCAGAATCAAATCGACCAACCAGCTCTGCGTTGGAATCATGCTTCGTCTCAGAGTGTACCCCGTGTCGAAATCAAGCTTTGCCTCGGTGTATCTGCATTCCCTGTCGGAACTATGCTTCGGCCCGGAATCAACCAACGACCTCCTCGTCGGAATTATGCTCCGTCTCGGAATCAAGTCAGTCAACAAGCTCTGCGTCGGAATCATGCTTCGTCTCAGAGTGTACCCTGTGTCGGAATCATACTTCGCCTCGAAGTACCTGCCTTCCCTGTCGGAATTATGCTTCGGCTCGAAATCAACCAACGACCTCCTCGTCGGAATTCAGCTCCGCCTCAGAATCAAGTCAGCCAACAAGCTCTGCGCCGGAATCATTCTTCGTCTTAGAGTGTACCCCGCGTCGAAATCAAGCTTCGCCTCGGAGTATCTGCCTTCCCTGTCGGAATTATACTTCACCTGGGAATCAACCTCTGCATCGAAATTATGCTTCGGTCAGAATGTCTGCCGCTCTTCGGAATGATGCTCCGACCCCTGGAATCATGCTCCGCTCTTCGGAATGATGCTCCGATCCATGGAATCATGCTCCGCTCTTCGGAATGATGCTCCGATCCCTGGAATCATGCTCCGCTCTTCGGAATGATGCTCCGAACCCTGGAATCATGCTCCGCTCTTCAGAATGATGCTCCGAACCTCGGAATGATGCTCCGAACCCTGGAATCATGCTCCGCTCTTCGGAATGATGCTCCGAACCTCGGAATGATGCTCCGAACCCTGGAATCATGCTCCGCTCTTCGGAATGATGCTCCGAACCTCGGAATGATGTTGCGAACCCTGGAATGATGCTCCAATCTTCGGAATGATGCTCCGATCCTTGGAATCATGCTCCGCCCTTCGGAATGATGCTCCGATCCCTGGAATCATGCTCTGCTCTTCGGAATGATGCTCCGATCCTTGGAATCATGCCTATACTCTTCGGAATTATGCTCCGACTCTTCGGAATGATGCTCCGACCTTGGAATTATGCTCCGCAAATCGGAATAATGCTCTGATCCCCGGGAATCATGCTCCCCGAGGGATGCTCCGCCCCTGGAATGATGTTCCACCTCGAAATCCAACTTCAAGATCCATCAATTTCATGCACACAACTCATGCATGCGCTGTGCATTCATTGATGGGGGGCACTTTGTTGAGGTCAAAATTTGCACCCCGGTTGACCCAAGTCAAAGTCAATGTCAACCCCAAGCCAGGTAGGCCGAAGCCCAGGTCAAGCGGGCCCATGCCCAAATCAAGCCCGCGGCTAGCCTACCCATGCCAACATAGAAATCATGTAACAAATAATTTTGATGTAATTTTTTGTGCATGAATGTAAGCAAAATGGGTATCAAGCCAAATTTTTGTAAAGCCCAAGGGGCTATATGTAAATATGTAAGCCTATATAAGGCAACATGATGATGAATAAAAGAGATACTGTTTTCATTCCCCTCAAAAATCTAGGGTTTGTGCCTCTTTCCTCTTTCTGAAGGTTCTAAACCTTCTTCTTTCTTTTGAAATTAAATCAAGAGTTTTACTCTTCCTTTTCCAAAACTAAATAGTTTTTCACCATAAAACCCACAAAGGGGAGTTTAGATCTCCCATCAGATCTCAAAAAGAAGAGATTTTTAAAATCTCACATCTCTTGATCTTCAAGATCCTGCCAACAGAGGAGGAAGAAGGAGGCCCATCTCCAAAAACCCCATTTTTGGGAAGACCCAGGGCTCCAAAGAAGAACCCCTTTCATCAACTCCAAAACATCTCAGGAGTTTAACTCCACCCTAAATCCTCTTTTAGGATTTTAAATCCTATTTCTGAGGTTAAAATCCCTTTTTCCTCGCCGGCGCCCAAACGCCCGAGCGCCTAGCGCCCAGCGCCCACGTGCCGGGCACATGGTGCGCTAGTGCTCGAGCACCCACGTGTAGGACACATAGTGCGCTAGCGCTTAAGCGCACAGCGCTCAGGCGCCTAGAGCTCAAGCGCCCAGCGCCCACGTATCGGACACGTGGTGCGCTCGCGCTTAAGCGCACAGCGCCTGAGCGCACAGCGCCCACGTGTCGGACACGTGGTGCGCTAGAGCTTAAGCGCACAGCGTTCAAGCGCACAGCGCCCACGTGTCGGACACGTGGTGCGCTAGAGCTTAAGCGCACAGCGCCCACGTGTCGGACACGTGGTACGCAAGCGCACAGCGCTCAAGCGCCCAGCGCCCTCAAGCGCACAGGCACACGAGGCGCTAGCCCCACGCGTCCTTTGGGAGCTTTTCCCCTTTTTTATATATACGTATACATGTATATATATAGATACTCATGCACTCCACAACACCGTCCCTCTAAAAAAAATTTGGGCCGGGGCATTGCCCCGCACCCCATAAGGGGGCTGCTAGACCCCTTGACCCCCAGCCCGCTATCCGGGTAGCGGGGCCCCCGATATATCCAAAACTCCTTCAAAACACAACACTACACGTTGAGTTCGCATGACCAGTTTAACCCGTCAATCGGAGGTTCCCTCGCTTCAAAGGCGAGGGGTGATTAACGGCAGCTTAGTCCGCGGCTGCCGGAGATTCGAATCCCCATAATCAATAAACCCCAGCCTACCCTAGGCAGGGGGAATCTGTAATGCGCCTGAAAAGCGCGCGCGTATTCCCATCTCAATGGGATGAAGAAAAACACCCTACAGAGATCATTCCACACCAGAGCGGAGTGATCACCACCACGACATTCGTCTCAATACAGCAGACGCAATGCCAGCAAACGAAGCAAAAACAATATTCCTAGCTTCAGGGTTTTGACGGCAACTCATATAAAACCTGAAAGACTATCGGAGATCATCCCACACCAGCGCGGAGTGATCACCACCGCGACATTCGTCTCGATACAGCAGACGTAATGCCAGCAAACGAAGCAAAGGCAATATTCCTACCTTTAGTGTCCTGAAAGACTATCGGAGATCATCCCGCACCAGCGCGGAGTGGTCATGACTCATCAGGGCTCCTAAACTGAGCCTAACCTCAAGTAAAAAGCGACATGGAATATCCCTAACGCTTGTTCTTTCAACGGTAATACTACCTGGAAGATTGCTTGAAGTCGTCTTGTCTAACCCGTGAAGGGATCGGAGACACGACAGTCGTAAGGCTACTCGAACAGCAAAATTGCCTATCGAGGAATACATCAGCCAACGCGACAGTACGACGGATACAACCCTAGTACCACAGACCCTAACGGAGCTCTGTCGTATAGAGCAGAGGTTAACTGTGACGTCAAGACATCCTTGCGAGAACTTCTCGATTCGTCTCGACTCGTAAGGCAAAGCCTTAGGTAATAGGGATTAAAAAACCTGTTTCCTAAGCACTAGGGCCCTTCAAGTTGGTCCAAGATGGACTCTTGCATACTATTCACGGGTCACACTTTCTGAAGTTGAACATCGACAAAGAGGGAAACAACCACTTATGAGCCCTCTCGACTTGTAGGCGGGAAAATTCTTTTGTGAGATCCTTACGACTCTCAAGAGAAAACGCACTTAGGAATCCTCATGATTCCTAAGGAGAAAATACACCTGCGGGATCCTCACGACCAGTAGGGAGAAAAGTCTTTATGAGACCCTCATGGCTCATAAAGTTGAGAAGCCTTAGGTGGTAGATCTTAACCCTGTTTCCTAAGCCATCACTGCCCTGCAAAGAGTCCAAGATGGGCAACTACCTACTATCTATAGGCCGCACATGCTAGAATCACATGGTGACAACACAACAAAGAGAAGAAAGCAACAGTGGGAGAAAAAATATGTATCTTTTATTCATGAATCAAAATGAATACAGAATACAATCTATAAAAGAATCAGAAAATACTCTCATTCAGGAGTATGTACAAAAGGAGAATAAAAGAAACGTATACATCTTTTTTTAAAGCCGGCGGACGATTCAGGAGATTCGTCAGTTCATCCTTCTTCCGCTGGGTCTCGGCTTCATGATTCGTTATCGCTAAGAAACGAGCCTCCGCCTGAAACTGTTGGGCCTGGTACGAGGCGAGCCGACTTTCATGCTCCTTTTCGGTAACTTTGTGAGCTTCAACCATCTCGCGAGTAAAAACGACGGCTTTATCAATAGCTACCACCTCCCTGATAGCTTCTTAAAGCACCCGCCAGATTTCATATGCATGAGTGGTCTTAGTAATTGGCCAAGCACCATTCGATACATCCTCGCAGATTTGATCTCAGGTTTAAGATGTCAGAAGGAAGCCAGATGCATTCGAACCCGTGTGGGCAGACCTCCACTCAATGCCAATCCTCAATCTAAAACACGCAAAAACCATTTTCACTTTCTGGCAGCAAGGAAAGTCTTTGGTAGATATCCCTTTAAGCATGCATTCATGGCTATATGCCTATGATATCTAGAACGCGCTGATTTATGGACAACACAACGATGATGTTCGCACCTAAAGGAAATTCCCAAGGGTCAAGTATAACGTTCATGTACTTAGGCGGGATGCACGTGCGAATATATGACGAAAAGAAAATAATTCAGTAGAAAAGCATTCAACTGCCAATGATAAGAGGGATACATTGATTTAAATATACTACGCTACAGGGAAAAGGTCACCAAACAAAGGATCGGTGATACAAGGGTTAACAAAACAAAAAACAAAATTCTCCAGCTCACTCTCTGCCTTCTCCAACACATCGAAGCGACGGTTTTCGCGAGGAGTTGCTCCCCATCGATTCGCGCCATGCTCATCGGCGAAAGCAGACATGACAGCCCGCTGGGCTCTTATCTGACCAAGTAGATGGATCGAGCAATCCTTCAGAGGCCGAGTAATCAAGCGTGCCTCATAGAAACACTCGATCTTGTCCTCCGCCGTATCGAGAGTTTCCAGGATCATCTCTGCCGAATGAGGAGGAATATCGGCAAGTACGGACGAAAAGATCATCTGCAGCCAAATGGAACCCATAGGAAGGGGAGAGCCCCTACGAGTTAGGAGTTCGTACGTCACCGCGTGACATTCGGCATCGGTGAGAAGAGGATCCACTAGCCGCACAACAAAACGAGGAATCATCTCCTCGATAGGCACCTCCTATGGTTGCCGACGAGCGTGGGGGCGGTTGCAAGCCATAACACTTGATCGGTTTCTCAAAGATGATCACCTTAAGGTCTAAATGGGTTTTTCTTTGAAGAGAGAAAGAAAGGCACGGCTTCGGTTTATAAAGGGGAGCATTCAACGCTATGCACAAAAAATGTTGTGCATGGTGGAACTATTCCCAAGGATCGGAAAAAGGGGAGAGCGTTGGAAATGAAAAGAGGTGACTCGTTGAAATCAGTGCAAGGAGACGAAACGACCCATCAAGCAGTGCCTCACGCGCCAAACACGTAAGCACCAACAACAGTGTGACAGAGCTTAATAAAGAACGCATGTAAACATAAAAAAGGGAGAAAATGAAGGAGTGGAGGCACTGCTGAAGAGACCCTTGCATTTATAAGACATGGTAGGAAACGGTTCATCTTCCCTATTCCCCAGGCAGATTCAACGGCCACAAAAGTTACAGCGTTGCACTCACTTGCAAACACGTGAGAACAACACTGTGGGGGCATTTGTTCCCTCATGGGAAGTAAATAAAATACAGATAAAGCAGCAAGAAAATACACAAGACGAGCATCACGTGTCCACACGTGATAGGGCATCACGTGGGGACACGTGACCTTCTATGAGCAAAGTTATAGGCGCTGAGATACACAATTTGAGATGGGGTCATGTGCCAGCACGTGATGGATTCCTGAACCCTTTGAACTAATAGAATTGAATTCTGATCAAAAGGGGTGATGGGCCTTTAAACCCACTGAAAGAAACTAAAAGGTATAATAAAACAGCAAGAAAAAACCGCAATGGGGCATCACGTGCCGACACGTGACGAGTTCCCGAGCTCTTTAAAAGAATGGAATTAAATTCTGATTAAATGGTCAATCAGTAGGGTCACGTGCTAACACGTGATAGGCTCTTAAATCTTCTGAACTAATAGATTTAAATTCTAATTAAGGGAAATAAAAAAACCCTAATATTTCCCTAGATCTTTCCAAACAAAAAGATTGGGCTCTGTAAAGTGGAGCACCGTTCGATTAAAAATCCAATGGTGATTAAAAATACCAATTTATAGAAAGATTCTATACAGGGAAAATTTTTCCTAAAATCTGCCAGGAACAACAAACAAAATATCTTTTGGATTAAAAATCCAATGGTGAATAAAATTCACCGAGTGATCTAACAGATCATGTTGGTTATAAAATCAATAAAGTCTTTCAATGAAAGATTGACAAAATAAACCGATTCTTTTCTTTCTCCTATAAATAGGAGCCAAGAAGAGAAGAGAAAGAGAACAGCACAACAACAGAAAGAGAATACAAAAGAAAAGAGAATTTAATTCTCCAGTGAGAAAAGAATGTCTCTTCAGAAAAAGAAACCCTAGGTAAGAGAAGGAAAGAGATCATCTTATAAGTTCCCACAAAATAAAAAGAGAATTGAATTCTCAAACTAAGAGTTTAACTCTTCTGAATGAGAACTTAGTTCTTCTTTTGGTTGAAGGTCTGCAGAAGCAGATCTCCCCATAAGTTGAGAATTTAATTCTCATCAGGGAGATTCTGCCATGCAGATCTAAAATCTAAGAGAAGACCTAAATTCAGAGAATATTCTCCCACAAAGCATGTAGGAATTTAATTCCTCCAACAAAAATAGGGTTTAACCCTTAATATAAGAACTTAGTTCTTCCTATGGTTGAAGATCTGCAGAAACAGATCTCCCCATAAGTTGAGAATTTAATTCTCATCGGGGAGATTCTGCCATGCAGATCCAAAACTTAGAGAGAGAATTGGGTTTAAAGAATTTAATTATTCAAAATATATAAGAATTTAATTCCTCTAAATAAAATCGGGGTTTAACCCTATAAAAGAATTTAATTCTTAAACAAGAGACTTTTCATGCACGTAAAAAGATCAAATACCCAACCTGATCACATGGCAACACGTGACCCTCCCCTCAATGGTCAAAAAAGAATGAATGAGATTGGGTTACGTGCTCCCACGTGACCCTTGAACAAACTTCTCAAAATAAAGATAGAACAGATTTTGGGCGCCCTCACGTGTCCCCACGTGACCCCTGACAAACACCTCTTTAAAAAAGAGAAGATGGAAAGAACTGAAGGATTAAAATCCAATGCATGGGCGCCCTCATGTGTCCCCACGTGACCCCTAGCAAATCCTTTTAATATCCAGTGCATGGGTACCAATCACGTGCCCGCATGTGATGGCCGTGAAGACTAAAGTGTTTAACACTTACCTGCATATCCTGAGAATAAAATAAAGGAAGTTTGGGCCCAACACTGTTTTGTGCGCTGCATTCTTAGTGTTTAACACTATTTTAAGCGCATCATGTGGGAGCACGTGATAGCCGAGTGTACTCTAGTGTTTAACACTATATCCAAGCCAATCTTAGCTTGAACTAGCCAAGTTTTTCCAGAGGCAGTACCCCTTTTTGACTGAACCTCAAACACACTTTCGTCTTCCGAAATTGGTCATCTCATATGACATTCAAATTAGAACCCAGAGCCTTTCAGAAAACTTTGGTTCAAGGGTACATCTCTCCAAACCTCTGATGTATGTCGTTGTAATTTTTCAACGTCTTCAGAGAGGTGGTGGGTCCCAATGGCCAATAACTGTCTGGTGCATTTCCAAATCCATGTTTGCATCTGAACTTGGACCGCAATGTCCCTAAACTAAACAATAGAGCCCAAATGCTCTTTTGTTGGATCTAAATGATCCTGTTAAGTAGATCTTAGTCTAAAATTCGACTAACGCATCCTTAACAAACATTTAAGTTAATCCTAATCTCAAACGAGATTAACGATCCTTAAATCAATCCAATTACAGATCTCCCAACCAAAATTGGTTCAAGGGTACATCTCTTCACTCCTCTGATATTTGTCATTGTAATCCTTCAACGTCTTCAGAGAGGTGACGGGTCCCGACAACTAAACACTTTATGGACTGTGGGGTCCTTAAACCCATGGACTATGATGTCCTTAACCTTGGACTGTGGGGTCCTTCAAACCCATGGACTATGATGTCCTTAACCTTGGACTGTGGGGTACTTTAAGCCCATGGACTATGATGTCCTTAACCTCGAACTGTGGGGTCCTTTAAACCCATAGACTATGATGTCCTTAACCTTGGACTGTGGGGTCCTTAAACCCATGGACTATGATGTCCTTAACCTTGGACCGTAATGTCCTTAAACTAATTATGGACCGCAATGTCCTTAAACTAAACAATAAAGCCCTAATGCTCCTTTGTTGGATCTAAAAGATCCAGTTAAGTAGATCTTAGTCTAAAATTAGACTAATGTATCCTTAACAAACCGTTAAGTTGATTTTAGTCTAAAATTAGACTAACGTATCCTTAACAAATGTTTAAGTTGATCTTAGTTTCAAATGAGAATAACGATCCTTAAACCCAATCCAAACCCAAATCTAAGAAAATACGGGTTTGGACTAATCCACGCCCTACAGGCGACAACATAAATTAGTCTCCGTATACAATCCACGGGCAACTAAAAACAAAAACAAACACACACGACACGAAGTGACCATCTGGAGAAGGAGAAAGTGGTTACCGCGATGCGGTAGCATAATTAACTGCAGGGGCTTGCGCTTGCAGGGAAGAGCGTCCCCATAATCAAAAACCCCCTCAAATGAAGGGGAATCTGACGAAGTCTGCTACAACGTCCGCATCCGTCTAAACCTTCGATGCACGGTGCAATAAATCAACTTGGCATCTTCGGAGAGTTGGACGGATAAATCCAAATAGCATCTGCCCTCGAGATTCAGGCTAGACGTTTGTCTTCCCAGTTTCCGGCTTTTCCCGCCAAAAAATTTCTGCGCAAAAGAGCCCAAGGTATCAAATGGCAACGATACGCTTAAGAAAATGTGAACCAGTATTTTCTGGGCTGTATTTTGATAAATTCCCGAATGTGAAATAGCTAAATTCTGATGGTATCGAAATCGTCTTGAAAAAACCTTCGATTTGATATATTATGGGCCTCATAATTCATCCGTGATCAAAAGTTATGAGCAAATGTGCTACGCACGTGTAATCTAAAGTAATGCTCTACTACATGAGAGATGCATTTTTAGTCCCACATCGGGAAAAAGAGAGATCCCTTCTCTACCACTCCCATATAAATAAGAGGGGATACCTCTTAGAAAAGGATAAGTATTTCATAATACTCAAAGAAGATTATTGCTCCCCCATAATGCGCATATGCACAAGCGCCATGTCCGCCACGTGCAATGCATGTGCGCCCGCCACATGCGCGCCACGTGCAACGCACGTGAGCCAAACACGTGCAACGCACGTGGGAGTATATTCCATAATACTCAAACGAGATTATTTCTCTATAGGAGCTTGCTCCCCCCATAATGCCCATATGCACAAGCGTCATGTCCGCCACGTGCAATGCACGTGTGCCCGCCACATGCGCGCCATGTGCAACGCACATGTGCCAAACATGTGCAACACACGTGGGAGTATTCCATAATACTTGAAGGAGATTATTTCTCCATAGGAGCTTTCTCCCCCCATAATGCGCATATGCGCAAGCGCCACATGCGCCACGTGCAATGCATGTGCGCCCGCCACATGCGCGCCATGTGCAACGCACGTGAGCCAAACACGTGCAATGCACGTGGAACAATTCCATAATACTCAAAGGAGCTTAGTTCTCCATAGGAGCTTGCTCCCTCCCATAATGCGCATATGCGCAAGCTCCATGTGCGCTACGTGCAAACATGTGCGCCCAACACGTGCGACGCACGTGCGCCCAACACGTGTGACGCACGTGTGCGAACACAAAGAAGCCTTTTTCAGCAGCGAGAAGCTTAAGCTCCAGCCTGTTCTTTCCCCTAATGAGTGGGATATGGTTCAAAGGGTACATCCCTCTACACCTTTGATATATGGCGATGTAACTCTCAGTGTCGTCGGAGAGGAGGTGGGTCCTGTTCATATCATAATTTTGTATTATTATATTCCCCATTCTTATTTATTTTACAAATAAACAGGTTCTTTTGATCCAAGTCTGCTACATAGTTGCAGGTTACTGGTTCTCGGAACAAAACAGTGAAAATGATGAAAAGACGATACAAAAGTGAGACTACGACCAAAAAATAGAAGAATCTTGATCATGCCTACAGTTTGAGGGACAAATGAAGATCAATGAACAATTTCACAAAGTACAAAGGCAGCGCAAGATTCAAGATTTCAACACGAAGCAAACGGTAAAAGTCCATGACATTATGCACTATGGAAATCTGGAAGAAACTAGAAAACATTCTGAAGAACCAAGTGAAGAAAAGCCAAGTAAAAAGCAACAGAAAGAACACCAGAAGATTTCAGCCCAAGAGCCTCCAAGACGGCCGTGGATCCGCGGCCAAACAAAGCATATGGCCGCGGATCCGCGGCCGTGTTGAGCACGTGTCGGTGCATTTTTTGACGGTGGGTGGCGGTGCGTTGACTAGGCTTCTCAGGGTAGTTTTGTAAATGTAGATAAGGATCAGAATGTAACCTAGGATTTCTATAATCTATAAATAGGAACCCTACAGCTCTTTTTGGAGCATGTGACTTCTTATGCCTCTTTTTGTTTATCAAATTCAGAATTTTATTCTCTGTAATGTTTGAAGAGTGCATCAAATAAAGTCTTTCTTTTCTATGCCTTAGTTAATTTTCTTTTCTGCCTTAGTTAATTTTATTTATCTGCCGTAGTTTAGCAATTTTAATTGTCTGCCGTAGATTAGATAATTAGGTTATTAAAAACAATTATAAAAATGAAATCTTTTATCAATTCCCTAATGAGTGAGTAGTTCCTCACTTGTTAGGGTTAGGAATAGGAAAGGTTTGAGAGATGAAAATCTCTCACCCCTTTCTTGCCCGTTATACATTTTAAATAGGACTCCATGCATATATACACACCGCTCACTACGGCACCCTATCCCAAGAGGTAGCGGTGATACCGTAGTTTAAAAGACCGGTTGTGTATGTTTTCCATGGAGGTTAGGGTAAGAGTTAAGAAAGGACGGACAAGGACCTGGAGGAAGAAACCTAGTTTCTTCCTGATCGTGCTAATCCCCTTTATTAATTATTACCTTAACACCTAAATAGATCTTAATTAGGGCATAGAAAGCGGCGAGAAATATTGAGTTTCCAAACTTAACCTAAACCAAACCCTAGCAAGATTTTAATCCTAATCAAACTCATTTCAGTTTTTAGTGATAATCAATCCAACCACAATTGGAATTAACTCGTTAAAATAAATAGAAAATACACAAAATACACAAAATCCCTATGGACCGACCCGTACTCAATCGGTTAGCTACCAAGCGACGCCGTTCTTGATTGCGGTTAATATTCTTTGATTCATCTTTTTAAAAGCGAAAGCGCACATAAAACATCGAACAATCAGGTCCCAACGACCAATGATCCTTCTTTTCAAAAAAAGAGAGGAAAAGAAACATAAAAGAGACAGAAGAACAGAGGACCCCCCATAAGCCTTGAGAAATTTCAGAGAGAAGAGCAAGCTCTCGGCAGAAGAAGAATATCTTCAAGGTAAAATAAAGAGATCAAAAAGCATCTCATCAGAAAAAGAACTTAGTTCTTATGCTAGATCATAGATCTTTAAGACAAATTGTCTTTCACAAAAAGAGATCATAAAATCTCAATATAAAAGGGGGGGAGAATAATTTAATTCTCTTAGGATCACAGATCCATAAAGGCAAAGCCTTTCATCAAAAACATAAGAGATTGAAACATCTCCTGTAAAATAAGAACTTTGTTCTTAGATCTTGAGACAAAGTCTCTTATAAACGAGAATTTATTTCTCAGATCATAAAACTGATCAAATAGCGCTTTGCGCTCTTGGACTGGCACTCAGCGCCAAACACACCACGTGCTCCTCACGTGTGCGCCACTTAACAAATAGCGCTTTGCGCTCATGGACTGGCGCTCAGCGCCAAGTGCACCATGTGCTCCTCACGTGTGTGCCACTGAACAAATAGCGCTTTGCGCTCATAAACTAGCGCTTTACGCTCATTAACTGGCGCTCAGCGCCAAGCGCGCCACGTGCTCCTCACGTGTGCGCTCTATCGCAGATGCGCTTTGCGCTCATTAACTGGCGCTAGCGCCAAGCGCGCCACGTGTTCCTCACTTGAGCGCTGATAGAACATAAAATGTTCTTTAAATAAAGCCCAGAGCTATGATGAATGCTCAACATTCAGTAAAAGACAAAAATATTGTCAGAACTCAAATCAATGCTCAACATTATCAAATGTTTAACATTTTAACTTAGTGGGCCGAGCCCAAGTTGGCCATAAACCCCTCATTCAGATTAATTAAGCCCATATGCTCATAAATCTCAGATCTTAGTCCCAATTGGACTACAGATCTCCCAACCAAAATTGGTTCAAGGGTACATCTCTTCACTCCTCTGATATTTGTCGTTGTAATCCTTCAACGTCTTCAGAGAGGTGACGGGTCCCGACAACCAAACATCCCTTGGACTGTGGGGTCCTTAAACCCATTGACCATGATGTCTTTAACCTTGGACTGTGGGGTCCTTAAACTCATGGACTATGATGTCCTTAACCTTGGACTGTGGGGTCCTTAAGCCCATGGACTATGATGTCCTTAATCTTGGACTGTTATGTCCCTAAACTAATAGACCGCAATGTCCCTAAACTAAATAATAAAGTCCAAATGCTCTTTTGTTGGATCTAAATGATCCTGTTAAGTTAATCTTAGTCTAAAATTAGATTAACGTATCCTTAACAAACGTTTAAGTTGATCTTAGTCTCAAATGAGACTAACACATCCTTAAACCCAACCCCAAACCCAAATCAAAGAAAATACGGATTTGGACTAATCCACGCCCTACGGGAGACAACATAAATTAGTCTCCGTATACAATCCACGGGCAACCAAAAACAAACAAACACCCACGACACGAAGTGACCATCTGGAGAAGGAGAAAGTGGTTACCGCGATGCGGTAGAGTAATTAACTGCAGGGGCTTGCGCCTGCAGGGAAGAACGTCCCCACAATCAAAAAACCACTCAACGAGGGGGAATCTGAAGAAGTCTGCTGCATCGGCCGCATCCGTCTAAACCTTCGATACACGGTGTCATAAATCAACTTGGCATCTTCGGAGAGGTGGACAGATAGCACCAAATAGCATCTGCCCTCGAAATTCAGGCAAGACGATCTTTCGCGGTCTCGTCTCTGTTTTCGGTGGAGAACAGATTCTGGTACGCCCGGTGGGACATTTTCCTCTTTCCACTCCACACTTCGTGTGTCGTGTTTTTCCGCGACCAAATAATCACGGTATATATGTTTGGGGTTGCCCTTAGGGGAGGGGATACTAAAGCCGGCGTTTCGTCTCTATGGAGAATGTCGTTTGTTCCCACCTTAGCAACTCAGGCTCCGTCATATCTGGCGGAGTCAAGTACGGGCCACTTGCAGGCTCAAATCTCTGCAATCCGGCTCTTCAAGAAATCAACGGGCTTCTCTTTGGGTTGATGTACCCACCTCCCACTCTCGGTGCCTCAATGCCGATGGAGGAAGCCCAGAGGAAGTCTGTCTTCCACAAGCGGGCTCCCCAAGCAGCAGCTTTGCCGACAGAATCAGTCCTCCAACAACTGGCACCTGCCAAGGACCAAGGCCGACGCAGGGGGAAGAATATTTAGGCTCTCAAAGGAACATGAGGCAGGCTCAGCAAAATCCTGGAGCTAATCAAATCCCGGCCGTAAGAAACGGTCAACGTCGATATCGGCATCATACAAAATGAGCTGGGGGAAGTTCTCCGCTTGGTCCAGTTTCAACCCCAGTGGTGAATGTTGTTGTTCTAACTGGGAACAGCTTCAAACTATTGCGAAGGGTCAGACAAAATTCTCCTACCGCAATATTGAAGAAGTCTCCGCAGCCCATGGGGATCCCACGAGAGCAGAAACAAGTTCGCTCATTGAGACAACTTTCCTCATCTATATATAAGGTGTGGAAGCAGGTGAAGGGGACTCACCCCAAGACGGATCCTGATACAGCGGCTCCTCCCAAAACCAAAGCGGCTTTTCACCAAAAAGGAGGCCCAATAAAGCTCAAGTGCCCGAAGCAAACTCCAAAGGCTAAAAAATCCAAACACCCCAAGCCTGGGGGCATGGTAGTTCACATAGTCTATGTGGTGAATTCCAAAGACGAAGTTCGAGCTTCTACTAGTCACCGACCTCAAACTCGGTCCTTAACAAAAGTTCAACTGCAACGTGAAAAGTTGCAGGAGATGCTTGCTCAGGCGGCACCACTCGCTAATCCATCGTCTAAGGCAAATCTCGAAAACGCACCTGGAAAAAGAATATAGAAGGAGTCGGATATTGATTTTATAAAGCGCGCTCTGAAAAAGGGAGATGCAGAAGCGGCAGAAATGTCCCCTAAAATGAACCAGATGGCCCTTCTGATTCAGAATATGGCTGGAATGATGGTTCAATCAGAACCACTGGCAGATGAACTGCCGGTAGTCGGTCTTAAAGATAAGGATGACATTTCAAATCCTCTGCAAAGCTCATCAATGGCTGAGGAGGAAATGATTCCTAAAACCAAAGCTGAACGAATATATCGCTCAGCAAATCGAAGCTCACTACGCTAGTGAACCCGCAAATAGATCGATCAAGATTGGTTGACCGTATCCGACATGGCACAATCAAATACAGTACCCGCCAGAGTACACACTTCCAACGTGCCACATGTACAAAGGAACTGAGAATTCTCCCTGGCACATTGCGCGATTTGAACCCATGTGCGGCAATACTGATATACTTCTCCTCTAACAGTTTATCGGCTGTCTGGCGGGCATTGCCTTCGAATGGTATGCGGAACTCCCGAATGACTCCATGAATACCTTCGACGAAATGGAGATGCCCTCCTGTCAGAGATTCGCTAGTGAATAAACGCACTACCATGACGGCACTGGTCAACAAAAGGGTTGGACCGAATGAGACTTGGGTTCAATGTGTTACGCGATGGCGAAATCTCTGGTCAAATACAAGCAACGCATCGATGAAGTTGCAGCCATGGGAATGCTCATAGCCACCCTTGACCCAAATTCAAAGGCGTCCTCGTATATGGCCCTCTTCAAGCCGACAGCCTTCCAAGAGCTCATGGATAAAATGACTCGATTGGATCAGCTAAGTCAAGACCCCTCATCATCTGATGAAGATGAATGAAAAGCGGGGGTAAGGTGGTATTTGTCGCTGACGCTCAACAAAAAAAATGAGTGATTTTGAAACAACATGTCACCAATATAGCGACGGCATGGGTACTCGTTCTCCCCGAAGTATACACAGGGGGCATATTTCTCACTGGAGGAAGAATCTCTACGTAAGGTGGTCCTTTCTTCTCAAAAGAATAGAAAGGATATCAAGGGGCTTACAAACAAGTCCTGCAGTCAAATGGAATATCCCACTTGAACCCAAAAAAAGAAAAAAAAACGGTATGTCCACAAGCAAAATGGGCACGGATGAAAACCCGAAAGGGCGCCGTAAGTAAAAACAGCAGGATTGCCGGCGATGTTTGTGAAAACCTAAAAGGGCGCAGACTCATAAAAAAAACAAAAACAAAAATGGTATGTCCACAAGCAAAATGGGCATGGATGAAAACCCGAAAGGGCACCGTGAGTAAGAACAGCAGCGCTACCGGCGAGTTTGTGAAAACCCGAAAGGGCGCAATCTCGTTAAAAGACACTTGCAAGGTCCTCTCGACCCTATAAGGAGAAAATACCTACGTGAGATCCTTACAACTCATAAGGGAGCAACACATTTAGGGATCCCCACGATTCCTAAGGAGAAATTACACTTACGAGATCCTCACGACTCATAAGGAGAGCCCTCTTATGAGACCCTTACGGCTCATAAGATTCAAAAGCCTTAAGCTACAGGGATCTGAACCTATTCTTAAGCCATCACAATCCCTAGATTGCCCTACAAGCGGTTCAATATTGACCCTTGTATACAATCCACAGGCATAAATAAACGTTTCCCCAACAGAATCCCACCACTGACGAGGGATATCTTCATATGGCGAACGACACTTGTAAATCCTCTCGACTTATAAGGAGAAAGCACTCTTGTAAGATCTTTACGACTTATAAGAGAACACACACTTAGGAATCCTCACGATTCCTAAGGAGAAAATGCACTTACAAAATCCTCACGACTCGTAAGGAGAAATAACTTTATGAGACCCTTACGGCACGTAAAGTCAAAAAGCCTTAGTCAACAGGATCCTAACCCTGTTTGCTAAGCCGCATTTGTTCAACATCGATAGAGGCAAATGATGATTCTCTCCTGGCAATGTCCCAGTGGTAGCGATGCTGATGCCTGAATCGGTATCAAATCCCAAGTCCTTTCACGGCAAATGATGATCCGCTCCTGGCAATATTCCAGTCGCAGCGATGCTGATGCTAAGATTAGCACCAGATTCCAAGTTCCATACTCGTGATAAAAATCAGCGAGCCAAAAATGCATATGAAATAGCCGAAATGATGGGGCAACTTGCGACAAAATCAGTAAGTAAAAATATATATGCATACAAAAGTAGCCTAAATGATTGGGCACCACGAAAAATAGCCGAAATGATTGGGCAATCGCGACTTTCACGATACAAAAAGCTGAAATGATAGAGCATCACGGAAAGAAAGAAAAAAAATGGAAGAATGAAACTGTTGCCCCAGTATACAATCCATGGGCATAAACAAAAAGGGGACCACATTTCCCCACTAGACTTTGTCAAAGGGAGAGTCAGATCTTGACGGCAACATCGGCATCCCGGAAGAACGACACGAAACAACGGAGCCATGGAAAAGTCCCTAGTTCCAGGTCCCGACAGTTCACCAACAACCTAGAGACTACCTCGACATTCATCTCAATACAGCAGACGCGATGTCATCCCAGCGTTCTTCCTCCAACAGGATTCGGACGCGACGTCAACAAGGCGGAGCCACGGCAAAGTCCTAGTTCCAAGACTCTACAGTCCATAGACAACCTAGAGTCAACCAATGACCTCTCCGCCGGATCAACGCTCCGTCTCGGAAACAAGTCAACCAACCCCCAGGGAAATCAGCGTCCTTGGCAAAAACCTCGATTCAGAGAAATCAGCGTCCTTGACGAGAGCATCTCGATTCGCGTCGACCCACAAGGAAATCAGTGTCTTTGCAGGAATCTCTCGATTCGTCTCAACTCCGAGAAAATTAGTGTCCTTGGCAAAAACCTCGATTCAGGGAAATCAGCGTCCTTGACGAGAGCTCTCAATTCGCGTCGACCCGTAGAGAAATCAGTGTCTCTACAAGAATATACGACAATCAATCTCGGAGCCACGGCAGAGTCTCTAGTTCCAAGTCTCGACGGCCACATCTACAGCCTGGAGACCCACAACAACGTTCCTCCTCATTCCAGCAGGATTCGGATGCGACAATCAATCTTGGAGCCACGGCAGAGTCCCTAGTTCTAAGTCTCGACGGCCGCATCTACATCCTGGAGACCCACAACAACGTTCCTCCTCATTCCAGCAAGATTCGGACGCGACAATCAACCGCAGAGCCATGGCAAAGTCCCTAGTTCCAAGTCTCGACGGTTCACCACATCGACGTTCATCTCGATATAGCAGACGCGACGTCACCCCAACGTTCTTCCCTCAGCAGGATGCAGACGCGACACAAAATAACGGAGCCATAGCAAAGTCCCTAGTTCCAGGTCCCGACGGTTCACCAACAACCTAGAGACCACCTCGACGTTTGTCTCGATACAGCAGACACGGTATCACCCCGGCGTTCTTCCTCTAACAAGATGCAGACGCGACACTAACAACGGAGCCATGGCAAAGTCCCTAGTTCCATGTCCCGATGGTTCACCAACAACCTAGAGACCACCTCGACGTTCATCTCGATACAGCAGACGCGATGTCACCCCAGCGTTCCTCCTCCAGCAGGATACAGACGCGATACAAAACAACGGAGCCATGACAAAGTCCCTAGTTCCAGGTCCCGACGGTTCACCAACAACCTAGAGACCACCTCGACGTTTGTCTCGATACAGCAGACGCGATGTCACCCCAGCGTTCTTCCTCCAACAGGATGCAGACGCGACACGAAACAACGGAGCCACGGCAAAGTCCCTAGTTCTAGGTCCCGACGGTTCACAGACAACCTAGAGACCACCTTGACATTTGTCTCGTTACAGCAGACGCAACGTCAGCAAAGCGGAGCCACGGCAAAGTCCCTAGTTCCAAATCTCAACAGTTTACAGACAACCTAGAGACCACCTCGACATTCGTCTCGTTACAGCAAACGCAACGTCAGCAAAGCAGAGCCACGGCAAAGTCCCTAGTTCCAAATCTCGACGGTTCACAAACAACCTAGAGACCACCTCGACATTCGTTTCGTTACAGCAGAGGCAACGTCAGCAAAGTGGAGCCACGACAAAGTCCCTAGTTCCAAATCTCGACGGTTCACAGACAACCTAGAGACCATCTCGACATTTGTCTCATTACAGCAGACGTAACGTCAGCAAAGCGGAGCCACAGCAAAGTTCTTAGTACCAAATCTCGACGGTTCACAAACAACCTAGAGACCACCTCAACATTCATCTCGTTAGAGCAGACGCAGTGTCAACAACGGCGTTTCTTTTCAACTCCAGCAGGATGCAGATACAGCGTCAACAACTGACCCCAGGGTCAAAACAATGGAGCCACGGCAAAATCTCTAGTTCCAAGCCTCGACGGTTCATAGGCAACCTAAAGACAACTGCGACATTCGCCTCGATACAGTAGACGCAATGCCAGCAAACGAAGCAAAGGCTAAATTCCTAGCTTTAGGGTCTTGACAGCAACTCAAATAAAACCTGAAAGACTATCGGAGATCATCCCACACCAACGCGGAGTGGTTATGACTCATCGGGGCTCCCCAAACTGAGCCTAATCTCAAGTAAAAAGCGGCATGGCAAAATTCCTAACGCTTGCTCTTCCGACGGTCAAACTGTCTAGGAAAATTGCTTGAAGACGTCTTGTCCAGCCCCAGAAGGGATCAGAGACGCGACAGTTGCAAGGACTCGAACGACAAGATTGCCTATCGAGAAATACATCAGCCAACGCGACGGTACGACAGACAAAACCCTAGTACCACAGACCCTAACGGACCTCTGTCGTAAAGAGCAGAGGTTAACTGTGACGTTAGGACATTCTTGCGAGAACTTCTCGATTCGTCTCGACTCGTGAGGAAATTAGTGTCCTTGCGAGAACTTCTCGATTCGTCTCGACTCGTAGGGAAAAGCCTTAGGCAATGGGGATAAGCACCTGTTTCCTAAGCACTGGGGTCCTGCAAGTCGGTCCAAGATGGACTCTTGCATACTATTCACGGACCACACTCTCCAAAGTCGAATCTCGATAAGGAGGGAAACAACCACTTGCGAGTCCTTTCGACTGGTAAGCGGGAAAATTCTCTTGTGAGATCCTTACGACGCTCAAGCGAAAACGCACTTAGGAATCCTCACGATTCCTAGGGAGAAAATACACCTACGGGATCCTCTCGACTCGTAGGGAGAAAAGTCTTTATGAGACCCTCACAGCTCATAAAGTTGAAAAGTCTTAGGCGGCAGATCTGAACCTGTTTCCTAAGCCATCGCTGCCCAGCAAAGAGTTCAAGATGAGCTGTTATCTACCATCTATGGGCCACACTTGCCAAAACTACATGCCACTGAAATGGAGAAGTTAGTCATGAGCATATAAACTACTTCACGCTAAAATAAAGCATAAAGAAATAGAAGGGTGCGGCTCATGGAGCTGAGGGTTTGGAACTATATCCCTTAAGAGTCGAGATTTGAGTCAATAATAAATGACGACGATTGTGTCCGCTCGTTATCTTCTCAGATCAAGATTCTGAAAGTTATATACCAACCCGAAACTGGTCATATGCTATGAATTACTCTGCACTACTTCACCCACGTATATACTTACGTGGGCAAAGTAGTGGGGGGCATTTGTTCCCCGCCAAAAAATTTCTGCGCAAAAGAGCCCGAGGTATCAAATGGCAGCGATACGCTTAAGAAAATGTGAACCAGTATTTTCCAGGCTGTATTTTGACAAATTCCCAAATGTGAAACAGCTAAATTATGATTGTATCGAAAGCGTCTCAAAAAAAGCTTCGATTTGATATATTATGGGCCTCATAATTCTTCCGGGATCAAAAGTTATGAGCAAATGTGCTACGCACATGTAATCTAAAGTAATGCTCTACTACATGGGGGATGCATTTTTAGTCCCACATCGGGAAAAAGAGAGATCCCTTCTCTACCACTCCCATATAAATAAGAGGGGATACCTCTTAGAAAAGGATGAGTATTCCGTAATACTCAAAGGAGATTATTTCTCCATTGGAGCTTGCTCCCCCCATAATGCGCATATGTGCGAGCGCCATGTCCGCCACGTGCAATGCACGTGCGCCCGCTACATGCGCGCCACGTGCAACGCACGTGAGCCAAACACGTGCAACACACGTGGGAGTATATTCCATAATACTCAAAGGAGATTATTTCTTCATAGGAGCTTGCTCCCCCCCATAATGCGCATATGCGCAACCGCCATGTCCGCCACGTGCAATGCACGTGCACTCGCCACATGCGCGCCACGTGCAACGCACGTGAGCCAAACACGTGCAACACACGTGGGAGTATTCCATAATACTCGAAGGAGATTATTTCTCCATAGGAGCTTGCTCCCCCCCGTAATGCGCATATGCGCAAGCGCCACGTGCGCCACGTGCAATGCACGTGCGCCCACCACATGAGCACCACGTGCAACACACGTGAGCCAAACACGTGCAACGCATGTGGGAGTATTCCATAATACTCAAAGGAGCTTAGTTCTCCATAGGAGCTTGCTCCCCCCATAATGCGCATATGCGCAAGCTCCATGTGCGCTGCATGCAAACATGTGCGCCCAACACATGCGACGTATGCGCCCAACACGTGCGACGCACGTGCGCCCAACACGTGTGACGCACGTGCGCGAACGCAAAGAATCTTTTTTCAGCAGCGAGAAGCTTAAGCTCCAGCCTATTCTTTCCCCCTAATGAGTGGGACATGGCTCAAAGGGTACATCCCTCCACACCTTCGATATATGGCGCTGTAATCTCTCAGTGTCGTCGGAGAGGTGGTGGGTCCCAACGACCAATGATCCTTCTTTTCAAAAAAAAGGAAAAGAAACAAAAAAGAGAAAGAAGAACAGATGACCCCCCCATAAGCCTTGGGAAATTTCAGAGAGAAGAGCAAGCTCTCGGCAGAAGAATATCTTCAAGGTAAAATAAAGAGATCAAAAAGCATCTCATCAGAAAAAGAACTTAGTTCTTATGCTAGATCATAGATCTTTAAGACAAGTTGTCTTTCACAAAAAAGATCATAAAATCTCATTATAAAGAGGGGGGAGAATAATTCAATTCTCTTATGATCACATATCTATAAAGGCAAAGCCTTTCACCAAAAACATAAGAGATTGAAACATCTCCTGTAAAATAAGAACTTTGTTCTTAGATCTTGAGACAAAGTCTCTTATAAACGAGAATTTATTTCTCAGATCATAAAACTAATCAAATAGCGCTTTGCGCTCTTGGACTGGCGCTCAGCGCCAAGCGCACCACGTGCTCCTCACGTGTGCGCCACTTAACAAACAGCGCTTTGCGCTCATAGACTGGCGCTCAACGCCAAGCACACCATGTGCTCCTCACGTGTGCGCCACTGAACAAACAGCGCTTTGCGCTCATAGACTGGCGCTCAACGCCAAGCACACCACGTGCTCCTCACGTGTGCGCCACTGAACAACTAGCGCTTTGCGCTCATAAACTAGCGCTTTGCGCTCATTAACTGGCGCTCAACGCCAAGCGCGCCACGTGCTCCTCATGTGTGCGCTCTATCACAGAAGCGCTTTACGCTCATTAACTGGCGCTAGTGCCAAGTGCGCCACGTGTTCCTCACGTGTGCGTTGATAGAACATAAAATGTTCTTTAAATAAAGTCCAGAGCTATGATGAATGCTCAGCATTCAGTAAAAGACAAAAATATTGTCAGAACTCAAATCAATGCTCAGCGTTATCAAATGTTTAACATTTTAACTGAGTGGGCCAAGCCCAAGTTGGCCATAAACCCCTCATTCAGATTAATTGAGCTCATATGCTCATAAATATCAGATCTTAGTCCCAATTGGACTACAGATCTCCCAACCAAAATTGGTTCAAGGGTACATCTCTTCACTCCTCTGATATTTGTCGTTGTAATCCTTCAACGTCTTCAGAGAAGTAACGGGTCCCGACAACCAAACATCCCTTGGACTGTGGGGTCCTTAAACCCATGGACTTTGATTAACCTTGGACTATGGGGTCCTTAAACCCATGGACTATGATGTCCTTAACCTTGGACTGTGGGGTCCTTAAACCCATGGACTATGATGTCTTTAACCTTAGACTGTGGGGTCCTTAAGCCCATGGACTATGATGTCCTTAACCTTGGACCGTAATGTCCCTAAACTAAAAAATAGAGCCCAAATGCTCTTTTGTTGGATCTAAATGATCCTGTTAAGTTGATCTTAGTCTAAAATTAGACTAATGTATCCTTAACAAACGTTTAAGTTGATCTTAGTCTCAATGAGACTAACGCATCCTTAAACCCAACCCAAACCCAAATCAAAGAAAATACGGATTTCGACTAAAACACGCCCTAGGGACGACAACATAAATTAGTCTCCGTATACAATCCACGGGCAACCAAAAACAAAAAAAACACCCACGACACGAAGTGACCATCTGGAGAAGGAGAAAGTGGTTACCGTGATGCGGTAGCGTAATTAACTGCAGGGGCTTGCGCCTGCAGGGAAAAGCTTCCCCACAATCAAAAAACCCCTCAACAAGGGGGAATCTGAAGAAGTCTGCTACATCGGCCGTATCCGTGTAAACCTTCAATACACGGTGTCATAAATCAACTTGGCATCTTCGGAGAGGTGGACGGATAGAACCAAATAGCATCTGCCCTCGAAATTCATGCAAGACGAACCTACGCGGTCTCGTCTCTGTTTTCGGCGGAGAACACCGGCGGTAAACAAGCATCAATCTTCCAGGGGCACGGTGATTAGCAGGCGGATGTTGAGCGAATTTATCGAAGATCTTGATACCGAGGCTCTTACCTCTACTGCAAATTTCGCTGACGAAGTCAATCCTATGCTGGCAATACTTGTGAATTTCCATAACGAAGATTTTGTCGGCTTTTGGGTCGACTATTGTAAGAGAATCGAGGATTGTCTACATGAGATCGAGCTCAAACGTCTCGCTCCTGAAGTATGAACCTTGAAGGCTCAGCGGGTCGTGTGGATCAAGCAAAGTTCCGATTTCATTCAGTATTTTGATCAAAATTTTACGCTGAAGCGAAAGGAGCATGAAACGGCTTCTGGAGAATCCATCCAATTGTGCACCCAGATCGAAGCGAATGTCGCGCAGCTGCAAATTATTTTCGAAAACCTCCAACAATGTATTTCTGATGGGCTAGCACTGAGGCAAAAGCTCGACTTTACTGAGCGGGGCATGCAAGATTGCGAAGTTGCCAAGCAGGAAATCGCTGAGAAACTCTCATCATGCTTGCAACAGTGGGCTAAAATTGAAGCGGGGTTGGCCGTAGTAGTAGCTTATGAGGAGGAGCTGCAGGGAGCGCGTGAGCAGGTTGCCATTTTGTTGAAAACCCCGCCTTCTTAACAATTGTAATTGTATTCCCCCTTTTGTATTAACTGTATCTCCTAAACACTTTGATTCATGAATAAGAATATACACTTTTTTTGCATGCGCTTATCTGTGTTTTGATGTCTTAACGCGGCGCTAATTAGTTTACTTACTCGTTTTGGAGTCCTTAGTTTATTCACTCATTTCAGAGTCTCTAGTTTATGTACTCATCTCGAAGTTTGTAGTTTATTCACTCATTTCAGAGTTTGTAGTTTATTCACTCGTTTCGGAGTTTCTAGTTTATGGACTCATTTCGGATTTTGTTTAGTTTATTCACTCGTTTCGGAGTTTCTAGTTTATAGACTCATTTCGGAGTTTGTTTAGTTTATGGACTCATTTCGGAGTTTGTTTAGTTTAGCTCTCTTGGGTTTACAGGCAAACTTGTCCTAACGTTGTATATAGATAACCTCCATTCTTTACAATAGAGGTCCGTTAGGTTTTGTGGTACTAGGGTTTTGGTCCATGGTACGGTCGCGTTGGCTGATGTATTCCTCCATATGCGGTCTTTAAACCGTTGTTCGAGAAGCCCCACGACTGTCGTGTCTCTGATCCCTTCGGGGGATGGACAAGACGTCTTCAAGTAATCTCCTTAGGCTATATGACCGTTGGAAGAGCAAGCGTTAAGGATTTTTCATGTCGCTTTTTACTTGAAGTTAGGCTCAATTTGGAGCCTCGATGAGTCATAACCACTCCGTGCTGGTGTGGTATGATCTCCGATAGTCTCTGAGGCTTTATATGAGTTGCCGTCGAGATCCGATTTTTTGTTTTGAAGATGCCATACCATTTCTTTGCTGAAATATGGTAGACATCTGTAGGACCTCTATACTGTATGTATTTCAGTTGAAGTCCGGAGCTGGGAATATGCCTTTGCTCCAATTTGATTTAGCTCGTTAGAGGTTTTGTTGACATCGCGTCTGCACCCTAATGGAATGAGAAGGAACGCCGGAGTAGTCTTTAGGTTATATATGAACCGTCAAGACTTAGAGCTAGGAGTTTGCCATTGCTCCATTTTTATTTGGCTCGTTGGAGCTTTTATTGACGTCGCATCTGCACCATGATGTGATGAGAGGGAACGTCGTCTCTAGGTTGTATATGAACCGTCAAGACTTGGAGCTAGGAATTTGTCATGGCTCCTTTTTGTTTAACTCATGGGTCTTTGTTGACGTCACGTCTGAACTAAGAAGGAACGTCAGGCTGATCTCTAAGCTGTAGATGTCGTCATCAAGATCTGGCTCTCCCTTTGACGAAGCCTAGTGGGAAAACATGGTTTCCTTTTTCATTTGTGCCCATGGATTGTATACAGGGGTCGGTGTAGACTCACCTACATTGCAGAAAATTTTCATTTTCATTTTTTATTACTTTCCGCGATGTTCTATCTTTTCAGCTTTTATGTCGCGAAAGTCGCGATTGCCCAATCATTTCGGTTATTTTTTTACTCGCTGCTTTTTATTGCAAGTTGCCCAAACATTTCGGCTGTTTTTATATGCATATTTTTACTCGCTGATTTTTATTGAAGGTTGCCTCATCATTTCAGCTATTCTATATGCATATTTTTCTTTACCACTCGCTGCTGTTTTTATTGCGAGTTTGGGATCTGATATCAACCTTGGCATCGGCATCGCTACGACTGGAATGTTGTCACGAGAGAATCCTTATTTGCCATGAAAGTACTTCGAGTTTGACACCTGTTTAGACATCAGCATCGCTACAACTGGAATGTTTCCAGGAGCGAATCATCATTTACCGTGAAAGGACTTAGAGTTTGACACCTGTTTAGGCATCAGAATCGCTAAAACTGGAATGTTGCTAGGAACGAATCATCATTTGTCTTTGTCGATTTGAACAAGGATGGCATAGAAAATAGGGTTAGGATCCTGTCGACTAAGACTTTTTGACTTTATGAGCCGTAAGGGTCTCAGAAAGGTATTTCTCCCTACGGGTCGTGAGGATCTCGTCAGAGTATGTTCTCCTTAGAAGTCGTGAGGACTCCTAAGTGGTATTTTCTCTTGCAAATCGTAACGATCTTACAAGAGCGTTTTCTCCTCATAAGTCGAGAGGACTTACAAGTGGCGTTCACCATATGGGGATATTTCTTGTCATTGGTGGAACTTGGTGAGAGAGTGCTTATTTATGCCCGTGGATTGTATACTAGGGTCAATATTGGATCACTTGTAGGGCAACTTGGGGGATATGACGACTTAAGAACATATTTAGATCCCTGTAATCTAAGACTTTCGAATTCTATGAGCCGTGAGGGTCTCATAGGGGGAACTCTCCTTACGAGTCAAGAGGATCTCGTAAGTGAAAATTTTACGAGATTGCGCCCTTCCGGGTTTTCACAAGCTCGCCGGTAATACTGTTGTTTTTACTCACGGCGACCTTTCGGGTTTTCATCCGTGTCCATTTTGCATGTGGACATACCGTTTTTTTGTTTTTTTAACGAGATTGTGTCCTCCCGAGTTTTCACAAGCTCGCCGGTAATCCTGCTGTTTTTACTCATGGCTCCCTTTTGGGTTTTCATCCGTGCCCATTTTGCTTGTGGACATATTGTTTTTTTTACGTGACCCACCTGTTTGTCGGTGGGACGTGGGGGTGACTTCACCGCTGGAGTAGCTGTGCAGCCGATAAGACTTGAGTTGCAACCTTCGTCGTTGAGGCTTCAATTGCAATATAGATCTCAAGGGTGGATATCGCCGTATTTGGTATGATGTGCCATGTTTGAGGAGAAATTTTAGTTTAAGGACATTTCGGTCCATTGTCGCCCTTTGAGGCAAAGTTTTAGTTTAAAGACATCTCGGTCCTTTGTCGCTGTATTTAAGGCGGAATTTCTAGTTTAGGGACTTTTACGTGACCCACCTGTTTGCCGGTGGGACGTAGGGGTGACTTCACCGCTGAAGTAGCTGTGCAGCCGATAAGACTTGAGTTGCAACCTTCGTCGTTGAGGCTTCAATTGCAATATAGATCTCAAGGGTGCATATCGCCATATTTGGTATGATGTGCCGTGTTTGATGCGAAATTTTAGTTTAAGGACATTTCAGTCCGTTGTCGCCCTTTGAGGCGAAGTTTTAGTTTAAAGACATCTCGGTCCTTTGTCACCGTATTTAAGGCAAAATTTCTAGTTTAGGGACTTTTCGGTCAATTGTCGCCATTTTCGAGAGAAGGATCTTTTGGATACTACTTTTAGGGTTCTGACTCGGAAAGATAGCGAACGGACACAAGCGCCGTTATCTATCATTGACCTAGATCGTAACCCATTAGGCGTAGTATTTTTTAAGCAATCGGTCGTTTATTGGCCGAAAGGGTATTTCGCCATGCATATCCATGAGCAGGTAGGCTCCACCTTGGTAGACCTTATCTATGATGTACGGGCCTTCATAGTTCGGCTCGAATTTCCCCCGTTTTACATGGTTGGGGATCATAGGTCTTTTGACAACTAGCAGGAGTTCGCCTTGGCAGAATGTTCTCGGCCTAGTCAGTTTTTCATATGACTGCGTCATCCTTGCCTTATAAGCTTCCAGGTTTTGTTGCACTATAAGACGAGTTTCGTTGAGGGCGTCAAGCTCCTCAAGCCGGAGATGAGCATTTTCTTCATCTGTCGGGTCATATCGAACCGCTACTCGTAGAGAAGGGAGTTCCACTTCCAGGGGAAGCACCGTTTCCATGCCGAATACAAACATGTATGGTATTGTATTCGATTCTGTTTTGAACGTCGTTCGGTACGCCCATAGAGCTTCATGCAGACTTTCGTGCCAGCCTTTTTTGTTTCTGGACACCGTTTTCTTTATAATCTTCGTCAGGATCTTGTTGAAAGCTTCAGCTAGACCGTTGGCACGAGAATTGTAGACCTAAAAGTATCTCCAATCTATTTTATGCTGCTGTGCGAAGCGACCGATTTTATGACTTCTATAAACGGGTCCATTATCCGAGATAATTCGTTGCGGAGTGCTGAATCGATAGATGACATATGTTCTGAAGAAATGGAGGATATTCTCCGTCGTCACTTCCCTTAGTGGTACTGCTTCTGCTCACTTGGAGAAGTAGTCGGTCGTTGCCGGTATGAACCGGTGCCCTTTGGATGATGCTGATTCAATGGGGCCGATTATATTGGTTTCCCGCATTTGAACGGCCAGCTAGCTACTGTTGGGTGTAGCGGGTTTGGAAGCTGGTGGATGAAGTCCCCGTGAATTTGGCACGAGTGACACTGCTTCGCATATTCAAGATAGTCCTGAATCATTGTGGGCCAATAATAACCCATTCTTTTGATCTTCAGCTTCATTTTTGGCCCAGCTTGATGAAAACTGCAGAGTCCGTCATGAGTTTCTCGGACGACTCTGTTTGCTTCTTCTGGTCCCAGGCATCTTAGCCACAGGCAGTCGAACGATCTCTTGTATAAAGTATCATTGACGAAGGCAAAACGCAGAGCTCGTTTCATGAGCTGATGTTACGCCCCGCTTCCCAAAATACGGAATACGAGGGTTGACAAGGCCATCCATGCTCCTACGGTCAAGGAAAAGTCCTGACGTAGTCACACTTCGGCTTCTAGCTTTACATGGTAATCAGTAAATAATGCGCAGGTAATGAGAAATGCAGTAACTGAAACAAAACAATACAAAGAACTGACCTGATGGGAAATAAAAGAGTATAACTCTGGATAGCTAATCAAGATGTCTGTGATGTATGTCTGGTCCTGGTCCCGGCTAGATCCACTCCTCACATTGAGCATGCATACTCAGGTCGTCAGAGCGACACAATAGCAATATATATATAGTTGCAGTTGTAACTCGAACAGTGATAATAGATATATATGACAGTAAATCAAGATAGCAAAGATGTGAACATGGAGTAACCAATGCAGTGTCTAATAGATCAGGTGAACAGTAAAAGCAGTAAAACAGTACGCTAGGTATGTCAACACAGTAAGTAATGTATATCAATGCCATTATCTCTATCAGTCTCTAAGTCTCACTGTACAGGTCACTAAGCCTATCGTCAGTCCAAGTGTGAGAGTCAACCACTCGTGAGTGTCCTCCACCCAAGGGTAGGACCTAAGGACAAGGGACTACGGGCCCAACATGTAACTCACGGTAATAATCATGTACCCTGTAAATCTCCATATATCTCCATATATATAAGCCGGCATGGGACTCCCAAGATTCTGTTGAACTCACACTCAAACTACCCCACACCCCGTGGTCTACATCAAACGCTAACCATAATCTCAAATACCAGTCGGTCTGTGACAAGTCTGCGCGAGAACTGGAGACAGGATCTCCATCAAGCACGTCCCGATTAATACCCAAGATAAATGGAAGTGTCTGGTGTCTTATCTGCGACACCCGTGCAAGAGCTTCCATAAATGTCCCATACCACTTATAGTTACACTTACACGCATCCCACATACGTCGACAATGCAATAGAATAATCGGGTTCACTGATTGTGTACAAGTACGTATCACTTTCACTTATTCACTCATGCACGAACACTAACGTACTTGCCACAATCATCACTAATACCTAACACTGGGTAATGCACATGATCACTAGGTTATCAATGCAGTGACATATGTATGATATGATGAGGAACAGTATGTAAGGCATGATTAAGATGTCGTAAATCAGTATTCTACCACTTGTATAATTTATCATAAATCAAACGTGTACAGTTTAGCGAAACAATAAACGGGAAATAAATAGTATGTTTGATTATCTATCCAGCGAATTTGGTTTCATGACAATCGGGTTTCAGGATCACTAGTTATGGCCATTTCATTTTAAGCGTTCACGGCTGGGATTCCGGTTTTAGAATCAGAAGTTCGTTTTGCAATGCATTTTAATCCTAGTTGGGATCAGATTTTAGCGACGCTACAGTTGAATGAAATCTAGGGTTTTCAGTAAGGTTTTCAACGCAATAGACGGATTCTCAATCTCACCTGTACGTCAGGAGTTATACACTGTTCAATACTAGTATGTCAATTTTGATTCTATTGGGACTGTTATACGTCCCCATCTTTTAAATTACAGATTTAATAGCAAACGACGATGAAACAGAATGAAACCACTTTTTTTTTTATCTAGATAACAGTTTCACCTTTACTAAACTGCAGAGTTCCGCAACATACGAGTTCAGGAAACAAGGTGGCACGCATTACGGGACAGTAAACAGTAACTAGAGTTGCTCTGGACTGCAGTCCAGAGTCGCACTCCGATCCAAATATCATCGCAACAACAGTATAGAAACCAATAGAAATTTGCATAGGGATATAGTTCGTCGAGTCAGCTTCGATTTAAGCCCTCGAACGCATCATTCCAGTATGTACATAATTTATGGTGATTTAAACGGTTTTCAGATACGGGGAAAGTTCCAGTTTTACAGATATATTTGGGGTAATCGTTTTAGTCGTTATTAGTCGTATTATCCAGCGAAATTTATACATAGTATTCAAAATCACATGGGCCAGCAAATGCCCTCATGTTCCGTCAATTTAAATGAGGATTTCCATTGAGATCATGCATCGAATAGTTGCGTCATATAAATTATCGAGAATTGTAAATTTGTAATATATACGATCTAAGTTTATAACACGAATATATTAGCATGTAGCAAGTAAAATACTTGCCTGAAGACGTTCTGGCGATACACAGCAGCGGCAACGACACACGTGCGACACGGCAACGACTAGTACACGACTTGTACTCGACACGGCAGTAAACTGGCTGGGTTTGAGCTTTAGTAGAGCTTGGGCTCGAGAGATAGGAGGCGTGACTTGGGCGCTGTGCAATGGCGGCGATGGCTGCGAGCTCAGGCGATGTTGTGGCTCCGTCGATGGTTGGTTAATAGAGGAGAGAGAAGGATTTAGATAGAGAGAGAGAGAGAGAAAGAGAGAGAGAGATGTAAAGAGAGAGAGAGAAAATTAGAGGGAGAGGGAGAGAGACACAGAGAGAGAGAGGGGGGAGAAAGAGAAAGAGAGAAAAGCAGAGGTTGAGAGAGGGGGGATTAGAGGGAGAGAGAGACGACGGCGACGACGACGACGACGATGATGATGCGGTCGACGATGGTGCGGGGAAGTCGACGAGATGCAGTGGGGCTCGCCGACGAGATGCAGTGGGGCTCGCCGGCGCAGGGGCGATGACGGCTGGAGGCGAAGGGGGTAGCGTAGAGAGCTGCGTTGGTGGAGAGGAGTGAGCGAGGGAGAAAAGTGAGAGGTGGTCGCGGCAACAGCCGAGGACGGCCGACGAGAGGAGGAGGGAAGGTTTGTGGTGGTGTGAGCTTGGGTGAAATGGAGTGGGGGTAGAGAAGGAGCTGCGGGGTTGCTAGGAGGAGACGAAGTGGTTGACAGAGGAGAGCGAGGGAGGGAGTTTGAGGGGTGGTAGGGTCGTCGGCGGCGACGAGGGAGTGAGTGTGCAGGGACTAGCGTGGGTAGGAGTTTGAGAGGGAGAGAGAGAAGTGGGTGTGTACGAGAGAAGAGAGGTGGTGAAGGGTAGAGGGGACAAGGGTGCACGTCGTGGTAACGCTCGCAAGCGTGGGCGCGAGGAGCGGCGACGAGGACGCAACGGGAAGATTCAAGCGGGAAATCTGGAGAGACGTTGGGGAAGAAGGGGAGTCGGGCGTGGGCCGGGTCGGGTTGAGGAAGCGGGCTGAAAGGGAGTGGGCCGGGGTTTAAAATAAGGTAAAAGAATTATAAGAGAATGGAAGAGGGCCGGGCTGCTGGGCTCGGGGAAAATAAAGAGAAAAATGGTGAGAAAAGAGAGTGGGCCGGGCCAGGAAAAATGGTTTAATTGATTTATTAGGGAAATAAAAGAATGGGCCGAGAATTATATTTTAGGGATTATAATTTGTGTTAGGCTGAGGAATAGAATATGGTTTGGGTTTGATTTTAATAAAAAGAATGGGCTGTGAATAGAGATTTATATAAAAGAAAAATGAGGAATTTGGAATTAGGGTTTGAGAAAAGAGAGGGGAAAAATAAAAGGCGATAAATTTTCTTTAAGAAAGGGAGAGGGCTGGGCTCAAATAATCTTAACTTAAAATGGGAAAAGGAAACGGCTGGGCCGGAGGAAATAAAAGGTAAGGTCAGGGTTTAATGGGATTTTGAAATAAATAAATAATTATAAATAAATTTTATAGGTAAAAAGAAATACAAATATTGGTATAAAAGGGGCTGGGTATTACAGTTGATGTCTAAATGACGCATTTTTGGGCGTTCGTTTGGATTAATTTGAAGTAGTCTATGAAGACTTCCCTCTAATCCTTGACCTTTTCATCATCCTCTATTTGGAGGGCTGCTTGTTTGATCGTTTCTTTTCCTTAAGATGGCTCTGTTAAATCCTCCGATGATATTTCTGCTGGCGCGAGAACCCTGGGGCTTTGCACGATGATCCTTACGTCATCAAGGTCTTCGTCGGCCAATTCCTTAGCCAGCTTGGCCAATGCATCCGCTTTTCTATTTTCTGCACGCGGTATACTCTCCAGAATGTAGGAGGGTATTTGTGTCAGCAGTTGCTGCACTCTTTCGCTGTACGTTATCAGCTCTGGCTTGCACGTCTGATAGTCGTCGTTTATTTGGCTAACAATCAGCTGGGAGTCTCCATATATGAGGAGGTCTTTGATTCCTATGTCGACAGCGATCACGAGACCTGCTATCAAAGATTCATATTCAGCTTCGTTATTATTCCTTGGCTCCGTTAAGGAAATGGCGTAACGCATTATCCCTCCTTGTGGAGTCACGAAGATAAGGCCCATCCCGGCTTTGATTATGAGGGTGTTTTGCTTTTGCCTCTTTATGGACGATGCTCCATCGAAGTAAAGTTCCCATCGGGAATCATTTTCTTCCTTCTCTCCTTTGATGGTGTCGAACGCATGTTCATCCGGCAACTCACAATTTAGGGGGGAGTCGGCTGGTATTGGATGCTCAGCAAGTAAGTCGGCAATGGCCTGGTCTTTCATTGCTTTGAGAAGCCGATACATTATCGATAACTCCATCAGGAGGAGGGCCCATTTGGCGAGCCTTCCCGTTAGTATGGCCTTCGACATTAGATATTTGAAAGGATCCACCTTTGATATAAAATAAACCTCATGTGCCAAGGCGTAGTGTCTAAGCTTCGTTATCGCAAAGATTAGTGCCAGACAATTCTTTTCAATGGGGGAGTAGTTGTTTTCTTCCCCCAGAAGAACTTGACTCAAATAGCATAGAGCTCCTTCCTTTCCCTAGTCGTCCTCCTGTGCCCATAACGCGCCTAGAGAACCCTCAAGGGCTGTTGTGTACAGGATGAGGGGTTTTCACTTTACCGGAGCGGTCAGTACCGGCGGATTTTGTAAGTACTGTTTGATTTCTTCTAGTGCGTTTTGGCACTTTTGATCCCAGACGAACGGGGTCCCCTTCTTCATTAGATGACTGTAGGGACGGCATTTTCCTGACAGGTTAGCTATGAACCGTCAGATATACGTGAGCTTTCCTTGAAGGGATCGCAATTGCTTGAGAGTCCTTGGCATGGGCATTTCCGTAATCGCCTTGATCTTTGAAGGGTCGATTTTGATACCCCGGTGCCGTATGATGAATCCTAGGAATTTGCCTGAGGAGACTCCAAACACGCATTTTAGAGGGTTTATCTTCAGATTATACTTCCGAAAACGTTGAAACACTGTGTTTAGATATTCCTAATGTTACTCATATGACTTGCTTTTCACCACAAGGTCGTCGATGTAGCATTCAAAAATCTCATGGATGAGATCATCGAAGATCTTCATCATGGCCCTCTAGTAGATAGCGCCAGCGTTCTTCAGACCGAAATGCATTACTTTATAGCAGAATATGCCCAGCAGAGTCCGGAAGGCAGTATGCTTTTGGTCTTCGGGATGCATCTTTATTTGATTGTATCCTGAAGATCCGTCCATGAAGGAGAAGAGCTCATGGGTAGACGTGTTATCGATCATCAGCTCGGTAAAAGGTACCAGGAAATCATTCTTCGGGCAAGCTTTGTTGAGGTCCCGAAAGTCCACGCAGATGCGCACCATCCCATTTTTCTTTATCACCAGAATGATATTAGCAATCCAGTCAGGATATTGAACTTCTTGGATGAAGCTGGAGTCAATTAGTTTCTTAACTTCGGCGTTGATACTCATCTCGAGTTCGAGCCGCATTCTTCTTGGCGCTTGCTTGACTGGCTTGATGTCCGGCGATATGCCAGTTTATGTACTGCTACTTTTTGATCTAATCCCGGCATCTCGGAATAATTCCATGCGAAGCAGTCTTTATATTGCATGAGCATGCCTTTTAATGTGGCTACCTGTTTTCTAGATAGCAGTTCACTGACGAACGTTGGCCTCGGATCGTTTTCCGTTCCTAAGTCAATTTTCCTTAGGTTGTCCGCCGTGGTGTATATCCCGTCTTCCAGCTCTTTTGGTGACGGCAGAAATTCTGAGATCACCTGATCCTCATCTTTATTTATGAAGCACTTGAAAAGGTCATCCATAGCCTCATGCCTTTCCCCTTCTGAAAGTGTTATCACATGGCAAGTACGAGTCTGCTTACATTCTTGATGCTGGGCTGATCTTATCCTTGCGATATTGGTCCTCTTTGGCTCATGCTTTTGCGATGGGATTACCCTCCAGCTGTCGGATAAATCGAACCTGCCTTATTGATACCATTCTTCAACTCGGTCTTTGAAGGTGAAGCAGTCTTCAAGGAGATGGCTTATTGCTCGGTGATAGGAGCAATAATCCGGATGATGGACCTCGTTTATTTGTTCGGGGTGCCGAAACTCCGAAAGCGCCATCATTTGGTGCTTCATGACAAGATTGAATATTTTCCTTGTCTTATCTTGAGGGAAAGAGTATTCTCGGCCCATCTTCTTCATAAAGGACGGGTTCCAGCTGGCTTTTCCTCGAGTGTACGGCTTCTTATATTCGTTTTGCTGTTTTCGGGCGTTGTTTGCTTTCTTCGCCTTGTTTTTTTCCCTCTATTTCGGTATTTTCCTTCGAAACGAGAACATACATCTGGCTGAGGATGAAGGGTGTTGTAGTCTTCTTTATCTGTGGATTGTTGGTTGAGGCGTTGCGTCTTGGCTTTTTCATAAATAGCCATTTCACGACTGTGGTCATCCTGAATTTTTTGACAGGCCTCTTTTATTAGCTGGTCAATCTGTTCTTCGAACAAAGGGCTCAACATTCTTAGAGCGGGATCTTATTTTGTTTCAATGTCATAACTATTTGGAAGAGCGTTTCCTTCTTTACCAGAGCTATTTATAGCACGACAATTGTGGAAATGTTCTCGTTTTCTAGACTGAACGTATTCGAGCCTGGTTGTCTCCATCTTCCTGTTAGGCATCTTTCACTGAGTCCCGGGAATATCCCAAATCTTTTTGTAGAATTGTACTTGTCGAACAGTTTGTTCGATTGGTACACCTTAGCATCTTAACAGTCTTTTCAATCCCTCCGAGTAGTACCTTAGGAGACGGATTGGTTGAAACCTGTCGAGCGCAAAATCGGCACCATGCCAGACTTCTTTTTCTACTTTGGTCTCCATCGATTGGTAGAAGAGGATCACCTTTTCGCCTGGAAGGTACATAAAAATTCTGTAGTTCTTGTACGCTGTATGTATTGAGCACATCGAGTTCCTTATAATGTCGAGGCAGAACCATGGTGACTTGTAAACTCTGATCAGCTCCAGTAACGGTTTATGCTGACGGACGAACGGAGAACACGGCGTTGGCCTCGTCCTCAAAGTTACTGCCAAAGACCAAAATAGGAGTAGATGGTCCGGGCCTGTTACCTTAGGGTTGCCCCGAGTAGACTATTTCTTCATCTTCCTCGGTGTCGCTCCAAAAGATTGGGACGATGGCGATGGGCTTCCATTTATCCTCCGGCTTATGACACCTCTCCGTATCTTCGAAGTCTGGTAGGAAGTACTTTGCGTCTTCATATTTCCGGACTTCGTTTACTGAGAACGGGTTTAGCTCCCCCGTGACAGTGTATTCCAAACCGTTTTTGAAATACTTCATACACTGATGTTGTATAGAAGGGATGGCGTTGTACTCATGCAGTCAAGGCCTACCGAGCAAAGCGTTATAGCCAGTTTTGGCGTCAATGACGTGAAATTTGATGTCATTGACGAGCAATCCAAAGCGTAATGTCAGTATTACGGACCCCGCGTCCGTGACGACTGTGAGTCAAACCCGGAGATGGTAATTGTCTCGGGCTAAGTGCTGAACATTCATGCAGATCTCCTTCAGCACTTTCACATTGAGAAGATTGACGGAGGATCCGTTGTCGACAAGGATTTTGCCTATCTTGATGTCGTGGCAATACCCGATGACGTATAGAGGACGGTTGTGCTCGCACGTTCCGAGGAGGAAATCCTCATTGCTGAATGTGATGTTAACTATGTGAACCTCTGCTAGCTCGTATGTTCCCGTCCGAAAGACGGCGCACAAGACTGCGATGTCCTGACGCTGAGATTCGGGGCAGATGCTATTTGGTTTTATCAGTCCACCTCTCCGAAGATGCCAAGTTGATTTATGGCACCGTGTATCGGAGGTTTAGACGGATGCGGCCGATATAGCAGACTTCGTCAGATTCCCCCTCGCTTGAGGGGTTTTTGATTATAGGGACGCTCTTCCCTGCAGGCGCAAGCCCCTGCAGTTAATTACGCTACCGCATCGCGGTAGCAACTTTCTCCTTCTCCAGAATTTCACTTCGTGTCGTGTGTGTTTATTTTGTTTGTGGTTGCCCGTGGATTGTATACGGAGACCGAGTAATGCCGTCGCCCGTAGGACGTGGATTAGTCCAAATCCGTATTTACTTAGATTTGGGTTTGGTGTTTTTAGTTTAAGGATACGTTAGCCGTATTGAGGCTAAGATCAACTTAAACGTTCGTCAAGGATACGTTAGTCTGATTTGAGACTAAGATCAACTTAACGTGGTGATCCATTTAATATATGGCCGTCAGGACTCGTCACCTCTCTGACGTCGTTGAAGGATTACAACGATTGGTGTCAGAGGAGTTCGGAGATGTACCCTTGAACCAAAGTCGATTTGGAGTTTTATAGTACATTTGAATGTTTAAGGATACGTTAGCCGTGTTTAGGGCTAAGATCAACTTAAACGGGACCGTTTAGATCCGGCAAAAGAGCATTTGGAGGCTCTATTGTTCCAGTTTAGGGACGTGGTGGTCCATGTTCCAGTTTAGGGACGTGGTGGTCCATCGCCAGTTTAGGGCGTGGTGGTCCATAGGTAGTTTAGGGACATTGCGGTCCATATTCCAGTTTAGGGACATGGTGGTCCGCATTCCAGTTTAGGGATGTGGTGGTCCGCACTTCAGTTTAGGGACGTGGTGGTCTATATTCTAGTTTAGGGACGTGGTGGTCCGCTATTAGTTTAAGGACGTTTCGGTCCAACATTAGTTTAAGGACGTTTCGGTCCATCGCCAGTTTAAGGACGTAGTGGTCCATCATTAGTTTAAGGATGTTTCGGTCCAATGTTAGTTTAAAGATGTTTCGGTCCACGAGTTTAAGGACCCCGCAGTCCGTATCGATGTGTGGTCGTCGGGACCCGTCACCTCTCTGACGTCGTTGAAGGATTACAACGATGGGTGTCAGAGGAGTTCAGAGATGTACCCTCGAACCGGAGGTAAATTGATTTGAGAGAGCATTTGTGCTCAGTTCAATTTAATTTAAGGACTTACGGCCAGAATTGGGCTAAGTCCAGTTGAAAATGTTCAACATTTTATTTGCATTTGGCCTGTTAGGCCTTTACTGGGGCTCTGCTCCTGTTTAATAATGCATGGAATTTTTGTTTGGTCTATTAGACCTTTATTTGGGCTCTGCCCTTTTATAAATGATGCGCAGCATCTGTTTTTTATTTGGGCTCTGCCCTTTTTTAAAGTAATGCATTGCATTTAATTTGGCCTGTTAGGCCCTTTTTAATTGGGCTTGGCCCTTCTGTAAATAATGCAGTGCATTAATTATCTGATAGTGGCTTGTCAGGCGCTTTGCGCCAATTATTGAGCGCAAGCGCATGTGGAGGTGACACGCGTCACGTTCTGGTGAGCGCAAGATCAGTTGGCGCAGTGCGCTACCCCAGTGCACTGCACCGTTGCGCCGCTGACACGTGGCGCGCTCTGGTGAGTTGCGCCAAATTCAGAGAGCAAAGCTCTATTTCAAAAAGCGCATAGCGCAAGTTGTTCTGTAGCTGACACGTGGCGCTCTCCCAAGAGCGCAACAGCGCAGTTAGGAAGTGCAAATCACTAAGAATCTTTTAGATTCAAGAACAGAAGTGCAAAGCACTATTTGATTTCTTGATCTAATTTAGATCAAAGAAAAGATAAGTTTTTCTTGTTTTTCTTATCTCAAAGAACCAAAGGTTCATAAAAGTGCAAAGCACTATTTTATTATTATTATTTTTTTATTAAAGATCATTGATCTTGTTTTTAGATCTATGATCTGTTCATGAGAGAACTTTCTCTTTTTTCTAAAGGTTTTTACCTTTTTGTTCTTCAGGAGTTCTTCAGAGTTCTCTCTCTTCTTTTTTTTTAGAAAATGTTGATGTCTTCGAATTGAGGCCTAGGGTCCTTTTTATAGTGCCCATAAATTAGTTAAATTTGTTAAAGAGATCTTTTTCTGAGTGATTTGTGGAATTTTCCCCACCGTTGGATCTTTGATTCAAGGGCTTCTGTTTTACAGAAGAAAATCTTCTTGTTTTAACAAGAACAGAAAGATTTCTTAAAATCTTTATTCTGTTTGGCGCAAACGCATCTGCGCTGACACGTGTCGCGCAGCGCAGCTGCGCTAGCGCATCTGCGCTGACACGTGTCGCGCAGCGCAGCTGCGCTAGCGCATCTGTGCTGACACGTGTCGCGCAGCGCAGTGCTTGCGCAACTGAAGCGTTGCTTCCTTTAATTTTGCTTAAAATAGAGCTTTGCTCTGATTGGGTGCGCTGCCTTGGGCGCTACGCTGATGCATCTGCGCCTGATACGTGGCGCGTTGCACGCATCGCAAAGAATTTGAAGCGTTGCTTCATTTATTAAAGTTTAAATTTTCAAAGCAGAGCTTCGCTCTGATTGGGAGAAGATGAAGCGTTGCTTCATCTCCCGCCTCGGAATTTGAACAGAGCTTTGCTCTGATTGGGGTAAACAAATGCCCCCCCACCGTTGCGCTTACGTGGCCCCAAACGTGAGCGCAACGGTGGCGGAATTCCAACCGCCGTGGCAACTTTTGGAAGTTGAAGAGGCACTTGATGCCTATAAATAGGACCTTTGGTCCCCCACAGATGCTTATCATCTTTCAGATTTTTATTTTCAAAAAACTTCAGAGCTTTGCTCTTGCCTTCAAGAACTCCAGAGCCTTGCTCTCCTTTCCAAAGTTTTAAGAAAAACTTTAGGTAAAATTGATTCTTAGATTAAATTAATTTTAATTAATCTTAACCAACAGAGCTTTGCTCTCATAGATCTTCTGATCTAAAGAAAGTCCCTTCGGGATTTCACCAGCAGAGCTTTGCTCATTTTCAAAGTTAGAAACTTTAGGTAAAATTAATGTAAATCAAATTAATTTAAATTAATCTCAACCAAAGAGCTTTGCTCTCACAGATCTTTTGATCTAAAGAGATCCCCATTGGGGTTTCATAAACAGAGCTTCACTCTCAAAAACTTATAGATCTGCAGAGCTTTTGTTCATGGGTTTTAATCCCTGAACAGAGCTTTGCTCTCGAGGAATTTAGCCCTCAGTGCATATTATTTTTCTTCTATCGCTAATCTTCCTGTGGTATTTCCTCCAGGCATAATGGCGGTGCGTCTATACAGTTTGCACGAGTTCATCACCTATGACGATATCCGCGCACAGGGTCGTCAACAAAACCAGGAGTTTTCAGACGCTCAATGTGCAGAAGTCATGGGTCATCTGAACGCAAGCGGTGGTTGGCTGCTTCCTCGTCGTTCGGCTCTCTTGAAAGTCGTGCTGGAAGCAATATGGAGAGCACTTCCGGGTCTTTGTAGGGATTCTAAGCACGCTAACGAGGTCTCACAAGGCATCAACCATGCCAAAATCAAAAATTTCCGGTGCCGAGAAACCCTAATGCGATCGTTGACTAGAGTTTTAGGCGAAAACTAGAACTGGTAAACTGCTTTACTAATAAGTGAACGGAAATACAACCTTTGTAGATCCGGTCCTCCACCTCCATAGCTCCGTGATGAAGTCCCTCCGCTGTACCCATCGGATCCCGGACTCTCGCGGTGGTTTCATCGAAGAAATGATCGGGCTAGGTCGTCGACTTCGATGCCGAAGATGATCTACGTCGAGGCAACACAAGATCAAGCTCCAACTTCACCAAGCCATGAAACTTGTGAAGAAAACACCCTGTACTACTTGGCAAGTGGTAGAGGATGAAGAAATAGGAAGTGGGTTCACTTTAGAATTGGATTTCTCACTCTTTTTCTCAAGTTGCCATTAATGGTAGCAAGCTTTCTTCTTTGTTCAAGAAGAAGAAGAAAAAGAAAAAGAATATCATAAGCATTTTAAAAATAGGAAATAATATGATACTTATCATATTTGCAACCATAATTAGGTGTAGAGAATAAACTAAGGTTAGGTTTAATGGTTAGGTTAAGGCTAAGAGACAAAATGGTCAAAACTTCAAAGCTTCATGAAGTTTCATGAAAGAAACAAAAACTAGCCACCATTTTATTCTTGCCTTAAAATGAATTAACAAAAATAAATAGATAAGTAAATCAAAACCCTAACCATTAAGATAACCATGGTTTAATCATACACACTCAAGTTTGCATGTATCATCAAACATGATACAATCTTGTGCACAAAAGTATATCACATATACAACTTGTGTACATCAAGTGAGAAAATCCATCTAAAGTGAACAATATTAGTCAATGTAAAGTAATATATCTAATATATAATTATACATTAAATCATTAAATCAACGCTTGATTTAACGATCCGGTCATTGTTCCCGCCGAAAATTTCTGCGCAGAAAAGTCCAAGGTATCAAATGGAAGCGATACGCTTAACGAAATGCGAACCAATATCTTCCGGCCTGTATTTTGATAAGTTCCCGAAGGAGGAACTATTAAATTCTGATGGTAATGGAAGCATCTTGAAAAACCCTTCAATTTGATATATTATGGGCCTCATAATTCATCCGGGATCAAAAGTTATGAGGTATCACGTGTCCACACGTGATGGACCTTTAAAAACCCGCTGGAGAAGTTAAAAGATATAATAAAAACTCAGAAAAGACCCCAATGGGGCATCACGTGCTCACACGTGACCATGGGTCACGTGCAGACACGTGATGGGCTTTTAAGGCCTCTAAAATAATGAATTGAATTAAATTCTAAAATCTGTTCCCTGATTAAAAATCAGGAAGTACCTCAACGAGGTATCACGTGCTCACACGTGACCAATGGTCACGTGTTGACACGTGATGGTTAAAACAACAACATGAACAAGCAGCTGTTAAAGGAACCAATTTGGGGGTCACGTGCTCACACGTGACTAAGGGTCACGTGCCAGCACGTGACAGGCTTTGAAAGCCTTATAGTTTAATAGAATTAAAATTCTAAATTTCTCTAAAATCTTTCGAAATAGAATTAAAATTCTAATTTTCTCTAAATCTTTCCAAATGGAAAAGGATTATGGGAACCGTTGGATTAAAGATCCAAGGGTGATTAAATATCACCAATTTATGGAAAGATTTTAGACAAGGAAAGATTTCCCTGAAAATCTCACCAGAATAACAAATAGAATATCTTTTGGATTTAAAATCCAACGGTGAATAAAATTCACTGAATGATTTAAAGGCCCAGATTAATGATAAATATAAATCAAATCTCTCAACATACAAATCAAATCTCTCAATGAGAGATTTACTAAGAAAATTGATTCTCTTCCTTCTCCTATAAATAGGAGTCAAGAAAAGAAGAGAAGGGACTTTTTTTTGGAGAGAAAAACAGAGAGAGGAGAATTTAATTCTCAAGAGGGAAGAAAAGAAAGGAGAATTTAATTCTCAACAAAAGAAAACCCTAGGTGAGAAAAGAAAGGGAATCAAAACTTCAAACAGAGAATTTAATTCTCAAAAATCCAAGAGTTTAACTCTTATACAAAAAAGAACTTAGTTCTTCTTCTGGTTGAAGATCTGCACAGAGCACATCTCCCCATAAGTTGAGAATTTAATTCTCATCGGGTCGAGATCCTGTCATGCAGATCCTAAACTTAGAAGGGGAATTGAGTTTTGAGAATTTAATTCTCCTAAAACAAAACTAGGGTTTAACCCTAATCAAGAATTTAATTCTTTTACATATCTGGGAATTTAATTCCTTTGAAAAGAAATCAGGGTTTTATCCTAAATAAGAATTTAATTCTTTCACGATAGGAATTTAATTCCTCCAAAATCATAATTAGGGTTTAACCCTACAGTGAATTCAATTCTTAAAAGATCTCTGTTCATGAAAAGAACTAGGGTCACGTGCCCCCACGTGACCCTTGAAAAGATCCCCTGCAAAGAACTTTGAAGCATCACCTCACGTGCTCCCACGTGACTCCCAAAACGCAGAAAGAAAAAACAAAAGAAAAGAAGCTTTGGGCGCTCTCACGTGTCCCCACGTGACCCCTCAGCAAGTGCTGTAATTATCGATGCATAAATCCCCATCACGTGCCAACACGTGATGCTCTAAAACAAAAATGAAAAGTCTTTAACACTTATTCGCAGATTTGAGGATAAAACAAAGGAGATCTGGCTCCACATTTAGGGCGCCCTCACGTGTCACCAAGTGACCCCTAACGAGCATTCTAACAGACCAGAGCAGGGGCCTCCATCACGTGCTCACACGTGATGGCCGTCAGAATTAAAAGAGTTAAACACTAATCTACAGAATAAAATAAGGGAAATCAGGGCGCTCTCACGTGTCCACACGTGACCCTTCTCTCCTTAGTGTTTAACACTAATCTGAAGACTTTGTTCCCAGTGTTTAACACTGATTTGGTTTAGTGTTTAACACTAATTTGAAATCTCTGATTACCAGTGTTTAACACTGATTTGCTTTAGTGTTTAACACTAATTTGAAAGCCCTGTTGCTAGTGTTTAACACTGATTATCTTTTAGTGTTTAACACTAACTTGTTAATCTTATTCCCAGTGTTCAACACTGTTGACCTCTAGTGTTTAACACTAGCTTTAGCCCAATTGGCTAAGTTTCTAGAGGCAAAGCCTCTCCTTCAATGGACCAACAGAGGGCCAATCTTTCAAACACAATTGGACTTAGCCCAAATTGGCCATAAGTCCTCAAATCATCTTGAACTGAGCACATCTTCTTTTTCAACCAACTCATTGGTTCAAGGGTACATCTCTGAACTCCTCTGATATTTGTCGTTGTAATCCTTCAACGTCTTCAGAGAGGTGATGGGTCCCGACAACCATACATTCAATGGACCACCACGTCCCTAAACTGGAACTTGGACCACCATGTCCCTAAACTGGCAATGGACCACCACGTCCCAAACTGGAACTTGGACTACCATGTCCCTAAACTGGAACAATAGAGCCCCCAAATGCTCTTTTGTCGGATCCAAACGATCCTGTTAAGTTGATCTTAGTCTGGCAATTAGGCTAACGTATCCTTAACAAACGTTTAAGTTGATCTTAGCCTCAAATATGGCTAACGTGTCCTTAAACTAACATCCGTCCCCAAAATGGGAATGTTGGACCACCATGTCCCTAAACTGGAACAATAGAGCCCAAATGCTCTGTTGTTGGATCTAAACGATCCCGTTTAAGTTGATCTTAGCCTCAAATATGGCTAACGTGTCCTTAAACCTTCAAACAGACTTTAGTCCCAAATTGGACTCTAGATCCCCCAATCAACTTTGGCTCAAGGGTACATTTCTGAACTCCTCTGACATCTGTCGTTGTAATCCTTCAACGTCATCAGAGAGGTGATGGGTCCCGACGGCCGTACATGTAATGGACCCCTATGTCCCTAAACTGGAACAATAGAGCCAATTGCTCTTTTGTCGGATCTAAACGATCCCGTTAAGTTGATCTTAGTCTCAAACTGGACTAACGTATCCTTAACAAACGTTTGAGTTGATCTTAGCCTCAAATATGGCTAACGTATTCTCAAACCAAAACCCCAAACCCAAATCTAAAAAAACACGGATTTGGACTAGTCCACGTCCTACGGGCGACAACATAACTCAGTCTCCGTATACAATCCACGGGCAACCACAAACAAAACAAACACCCACGACACGAAGTGACCAGCTGGAGGAGGAGAAAGTTGTTACCGCGATGCGGTAGCGTAATTAACTGCAGGGGCTTGCGCCTGCAGGGAAGAGCGTCCCCACAATCAAAAACCCCTCAAGCGAGGGGGAATCTGACGAAGTCTGCTACATCGGCCGCATCCGTCTAAACCTCCGATACACGGTGCCATAAATCAACTTGGCATCTTCGGAGAGGTAGACGGATAGCACCAATTAGCATCTGCCCCGAATCTCAGGCAAGACGCCCATGTCATCGCCGCCATTCGGATGGGAACAGATTCTGGCACGCCCGGTGGGACCTTTTCCTCTTTCCACTCCACACTTCGTGTGTCGTGTTCGCGAACGAATCGCGGTTTGCTAATGGTTGCCCATGGGTTTCGAGGTACTAAGATTTGGCATTTTGCTTGGTGCAGAAAGCAAAGGATCAATGGCGTTCACTTGCTCAAAGTGTTCCACATGCAACTGCAACCCACGTCCTGCCTCAAATGGGGGTATATCTTATGGGCCTCAGGCAGCTTCCTTGTTCACAATGCCGGTGAAACAGGTCACTCAAGCCACCACAGGATTGTTTTTCAGGACCATGCTCCCGCCAATGAGCTTCACCGCTCCTGTGCCAACACCGGAAGCTCCTAAGAAGTCGGTCTTCGATCGACTGCGGCTCCTCTCAACGGGTCGTCCAACTCCAGCTCCTCGGTCTTCGCCAGACTGGGCCAAAATTCCTGTGGGCCCACAATGAAGCTTGCAATCCCAGAGAAGGTTGTTCCGAAGAGGGTAGCCATCCCTGCTCCTGAAGTCGTCAAGGCGGCTTCTCCTACCAAAGGGTCGGTCTTTACAAGATTGACTGTTCTGGCTCCCGCTACGGTTCCTGTCCCTACTCAGAAGACTGTTTTCAACCGATTGGATACTTCTTCTCAAAGGACATCGGTCTTCAACAGGCTGACGCCAGCAGCAGCCCCTCACCTGGACAGGGGGCAGGACAAAGCCATCCCCATCGCTGAACCAGCGTCGTCCGCTCGACATGCTCGCCGTCGTCACTGGCGCTGGGTAAGGAAGGCTGGGGGCAACTCCCCCTCTGGGATAACTCTGCCAGCTCCGATGGTGGAAATCAAGGCTGCTGTTCCGACCGGGAATAGCTTTGAACCACTAAGATGGGTGCGCAAAAACTCGCCAACTGCCGTATTGAAAAAATCTCCTACACCAGTGGATAATGCCCCAAAGGTGAAGCTGGAGCAGCCCCCTCAACGGCTGTCCTCTAAAATTTACAAGGTCTGGCTTCAAGTCCAGGACTCCGTAGTGGATCAAGTCTATCTCTGCCGACAGAAAAAGATGAAGGTTCGGCAGGAGAAGGATTACTCCGTCAAGCCGCAAAAAGCAACGGCTACTTGGGTGCCCACTACAACGGCCCCCTCAACTTCAACCACTCAAAAGAAAGGGAGGCCGCAGAAAGCCCCTGTGAACATGGCGAGCCGTAAACGCGCTGAGCAAAAATGCCCCAAGTTTGGGGGAATGGTGGTGCACACTGTTTATATGGCTTCTGGAAAGGAGGAAAGCCGTGCTTCGACGGGTCACCGACCGCTCACCCGATCCGTGACGAAAGCCCAGGAGCAGCAACAGAAGCTTCAGGAGATGATGACTGCAATGGCCGCACTTACCGAGCCAAAAGAAAGCTCGAAGGCATCATCAGAGCAGCGTTATGAACAAGAAACTGACGCTGACTACCTACGCAGAGTCCTCGAAAAGAAGGACAAAGAAGCCGCAGAGCAAGCGGCTAACATAAAACAAATGGCGCTTCTCTTCCAAGATATGCTAGGGATGATGATCCAGCAAGATCCTCCTGCCAAAGATCCTCCGATTGTCCTTGAAGATGACAAAGGAGAGACATCGAATCCTCCACCGACTCTGTCAACAGCCAAGGAGGAGACAATTTCCAAAGCTGCCCTGGAGGAATATATAGCTCAGCAAATACGAGCTCATCAAGCAAGTGAAGCGGCTGAGCAAATTGTTAGAACCGGACGGCCCTATCCGAGCTGGTATGACCAAATCAGTTACCCGCCGGGATATACGATCCCTAAGTTTCACGTATATAAAGGGACAGGGAATCCCCATCAGCATGTCGCTCAATTCAGGGCCTTATGCGGCAACACGGGAGGCGACGACAAACTGTTGCTTCGCCAATTCGTCGGCAGCTTAACAGAAACAGCCTTTGAATGGTATTCAGAGCTACCTAACGACTCTGTTAAAACATTTGCGGAGATGGAGCTGCTGTTTACATAAAGATTCGCGAGCGCTAGTGAACGCACCCCGATAACAGCACTGATTAATGCCAGGGTAAGGCCAGGCGAGACGTGGGTTCAATGCGCAACACGATGGCGGAATCTATGGTCGAAGTGCGGACAACGCATCGAAGAAGCACCTGCGGTAGGCATGTTCGTGGGCACTCTTGATCCGCAAGCGACCATCTTGCAATTCATGATGTTCTTCAAGCCAACTACTTTCCAGACCTTGATTGACAAGTTGGCCCAAATGGATCAGATGGATCATAGATCATCTCCTTCAAAGACGGACCCTTGGAATGAAAAGGGGAAAGGGAAAGCAACTTTCGTCGCTAATACTCAACAACAGTCGAGCAACTTAAAGACGGTTGTCCGTCAAAACAATATGCGTCCATGCCCATCCCTCGAGGAGAGACTGGGACGTCCTTACTCGTTTCCTCAGGACAAAACGAGAAGACTGTTCGAGCTAGCAGTGCGCAACAGACTCATCAATTTGCCGAGTCCAAAGCGTCCGTTGCAACCAGGCGATGTCAACGATCCCAATTATTGCCCTTACCACCAAACGGTAAGTCACCCGATCGAGGATTGCTTCGTCTTTAAAGGATGGATCGAAGATCAGTACTTATGTAACACCCGAGCCCAATGCTACTAATTTCAGTTACCGTTTGAACGCAGTGTGGCACTCATTTCATTTATCTTTCTTGATTGTTACTTACTGTAAATTTTACCCGGCAAATTCATTTCTGCATATAACAATTTATGGCATCTAAAATAAAATTAAAAATATTCATCTTGGCCTGCTTGACACCCCTAACCCCGTTGTAGCATCCGTGCGTCGTGTTCTCGTCCCGTTCAGTGAAACGGGCGAGTTTGGACGGCTACGTGCACGTACGTGTGTCCGTTTTGGGGGTATGCTTTTTGATCATAAAACACTTCATTTTAAATTTTGGATCCCGCCTAAAATTCTATTATTTCAATTTCAAATTTTTGGACCCGACCCGGGCGCGATTTGGAAATGTTTTACTTTGCGCCAAAATCCCAGATTTTAATATATTTAAACCATCATATATAATTTAGTTAACCATATAATATTTTTACAATCTTTTATATCCTTCTCAATTTATTCTCTCAGCCAATCGCAACCTCCCCTTTAACACCGTGGGCCCCACTTCTCTCTCCTCTCTCTCCCGTCGCTCTCTATCCCTCTCTCTCTATCTCTCCACTTTCTCTCTCTCCACTTTTTCTCTCTCTCTCTCATATATTCTCTCGTTCTCTTCTTACTTCATGTCTCGTTTCTCATTTTTTTAAACTGATCTTTTGTTGCCGGAATTCCGTCGTGCTGGTGACGCTTCACGACGTTCCAGCGAGGTACCCCGACCCGTGTGGTTCCTTTGTTCGTCGTTTGGGTTCATTCCGTGAACCGTGCACCCGTCGCGAGTTTTCCCCGCCGACGATTAACGTTCCGTTTTCCCGATTCGCGACCCATCGAGGCATGTTAATCTTGCTACATGCTATATAATTCATTTTATACCTATTTAAATAAATACTATACCTATAGTTTAAATCTAGTGTTAGTTATATGTATGCCCTAGAGGCCATTACTGTACATTGGATGTATATTGTGGTGGATGCTGGGACATATATAGGTAGGACTTTCTTGCTCGACATGATAGTACGCTATCTGGTTGCTCTTTGTCTTAACGTATATACTTTCCGTCTCTCTGTTACATGTTGATAAAGCCCTTAGGATGTGTACTCGACTTCCAGGACTATGATGCAGATCATACTAGCGGGGCCTGGATAGTCCATGAGTACATCCTTGAAATGTTCCTAGTCGAGGGAATATCGAGACGGGGCATCGATATTCCAGAGTAGACTAGCGTATATCTTCTCGACCCATGCGATGGGCGATGGATGATCCCATATCCATTGGTGTTTGACATCGGAGATGGTATGCGGGTGCTCAGTAGAGACTGGGTACACTGAACGGACTCGCCGAGAACTCCCAGATGGTATTATACCTCACGTCAGATGGCAGTTCTCTGGTGACACTGGTACAGCTTAGTCTGTTGACCCGAGATCGTCATAGAGTCTTGTGTGTCTCCCACTGTGCTTTGATTTCCACCCTACCACGGCTCTACTGAGTCGTGCAAACAGGTTGTTTTTGGGTACAGTCCCGATTCACATGGAGGCAATGAGCGATAGGAGGGGATTCGTCTCTCCCGGTATTGGGGGTTGATGTTGCGCAATGCACGACTGGCCATAACAGGAAATCCCTGGCCAGGGTTGCAGTGATATACTGGTAAGAGTTATCAGTAGTTTCACGAATGTTATGGACCTCAAGTCGGCATGACTTATCGAGCTATTGGGGTCTGACGTTTACCACCCCTAGGCGAGATATGCGACATATCAGACGAACAGACCGGACTGTACGGTAAGTGTTACTGGTTGGATTCGCAGGAGTGTGAGCGGGCTTGCGCGTCGATCTTCTGATCGCTCAATACCCGGGTGGCCGTTACGTTTAGCAGACCGCTTGCGGCTTGTGGATGCTTGATATGATCATCATCTGCTGCCGGCGTATTGACGAGTCTTTAGAGTCCTACACAGAGGTTTCCTGGCTCAAGCGAAACGAAATAGGAGCGCATATGAGATATGTGCGGGACCGAGAATAATTCGAGTATGCGATACCGTATTACATTCTCGCGATCTATGTATCGATTGGTTATATGCGATATAACCTAGTTATCGAATCAAGGATTGATTCGATAAGCCGATACATATGATACTTGTCGGTTATATCCGATATGACCGGATCGTTAAATCAAGTGTTGATTTAATGATTTAGTGCATATTTATATATTTGATATATTACTTTGCGTTAACTAGTATTGGTTCACTTTAAATGGATTTTCTCACTTGATTTGTGCAAGTTGTATATGTGATATACTTTTGTGCACATGTTTGTATCATGTTTGATGATACATGCTTACTTGGTTAAGTGTAAAGAATCAAACCATGGTTTAAACTAATGATTAGGGTTTTGTTTAGTCATTTACTTATTTATCTATTTCTTTATTTATCTTTTTATTTTGGAAAAGATAAATGATGAAATGGTGGCATTATTTGTTTGCTAGTTGAACATTCATGAAGTTTTGACTTAGTCTCCTTTTTTGTTCTTATCCTTAACCCTAACCATTCCATTAACCATGGTCTTTTCTCTACACTTAACTAAGGTTAAAAGTATGATAAGATTTAATTCTTATTCCTTTTTATATATAAAACTTATCATTTTTCATCTTCTTCTTCCATGAAGAAAGCTAGTGACCATCAATGGCAACTAGTGAAATCAAGTGAGAAATCCAATTCTAAAGTCTACCCACTTCCTATTTCTTCATCCTCTACCTCTTGCCAAGTTGTATAGGATGTTTACTTCACAAGTTTTCAAAGCTTGGTGAAGTTGGAGCTTGTTCTTGTGATGCCTCGACGTAGATCATCTTCGGCATCGAACCGACGATCAAGTCCGCCCATTCTTCGATGATGCCAATGCTAGAGTCAAGGGTTCGATTTGGACAGCGGAGGGAGATCATCACGGAGCTTAGGAAGTGGTGGACCGGATCTACAAAGGTTGTAGCCCCTTCCCTTTAGCTATATTTCCGTTTACTTACTCGCTTCGCCTATATATCTAGTTAACGATCCGTTCTAGGGTTTCTCGGCACCGTATTTTTAGAAATTTACATGGATGATGACTTGTGAGACCTCACTAGGGTGCCTAGGAACCCTACAGTGGTATCAGAGCCTAGCTAGAGCCTTAGGCGAAGTCCCGACGGAATTAGAAGTCCGATCGACCCAAAACCCCGAATTGAAATTGCTCTCTGGACTTTTTCTGAAATCGTGGTTTTTTCGAAATTAAAAATATGCAAAAAAATCAGCAGAGAATCCTAAGAATTACTGTGCAACACGTGTCCATGATTCGACAAGAGTGCGGCGGAACCGCGGCAGAAGCAAGGCTTCTGCAGCGGTTCCGCGGCAGTATAGTCACAATACCCAATACTGTTTGCACAGTAACTCCTAGTTTCTGGTGTTGGTTTTCCTGGGAATATTTTAATATTTATTCCAGAGTTTTATTTTCTGGGTTGTATTGGGAACTCAGTATATTCGATCGGACTGTCTAATTTTGTCGGTGTGTTTTTCCGGGTATTTTTAGAATATGTTAAAAAGTTCGACCGGATATAAATACCCACTTTTTCCCCTGCCGGGAAATTTCCAATTGTTGGATTTTTCCGTAGTTTAACGACGTTCTAAGTAGTGCAAGTAACGTGATGGACCCTCTAGAAGACAACAAACCTTAACTCGATTATGTGACCATCTTGAACTGCCTTTTGAACCTTCGGGTTTGGGGCAGTACGGCGTGCCACATGTGAGGCGTTGGCTTGACCCTTCTACGGCTGGAACGTTGGTACTGAGGCACGAACTGAATGTTGTTAGACTTATTTCATGTGTTGAGCTGTATCGGGAAAACTTGGGTGTTCGATTGTTCGATCGAAAAGTTTAGCATTTTCTATTTATCCGGAATGTGATACAATAATTGGAATTCAAAAATTGTTATGAGATAACGGAATGAATATTATAAACGTAGCAGTTTAGTCTCACTTGATCGGTTGCCACGGAATTTTGATGTGATCATAAGTCCGTCGCAATCACGTAGTGTACGCGGATACTCGCCGGGTAAACTTAATAGACAGCCTCACTCCATAGCCCCGACCAAGTGACTGTAGGAGAACCCCGTCGCCGAAAGCATCCGTTCGGGTGCTCGCGGTAGCGGTGTTCCGCCTTGGTGCACTTCGTCGCCGGTATCGAAGGTGCTGCCGTCTACTGAAGTTTGCGACGAGCATTCGATCAGGATGTCGGGAATCCTGTTGAATTGCCCGACTTGATATTGAAAAGTGTTTTCGATTTTGAGACTAAAATGCGGGGTTTATAATTGTTAGGCATGCGATGTCTAAGGAATTCATTTGATTAGGCATGCGATGTCTAAAGAGATTGCGGATTCCAACTGTTGTAGTTTTGCACTTTCTTTTCTGTGACCGTAAGTGTAATATGTGATATCGCCGGTTTCGTTGCTATATGTCAACGACAATTGGGATGTGCATATTTACTTACGTTGATGACATGTGATGTTATGTGTTGCTGGATATGTTATATTGGATCGTCGTGTTTGAATAGCCGGGGTTTTTTTATGTGAGATAAGTGTTTTTCATTTTCATTCATGTAAAAACTTGTATGTAATATTCTTTTATTGGGGCACTTCCAGGTTGCGGAAGTTGTCACCGTTGTTGTATATTATTTACTTTTCTGCACTAGGATAGACCCAAGGAGGAGAGCACAAGTAACCGGGTTCTAGGGTCCAGTGGGAAACCATCTCGAGGAGTCGAGTCCGGGTCTCCTAATCCTAGAATTGGTAGGGTTACTTGCCGCTCTCGTAGGGGTCTAGGGGTGTGGGATTGGCTATTCATCACGACTGTGGAATCCGTGTTTTATACTGGCTCGTATTGAAAACACGGACGTCCTAGTATATCCAATATTTCATATGTTTCTTCTGCTGCGTTATCTGTGATGTGATCATGTGATGTTCTGTGACAGATATTATATATAGTATATATGATATATTATATAGACGTTGCTTATGTTTTACACCCGCGCTAGCCCTGCCCCGCTCTGCCGTTAGTTACCTAACCTAACGGTGCAGACGGGACATCGAGGCGAATGCGGATGGCATAAGCGTACGTTATATTTATCTGTGATGTTTAGGTGGACTTAAATGATGGGATATTCATTAATGAGATTAATGAAAGAAAATAAACCTAATTGATGTTGTGGAATCGAATTTCAAAATAAAAACAGGTAGCTACAGTTCTTGCTTTGCATCGCTGTGTTCATTATAGAACATCCTGCACCTTATTCGATGAGGAAAGGACCGAGATCCCTTCACCGGGAGTGACTCCTTTAGCAATAACTGGCAGATGCTACAACCCTCGGTTTGTCTTTGATCGCTTCTATAGTTTCCGCTTTGCACAGTGATATATATGATATATCCCGCACCTCATTCGACGAGGAAAGGGCCGACGATCCCTTCACCGGGAGTGACCCCTTTAGCAAAACTAGAAAAGCTTCAAAAACATTCCATTTAAAAACCATTTGATTCCACAACGAGATCAAGTTCAAAGAGTTAAAGGTTTTCATAAAAACCATTCGCAACCCTCCGTCATTTTAGGAAGTAGAGTACTTAGTATTCGTGCTACGTTTGTCGACCATAGCCGAGGCGTAGTGTGCGGTAGCTAAGCGATGTCTTCCTACACAGCATATGATGCGATTAGTTAGGACAGTCATGTGGCTTTGTTGACCTTAGCCAAGGGTCATGTGGGTGGGTCTAATTAATCACGAAATGACGGGTAGAACTTGACTAGTACCTATGATTTGTTGACCTTAGCCAAGGTCATAGGTGCTAGGGGTAAAAATCTTTATCGGGAGTTTCAAGTGTTGAAATTTGCAATGAGATTGCATACCTTCTATATGATAGTTGGATCCCGATATCCACTGCGAGTAATTGTTACTCCTGGGAGAGTTTTGCACTTTACAATTAGCCGATCAAGTAGGTGTCTAGAAAGGTGTCAACGGGGTTACGCCTCTGGGAAAACGAGGTTTACTGTAATTAGGTCCGTGCGAAAGCACGGGGAACCTCCCTCAAAGTACCGACACTGGCCTGGCTGAAAGATTGGCGAACTTGTAGAGTGTAATTAATCCCGGCTAGTCTTTCCTTTTAAGGTTTGAAGGAAGATTTGATAAAAACAGTGGGAGCCATCCTGATTAGATAAAATATATAACCAATCTATTCTTGCAAGAGCGCACGCTGAGTGTTTTCTTCTCTCTCTCTCCAGGTAGCGACCATATCACGCCTTAATCAAGATAATAATATGGATGTATTGACCGAACCCGCTTGTTATACTGAGCTGGAGAACGTTGGTCCCGCTCCAACTTATAATTGTTATAAGACAGAGCAGGAAATAGGGGAATACCAGAATTCCTATGCCGCCCAAACGAAGAAAGTGCATATGATGCATCTCCTTCGGGTGTGTTCATTATGCAGAACTGTTTCTCAGTATCCTCTGCATCCTGGGTATCTGATACCGGATCAGGATCCCAGATATGTAATCTGTTACATAGGGCTACAAAAAGGTAGAAAAACTGAGAACGGGTGATAAGTTTCATGAGGCAGAAAACGGGGCAAGTGTTGCAGCCAAGTCTGTTGGTCACTGTCACCCTGTATTACCAATACATTGATTCTGAACAAATGCTATTAGATACCGAACCTGATATACAAAATCATATCAGTCTCTTTATTTAGTAAAGAAATGTTAAAATTTTGTATTGATGGATAATGTTTTGAACATTTCCTATATCAAAAGTTGATCGGTTCAGGCACGTTATCTAAAAGCATTGACGTTCTAAATCAAACTACAGTTGCTAGTATGCAGAACACACACAAGAGGACGAGTTCAGAAATGAACGAATCCTTCTTGAGGCATTGTAGACTAGGTCACATCAATGCGACCCGACTAGCTGAAGTTACATTTTAGATGCATATTTAAATCAGTTTGAATTTGCATCTTATGAAACTTGCCAGTCATGTCACAAAGATTAGATGACCATAGCCCTGTTTATTGGAAACAGAGAAAGAGTTAATGAACTCTTGGGACTGATACATGATGATGTATGTAAAGTCTCCTGTCTACAAATGCCAGGACTGGTTCTTTATACTTCATTACGTTCTCTGATGATCTCTCAAGATTCTGACATATGTTCCTGTTGAAACACAAGTCCGAACCTTTTGAGATATTCACAGAATATAAGTTAGAAGTAGAGAACCAAAAACAGGGTATAAGTATTGTGTCCTATGATAAGATCAGGGAGGAGAATACTTGTGCATCGCATTCCTGGACTATTCTAAAGGAGAATGAGATTCTGTCCCAGTATTACTCCTCTGAATACACCACAGCACAACGGTGTATCGGGGCGGAGCAATCACACAATATTAGATATCATGTGCTCTATGATGAGTATTACTGAGTTACCTATTTCCTTTTGGATGTTATGCGCTTGAGAAGCTGCATACCTATTGAATAGGGTTCGAATCAAATCAGTGCCTACCACTCCATATATGATATGGAAAAGGACCAGCCCATATCTTAAGTTGGTTAAGATTTGGGGTTGTCCGGGCTATGTCTAAAAGCATAATCCGGACAAGCTTGAGGCAAGGTCTGTTATGTAGAACTGGAATAGTTCCAGCTATACAAACTACAGATGATGATTTGATAGAACCAAAGGATTCAATAGTAACCAATGAACCTCAGCCTCTCCGCCGATCTAGTAGGGTTCCTCATCCGCCTGAGAGATACCTCGGTTTCTCGATGACAGTGGGAGCGAGGATTGCTTCATGAGATGATGACCCAACTAGTTTCGAGCAGGCCATCGAGAGTAGGGACTCTGTAAGAATGGCTGGATGCTTAGCGATCTGAGATGGAATCCATATTCACTAGAAAAGTTTGGACTTTGGTTGCTATATCTGAAGGGTTAAATCCCCATCAGGAGCAAGTATATCTTGAGAAGATTACTTGGTGTAGATGGAAAGGTTGAGACTTTCAAAGCTAGGCTTATTAAAGGTTTTAGTTATCAACCAGGCATGGATAATGTTGAAACCTTTTCCAAGTGACTATGCTTAAGTCCATCCGAATCCTACTTAACATTGCTACATACCATGACTACGATATCTGATGGTTGGGTGCCATGACTATTTTTCTAAATATTGATTTAGAAGAGAGCGTCTATAAGTACACAGCCAGAGGGCCTCGTAGACAGTGGGAGCAGCGGAAACGTATGCAAGATGCTTTATAGGATAAAGCAGGCATCGCGGAGTTGGAACATCTGTTTTGATGGATTAGTCAAAGAAGTTGACATCATCAAAATGGTAGATGAACCTTGTATAAACAAAAAGGTAGTAGGGAGTATGGTGACGATCTTCGTATTGTACGTAGACAACATACTCTTGATAGGAAAAGAGTTTCCTATACTACGATCGGTCAATCTCCTATTATCACAAGGATTCTCCAAATAGGATAAAGATGATACCTCCTAAATCCTGAGATTTGGACCTATGAGATAGATCTAAAGGGATATTAGGGTTCTCACTAGGTATAGTGAGATTGTATCAATCGATCCTGGGGAGAATCACTGGAAGTGTTCCAGGGTGATAAAGACGACTGAATGTCAGTCACAGGCACCGTCTTTACCCTCAGTAAAGGGACGGTATGTTGGAAGAGTTCCAAGCTCGATACCGTAGCAAACTAGACGATAAAGGCTGGTAACATCGCTATTGAAGATACTACCAAAGAGGAAGTTTGGGTGTATATTGGTTCATAAGATGAACTAGGTTCCTGCCATTGTATGACAATGGAAGTGTGGCTTTGGCCCTGGAACCCTGGTCCCATCAGTGACCCAGACAAATTCTGAGGAAGCATCACCTGATCATGGAGATAGTTAATCTCCGGGGTGATCGAGGTTAGGAGAGTAGACTCAGAGGACAACACGGCGGATCCACTCACGAAGGCCTTTTCCCAAAGAGAGACTTTTAGGGGATGGTTGAGTATGTGATACTGCAACCACTGCTACAGATGGCCCTAGTGCAAGTGGGAGATTGTTAGTTATATGTATGCCCTAGAGGCCATTACTGTACATTGGATGTATATTGTGGTGGATGCTGGGACATATATAGGTAGGACTTTCTTGCTCGACATGATAGTACGCTTTCTGGTTGCTCTTTGTCTTAACGTGTATACTTTCCGTCTCTCTGTTACATGTTGATAAAGCCCTTAGGATGTGTACTCGACTTCCAGGACTATGATGCAGATCATACTAGCGGGGCCTGGATAGTCCATGAGTACATCCTTGAAATGTTCCTAGTCGAGGGAATATCGAGACGGGGCATCGATATTCCAGAGTAGACTAGCGTATATCTTCTCGACCCATGCGATGGGCGATGGATGATCCCATATCCATTGGTGTTTGACATCGGAGATGGTATGCGGGTGCTCAGTAGAGACTGGGTATACTGAACGGACTCACCGAGAACTCCCAGATGGTATTATACCTCACGTCAGATGGCAGTTCTCTGGTGACACTGGTACAGCTTAGTCTGTTGACCCGAGATCGTCATAGAGTCTTGTGTGTCTCCCACTGTGCTTTGATTTCCACCCTACCACGGCTCTACTGAGTCGTGCAAACAGGTTGTTTTTGGGTACAGTCCCGATTCACATGGAGGCAATGAGCGATAGGAGGCAATGAGTCTCTCCCGGTATTGGGGGTTGATGTTGCGCAATGCACGACTGGCCATAACAGGAAATCCCTGGCCAGGGTTGCAGTGATATACTGGTAAGAGTTATCAGTAGTTTCACGAATGTTATGGACCTCAAGTCGGCATGACTTATCGAGCTATTGGGGTCTGACGTTTACCACCCCTAGGCGAGATATGCGACATATCAGACGAACAGACCGGACTGTACAGTAAGTGTTACTGGTTGGATTCGCAGGAGTGTGAGCGGGCTTGCTCGTCGATCTTCTGATCGCTCAATACCCGGGTGGCCGTTACGTTTAGCAGACCGCTTGCGGCTTGTGGATGCTTGATATGATCATCATCTGCTGCCCGGCGTATTGACGAGTCTTTAGAGTCCTACACAGAGGTTTCCTGGCTCAAGCGAAACGAAATAGGAGCGCATATGAGATATGTGCGGGACCGAGAATAATTCGAGTATGCGATACCGTATTACATTCTCGCTATCTATGTATCGATTGGTTATATGTGATATAACCTAGTTATCGAATCAAGGATTGATTCGATAAGCCGATACATATGATACTAGTCGGTTATATCCGATATGACCGGATCGTTAAATCAAGTGTTGATTTAATGATTTAGTGCATATTTATATATTTGATATATTACTTTGCGTTAACTAGTATTGGTTCACTTTAAATGGATTTTCTCACTTGATTTGTGCAAGTTGTATATGTGATATACTTTTGTGCACATGTTTGTATCATGTTTGATGATACATGCTTACTTGGTTAAGTGTAAAGAATCAAAACATGGTTTAAACTAATGATTAGGGTTTTGTTTAGTCATTTACTTATTTATCTATTTCTTTATTTATCTTTTTATTTTGGAAAAGATAAATGATGAAATGGTGGCATTATTTGTTTGCTAGTTGAACATTCATGAAGTTTTGACTTAGTCTCCTTTTTTGTTCTTATCCTTAACCCTAACCATTCCATTAACCATGGTCTTTTATCTACACTTAACTAAGGTTAAAATTATGATAAGATTTAATTCTTATTCCTTTTTATATATAAAACTTATCATTTTTCATCTTCTTCTTCCATGAAGAAAGCTAGTGACCATCAATGGCAACTAGTGAAATCAAGTGAGAAATCCAATTCTAAAGTCTACCCACTTCCTATTTCTTCATCCTCTACCTCTTGCCAAGTTGTATAGGGTGTTTACTTCACAAGTTTTCAAAGCTTGGTGAAGTTGGAGCTTGTTCTTGTGATGCCTCGACGTAGATCATCTTCGGCATCGAACCGACGATCAAGCCCGCCCATTCTTCGATGATGCCAATGCTAGAGTCAAGGGTTCGATTTGGACAGCGGAGGGAGATCATCACGGAGCTTAGGAAGTGGTGAACCGGATCTACAAAGGTTGTAGCCCCTTCCCTTTATCTATATTTCCGTTTACTTACTCGCTTCGCCTATATATCTAGTTAACGATCCGTTCTAGGGTTTCTCGGCACCGTATTTTTAGAAATTTGCATGGATGATGACTTGTGAGACCTCACTAGGGTGCCTAGGAACCCTACATCTAGTGCCCCATGTTTAATTTTATAACGTTTCGATGTTCCGTTTGCATCCGTTTATATCATATTAAATCTAGATCATGAAAACTTATCTTGTGACATACTAGATTACATTATACTGCATCCATATCAATTAAAATATATATCGTCGTAATATTTCTTATTATTATCTTTAATTAGTTTATAATCTATATTTTATAATATTATATATTTGAAAATATTATAGTTTACACATGAAACGTCGTTGAAAAAGCGGATACGACAAATCTGAAATTTACTGTACACATTACCTTATAAAATTCATTATAAATCATAGAAAAATTATTAGTATACGTTCTTTAGTTCGTTACGAAGCTAACTCAGAATTATATAACTCTATGAAATATTTACTTGCAAAATAAATTGTTTAAATAATGTAAAATGCAAATGAAAATGTCTCCAAACTGCTGTCCAGGGAAATTCCAGCAGCAAACTTTCAACTTCGAATGTTCATAACTTTTTGTAGGGACAACCTGAGATGCTTATACTTATAAAACTGAAAACCTTATTGAATTATCTTTGTTTTGATATAAGACACGTCCCTTTTGGAGAATGTTTGTTATTTTTAAGATATTTTACAAATTAGGGTGACGCTGAATTTCTGAACGGAACTTTCTTGTGCATGGTTAATCAATACCACTTTTATAGTTATTAATCGCTTTGAATATGCTATCCATATTAATATTATTATATCAATATTTATATCACATATTTCTTAGTTGTACATCCCACATTACCATTTTATATATAACTTTTCGGATACCCGTTTGCATCCATCGCATTTAAGATACATATAATTGCATCCATAAATCACATTACTACATAATAATGTGATATTAACACTCCATGTTTAATAAATTGCATCCTAATTAATATTGGAACTATAAATGTAACCCTAATCGATAACTGTGCATCCATATCCTTGAAATTATATCTATTTGCATATCATATTACATGTTCCAGTTTTTTGTTCTGATAGTACTCATGCTTGTTTATTTATACACATGCTTATGTAAGTTTGATTATGAGCACCCACATGACATCTTGTGCTTCCTGACATGACCTGTTACACTTCCTACTTGACATGACATGGTACCGTACACTCTTGACATGACATGACACCTTTATACATTACCTGGCTTGACCTGATGTACCATGGCTTTATCTGTTACCTGATCTTGTGTCTAATGCCAACAAACATAACATGTAGTTCTCATGGACCGTTCCTGTTGTCTATCCAGACAAACCTGTTTACCTGATCCTGTGTTGGCATTAGTTTCTTGATTACTGGATACCTGACTTGACATACACATATAACTTGGGGGTATGGGGAAATCAAAGGTGAAATCTGACTTGTAACTCGACAGTTCACTACCTGTATTGAGTGTACACATTCCTGTTTTGTGCCTAGCGGCATGTCTCGGTTTCAGCCGAGAATATTGTGGCCGTGGTCCCGGGTATGTACGGGATACTATCGAGTGTACACATTCCTGTTTTGTGCCTAGCGGCATGTCTCGGCTGCAGTCGAGAATATTGTGGCCGTGGTCCCGGGTATGTACGGGATACTATTGAGTTATATCGATGATTCATCAATTTGGTTTCAAAGACTTTAGAACAGAGAACCTGATAGAACAATCCAGTTTACCCACTGCACATTACCCTGCACTGCTCTGACTTATATTATTGTTACTCTTACTTTATTCATGTTTATATTCGCATTGCCTGTTTATTATGTTATTACTTGATGACTTGACGCGCTGACGTCTGGGTTCTGCATGGCCCAGATTCTTCTACCCTGTTGCAGACTGATTAGGAGTTTTGCCGCTGTTAGACGAGCGGTGAGGTTCCTGACGGTATGTAGTTTCACTCCAGGTGTTTCATTTATTGTATCCTTTAGCTTCCGCATATTGTTATTTCATGACTCTTTTACTCTGGCTTATGGACATGTACTAGATAGTTAGTTTACTTTCATGTTCTTGATATCTCTACAGCCGTAATGTGACTGTGGAAGGATTTTTCCTATCCGCGGGTAGCATGGTTGGCTATGTCACGTGCCCATCTTAGCGTACTCTGGGAAGCGGGGCGTGACATGGTTCTTTTGGTATCAGAGCCATAGGATAGTCGGGTTGATTCTTTTGTAGTTGGGTGTTGTACCAATACACGAATCAAAATACCCGTGTTTAGGAAACATGTCCTGCCACCTTACCGTTTACCATTCTTGAATCACATTCTTCCTGATTATATCTTTTACGATGTGCAAACTTTCTTTGCATATCGACTCGAAACCTGATTCCTTGTTATCTCTAGGACTTAGGCGACTTGGGTAGAGTTATGTAATTGCGGCTATGATACCGCGGCATAGTTACAATGCGGCACTCTATTTAAGTATCTTGGAGTTCTAGCCTTGATCTATATTCAGAATCTATTATCATGCTAATGTTGGGTGTTTTGAGTTCAGGAATATGGCCGGTAAGAATTTGAAAACGTACCAAGGCGTGTGGACGAAGCCGCCATGCTTGGAGTGATAAGGGGAATGCTGGAGAATCAAAAGAAACAGACCAAGCTGATCCAGCAGCAAGCGGACTCGTTTCAGGAAGGTTTGCAGATCATTCAGCAGTCTGTGAACAATGTTGGAGCTAAGCCAGTTGACCGAGTAGGGACAGTAGCAGATTTCAGACGTTTGGGTCCGTATACATTTACTGGATTGGAGGAGCCGTTGCCAACAGAGCAGTGGCTAGTTGACACAGAGAATTTGCTTATTGCGGCACAGTTTCCAGATGAGAAAGAGTTGATGTGGTACGCATTCAGTTAGTGGATTACGCCCGAGAATGGTGGCTTGTAGAAGAGAACCGTTTGCCCAAGCCGATCAAGTGGGCGGATTTTTCGAAGAGTTTCCTGGAAAAGTTCTTCCCGCGGACTGCACGGGAGGAAATGGAAGAGAAGTTCATCGGACTAAAGCAGAAGGGAGCACCCGTAGATGTGCATGTAGCAGAACGGACGAGACTCAGTAGTTTTGCTGGACCTTTAGTTGCCAACGATGCAGACAGGGCACGGAGGTTCATGCGCAGCCTGGACGTGGACATCCAGAGGCAGATTGTCTCCCTGGGTTTGACCACTTTCTCACAAGTACTTGCGGCAGCCGAGAGCAGCAGAGTTTATCTAGGATGAAGGGGAGTTTTTCTGTCGGGCCAGTCGAGTTTAAGGCTAGGCCGACAAATAATATTCTTGCATCAATGGAAGTGATGAAAGTGAAGAGCCGGCTGCTGTTCGTGATTTTATGGACGTGTTTGAAGATATATCGGGTTTACCGCCAAAGCGAGACGTGGAGTTCGCAATTGATCTTATTCCTGGGGCAGCGCCAGTATCCGAAGCGTATTATCCAATGGCGCCAGTAGAATTGGAAGAAGTCAAGAAACATGTTGCTGAATTGCTTGAGAAAGGTTGGATTCGAAGCAGTAACTCGCCTTGGGAAGCTCCAGTTCTTCAAGTAAAGAAGAAGGATGGCACAAGAAGGATGTGCATCGACTATCGAGAATTAAACCGGGTGACTATTAAGAACAAGTACCCGATCCCTCACATTGGCGAACTTTTCGAGCAGCTCAGTGGTGAGAGGGTGTTCTCGAAGCTGGATTTGCGATCCGGATATCATCAGGTCTGAGTGAAAGCAGAAGATATTTGCAAGACGGCGTTCCGAACTCGGTATGGACATTACGAGTACTTAGTGATGCCCTTCGGAGTAACGAATGCGCCGGCAGTATTCAGGGACTTGATGAACCGAATCTTTTCACCGTTCTTGGACCAGTTTATCGTGGGTTTTTTTATTGACGATATTCTGGTTTATTCGAAGAGTTTTGATGAACATTCTGAGCTTTTGAAGATTGCACTGCGGATGTTGAGACAGGAGAAGTTATATGCGAAGATGAGCAAGTGCGAGTTTTGGCTGGAGGAAGTAAAGTTTTGGGGCATGTTGTGTCTGGCGATGGAATTGCCGTCGATCCAGAAAAGATTGCAGCAGTTCGTGATTGGTCGATTCCAAAGAATGTTGCGGAGATAAGAAGCTTTCTTGGACTCGCCGGGTATTACAGAAGATTTGTGGAGAACTTTGCTCGTCTGGCGGAGCCGTTAACCAAGCTTACGCGCAAGGAGGTACCTTTTGTACAGACGGATAAGTGTGCATTAGCTTTCGAGACGTTGAAGCAGAAGTTGATAACCGCCCCTATTCTGACCGTGCCAGACAATTCCGGAGGATTGGTGATTCACAGTGACGCATCTGGGAAAGGATTGGGATGTGTTTTGATGCAGCATGGGAAGGTTGTAGCATACGCATCGAGACAGTTGAAGACCCATGAGAAGAATTACCCAACTCATGACTTGGAACTCGCGGCTGTGACTTTCGCTTTGAAGGTTTGGAGACACTACCTTCTGGGCGAAAGGGTCGAAGTTTTTACTGATCATAAGAGCTTGAAGTATGTGTTCACACAGAAGGAGCTTAATATGAGGCAGCGTAGATGGTTAGAGCTGATGGCTGACTACGATCTTGATCTTAAGTACCATCCGGGGAAGGTTAACGTCGTGCCGGATGCGCTTGGTCGGTTACCAGCAATTCAGGTGTTAACTACGCAGAAGGAGATCGTTACAGATTTTGGAAGATTTGACTTGGAGGTTGTGCTACCGTATTCTACGGGACAGTTGTTGCAGCTGCAAGTACAGTCATCATTGATCGAGAATATTAAAGCAGCACAATCGCAGGACCCTAGACTGCAAAAGTTCGAGGATAGGTTGAAGCCAGACTACGAACAGATTTATTAATCCCCGAAGATGGTTCGTTGAGGTTTGGTACCCGTTTGTGTGTGCCAAAGGGAGATATTCGTGAAGAGCTTATGAAGGAGGCACACAGTTCAGCTTATTCTGTACATCCAGGAGGCACAAAGATGTACCGAGATAATCGACAGCTTTTCTGGTGGGAAGGCATGAAACGGGAGATTGCTCGCTTTGTGGCAAAGTGCTTGGTGTGTCAGCAAGTTAAGGCTGGACATCAAAAGGTTGCTGGTTTATTGCAACCACTTTCGATTCCTCAGTGGAAGTGGGAACATATAACCATGGATTTCGTGACGGCTTTACCGCGAAGTCCAAAAGGCAACAATGCTATATGGGTGATTGTTGACCGATTGACCAAGGCAGCTCATTTTATTCCTTTTCGGGTTGGTCAATCAACAGAGACTTTGGCAGAGCGGTACATGCAAGAGATTGTAAGATTGCATGGAGTACCGGTGAGCATCATGTCCGATCGGGACACTCGGTTCTTATCACACTTTTGGCAGAGTCTACAGGAAAGTTTGGGGACTCGATTGAAATTTAGCACAGCCTATCATCCTCAAACTGATGGTCAGTCGGAGAGAACGATCCAAACTCTTGAGGATACGTTGAGAGCATGCAGGTTGGACTTCAAGGGGTCTTGGGAGGATCATCTACTTTTGGTGGAGTTGTCTTACAACAATAGTTTTCAGGCAACTATTCAGATGGCTCCATTTGAAGCTTTGTATGGTCGTAAATGCCGTTCACCTGTTTGTTGGGACGATGTCGGTGAACGAAGATTATTGGGACCAGATTTGGTTGTGCAGACAGTTGAGAAGGTTAACCCTATCAGAAATCATATGAAGGCAGCACAGGACCGACAGAAGAGTTGGGCAGATACGTTAAGAAGACCTCTAGAGTTCGCCGTGGGTGATTTGGTATTCTTGAAGATATCACCGACTAGAAGGGTGATTCGTTTTGGAAGTCGAGGAAAGCTTAGTCCTCGATTCGTTGGACCCTTTGAGATCTTGGAGCGTGTTGGTGAGGTAGCGTATCGTTTGGCGTTACCGCAGTCCTTGGCGAATGTGCACGATGTGTTTCACGTATCTCAACTCCGTAGGTATGTTCGAGATGAAACACACGTATTGGATCATTCGGAGCTAACAGTACGAGAAGACTTGACTTTTGAGGAGCGACCGATTGGAATCGTGGATCGAAGAGAAAAGGTTCTTAAGAACAAGGTAATCCCTCTTGTGCTTGTTTCTTGGAGGAATCACTCGCATGGAGAGTCCACTTGGGAACGAGAAGATGAAATCCAGCAGAAGTTTCCTCACCTTTTCTTGTAGTTATCTATCTTTGTATTCTTGGAATTTCGAGGACGAAATTCTTTTTGTAGTTGGGTATAATCTAACACCCGAGTCCAATGCTACTAATTTCAGTTACCGTTTGAACGTAGTGTGGCACTCATTTCATTTATCTTGCTTGATTGTTACTTACTGTAAATTTTACCCGGCAAATTCATTTCTGCATATAAAAATTTATGGCATCTAAAATAAAATTAAAAATATTCATCTTGGCCTGCTTGACACCCCTAACCCCGTTGTAGCGTCCGTGGGTCGTGTTCTCGTCCCGTTCAGTGAAACGGGCGAGTTTGGACGGCTACGTGCACGTACGTGTGTCCGTTTTGGGGGTATGCTTTTTTATCATAAAACACTTCATTTTAAATTTTGGATCCCGCCTAAAATTCTAATATTTCAATTTCAAATTTTTGGACCCGACCCGGGCGCGATTTGGAAATGTTTTACTTTGCGCCAAAATCCCAGATTTTAATATATTTAAACCATCATATATAATTTAGTTAACCATATAATATTTTTACAATCTTTTATATCCTTCTCAATTTATTCTCTCAGCCAATCGCAACCTCCCCTTTAACCTCGTGGGCCCCACTTCTCTCTCCTCTCTCTCCCGTCGCTCTCTATCCCTCTCTCTCTATCTCTCCACTTTCTCTCTCTCCCTCTTCTCTCTCTCTCCACTTTTTCTCTCTCTCTCTCATATATTCTCTCGTTCTCTTCTTGCTTCATGTCTCGTTTCTCATTTTTTTTAACTGTTCTTTTGTTGCCGGAATTCCGTCGTGCCGGTGACGCTTCACGACGTTCCAGCGAGGTACCCCGACCCGTGTGGTTCTTTTGTTCGTCGTTTGGGTTCATTCCATGAATCGTGCGCCCGTCGCGAGTTTTCCCCGCCGACGATTAACGTTCCGTTTTCCCGATTCACGACCCATCGAGGCATGTTAATCTTGCTACATGCTATATAATTCATTTTATACCTATTTAAATAAATACTATACCTATAGTTTAAATCTAGTGCCCCATGTTTAATTTTATAACGTTTCGATGTTCCGTTTGCATCCGTTTATATCATATTAAATCTAAATCATGAAAACTTATCTTGTGACATACTAGATTACATTATACTGCATCCATATCAATTAAAATATATATCATCATAATATTTCTTATTATTATCTTTAATTAGTTTATAATCTGCATTTTATAATATTATATATTTGAAAATATTATAGTTTACACATGAAACGTCGTTGAAAAAGCGGATACGACAAATCTGAAATTTACTGTACACATTACCTTATAAAATTCATTATAAATCATAGAAAAATTATTAGTATACGTTCTTTAGTTCGTTACGAAGCTAACTCAGAATACTATAACTCTATGAAATATTTACTTGCAAAATAAATTGTTTAAATAACGTAAAATGCAAATGAAAATGTCTCCAAACTGCTGTCCAGGGAAATTCCAGCAGCAAACTTTCAACTTCGAATGTTCATAACTTTTTGTAGGGACAACCTGAGATGCTTATACTTATAAAACTGAAAACCTTATTGAATTATCTTTGTTTTGGTATAATACACGTCCCTTTTCGAGAATGTTTGTTATTTTTAAGATATTTTACAAATTAGGGTGACGCTGAATTTCTGAACGGAACTTTCTTGTGCATGGTTAATCAATACCACTTTTATAGTTATTAATCGCTTTGAATATGCTATCCATATTAATATTATTATATCAATATTTATATCACATATTGCTTAGTTGTACATCCCACATTACCATTTTATATATAACTTTTCGGATACCCGTTTGCATCCATCGCATTTAAGATACATATAATTGCATCCATAAATCACATTACTACATAATAATGTGATATTAACACTCCATGTTTAATAAATTGCATCCTAATTAATATTGGAACTATAAATGTAACCCTAATCGATAACTGTGCATCCATATCCTTGAAATTATATCTATTTGCATATCATATTACATGTTCCAGTTTTTTGTTCTGATAGTACTCATGCTTGTTTATTTATACACATGCTTATGTTAGTTTGATTATGAGCACCCACATGACATCTTGTGCTTCCTGACATGACCTGTTACACTTCCTACTTGACATGACATGGTACCGTACACTCTTGACATGACATGACACCTTTATACATTACCTGGCTTGACCTGATGTACCATGGATTTATCTGTTACCTGATCTTGTGTCTAATGCCAACAAACATAACATGTAGTTCTCATGGACCGTTCCTGTTGTCTATCCAGACAAACCTGTTTACCTGATCCTGTGTTGGCATTAGTTTCTTGATTACTGGATACCTGACTTGACATACACGTATAACTTGGGGGTATGGGGAAATCAAAGGTGAAATCTGACTTGTAACTCGACAGTTCACTACCTGTATTGAGTGTACACATTCCTGTTTTGTGCCTAGCGGCATGTCTCGGTTTCAGCCGAGAATATTATGGCCGTGGTCCCGGGTATGTACGGGATACTATCGAGTGTACACATTCCTGTTTTGTGCCTAGCGGCATGTCTCGGCTGCAGCCGAGAATATTGTGGCCGTGGTCTCGGGTATGTACGGGATACTATTGAGTTACATCGATGATTCATCAATTTGGTTTCAAAGACTTTAGAACAGAAAACCTGATAGAACAATCCAGTTTACCCATTGCACATTACCCTGCACTGCTCTGACTTATATTATTGTTACTCTTGCTTTATTCATGTTTATATTCGCATTGCCTGTTTATTATGTTATTACTTGATGACTTGACGCGCTGACGTCTGGGTTCTGCATGGCCCATATTCTTCTACCCTGTTGCAGACTGATTAGGAGTTTTGCCGCTGTTAGACGAGCGGTGAGGTTCCTAACGGTATGTAGTTTCACTCCAGGTGTTTCATTTATTGTATCCTTTAGCTTCCGCATATTGTTATTTCATGACTCTTTTACTCTGGCTTATGGACATGTACTAGATAGTTAGTTTACTTTCGTATTCTTGATATCTCTACAGCCGTAATGTGACTGTGGAAGGATTTTTCCTATCCGCGGGTAGCATGGTTGGCTATGTCACGTGCCCATCTTAGCGTACTCTGGGAAGCGGGGCGTGACAACTTACAAGGCAAGTTCGCGCTGTCTGAAAAGTGGAAAGTAAACCCACCACAGCCGCACACTCCAAAGAAGACGGACTCACCGGGGGCAACTTGTCACGTGATCTCCCACTCATTTATGGACGATAAAAAAACTCCTTGCACTGAGAAACTGGGGGCAGAGCCTGAGCCGGAATTCGTGTGGCCGTCAGACGAAATGATCGACGCTTTTCTAGATGAGATTCGTCTAAAAAGTAAAGTTGATCGGGAGCGCGAGATGGCCATATTTGAAAAGGCCAAACGCCGGCGACTGGACAAAAGGGTCGAAACACTCCCACCAGATCAAAGTACATCCGCCGCAAATGAAAGCAGGATCAAGACAAGGAAACGATTCGCCAAAGCCATATCAATAGGGATGAGGCCGCCCTCTTTCAGAGAAAATTCTCCTGGTGGTATACATCCTGATGAAGCGGACGTGCATCCTAACTTCTGCTTATATCATCAGAAGATCGCACATCCTACTGAGGACTGCAACTCCTTTAAGTATTGGTGGCAAGGGTTTGTCGCTCACAGGCAACACTTCAACAGGACAAAGCGTGAAGCTCGTAAACAGCAGAAAAATGCGACAGATGAGCGTAAAAGAATTGCCAGCAATTGTCATAGGGTTGATCCCGAGGGACCGCGAGTTCTCACATTCGGGAGCGACTCTGACAAAAAAGCAGCCCTCGGCCCTCTCTTCAAGGAATCCATCACTAAAACGAAAGAATTGAGGAGTTGCGAGAGCATTCAGCCTTGCAATTGCACGATACCCGGAAAAAATCTCGGACCCGCAAGCAACGGTTCGAACAAAAAGGATAAAGGAAAGGGAAAAACGGCCTTCGTCGCCAACACTCAACAACAGTCGAGTGGCCCTAGAACGGTTGTTCGCCAAAATAACAAGCGGCAACCCCTCTATGAAAAGTTGAAACGTCCTTACTCGTTTCCCCGGGACGAAACAAGGAGGCTGTTCGAACTAGCAGTGCGCGACGGGCTTATCACTCTACCGGAGCCGAAATGCCAGCTACAACTGAATGAGGTCAACAATCCTAATTACTGCCCTTGCCACCAAGTATTGGGCCATCCGATTGAAAATTGCTACGTCTTCAAAAACTGGGTTGAAGACCAGTACCAACAGGGCAAGTTCGCGTTGTCCGAAAAATGGAAGGTGAACCCACCACAACCACATGCTCCGAAAAAGATGGATATACCGGGGGCATCATGCTCATTCATAGAGAAAGCCCAACGGACCACTACGTCCTAAAACTGGATAATAGACCGAAACGTCGTTAAACTAACAATGGACCACTATGTCCTAAAACTGGATAACGGACCGAAACGTCCTTAAACTAACGATGGACTGCAATGTCCTAAAACTTGCAAATGACCGAAACGTCATTAAACTACTCCCAACCCGCGGCATCTTCAGGCTGACGTGGTGTAAAAAAAAAACAAAAAAAAACAAAAAAAACGGTACGTCCACAAGCGAGATGGGTACGGATGAAAACCCGAAAGGGCGCCGTGAGTAAAAACAGCAGGACTACCGGCGATATTTGTGCAAATCCGAAAGGGCGCAGACTCGTCAAAAAAAAAACGAAAAAAACCGAAAAAAACGGTATGTCCATAAGCAAAATGGGCACGGATGAAAACCCGAAAGGGCTCCGTGAGTAAAAACAGCAGGGCTACCGGTGAGTGTCTGTGAAAACCCGAAAGGGCGCAGCCTCGTTAAAAGACACTTACAGGGTCCTCACGACCTTATAAGGAGAAACCACCCGCGTGAGATCCTTACAACTCACAAGGGAGCAACACACTTAGGAGTCCTCACGATTCCTAAGGAGAAATTACACTTGCGAGATCCTCACGACTCGTAAGGAGAATTCTCTTATGGGACCCTCACGGCTCATAAGATTTGAAAGTCTTAAGTTACAGAGACCTGAACCTGTTCTTAAGCAACTCCTACAACCTTCGATATGGCCCTACAAGTAGCTCAATACTGACCCTTGTATACAATCCACGAGCACGAATAAACATTTTCCTAATCAAGTCCCACCCGTGACTGGGGATATGTCCATACGGTGAACAACCCTTGTAAGTCCTCTCGACTTATATGGAGAAAACCCTTTTGTAAGATCCTTACGACTTACAGGGGAACATACACTTAGGAGTCCTCACGATTCCTAAGGAGAAAACGCACCTGCGAGATCCTCACGACTCGTAGGGAGAAATACTTTGTGAGACCCTTACGGCTCATGAAGTCAAAAGCCTTAGTCGACAGGATCCTAACCCTGTTTACTAAGCCACCTTTGTTCAATATCGACAGAGGCAAATGATGATTCACTCCTGGCAATATCCCAGTTGTAGCGATGCTGATGCCTAAACGAGTATCAAATTCCAAGTCTTGTCATGGCAAATGATGATTCGCTCCTAGCAATATCCTAGTTGTAGCGATGCTGATGCCTAAACGAGTATCAAATTCCAAGTCTTGTCATGGCAAATGATGATTCGCTCCTGGCAATATCCCAGTTGTAGCGATGCTGATGCCTAAACGAGTATCAAATTCCAAGTTCTTGTCATGACAAATGATGATTTGCTCCTGGAAATATCCCAGTCGTAGCGATGCTGATGCCTAAACCGATATCAAATTTCAAGTCCTTTTACGGCAAATGATGATTCGCTCCTGGCAATATTCCAGTCGCAGCGATGCTAATGCCAAGATTGGTATCAGATCCCAAATCCCACACTCGCGATAAAAAGTCTGCGAGCCAAAAATGCATATGAAATAGCCGAAATGATGGGGCAACTTGCAACAAAATCAGCAAGTAAAAATGTATGCATACAAAAACAGCCAAAATGATTGGGCAACTCGCAATAAAAAGCAGCGAGTAAAAAGAAAAATAGCCGAAATGATTGGGAACCGCGAAAAATAACCGAAATGATTGGGCAATTGCGACCTCCGCGATATAAAAGCTGAAATGATAGAGCACCGCGGAAATTAAAAAAAAATCTGAAAGAATGAAACTTTTTGCCCTGCAGGTGAGGTCACATTGACCCCTGTATACAATCCATGGGCACGAACAAAGAGGGAACCATACCTTCCCAACAGGCTCCATCAGAAAGCGAAGCCAAATCTCGACGGTTCATAGAAAACCTAGAGACAACCTCAACATTTGTCGCAATATTGCAGACACAATATCAACAAACGAAGCAAAAGAAGGTCCTAGCTTCAGGGTCTCGACGTCAATATCGACAACTTAGAGATCACCAACGACGTTTCTCCTCACTCCAACTAGATGCAGACGTGACGTCAACAACCGACCCCAGAGTCGCAACGAAACAGAACCATGGCAAAGTACCTAGTTCCAAATCTCAATGGCCACATCTACAGCCTGGAGACCAACAACGGTGTGCCTCCTCATTCCAACAGGACATAGATGTTACACGATCAAGCGGAGCGATGGCAAAATCCCAGCTCCATCTCAGCATTCGTCTCGTTACAGCAGACGAGATGTCAACGACGACGTTCCTCCGCAGTCCAGCAGGATGCAGATGCAACGTCAACGAAAGACCCCATGGTCGAAACAAAGCGGAGTGACAGCAAAATCCCAGCTCCACCTCAGCATTCGTCTCGATACAGCAGACGCAATGTCAACAATGGCGTTCCTTCGTGGTTCATCAGGATGCAGATGCAACGTCAACAGAAGACCCCATGGTCGAAACAAAGCGGAATGATGGCAAAATCCCAGCTCCACCTCAGCATTCGTCTCAATACAGCAGAAGCAATGTCAACGACGGCGTTCCTCCACAGTCCAGCAAGATACGGATAAAACGCCGACAAAAGACCTCACGGTCAAAACAAAGCAGAGCGACGGTAAAATCCCAGCTCCACCTTGACGTTCATCTCGATACAGCAGATGAAATGTCACCCCAGCGTTCTTCCCCCAGCAGGATTTGGACGCGCCAAAGCAAACGAAGCGAAGGCCAAATTCCTAGCTTCATACGTCTTGACGGCAAGTCATATAAAGCCTGAAAGACAATCGGAGATCATCTCACACCAGCGCGGAGTGGTCACCACCTCGACGATCGTCTCAATACAACAGATGAAATGTCACCCCAGCGTTCTTCCCCCAGCAGGATTCGGACGCGCCAAAGCAAACGAAGCGAAGGCCAAATTCCTAGCTTCAACGTCTTGACGGTAACTCATATAAAACTGAAAAGACAATCAGAGATCATCCCACATAGAGTGGTCACCACCACAACATTCGTCTCGATACAGCGGACGCAACGCCAGCAAACGAAGCGAAGGCCAAATTCCTAGCTTCAGGGTCTTAACGACAAGTCATATAAAGCCTGAAAGACAATCGGAGATTATCTCGTACCAGTGCGGAGTGGTCACCACCTCGACATTCGTCTCGATACAGCAGACGCAACATCACCAAAAGGAGCTCCGGCAAAATCCCTAGTTCCAAACCTCGACGGTTCACCAGCAACCTAGAGACAACCATGACATTCGTCTCGATACAGAGGACGCGATGCCAGCAAACGAAGCAAAGGCCAAATTCCTAGCTTCAAGGTCTTAACGGCAAGTCATATAAAGCCTGAAAGACTATCGGGGATCATCCCACACCAGCGCGGAGTGGTTATGACTCATCGGGGCTCTCCAAAATGAGCCTAATCTCAAGTAAAAAGCGGCATGGCAAATTCCTAACGCTTGCTCTTCCGACGGTCAAACTACCAAGGAGGATTGCTTGAAGACGTCTTGTCCAGCCCCCGAAGGGATCAGAGACACGGCAGTCGCGGGGCTACTCGAACAGCACGATTGCCTGTCGAGGAATATATCAGCTCATGCGATGGTACGACGGCCAAAACCCTAAGTACCACAGACCCTAACGGACTTCTGTCGTAAAGAGCAGAGGTTAACTGTGACGTTAGGATATTCTTGCGAGATCTGCTCGATTCGTTTCGACTCGTGAGGAAATTGATGTCTTTGCAAGAACTTCTCGATTCGTCTCGACTCGTGAGATAAAGCCTTAGGCAGTAGGGATTAAAAAACCTGTTTCCTAAGCACTGGGACCCTGCAAGTCGGCCCAAAACAGTCACTTGCATACTATCCACGGGTCTCACTCTCCAAATTCGAATCTCGACAAGGAGGGAAACAACCATTTACGAGTCCTCTCGACTTATAAGCGGGAAAATTCTCTTGTGAGATCCTTACGACTTTCAAGAGAAAACACACTTAGGAGTCCTCATGACCCATAAGGAGAAAATACACCTACGGGATCCTCTCGACTCGTAGGGAGAAAAGTCTTTATGAGACCCTCACGGCTCATAAAGTTGAAAAGTCTTAGGTGGCAGATCCTAACCCTGTCTCCTAAGCCATCACCGCCCTGCAAAGAGGTCAAGATGGACCATTTATGAGCCACACTTGCCAAAGCTACATGCCACTGAAATGGAGAAGCTACTCATGAGCATATAAACTACTTCACGCCAGAGTAAGACATAAAAAATGGAAGGGTGCGGCTCATGGGGATGAGGGTTTGGAACTATATCTCTTAAGAGTCGAGATTTGAGTCAATGATAAATGACGACGCTTGTGTCCGCTCGTTATCTTCTCAGATCAAGATTCTGAAAGTAATATACCAACCCGAAATTGGTCATACGCTATGCATTACTTTGCACTACTTCACCCACGTATATACTTACGTGGGCAAAGTAGTGGGGGGCATTTGTTCCCGCCGAAAATTTCTGCGCAGAAAAGTCCAAGGTATCAAATGGAAGCGATACGCTTAACGAAATGCGAACCAATATCTTCCGGCCTGTATTTTGATAAGTTCCCAAAAGAGGAACTATTAAATTCTGATGGTATTGGAAGCATCTCGAAAAACCCTTCGATTTGATATATTATGGGCCTCATAATTCATCCGGGATCAAAAGTTATGAAGTATCACGTGTCCACACGTGATGGACCTTTAAAAACCCGCTGGAGAAGTTAAAAGATATAATAAAAACTCAGAAAAGACCCCAATGGGGCATCACGTGCTCACACGTGACCATGGGTCACGTGCAGACACGTGATAGGCTTTTAAGGCCTCTAAAATAATGAATAGAATTAAATTCTAAAATCTGTTCCCTGATTAAAAATCAGGAAGTACCTCAACGAGGTATCACGTGCTCACACGTGACCAATGGTCACGTGTTGACACGTGATGATTAAAACAACAACATGAACAAGCGGCTGTTAAAGGAACCAATTTGGGGGTCACGTACTCCCACGTGACCAAGGGTCACGTGCCAGCACGTGACAGGCTTTGAAAGCCTTACAGTTTAATAGAATTAAAATTCTAAATTTCTCTAAAATCTTTCGAAATAGAATTAAAATTCTACTTTTCTCTAAATCTTTCCAAATGGAAAAGGATTATGGGAACCGTTGGATTAAAGATCCAAGGGTGATTAAATATCACCAATTTATGGAAAGATTTTAGACAAGGAAAGATTTCCCTGAAAATCTCACCAGAATAACAAATAGAATATCTTTTGGATTTAAAATCCAACGGTGAATAAAATTCACTGAATGATCTAAAGGCCCAGATTAATGATAAATATAAATCAAATCTCACAACATACAAATCAAATCTCTCAATGAGAGATTTACTAAGAAAATTGATTCTCTTCCTTCTCTTATAAATAGGAGTCAAGAAAAGAAGAGAAGGGACTTTTTTTTGGAGAGAAAAACAGAGAGAGAAGAATTTAATTCTCAAGAGGGAAGAAAAGAAAGGAGAATTTAATTCTCAACAAAAGAAAACCCTAGGTGAGAAAAGAAAGAGAATTTAATTCTCAAAAATCCAAGAGTTTAACTCTTATACAAAAAAGAACTTAGTTCTTCTTCTGGTTGAAGATCTGCACAGAGCACATCTCCCCATAAGTTGAGAATTTAATTCTCATCGGGTCGAGATCCTGCCATGCAGATCCTAAACTTAGAAGGGGAATTGAGTTTTGAGAATCTAATTCTCTTAAAACAAAATTAGGGTTTAACCCTAATCAAGAATTTAATTCTTTTACATATCTGGGAATTTAATTCCTTTGAAAAGAAATCAGGGTTTTATCCTAAATAAGAATTTAATTCTTTCACGATAGGAATTTAATTCCTCCAAAATCATAATTAGGGTTTAACCCTACAGTGAATTCAAATCTTAAAAGATCTCTGTTCATGAAAAGAACTAGGATCACGTGCCCCCACGTGATCCTTGAAAAGATCCCCTGCAAAGAACTTTGAAGCATCACCTCACGTGCTCCCACGTGACTCCCAAAACGCAGAAAGAAAAAACAAAAGAAAAGAAGCTTTGGGCTTTCTTACGTGTCCCCACGTGACCCCTCAGCAGGTGCTGTAATTATCGATGCATAACTCCCCATCACGTGCCAACACGTGATGCTCTAAAATAAAAATGAAAAGTGTTTAACACTTATTAGCAGATTTGAGGATAAAACAAAGGAGATCTGGCTCAACATTTAGGGCGCCCTCACGTGTCACCACGTGACCCCTAACGAGCATTCTAACAGACCAGAGCGGGGGCCTCCATCACGTGCTCACACGTGATGGCCGTCAGAATTAAAAGAGTTAAACATTGATCTACAGAATAAAATAAGGGAAATCAGGGCGCTCTCACGTGTCCACACATGACCCCTCTCTCCTTAGTGTTTAACACTAATCTGAAGACTTTGTTCCCAGTGTTTAACACTGATTTGCTTTAGTGTTTAACACTAATTTGAAATCTCTGATTACCAGTGTTTAACACTAATTTGCTTTAGTGTTTAACACTAATTTGAAAGCCCTGTTGCTAGTGTTTAGCACTGATTATCTTTTAGTATTTAACACTAACTTGTTAATCTTATTCCCAGTGTTCAACACTGTTGACCTCTAGTGTTTAACACTAGCTTTAGCCCAATTGGCTAAGTTTCTAGAGGCAAGACCTCTCCTTCAATGGACCAACAGAGGGCCAATATTTCAAACACAATTGGACTTAGCCCAAATTGGCCATAAGTCCTCAAATCATCTTGAACTGAGCACATCTGCTTTCTCAACCAACTCATTGGTTCAAGGGTACATCTCTGAACTCCTCTGATATTTGTCGTTGTAATCCTTCAACGTCTTCAGAGAGGTGATGGGTCCCGACAACCATACATTCAATGGACCACCACGTCCCTAAACTGGAACTTGGACCACCATGTCCCTAAACTGGCAATGGACCACCACGTCCCAAACTGGAACTTGGACTACCATGTCCCTAAACTGGAACAATAGAGCCCCCAAATACTCTTTTGTCGGATCTAAACGATCCTATTAAGTTGATCTTAGTCTGGCAATTAGGCTAACGTATCCTTAACAAACGTTTAAGTTGATCTTAGCCTCAAATATGGCTAACGTGTCTTTAAACTAACATCCGTCCCCAAAATGGGAATGTTGGACCACCATGTCCCTAAACTGGAATAATAGAGCCCAAATGCTCTGTTGTCGGATCTAAACGATCCCGTTTAAGTTGATCTTAGCCTCAAATATGGCTAACGTGTCCTTAAACTTTCGAACAGACTTTAGTCCCAAATTGGACTCTAGATCCCCCAATCAACTTTGGCTCAAAGGTACATCTATGAACTCTTTTGACATCTGTCGTTGTAATCCTTTAACGTCGTCAGAGAGGTGATGGGTCCCGACGGCCGTACATGTAATGGACCCCTATGTCCCTAAACTGGAACAATTGAGCCAATTGCTCTTTTGTCGGATCTAAACGATCCCGTTAAGTTGATCTTAGTCTCAAACTGGACTAAAGTATCCTTAACAAACGTTTGAGTTGATCTTAGCCTCAAATATGGCTAACGTATCCTCAAACCAAAACCCCAAACCTAAATCTAAGAAAACACGGATTTGGACTAGTCCACGTCCTACGGGCGACGACATAACTCAGTCTCCGTATACAATCCACGGGCAACCACAAACAAAATAAACACCCACGACACGAAGTGACCAGCTGGAGAAGGAGAAAGTTGTTACCGCGATGCGGTAGCGTAATTAACTGCAGGGGCTTGCGCCTGTAGGAAAGAGCGTCCCCACAATCAAAAGCCCCTCAAGCGAGGGGGAATCTGACGAAGTCTGCTACATCGGCCGCATCCGTCTAAACCTCCGATACACGGTGCCATAAATCAACTTGGCATCTTCGGAGAGGTAGACGGATAGCACCAATTAGCATCTGCCCCGAATCTCAGGCAAGACGCCCATGTCGTCGCCGCCATTCAGACGGGAACAGTCATATCGTATATGATCGACTAATATCCAATGTATCGACTTATCGAATCAATCCTTGATTCGATAACTAGGTTATATCGCATACAACCAATCGATACATTCATCGCGAGAATAGAATACGGTATCACATACACGCATTATTCTCGGTCCCGCACATATCTCATATGCGCTCCTATTTCATTTCGCTTGAGCCAGGAAACCTCTATGTAGGACTCTAAAGACTCGTCAATACGCCGGCAGCAGGTGATGATCATATCAAACACCCACAAGCCGCAAGCGGTCTGTTAAACGTAACGGCCACCCGGGTATTGAGCGATCAGAAGATCGACGAGCAAGCCTGCTCACACTCCTGTGAATCCAACCAGTAACACTTACCGTACAGTCCGGTCTGATCGTCTGATATGTCGCATATCTTGCCTAGGGGTGGTAAACGTCAGACCCCAATAGCTCGATAAGTCGTGTCGATATGAGGTCTATAACAGTTCGAGAAACTACTGGTAACACTTACCAGTAAATCTCAGCAACCCTGGCCAGGGATTTCTGGTTATAGCCAATCGAACATAGCGCAACATCAACTCCCTATACCAGGAGAGACGAATCCCCTCCTATCGCTCATTGCCTCCATGTGATTCGGGACTGTACCCAAAAACCACCGTTTTGCACGCTCTCTTGGACGTGGTAAGGTGGAAATCAAAGCACAGTGGGAACCACACAAGACTCTATGACGATCTCGGGTCAACAGACTACTCTGTACCAGTGTCACCAGAGAACTGCCATCTGACGTAAGGTATAATACCATCTGGGAGTTCTTGGCGAGTCCGTCCAGTGTACCCAGTCTCCACTGAGCACCCGTATATCATCTCTGATGTCAAACACCAATGGATATGGGATCATCTATCGCCCATCTGTATGGGTCGAGAAGGTACACGCTAGTCTACTCTGGTATATCGATGCCCCGTCTCGATACACCTACGACTAGGGACCTTGAAGGATGTACTTATGGACTACTATGTCCCCACTACTATGATCCGCATCATAGTCCAGGTAGTCAAGTACACATCCTAAGGGCTTTACAAACATGTAACAGAGAGACAATCATTGTACACGTTAAGGTAAAGAGCAACCAGATAGCATACTATCATATCGAGCAAGAAAGTCCTCCCTATATATGTCCAAGCATCCACTACAATATACATCCTATGTATAGCAATGGCCTCTAGGGCATACATATAACTAACAATCTCCCACTTGCACTAGGGCCATCTGATAGCAGTGGTTGTAGTATCTCATACTCAACCATCCCATAAAAGTCTCTCTCTGGGAAAAGGCCTTTGTGAGTGGATCCGCCGTGTTGTCCTCTGAGTCTACTCTCCTGACCCCGATCCCTTGGAGATCAACCATCCCCATGATCAGGTGACACTGCCTCAGAATATGTCTGGATCACTGATGGGACGGACGTTCCTTGGCATAAGCCACAACTCCATTGTCACACAATAGGAGGAACTAAGTTCATCTCATGAACAAATATATATTCAGACTGCCTCTTTGGTAGTATCTTAAGTAGCGATGTATCCAGCCTTTATCGTCTAGTATGCCACGGTATCAAGCTTGGAACTCTTCCAACATACCGTCCCTTTACTGAGGGTAAAGACAATGCCTATGACTGACATTCAGTCGTCCTTATCACCCTGGAACACTTTCAGTGATTCTCCCCAGGATCGATTGATACCATCTCACTACATCTAGTGAGAATCCTAACATCCATTTAGATCTATCTCATAGATCCAAAACTCAGGATTTAGGAGGTATCACTTTGATCCTATACGGAGAATCATTGTGATAAGCGAAAATTGATCGAGCGTAGCATAGGAAACTCCTTCCCTATCAAGAGTATGTTATCCACGTACTCTACGAGGATCACCATCATACTCCCTACTAATTTTTGTATATACAAGGTTTATCTACCATTTTGATGAAGTCAAAATCTTTGACTACCACATCAAAACAGATGTTCCAACTCCGCGATGCCTGCTTTATCCTATAAAGTATCTTGTACACGTTTCCGCTGCTCCCACTGTCTACGAAGCCCTCTAACTGTGTACTTATAGACTCTCTCTTCTAAAATATCATTTAGACGAGCAGTCATGACACCCAACCGCCAGATATCGTAGTCATGGTATGTAGCCGTGGCAAGTAGGATCCGGATGGACTTAAACATAGCCACTGGAAAAGGTTTCATCATTATCCACGCCCGGTCGATGACGAAAACCTTTAACAAGTCTAGCTTTGAAAGTCTCAACTTTTCCATCTACACCAAGTAATCTTCTCAAGATATACTTGCTCCTGATGGGGATTTAACCCTTCAGATATAGCAACCAAAGTCCATACTTTGTTGGTGTACATGGATTCCATCTCAGATCGCTAAGCATCCAGCCATTCTTACAGAGTCACACTCCTGATGGCCAGCTCAAAACTAGTTGGGTTATCATCTCATGATGCAATCCTCACTCCCACTGTCATAGAGAAACTGAAGTATCTCTCAGGTGGGTGAGAAACCCTACTAGATCGGCAGAGAGGCTGAGCTTCGTTGGTATCTACTGAATCCTTTGGTTGTACCAAATCATCTGCTGTAGTTTGCATAGCTGGAACCTTTCCAGTTCTACATAACTGACCTTGCCTCGAGCTTGTCCCGATTTTGCTTTTAGACAGAGGCCGGACAACCCCAAATCTTAACTAGCTTAAGACATGGGCACTTCCCATACCATATCTCATATGGAGTGGTAGGCTGTGATCTGATTCGAACCCTATTCAATAGGTATGCAGCTTCTCAAGCGCATAACTCCTAAAAAGGAAACAGGTAACTCAGTATTACTCATCATAGAGCGCACCATATCGAATAGGGTGCAATTGCTCCGCCCCGATATACCATCGTGCTATGGTGTATACGGAGGAGTAATGCTGAGAGAGAATCTCATTCTCCTTTAGAATAGTCCAGGAATTCCATGCTCAAGTATTCTCCTCCTTGATCACATCAAAAGACATAATACTTATACCCGTTTTGGTTCTCTACTTCTAACTTATATTCTGTGAATATCTCAAAAGGTTCGGACTTGTGTTTCAACAGGAACATGTCTGAATCTAAAGAGATCATCAAAGAATGTAATAAAGTACAAAGAACCGGTCTGGGCATGTGTAGACAGGGGACCTACATACATCATCATGTATCAGTCCCAAGAGTTTACTAACTCTTTCTCTGTTTCCAATAAACAGAGCTATGGTCATCTTATCTTTGTGACATGACTGGTAAGTTTCACAAGATATAAATTCAAACTGATTTAAATATGCATCTAAATGTAACTTCAGCCAGTTGGGTCGCATTGATATGACCTAGTCTACAATACCTTAAGAAGGATTCGTTCATATCTGAACTCTTCCTCTTGTGTGTGTTCTTTATACTAAGAACTGCAATTTGATTTAGAACATTAATGCTTTTAGATAACGTGCCTGAACTGATCAACTTTTGATATAGAAAATGTTCAAAACATTATCCAACAATACAAAATTTTATCATTTCTTTACTAATAAAGAGACTGATATGATTTTGTATATCAGGTTCGGTATCTAATAACATTCGTTCAGAATCAATGTACTGGTCATACAGGGTGACAGTGACCAACAGACCTGGCTGCAACACTAGCCCCGTCTTCTGTCTCATGAAACTTATCACCCGTTCTCAGTTCTTTACCTATCTGTAGCCCATGTAACAAATTACATATGCGGGATCCTGATCTGGTATCACATACCCAGGACGTAAAGAATACTGAGGAACAGTTCTGTATAATGAACACACCCGAAGATAATGCATCGGCATGCACTCTCTTCGTTTGGGCGGCATGGGAATTCTGGTAATCCTCAATTTCCTGCTCTGTCTTATAACAATTATAAGTTGGAGCGGGACCAACGTTCCCCAGCTCAGTATAACAAGCGGGTTCGGTCAATATATCCGTATTATTATCTTGATTAAGGCGTGATATGGTCGCTACCTGGAGAGAGAGAGAAGAAAACACTCAGCATGCGCTCTTGCAAGATCAGATTGGTTATTATTTTATCTAATCAGGATGGCTCCCACTGTTTTTATCAAATCTTCCTTCAAACCCTAAAAGGAAAGACTAGCCGGGATTAATTACACACTACAAGTTCGCCAATCTTTCAGCCAGGCCAGTGTCGGTACTTTGAGGGAGGTCCCCCGTGCTTTCGCACGAACCTAATTAATTTAAACCTCGTTTTCCCAGAGGCGTAACCCCGTTAACACCTTTCTAGACACCTACTTGATCGGCTAATTGTAATGTGTAAAACTCTCCCAGGAGTAACTCTTACTCACAGCGGGTATCGGGATCCAACTATCTCATAGAAGGTATGCAATATCATTGCAAATTTCAACACTTAAAATTCCCGATAATATTTTGCCCCTAGCGTGCTATGACCTTGACGCATGCCAAACAACCCATAGTCCGCTAGTCAAGTTCAACCCGTACATTTCTTGATTGAATTAAACCCTCCCGCACGACCCTTGACGCATGCCAAACAACGCCGTACGAATACCCTAATCCAATCGCATCGTATGCTAGCAGATAAGCACTAGTTAGCTACCGTACACTACGCCTTGACGCATGCCAAACAACCGCAGCACGAATACTAACTAGTACTTATCTGAAATGACGGAGGGCTACGACAGGTTTTTCTGAAAACCTATTGCGTAATGAACTTGATATCGTTGTAGAATCAAATGATTTTAAAATGGAGTGCTTTTGAGGCTTTTCTAGTTTTGCTAAAGGAGTCACTCCCGGTGAAGGGATCGTCGGTCCTTTCCTCGTCGAATGAGGTGCGGGTATATCATATATATCACTGTGCAAACCAGAAACTATAGAAGCAATCAAAAGACAAACCGAGGGGTGTAGCATCTGCCAGTTATTGCTAAAGGAGTCACTCCCGGTGAAGGGATCTCGGTCCTTTCCTTATCGAATAAGGTGCAGGATGTTCTACAAGGAATACTGCGATGCAAAGCAAGAACTGTAGCTACCTGTTTTATTTTGAAATTCGATTCCACAACATCTTTAGGTTTCTTTTTCTTTCATTAATCACATTAATGAAGTCCCATCATTTAAATTTACCTAAACATCACAGATAAATACGACGTACACTTATGTCATCCGTATTCGCCTCGATGTCCCCTCGTGCACCGTTAGGTTAGGTAACTAACGGCAGAGCAGGGAAGGGCTAGCGCGGGTGTAAAACATAAGTAACGCCTATATAATATATCATATATACTATATACAGTATCTATCACAGAACATCACATGATCACATCACAGATATCGCAGCAGAAGAATCATATGAAATATTGGATATACTAGGACGTCCGTGTTTTCAATACGAGCCAGTATAAAACATGGATTCCACGGTCGCGATGAATAGCCAAACCCACACCCCTAGACCCCTACGAGAGCGGCAAGCAACCCTACCAATTCTAGAGTTAGGAGACCCGGACTCGACTTCTCGAGTTGGTCTCCCACTGGACTCCAGAACCCGGTTACTTGTGCCCTCCTCCTTGGGTCAATCCTAGTGCGGAAAAGAAAATAATGTACAAAGGGTGATATCTTCCGCAACCTGGAAGTGCCCCAATAAAAGAATATTACATACAAGTTTTTACATGAATGAAAATGAAAAACACTCATCTCACATAAAAAAACCCAGCTATTCAAACACGACGATCCAATATAACATATCCAGCAACACATAACATCACATGTCATCAACGTAAGTAAATATGCGCATCCCAATTGTCGTTGACATATAGCAACGAAACCGGCGATATCACATATTACACTTACGGTCACAGAAAAGAAAGTGTAAAACTACAACAGTTGGAATCCGCAACCTGCATAAACATCGCATGCCTAATCAAATGAAATACTTAGACATCACATGCCTAACAATTATAAACCCCTCATTTTAGTCTCATTATCGAAAACACTTTTCAATATCAAGTCGGGTAATTCAACAAGATTTCCGACATCCTGATCGAATGCTCGTCGCAAACTTTAGTAGGCGGCCGCACCCCCGACGCCGTCGACGAAGTGCACCAAGGCGGAACACCGCTGCCGCGAGCACCCGAACGGATGCTTTCGGCGACGGGGTTCTCCTACAGTCACTTGGTCGGGGCTAAGGGATGTAGCTGTCCAATAAGTTTATCCGGCGAGTATCCGCGTACGCTACGTGATTGCGACGGACTTTTGATCGTATCAAAATTCCGTGGCAACCGATCAAGTGAGACTAAAGTGCTATGTTTATAACATTCATTCAGTTATCTCATAACTACTTGTGGATTCCAAGTATTGTATCCCATTCCAGATAAATAGAAAATGTTAAACTTTCCGATCGAACATTCAAACACCCAAGTTTTCCCGAAACAGCTCAACACATGAAATAGGTTTAAAAACATCCAGTTCATGCCTCAATACCAACGGTCCAGCCGTAGAAGGGTCAAGCCAACGTCTCACATGTGGCACGCCGTACTGCCCCAAACCCTAAGGTTCAAAGGGCAGTTCAAGACTGTCACGCCCCGCTTCCCAGAAATACGGAAAACGAGGGATGACTAGGCCAGCCATGCTCCTACGGTCAAGGAATCATCCCGCCGTAGTCACACTTCGGCTTCTAGCATTACATGGTAATCAGTAAATAAAGCGCAGTGGTAAAGGAATCACATCACTAATTTATTACATTAATATTCCATTGTTCACAAATTTACAGATAACAAGAACGAAAACTAACCAAAGTCAAACTTACGATCACTTTTATGGAAAGCAGAAAATGGAAAGTACACCAGTCTAAATCTCCGTGAACTCGAAGGGTAGGTCCGTCTCCTGTGCTGGTCCTCCCGCGGGATCTGAGCATGCATACTCAGGTCGTCAGAGCGACACAATAACAATGTTATTATAATGAGACGAAACATGTATATGAGGTAATACTGGTGTAAGAACAATGCAAATAATCACTGTGTCGTTATATGATGCAGAATATGTTATATGTCCCTATCGGTCTCTAAGTCGAGTTTGAAATCATATAGTGGAAGAAGGATCATGTTTAACAGGAGTCTCGTACATACCCGAGACAACGGCCCACATGCTCGGGACATAACCCTGTCAGCCGGATCGCTAGATCCTATCCTACATGTATCAATATCTCTGTTCGAATGATCATCCTCTAAACACGGTCCCGCTAAATACGATACTCTTTCCACTTTGATTTCACCCCTTTTTCCCCAGGTTCTCACTAGTTATGATCTTGATCTAGTTATGTACAAGTATATCAATGGCACGATTTTTATCACTGTTCACTGTATCAATCACTGTCACGAATATTCACTTTCCATTGATGTACTTGTCACAACTAAACCAACATCTATCACGTACGATAATGCAATGTCCACACGTACTAACACTGAGTATATGGCAAGGGTATGATATATGTATGTATGCTACCAATGAGTTCTGTATATCATGAATCAACATGCATGTCATGAACTGAAATAAATTGCACAAATTATTATGTTAAGAATTCAGCGAAATGATGTAAGTAAGATATATAGAAAACTCAGTCAGTATTTCATCAGAATTTGTTTCAGTTCAATCGGGATTCCGGTTCTCCAGATATAGCTATTTCAGTTTAAGTGCTCGCGGCTGGAAATTCAGTTTCAGAACTGAACATCCGTTTCGCGACACGAATTGCACCCAGTTGGGCTCAGAATTTAGCGACGTTACAGTTACATGAAATCTAGGGTTTCCAATAGAGTATTCAACGCAACAGACGGATCCTCAATCGCATCTGTACGTTGAAAGTTGTGCACAGTTTAATCTCAATATGTCATTTCTGAATCTGTTCTGGACAGATATACGTTCTGCCCTTTTAAATACATTTAAAAATAGAAAACGGCGATGAAATGGAATGGAACCACTTGGTTTGTTTAACTAACAGAAATATATTTATTCTACTGTAGGATTCCGTAACATACGACTCCAATAAACACAGTGGTGCAGGTCTTTGAACAGAACACAATAATCAGAAACGCTCTGGACTGCAGTCCAGAGTCGTGTTCCGACCCAGTTATCATCATGATTACAGAACAGCAATCATTAGGATTTTCCATAGGGTTAAAGTTCGTCGAGTCGTCTTCGATTTAAGCCCTCGAGCGTCTCAATCCAGTGTGCATATGATTTATGGTGATTTTATTCGTTTTCAGGCACGAGAAAATTCTAGTTTTAACGGCATATTTGGGGGTATCGGTTTTTGTTACAACCCATCGTATTTTCCAGCGAGATCCATAAGCTATGTTTACCACTATATGGGCCAACATAAAACGTCGGGTTCCGTCAAAATAAACAATCATTTTCATGGAAGAATAGCATCGAACACCTTGATCGTATTATGCATTAGTATTCGACAAAATCCGTAACTAGATATTTTAGGTTCATATCACTAATAATTTAGCATGAAGCAAGTAAACACTTGCCTGGTACGTCTCGGGGTCGCGAGGCAGCAACGTCGTCACGAACGCGCGTTGTACACCGCGGAACGAGTTCGCGCGAGCTTCGATCGAAACACGGGTTTTTGCGTCGGAGTTGTCCGGAGATATCGCGCGATCACCGGAGATGGAGGGGTGCTCTGTAGATCTCTTGGGAGGTGTTGGGATCGACAACGGTCGGCGACGGTGGCTCCGACGATGTGCACAGTGAGTGTAAAGAGTGGTTTCTTTTGGAGGGGGAGAGAGAGAGAGAGAGAGAGAGAGAGAGAGAGCGCAGTGGGGGGTCGGGTTTAGGGTGATAAGGGTGGTACTGAGGATGTAGAGGGTTGCAGAGGTGGTTCAGGTGAAGTGGGGCTCGCCGGCGTTGAGAACCAGAGGGTGGCCGAGAGGTAGAGGGGTGTGCAGTTGAAAGAGCTCGGTTGAGGCTGGGGAAAAGGTGAGGAGAGAGAGCAGTGGGGGACTTAGGGCGCTTGGTGATGAAGAAGGAGGATGTAGGGAGGTTCGTCGTCGTCGTCGAGGGGGTTGCAGTGGTCGCAGTGGGTTCGTGGGGGTTTTCGAGAGAGGGGAGAGTTTGAGAAGGAGTGTGAGGGAGAGAGGAGTTTGAGGCGAGAGGAGGTTGAGGGGTGTGGAGTCATGGCCGGGGGTCGTGGGCGACGGCGAGGGCGACGTGGGGAGCTCGAGAACGTGGGGGGTCACGACGAGGGTAGTGGGAAAGAGCGGGAACGCAGTGGGGAAGAAGGAAAGTAAGGGATCGGGTCGGGGCGGTATAGGCAGGCCGGGGAAGACGGGCCGGGCTCGAAATAATTTAGGAATTAACTTAAAAATAGATACGTGGGCTGTAGGGTGAATGGGCCGCAACAAGAAAATTTCGTTTTAAAAAAAGGAACGGGCTGTGAAGGGATTTGGGCCGAGGGATTTTAATTTGTGGATTGCTTTAAAACAAATGTTTTGAATGGGCTGAGAAGGGATGGGCCGGCTTAGTTTTAAATATTAATTTTATTTTGGCTTTTAAGTTTAGGTTTTAGTTTAATTGGCTTGGTTTTAACTCTTGGGTTTTAACTTTTAGGTTTTGGGAAAAAATATAAATATTTAGCTAAACCAACCAATTCAAAATATGGAAGAAACGAAGGGAAACCACTGGACTCCAGAAAAAGAAGACTTTTATTGAAATGGAAACGGGGATTTACATCATACCCCCCTTAACAAAATTTCGTCCTCGAAATTTGACAAGAATGTAAGAATACATGGTACTAAACAAAAAGATGTGGATAACGATCACGGATGTCTTCCTCCCGCTCCCAGGTGGATTCTCCTGGGGAACGACCGCCCCAAGACACTCGGACTAACGGAATGACCTTATTCTTTAGCACTTTCTCTCTGCGGTCGAGAATGGTAGTAGGTTGCTCCTCGTACGATAAATCAGTACCCAAAACTAGCTATGAGTGATCCAGGACATGGCTCTCATCTCGAACGTAACGCCGCAACTGTGACACGTGGAAGGTATTGTGCACACCAGCTTGCGATGGAGGCAAGGCAAGTCGATAAGCCACCTCTCCTACTCGCTCTAGCACCTCAAAAGGTCCGATAAAGCGGGGACTAAGCTTTCCCCGACCTCCGAACCTGATAACTCCACGAGTAGGGGAAATCTTCAAGAATACATGATCTCCGACTTCGAACTCAAGTGCCCTTCTGCTGGTATCTGCCCAACTCTTCTGTCGATCCTAAGCCGCCTTGATACGCTGTCTGACCATTTGGACTTTGTCAACTGTCTGAACAATGAGTTCGGGGCCTAGCAGTCTTCGTTCTCCCACATCATCCCAACATACTGGAGATCGACACTTCCGCCCGTATAGTGCTTCAAAAGGAGCCATCTGAATACTAGCCTGATAACTATTGTTATAAGAGAATTCGACTAGATGCAGATGGTCCTCCCAGGAACCTTGAAAGTCCAACATACAGGCTCTCAACATGTCCTCGAGCGTCTGAATCGTACGCTCGGATTGTCCATCCGTCTGTGGGTGATAAGCTGTGCTGAAATTTAGGCGAGTACCCAAGCTCTCCTGTAAGCTCTTCCAAAAGTGAGACAAGAATCTCGTGTCCCGGTCTGACACAATGCTGACTGGAACACCGTGAAGTCGTACAATCTCCTGCATATATCTTTCTGCCAATGATTCTGTCGACTATCCTACTCGGAAAGGTAGGAAGTGTGCAGCTTTTGTGAGGCGATCGACGATAACCCAAATAGCGTTATTGCCTCTAGGGCTCCGTGGTAAGGCCGTCACGAAATCCATAGTAATGTGCTCCCACTTCCATTCCGGTATCGGCAGGGGTTGTAATAGTCCTGCTGTCCTCTGATGCTCCGCCTTCACCTGTTGACATACCAAGCACCTGGATACGAACCTCGCAATTTCCCGTTTCATTCCGTTCCACCAAAAGTGCTGCTTTAGGTCCTGATACATTTTTGTACTTCCCGGATGCACAGAATAAGCTGAACTGTGTGCTTCAGCCAACACTTCTTCTCGAACACCTCCTTTAGGTACGCAGAGTCTGCTACCGAATCTCAGAGAGCCATCTTCATGTATAATCAAATCCGTTCTTAGTCCAGCTTTCACTTCCTCTCTAAACTTCTGCAATCGGGGATCGTCCGCCTGCGCAGTCTTGATGCGATCCACCAGAGAAGATTGCACCTGCAGTTGCCAAAGTTGACTGAGTGCGTTCGGCGTAACGACCTCAGGTGCAAGTCTCTGGAAATCCTCAATAATGCTCCTCTGATCAGTCAACATCATAACCGCTGGCTTGCGACTGAGCGCATCTGGTACAACATTTACCTTCCCCGGGTGATACTGGAGGTTCAAGTCGTAATCTGCCATCAGCTCCAGCCATCGGCGCTGCCTCATATTCAATTCCTTCTGGGTGAAAACATACTTCAAACTTTTGTGATCTGTGTACACCTCCACTTTCTCACCCAATAGATAGTGCCTCCAAATCTTCAATGCAAAGACTACCGCAGCTAACTCCAAGTCATGTGTGGGGTAGTTTTTCTCGTGATTTCTCAGTTGTCGAGAGGCGTAAGCAACCACACGTCCGTGCTGCATCAAAACACAGCCTAAACCCTTCCCTGAGGCATCACTGTGTATCACCAAACCACCTGAATCATCTGGTACAGTAAGGATAGGCGCCGTGGTTAATTTCTGCTTTAGTGTGTCGAAAGCCTGAGTGCACTCCTCTGTCCATGTAAACGGCACGTCCTTCCGTGTCAGCCGCGTCAATGGTCCCGCGATTCTGGAGAAATCTTGGACGAATCTCCGATAATAACCTGCCAATCCCAGAAAACTCCTGATCTCGGCCACTGACTTCGGCGTCGGCCAATCTCTGACAGATTCTATCTTCGCCGGGTCCACCGAGATGCCTTCGCCTGAAACGATATGTCCCAAAAACTGTACCTTGTCGAGCCAGAACTCACACTTGCTTAGCTTCGCATACAGCTTCTCCTCCCGAAGAATTTGTAGGACTGTGCGCAAGTGTTCAGCGTGCTCCTCCTGAGACTTCGAGTAGACAAGTATGTCGTCGATAAACACAACGACAAACGTGTCCAAGAATTTTGCGAACACCCTGTTCATCAAGTCCATGAATATTGCTGGGGCGTTGGTAACGCCGAACGGCATCACAAGGAACTCGTAATGTCCGTATCGGGTTCTGAAAGCCGTCTTGCATACATCCTCGGCTGCTACTCTGATTTGATGATACCCAGAACGGAGGTCCAACTTCGAGAAAACCTTGGCTCCACTTAGCTGATCAAATAGGTCGTCAATGCGCGGGATTGGGTACTTGTTCTTTATGGTGACCTTGTTCAGCTCCCGGTAATCTATACACATTCGCAACGATCCATCCTTCTTCTTTACCAATAGAACTGGTGCACCCCACGGTGAAGCGCTTGGCCGAATGAATCCTTTCTCCAATAGTTCTTCAACCTGCTTCTTCAATTCCGCCAACTCGACTGGTGCCATTCTGTATGGGGCTCTGGATACTGGGGCTGTACCTGGAGTCAAGTCGATTGAGAACTCCAAAATTCGAGGAGGTGGTAGACCTGGTAAATCCTCGGGAAACACGTCCAGAAAGTCCCGAACAATTTCTGGGGCTGGGCTCCTATTAATCTCCATAGCCGTCAGCTCCTTAGGCTTTGCTCTGTATTTAGCTGGCTCCAAAGATTCGCTTCCGCCCTCGAAAATGAACTCCGGGTGATTGGGAATGCGGAAGATCACATTTCTCGCACGACAATCGATAACCGCATGAAAAGTGCTCATCCAATCCATCCCAAGAATTGCGTCGTAACTGCCTGTCCCAATTAAGAGAAAATTCGCATAGAATTCCCTGCCACACACTACAACCGGGCATAATCTACATTCTCGGCTAGATATAATAATGCCATTACCCGTATGAATTTCCCATCCCTTTGTTAGTGGTTCATGTGGTATTGAGTGTGTATCAGTGAAATGCTCAGACAAGAAACAATGTGATGCTCCCGAATCAAAAAGTACTCTAGCTGGCAAGGAATGTATGAGCAGAGTACCTGTAACCACATCTCCTGATGCCTCTGCCTGCTCGGCGGTCAAGGTGAAAGCCCGTCTCTGACCGCGACCTGTGAAGGGCTGTCTCTGCTCCTGCGGCCTCTGCTGTGGCGGTCCAGAACTTCCCTGTGCCTCTGCTCGCTCAGGGCAACTGCCAATCTTGTGCTGACTGGAACCGCAAATCAAACAATGTCCCTTGGCACGGCGACAGTCCTTCTGGGTATGTCCTCCTCTACCGCAATAGCCGCAAGTTACGCCATGTCTCTGGGGGCGATGCTGTGGTACGAACGGGCGCTTCATTTGTGTCGTTCCTGCTCTGTGAACCGGTATGGTTCCTCGAGATGGCGTGTGGGTACGTGCTGGAACGACCGGGGGTCTCCTGAACTTGTTAATCAATTGCTCCTGAACTCTCGCTGCGTTGAGCACCTGCGCGAAAGTCTGTAAATCCAACGATGCAATCAACTGCTGTAACTCAAAATCCAACCCCTGAAGGAAACGCCTGGCCCTGGTGACCTCTGAGGCGACCATGTACGGAGCGAAACGACTCAAGCGGTTGAACTCTGCCGCATAAACATCCACTGGCCGTCCATTCTGCTTCAAAAGAATAAACCTCTCCTCCATTTCTGTCTTGGCTGTGGAAGGAAAGTAATGATCTAGGAAGCACTCCTTAAACTTGCTCCATTCGATCGGCCTGTCAAGTCTGCTCTCTTCCACCGACCACCATGTGCGGGACTCGTCTTCTAATTGTATCTTTATCACGTCCACTCTGTCTTCCTCTGGAACCCGGGCGGCGGTCAATAAATTCTCCATGTTCACCAGCCATTGTTCAGCCTCAAGGGATTCAGCTTGCCCTGTGAACGCAGCTGGGTGTAACCGTCGGAAGTCTGACACTGTACCAGCCCTAGCATGATAAGCTGGTGGAACAACGCCCTCGGGGGTGGCAATAAGTGCGGAGGGTCCTCCTGTGGCGGTAATCACCCTGAGTCCCTCAGTGAGCAAGTCGGTCTTCCTCTCCTGAGCTTCTGCGAGAGTGGTCAGTGCACTGAGTATCCTTTCCGTGCGGTCCTGAGAGATGGAGTCCGAGGAGGGGTCGTTCGGGGACGTCATATCACTGGAAGATTCAAAAGGATAGGATCAGATTCAAGGATGGAAATCAAGAGTAGTGAAACAAGAATAACGTAATACAGCATAGTTAATGTTATCCCTTGATACTAAACACAGGCTCTGATACCAACTAAACCATGTCACGCCCCGCTTCCCAGAAATACGGAAAACGAGGGATGACTAGGCCAGCCATGCTCCTACGGTCAAGGAATCATCCCGCCGTAGTCACACTTCGGCTTCTAGCATTACATGGTAATCAGTAAATAAAGCGCAGTGGTAAAGGAATCACATCACTAATTTATTACATTAATATTCCATTGTTCACAAATTTACAGATAACAAGAACGAAAACTAACCAAAGTCAAACTTACGATCACTTTTATGGAAAGCAGAAAATGGAAAGTACACCAGTCTAAATCTCCGTGAACTCGAAGGGTAGGTCCGTCTCCTGTGCTGGTCCTCCCGCGGGATCTGAGCATGCATACTCAGGTCGTCAGAGCGACACAATAACAATGTTATTATAATGAGACGAAACATGTATATGAGGTAATACTGGTGTAAGAACAATGCAAGTAATCACTGTGTCGTTATATGATGCAGAATATGTTATATGTCCCTATCGGTCTCTAAGTCGAGTTTGAAATCATATAGTGGAAGGAGGATCATGTTTAACAGGAGTCTCGTACATACCCGAGACAACGGCCCACATGCTCGGGACATAACCCTGTCAGCCGGATCGCTAGATCCTATCCTACATGTATCAATATCTCTGTTCGAATGATCATCCTCTAAACACGGTCCCGCTAAATACGATACTCTTTCCACTTTGATTTCACCCCTTTTTCCCCAGGTTCTCACTAGTTATGATCTTGATCTAGTTATGTACAAGTATATCAATGGCACGATTTTTATCACTGTTCACTGTATCAATCACTGTCACGAATATTCACTTTCCATTGATGTACTTGTCACAACTAAACCAACATCTATCACGTACGATAATGCAATGTCCACACGTACTAACACTGAGTATATGGCAAGGGTATGATATATGTATGTATGCTACCAATGAGTTCTGTATATCATGAATCAACATGCATGTTATGAACTGAAATAAATTGCACAAATTATTATGTTAAGAATTCAGCGAAATGATGTAAGTAAGATATATAGAACACTCAGTCAGTATTTCATCAGAATTTGTTTCAGTTCAATCGGGTTCCGGTTCTCCAGATATAGCTATTTCAGTTTAAGTGCTCGCGGCTGGAAATTCAGTTTCAGAACTGAACATCCGTTTCGCGACACGAATTGCACCCAGTTGGACTTAGAATTTAGCGACGTTACAGTTACATGAAATCTAGGGTTTCCAATAGAGTATTCAACGCAATAGACGGATCCTCAATCGCATCTGTACGTTGAAAGTTGTGCACAGTTTAATCTCAATATGTCATTTCTGAATCTGTTCTGGACAGATATACGTTCTGCCCTTTTAAATACATTTAAAAATAGCAAACGGCGATGAAATGGAATGGAACCACTTGGTTTGTTTAAATAACAGAAATATATTTATTCTACTGTAGGATTCCATAACATACGACTCCAAGAAACACAGTGGTGCAGGTCTTTGAACAGAACACAATAATCAGAAACGCTCTGGACTGCAGTCCAGAGTCGTGTTCCGACCCAGTTACCATCATGATTACAGAACAGAAATCATTAGAATTTTCCATAGGGTTAAAGTTCGTCGAGTCGGCTTCGATTTAAGCCCTCGAGCGTCTCAATCCAGTGTGCATATGATTTATGGTGATTTTATTCGTTTTCAGGCACGAGAAAATTCTAGTTTTAACGGCATATTTGGGGGTATCGGTTTTTGTTACAACCCATCGTATTTTCCAGCGAGATCCATACGCTATGTTTACCACTATATGGGCCAACATAAAACGTCGGGTTCCGTCAAAATAAACAATCATTTTCATGGAAGAATAGCATCGAACACCTTGATCGTATTATGCATTAGTATTCGACAAAATCCGTAACTAGATATTTTAGGTTCATATCACTAATAATTTAGCATGAAGCAAGTAAACACTTGCCTGGTACGTCTCGGGGTCGCGAGGCAGCAACGTCGTCACGAACGCGCGTTGTACACCGCGGAACGAGTTCGCGCGAGCTTCGATCGAAACACGGGTTTTTGCGTCGGAGTTGTCCGGAGATATCGCGCGATCACCGGAGATGGAGGGGTGCTCTGTAGATCTCTTGGGAGGTGTTGGGATCGACAACGGTCGGCGACAGTGGCTCCGACGATGTGCACAGTGAGTGTAAAGAGTGGTTTCTTTTGGAGGGAGAGAGAGAGAGAGTGCAGTGGGGGGTCGGGTTTGGGGTGATAATGGTGGTACTGAGAATGTAGAGGGTTGCAGAGGTGGTTCAGGTGAAGTGGGGCTCGCCGGCGTTGAGAACCAGAGGGTGGCCGAGAGGTAGAGGGGTGTGCAGTTGAAAGAGCTCGGTTGAGGCTGGGGAAAAGGTGAGGAGAGAGAGCAGTGGGGGACTTAGGGCGCTTGGTGATGAAGAAGGAGGATGTAGGGAGGTTCGTCGTCGTCGTCGAGGGGGTTGCAGTGGTCGCAGTGGGTTCGTGGGGGTTTTCGAGAGAGGGGAGAGTTTGAGAAGGAGTGTGAGGGAAAGAGGAGTTTGAGGCGAGAGGAGGTTGAGGGGTGTGGAGTCGTGGCCGGGGGTCGTGGGCGACGGCGAGGGCGACGTGGGGAGCTCGAGAACGTGGGGGGTCGCGACGAGGGTAGTGGGAAAGAGCGGGAACGGAGTGGGGAAGAAGGAAAGTAAGGGATCGGGTCGGGTCGGTATAGGCAGGCCGGGGAAGACGGGCCGGGCTCGAAATAATTTAGGAATTAACTTAAAAATAGAGACGTGGGCTGTAGGGTGAATGGGCCGCAACAAGAAAATTTCGTTTTAAAAAAAGGAACGGGCTGTGAAGGGATTTGGGCCGAGGGATTTTAATTTGTGGATTGCTTTAAAACAAATGTTTTGAATGGGCTGAGAAGGGATGGGCCGGCTTAGTTTTAAATATTAATTTTATTTTGGCTTTTAAGTTTAGGTTTTAGTTTAATTGGCTTTGTTTTAACTCTTGGGTTTTAACTTTTAGGTTTTGGGAAAAATATAAATATTTAGCTTAACCAACCAAATCAAAATATGGAAGAAACGAAGGGAAACCACTGGACTCCAGAAAAAGAAGACTTTTATTGAAATGGAAACAGGGATTTACAAAGACGGTCACATAATCGAGTTAAGGTTTGTTGTCTTCTAGAGGGTCCATCGCGTTACTTGCACTACTTAGAACGTCTTTAAACCACGGAAAAATCCAACACTTGGAAATTTTCCGGCAGGGGAAAAAGTGGGTATTTATATCCGGTCGAACTTTTTAACATATTCTAAAATTATCCGGAAAACACATAGACAAGATTAGACAATCCGATCGAATCCACGAAGCTCCAAAACACCCCAGAAAACTCAACTCTTGAGTGCAAATTAAAAATTCCCAAAAAACTCAGCACCTGAAGAGACAAATTACTGTGCAAAAATGGAAGTCTAATCTCATTATATGGCCGCGGAACCGCCGCAGAAGCCAAGATTCTGCCGCGGTTCCACCGCGCTTTAGCCGTATCACTTGGTCATTTTTGCATCGTAATTCTTAGAATTTCCTGATGAATTTTTTAAGAATTTTTAATCTGGAAAAAACCCGGTTTTGAAAAAATATCCAGAGAGGGTTGAAATTTAGGGTTTCGGGGTTCGATCGGGTTTCTAATATCGTCTACGCATCGCCTAAGGCTCTAGCTAGGCTCTGATACCACTGTAGGGATCTTAGGCACGCTAACGAGGTCTCACAAGGCATCAACCATGCCAAAATCAAAAATTTCCAGTGCCGAGAAACCCTAATGCGATCGTTGACTAGAATTTTAGGCGAAAACTAGAACTAGTAAACTGCTTTACTAATAAGTGAACGGAAATACAACCTTTGTAGATCCGGTCCTCCACCTCCATAGCTCTGTGATGAAGTCCCTCCGCTGTACCCATCGGATCCCGGACTCTCGCGGTGGTTTCATCAAAGAAATGATCGTGCTAGGTCGTCGACTTCGATGCCGAAGATGATCTACGTCGAGGCAACACAAGCTCAAGCTCCAACTTCACCAAACCATGAAACTTGTGAAGAAAACACCCTATACTACTTGGCAAGTGGTAGAGGATGAAGAAATAGGAAGTGGGTTCACTTTAGAATTGGATTTCTCACTCTTTTTCTCAAGTTGCCATTAATGGTAGCAAGCTTTCTTCTTTGTTCAAGAAGAAGAAGAAGAAGAAAAAGAATATCATAAGCATTTTAAAAATAGGAAATAATATGATACTTATCATATTTGCAACCATAGTTATGTGTAGAGAATAAACTAAGGTTAGGTTTAATGGTTAGGTTAAGGCTAAGAGACAAAATGGTCAAAGCTTCAAACCTTCATGAAGTTTCATGAAAGAAACAAAAACTAGCCACCATTTTATTCTTGCCTTAAAATGAATTAATAAAAATAAATAGATAAGTAAATCAAAACCCTAACCATTAAGATAACCATGGTTTAATCATACACACTCAAATTTGCATGTATCATCAAACATGATACAATCTTGTGCACAAAAGTATATCACATATACAACTTGTGTACATCAAGTGAGAAAATCCATCTAAAGTGAACAATATTAGTCAATGTAAAGTAATATATCTAATATATAATTATACATTAAATCATTAAATCAACGCTTGATTTAACGATCCGGTCATATCGCATATGACCGACTAATATCCAATGTATCGACTTATCGAATCAATCCTTGATTCGATAACTAGGTTATATCGCATACAACCAATCGATACATTCATCGCGAGAATAGAATACGGTATCACATACACGCATTATTCTCGGTCCCGCACATATCACATATGCGCTCTTATTTCATTTCGCTTGAGCCAGGAAACCTCTGTATAGGACTCAAAAGACTCGTCAATACGCCGGCAGCAGGTGATGATCATATCAAACACCCACAAGCCGCAAGCGGTCTGCTAAACGTAACGGCCACCCGGGTATTGAGCGATCAGAAGATCGACGCGCAAGCCCGCTCACACTCCTGTGAATCCAACCAGTAACACTTACCGTACAGTCCGGTCTGATCGTCTGATATGTCGCATATCTTGCCTAGGGGTGGTAAACGTCAGACCCCAATAGCTCGATAAATCGTGTCGATATGAGGTCTATAACAGTTCGAGAAACTACTGGTAACACTTACCAGTAAATCTCAGCAACCATGGCTAGGGATTTCCGGTTATAGCCAATCGAACACAGCGCAACATCAACTCCTTATACCGGGAGAGATGAATCCCCTCCTATCGCTCATTGCCTCCATGTGATTCGGGACTGTACTCAAAAACCACCATTTTGCATGCCCTCTTAGACGTGGTAAGGTGGAAATCAAAGCACAGTGGGAACCACACAAGACTCTATGACGATCTCGGGTCAACAGACTACTCTGTACCAGTGTAACCAGAGAACTGCCATCTGACGTAAAGTATAATACCATCTGGGAGTTCTCAGCGAGTCTGTCCAGTGTACCCAGTCTCCACTGAGCACCCGTATATCATCTCTGATGTCAAACACCAATGGATATGGGATCATCCATCGCCCATCTGTATGGGTCGAGAAGGTACACGCTAGTCTACTCTGGTATATCGATGCCCCGTCTCGATACACCCACGACTAGGGACCTTGAAGGATGTACTTATGGACTACTATGTCCCCACTAGTATGATCCGCATCATAGTCCAGATAGTCAAGCACACATCCTAAGGGCTTTACAAACATGTAACAGAGAGACAATCATTGTACACGTTAAGGTAAAGAGAAACCAGATAGCATACTATCATGTCGAGCAAGAAAGTCCTCCCTATATATGTCCAAGCATCCACTACAATATACATCCTATGTATAGCAATGGCCTCTAGGGCATACATATAACTAACAGTCTTCACGAGGCCCTACCGCTCAACACGCTGGATGATGCCGAAGACAAGATGCATTCAGTGTACCTGACGGGGCTGATCTCGAAGAAACGGCAGGACGGCCTCATTGACATCCTACATCAAATCTTCCAGCAGACGACGATAGTTGCTGCTTATCGAAGGCCGGGAGGGCTTGCTGAGGATCTTGACACACAGGAGCGCGAGTGGCTGCGCATAAGAATAATTAGAAAGGCCAGAAGAACTCTGGATGGACTTACTTTTGAATTCCTCAATCCGTGCCCCGGATCTGAGGTTATACCGTTGTAATAATTTGAATAATGTTTCTTATTCATTGCTTTTATGATTGTAAGAATTTTAGCAACATGAATGGAAACCCCCTTTTTTATTTCAGCTTGTCTCATTTCTCGTCTTGAGTCCTCTGCCCATGTATAAATGAGTGTGTCTCGAACGCTTGGTCAAATGTAAATCGGATGTTCTTTCTGTCATTTTCTTCTTTCTTTTATTGTTAGCAGGCTGTCTTAATAACCATGGTTGACGGATGATTAGAGCGAGTATCCCGACCCTCTCAAGAAACAGCGATGGCTTAGGCCGCAGGTTCAGATCTGCTGCCTAAGACTTTTCAACTCTATGAGCCGTGAGGGTCTCATAGAGACTTTTCTCCCTACGGATCAAGAGGATCTCGTAGATGGGTTTTTCTCCTTAGGAATCGTGAGGATTCCTAAGTGTGGTTTTCTCTTATAAGTCGTAAGGATCCTATAAGAGAATTTTTCCCTCTTACAAGTCGAGAGGACCCGTAAGCGGTTGTTTTCCTCCTTGTCGAGATTCGACTTTGGAGAGTGAGACCCATGAATAGTATGCAAGAGATCTTTTTGGATCGACTTGCAGGATCCCATTGTTCAGGAAGCAAGTTTTTTAGTCCCTGCTGCCTGAGGCTTCATCTTGCAAGTTGAGACGAATCGGGAATTTCCCGCGGAGACACTGGTTTCTTTGCGAGCCGACGCGAATCAGGAGGCTCTCATCAAGGAGTGTTTGTATTTGTGAGTCGAGGAATTTGCTAGGGATTATTTGTTTCCCAAGCGCCAAGGATTATTTGTTTCCTTGGGGTTTGAAACGAGTCGAGAATTTCCTACGGAGGCACTGGTGGCTCTGCGAGTCGACGTGGATCAGGAGGCTCTCGTCAAGGAGTGTTTGTATCCGTGAGTCGAGGAATTTGCTAGGAATTATTTGTTTCCCAAGCGCCAAGGATTATTTGTTTCCTTGGGGTTTGAAACGAGTCGAGAATTTCCCACGGAGGCACTGGTGGCTCTGCGAGTCGACGCGGATCAGGAGGCTCTCGTCAAGGAGTGTTTGTATCCGTGAGTCGAGGAATTTGCTAGGAATTATTTGTTTCCCAAGCGCCAAGGATTATTTGTTTCCTTGGGGTTTGAAACGAGTCGAGAATTTCCCACGGAGGCACTGGTGGCTCTGCGAGTCGACGCGGATCAGGAGGCTCTCGTCAAGGAGTGTTTGTATCTGTGAGTCGAGGAATTTGCTAGGGATTATTTGTTTCCCATGCACCAAGGATTATTTGTTTCCTTGGGGTTTGAAACGAGTCGAGAATTTCCCACGGAGGCACTGGTTGCTCTGCGAGTCGACGCGGATCAGGAGGCTCTCGTCAAGGAGTGTTTGTATCCGTGAGTCGAGGAATTTGCTAGGGATTATTTGTTTCCCAAGCGCCAAGGATTATTTGTTTCCTTGGGGTTTGAAACGAGTCGAGAATTTCCACGGAGGCACTGGTGGCTCTGCGAGTCGACGCGGATCAGGAGGCTCTCGTCAAGGAGTGTTTGTATCCGTGAGTCGAGGAATTTGCTAAGGATTATTTGTTTCCCTAGCGCCAAGGATTATTTGTTTCCTTGGGGTTTGAAACGAGTCGAGAATTTCCCACGGAGGCACTGGTTGCTCGGCGAGTCGACGCGGATCAGGAGGCTCTCGTCAAGGAGTGTTTGTATCCGTGAGTCGGGGAATTTGCTAGGGATTATTTGTTTCCCAAGCGCCAAGGATTATTTGTTTCTTTGGGGTTTGAAACGAGTCGAGAATTTCCACAGAGGCACTGGTGGCTCTGCGAGTCGACGCGGATCAGGAGGCTCTCGTCAAGGAGTGTTTGTATCCGTGAGTCGAGAAATTTGCTAAGGATTATTTGTTTCCCTAGCGCCAAGGATTATTTGTTTCCTTGGGGTTTGAAACGAGTCGAGAATTTCCCACGGAGGCACTGGTTGCTCTGCAAGTCGACGCGAATCGGGAGGCTCTCGTCAAGGATTGTTTGTTTCCCTGAGTTGAGGTATCTGCTGAAGACACTGGTTTCTTCGGAGTTGGACTGAACCGTCGAGATTTGGCTTTGTCTTCTGGCGGAGCCTGTTGGGAAAGTATGGTTCCCTCTTTGTTTACGCCCTTGGATTGTATACAGGGATCGATGTGATCTTAACTGTAGGGCCAAAGTTTTATCATCATTTTTTTTTGTTTTATCTCCGCAATGCTCTATCATTTCAGCTTTTATATCGCGAAGGTCGCGATTACCCAATCATTTCGGCTATTTTTCGCGGTGCCCAATCATTTCGGCTATTTATTTTATTTTTACTCGCTGCTTTTTATTGCGAGTTGCCCCATCATTTCGGCTGTTTATTTTATTTTTACTCGCTGCTTTTTATTACGAGTTGCCCCATCATTTCGGCTATTTCATATGCACGAGCGGCCTACTGGCTTTCGCCGTAAACCTGAAATTAAACACTGATTTCGGCATCAGCACCGCTACAACTGGAATATTGTTAGGAGAGGATCATCATCTGCCTCTGTCGATGTTGAACAAAGGTGGCTTAGCGACCAGGGTTAGGGTCCTGTCGTCTAAGGCTTTTAACTTCATGAGCCGTAAGGGTCTCACAAAGGTATTTCTCCCTACAAGTCGTGAGGATCTTGTAGGTGTATTTTCTCCTTAGGAATCGTGAGAATTCCTAAGTGTATTTCCTCTGTAAGTCGTAAGGATCCTATAAGAGGGTTTTCTCCTTGTAAGTCGAGAGGACTTATAAGGGTTGTTCATCATGCGAACATATCCCCAGTCTCGGATGAGACTTGATTAGGGAAATGTTTATTCGCGCCTGTGGATTGTATACAAGGGTCAGTATTGAACCACTTGTAGGGCAATATCGAAAATTGTGGGGATTGCTTAAGCACAGGTTTAGGTCTCTGTAACTTAAGACTTTCAAATCTTATCAGCCGTGAGGGTCCCATAAGAGAGTTTTCCTTAAGAGTCGTGAGGATCTCGTAAGTGTATTTTCTCCTTAGGAATCGTGGGGATCCCTAAGTGTGTTGCTCCCTTGTGAGTCGTAAGGATCTCACGTGGATGGTTTCTCCTTATAAGGTCGAGAGGACCCTGTAAGTGTCTTTTAACGAGGTTGCGCCCTTTCGGGTTTTCACAAACACTCACCGGTAGCCCTGCTGTTTTTACTCACGGAGCCCTTTCGGGTTTTCATCCGTGCTCTTTTTTGCTTATGGACATACCATTTTTTATTCTTTTTATTTTCTTCTCTTTTTTCTTTTTACGAGGTCGCGCCCTTTCGGGTTTTCACGAACACTCGCCGGTAGCCCTGCTGTTTTTACTCACGGAGCCCTTTCGGGTTTTCACCCGTGCCCTTCTTGCTTATGGACATACCGTTTTTATTTATTTTATTTTTATATGTTTTTTTTTATATCTCGTCATCCTAAAAGATGTTGCGGAAGTAGTTTAAAGACGTTTCGGTCTGCTATTAGTTTAAGAACATTTCGGTCCGACTTTGAGAAGGCTGGCTACTGCTGATAGAGTTTGAGCTTAGGAAGATAGCGAGCGGACATAGTCGTCGTCATCTATCATTGACCTAGGCTGTGGCTCATTAAGCGTAGTATCTCTTTAGGAAGCGACCGTTTATTGGCCTGAAAGGCCTTTCACCGTGCACGTCCATGAGTAGATAGGCCCCACCCTGGTAGACCTTATCTATGATGTACGGGCCTTCGTAGTTTGGCTTGAATTTTCCCCGCTTGGCGCGATTGGAGATCATAGGCCTTTTGACCACCAGCACAAGTTCGCCTTGGCGGAATGTCCTCGGTCGGGTTAATCTTTCATATGAGCGCTTCATCTTTGCTTTATAAGCTTCCAGATTTTGTTGTGCTATGAGCCGGGTTTCATCAAGGGCGTCAAGCTCCTCAAGCCGAAGGTGAGCATTTTCTTCATCCGTCAGCTCGTAGTGGACTGTCACTCGTAGAGAGGGTAACTCTATCTCGAGGAGAAAGCGAAGCACATTATCCCTCCTTGTGGAGTCACGAAGATGAGGCCTACCCCCGATTTGATTATAGGGGTACTTTGTTTGCGTTTTTTCCATGGAAGATGCTCCATCGAAATAAAGTTCCCATTGGGTATCACCACCGTCGATCGCGTCAAACGCATGTTCGTCTGGCGAATCGCAATTCAGAAGAGAATCGGCAGGTATCGGGTGCTCAGCGAGGAAGTCGGCGATGGCCTGGCCTTCCACTGCCTTGAGAGGTTGATACGTTATCGAGAACTCCATCAAGAGCAGAGCCCATTTAGCGAGTCGACCTGTCAGTATGGCCTTTGACATTAAATACTTAAGAGGGTCCACCTTCGAAATGAGACGGACCTCATGCGCCAACGCATAGTGCCTGAGCTTTGTTATCGCGAAGATCAACGCCAGGCAGTGTTTTTCAATGGGGGAGTAGTTGCTTTCTGTCCCCAGCAGAACTTGACTTAAGTAGTAGAGTGCTCTTTCTTTTCCTTGATCGTTCTCTTGTGCCCATAATGCGCCTAAGGAACCTTCGAGGGCGGTTGTATATAGAATGAGGGGTTTTCCCTTGACCGGAGCAGCCAACACCGGCGGGTTCTGTAGGTACTGTTTAATTTCGTCCAGTACACCCTGGCATTTTTTATCCCAGACGAATGGAGTTCCCTTCTTCATCAGGTGACTGTAAGGGCGGTACATGCCAGAGAGGTTGGCTATAAATCGTCGAATATATACGAGCTTTCCTTGGAGAGACCGCAACTGTTTGAGAGTCCTTGGCGGAGGCATTTCCATGATCGCCTTGATCTTGGACGGATCTATTTCGATACCCCGGTGTCGGACGATGAATCCTAAGAATTTTCCCGAGGAAACTCCGAATGCACACTTAAGAAGGTTCATCTTCAAGTTGTATTGTCGAAGGCGTTGAAATACAGTCTTTAGATGCTCGAGATGTTCTTCGTATGATTTGCTCTTAACCACGAGGTCGTCGATATAGCACACGATGATTTCATGTATAAGGCCATCGAAGATCTTCGTCATGGCCCTTTGGTAAGTGGCACCGGCGTTCTTTAATCCGAAGGGCATCACTTTATAACAGAATATTCCCAAAGGGGTCCTGAAGGCTGTGTGCTTCTGGTCTTCGGGATGCATTTTTATCTGATTATAACCTGACGAGCCGTCCATGAAGGAGAAAACCTCATGAGTGGACGTGTTGTCTATCATCAGTTCGGTGACTGGCACTGGGAAATCGTCTTTCGGGCAGGCTTTATTGAGATCCCGGAAGTCCACGCATACGCACTGTCCCATTTTTCTTCATCACTGGGACAATGTTGGCGATCCATTCCGGATATTGAACCTCCTGAATAAAGCCAGAGTCGATCAGCTTCTTGACCTCGGCGTTGATGCTCATCTCAAGCTCGAGCCGCATTTTTCTCGGCGCCTGTTTGACTGGCTTGACGTCCGGGGATATCGCCAATTTATGCACGGCAATTTCTGGATCTAGTCCCGGCATTTCGGAATAGTTCCATGCGAAGCAATCTCTGTGCTGCATAAGCAGGTCTTTTAATGAAGCCACCTTCTCTTCAGATAGAAGCTCGCTGATGAATGTCGGTCGCGGGTCATTCGCTGTTCCCAACTCAATTTTCTTAAGGTTATCTGCAGTGGTATGAATTCTATCTTCCAGCTCTTTTGGCGCTGGTGGAAATTCTGAGATTACCTCGTCGTTGCTGTTTTCGAAGCACCAGGGAAGGTCATCCATGTCCTCGGACCCATCTTTTAATATTGTTATCATGTGACAAGTGCGAATCCGCTTCCAATCCCAATGTGGAGTTGGTTCTGTTCTTGTGGCTTTGGGTTCGTGCTTCTGTGGCGGCGTTACCCTCCAGTTGTCAGACAGAGCGAACTTACCGAGCTGGTACTGATCTTCGACCCAATTCTTAAAGGTGAAGCAGTCTTCGAGCGGGTGCCCTATTACTCGATAGTAAGAGCAATAGTTTGGGTCATGTAGGGTTCCTAGGCACACTATAGAGGTCTCACAAGGCATCAACCATGCCAAATTCAAATTTTTTCATGTGCCTACAAACCCTAATACGGATCGTTAACTAGAGAATAGGCGAAATATGCAACTAGTTAACAACTTAACTAAGAGTGAACGAAAATACAACCTTTGTAGATCCGGTCCACCACCTCCATAGCTCCGTGATGATGTCCCCTCACTGCGATCATCGGATCCTGGGCTCTAGCGTCGGCTTCATCAGAGAAATGGGCGGGCTAAGTCGTCAACTTCGATACCGAAGATGATCTACGTCGAGACAACACAAGATCAAGCTCCAACTTCACCAAGCCATGAAACTTGTGAAGAAAACACCCTATACTACTTGGCAAGTGTTAGAGGATGAAGAAATAGGAAGTGGGTTCACTTTGGATTTGGATTTCTCACTTGAAATCATCACTTGACATTTTCAAGAATAGGTTTTCTTTTCTTCACTTGAAGAAGAAGATGAAGAAGAAGAAAAATCAATAATCATTTTTAAAAAGAAAATGAAGTGATATCTATCATCTTGCAACCATGGGTTAGCTAAACACATGTAGAGAATAAACTAGGGTTAAGTAAATGGTTAGGGTTAAGGAAAGAAACAAAATGGTCAAAGTCTTTCAAAGCTTCAAGAAGCTTCAAAGAAAATCCAAAGTTAGCCACCATTTTATTTCTTTCTCAAATGAATAAATAAATATATGAATAAGTAAATAAAGCAAATGAAACCCTAACCATTAACTAACCATGGTTTAAATCACACACTAACCCAAGTTTGCATGTATCATCAAACATGATACAATCTTGTGCACAAAAAATATATCACATATACAATGTGCACAATCAAGTAAGATAATCAATCTTAAGTGAACAAATACTAGTTAATGTAAAGTAATATATCAAATATATAATTATACATCAAATCATTAAATCAACACTTGATTCAATGATCCGGTCATATCGCATATAACCGACTAATATCAAGTGTATCAATGTATCGAATCAACACTTGATTCGGTAACTCGGCTATATCACATATAACCTGCCGATGATACAAATCACGAGAATAGAATCCGGTATCACTTACTGGTATTATTCTCGGTCCCGCACATATCTCATATGCGCTCCTATTTCGTTTCGCTTGAGCCAGGAAACCTCTGTGTAGGACTCTAAACACTCGTCAATACGCCGGCAGCAGGTGATGATCATATCAAACACCCACAAGCCGCAAGCGGTCTGCTAAACGTAACGGCAACCCGGGTATTGAGTGATCAGAAGATCGACGAGCAAGCCTGCTCACACTCCTGTGAATCCAACCAGTAACACTTACCGTACAGTCCGGTCTGTTCGTCTGATATGTCGCATATCTCGCCTAGGGGTGGTAAACGTCAAACCCCAATAGCTCGATAAGTCGTGTCGATATGAGGTCTATAACAGTTCGAGAAACTACTGGTAACACTTACCAGTAAATCTCAGCAACCCTGGCCAGGGATTTCCGGTTATAGCCAATCGAACACAGCGCAACATCAACTCCCTATACCGGGAGAGACGAATCCCCTCCTATCGCTCATTGCCTCCATGTGATTCGAGAACCACCGTTTTGCACGCCCTCTTGGACGTGGTAAGGTGGAAATCAAAGCACAGTGGGAATCACACAAGACTCTATGACGATCTCGGCTCTACAGACTAACCTGTACCAGTGTCACCAGAGAACTGCCATCTGACGTAAAGTATAATACCATCTGGGAGTTCTCGGCGAGTCCGTCCAGTGTACCCAGTCTCCCCTGAGCACCCGTATATCATCTCCGATTTCAAACACCAATGGATATGGGATCATCCATCGCCCATCTGTATGGGTCGAGAAGGTATACGCTAGTCTACTCTGGTATATCGATGCCTCGTCTCGATACACCCACGACTAGGGACCTTGAAGGATGTACTTATGGACTACCATGTCCCCACTAGTATGATCCGCATCATAGTCCAGGTAGTCAAGTACACATCCTAAGGGCTTTACCAACATGTAACAGAAAGACAATCAGTGTACACGTTAAGGTAAAGATCAACCAGATAGCATACTATCATGTCGAGCAAGAAAGTCATCCATATATATGTCCAAGCATCCACTACAATATACATCCTATGTATAGTAATGGCCTCTAGGGCATACATATAACCAATAATCTCCCACTTGCACTAGGGCCATCTGATAGCAGTGGTTGTAGTATCTCATACTCAACCATCCCATAAAAGTCTCTCTCTGGGAAAAGGCCTTTGTGAGTGGATCCGCCGTGTTGTCCTCTGAGTCTGTTCTCCTAACCTCAATCACCCTGGAGATCAACCATCTCCATGATCAGGTGATACTGCCTTAGATTATGTCTGGGTCACTGATGGAACCGTGGTTCCCGGGCCAAAGCCACACATCCATTGTCACACAATGGTAGGAACCTAGTTCATCTCATGAACCAATATACACCCAAATAGCCTCTTTGGTAGCATCTTAAGTAACGATGTATCCAGCCTTTATCGTCTAGTTTGCCACGGTATCTAGCTTGGAACTCTTCCAACATACCGTCCCTTTACTGAGGGTAAAGACAATGCCTGTGACTGACTTTCAGTCGTCCTTATCATCCTGGAACCTTTCCAGTGATTCTCCCCAGGATCAACTGATACCATCTCACTACAACTAGTGAGTATCCTAACATCCATTTAGATCTATCTCATAGATCTAAAACCCAGGATTTAGTAGGTATCATTTTGATCCTATATGGAGAATCATTGTGATAAGCGGAGATTGACCGAGCGTAGCATAGGAAACTCCTTCCCTATCAAGAGTATGTCATCCACGTACTCTACGAGGATCACCACCATACTCCCTACTACCTTTTTGTATATACAAGGTTCATTTACCATTTTGATGATGTCAAACTGTTTGACTAATTCATCAAAACAGATGTTCCAACTCCGCGATGCCTGCTTCATCACATAAAACATCTTGCACACGTTTCCGCTGCTCCCACTATTTACGAAGCCCTCTGGCTGTGTACTTATAGACGTTCTCTTCTAAAACATCATTTAGAAAAGCAGTCATGGCACCCAACCACCAGATATCGTAGTCATGGTATGTAGCCGTGGCAAGTAGGATCTGGATGGACTTAAGCATAGGCCCCAGAAAAGGTTTCATTATTAGCCACAACTGGTCTACGATGCAAACCATTAACAAGTCTAGCTTTGAAAGTCTCAACTTTTCCAAGTACACCAAGTAATCTTCTCAAGATATACTTGCTCCTGATGGGGATTTAACCCTTCAGATACAGCAACCAAAGTCCATACTTTGTTGGTGTAAAAGGATTCCATCTCAGATCGCTAAGCATCCAGCCATTCTTACAGAGTCTTACTCCTGAAGGCCAGCTCGAAACTAGTTGGGTTATCATCTCATGATGCAATACTCGCTCCCACTGTCATAGAGAAACTGAAGTATCTCTCAGGTGGGTGGGAAACCCTACTAGATCGGCGGAGAGGCTGAGGTTCGTTGGTATCTACTGAATCCTTTGGTTGTACCAAATCATCTGCTGTAGTTTGCATAGCTAGAACCTTTCCAGTTCTACATAACTGACCTTGCCTCGAACTTGTCCGGATTTTGCTTTTAGACATAGGCCGGACAACCCCAAATCTTAACTAGCTTAAGACATAGGTTCTTCCCATACCATATCTCATATGGAGTGGTAGGCTGTGATCTGATTCGAACCATATTCAATAGGTATGCAGCTTCTCAAGCGCATAACTCCCAAAAAGGAAACAGGTAACTCAGTAGTACTCATCATAGAGCGCACCATATCGAATAGGGTGCAATTGCTCCACCCCGATATACCATTGTGCTATGGTGTATACGGAGGAGTAATGCTGAGAGAGAATCTCATTCTCCTTTAGAATAGTCCAGGAATTCCGTGCTCAAGTATTCTCCTCCCTGATCGCATCAAAGGACATAATACTTATACCTTCATTTTGGTTCTCTACTTCTAACTTATATTCCGTGAATATCTCAAAAGGTTCGGACTTGTGTTTCAACAGGAACATATGTCTGAATCTTGAGAGATCATCAGAGAATGTAATGAAGTACAAAGAACCGGTCTTGGCATGTGTAGACAGGGGACCTTTATACATCAACATGTATCATCCCAAGAGTTCACTAACTCTTTCTCTGTTTCCAATAAACAGAGCTGGTGTCATTATATCTTTGTGACATGACTGGCAAGTTTCACAAGATGTAAATTCAAACTGATTTAAATATGCATCTACATGTAACTTCAGCTAGTCGGGTCGCATTGATATGACCTAGTCTACAATGCCTCAAGAAGAATTCGTTCATTTCTGAACTCTTCCTCTTTTGTGTGTTCTGTATACTTAAAAACTGTAGTTTGATTTAGAACATCAATGCTTTTAGATAACGTGCCTGAACCGATCAACTTTTGATATAGGAAATGTTCAAAACATTATCCAACAATACAAAATTTTATCATTTCTTTACTAATAAAGAGAGTGATATGATTTTGTATATCAGGTTCGGTATCTAATAACATTCGTTCAGAATCAATGTATTGGTAATACAGGGTGACAGTGACCAACAGACTTGGCTGCAACACTTGTCCCGTTTTCTGTCTCATGAAACTTATCACCCGTTCTCAGTTCTTTATCTATCTGTAGCCCATGTAACAAATTACATATGCGGGATCCTGATCCGGTATCTCATATCCAGGACGTAAAGAATACTGAGAAACAGTTCTGTATAATGAACACACCTGAAGATGATGCATCAGTATGCTCTTTCTTCGTTTGGGCGGCACGGGAATTCTGGTAATCCCCAATTTCCTGCTCTGTTTTATAACAATTATAAGTTGGAGCGGGACCAACGTTCCCCAGCTCAGTATAACAAGCGGGTTCAGTCACTATTCTGTATTATTATCTTGATTAAGACGTGATATGGTCGCTGCCTGGAGAGAGAGAGAAGAAAACACTCAGCGTATGCTCTTACAAGATCAGATTGGTTATTATTTTATCTAATCAGGATGGCTCCCACTGTTTCTATCAAATCTTCCTTCAAACCCTAAAAGGAAAGACTAACCGGGATTAATTACACGCTACAAGTTCTCAAATCTTTCAGCCAGGCCAGTGTCGGTACTTTGAAGGAGGTCCCCCGTGCTTTCGCACGAACCTAATTAATGTAAACCTCGTTTTCCCAGAGGCGTAACCCCGTTAACACCTTTCTAGACACCTACTTGATCGGCTAATTGTAATGTGTAAAACTCTCCCAGGAGTAACAATTACTCGCAGCGGGTATCGGGATCCAACTATCTCATAGAAGGTATGCAATCTCATTGCAAATTTCAACACTTGAAATTCCCGATAATATTTTGCCCCAAACGATATATGACCTTGACAAGGTCAACAAACCGTAGACCGTAAGTCAAGTTCAACCCGTCATTTCTTGATTGAATCAAACCCACCCGCACGACCCTTGACAAGGTCAACAAGGCCGTACGAATACCCTAACCCAATCTGCATCATATGCATAAGCAGATAAATACTGGTTAGCTACCGCACACTGCGCCTTGACAAGGTCAACAAACGCAGCACGAATACTAAGCAGGACTTATCTGAAATGACAGAGGGCTACGACAGGTTTTTCTGAAAACCTATTGCATAATGAACTTGATATCGTTGTAGACTCAAATGATTTTAAAATGGAGTGTTTTTTAGGCTTTTCTAGTTTTGCTAAAGGGGTCACTCCCGGCGAAGGGATCGTCGGCCTTTTCCTCGTCGAATGAGGTGCGGGATATATCATATATATCGCTGTGCAAAGCAGAAACTATTGAAGCAATCAAAGGACAAACCGAGGGTTGTAGCATCTGCCAGTTATTGCTAAAGGGGTCACTCCCGGTGAAAGGATCGTCGGCCCTTTCCTCATCGAATAAGGTGCAGGATATATCATATATACCGCTGTGCAAAGCAAGAACTGTAGCTCCCTGTTTTATTTTTGAAATTCGATTCCACAACATCTTTAGGTTTCTTTTCTTTCATTAATCATATTAATGAAGTCCCATCATTTAAGTACCTAAACATCACAGATAAATATGACGTACACTTATGCCATCCGCATTCGCCTCGATGTCCCCTCGTGCACCGTTAGGTTAGGTAACTAACGGCAGAGCAGGGCAGGGCTAGCGCGGGTGTAAAATATAAGTAACGTCTATATAATATATCATATATACTATATATTGTAGTATCTATCATAGAACACCACATGATCACATCACAGATATCGCAGCAGAAGAAACATATGAAATATTGGATATACTAAGACGGCCGTGTTTTCAATACGAGCCAGTATAAAACACGGATTCCACGGTCGTGATGAATAGCCAAACCCACACCCCTAGACCCCTACGAGAGCGGCAAGCAACCCTACCAATTCTAGAGTTAGAAGACCCGGACTCGACTCCTCGAGTTGGTCTCCCACTGGACTCCAGAACCCGGTTACTTATGCTCCCCTCCTGGGGTCTATCCTAGTGCGGAAAAGTAAATAATATACAAAAAGTGACAACAACCGCAACCTGGAAGTGCCCCAATAAAAGAATATTACATACAAGTTTTTACATGAATGAAAATGAAAAACACTCATCTCACATAAAAAAAAACCCGGCTATTCAAACACGACGATCCTATATAACATATCCAGCAACACATAACAACACATGTCATCAACGTAAGTAAATATGCGCATCCCAATTGTCGTTGACATATAGCAACGAAACCGGCGATATCACATATTACACTTACGGTCACAGAAAAGAAAGTGTAAAACTACAACAGTTGGAATCCGCAACCTCTTTAGACATCGAATGCCTAATCAAATGAATTACTTAGACATCGCATGCCTAACAATTATAAACCCCGCATTTCAGTCTCATTATCGAAAACACTTTTCAATATCATGTCGGACAATTCAACAAGATTCCCGACATTTTGATCGAATGCTCGTCGCAAACTTCAGTAGACGGTCGCACTCCCGATACCGTCGACGAAGTGCACCAAGGCGGAACACCGCTGCCGCGAGCACCCGAACGGATGCTTTCGGCGACGGGGTTCTCCTACAGTCACTTGGTCAGGGCTATGGGGTGTAGCTGTCTATTAAGTTTATACGGCGAGTATCCGCGTACGCTACGTGATTGCGACGGACTTTTGATCGCATCAAAATTCCGTGGCAACCGATCAAGTGAGACTAAACCGCTAGATTTATAACATTCATTCAGTTATCTCATAACAACTTGTGAATTCCAATTATTGTATCACATTCCGGATAAATAGAAAATGTCAAACTTTCCGATCGAACAATCCAACACCCAAGTTTTCCCGAAATAGCTCAACACATGAAACAAGTTTAAAAACATTCATTTCATGCCTCAGTACCAACGGTCCAGCCATAGAAGGGTCAAGCCAACGCCTCACATGTGGCACGCCGTACTGCCCCAAACCCTAAGGTTCAAAGGGCAGTTCAAGACGGTCACATAATCGAGTTAAGGTTTGTTGTCTTCTAGAGGGACCATCGCGTTACTCGCACTACTTAGAACGTCATTAAACTACGGAAAGATCCAACACTTGGAAATTTCCCGGCAGGGGAAAAAGTGGGTATTTATATCCGGTCGAACTTTTTAACATATTCTAAAATTACCCGGAATAGCACATAGACAAAGTTTGAAATTTCCGATCGAATCATCGAAGCCCCAAAACACCCCAGAAAACTCAACTCTTGAGTGAAAATTAAAAATTCGCAGAAAACTCAGCACCTCAAGAAACAAATTACTGTGCAAAAATTGAAGGCTGACGTCATCAGATGGCCGCGGAACCGCCGCAGAAGCCAGGCTTCTGCCGCGGTTCCACCGCTCTTTGGACGTATCACTTTGTCGTTTTGCACTGTAATTCTTAGAACTTCCTGCTGAATTTTTTAAGCATTTTTAATCTGGAAAATACCCAATTTTGAAAAAATGTACAGAGAGGGGTCTTCGGTTAGGGTTTCGAGTTCGAACGGACTTCTAACTTCATCTACTCATCGCCTAAGGCTCTAGCTAGGATCTGATACCACTGTAGGGTTCCTAGGCACACTATAGAGGTCTCACAAGGCATCAACCATGCCAAATTCAAATTTTTTCATGTGCCTACAAACCCTAATACGGATCGTTAACTAGAGAATAGGCGAAACATGCAACTAGTTAACAACTTAACTAAGAGTGAACGAAAATACAACCTTTGTAGATCCGGTCCACCACCTCCATAGCTCCGTGATGATGTCCCCTCGCTGCGATCATCGGATCCCGGGCTCTAGCGTCGGCTTCATCGGAGAAATGGGCGGGCTAGGTCGTCGACTTCGATGCCGAAAATGATCTGCGTCGAGGCAACACAAGATCAAGCTCCAACTTCACCAAGCCATGAAACTTGTGAAGAAAACACCCTATACTACTTGGCAAGTGGTAGAGGATGAAGAAATAGGAAGTGGGTTCACTTTGGATTTGGATTTCTCACTTGGAATCATCACTTGACATTTTCAAGAATAGGTTTTCTTTTCTTCACTTGAAGAAGAAGATGAAGAAGAAGAAAAATCAATAATCATTTTTCAAAAAGAAAATGAAGTGATATCTATCATCTTGCAACCATGGGTTAGCTAAACACATGTAGAGAATAAACTAGGGTTAAGTAAATGGTTAGGGTTAAGGAAAGAAACAAAATGGTCAAAGTCTTTCAAAGCTTGAAGAAGCTTCAAAGAAAATCTAAAGTTAGCCACCATTTTATTTCTTTCTCAAATGAATAAATAAATATATGAATAAGTAAATAAAGCAAATGAAACCCTAACCATTAACTAACCATGGTTTAAAGCACACACTAACCCAAGTTTGCATGTATCATCAAACATGATACAATCTTGTGCACAAAAAATATATCACATATACAATGTGCACAATCAAGTGAGATAATCAATCTTAAGTGAACAAATACTAGTTAATGTAAAGTAATATATCAAATATATAATTATACATCAAATCATTAAATCAACACTTGATTCAATGATCCGGTCATATCGCATATAACCGACTAATATCAAGTGTATCAATGTATCGAATCAACACTTGATTCGGTAACTCGGCTATATCACATATAACCTGCCGATGATACAAATCGCGAGAATAGAATCCAGTATCACATACTGGTATTATTCTCGGTCCCGCACATATCTCATATGCGCTTCTATTTCGTTTCGCTTGAGCCAGGAAACCTCTGTGTAGGACTCTAAACACTCGTCAATACGCCGGCAGCAGGTGATGATCATATCAAACACCCACAAGCCGCAAGCGGTCTGCTAAACGTAACGGCCACCCAGGTATTGAGCGATCAGAAGATCGACGAGCAAGCCCGCTCATACTCCTGTGAATCCAACCAGTAACACTTACCGTACAGTCCGGTCTGTTCGTCTGATATGTCGCATATCTCGCCTAGGGGTGGTAAACGTCAGACCCCAATAGCTCGATAAGTCGTGTCGATATGAGGTCTATAACAGTTCGAGAAACTACTGGTAACACTTACCAGTAAATCTCAGCAACCCTGGCCAGGGATTTCCGGTTATAGCCAATCGAACACAGCGCAACATCAACTCCCTATACCGGGAGAGACGAATCCCCTCCTATCGCTCATTGCCTCCAAGTGATTCGGGAACCACCGTTTTGCACGCCCTCTTGGACGTGGTAAGGTGGAAATCAAAGCAAAGTGGGAATCACACAAGACTCTATGACGATCTCGGCTCTACAGACTAACCTGTACCAGTGTCACCAGAGAACTGCCATCTGACGTAAGGTATAATACCATCTGGGAGTTATTGGCGAGTCCGTCCAGTGTACCCAGTCTCCACTGAGCACCCGTATATCATCTCCGATGTCAAACACCAATGGATATGGGATCATCCATCGCCCATCTGTATGGGTCGAGAAGGTATACGCTAGTCTACTCTGGTATATCGATGCCCCGTCTCGATACACCCACGACTAGGGACCTTGAAGGATGTACTTATGGACTACCATGTCCCCACTAGTATGATCCGCATCATAGTCCAGGTAGTCAAGTACACATCCTAAGGGCTTTACCAACATGTAACAGAGAGACAATCAGTGTACACGTTAAGGTAAAGATCAACCAGATAGCATATTATCATGTCGAGCAAGAAAGTCCTCTCTATATATGTCCAAGCATCCACTACAATATACATCCTATGTATAGTAATGGCCTCTAGAGCATACATATAACTAACAGGTCAGAGACTTCGCTTGCTTGTTCGGGGTGCTTGGACTCCGGCAGTGTGAGCATCTGATGTTTTAGAGCAAGCTCAAGTATCTTCTTCGTCTTTTCCCGAGGAAATGAATACGCTCGACTCATTTTCTTCATGAGGGATAGATCAATAACGCTCGACTCCCGTTTGTGTGGCTTTTTAGCCCTGCTTTGTTGCTGTTGAGCGCTTTTTTGGCCTTTCGACTTATTTCTGCTTTTGCACCGAGCCTTCTTTATAACGGGTTGACAAGGAGCGGCATTTTCATCTTTCACGGCCTGTTGAAGGAGGCGTTGCGTTCTGGCTTTCTTGTTGATGGCCATTTCACGGTTATGGTCGTCCCAGACTTTTTGACCTGCTTCCCTTATGAGCTTGTCCATTTGTTCTTCGAACGACGGACTGGGCTCTTTTGCATTTGGAACTTTTACTGGTTCAGGATTGGTGTCCTCCCGTTGCGCATCCGCTTCTTCATCGAAGTCATACATGACATAGCAGCTGTTTAGTAGCTCTGGTTTCTTTGACAGGATGTATCCAAGTCCGATCGTTTCCATCCTCCCATTAGGCAGTTTGCGTTGAGTCCCGGGAACGTTCCAGACTTTGTCATAGAACTTGACTTTTCGAACGGTCTGCTTGAAGGATATCCCCTGGCGTTTCAGCAGCTTTTTCAAACCCTCCGTATAATATCTGGGGAGACGGATGGGCTGAACCCTATCAAGCATAGGGTCCGCGCCATGCCAGATTTCTTTCTCCACTCTGGTTTCTTCAAAGCGGTAGAATAGAATTGCTTTTTCGCCTTCTCGCCTAGGAGGGATATAGAACGTTTGCAGCTCCTCTACACTGTACATATCAAGTGCATCCAGCTCTTTATGGTGTTTAAGCGGCACTACGGCGACTTGTAGACTTTGCCCTTCGTCAACGGACGTTCGTATTGAAGGTCGAGCAGAGAATACAACGTGGATCTCATCTTCCGAGTCGCTACCAAAGATCAACGTAGGAGCGGACGGTCCTGGCTTGTTGTGTTGGGGCGGACCCGAATACACCATCTCCTCTTCCTCCTCGGTATCACTGCCGAAGACAGGGATGGTGGCATTAGCTTTATTCTCTGGCTTGTGACACTTCTCCGTGTCTTCGAAATCCGGTAAGAAGTATTTGGCATCTTCATATTTGCGGACCTCGTTCACAGAGAACGGGTTCAGTTCTCCCGTCACGGTATACTCGAAACCATCCTTAAAATACTTCATACACTGATGCTGTGTAGAAGGGATGATGTTATACTCGTGTAACCATGGTCGGCCGAGAAGAGCGTTGTAGCATGTCTTGGCGTCTATGACGTGGAACTTAATTTTCGTGACGAGTAGCCCGAAGCGTAGCGTCAGTATCACAGATCCAAGAGTCTTTGACGATTGGGAGTCGAACCCGGAGATGGTGATCTTATCCCGAGCAAGGTGCTGGACGCTCATGCAGATTTCTTTTAAGACCCGTACATTGAGTAGGTTAACGGACGACCCGTTATCGATCAGGATTTTGCCTATCTTTATATCATGGCAGTATCCTGAGACGTAGAGGGGGCGATTGTGCTCGCACGTCCCAAGGAGAAGGTCCTCGTCGCCGAAAGTGACATCGGCCGTGTGCACTTCCTCCAATTCATCCTTCATCTTTTCCTCGGCCAGGCATGCTTGGAATTGTTCCGGATCTTGGAGTGCCTTAATTAATGAATTTCTCGTCTCTTTTGATAGCAAAAGGGCGTCAAGAATGCTGAGCTGTGAGGGCAGCTTCCTCAGATGTGCTAAGACGTTGTAATCCACCTTATTCTTCTTTGGCGGGTCCTTGGCGGCTAGCGCTTCCACCACTTGGTCATCTAAGACGATATCTTCAGAGACCTTTTCTTTCCCTTTATCTTTTCTGTTTAAGGGTCCGAGGTTCTTTTCAGGCAGCGTCCGATTCCGCAGCCGGATATTCTCGCAGACCTTCGGTTCTTCTTCTTTTCCCGAAGCGGACTCTTTAAAGAGAGGGGAAAATTCTAGCTCTTCATCAGAATCACTCCCGAATGTAGGCACTTGTGATCCACCGGTGTTAACCATGCAACAATCGCCAGCAGTTCTTTTAAGCCTTTCGGTCGTATTTCTTTGCTCCCGACGAATTTTGTGTTTCTCTCACTTAAAGTGTTGTCGATGAGCAACATATCCTTTCCACCATCTATCGAAAGCTTTGCACTCTTCAGTGGGGTGCGAAGTCTTCCGATGATACAAGCAATAGGAGGGGTGCATTTCCATTTCACCAGTAATTTTTCCTTCGGAGGATGGTAGCTTCATGCCCATTGATATGGCCTTAGCAAACCTTTTCCTCATCTTGAATTTGCTTTTGTCCGCAGTGGGTGTACTTCGCTCCAGCGGGAGTATCTCAATTCTTTCGTCAAGGCGCTGGCGTTTGGCCCTTTCGAATATAACCTCCTCGCGTTCTCGATCAGCTTTACTTTTCAATCGAGCTTCGTTGAGGAATGCGTCAATTTCCTCATCTGATGGCCCCAGAATTTTTGATTCAGGGTCTGCCCCCAGCGTTTCAGTACAAGAAGTCTCCTCATCGTTCGTGAACTAATGGGAAATCATATGACAGCTCGCCACGCATTCTTCAGATTCATCTGACGAACTTTCTCCCTCACCTTCTTCTTGAAAGACGTGGTTGAGAAACTCTTGGAATGTAATGGGAGTCCGTACCTTCTGGTTGTATTCCTCCAGCGCGTCAATTTATTTTTGCAGGTCCGTGCGCTTGTCGCCAGGCTTCACGGGCTTCTTTGACTTCTTTTTCTTCTTCGAGGATTTTGACTGCTGGTTGCGAGTGCTTGAGCCACCACCATCGGTCTTTGGAGTTGGACGTGACTTCAACATCCCCTCAATGACCTGCGGTTCCAACGGGTTCTTCCACCTAATCGCTGGACATGTCTGAAGGTCGTTCAGCATCCTCTTTGTCTTGGCTGATAATACAACCTCCCAAGGAGCTTCTTCAACGACGGAGCATGTTGCCTCCGGCGTATTCGTCCCCTTAGAGGTGTGGGGCTGCGGGGGATTCACCTTCCACTTGTCAGATAACGCGAACTTGCCCTGTCGGTACTGGTTTTCAAGCCAATTTTTGAAAACGTAGCAATCTTCAATCGGATGGCCTAGTACTCGATGATAAGGACAGTAGTTGGGCTCGTTGACGTCACTTGGTTGCAACGGACGTTTTGGATCCGGCAGATTTATGAGTCTGTTGCGTAATGCCAGCTCGAATAACCTTCTCGTTTTATCGTGGGGAAATGAGTAAGGACGCCCTAGTCTCTCCTCAAGGTCTACGTACGGGCGCATATTACTTTGACGCACAACCGGCTTCGAGTTGCTCGGTTGTTGTTGAGCATTAGCGACGACGATCGCTTTTCTCTTTCCTTTGTCATTTCGGGAGTCCGGCTTTGGAAGAGGGGGTTTATGGCCCATCTGATCCATCTGCGCTAGCTTGTCAATCAAAGCCTGGAAGGTAGTCGGCTTGAAAAACATCATAAATTGCGAGATGGTTGCTTGTGGATCAAGGGTTCCTACAAACATACCCACCGCGGGAGCTTCTTCAATGCGCTGCTCGCACTTCGACCATAAGTTCCGCCATCGTATAGCGTACTGAACCCACGTCTCGCCTGGTTTTACCCTGGCGTTAATCAGTGCCGTCATTGGGGTACGTTCACTGGCGCTTGCAAAACGCTGAGTAAACAACAGCTCCATCTCCGCGAAGGTCTTGATAGAGTCGTTCGGGAGCTCAGAGTACCACTCGAACGCCGTATCTGATAAACTTCCAACAAACTGGCGAAGCAAAAGCTTGTCATCATCGCCAGTGTTGCCGCAGAGTGCCCTGAACTGGGCAACATGCTGGTGAGGATTGCCCCGTCCCCTTGTAGACATGGAACTTGGGAATTGTGTAACCGGGTGGGTACTTGATTTGATCGTACCAACTTGGATATGGCCGTCCTATTTTTACGACCTGGCCAGCTGCTTCGGTCGCATGATGAACCCGTATTTGTTGGGCGATGTACTCGTCCAAATCAGCTTTGGAGATTGCATCCTCTTTAGCCGTCGACAGAGCTGGTGGAGGATTTGATGTCTCTCCCCTATCATCTCCAAGGACGATCGGGGGCTCTTCGGCCGGAGGATCTTGTTGGATCATCATCCCTATCATGTCTTGGAAGAGGAGGCTCATACGCTGTATGTTGGCTGCTTGTTCAGCAGCCTCTTTGTCCTTCTTCTCCAATATCCGACGAAGGAATTCGGCGTCGGTTTCTTTCTCTTGGCGTTCATCCGAGGACGTTTCAAGGTTTTCTTTTGGCCCTGTAAGTGCGGCCATAGCGTTCATCATTTCTTGGAGCTTCTGCTGCTGCTCCTGAGCCTTGGTCACTGACCTCGTGTGCGGTCTATGACCTGTTGACATGCGGCTATCCTCCTTTCCCGATGCCACATAAACTGTATGAACTATCATGCCCTCGGACTCAGGGCGTTTAGGCTCACCACCTTTGGCATTTGCCGCGGGCGCGGGGGTTTTCTCCGGCCTTCTTCTTTTGTGGGCCGTTGAAGTGGAGGGGGCCGTTGCAGTGGGCATCTTGGTGATTGTTGTCCTCTGCTGTTTAATAGGACGGTCTTTTTCTTTTTGCACTTTCGCCTTCTTTTGTTGACGAGAGTGATCTGGGTCGATCACGGAGTCTTGAACCCTTCGCCAAACCTTGTATATTTTTGAGGACAGCCGTTGAGGGGGCTGTTCTTGCTTCGTTTCTAGAGCTCTCTCCGCAGGTGGAGGAGATCTTTTTAGTATAGCGGCTGGAGAGTTCTTACGTATCCTCCTCAGCAGTTCAAAACTGTTCCCAGTTGGAACAGCAGCGTTGACTTCCACCACTGGAGCCGGTGGAGTTAGCCCTGAGGGGGAGTTGCCCCCTGCCTTCCTTACTCGTTGCCAGTGGCGACGTCGAGCACGACGAGCCGTTGGGACTGGCTCGGAGATAGAGGTTGCTTCTTTTTGCCCCCTGTCTGAATGAGGCGCGGCTGGTGTTAACCTCTTAAAGACTGAGGTTGTCCTTTGAGAGATGATATTTAACCTGTCGAAGACAGATCCTCGGGCAGGGGTAGGAGAAGGAATCGTCAGTCTTGAAAAGACTGACTCTTTGACAGGGGAAGCCGCCTTGACGACTTCTGGAGCAGCAGTTATTGCTTTCCTTGGGATAGCCAATTTAGAGTTCTGATTTAGCCTGGTGAAGACAGAGGCTGTCGGTTTGGTAGTGGGCGACCCGTTGACAGGGGTCGTCGTAGCAGTAAGCCGGTCGAAGACCGACTTCTTGTTCACTTCCGGTGCAGGTATTGGCTCAGAGAAGCTTGTAGGTGGGATCATGGTCCCGAAGAACAGGCCAGTGGTGGCTTGGGTCACCAGGTCTACCGGCAGAGCGAGGAAGGAAGCCGCTTGGGGCCCATATGCTACACCTCCTGGTGAGGTGGAGCGTCCGTTGCAGTGGCATTTTGAGCAGTTGGTGCAGTTAAATGCCATTGAATCTTGAGTTCTGCGCCAGGCAAAAGACCAAATCTTAGTAACTTGAAATCCAAAGGCAACCGTTAACAAACCGCGATTGGTTCGCGAAGACGACACACGAAGTGTGGAGTGGAAAGAGGAAAAGGTCCCACCGGGCGTGCCAGAATCTGTTCCCCTCCGAAAAACGGCGCACAAGACTGCGATGTCCTGACGCTGAGATTCGGGGCAGATGCTATTTGGTTTTATCCGTCCACCTCTCCGAAGATGCCAAGTTGATTTATGGCATCATGTATCGGAGGTTTAGACGGATGCGGCCGATATAGCAGACTTCGTCAGATTCCCCCTCGCTTGAGGGGTTTTTGATTGTGGGGACGCTCTTCCCTGCAGACGCAAGCCCCTGCGGTTAATTACGCTACCGCATCGCGGTAGCAACTTTCTCCTTCTCCAGAATTTCACTTCGTGTCGTGTGTGTTTGTTTTGTTTGTGGTTGCCCGTGGATTTTATACGGAGACCGAGTAATGTCGTCGCCCGTAGGACGTGGATTAGTCCAAATCCATATTTACTTAGATTTGGGTTTGGTGTTTTTCGTTTAAGGATACGTTAGCCGTATTGAGGCTAAGATCAATATAAACGTTCGTCAAGGATACGTTAGTCTGATTTGAGACTAAGATCAACTTAACGTGGTGATCCATTTAATATATGGCCGTCAGGACTCGTCACCTCTCTGACGTCGTTGAAGGATTACAACGATTGGTGTCAGAGGAGTTCGGAGATGTACCCTTGAACCAAAGTCGATTTGGAGTTTTATAGTCCATTTGAATGTTTAAGGATACGTTAGCCGTGTTTAGGGCTAAGATCAACTAAAACGGGACCGTTTAGATCCGGCAAAAGAGCATTTGGAGGCTCTATTGTTCCAGTTTAGGGACGTGGTGGTCCATGTTCCAGTTTAGGGACGTGGTGGTCCATCGCCAGTTTAGGGACGTGGTGGTCCATAAGTAGTTTAGGGACATTGCGGTCCATATTCCAGTTTAGGGACATGGTGGTCCGCATTCCAGTTTAGGAACGTAGTGGTCCGCATTCCAGTTTAGGGACGTGGTGGTCCGCACTCCAGTTTAGGGACGTGGTGGTCTATATTCTAGTTTAGGGACATGGTGGTCCGCTATTAGTTTAAGGACGTTTCGGTCCAACATTAGTTTAAGGACGTTTCGGTCCATCGCCAGTTTAAGGACGTAGTGGTCCATCATTAGTTTAAGGACGTTTCGGTCCAATGTTAGTTTAAAGACGTTTCGGTCCATGAGTTTAAGGACCCCGCAGTTCGTATCGATGTGTGGTCGTCGGGACCCGTCACCTCTCTGACGTCGTTGAAGGATTACAACGATGGGTGTCAGAGGAGTTCAGAGATGTACCCTCGAACCGGAGGTAAATTGATTTGAGAGAGCATTTGTGCTCAGTTCAATTTAATTTAAGAACTTACGGCCAGAATTGGGCTAAGTCCAGTTGAAAATGTTCAACATTTTATTTGCATTTGGCCTGTTAGGCCTTTACTGGGGCTCTGCTCCTGTTTAATAATGCATGGCATTTTTGTTTGGTCTATTAGACCTTTATTTGGGCTCTGCCCTTTTATAAATGATGCGCAGCATCTGTTTTTATTTAGGCTCTGCCCTTTTTTAAAGTAATGCATTGCATTTAATTTGGCCTGTTAGGCCCTTTTTAATTAGGCTTGGCCCTTCTGTAAATAATGCAGTGTATTAATTATCTGATAATGGCTTGTCAGGCGCTTTGCGCCAATTATTAAGCGCAAGCGCATGTGGATGTGACACGCGTCACGTTCTGGTGAGCGCAAGCGCAGTTGGCGCAGTGCGCTACCCCAGTGCGCTGCACCGTTGCGCCGCTGACACGTAGCGCGCTCTGGTGAGTTGCGCCAAATTCAGAGAGCAAAGCTCTATTTCAAAAAGCGCGTAGCGCAAGTTGTTCTGTAGCTGACACGTAGCGCTCTCCCAAGAGCGCAACAGCGCAGTTAGGAAGTGCAAAGCACTAAGAATCTTTTAGATTCAAGAACAAAAGTGCAAAGCACTATTTGATTTCTTGATCTAATTTAGATCAAAGAAAAGATAAGTTTTTCTTGTTTTTCTTATCTCAAAGAACCAAAGGTTCATAAAAGTGCAAAGCACTATTTTATTATTATTATTTTTTTATTAAAGATCATTGATCTTGTTTTTAGATCTATGATCTGTTCATGAGAGAACTTTCTCTTTTTTCTAAAGGTTTTTACCTTTTTGTTCTTGAGGAGTTCTTCAGAGTTCTCTTTCTCTTCTTTTTTTTTTAGAAAATGTTGATGCCTTCGAATTGAAGCCTAAGGTCCTTTTTATAGTGCCTATAAATTAGTTAAATTTGTTAAAGAGATCTTTTTCTGAGTGATTTGGAGAATTTTCCCCACCGTTGGATCTTTGATCCAAGAGCTTCTGTTTTACAGAAGAAAATCTTCTTGTTTTAACAAGAACAGAAAGATTTCTTAAAATCTTTATTCTGTTTGGCGCAAAAGCATCTGCGCTGACACGTGTCGCGCATCGCAAAGCGCAGCGCATCTGCGCTGACACGTGTCGCGCAGCGCAGTGCTTGCGCAACTGAAGCGTTGCTTCCTTTAATTTTGCTTAAAATAGAGCTTTGCTCTGATTGGGTGCGCTGCCTTGGGTGCTGCACTAATGCATCTGCGTCTGACACATGGCGCGTTGCACACAGCGCAAAGAATTTGAAGCGTTGCTTCATTTATTAAAGTTTAAATTTTCAAAGCAGAGCTTTGCTCTGATTGGGGGAAGATAAAGCGTTGCTTCATCTCCCGCCTTGGAATTTGAACAGAGCTTTGCTCTGATTTGGGTAAACATCGTCCTTCATCTTTTTTTCAGCTAAGAAAGCTTGGAATTGATCAGGCTCTTGCAATGCCTTGATCAGGGAATCTTGTGCCTCTTTGGATAGGAAGAGAGCATCCAGTATGCTCAATTGTGAGGGTATTTTCCTCAGATGTCTCGGGACGTTGTAATCCACCTTGTTTTTCTTAGGCGGGTCCTTGGCTGAGAGCTCTTTGATAACTCGATCATCGAGGGCAATTTCCTCAAGGATTTTCTCTTTCCCTTTGTCTCTTTTACTCGAACCTTTGTTTATAGGTCCGAGGTTCTTTTCAGGCAGCGTGCGGCTACGTAGCTGAATGTTCTCGCAGTTCTTCTCCTTCTCTTCTTTTTCAGAGGTGGAATCTTTGAAGAAAGGGATGAGGGTTGTTTCTTCCTAAGAATCGCTCTCGAAGGTAAGAACTTAGAGTTTTGCCTTTTTCGAACTAGTATCAACCATATGACAGTTGCCAGTCATTTTCTCATATGCATTCGTCGCACTTTTTCGCTGTCGACGAGCAACACGCTTCATCCTCTTGAAGTGTTGTTCATGGGCAACGTATCCTTGCCACCACTTCTTGAAGGCACTGCATTCTTTGGTGGGATGAGTAACCATCCGATGATATAGGCAGTAGTTCAGATATGAGTCCTCTCCATTGAGGCTTATAACCCCGGGCGTATTTCCTTTGAGAGCTGGCAGCTTCATCCCACTAACAGGGCTTTGGCGAACCGCTTCTCTGTCTTGATTCTGCTCATGTTTGCCGCAGGTGTGCTTTGGTTTGGTCGGAGTACTTTACGACTCCTCTTTGCCGCAGCTTATTCATCCTGACATTGACGCTTAGCCTTTTCGTATATGGCTGTTTCGCGTTCTCGGTCAGCTTTGCTTTTTGAAAGGCTTCGTTTAATAGCCTATCAATTGGGTCTTCCGACAGTTCCGGGGATTTTGGCGCCGATCCTGCCCCCAGTTCCTCTGCATTGTTTTCTGACACTGAGGGTGCTTCTTCGTTATTTAACGACGAATGGGAAATCATGTGGCAACTTTCTATATAATCTTCGGTTTCTGATGAGTCATTTTTATCACCGTTGTCACTCTCTTCGTTCTCAAGAATATGCTTGAGGAACTCTTCGAGGGTGACTGGTGTTCGCACCTTCTGGTTGTACTCCTCCAGCGCGTCAATAACTTTTGTATGTTTGTGTGCTTGTCGTCATACTCGGCAGGCTGCACAAGCTTATTGGTCTTCTTCTTTTTCTTCGAAGACTTTGAAGGCTTGACTTTGGGATTTTTCCCTTCGTCAACAACTTTCGGTATGGGACGCGGTTTCAGCATCTCTTCGATGATTTCAGGTTCAAGTGGGCTTTTCCACTTGACTGCCGAACATGCCTAGAGATCCTTCAGCATTCTTTTGGTTTTAGCTAAAAGAACGACTTCCCATGGAGTTTCTTCTATGAGCGAGCATGATGCCCCTGGTGCATCCACCTTTTTAGGAGTGTGCTTCTGTGGCGGGTTCACCCTCCAGTTCTCAGACAGCGTGAATTTCCCATGTTGATACTGATCCTCGACATAGTTCTTGAAGACGTAGCAATCCTCAATTGGGTAGCTCACCATTCTATGATAGGAGCAGTAGTTGGGGTTGTTGACATCATCGGGTTGCGGTGGACGCCGTGGGTCTGGTAATGTGATGAGTTTGTTGCACACTGCCAGCTCGAACAGTCTCCTTGTCTTGTCACGGAAAAACGAGTAAGCGCGTCCTAGCCTTTCTTCCAGGGATAGACGTGGACGCATGTTGTTTTGGTGAGCAACTGGTTTCGAGTCACTCAGTTGCTATTGAGTGTTGGCAACGAAGGCCGCTTTCCCTTTACCCTTGGCATTTCGAGGGTCCATTTTTTAGGAGGAAGGCCCGTGGCCCATCTGGTCCATTTGGGCCAGCTTGTCGCTCAGGGCCTAGAAGGTAGTCAGTTTGAAGAACGTCATGAACTGGGACACAGTCGTTTGCGGATCTAGGTTCCCGATGAACATGCCCACTGCAGGGGATTCTTCGATACGTTGTTCGCACTTTAACCACAGGTTCCGCCACCGGATCGCGTATTGGACCCAGGTTTCTCCCGGCTTTACCGTGGTATTGATTAATGTCGTGATCGGGGTGCGCTCGCTTGCGCTGGCAAACCGCTGTGTGAACAGCAGTTCCATCTCTGTGAACGATTTGACGGAGTCATTTGGGAGCTCCGAGTACCATTCAAATGCCATCTCTGACATGCTGCCAACGAACTGGCGAAGTAATAATTTGTCGCCACCTCCAGTGTTGCCGCACAAAGCTCTATACTGCGATACATGCTAGTGTGGATTGCATGTCCCCTTGTACACATGGAACTTGGGGATCGTATATCCCAGCGGGTAGTTGATTTGATCATACCAGCCTGGATACGGTCGCCCAGTTCTGACGATTTGGTCATCCGCTTCATTCGCTTGATGAGCTCGTATTTGTTGAGCTATATAGTCATCAAGAGCAGCCTTGGAGATTTTTTCCTCCTTAGCTATTGATAAAGCCTAAAGGGGGTTTGATATTTCCCCTCTGTCGTCCTCAACGATTATCGGTGGATCTTCGGCTGGAGGTTCTAGTTGGATCATCATTCCAACCATGTCCTGGAACAGAAGCTCCATCTGCTTTATGTTAGCAGATTGTTCCGCGGCCTCCTTATCCTTCCTTTCAAGCACCTTTCGCAGGAAGTCTGTATCGGTCTCTTACTCTTGGCGTTGTTCGCTTGCTGATTCCGGACTTTCTTTCTGCCCGGTAAGTGCTAACACTTTGATCAGCATTTCCTGGAGCTTTTGTTATTGCTCCTGAGCTTTTGTCAGCGACCGAGTTTGCGGTCAATAACCCACAGAAGCACGGCTTTCTTCTTTTCTGGAAGCCATGTAAACCATGTGCACAATCATGCCCCCAGACCTGGGGCGTTTGGGTCCATCGCCTTTGGAATTTGCCACCGGCGGTAGGAGGTTCTCCAGCCTCACCCTTTTGTGGGAGGTCGAAGTTGAAGGAGCCGTTGTAACAGGCACCCGTGTGAAAGACACCCCTCGCTGTATGATGGAGGGATGGTCTTTATCTTGCCGAACCTTCATTTTCTTTAGTCGGTGAGAGTAGTCTTTGTCGATTACAGGGTCTTGAACTTTCCGTCAGACCTTGTGAATTTGGGAGGAGAGCCGTTAGTAGGACTGCTCCAGTTTTTTCTGCATTATGGCTTCAGCAGGCGAGGCAGATTTCTTAAGCACCGCGGTTGGAGAGTTCTTTCGCACCCTCCTAAACATATCAAAGTTGTTCCCGATTGGAACAGTAGAGTCAACTTCCACCATTGGAGCCGGCGGCCAGAGGGGGAGTTTCCCCTAGCTTTTCTCACTCGGCACCAGTGGCGACGTCGAGCGTGTCTTGCAGATGGGACCGCCTCAGTTTTGGAAACGGCTCTGACTTGCCCCTGGTTTTGTTGAGAAGCTCCAGCAGTTGTCATCCTGTTAAAGATCGACGTCCTTGGCAAGATTTGATTGGAGACGGTCAGCCTCTCGAAGACTGATCGCCCGACTGGTGAAGCACTTTTGACAGCTTCATTTGCAATAGGAATTAGGAGGGCTATCCTTTTTGGGGTAGCCCCTTCGGGAATCACGGGCCCGCGTGAGCTTTTGATCAGCCTATTAAAGACTGAGACCCTCTTTTTGGACAGCTCGTTGAGAGGAGCCATTGCGGTCGTCAGTCGGTGGAAGACCGGCTTCTTGGGAACATCGGGTTGCGGCATTGAGGCACCGATGCTCATTGGTGAGAGCATGGTACCGAAGAACAATCCGGTAGTAGTTTGAGTTATCTGCCACACCGGCATTGAAAATATGGAGGCCGCATTGGGCCTATAAGTCACTCCTCCAGTTGGGGCGGAGCGAGAGTTGCTGTTGCAGTTTGTGCAGTTGGAAGCCATTGATTTTTCTTCTTCTTCTGTATAGGAACAAGACACCAAATCTTAGTATCTCGAATCTAAGGGCAACCATAGCGAACCGCGATTTCGTTCGTGAAACACGACACACGAAGTGTGGAGTGGAAAGAGGAAAAGGTCCCACCGGACGTGCCAGAATCTGTTCACCGCCGGAAGACGGACCGGGACGTCGGGACGTCCGGCCTGAATTTGGGGGAAGGTGCTATTTAGACTTATTCGTCCACCTCTCCGAAAATGACAAGTTAATTTATGGCACCGTATATCGGAGGTTTGGACGAACACGACCATTGTAACAGACTTTATCAGATTCCCCTTCGTTTGCGAGAGGTTTTTGATTGTGGGGACGCTCTTCCCTGCAGGCGCAAGCCCCTGCAGTTAATTACGTTACCGCATCGCGATAACCACTTTCTCCTGCTCTGGAGGTTCACTTCGTGTCGTGTGTATGTTTGTTTTTATTTTGGGTTGCCCGTGGATTGTATACGGAGACTAATTTATATCGTCGCCCTTAGGACATGGATTAGTCTAAATCCGTATATTCTTAGATTTGGGTTTAGGTTGATTTAAGGACTGTTAATCTGGTTTGAAATCAAGATCGACTTAAGAATATGAGCATTTGGGCTCGATTATTTTAGTTTAAGGACATCCAGGTCCATTATCGCCGTGTTTGAGGCGAAGTTTTAGTTTAGGGGCATTTCGGTCCATTATCGCCGTATTTGGGGACGAATATTAGTTTAAAGACATTTCGGTCCATTATCTCCATTTTGGAGTCGAATATTAGTTTAAGAACATTTTGGTCCATTATCGCCATTTTGGAGACGAATATTAGTTTAAGGACGTTTTTGTCCATTATCGCCAGTTTGGAGGCGAATATTAGTTTAAGGACGTTTCGGTCCAACATTCAACTTTCGCGCACGTATATTTGTTACGCGGCGAAGTGAACGTTGTTGATATAGAATGTGCCCAATTTGAGGCACGATCCAGTTTAAGGTATGTATGTCAATTTGGAAGTGCATTAAGAGGAGTTGTTGGTCGTCGGGGCCCACCACCTCTCTGAAGACTGTAGGGTGTTTTTCGTCACCCCCTTGAGATGGGAATACGCGCGTGCTTTTCAGGCACATTACAGATTCCCCCTGCCTAGGGTAGACTGGGGTTTATTGATTGTGGGGATCCGAATCTCCGGCAGCCGCGGACTAAGCTGCCGTTAATTACCCCTCGCCTTTGGAGCGAGAGAACCTCCGATTGACGGGTCAAACAGGTCATGCGAACTCAATGTGCAGTGTGTGTATGTTTTGAAAGGGTTTTGGATATATCGGGGGCCCCGCAGAGTTTTACGGGGGTCCCGCTACCCGGATAGCGGGATAGGGATCAAGAGGGCTAGCAGCCCCCTTGCGGGGTGCGGGGCAGCGTCCCGTTAGAAAAATTTTCCTAACGGGGGACATGTTTTGATGTAGAGTGCATAAAAAAAATAGGGGAGGAGCGTCTTAAAGACGCGTGCATGGCGCTTGGGCGCTTGGCGCCCGTTGGTCACGTGCGCAGCACGTGGGCACTGGGCGCCAGCGGGTCATGTGCGCAACACGCAACCGCGAAGCGCCCGCGGGTCACGTGAGCTGCACGCGACCACTGGGCGCTGAGCGGGTCGCGTTAGGCGCATGTGGGTGCTATAGTGCCCGCAGGTCACGTGCCTTGCACACGATCGCGGGGTGTGTGCGCACGTGGGCGCTTTAGTGCCCGCGGGTCACGTGTGCGCACGTGGACGCTTTAGTGCCCGGGGTCACATGCGCTGCACGCGACCATTGGGCGCTTTAGCGCCCGCGGGTCACGTGCCATGCACGCGACCGCGGGGCGCCCGCGGGTCACGTATGCTACATTCGACCGCGGGGCACCTACGAGTCACGTGCTCGGCACGTGATCGCTGGGCACCCAAGGGTCACGTGCGCGGCACGCGACCACTGGGCGCCCGCAGGTCATGTGCGAGGCACGCGACCACAGGGAACACCAGCGGGAAGGGGCTTAGCCCCTAGGTTGGGGAGTTGAACTCCCAAGGGGTTTTGGAGTTGAACTCTTAACATAAATTTAATTTATGGAGTTAAACTCCAACTGATCTAGAAAGAAGTTAAACTCCTAGAAATTTTTGGCTCTTCTTTTGAGCCTTGGATCTTCCCAACGTGGTATTTTTGGAGATGGGTCTCCTTCTTCCTCTCGGTTAGCCGGATCTTGGGGAAAAGGGGGAGTGTGATTCAAAATATCCCCTTTTAGAGATTTGATGGGAGATCCGAGCTCCCCTTTGTGGGTTTTATGGTGAAAAACTACTTCTTTTTGAAAAAGGAAGAGTTAAACTCTTGATTTAATTCGAAAAGAGAAAGAAGGTTTTAGACCCTTAAGAAAGAGGAAGGAGACACAAACCCTAGTTTTTGGGGAGAGAGAATTGTTTTCCTTTATTTCATCATCATGTTGTCTTATATAGGCTTAAACATTTACATATAGCCCCTTAGGCTTTACAAAATGGCATTTTGCCCATCCCATGCCTCATATGCTCATTTCTTTTGCACATAAGCCATGGGCTTTACAAAAATTTGGCTTTATGCCCATTTTCTTACATTCATGCATAAAAAAAATTACATCAAAATTATTTATTGCATTATTTTTTATTTCGGCATGGGAGAGGCCGGCCGCGGGGCTCAACTTGGGTATGGGCCCACTTGCTTGGGCTAGGGCCCGTTAACTTAGGGTTGACCTTGACTTTGACTTGGTCAACTGGGGTGAAAATTTTGACCCCAACAAAGAAGTTAAGGAATTACAACAACATATATCAGAGGTGTGAAGAGATGTACCCTTGAACCAAATCCCGTATTTGAGGGAGAAGGGTTATGGTGGCCTTAAAAAATTGTGGATACGTTAGTCCAATTTGAGACTAAAATCCACTTAACAACATTTCAGGATCTTCTTTATTTAAGATCCAGCAACAGAGCATTTGGACTCGGTTGCAAGACTTTAGCAACTTAGCCAATTTGGGCTTTAATCTGCTTAGTCTTCCCTCTGTTTTTGAAAAAGTGCTAAGCACTTGTTTGGGCTCTGTTTAATCAGTCCTTTTTTTATGCAAAAAGTGCCGAGCACTTATATGAGTTTTGATGCCCACATATGATCCTGTGGAGTTTTCAGTCATGGGGATTGCCCAACAAGTGTTGAGCACTTTACTCCTTTTGTCTTCATATGGAGTGCTAGACACTCTTTATGGCGTCCACATGGAGAACACGTGAGGCGCTGGGCACTAAGTGTGTTGAACACTCAGCCGTTTTGGACTGTTTATGGAGTGCTAAGCACTCTTTCTTCTCTTTTACGGCGCACATATGGGGAGCACGGGCGACACTGGGCGCTAGACGCTACCTAGTGGGTGCTAAGCACTCTTCTCTTCTGTGACGTCCACGTGAGGAACACGTGCGGTGTTGGGCGCTGTCTAGTGAGTGTTAAGCACTCTTTCCTTCTGTAGCGCCCATATGAGGAACATGTACGGTGTTGGGTGCTGCCTAATGAATGCTAAGCACTCTTCCCTTCTGTGGCGCCCACGTGAGGAACATGTGCGGCGATGGGCGCTGGACGCTACCCAGTGAGTGCTAAGCACTCCTCTCTGTGGCGCCCACGTGAGGAACACGTACGGCGCTGGGCGCTGCCTAGTGAGTGATAAGCACTCTTCTATGTAGCGCCCATGTGAGGAACACGTGCGGCGCTGGGCGCTTTTCTCCTCTGCTGATAGAATTTTTTCCCATTAATGATCGATAGGATCTTTGTTTTGCAGATCTAGGATTAAGCTTTCATTTTTAAGAACCAAGTTCTTTTACAAGAACTAGGTTTCTCTTATATACTTTGTTTTGAGGAATTCAATTCCCAGTTCCTTTCTGAGTCTTTTATTCTCAAGAACAAGTTCCTCCCGATGAGAATTAAATTCTCAACTTGTAGGAAAATTGTCTTGTGGATCTCAGATCCAGAGAAAGAACTAAGTTCTTCGAGAAGGGTTAGACCCTTAGATATGCAAGTGAGATGTTTTTATCTCTGTTTTTTTTTTCTTTACCTAGAGTCTTTAAAGGAGATCTTCTTCCTTGAGAATTTAATTCTCTATTCCTTTTTGAAGCTTTCTGTTTTTGTTTTTAGAAGCTTATGGGGGTTCTTCTCTCTCAGACTTGAAGTTTTCGATCCTTTATATAGTGGAGGCAGGTTTGTTAATTATCTTTAAAGAAATCTCTCATTAAGAGATCCCAATCAATTTGGGGAATTTTACCACCATTGGATCTTTGATCTAAGGGTTTCTGTTTTACAGAATATATTTTCTTGTTTCTAACAAGATTGGGAAAATATTTTCCATATGCAGAGTTTTATTCTGTGAAATGGTAATTTTTAATTCAAGGGCTCTCTGCTTTACAGAGGGCAATCTTTCTTGTTTAGAAAGATTGAGGGAATATATCCTAAAAATAGAATTTTATTCTATGATCCAATTTGGGAATGTTTTCTTGTCACGCCCCGCTTCCTAAAATACAGAATACGAGGGGTTGATAAGGCGAGCAATACTCCTACGGTCAAGGAAACATCCTGCCGTAGTCATACTTCGGCTTCTAGCTTTACGTGGTAATCAGTAATCTATGCACAGGTAATGAGAGATGCAGTCACTAAAATCAAAACAAATACAAAAACTAACCCGATAGAGATCAAGGAAGTATAGCACTGAGTCGCTGATCTAGATATCCGCAATGTCCTCGAGGTACGTCAGGTCCTGGTCCAAGCTAAATCCACTTCTCACTCTGAGCATGCATACTCAGGTCGCCAGAGCGACACAATAGCAATAAATAGAAATACATATGTAACATATGTAATAATGATGAATATGAAACAGCAAGCATGAAGTGATGATATGAGCCTGAAGGAGCCAGTACAGGTAAACGGTAAAGCGGGTAAACAGTAAGGCAGGTGTATCGAGTCAGTAATCAATACATGTCACTAAACCTATCGGTCTCTAAGTCTCACTGTCCAGGTCGCTAAACCTATCGTCAGTCCAAGTGTGAGAGTCAACCACGCAGGAGTATCTCCAACCCAAGGGTAGGGCCCCAGGGGCAAGGGAACACGGGCCCGAAACGCTCGCTAATAATCAGTAATATCACTCATATGACTCCCAGAATCACTGTATATGCCGGCAATTAGACTCCCGAGATTTCGTTGAACTCACACTCAAACTACCCCACACCCCGTGGTCTACATCAAACACTAACCATAAACCCAAATACTAGTCGGTCCATGACAAGTCTACGCGAGAACTGGAGACAGGATCTCCATCAAGCATGTCTCAACTGGTACCCAAGATAAATGGACTGTGTTTGACGCTTTACCTATGACACAAATATAAGTGCTTTCATAATCGTCCCATACCAGTTATAGTTACACTTACATATGCCCCATAGGCGTCGACAATGCAATAAATTAACTGGGTTCGCTGATTGTGTACAAGTACGTGTCACTTCACTTGTTCATTCACGCTTTAACACTAACGTACTTGCCACAATCAAAACACTAATATTTATCACTAGGTAATGTACACGATCACTAGGTTACCAATGTAATGACATCTACATGACATGATGAGAATACAATAATTACGATATAAATAAAATATCATCAGTCAGTGTCCTACCACTTGCATAATTTACTATAAATCATAAATGCAGAATTAAGCATAAAAATATAAAAGGGGTAAGCAGTATGTTTAATTATCTTTCCATCAAAATTTGTTTTGAGTCAATCGGATTTCAGGTTTGTTAGTTATGGTCATTTCATTTTAAGTGTTCACTGCTGGAAATCCAATTTCTGAACTGGAAGTCCATTTCGTAACACGTTTTACTCCTAGTTGGGAGCATAATTAGGCGACGCTACGGTTCAACTAATTGTATATTTTTATATTATGTTTCCAAAACATCAAACGGATCATCAATAGAAGTTATGTATTAAAAATTATGCTGTGTTCAAGGTGCTGGTGTAAGAGAGGTCACTGCAGAAACTGCAGAACACCACGGTATTCTAAAATACAAATTAAATATTAAATGATGGTGAAATAACACGGGACCAGATTCAAGGGTTAGATAACTAAATTATCTACGCGACCAAATGGGGCTCTGCGCATTTTCAGTTTAAAGAATGGGTATACGGGTGTTCCCAAGCCAGGTATCCAAAACTAAACGTTGCCCCGGACTGCAGTTCAGGTCCGCGAATTGCCTCGGTATCCCTTGTTATAACTTGTCAAAATGCAAAGATAAACTATGGGGTGCTGTGTGTTTATCCGTTGCATTCGATACGAGCCATAGAATGCTAAGATCCGATAGGTAAATGATTTATCAGGATTTTAACGGTCTAACATGTCCGGGAAAATTCAGATTTCGTAAGGGTTATCAGGATGTCATTTCATAGTGATAATCTCGATATTTTGTGTCCAAACTTCTACAAGATATTCATTAACAGTAAAGTGGTTCATTTATCTCAAATTAAGGTGTTTTAAAATAGGTTATGGTTTAGGGTTTAACATCGAACATGTAGCACGTATATACACAGGTTCACCTTCATCCAATATACTAATTCATAATTAACCAATTATAATATATTTAGCATGATTATAGCAAGTGAAAGGAGGTTCACTTGCCTGGCGGAGATCAATGGCACGACAGCAACGATGACGACAATTTGCACGGGCACAGCACACAGCAGCCATAAGGGATTCGATCTTGTCTCAAGCTTGGGCTCGATGTTGCGGTGAGCCGAAGATGGGACAGTGGGGGTGGCCGAGGTTGGCGAGACGAAGATGACTGGGATAATGGCACGGGCAGCAACAGCTTGGACAGCGACGGCTAGGTTTGGGGGTGCTCGGTTGAGCTTTGAAGGCTGAGGAGGAGTCGAGGAGGAAGGTAGCGGAGCTCGGGCGGTGCAAGGGGTCGGTGCAAGTAGACGGTGGCCGGGGATGCTCGTCGGCAATGGCAAGAGGTTTGTGGTGGCGGTGAGTGCAGTTAGGGGCTGGGTTTGAGAGGAGTGGGCTCGTGGGTGAAGATGGGTCTCGGGCTCATGGTGCAAGGGGATGGCTCAGGGTGTTGGAGAGATGGTGGTGGTGATGCTCGGTGGAGACGAAGCGATGGCAATGGTGATTGGGGAGAAGGAGGCGACGATGAAAAGAGTTGATCACTGTCGATGGTGGAGGGAAGGTGGAGGAGGGAGAGGAAGATGATCGGGGGCAGCGATGGAGGCTCTGGTGGTGCAAAGTGGCGATTGCGATGAGGCGTGGATGAGGAATGGTCGACGTCGGTGAGGCAAGATCGGCGACGAGGTCGGGTTCAGGTTTGATGGGCTGTAGCTGTCGCGACGGGGACGTGGTTCTCGTCGGGGTTGGCGAGAGCGTGAAGTAGGGAGGTGAGAAGAGTTCGTCGTGGTTGGTGGTGGTCTCGACGACGTTGTGGTGGTGGTTGTGGGGATGAGGGCGAGGAGGTGATCGACGGTGGTTCGAAGTTGGCACGAAGCGGACACTTATGCATGGGGAAGACTCGGTTGCAGGAAGAGGAGGAGGCCGCGATGGCATTTGAAGATCTCGAAGATGGTGAGAGGAGATGAAAAAGGGAAAGTGCAGTTGGAGAAGTCGAGAAGGGTGGCCAGGAATGGAGTGGGTGCTGGTGGTGGCAAGTTGCAGTGAAGGGAGTGAAAGAGATGAGTGAAGGTTGTCGAGAGATGGCCACAGTGTCTGGGGAGAGGCGCGGATCTCATGCGGGTGGCGTTGGAGGGGCTCTGTCGTGGGGGGAGCGCGGGTCTCGAGGGAACACGGGTACGGGAAAAGCGGGTCGTGGGGCTCTCCGTGAAGAAGGCGGGAAAAAGGAGGTGAGGGAGAAGGAGGAGGAGAGTGGAGGTGTCGGGTCGGGTTGGGTCGAGGCTGGGATAGAGTGTGGATAGGGTTCGTGGGCTGGGCCTGGCAGCTTGGGTGTAGAAATTGGGATTTAGATTATAGGATTTTAAATATGAAGTAAGATATAGTTTTAGATAAAAAGTTTAGAAAAATTAGATGAAAACTTATTTAGGAAATTAAAATAGGAGTGGGAAAATAATTTGGAGCAATAGGATTTAACGGAAAATAAAATAGGAGGAATATAGGGTAAATATTCTGAAAAATATAGGAAATAAATTTGAAAAAAAATATATAAGATTTTTATATACAAGATACCGGGTATTACATTTCTCCCGACAGAATTTAATTCTGCATTTTTGATGATTTATCATATCCGTTGGATTTTTGATCCAACGGCTCTGTTCAACAGAGGGTAGAATTTAATTCTACCTGGACGCCGGCGCTCACGTGTTGTGCACGTGAGGCGCCACTTGAGAGTTTTAATTCTTTTTGTGCTTTGCATACTGGCGTCCGCATGAGGAGCACATGCGGCGTTATATGAGAGTTTTAACTCTTATTTTTAATCTAATAGGGTTCTTTTGTGCTTTGCACACTGGCGCACGCGTGAGGAGCACGTGAGACGCTGCCTCATTAATTTTGAACAGAGCTTTGCTCTTTTATTGGGGGAAACATCGAGTTCGGAACGCCATCTTGCAAATATTTTTTGATTTCACCCGAACTTGATGATATCCGAATCGCAAATCCAACTTCGAGAATACCCCCACACCACTGAGTTGATCGAATAATTCGCCGATGCGAGGGATCGGGTACTTGTTCTTAATAGTCACCCGATTTAACTCTCGATAGTCGATGCACATCCTCTGCGTGCCATCTTTCCTTTTGATTAGAAGAACTGTAGTTTCCCACGGTGAACCATTGCTATGAATCCAACCATTCTTTAGTAATTCGGAAACTTGTCTCTTTACCTCTTCCAGTTCCACCGGTGCCATCGGATAATAAGCCTTCGAAATTGGTGCTGCTACAGGAATAAGATCAATCGCAAACTCCACATCTCGTTTAGACGGCAAACTCGAGATGTCCTTGAACACATCTATGAAATCCCGAACCGCTATCAGCGCTTCATCTACAACTTGTTTACGAACTTCACCTTCAGTAAACGGTTACCTTCATCATGAATTTGCAAGTTTGGTCTAAGACTTATGAGTTATTAGTCCACCACTCTTCCGCTGCACTACTCTGATAATTTGAGTCGGGTCTGTCAAAACTTCTTCAATCAAATATCTTACATCTGATCGTCCTTGAAGCGGTCTGTACCAGCTCCTGCTGGGGTTATCTCGAACTACTGAAATCATCAAAAATATCTCCTGTGTTTCTCCTTATTCTTCGAAACGCAAACGGATTGGTTCTTACGGGACGAGAGGAAAGCTATATCGTAGTTGCTGGATTCAAGCTCACGATAAGACATAAACTTGTAAGTAATGACACCGAGAGGAAACAAGGTAATACAACGACCATAAGTTAAGAAAATGAATCGAAATAAGACTCCAGATTACTTAAATAGAGTACCATATTGTAACCATACCGTGGTATATAGTTACAACTATATAACTCCATTCAAGTCGCTCAAATTCTACTAACAGAATCGAGAGAATAAGATGGGAGAAACAATAAGGAATCAGGAGGATTCCAAGTTGAGATGCAAAGTCATATCCAAATCGTTGAGATAAAAGAGTTTAAGAGAAGGATAAGATTCAAGAGTTTGAATAACAAGACAATAATGTGGCAAGACATGTTCCTAATTCCGGGTTTCCTGGTTAGTGTATTGGGTTCAATACCCAACTACAAAAGAACAAAACCCGACTAACCCTAAATCCTAGGGCTCTGATACCAAACAAACCTTGTCACGCCCCGCTTCCCAAAATACGTAAACACGGCACGTGATAGAGCCAATCATGCTACCTATAGCGAGGAAAGATCCTTCCATAGTCATATTATGGCTGTCAATCAGATATCAAGAACAGTAGACTACTAAATCTCTCTATCACATGTCCAATATCCACAAGAACAATAAATGGAAAAGATAGCAGAAGCAATAAAAATCTAAGAAATAACTAACCCGCATAAGAGCTATATCAATGAGGTGGTCCTCACTGATCGACGATTCTGTCGAATACTCATATGCTGTGTCAAGTATCTGGGCCATGCAAAACCCAGACGCCATTGCGTCATAAATCTCAAAATAATAGTAATAACCAGGATAGGATGCTATGATTAAACATGAGTGTAAATAAATAACACAGGTGTAAAATAGTGAGATATAGGTATGTGATGTGTATCCTAAAGTCTGTGCCTCTAGGTTATCTATTCTAGAAGTTTTTGAATCAATTTAATGGAATCATCGATGTAACTCAATAGTATCCCGTGCATGCCCGGGACCACGGTCAAGATTCTCGGGCTGAATCAGAGACGTGCCGCTAAGCAGTAAACAGGTAACATATACAGATGAATGATGTCAGTAGCAGCATCCCAGGCTGGCCTAACCTGTAAAGACTGATCAGTATAAGTATCGAACTGTTGAGTTACAAATCAGATTTCATTATTGATTTCCCCTTACCCCCAAGATTATGTATTCAAGTCAAATATTTATGATATAAATCTAATGCCAACACAGAATCAAGCAGGTAGATTTTGTCTATGCAGAAAACAAGTTACGTCCATCAGGACAACAAATCAGGATTGTTGGCATTAGTAACAAGATCAAGTAATGAGTCAGGTAGGGTGTCGTGAACATGTCATGTAATGCATATGTATCAAATGGATACCCAAAGTGAAACTGTAACAAGTATCGGACACGGTAAGCACGACGGATATCAGGATGCATATGTGTCTATCTGTAATAACTTGAAGATGTACCCATGCCTGTGTATGATACAACTAGGTAGCATGTTACACTAATATAGATGTAATATGATATAATGATGTTCCGGCATGCAACTAGATGTACGATTGTCAGTACGGATATCGAAAAACGGTAGATCTATAACATTTGTTGCATACTATAACACATGTATTATTTTTATTCATATAAATAGATATATTATAATATAGCATGTTGCAAGTTAAAACTTGCCTGATTGGATCTCACGATGAGGTAGTACGTCACATTCGACGTCAGATAAACGTCGCAATGCAACACACGTGCGCACAGGACTGGACCTGGCTAATTAAAGACATGACCACACTGGATGACGACGATGACTGGATCGCCCAGATCATCAGCGACGTGCGTGACTCCGGCGACGGCCGGAAAACAGAAAATAAAGAAAAGAGAAAGAAAGAAAAAGAAGAAGAAAGAAAAGAAAGGAAGAAAAAGTGAAAAAGGAGGAGAAGAGACAGTGGTGCTCTGGGTTCTGAGGACAGAGGGGAGGTGACGACGATGGTGGGCTGTCGACGGCAAGGGCTACGTCGGCAGTGGGTTTCTTGGTTGCTTTCGGGGTCGGGATTTGCAGTGTTGATGGTGGTGGTGGTGGTGGTGGTTGTGGTGCTAGTAGAGAGAAGTGGGAGGTGAGGAGATGAAGAGGGTGCTGAGGTTGGGGTGATGGCGACGGCGAGTCACTGGCGAAGTGAGGGTGGAGGTTCTGAGGGTTCTCGGGTTGGGTCATTGGGTGCAAGGTCGTAGTCTGGGGAAAAGGGGGAGAGGGAAATGAGGTCAAGGGGGATGATGACGAGGGCGAGGGGACGAGGAGGTCGGCGGCGAGGTCGAGGAGCTAGATTTTGCTGTGGGTTCTCGGGGATTGTGGGTGCAGGGGCTACAGGGATCGTGGTCGGACAGGGGAAGAGGAGATGAGAAGAAGATGATGAGGGTGGCGAGGTTGTGAGGACGAGAAGGTCGGGGTAAGGTTGATGAAGGTGACGACGGCGAGGTCTAAGGATAGGGTTTTGGGTTTCTTTCGTCGCGAGAGGAAAGAGGTGAGGAAGAGAGTTGTGTATATGATGGGTTTAAAAAAAATAGTATATATTTATATATAGAGGGGAGAGAGAGATTGGGAAGAGGGTGAGAGGGAGGGAGTGACGTGAGAATAATATTATTAGTTAACAAAATATTTAATATATATAATATATCTGTTAAGGTTGTAGAAATATTATAATATATGTCTTAAGATTTTATAGCTAATACAAAAATACTCCGAAAAATACCCGGATCTTCTTTAAAATTCTAATTTTAAAATACGGATAATATACATACAAGCTAAAATCATAACGCGATATCCGGTTAAATAAAATGCATACCCTCAAGAACGGATACACGTAACGATCCAAACGAGTCCATTTCATCAATCTGGACATGAACACGATATCTGGATGCAACCACAAGATATGGGGTATGATACATGCCATGCTAGATAATAAAAATATTATATTTGGTTATAATTTGTTTATTTAAAATATATGCAGCTACTAAATATATAATACATATATATAACATATATGTGTGCATGGATCCTCTGTACTAGTAATCATATAACGTAATCTAGAATCACGATGGGTTTTAAGTATGCGGGTCGGATCGGATACTAATCACAGATACTAAATGCATCATCCGCACCCAAAAGCAAATAATAATAATCAAGAAATAGTCGTGAGATTAGAAAACACCCAAATCAAATATGATATAAACATACTAGGGTGTTACAGTATATGCGCCAATGGGCATACGTCATATAGAGATGCGCCAAAATGAAGGACATGCGTCAATATAAAGACCATGCGCCAATATGAAGGCCATCGGCTAATAAAGGCCATGCACCAATGAAGATATGTTCCAATCAATATATGCGCCAATATGGGCATACGCGCCAGAGATCAAAAGTCAAAGGCATGCGCCACAACCCATGGGCATTAATATTTAACACGCCAGAGAGAGAAAAAAAGTTATATCCTTGTGCTAATACTCATTGTATACATGGCATGTGCCGCAACCCTGATGCGCCAATGATTTAATATGCCACAGACCCATATACTTTTTTCTGTGTGACACGTGGCACGCGCTAGAACTTTTGGACGTCAATATATATGTTCCAGAACCAATACTTGGTCCAAATTGGCTAAGTGTGATAAAACTTAAGCTTCCATGATATTCCTTGAGCTCATATGCTCATATATTTTAAGTTGATCTTAATCTAAAACAAAATTAACGCTCCTTAAATATATTTCCTAAGTCAATATTAGTCCCATATACGACTAATGGTCCTTAGAGATATACCCTGAACTGATGGAACATATGACCTAGGTTCAAACCAAATATGAGATTTATGGACTTGGACTAATCCGCGTCCTACAGACGACAACATATTAGTCTCCGTATACAATCTAAGATCAACCCCAAATAAACAATATATATAACACGATACACAATAATTTCTGGAGTAAAAAAAGTTGTTATAGTTTGGCGATAACGTAATTAACTGCAGGGCTTGCGCCTGGAGGAAAAAGTGTCCCTACAATCAAAAACCCCTCACATATGATGGCGAATTTGATAAGTCTCCTACAACGGTCGTATCCATCTAAACCTCCGATATACGTTGTGATAAATCAATTTGGTATTTTTGGAGAGGTGGACGGATATGTTTTATATAGCATCTTCCCCCAGATTCAGGCATGTACGTGTTCCCCGTGTCTCGATCCGATTTCTGGCGGTAAATAATCGTTCTTGCTGATACTTGTTCTAACATGATTAGCCCCTGTTTATATAATTTTTATAAAATGATAACGACGAATTGCTAAAGCATTTTTCCTTCATGCTTGAGAATATATTAATTAGTAGGTTTTCGTTTGCTTTCTATGATAAAATGTTTAATATTAGTTATATAAGAACTCATGAACCATATCACAATAAATAGTATAAGAAACTTTATAAAATCCATTTGTTTATAAAAGAGGATTTTTTCCTTTTAAAGTGCTAGCATATGCCTTATGTTTTTGTTGTATGCTTACATCCCTAATCGCATAAGTGCTTCGTATTCACCATCTCATTGTAATACCCAGTATCTGTTATACAGTAAATTTAAATAAACTTATATTTTATCCATTTTTTCCTATTTTTTTCTAAGACTCATACCATATATTCCTTCATTTTATTAATTTGTTTTAATTAAATTTTATTATTGGTCATCAATTATTATTAAATGTTATTAATTTTATTTAATCGATATTAATTATCTGTAACAAATTTTAATTAGTATTAAATTTTTAGAAATGGTTATTAATAGATATTGATTGATTTTTTTTTTAAGTATGACCTTTTAAACCTGTGGATCCATTTAAAATCCAATTCCTAAATCATATTAACCATTATGAAACCCCCACGTTCTAAATCACTAACCCAGACCCTCTCTCTCTCTCTCTTCTCCCACTTAATTTCTCATTTATTTTCCATTATATTTTCTTTCTCACTCTCATATCAACATATTTCTCTTTCTAACTCTCTTTCCCTCTCCCTCTCCCGTCGCAATATTTTCTTCTTCTTCTTCTAGAAATAACCGAGCCGCTAACCCTAACTTTACCAAAACTCTTCGACCCCGATCACCCTCTGATGGAGGTCCTTTTCGGGTCTCCGTCAGACGTTGTCTTCCGCCGATCTCCTGGTGAACTTAAGTGGTTATCGTCCGTTGCGTGTGGGTCTCAATGGGTTTTGGTGGAAGAGGTGGTATGAGGAGTTCGGTGCCGAGTACCTGCAAAGAAGTCCCGGGGTGGTTTGGTACCACCAAGGACCCTCCGAGATCAAGTTAGTGATAAGATCCGAGCAGAGTAACGGCTTAAAAGAGTCAAAGATCGCTTACTTGACCCCTCTGTGATGGGGGGTTTTATAGTGGCGGCAGCATGCAGCAGCAAGCGCGAAGATCTCGCCGGCAGTTACGCTCCCGTCGTCACGCCTGCATGAAGAGCGGATCGCCCATTAATGGGGATCATGATGGCGTGGAACGTGGGATGTTGCTGGCGGAGAATCTGCGCATGGCAAGATTCGCGGAGCGGCGGTTACGCCTGCGAGTGGTGGAGTCGGTCGGTCGGAGAACCGAGGAAGACGGCCTCGGCTGGGGAGCTCGGGACGAGCGAAAGGGACGAGGAGTCTTGGTCTTGCGGCGGCTCGGGACAAGCTGAGTGGCCGAGGAGGCCAATTTCAAGGGGGCTCTAAGGAGAGCCGGCTAGGGCTTGCAGGTCGGGTACACGGGTGGCCGGCTCGTTTCCTGTCGGCCCTTTCTTATGAGTTCTTGGACACGTCATCTGCCACGTGTCGTGATTCGGGAGATCACCAATATTGAACATCATCATTAGCCCCCCACTCATGTCCCGACCAGCTAGCGGGTCGGGTCAGGAGTGGACTGTCGGGCCGCCCGGGGTGAGCTCCCTCCTAAGGTTTCGTCGGGACGCGTCCCCGGGCTGTCAGCTGCCTTTTCTGTCAGCGAATCAGGACGAAATCTCTGCATTTAAAGAAGGTGCGCCGGTTCGTACATCCTGTCACTGAAGCGACAGTCTACGTGTCAAGCGTCGGTTGGCCGACGCGACGTGTGCAGACCTGCGGCGTCTGATGGGACGCGTCCTAGTGCGGGAACGACAAGCGAGGCGATCAGTCGTCGAGCTGATTTTGATCGCTTGCCAAGTGTGCCAAGTGTGCCAAGTGCTGCTGAGAAGGAGGCATCTCCATAGCCCCGAAGTCGAGGGGGGATTACTCAGACTTGGACAGACCTGATGTCTCTTGTTGGGGCTTCGGATCCGCTGCATGTGATGGGCATATTGGCCTCGTTACGAAGGCTACAAACCCGCAGCGTCTGTTGGGCAGGAGGACGCCTGCTAGGGATGACCGAGCAGGGAAGCTGCTCGGTTGATCTTGGCGAAGGCCTTGATCCCTGGCGTTGCGCGTAGGGAAGCTATCGGCCAGGGATAGTCGAGCAGGGAAACCGCTCGGCTGCCTCTAAGGAGGACTTTGATCCTTGTCTCTGTTGGGTAGGAAGCTACCCGCTGGGATTCGCCGAGTAGAAAGGGGCTCGGCGGCCTCGTGAAGAGGGCTTCAGATCCTCGGCGTCTGATGGGCAGAAGGACGCCCGCTGGGGATGCGCCGAGCAGGAAGGAACTCGGCGGCCTCGCGACGAGGGCTTCAGATCCTCAGCGTCTGATGGGCAGGAGGATTCCCTCTGGGGATGCGCCGAGCAGGAAGGAACTCGGCGGCCTCACGATGAGGGCTTGAGATCCTCAGTGTCTGATGGGCAAGAGGATACCCGCTGGGGATGCGCCGAGCAGGAAAGAATTCGGCGGCCTCGCGATGAGGGATTGATCCATGGCGTCGTGGGGTAGGGAAGCTACTAGCCAGGGATAGTCGAGCAGGGTAGCTGTAGGGCTGCCCCTTCGTGAGGGCTTTGATCCTTGGCACTGGAGGGGCCGTGAGAGGCCTGTGAAGGATGGCCGAGCAGCACTGAAAGGGCCGTTTGAGGCCTGCGAAGGATGGCCGAGCAGGGTAGCTGCTCGGTGCCTCTTGGTGAGGGCTTTGATCCTTGACGCTGGTGGGTCTGTGAGAGGCCAGCGAAGGATGGCCGAGCAAGGTAGCTGCTCGGTGCCTCTTGGCAAGGGCTTTGATCCTTGATGCTGGAGGGGCCGTGAGAGGCCTGCGAAGGATGACCGGGCAGTGAAGCTGCGCGGTTGCCTCTTGGCGAGGGCTTTGATCTCTAGCGTCGTGGGTAGGCAACTACCAGCCTGGGATGATCGAGCGGGGTATCCGCTCGGATGCCTCTTATGAGGGCTTTGATCCCTAGCGTCGTGGGTAGGGAGCTACCAGCCAGAGATGATCGAGCAAGAGTCGGGCTCGGTTGCCTCATGCGAGGGCTTTTGATCCTTCAGGACGGGGACCGAGCAGGGTTACTGCCCAGTGTATCTTGGCGAGGACTGTGATCCATGTCGGTTGTGGTAGGAAGCTACCAGCCGGGGATAGCCGAGCGAGGACTCGACTGCCTCTAGGAGGACTTTGGTCTTTAGCGCGGGAGGGGCTGTAAGAAACCTACCAAGGACCCTTGGCCGGGCAGGGTTACTGCCCAGTGCCTCTTGGCGAGGGCTTTTTTCCTGAAGGATAGCCGAGCGAGGGATCCTCAGGCTCGACTGCCTCTGGGAGGGCTTTCTGATCCCTGGCGTTGCGGTAGGGAAGCTACCCGCCAGGGATAGCCGAGCGAGAGATCCTCGGGCTCGACTGCCTCTGGAAGGACTTTCTGATCCCTAGCGTTGCGGTAGGGAAGCTACCCGCCAGGGACAGCCGAGCGAGGGATCTTCGGGCTCGACTGCCTCTGGGAGGACTTTCTGATCCCTGGCGTTGCGGTAGGGAAGCTACCCGCCAGGGATAGCAAAGCGAGGGATCCTCGGGCTCGACTGCCTCTGGGAGGACTTTCTGATCCCTGACGTTGCGGTAGGGAAGCTACCCGCCAGGGATAGCCGAGCGAGGGTCGGGCTCGACTGCCTCTGGGAGGGCTTTCTGATCCCTGGCGTTGCGGTAGGGAAGCTACCCGCCAGGGATAGCCGAGCGGGGGATCCTCGGGCTCGACTGCCTCTGGGAGGACTTTCTGATCCCTAGTGTTACGGTAGGAAAGCTACCCGCCAGGGATAGTCGAGCGAGGGTCGGGCTCGACTGCCTCTGGGAGGGCTTTCTTATCCCTGACGTTGCGGTAGGGAAGCTACCCGCCAGGGATAACCGAGCAGGGTAGCTGCTGGGCTGCCTCTTAGTGAGGGCTTAGATCTTTGGGCGAGGTGGCGATCGAGCTGCCGTGGCGAGCCCCCTCTGTGCGACCCCGTCAAGGAAAGGGGTGTCGGTCTATTCGACCAGTGAGGGCGTTGATGACGGTCGCCGGAGGAGGTTCACCCGCGCCTCCGGTGAGGGGGAGGCGGCGGCTGGTATCTGGATCTTCAGGGTGATCGCTTGCCATGGGGATAGAGATCGGAATGCCAACTTTGTTTTTTGTGGAGTTTCGTTTCCCACAGACGGCGCCAACTGATGGAGGTCCTTTTCGGGTCTCTATCAGATGTTGTCTTCCGGCGATCTCCTGGTGGACTTAGTTGGTTATCTTCCGTTGCATGTGGGTCTCAATGGGTTTTGGTGGAAGAGGTGGTATGAGGATTTCGGTGTCGAGTACCTGCAAAGAAGTCCCGGGGTGGTTTGGTACCACCAAGGACCCTCCGACGATCAAGTTAGTGATGAGATCCGAGCAGAGTAATGGCTTAAAAGAGTCAAAGATCGCTTACTTGACCCCTCTATGATGGGGTTTTTTATAGCGGCGGCAGTATGCAGCAGCAGGCGTGAAGATCTCGCCGGCAGTTACGCTCCCGACGTCACGCCTGCATGAAGAGCGGATTGCCCATTAATGGGGATCGTGATGGCGTGGAACGTGGGATGTTGCTGGTGGAGAATCTGCGCATGGCGAGATTCGCGGAGCGGCGGTTACGCCAGCGAGTGGTGGAGTCGGTCGGTCAGAGAACCAAGGAAGACGACCTTGGCTGGGGAGCTCGGGACGAGCGAAAGGGCCGAGGAGTCTTGGTCTTGCGGCGGCTCGGGACGAGCTGAGTGGCCGAGGAGGCCAATTTCAAGGGGTCTCTGAGGAGAGCTGGCTAGGGCTTGCAGGTCGGGTACATGGGTGGCCGGGTCGGTTCCTGTCGTCCCTTTCTTCTGAGTTCTTGGACACGTCATCTGCCACGTGTCATGATCCGGGAGATCACCAATATTGAGCATCATCACCCTCCATCGCCGCATCCTTCAACACCAAGCCGCCTTCGTCGATATCTTCCTCCTCTCCTCAACCAAGCAATCCCATCGCCAATCCTCCATCCCGCCTACTTCGATCCCGAGCAAACAGGGATCTTCTTCCCTTGATGCAGCACCCTCAACTAACCCATCGAGTCCCCTCAACTTCACCGCTGACAGCATCTTCTTCCCTCGCCAGAGCACCCTCTAAACACCCGACACTGAACCCTCGTCTCCATCTCCCTCATCATCAACCCATACCAACCGAGAACTCCACCTTTGAAGCCCCACACAAAACCGCAACCCAAACCCCTAAGCAACTCCAGCCGAGAGTCGCCATCACCGCCGCTAGCCATCTCCATGTCGAACGCCATCGACGAGCTCCCCGCAACACCCCCAACAGCACCACAACAACCCCACTTCCCTCTTGAGCCACCACCCTCCTTGCACAAACCGGGCCACCTTGCTGCCGCCGTTGCATCCGCCGCCGCCGCCGTGCAATCCACTGTTGCTTTAGTCGCAGTGGCCACCGTCACAGTGGTCATCTCCGTCACCGTAACCATCGCCATGACCAAGATCGAGCCTAAGACCGAGCCCCTAGCTTATCGCACCCTTCGGCATTTCATCGAGCACATGTATCTGTCGTCAATCGCCGTTGTTCCGGTCACCGTCATTACTATAAAAGCCATGGCCTCAGTCTCTATGGCTATCACCGTCATCAACATGATAGCCGTCGTAACAGCACACATCCATCGCGGTCCCTATCGTGCTCGACCCTCGGTCTCGCTGCGCCTTTACCGGCTCCACACCATCCGTAACCGTCTCATGTGTCAAGACGATCTCCTCATCCGTGTCACTTCCAATTCAGCGACCCTAGGCAAATGAACTCTCTCACTTGCTTAATCATGCTATACATATATATTTAGATATATTAATCAATTTAATAAATGTTAGCCTTGATTTAAATAATTATGTATTCTAAATGATAGCTGCGTTTATCGTAATCAAAACCCAATTAAAATTACCGGAATTCATAATCAATAAATCCCTTTACTGATAAAGAATATCATATAGGAATTTGGGTCTAAAATGTTGACGTTTACACCATGAAATGACAGCCCCGATAACCGACACGAAATCTGGAATTTTTGCATATTTTGTTGTATTAAATTCATTGTAAATTGCATACACCTCGTATCGTGGCATTCTTAGGCTCGTTATGAATAAGAATGAATAATATATGGATTTCTACAAATTGTTACAGAATATTTCTTCATTTCGATAATGATAACTGAAGAGAATTACAGTTCTGGAGTGCAGTCCAGAGCAGTAATCTCTGCTAAAATCTGTTTTTAAACACATGTAGATCTCTGTTCAAATATCCAAATGCATAGAGTCTTATATGTATACGTAGAGAATTGAGTTAAATTTCATATGCCACTGGTTTCACCAAATTCCATCATAGTTTGATATTTTTACCCAATTTATATTGTCGATGTGTCTGGCCGTTTACTGTAGTTACAGTTTATACGTTATGACTCTAAACAAATCGTAAACCCCTGAATACGATTGATATTACTGATCCGTCGGTTGAGTTATAATCTTAACTGGTAAATATATATTTCGTTGACTATAGCGACGTCTAAATCTGAACATAACTATTGGAAAAATGCGTTCGAAGTTGAAGTTCCAGTTCAGAAACTTGAATTCCAGTTGTGAACATCTGTTTTAAAACGATTGTATCTTTCTAATCAGAAACTCGACTGGTGTGAAACTAATTTTATTGTTTAGATAATTGGGTCTACTATTTATGACTTTCATATTATTTTGCTTGATTCTGCACTTATAAATTACTGTGAATTTTCTAACTTGAATGATACCGGCTGCTCATTTTTTACTCGTAGTATATTTTAATGCAATTCTATCATATTGGGTGATAGTTATACCCTCACTAATTAGTGATCATTTGCATTGATACCTTAATGACTGTTTTAGATTACCGAGTGATAAGTGTTAGTGATTGGATTGTGGCAAGTACATTAGTGTAAAAGCGTGATTGAATAGTTGAAGTGACTCGTACTTATACACAATCAGCGGAACCATTTAGTTATTATATTGTCGACGTCTATGAGGAACATATAAGTATAAGTATAACGGGAATGGGAAGGGTATGGAAGCACTTATATTATGTCATAGGTAAGATATCGAGGACTGTCCACTTATCTTAGATACGAGTCGAGACTTGCTTGATGGAGACCATGTCTCTAATTCTCACGTAGACTTATCATGGAGTGACTAGTTTTTAGATTCGTGGTCAGTACTTGATGTAAACCGTGGGGTGTGGGATAGTTTAAGTGTGAGTTCGATCAACGAAATCTCAGGAGTCTCTTTACCGGTATATTTCGTGATTTTGTGATTTCATGATATTGTTACTGATCGTGTTACCGATTCTTACTGATCGTGATTCGAGACCATGTTTCCAAGCCTCTGGATAGGTGTTTAGTGTCTTGAGTTTAAGAATACTCCTGCAATGGTTGACGCTCACATTCGGAATGATGATAGGTTTAGTGACATGGACCATGAGACTTAGAGGCCGATAGGTTTAGTGATATAGATATTGTATTGATTACTGAACTGATACACATGTTTTGTTGTTTCCTGTACATGTTATTTCCTGTTCGTGTTATTACCCTATACTTGCTACTCCATATTTATCATTAATGCACATATTATATACATTACTATATTGTGTCGTCCCGACGACCTGAGTATGTATGCTCAGAGTGAGAAGTGGACTTAGCCAGTGGTAGATCCAGAAAATTTGGTCATGTAGGGCGGAAATTGAACCCGCAATGAAAACCCTTTCTTGTATTAACTTCAATGTTTTTCCATGATGAAAATTTGTCTCAAAACTCAAAAGAAATATTTCTTTTCTTGCAATTAAGCGTGAACAAAATAAATTGATAACTGAAAATGTTGATGCAATCTATATTAATTTCTTTATAAATTATAGCTCTTTATGTGTTAATATGAAAAAATACCAAAACAGTACTTCTCTCTTCTTCTTCCTCAAAACTCAAAAATCTCAAACATCAACAATGGAGGAAGAATCCAACCCCAGCCTCACCACCACCAGCTACTCCCACAGCCCCGCTCACCTCTTCGTCGTCCTCAACGTCCTCCTCCGCCTCCACCTCCTCCTCTCCTCCTTGCCGGCGACCTTGTCCTCATCCGATGGACCTACTGAAAAAAATTCAGGGAAAATTCAGGGGGGCGACCCCCCCTCCGTTATGAGTTGATCCGCCACTGGACTTAGCCCAGATGAGGACCTACCCTATTTCGATAATATTGCGGAGATCTAGCTCAACGACGTCAGTACTAGCTATATTTTCCTTTATCACTATCTGCTTAGTTATCTCTTTTGCTTATATTCGTTGCACTCTGATTTATTTAAATGTGATAGACTTAGTGATTGTATATCTCGTTATCTGTGTTAGACTACTGCTTACCATGTACTACTTGAAGACGAAGTATGGGTACGGCAGGATCTTTACTTGACAGTAGGAGTATGGTTGGTCTAGTCACCTCTCGTATTCCGTATTTTAGTAAGTAGGACATGACACTCATATTTTCCTCGTTGTACTAGAGAACGACACACACTTCTCCGCGAATCATTTAGTAGAATTTAAACCGCATTTTTTATGAAACCATATGTTTTTGGAAAACCTATATTTCTATGCCAAAACGGCTTTGAGATGTGTTCATATTAGCATTCCGGTCTCGAGAAATTTCAAGAAAATTATTAAAGATAACATAAATTTTCTAAACGCAATGTTAAAATTTCAAATCGAACCGAGCTACGGTTTAGGGTTTAGGTATTTCTAATCACTATTTTTTGAGTACCCTGAAAACTGTTTTTAAGACCATCTTCAAAAATTCATAACTTAAGTTTCTGGAATCCAAACTGAGTCGAACAAAGTTGGTTTGATAACTAGATCGAAATACCTAACTTTTTCTAATTCAAAACTTTTCCTAAAAACCGACGGAAATATTTTATTTCTGTCTTTTAAACTTATGTGTCAAATCTGGACAGATTCTGTCCTGATCTGCGCACTGTTTTTCAAAACATCATATTAGCACTATAGAACTCAATTTGTGACAAATTTTAGATGTATAAATGCCAAATTAAGAACCCTACTTTTTCCTGTAGACTCCTAGACTTAGAAATGTATATATCAACACTATATATGCCCTGCAAGTCATCCCCTTGTTGCTGTTTCAGAAAAATAAAATATGTTTTATACTCTTAGATTAAAATAATCATAACTATAATTTCAGAAATCCAAATCGTGTAAACTTAAGTTGTTTTAATAACTATACTGCAATACCTACCTTTTTTTCTAGTTCCACTCCAGACCAGAAAACTGATGGAAAATATCACAAACTGTACTTTTAAAACATGCAACGGTGCTGGACAGATTCTGCCTTGCACTGCGTAGCGATACCAAAACGCGATTAGCTCATAAACCATTAATCGGAATTAGTCAAGACTTGAACCCATGTTTACGTAACATCTAGAACTACATTTCTCGTGTGTGCCCTAAATTCATATGAATTGATTGTCTGCTAGTTTTCAGTACTTCTTTATGCTACTGTTTCTTGTTTATGTCTTGTGGATACTTCGATTTGTGTCGTTTCATGTTATGTGAACTTATGTAGCCCGACTTCCTAATTGTTGGACTTACGTGAATTATATGGTTAGATGTATTGCATGCTTGATACGAGCCTGACTCGAACCGTAAATATGTGTATAAATGAATACTTGAATTTCGTGAATTACAAATCAAATCTCGTGAATCTCGTGAATCTATATATATCGGCATTTTAATATTAAGAATATCATGGAGATGTGGTAGCTCGAAGAATGGGGATATTTATGTGTAACAGGGGATCATACGTGTTCCTCGTGGTCCCAGAAAATACGGTTCATTGCATTACATATAAATCTTGAATCTCGTGTTGCTGTTGTTCTATGGGAATAACGGAATATCCTAATTACATTTAAAACTCTCACAATTTGAGGTTATAACTTAAAACACTATAATAACTAATATCATGACACTCTAGTTATATTTTTCCTAAAAGATATATGTCTGTACCTATTATTTCCTGTTCGTGTTATTACACTATGCTTGCTACTCCATATTTATCATTAATGCACATATTATGTATATTGCTATATTGTGTCGCCCTGACAACCTGGGTATGCATGCTCAGAGTGAGAAGTGGACTTAGCCAGTGGCAGATTCAGAAAATTTGGTCAGGTAAGACGGAAATTGAACCCGCAATGAAAACCCTTTCTTGTATTAATTTCAATGTTTTTCCATGATGAAAATTTGTCTCTAAACTCAAAAGCAATATATCTTTTCTTGCAATTAAGCGTGAACAAAATAAATTGATAATTGAAAATATTGATGCAATCTATATTAATTTCTGTATAAATTATAGCTCTTTATGTGCTAATATGCAAAAATCCCAAAATAGTGCCCCTCTCTTCTTTTTCCTCAAAACTTAAAAATCTCAAACCTCAACAATGGAGGAAGAATCCAACTCCAGCCTCACCACCGCCAGCTACTCCCACAGCTCCGCTCACCTCTTCATCGTCCTCAACGACCTCCTCTTCCACCTCCTCCTCTCCTCCTCGCCGACGACCTTGTCTGATGATGCGCAATATTGGCGGTCTCCAAGATATGGACACGTGGCAGATGACGTGTCCCAAAACTCAGAAGGAAGGGCCACAGGGGCCGACCAGGCAACCCCTGTACCCGGCCCTGCAAGCACAAGCTGGCCCTCCTTAGGGCCCCCTGCAAATTGGCCTCCTCGGCCCCTCAGCTGGCTCCGAGCTGCCACAGGACCAAGACTCCTCGGCCCTCTTGCTCGTCTCCGAGCTCCCCAGCCGAGGCTGTCTTCCTCGGTCCCTCCGACCGACCAACTCCACCACTCACGGGCGTAACCGCCGCTCCGCAAATATCACAACGCGCAGATTCTCCGCCAGCAACGTCCCACGTTCCACGCCATCACGATCCCCATTAATGGGCGATCTGCTCTTTATGCGGGCGTGACGACGGGAGCGTAACTGCCGGCGAGATTCTCGCGCCTGCTGCTGCGTGCTGCCGCCGCTATATAAACCCTCAACACAGAAGGGTCAAGTAAGCCATTTTTTATTCCACTTAGCCGTTACTCTGCTCGGACCTAGCACTAACTTGATCGTCGGAGGGTCCTCGGTGGTACCAAACCACCCCGGGACTTCTTTGCAGGCACTAGGCACCAAACTCCTCAAATCACCTTTCTCATCAAAACCTATTGAGATCCACATGCAACAGAAGACCGCCACCAAAATCCACCGGGAGATCAACGGAAGACAACATCTGACGGAGACCCGAAAAGAACCTCCATCAGTTGGCGCCGTCTGTGGGAAAGCAAACTCCACAAAAAAAAAAGTTGGCCTTCCGATCTTCGCCCGCATGGCGAGCAACCATCCTGAAGATCCCGGTGCCAGCCGCCGCCTTCCCCACACCGAAGGCGTGGATGATCCTCCTCCAGTGACCATTATCAACGCCCTCGCCAGCCGAATAGATCGGCTACAGTCCCTCATGGAGGCGCTCATCCGCGTCCAAGCGGCCGGGCCTGGGCCCCAGATCGTCGCTCCACCGCCTCCAGAAGGCTCTGCGCCCGTCTGGACGGCTGACCACCAGCGGCCTACGACTCCTGGCCACCGATCTCTCGAGCCGGTACCCCCTGAGGCCCGCCGGGCACCCCACGGCTCCACACCAAGGTCCGCTGCCAGAACGCCTCGCCTCGAGCCTCCTCGCAACCTTTATCCGCCTGAGGAGATGTCAGTCACATCGCCTGTCCGCGGGCATGGTCGACACCGCCCCCCTCGGCGGGGCCACGCTGAAGGGGTTCACGTCGGCGGCTCGAGAGCCACCTCGCCCTGAAGGGATCTGAGGCACCTCATCGAGAGGAACCGAGGCCGCTCCCAGACGCAGGTCACCCGCAGCGGAGGCCAGGGATCCCAAGGGGCCGATTCCTCAGGATACCACGGTCGGCTCAACGCCTTCGAGAAGAAAATCGAGGGCATGTGCCGGGAGGCTCACCTCTCGAGCGACGGGGCTAAGTACGCCTCCGATTCGCTCACAAAGCCGTTCACCGAGGAATTGCTCGCCGTCCACGTCTCCTCGCGCAACAAGCCCCCAAAGGTCTCTCTGTTCGATGGGAAAACCGACCCGAAGGACCATTTGGACGCTTTCACCGCGGGGATGAGCTTCCAGGACCACTCCGACGCCGCCCAATGCAGGGCCTTCCCGGCCACCCTTATCCGTACAGGTCGGGACTAGTTTCGGGGGCTCGAGCCCCGCTCGATCTCGACCTTCGACGAGCTGGCTACTCAGTTCTTCGGCCATTTCGTCGGGAACCGTCGACAGAAGCGCACGGTCGACTACCTCTTCACGGTTAAGAGCGGGGACAAGGAAACGTTCAAGGACTACATTACCCGTTTCTACAACGCCTTTCTTGAGGTGCCTGAGCATCGGGACGAGACCGTCATCACGGCGCTTAGATTTGGTCTGAGGCATAAGGAGTGGTTACGCTCCTTCGCGTTGGCGCAACCTAAGACCATGGCCGAGGTCAAGGCGTGGACCGAGCGCGAGGTTCAGCTGGAATCCGAGGTGAACGCTAACCTCCCCAGAGCAGAACGATCAGACCAGAAGAAGAGGGCTCGGGAGGAGAGGCCGGAGCGTCAGCAGCCCTACCACCCGAAGTTCCAGGAATATACCCCCCTCAACGTCTCCCTCGCAGTATTGCTAGAGGAGGCCCAGAACGAGGGGTTCTTCAAGTTCCCTTCGATCCCACGTCAGGCGGCGAAGCGAACCTGGGGCCCTTACCGCGCTTTCCACCGGACACTGGGCCACACCACGGAGGATTGCAAGCAACTCAGGAACTACATCGAAGAGCTCATCCGATCGGGACACCTCGCCGCATACTTGAGGGACAAACGGCAGGCCGACCGCGAGCAGGAGCAGCATCGCCCTCCCGCTGACCTGACCATCGGTCAGATCATGCTCGTTTCGGCGGACGGCCAGCACGGCACTCACGGAGTCCCGTACCCTGCGCCAAGCACGGAGGCCCACGGTCCTCCGGGGAGCTCGGGCCGAGCCAATAAAATCATCTACTAGCCTGTACCTTTCCTTTAGGGCAATGTAAACTCTTCCTAGGATCTATTGTTAATTTAATAAAGATCAATGGAACATTGCGAAAAAGAAAGAAAAAACTTGTTTATTCAAAAGGTATTATGGGCTCCTCATCCATACACGCAAAAGAAAAGGAAATTACAACAGTGGGGGAAGGGGGTGCAGCGAGCACTGCTCGTGATACTCGGTAAAGATCTCCGCCAGCCGGGGCCTCGTGAGGTCCAACCTCTGTCACTGGTTCACCCCGCGCGCGTCGATCCCAAGCCTCGGCTCGTAGCATTCGCGGACGAGCGCCTCTGAGCGGGCTAGCTGGTTTGTGAAGATCAGGCCGAAGCGCCTCAAAGACCGCATCTTGCCCAGGGCCTCGTAATAGAGCTGCTCGGACAGGGGGTTGTAAAGCCCCGGCGATGCCCTCTAGATGGAGTACATCAGTAGCTGCAGCAGGGAGGAGCGTCGGGGGAGCAGCCGGCCGAAATGGTCCTTGATGCTCCCATAGATCAGCTGTACCGTGTCCTCGGTGCAGTTCTTGTCGTAAAGGTACACGTCTTCGAAGTGGATGATGTCGGGGATGGTAAACGGGAAGTCTTGCATTTTCGATGACCTGTTTATGAAGGATAGAAGGACCAGTACTCCTTCAGCCTTATATAGCCCACTGCGCAGCTCAACAGTCGTCCGCTTTCACCCAAAAAGTCGCTGCCACGCGACGGTCATCAAGCCTTCTCTTGTGGAATCGAAGCGACGCGCCCCTAGCGCTTGGCCTCCCCCCGTATTCAATGCACATGCTACGCGCGCTGTTGCAACGACCGTTCCTATTCCCCATGCCTACAGCTAGACGGTCGGGCTACACCTCGCGAAGAATTAGCCAAAGCAGCTACCCTGCTCGGCTATACCTGGCCGGTAGCCTCCCTACTCGCAGCAGCTACCCTGCTCGATCACCCCTGGCGGGTAGGTTCCCTACCGCAACGCCAGGGATCAGAAAGCCCTCCCAGAGGCAGTCGAGCCCGAGGATCCCTCGCTCGGCTATCCCCAGCGGGCAGCTTCCCTACCGCAATGCCAGGGATCAGAAAGCCCTCCCAGAGGCAGTCGAGCCCGAGGATCTCTTACTCGGCTATCCCCAGCGGGCAGCTTCCCTGCCACAACACCGGGGATTAAAAAGCCCTCCCAGAGGCAGTCGAGCCCGAGGATCCCTCGCTCGGCTATCCTTCAGGACAAAAGCCCTCGCCAAGAGGCACCGGGCAGTAACCCTGCCCGGACAAGGGTTCTTGGTAGGCTTCTACAGCCCCTCCCGCGCTAAGGACCAAAGTCCTCCCAGAGGCAGTCGAGTCCTTGCTCGGCTATCCCCGGTTGGTGGCTTCCTGCCACAACCGACAGGGATCAAATTCCTCGCCAAGAGGCACTGGGCAGTAACCCTGCTCGGTCCCTGTCCTGAAGGATCAAAGCCCTCGCAAGAGGCAACCGAGCAGCTACCCTGCTCGGTCATCTCCGGCTGGTAGCTCCCTACCCATGACGCTGTAGGGTGTTTTTCGTCACCCCATTGAGATGGGAATACGCGCGCTTGTCAGGCGTACTACAGATTCTCCCTGCCTACGGTAGGCCGAGGTTTAATGATTGTGGGGATCCGAATCTCCGGCAGCCATAGACTAAACTGCCGTTAATTACCCCTCGCCTTTGGAGCGAGGGAACCTCCGATTGACGGGTTAAACTGGTCATGCGAACTCAATGTGCAGTGTGCGTATGATGTGTTTTGAAAGGGGGTTTTGGATATATCGGGGGGCCCGCAGAGTTTTTACGGGGGTCCCGCTACCCGGATAGCGGGCTGGGGGTCAAGAGGGCTAGCAGCCCCCTTGCGGGGTGCGGGGCAGCACCCCGTTAAAAAAAATTTCTAACAGGGATAGTGTCGCAGGGTACATGTGTGTGTAAATATGTATACATATGTAAATATATATGTATGTACATAAAAAGAGGGGGAAAAGACATCCAAGGGATGCGTGGGGCCAGCGCCTTGAGCGCAGTGCGCTTAGGTGCTGTGTGCTCAGGCGCAAGCGCGCCACGTGTCGGCACGTGGGCGTTCTGCGCTTGAGCGCAGTGCGCTTGAGCGCAAGCGCGCCACATGTCGGCACGTGGGCGTTTTGCGCTCGAGCGCAGTGCGCCTGAGTGCAAGCGCGCCACGTGTCGGCACGTGGGCGCTTTGCGCTCGACCGCAGTGTGCCTGAGCGCAGCGCGCCACGTGTCGGCACGTGGGCGCAGTGCGCTCGAGCGCAGTGCGCCTGAGCGCAAGCGCGCCACGTGTCGGCACGTGGGCGCTTTGCGCTCGAGCGCAGTGCGCCTGAGCGCAAGCGCGCCACGTGTCGGCACGTGGGCGCTTTGCGCTCGAGCGCTGGCGAGACAAAGGGGCTTTTAGTCTCAGAACCAGAAGTTATGCTTCAGAAAAAAAATATTTATTATATATATATATATATGTAAATATATGGAGTTAAACTCCTAAAATGTTTTGGTTGATGAAAGGGGTTCTTCCTCTTCCTCCTCTGCTGGCTGGATGTTGATGATCAAGAGATGTGAGATCTAAAAATCTCTCCTTTCTGAGATCTAATGGTAGATCCAAGTTCCCCTTTGTGGGTTTTGTGGTGGAAGACTTCTTAGTTTTTGAAAAGAAAGAGTAAAACTCTTGATTCAATTCAAAATAAATGAGAAGGTTTAGAACCTTGGAGAAGGAGCAGGAGGCACAAAAGATCTCAGATCTAAAAATTTTGTGGAGAGAATGAAAAGTGTTTTTTTTATTCATCATGTTGCCTTTTATAGGCTTACATATTTACATATAGCCCCTTGGGCTTTGCAAAATGGCATTTTGCCTATCCCATGGCTCATGTGCCTTTTCATTTTGCACATAAGCCATGGGCTTACAAAAATTTGGCTTTATGCCCCTTTTGCATACATTCATGCACAAAAATTACATAAAAATTATTTGTTACATGATTTTTGTTGTTGGCATGGCGGAAGGCCGGACGCTTCGTTATCGGGCTCGACCTGGGCATTGGCCCACTTGCTTGGGCTTGGGCCCACCTGGCTTGGGGTTGACCTTGACTTTGACTTGGTCAACCGGGGTGCAAATTTTGACTTCAACAAAGTACCCCCCATCAATAAATGCACACCACATATGTGAGTCGTGTGCATGAAATTGATGGATTATCTTTCACGTGGAGGCGACTTGCCTTGTTTCCCACTCTTTTGGATGCACTGCCCTTTTTACGACGTGGACGGTCGACGCTTGACGCATCTCCGAGACGGAGTGTCCATGGTAGACGTTTCCCTGGCCCGGAGTGATCTGGTTCCTGCTTTGTAGGAAGCCTGCACTGCCCTTTTTGCGACCTGGACGGTCGACGCTCTGATCCGGAGCGATTTGGGTTCCCAATTTGCGGGAGCCTGCACTGCCCTTTTTGCGACATAGACGGTAGACGCTCTGATCCGGAGTGATTTGGGTTCCCAATTTGCGGGAGCCTGCACTGCCCTTTTTGCGACATAGACGGTCGACGCTCTGTTACAAAGCGATTTGGGTTCCCAATTTGCGGGAGCCTGCACTGCCCTTTTTGCGACATAGACGGTCGACGCTCTGATCCGGAGCGATTTGGGTTCCCAATTTGCGGGAGCCTGCACTGCCCTTTTTGCGACATAGACGGTCGATGCTCTATTCCAGAGCGATTTGGGTTCCCAATTTGCGGGAGCCTGCACTGCCCTTTTTGCGACATAGACGGTCGACGCTCTGATCCGGAGCGATTTGGGTTCCCAATTTGCGGGAGCCTGCATTGCCCTTTTTGCGACATAGACGGTCGACGCTCTGATCCGGAGCGATTTGGGTTCCCAATTTGCGGGAGCCTGCACTGCCCATTTTGCGACATAGACGGTCGGCGCTCTGTTACGAAGCGATTTGGGTTCCCAATTTGCGGGAGCCTGCACTGCCCTTTTTGCGACATAGACGGTCGGCGCTCTGATACGAAGCGATTTGGGTTCCCAATTTGCGGGAGTCTGCACTGCCCTTTTTGCGACATAGACGGTCGACGCTCTGATACGGAGCGATTTGGGTTCCCAATTTGCGGGAGCCTGCACTGCCCTTTTTGCGACATAGACGGTCGACGCTCTGATCCGGAGCGATTTGGGTTCCCAATTTGCGGGAGCCTGCACTGCCCTTTTTGCGACATAGACGGTCGACGCTCTGATACGGAGCGATTTGGGTTCCCAATTTGCGGGAGCCTGCACTGCCCTTTTTGCGACATAGACGGTCGACGCTCTGATACGGAGCGATTTGGGTTCCCAATTTGCGGGAACCTGCACTGCCCTTTTTGCGACATAGACGGTCGACGCTCTGTTACAAAGCGATTTGGGTTCCCAATTTGCGGGAGCCTGCACTGCCCTTTTTGCGACATAGACGGTCGACGCTCTGATACGAAGCAATTTGGGTTACCAATTTGCGGGAGCCTGCACTGCCCTTTTTGCGACATAGACGGTCGACGCTCTGATCCAGAGCGATTTGGTAGACGTGCCCCCGGCACGGAGTGTCGCTGGTCGACATTTCCCCGAGGCGGAGTGTCGATGTTTGACGCAGAGGTCGATGTTGGAATTAGTTGGTTTGATTTGTTTGACTTGAGTTGACATCAACATCGCTATACTGGAATATGGTACCAGGAGTGAATCATCGTCTGCCATGAGAGGATTTGGGAATTGGTTTTTTTTGTTTGGCATCTGCATTGCTGCACTGGAATAATGCCAGGAGCAACTCATCATGTGCCCCAAGAGAATTTGGAAATTGGTGGCTTAGGAAACAGGTTTAGATCCCTGTCACCTAAGGCTTTTCCATTTTGTGAGCCGTAAGGGTCTCACAAAGCATTTTCTCCCTGCGGGTCGTAAGGATCCCGTAGGTGTATTTTCTCTTTAGGAGTCGTGGGGACTCCTAAGTGTGTCGCTCCTTTGTGAGTCGTAGGGATCTCACGCGGGAATTTTCTCCTCACAAAGTCGAGAGGACTTTGCGAGTGCATTTCATTTCTTTTTTTTTCTTTTACGAGTTTGCCCCCTTTCGGGTTTTCACAAACTCGCCGACAGTCCTGCTGTTTTTACTCACGGAGCCCTTTCGGGTTTTCATCCGTGCCCATTTTGCTTGTGGACATACCGTTCTCCTTTATTTTTTTGAGAGATCGGGATTGTTTTACGCCCGTGGATTGTATACGGTTTTGCAGGATGTATGATCCAGACCGTAGGGCCGAAAAAATTTTAGGGCTTTGTTGGCGTCTACATCGCTGCACTGGAATGTGGTACCAGGAGCGACTCATCATTCGCCGTCGGGGTATGGGATTTGGAATTTGGTTGGCGTCTGCATCGTTGCACTGGAATATGGTACCAGGAGCGACTCATCATTCGCAACTTGGGGGTTGGGGAGCGATGGCTTAGGAGACAGGTTTAGATCCCTGTCACCTAAGACTTTTCAATTTTATGGGCCGTGGGGGTCCCATAAAAGCATTTTCTCCCTACGAGTCGTAAGGATCTCGTAGGTGTATGTTCTCCTTAGGAGTCGTGAGGACTCCCAAGTGTGTTTTTCCTTCGTGAGCCGTAAGGATCCCACAAAGGTTTGTTCTCCTCATATATCGTGAGGACACATGAGTGGATTTCCCTCGTTCCCAGTTTAATGACTTAGAGGTCGACTGTTTCCAGTTTAACGACTTAGAGGTCAACTGTTTCCAGTTTAACGACTTAGAGGTCATCTGTTTCCAGTTTAACGACGTAGAGGTCATCTGTTTCCAGTTTAACGACTTGGAGGTCGTCTGTTTCCAGTTTAACGACGTAGAGGTCATCTGTTTCCAGTTTAAAGACTTAGGGGTCTGTGTTTCCAGTTTAACGACTTAGGGGTCTGTGTTTCCAGTTTAACGACTTAGAGGTCATCTGTTTCCAGTTTAACGACTTGGTGGTCATGGTGCTTCCAGTTTAACGACTTGGAGGTCATCTGTTTCCAGTTTAAAGACTTAGAGGTCATCTGTTTCCAGTTTAAAGACTTAGAGGTCTGCTGTTTCCGGTTTAAAGACTTAGAGGTCATCTGTTTCCAGTTTAACGACTTAGAGGTCATCTGTTTCCAGTTTAAAGACTTAGAGGTCATATGTTTCCAGTTTAAAGACTTAGAGGTGATCTGTTTCCATTTTAAAGACTTAGAGGTCATCTGTTTCCAGTTTAAAAACTTAGAGGTCTGCTGTTTCCAGTTTAACGACTTAGAGGTCTGCTGTTTCCAGTTTAACGACTTAGTGGTCATCTGTTTCCAGTTTAAAGACTTAGAGGTCATCTGTTTCCAGTTTAAAGACTTAGTGGTCTGCTGTTTCCAGTTTAACGACTTAGAGGTCATCTGTTTCCAATTTAAAGACTTGGTGGTCATCTGTTTCCAGTTTAAAGACTTGGTGGTCATCTGTTTCCAGTTTAAAGACTTAGAGGTCATCTGTTTCCAGTTTAAAGACTTAGTGGTCATCTGTTTCCAGTTTAACGACTTGGTGGTCATCTGTTTCCAGTTTAACGACTTGGTGGTCTATTGATGGCGAGCTTGGAATTTTGGGGTTGGGGCCGGCATCAGCGTTGCTAACACTGAAGCAGAGGTGCCAGGCAATTCATCATTTGTCTTTTCCTGTTAGGGAGCGATGGCTTAGGAGACAGGTTTAGATCCCTATCACCTAAGGCTTTTCAATTTTATAGGCCGTGAGGGTCCCATAAAAGCATTTTCTCCTTGCGAGTCATAAGGATCCCGCAAGTGTATTTTCTCCTTAGGAGTTGTGAGGACTCCTAAGTGTGGTTTTCCTTTGTGAGTCGTAAGGATCCCACAAAGGTTTGTTCTCCTCATGTATCGTGAGGACACATGAGTGGGTCTTCTCAATGGAGCATAATTCCCAAACCGGAGACCAGCCGCGTAACTGGTGGTTGTGGTGGGGTATGGGTATGCTGAGAATTATTTGAGCCCGTGGATTGTATACGGCAGTCAATTTGGGGACTAGCCGTAGGGCTGGAAGAATTTTGGGAAACTGGATTTTTGTTTGGTGTCTGCATTGCTGCACTGGAATAATGCCAGGAGCAACTCATCATCCGCCCTTGTTTTTTTTTATTTTTTTTTTGTTTTTGTTTTACCGCGATTGCCCTATCATTTCAACTTTTATCATCGCGAAAATCGCGATTGCCCTATCATTTCGGCTATTTATTCGCGGTTGCCCAATCATTTCGGCTTTATTTTCATCTTTATTTTTACTCGCTGATTTTTATTGCGAGTTGCCCAATCATTTCGGCTTTTCATTTTTTCTTTTATTTACACATTTTTTATTTACACATGTATATATATATATTTTTTTACATTCCCAGTTTAACGACTTAGAGGTCGACTGTTCCCAGTTTAATGACGTGGTGGTCGATTGTTTCCCAGTTTAACGACGTGGTGGTCCTCTTTGCTTATCCCAGCTCCTTGAACATTGATCTTGGCGGAGCTGTGTTGATGACCTAGCTCTGTGGCTTGCCGATACATCCGAGAATTGTGAGGTTTTTCCAAGCTTATATTGGTCCTCTGCCCAATCTTTGAAAACACAGCAGTCTTCAATAGTATGGCTCAGCACTCTATGGTATGGGCAGTATATGGGACTGCCAGTCATATTCATTTCATGTGGCCTCTTCGGGATAGGCAGTTGCAGGCCATTGTTCAGGGCTTCCTCGAATATATCGCGGACCTCATCCCTCCTGAAGGAGTACACCTTCTTCCTTCTCTCCATCAGAGTAGGTGCCCTCACTGACACCGGTCCCTGAGGCCGATCAATCTTTGGTTCGCCCTGCACATGTCTGGGAGGGTTAGGTTCCCGAAAGGCTTCGGTCTCCATTTGCATGAAATTGGCGGTCGTAGCTTGACTGTTTGCTAACACGCCTTTAGACAGTTCTATCTCTCCCGTCTTGTATTGCCTTTCGTCCCAATCTTTGAAGACGAAGCAGTCCTCAATAGAATGACTTAGTACCCTGTGATAGGGGCAATATTTTGGGTCGTCGGTCATATTCTCTTCTTGCGGTCTCTTTGATTCTGGCAGTTGTAGACCGTTTCTTAGGGCGTCCCTGAATATCTTGTGGACCTTTTCCCTCTTGAAGGAATAGACCTTTTCCAGCTTCTCTTTCAGAGGCGATTCCCCCCCCCCCTGGCGTATGTATCGGAGGGACTGGAGGCTGATTGCGGCCGTTTTTCGCGAAGGCGCTCCGCTTTTAGGTTGAAAGGGATATCAGTTGGCTGCTCCCGGGTACCAATCCCTGGCTCATGAGCCAAAATTTGATTCTGCTGTAATTGCAATCGGGCGACTTGGGTCGCGAGATCTGCCACGATGTTTGCCAGCTCGTCGACTTTGGAATAGACCTCGGCCATCTTCTCATCCCTGTCCTGAAATTGCCTTTGAAGCCATTGGAATAATGCTTGTTCTATAGTTCCGGCTATGACAACCGAGTAATCTTTATTGCCTGAGCTCCATTCCGTAGGAACCACGGGCTCCTCTGGCTTATCGGCCTGAGCGGGCTCTTCATCATTTAGATCGAGCCGATGTTGGGTGGTGTCAATCATATCATCACCATGGCTGTGAAGAAGAGGAGGGTTCGTTTCTTCATGTCCGGACATGTAGACAGTGTGGATTACACATTCAGCCATTCTTTCATCACTGGCAGCTGGTTTCGCGGAGTGGTCCGGGCTTTGGAAATTCATAAATTTTAATATGGCCAGAGCCCTAGCCCTTTTGTTGGCTCTATATCTGAGCCGCTTCTACCTCAGCTTCTCTGCCTTAAGCGCTTGGCAGGCTTTTGCTCTTCGAAAAGCCGCCATAGGCCGAGTGATGGGGATGCTTGAGAAGACATCTGCCCGTGTGTCCGTCGAAGGTATCGCCTGGGCTTGCCCACGACGTCTGGCAACTTCTTTTGTTCCGATGGCTTTGCCCCCAGTTGGGGCCATGGAAAGCCGTCCAGACACCGATTTGCGTTTGGGTTGGGGCGCCCTTGAGATCACCACATTTGGTCTCCTGCCTTTCGAGACCGGTTTGTCTGCCACCGGGGCTTGAGGAGCTGGGATGGCGCCAACTGGTATGAACACAATAGAGCCGAATGGTAGCGGCTCCTTCTCCCATTGTCGCCCGAGACTGGCCGGAAGGACCATCCTAAAGTATATCTTCATCGTGTAGGAGACGGGAGTCGTGCTGAGAGCCGAGATCATCCTTGGAGACATTGTTGGAGAGTGATTGCTTGAAAACCTGTAAGAAAGAGCATTATTTTAGTATAAATATAGGTATGTATATTGATTGAGTTCGCATGAACGTTTAACCCGAAATATGGGAGGAGAGATTGGTCCAACCGGGCGTGCCAGAATCTGTAGGGTGTTTTTCGTCATCCCATTGAGATGGGAATACGCGCGCGCTTGTCAGGCGTACTACAGATTCCCCCTGCCTAGGGTAGGCCGAGGTTTAATGATTGTGGGGATCCGAATCTCCGGCAGCCGCAGACTAAACTGTCGTTAATTACCCCTCGCCTTTGGAGCGAGGGAACCTCCGATTGACGGGTTAAACTGGTCATGCGAACTCAATGTGCAGTGTGCGTATGATGTGTTTTGAAAGGGGGTTTTGGATATATCGGGGGCCCCGCAGAGTTTTTACGGGGGTCCCACTGCCCGGATAGCGGGCTGGGGGTCAGCAACCCCCTTGCGGGGTGCGGGGCAGCGCCCCGTTAAAATTTTTTTTCTAACAGGGACAGTGTCGTGGGGTACATGTACATATGTAAATATATATGTATGTACATAAAAAGAGAGGGAAAAGACATCCAAGGGATGCGTGGGGCCAGCGCCTTGAGCGCAGTGCGCTTAGGTGCTGTGCGCTCAGGCGCAAGCGCGCCACGTGTCAGCACGTGGGCGTTCTGCGCTTGAGCGCAAGCGCGCCATGTGTTGGCATGTGGGCGCTTTGCGCTCGAGCGCAGTGCGCCTGAGCGCAAGCGCGCCACGTGTCGGCACGTGGGCACTTTGCACTCGACCGCAGCGCGCCACGTGTCGGCACGTGGGCGCTTTGCGCTCAACCGCAGTGCGCCTGAGCGCAAGCGCGCCACGTGTCGGCATATGGGCGCTTTGCGCTCGAGCGCAGTGCGCCTGAGCGCAAGCGCGCCACGTGTCGGCACGTGGGCGTTTTGCGCTCGAGCGCTAGGCACTGGCGAGACAAAAGGGCTTTTAGTCCCAGAACCAGAAGCTATGCTTCAGAAAGGAAATATTTATTATATATATATATATATGGAGTTAAACTCCTAAAATGTTTTGGTTGATGAAAGGGGTTCTTCCTCTTCCTACTCTGCTGGCTGGATCTTGATGATCAAGGGATGTGAGATCTAAAAATCTCTCATTTCTGAGATCTAATGGTAGATCCAAGTTCCCCTTTGTGGGTTTTGTGGTGGAAAATTTCTTAGTTTTTGAAAAAAAAGAGTAAAACTCTTGATTCAATTCAAAATAAATGAGAAGGTTTAGAACCTTGGAGAAGGAGCAGGAGGCACAAAAAATCTCAGATCTAAAATTTTTGTGGAGAGAATGAAAAGTGTTCTTTTTTATTTATTTATCATGTTGCCTTTTATAGGCTTACATATTTACATATAGCCCCTTGGGCTTTGCAAAATGGCATTTTGCATATCCCATGGCTCATGTGCCTTTTCATTTTGCACATAAGCCATGGGCTTACAAAAATTTGGCTTTATGCCCCTTTTGCATACATTCATGCACAAAAATTACATAAAATTTTTTGTTACATGATTTTTGTTGTTGGCATAGCGGAAGGCCGGACGCTTCGTGTTCGGGCTCGACCTGGGCATTGGCCCACTTGCTTGGGCTTGGGCCCACCTGGCTTGGGGTTGACCTTGACTTTGACTTGGTCAACCGAGGTGCAAATTTTGACTTCAACAGACGCCAGGGATCGAAGCCCTCGCAAAGAGGAATCCGAGCGGCTGCCCCGCCCGGTCATCCCAAGCTGGTAGTTGCCTACCCGTGACGCCGGAGATCAAAGCCCTCGCCAAGAGGCAACCGCGCAGCTTCACTGCCCGGTCATCCTTAGTGGGCTTCCTACAGCCTCTCCAACACTAAGGATTCAGGCCCTCACCAGAGGCGAACGAGCAGCTACCCTGCTCGGTCATCTCCGACTGGTAGCTCCCTACCCGCGATGCCAGAGATCGAAGCCCTCGCAAAGAGGAGACCGCGCAGCTTCACCGCCCGGTTATCCTTGGAAGGCTTCTTACAGCCCCACCAACGCTGAGGATCCGAGGCCCCAACAAGAGGAAACAAGTCCATCGAAGTTTAAGCGATCCCCCCTCGGCTCCGGGGCCATGAAAATGCCTCCTCGGCAGCGCTTCGCAAGTGATCGAAATCAACCCGACGAACGATCGCTAGACAGGTAGCCGACCCAACAGTGCAAGCAGAAATATTTTACGAACATTCTTCACAAATAGATGGTAGAACGCGATTCGATGAAACTAAAGAAAAATTTTATTACTACCAAAATCGAAAGCTTTACAAAGGGTATTTTTTGGGGCTCCCCAGCCTTACAAAATTCCAAAAACAAAGAAATAAAAGGAGGAAGATAGGGGATCTAGACATCGGGGCCAGGTGCGACCTCAAGGTCCTCAACATCCACCACGTGGCGCGCGGGGTCCTCGGCGGGTTCCTCGCCAGGAACCTCTTCCCCCTGCTCATCGGCATCCGCGAGGGGGAACTCGGCCCGAAGATCTCCGTCGGCAAACTCCGGCATCCGGGCCTTAACATCGTCGAGGGCGTCGTGCCAGATGCGGGTCGTAGCCACGGCCAGGTTATCATAGAAGTCCTTCGACTTCTTATAGCTCTCCACAGCCTTCAGTTTGGCCGACTTGGCCGCCTTGGCCGCCGCCCCAAGCTCCTTCCGGAGGGTCTTCACCGTCCTCTTCAGGTTGCCGGCGAGCACCTGGGCATCCTCGAGCTTGACCTCGGCAATCACGGCAGCCTCGCGATGCCGGGCTACCTCCCGCTTCCCGGCTTCCACCTCGCCTTCCAAGGCGGCAACCCTTGCCGTCATCGCATCCAGCTCCCACCTGGAGCTCACTTCCAGTGAGGCAAGCCGGCCCGCAGCCTCTAGCGCCGGGGCTACCACCTCGGCTTCCATACGCAAGGAGAGGGCCACGTGCTGGAGAACCTGGAAGACACGAAAAAGATCAGAAAGATGAAAGAGGCACCGAATCTCACAATGAACCAAACACTTACCAGCACGGACTCCTGGGCGATGGACGCCAGCTGAGCCCTGAAGGTCCCCTCGGGAACTCTACCCCCGGCCGAGGTCTCTATCTCATGCAGAAGGCTATCCGCAACGGATAGCCCCGATGGCACCACGAACCGGAGGCCCCCTTCCTCCACCATGGTCGGGGAGGACCGGCCCCGGGAAGGTCTTCGGGAGCTCCTCTTGAGCAACTCCGAGGGAGAGCCGGTCTCCTCTTCCGAGGCCGAGTCCTCTAGAATCAGGGCCCGCTTCCGGCCCGACATCCTGCTGGGACCCGGGGCGGGATCCTCCCCCGAGCGCTCGCGGGACACCACCACCGGAGCAGTAGGAGCCGAGGCGGGCTTCGCACGAGAAGAACTGGTGCCCCCAGCCTTCGTAGCCTGCCTCAGCTGGCGCATGGAGGCTCTGAGCGAGTCGAAGTCCATGGATCCTGCACAAAACAAATACCCAACAAATCAGCGACATGAGCAAAACACAAGCCAAAAAGCTAACATAACTTACCGACGAACTCAATGGGGCTTAGCCCGGCCCAGCTCAGAACCCTCTCGGACAGCAGCACGTCGGGTCGGGGAATGGGCTCCCACGACGCCACCCTCACCGCGGCGGGGTCATTGGACTGGTTTCCCGGCAAACATTTCTCCCTCAACCACTTGGTAGACACGGGCCAGTCCTCGCCCTCGGGAAGGGAGACGAAAGAAGAATCGAGAAGGGAAAGGCTGAAGGGAACCGCCTGTAACTTCAGGCGGATCAAGAACCCAAGAAGGATCCTCCACGAGTTCGGCACTAACTGGCCGGGAGCCAAACCGAAAAAATTCAGCACAGCAACGACCTTGGGAGAGAAGGGCAGGCGCATTCCGCCCCAAAAAGCTTCCAAATACAGGGCGATTTCCCTGCCACGTACTTGATCCGCCCTCTCTCTCTCCTTGGCTAGTCGGAGCGTGTAGCGCGAAAGGATGTGGAAGCGAGCCCGAGCATTAGCGAGCTCGTCCTCATGCCTCACCCAACACGAGGAGCCGAGGCCCGCATCTGCCACCTCCTCCCTGGAGGCTGCCCCCGCCTTACGATCCCGGGGAGAGGATCCGACCCCTACTCCCCGGGGGGACTCAGACACAACTGAGGGGTCTCTAGAACCTACTCCTACAACACCTACTGACTCTATAAAGGAAGATATCTAACCTTGAAAAAAGGAATCTTCAGGGGCCGAAAGCGGGAGAGAGAAGACGAGCGCCGAGCAACCGGACTTAAGAGAGGGAAATATGAAGGAGTAGGAGCCCAAGGGCGGACCCCCACCCCGGTTTATTGCTGCGAGCGGCCTCATCCAACGACGCTCGTCATCTCCCGCCGAAACGACTCCTCGCGTCCAGCGGCTCCGATCGCTCCACGTGTCGATCCTGCGCTGGACCGCATCCCATCAGACGCCGCAGGCCTGCATACGTCGCGTCAGCCAATTGACGCTTGACCCGTGGACCGTCGCTTTAGATGCGAAGTGCACGAACCGGCGCACCTTCTTTAAATGCAAAGATCTCGTCCCGATTCGCTAACAGAAAAGACAACTGACGGCCCGAGAACTCGTCCCGACAAAAGCCCTGGGAAGGAGCTCGCCTCGGGAGGCCTGGCAGTCCACTCCTGACCCAACCCGCTAGGTGGTCGGGACAAGAGTGGGGGGCTAATGATGATGCTCAATATTGACGGTCTCCAAGATATGGACACGTGGCAGATGACGTGTCCCAAAACTCAGAAGGAAGGGCCACAGGGGCCGACCAGGCAACCCCTGTACCCGACCCTGCAAGCACAAGCTGGCCCTCCTTGGGGCCCCCTGCAAATTGGCCTCCTCGGCCCCTCAGCTCGCCCCGAGCTGCCACAGGACTAAGACTCCTCGGCCCTCTTGCTTGTCTCCGAACTCCCCAGCCGAGGCCGTCTTCCTCGGTCCCTCCGACCGACCAACTCCATCACTCACAGGCGTAACCGCCGCTCCGCAAATCTCGCCACGCGCAGATTCTCCGCCAGCAACATCCCACGTTCCACGCCATCACAATCCCCATTAATGGGCGATCCACTCTTTACGCGGGCGTGACGTCGGGAGCGTAACTGCCGGCGAGATTCTCGCGCCTACTGCTGCGTGCTGCCGCCATTATATAAACCCTCACCACAGAGGGATCAAGTAAGCCATTTTTTATTCCACTTAGCCGTTACTCTGTTCGGACCCAGCACTAACTTGATCGTCGGAGGGTCCTCGGTGGTACCAAACCACCCCGGGACTTCTTTGCAGGTACTCTGCACCAAACTCCTCAAATCACCTTTCTCATCAAAACCCATTGAAATCCACACGCAACAGAAGACCACCACCAAAATCCACCGGGAGATCAACAGAAGACAACATCTGACGGAGACCCGAAAAGAACCTCCATCATTGTCCTTATCTGATAGACCTACTGAAAAAAAATTCAGGGAAAATTCAGGTCGCCTCCCCCCTCGACTATGAGTTGATCCACCACTGGACTTAGCCCAGATCATGTCCTACCCTATTTCGAGAATATTGCCGAGATCAAGCTCAGCGACGTCAGTGCTAGCTATCTTTTCCTTTATCACTATCTGCTTAGTTATCTCTTTGCACTCTGATTCGTTTAAATATGATATACTTAGTGATTGTATATCTCGTTATTTGTGTTAGATTACTGCTTACCATGTACTGCTTGAAGCCGAAGTGTGAGTACGGCAGGATCTTTTCTTGACCGTATGAGCATAGCTGGTCACATCTCACATTCCGTATTTTGGTAAGCGAGACGTGACACTCATATTTTCCTCGTTGTACTAAAGAGCAACACACACTTCTCCACGAATCGTTTAGTAGAATTTAAACCGCATTTTTTGTGAAATCATATGTTTTTGGTAAACCAACATTTCTATGCCAAAGCGACTTTGAGATGTGTTCATATTAGCATTCTAGTCTCGGGAAATTTCAAGAAAATTATTAAAGATAACATATATTTTCTAAACGCACCGTAAAAATTTCGAATCGAACCGAACTACGGTTTAAGGTTTAGGTATTTGTAATCTCTATTTTTTTTAGTATCCTGAAAACTGTTTTTAAGACCATCTTCAAAAATTCATAACTTAAGTTTCTGGAATTCAAACTGAGTCAAACAAAGTTGGTTTGATAACAAGATCGAAATACCTAACTTTTTCTAATTCAAAACTTTTCCTAAAAACCGACAGAAATCTTTTATTTCTGTCTTTTAAACTTATGTGTCGAATCTGGAAAGATTCTGTCCTGATCTGCGCACTGTTTTTCAAAATATCATACTAGCACTACAGAACTCAATCTGTGACAAATTTTAGATGTGTAGATGCCAAATTGATAACCCTACTTTTTCCAATAGACTCCTAGACTCAGAAATGTATATATCGAGATATATGCTCTGCAAGTCACCCCTTGTTGCTGTCCCAGAAAAATAGAATATGTTTTATACTCTTAGATTAAAATAATCATAACTATAATTTCAGTGATCCAAATCGCGTAAACTCAAGTTGTTTTAATAACTATACTGCAATACCTACCTTTTTTTTTCTTGTTCCACTCCTGACCTGAAAACTGACGGAAAATATCACAAACTGTACTTTTAAAACATGCAACGGTGCTGGAAAGGTTCTGCCCTGCACTGCGCAGCGATACCAAAACGCGATTAGCTCATAAACCATTAATCAGAATTAGTCGAGACTTGAATCTAGAACTACATTTATCGTGTGTACTCTAAGTTCATATGAATTGATTATCTGCTAGTTTTCAGTACTTCTTTATGCTACTGTTTCTCGTTTATGTCTTGTGAATATTTCAATTTGTGTTGTTTCATGTTATGTGAACTTATGTAGCCCAACTTCCTAATTGTTGGACTTACATGAATCATATGATTAGATGTATTGCATACTTGATACGAACTTGACTCGAACCGTAAATGCGTGTATACATGAATACTTGAATTTCGTGAATTACAAATCTCGTGAATATATATATATATATATATATATATATATATATATATATATATATATATATATATATATATATATATATATATATGCATTTTAATATTAAGAATATCATGGGGATGTAATAGCTCGAAGAATGGGGATGTTTATGTGTAACAAGAGATCATATTTGTTCCTTGTGGTCCCGAAGAATACGGTTCATTGCATTACACATAAATCTTGAATCTCGTGTTGCTGTTGTTCCATTGGAATAACGGAATATCCTAGTTACATTTAAAACTCTCACAATTCGAGCTTATAACTTAAAACATTATAATAAATAATATCATGACTTTCTAGTTATATTTTTCCTGAAAGATACATGTCCGACTTTATTGATCCACACACTATTGATCTTCCACTTTTATTTTCATTTTTGTGTTATTGTTCCATACCGTATTTTGTTTATTTTAAAAATTCTATTCTTTTTAACCGAGGGCTTACCGAATTTTAATTCGCTGATGGTATTCCGCTTTTCTTGTTTTCTTGTTTTTCTTGGGAATATCGTCAAGACAAAATTGGGGCAGGCGATGAGGCTAAGTCGAGACTGAGGAGGACTTTGATCAGCTTGCTTCTCAAGCCCATTTATAGTATTCATCTCAGTATGTTTTTGTTCGAGACATTTATCTTTATGTTATTTTATGTCACTCCTTTTGTTGAACATCCTGCCTTGTTGAATTCAAATTTATAATAAGTGTTGTTAGATGATTTTATTTAAATTTTATCCTTGTTTTAAATTCTTGTATATATATTTGTATGTTATTGCTTATAAAGACGTTTAGCGTATTCGTATCAAGAAGGAGTGCTTTTCGGTGTGAATACGTTGCGGGTCTCGTCCGCTGCTCTCCGTCTTTTGGGAAGCGGGGCTGTGACAGAACTCAAATAATACTAATAAAAAAATTTAACTCTTTAATATGTCCAAAATTACTGCTTGATGGAAATAATGTCTAAATAGAGTGCTTAGTATAAGACAACGAAATTTGGCAAAAAAAATTAACAGAGAAAATAACAACAATTTATTTTATTTTTATTTTATTTATTTACATTTTTGGAGGGGATAAAAACATATAAAATAGGCTTAACGGCACAAAACATACCTACAGTTTATCCTTTGTGGTACTTATATGATCATATCCCTGAACTAAAGTTTGGTCCTCTGCACATCAATTGAAAACCTAAAGTATGCCCAAGAGTGTTCAAATTCAATTCTAAATAAGTGAAGTAATCTTCTAATTTAGCTGTTGAACTTGTTTTTGTTGTTTTCAGTTGAATTTAAGCATTTCTGAAGATCTCGATCAAAGAACAAAAAGGATGTTTGTGCACCAAAAAATTACTTAAGAGGGTATAATCGCAAAAGTGCCACACAAGGTAGACCGCAAGGGTGTTTCGTGCAATCAATCCTATAGATAATAGCGCTCAACTCCAGAATTCCAAAGATGTATAGAACCAACTGAACCAGAGGAAATATATCACATTAACAAAAAAATTCAATTGAAACTCCCAGGGACAACCAACTCATTCTGTTCAACTTACATCACCTTTTTCCATCTTAACATGATAAATCAATGGTCGATCGAAAAGGTAATTTTTTTTTTAAAAAATAGAAGGGAAAAGAGGTTGATAATATTTATCAATAGCCATAAAGTTTATCTCCATTCACATAAACAACTTTCAGGCCTAATATTTAGGTACCCCGAAATATAACAAAAAAATTTAAGCCTCCCTTTCATTCTATCATCCACTGTGGGAGGCCTAAAATTTACATGTTCAAAATTGTGATTTCTCACAGTGGCTGAGATCTCACCGGCCTTCGTCCTCAATTGCTCCATGGAGAGCATGATTCTTTTTAACAAAACGACCCTGCACGAAATAATCAATCATTAAAAAGGCATCAAGACTTTTTTAAAAGTGGGAAATTCGATGATCCAATTTTTTCAAGAGGGAAAAGAGATGAAATTCAACGATCCAATTTTTTCAAGAGCATATGAAGTAGAAAATGGCGATAGCCGATAGAAAACTAGCATTTTCTTGTGGTTATAAAAACTCCGATTTAATAAATTAATTGCAAGTGCTAACAAATTATCTTACCGACATAAAACGGCAGAATCAAAAGACCAACTACTTAAATTTTCCGCTGATCATTTAATAGCACAACCCCATGCCAAAAAATGATATAAAACGAGAATGCAAGCATATAAGAATCTGATGGACGATCATTACGACAGTTGCTTTGCTCAGTAATCATCTATCTCAGATTCTCATGCGGATGAAATGGTAGCCAACTAAGGCTGCATTTGCTCGATTCAGCATGTTACTATTACAAAATATAAGGTCTCCCTTGTTCTCTAATGCAAATGAAAAATGGTTTCATAAGGGCAACTTTATGTTCAGTATGCTGCATTCGCTCTTCGCCTTTCTCTAAGCAACATTAGATCAGACATACATGGTGTATGCTCGTAAATTTCCATAATGTTAATTAGACTGCTGTAACTGGTTCTTGCTTGACATATTTGATGAACAAATTAATACTCTCACTATTATAACCGTAGATGTTGTGAATGATAAGTGGTTGTACTTGAATGCAGGATTTGAATCAAGGGTTTATACTGATATTCCATAATTATTAGGTTGTGTAATATGTATTAGGATTAAAGAAATCGCTCAGGAATTTGAGATTCTTATGAAGATCCGACTACAACCCCATAGGCATCCGACGCTCGCTCTTTCCAAGAGAAATGTGATTCCCTATGTGATAAGTGGGTAGGCCACCATATTGCCATCTGGTGCAAATCTTCTCAATATTTATTTTCCATAAAAGAAAAACCTCCCTCGGCAATAATTCTCCTATTCTTATAAAGGTATGCCTAATGTGGTGAATATTTTAAAGAAATAATTATCATCAAGTATACGCGCGCAAAAAAAAAGTCAACATTTTATACAGACCAATCATGGGCAGCAATAAATAGATGAGAGTTAAGAATGGGCATTAGTAGCATTATATTAAAGTGGCTATATTTCCAATCAACAACGCCACCAAACAAATACTGAATTTATATAGGTAGCAGTCTCCTCTATCTCATCCTAATTTTTTGAGGTAAAATCATATATTGGTGATCATATCCTAAAGATTGATGATATCCTAAAATGTACCAACATTTACACTTAATTACCTTTAAATCAATTTTCTACAAGATGCCCTGGTAATTTCTCTTTGCAAGGATTGGTGGCATGAAATTTACTTCAATACCCTCACTGTTACGATTGCCATGAAGAAAATTCTTTATAAATAGTCAAAAACCATCATATCGCTTAAATTGTTTCCATGACATGAATTTTATCATATAGAACTAAAATCTTAGGACAGAAATGTCGATTGGCTCTAAAGTTCCAGCAATATAATAATAATCAATTAATATTCTCCCGAGGTGATTATATAGACCAAAAAGATGTTGCAGGAGTCTCCTAACTTGTTAAAACTAGACCAACAAGATGTGCTGTTTAAACTGTATCTGTATCCTTTCTTTAGTCCCGATACCTATGCATATATGAGGTTGCTTTTTCCCTAGGGATTCTTAAAAAACAATTTACTGGCTTAATCTGACCAAATCCTTCAGAACTATTGTAGTTCTGAAATGTATAGTGGGTCGTGAATAGGGTCAGTGTGATGTGTTACATTTTGTCAAACAAGCTTTTGTTTGGACATTACATATTCATGATTATCTGTTGCAGAATCCTCATTAATGAGTTATGAAACAGTGGGCCTTTACTGGTTTATCCCATACACCTCCTTAAAGAGAGAATACTTGCATCATCTAAAGAAGGAAAGAGGGACAAAGATGTCACTTGCCTTCATGCGAGGCTTGCTGTCAGCATTGACCTTGCGAACTTGGTAGCAGATCTTCTTGGTGAAGTGCCGAGTACTTCGCTTCTCTCGGTACCTCTGCAAGCTTGCCTCTCTCGTCCCTCCACCTTCGCCGCTAGGGGACAGATCAATCTCAGCAAGCCTAGCCTGAAAGCCAAAACCCCATTGATGCAGATAAATAGAAATAATAAGACATAAGAATTTTCGTGATTCAATTAAACCTTTTATGTTACCCTCTAGAACCAAACAGGCTCCCCTTGGTTAGTTGGTTGGTTAATTAGAAATCGAAAGATGAAGTTTTTGCCAATAATGAAGGCAACATTCAGATTCAATGAGTAGAATTTACTTGGGCAGAAGTTTAGCCTCAGCCCTCGTGTGTGCACAGGGCCGGTTTGACCCAAAACTCGTGCGCACCTGGCCGTTTTTTTTTTTTGGGGGGGGGGGGGGATAGAAACCCGCCTGCTTCTATAGTGGGTGTGTATTAAATACATGATTTTTAAATCGGATGGGTTTTAAAAAAATGAAAACCCACCTAAATCTGCATGCATACCCACCCGTTACCTGCGCCTCTAAGCCTGATCTGTCCCCGTCCAAACACATGAAGCATCACCTCATCTCAGTTCATAATTTTGTACTCTTATCTATGAATTTATTTGTATACTACAAATAAATACCTGGCTAACTAATTCCAACTTGAAATTCAACGTTGTCGCTCTTATAGATTCATTTTTCAATTTCATTTTGACATTAGATTAAATGTGTTACTTGCCATTACCCATATGAAGCCTGCCCTATTTACTAAACCTGACCTACACCCCAAATCCACCCATACTATCAGGTAGGAGTGCGAGTTCTAATGAGCCATTAGAGCAGGTGGGTTTTGTAGGGTGAAAACCCACCCAAAGGTCAAAGTTTGGGTGCAAAACATGCAAAAACCCAACCCAACCTGACCAGTGAATACCTTTGGTATCTGCTACTAAATTGATGTGCATGAACATATATTTTATCAAAAAGATGCATTATGGTATTCAGTGCAATATTCCGAAAAATCTAGTAGTATCTAGTACGGGGGGAAAAGTCTAGAGAAGGATATCTGAGTTACATTAAAATATCCTATGAATCTATCTTTGTGTAACAAGACATTTGTGGACATATCTATTGGAGGACAATCAGTTAGACGAGCCCTGTTGACTAGCCTTGTATGATTAGAGCTTTCCATAAGCACGCATAAATCGTAATTTAACACCAATACGAAGATTTCAGGAGTAAAAAAATTAGAAATCATATAGTTAGGGGTTTTGTTGACCCTTTCGTAGAAGAAATCGGATCACAATTTCCGGTGAAAAAAGGACATTTAGTACCCTTTTAAATGTCAAGAAAAATTTAAACTGAAACTTCTATACTGTATTGCTTTCTTTTCCATGTTTAAAGAATATAAAACAATATGATTATAGTTTTAAAAAATATCACTGAGATAATTAAGGCAATCATACCAATAAAGCATGATACAGTAGATATCACTCTAACAGCTTCGATTTGATATATTAATGCATCAATTCATCTCTTGAGAATGTTTCTACTCTGATTCATAGGAATTAAGAAGAATTTAAATACATACAGCAATTTCATTAGGGGATTCCTTGGTGCCCGCATCACAAGAGAATGGGAACCCCCGAGCTCCCCAGGCTTTAATGACCTCCTCCTGGTTCAATTTGAGGCCTAAACCTGACATCACTTTCCCTTCTGGTTTCGTATCAGCAGCAACCCTAGAAGCAGTAGTAGTTTGAATGATTTTAAGATCATCCTTCAACTCGTCTAACTTCTTCTTCTTCTTCTTAGTCTTCTTCTTCCCCAATGGTGGCAACACATTAAACTTAGGAACAAGATCGTCCATTTGCACCATCGCCGTTGGCCTCCCCAAATCCTCGTCATGGACCCCGCGCATCAGTTGCCTAATGTTGTTTCGACCTTGGCCAAACCCACAATCAAGCCCCAACTTCCCAAAACAAGGCTTGATGACATGATATGTAGCAGAATTGGAATCGCAATCATTCATACTGAGCTTCCCCATTATGTTATCGATCCCCTCTCCACCCTCATCATCGAAAATCGAATCAACACCATAATCAAGTGATTTCGGTGGGCTAGTAGCTCGCAACACAACACTAGATTTCCCAATTGGGTTAAAAGACTTTCTGAACTTAAACGAAGGGTTTGGATCTCGAGGCGGTGATTCAATTAAGAAATCGGAATCATTAAGAACCGGGAAAGAAGGAAGGATATCGGAAGAGGACAAAGATGAAGAAGAGAGAGAAGAGAGCGAGCGTGAGTGTTTCTCATGGAGTTTTTTGATTGAAAAAACATTAGGACAAGCTGCAGAAAGGATTGTGGCGGCTTCAATGTAGGATTGATTGGCTCTCTTTCGAGGTGTCCGGGCTCTTTTGTTGGTGATTGCAAGTGAAGAGACAGAAGAGGATTTGTAGAGTGTAGAGGAACAAGAAGAGGAAGAGGAGGGGCATTTTATGAGATCAACGTTGAAGCCACAGGTCCCTCCTCTACCAAGGAACGACGACATTTTTTGTGGTTTATAGGTCTAAAGATCAATAACCAAATAGAAACTTCAATTTTGATGTAGCTCTATCTAGTTCTAAGATCTCACAACTACAAAATTAGTTTCATGAGCAGCGAAGTCGTGAGACATTCGGAACCCAAGGTAATTTCATGAGCAAAGCTCAGGATTACCTTCAAAATTCAATCTTTACGGCGGAAAAGCCAAAACTCCAGACATTGGTACTGAATTAAACCCTCATGAAGGACCAAAACCCTAGAATCTTAAAAACCCAGATGTATTTTCAAGAGAAAAATCCTGGGTCAACTTCAAAATCGAATCTTTACGAGGAAAAAAGCAGCCCCAAAAAGTTGGAACTTGTTAAATCACTAACAAGAAGCCCTCTCAAACTCCATTAGAGAAAGAGGTTCGAGATCCTAGAATCTTGGAAATCCAGATGTATTTTCATCAGAAAAGATGCGATTCAACTTCAAAATCGAATCTTTTCAACGAAAATACAAGGAAAAAACACAAAAGGCTACCCAAAACCCTAACAAAACCCTAGCATCACCAAATTGGGAAATAAATAAGAAACCATCCAAATCTCGATATCTCCGCCAACTCGAGCAAAAAAAGGGCGCAGCTTTAGAAACCCAATCGATGAAAATAAGCCTAAAAAACAGCAGGAGGAGTTTGGTTGATACGAATCCAAACAGAAACAGAAGAAAAATGAATGTAGAAATTGAGGGGTGGAAGCGGCCCAAAATTAGGGTTTGATCCATTAAAATAATTGGAATTAGATGCTGCCACTGTTCCAGTATTTTTTTTTTGAAAAGATGAAATCAGCGGATGCATTCACATAAAAAAACAAAACAGAGGATGTACGAGGGAAAAAACAAAATGGAGGATGCATGCATTATTTATGCAAACAGCAAAGCTAAAAAAGTGCACATGTAACTATTTTTTCAAGAAATTAATTGAATTCTCAATAATCGTTGCAGCTCTAAACCATTATCGCTGACTGAAAAAAATAATTTGGTTTATTTCACCAGAATCATCACGTGCCTGCCTGATGGAGGCGGACTTTTCCGGTCTTCTTCAAATGTCGTCTTCCGTTGATCTGCCGATGGCTGCGATTGACGGCTGGGATTTGATCTGAAGCGTGATCTCCTGCGATGTGTGGATCCCAATGGGTTGGAGAAGATTTGCGCCGAGCACCTGCAAGGAAGTCCCGGGGTGGTTTGGTACAACCGAGAACCCTTCGACGATCAAGTCAGTAACAAGATCCGGGCAGAGTAACGGCTTAATGGAGTAAAAATGGCTTACTTGATCCCTCTGGGAGAGCGGTTTATATAGCGGCGGCAACATGCAGAGGCAGGCGTGAGAATCACGCCGGCCGTTACGCTCCCGACGTCACGCCCGTGTGATAAGCGGATCTTCCAATTAACGGCGAGACAGGCTCGTTAATGGGGATCGTAATGGTGTGGAACGTGGGATGTGTCCGGCGGAGATCTCGCACATGGCGAGATTCACGGAGCGGCGGTTACGCTTGCGAGTGGCACCGTTGGTCGGTCGATGAGATCGAGGAAAATGATCTCGGCGGGAGAGCTCGGGGGTGAGCGGGAGAGCTGAGGCATCTTGGTCCTGTGATAGCTCGGAGGCGAGCTGGGAGGCCGAGAAAGCCGATTTGTGCATGGAGGCTCTGAGGAGAGCCAGGTTGTACTTGCGGGTCGGGCACAGGGGTGGCCTGGTCGGCCCCTGTAGGCCCTTTCTTCTAAGCTCTGGGACGCGTCATCTGCCACGTGTCACGATCTGGGAGATCGCCGATATCGAGCATCATCATTAGCCTCCACTCTTGTCCTGACCAGCTGACGGGTCGGGTCGAGAGTGGACTGTCAGGCCACCCGGGATGAGCTCCCTTCGAAGATATCGTCGGGGCGTATCCCCGGGCAATCTGTTGTCTTTTCTGCCAGCGAATCATGGGCGAGATCTCTGCATTTAAGGAAGGTGCGCCGGTTCCTGCGTTCCGTCCCTGAAGCGACGGCCCACGTGTCGAGCGTCGGTTGGACGACGCTACGTGTTGTAGACCTGCAGCGTCTGATGGGATGCAGCCCAATGCTGGAGTGACAGGTGGAGCGATCAGGGTCGTCGGACGCGAGGAGTTGTTTTGGGGGGAGATGAAGGGCGCCGTTGGATGAGGGCGATGGCAGTAATAAATAGAGATGGGGTCCACTCCGGGGCCCCTATCTCTCCATATTTTCCTCGCTTTAAGTCCTGATAGCTCGACGCTCTTCTTCTTTCTTTTGCTTTTGCCTCCCGGGGATCTCTCTTCTCCAGATTAGATGTCTTCCTTTGTAGAGTCTGTAAATGTGGTAGGAGTAGGCTCTAGGGAACCTCCAATCGAGCCCGAGTCTTTCCGGGGAGCAAGGGTCAGATCCTCTTCCCGGGATTGTGCGACTGGGGCAGTTCCCAGGGAGGAGGAGGCGGACGCCGCTCCTGGCACGCCGTCTTTGATGAGGCACGAGGATGAGCTCACCAACGCTCGGGCTCGCTTCCATATCCCTTCTGGATATACGCTTCGATTGGCCAAGGAAGGAGAGAGGGCGGACCAAGTACCGGGTAGGGAGATCGCCCTGGGGCGGAATGCGCCTGCCCTTCCCTCCGGAGGTCGTCGAAGCGCTGAACTTCTTCAGGTTAGCTCCGGGCCAGTTAGTGCCGAACTCATGGAGGATCCTCCTCGGGTTCCTGGTCCGCCTGAAGCTACAGGCAATCCCCTTCAGTCTCTCCATCCTTGATTCCTCTCTCCTCTTCAAAAATCATCCTGGGGGTCGAGCGAGAGACCCGAGGTGGGTCTACCTCTCCTTTAGGAATCGACAGGGGGGTGCCGCCGGGTCAGGAGTTGTAGCCCTGCCTTCTTCTATCCATGACTGGAAGAAGAAGTTCTTCTTTGATGCGCCGCCCAAGGGCGAGAACTGGCCCGTGCCGACCCAATAGTCAAGGGATAAGTGCTTCCCGGGAAATCAGTCCAATGACCCCGCCGCGGTGAGAGTGGCGTCGTGGGAGCCCATTCCCCGACCTGACGTGCTGCTATCTGAGCGGGCCTTGAGTTAGGCCGGGCTCAGCCCCGTCGAGTTCGTCGGTGAGTTAGGCTTGCGTTTTGCTTTATTTTTGTATGCGGCGCTGACTCCACTGAATCTTGTTTTGTGCAGAACCCATGGATATGAACGAACTTCGAGCCTCCATGCGGCAGCCGAAGAAGGGCCCGGAGGCTGGAGGCGCCAGTTCTTCCCGCTCGAAGCCTGTCCCAGTTCCTTCGGCCGCCGTCCCGGTGCCTTCGGTGGCCGTACCTCCTCAGCTTTCGGGGGCAGGTCCTGCCCCGGAGTCCAGCAAAGCACCGAGCCGGAAGCGGGTGCGTGAACAGGAGGGCCCAACCTCGGAGGAGGAGACCGGGTCTCCATCAGCCCCCCTCAGGAGGGTCCACCGAAGGGTTCCTCGGGCCCCGGCCTCCCCGAGGAGGAGGAGGGCCTCTGCTTTGCGGTGCCCTCGGGGATCGCCGTCACCGACAGCCTGCTGTTCGACATCGAGAAGTCGGCCGGGGGCAGGGTCCCCGGGGGGACCCTCAGAGGCCAGATGGCGTCCATTGCCCAGGAGGCCGTGCTGATAAGTGTTGGATATAGTGCCCTCTAAGTCAATTATTGGATCGCAGGTATGTGATTGCAATGATTGAGGGAGGACCTATACCGATAGAACAGTCTTACTCGAGATGATAGTATGCTATCTGGTTTGTCTTTATCATCATGTAGATGTTGATAGAGCCCATAGGATTCTTGCTTGACTACCAGCAGTATGATGGCGATCATGTAAGTGGGAGCTGGGGTCTATAAGTATATCCTTAAAAGTGTCCCTAGTCGTGGGAGTTTCGAGACAGGGCATCGATACTCTAGAGTAGACTAGTGTATACACTCGAGACCCCGACGAGGGGCGGTGGCCGGTCTCACAAGCCATTGGTGTTAGTAGATTCACCTAAGATGTATGTAGGTGCTCATTGGGTTATGAGTACACCGGACAGGACTCGCCTGGAACATGCTAGTTGGTATTATACATATCGTCAGATAGCAGTTCCCTAGTGACATGTGTACAGGTTAGTTTGTCGACCTGAGATCGTCATTTGTCTCGTGTGAGTTCCCACCGTGCTTTGATTTATACCCTACCACGCTCAAAGGAGTCGTGCAAACAGGTATATTTTGGGTAAAGTCCCGAGCCACATGGAGGCAGTGAACGGATCGTCAGGGATTCGTCTCTCCCGGTATTGGGGGTGAGATCGCGCTGTGTTTAGAAGAGCCATTACACGAAATCCCTAGCCAGGGTAATCGAGATATACTGGTAGGTATACCAGTAGTATCTCAGGGTGTTCTGGGTTGCTCTCTGACACGACTTATACAGCTATTTGGGGTCTGACGTTGATCAGCCCCCTAGGCCCTATATGCGATACTCATAGACGAACGGACCGGACTGTATATATATTGTCACTGTCAGGCTCGGTAGGGTTTCTGGATGAGTTCGCTCGTCAGCTTCCCTTCCAATCAATACATAGGCAACCGTTACGTACAGCTAGTACCTTTGACGTGCTAGGGGTTGTACCCAGTGCCAGTGTGTTGATGAGTCATTAGAGTCCCCCATAGACACTTTCCCAAGTTCGGGCGAAACGTTGTAGATGCCGTATGAGATTATGACAAGGTTTGGAAAATGCACGTGCATTTTCGCACGTGTCATCTTTCGGGCAGATAATACTGGTAGGCTTTGGTTTAAGCCAGATCCCAGTATTATACTGTGTAGATATAATATCTTTGTCTCAGTTGCATTTGTATTCGGTCGTAATACAAATGCGGGTATGTTTATACCATTACGAGGTTATCCTGAAATTCGTTTCAGGATCACTTTTGGAAGTTGCCAGTTTCCAGTTTTCTATCAGCCGTATTTAACATTCGGTTAAATACAGATTTATCTTTTCGTCTTTTGGGTGAGCCATGGTTCTAGAAGATTCTAGAAATGGTGACTAGGATTAGTGACTCATCATTTGCATTAATTGTGAGGTGAGGTGTTAAGTGAGGTGGCTTTATTCATTTAATGTGTTCATACCACTCATTCTTTCTTCATGATAAATATCCTTGATATTTTTCCTTATGATCACTCTCCTAGCTCCTACACTCACCTCCCCCCTCTCCTATTTATTGTGGCCAGCCCTCTTTGTGGGGATAGGGGTTTTTTCATTTGCTTGAGAGTAAAAGATTATGATAGTTTAGGGTATGGAAATTTCATAGCCCAATTTCCATTTACCCGATTCCAAATGGCAACTTCTATTAACCGTTCGTCCATAGCCTTGGACGTAACGAGATAAAGTATTCTACTCATTATCTACATCAATCTTGGTCGTCTCTTTTGGCAAACTTGACGATCGAGTTGCCTCGGTTCAGAGGCCGGAGCCCGTTTAAAGATCCGTCGACGTGGTGCCACCTGGACGACGAGACTGGAGTTTTCAGAAGATCGAAGCCGCCGTAACAAAGCGTGGGATGATGGTTAAAGAACGAAGGACTCGGATCGTTCGGTATAACAATTCTACCCTCTTTACAATTTGTTAGTTTAGCTTTAATGGCAGATCCGGGTTATAGTACACGATAGCGCCAGTCGTAAAAATTTTGTTCCGCATATTGGCGTCTGTCAGACGGCCGAGGCGCTACCGTGGACTTACAGTGGTATCAGAGCCTCACCATTAAGCTTCACTAATTTGTGCTAACGCGTTTAAAATATCGATCGAACGGATTTTCAAAAATCACAATTTTCAAGTTCATAGTTTCTGTTGATTTTTAAACTGTTCTAAAAATTATTTTGACCATCACAGAAATACAAGCAGGCTTTTTAATGGACCCTGAAGAAAAACGATCCACCAATTCAACCAAACGGCCACGGATCCGCGGTCAAAGCCTACCTTTGACCGCGGAAGCGCGGCCGACTTGGTGAATTGGTGGGCCATTTTTCTTCTGAGCTTTCATCTTGGAAAATTGTGGTTTCAGGTACTGTTCTTTTGGGCCCAGTTTTAGTTACTGTACAGCAGATAAATGTGGGGCCCACTTCAGGAAGTTTGGTCGATCGAAATTTTAAATTTGTTAGTATGCAGTATTTACATTATATCTCCGACCGGGAATGTCATTTGATCGGTAAACCGCGTCTGATTGCTATAGTTCTTTTAGACGGGTTTGCGAACGTGACATTCGCGTTGATGTTCTGTGTTGTGCTGTGATGTTGCGGATTTGTCGTGGTGGATAGCAGGGTGCAATGATAGTGCAGTTTGGATTTATTTGTACATTTGATATTGCGGGGCGAGCGTCCGACTTGTAGACTGCCGTCACTGCCTGTTGTATAATATTCTTTTGTAGCACGACCGGGTTGAGGTCGATGTACCCGTTGTACATATTTTTATTTCTGTACTAAGTTTATCCCGCGAAGGAGTGCACGGATAGCCGGGTTTTGAAAGGCAACGGATCCGTATTTCATGGCTTTGAGAGGCAAAGGGACCTCACTCTAGAATTGGCAGACTATTCGCCGCACTCGTAAGGGGTACAGGTTGATCCAAGGAGGGATGCTCAATTTACCGGATTCCATGAAGTGCCGGGTGTTCCATTCACTATGTTGTGGGGACTACCTCGCTTCAGGTTTTGGCGGGTAACTTGCCGCACCCGTAGGGGTCTAGGTTACATTGCACAGGTTATCCACACGACCAGGGGAACGTCGGGTTTCCGCAGCGGCTCTGTGAAATCCGGGGATCCCAGATTATCTATATTGTTCTGTGATGCTTATTACTTTTCTGTAATGTTGCATATTATCACGTCTGGAGCGATTATTGTATATTAGTATATATACTATTAGATGTTGTATATGTTTTACACCCGCGCTAGTCCAGCCCCCGCTCTGTCGTTAGTTAAGTAACCTAACGGGTGATGACGGGACCCAGTGACGAATGCGGATGGCATATACGTACATTTTATTTTCGTTCTTTTCTGGTGTGATTGATTGATGGGACTGCATTGATTCTTATTAATGCAAGGATAAAACAAACCTATATTTGATGTTGTTGGAACAAATTTTAAAAGGAGTTATTACAAAGACGTTTCCTTTTGTTATGATAGTGATATTCAGTTAGAATATTCTGCACCTCATTCGACGAGGCAAGGGCCGAGATCCCTTCACCGGGAGTGACCCCTTGGGCAGAAGTTTGCATCAGGGTAATAACTTCTATATAATCGATTACAAGTTGCTTTGCATCGCGGTATTCAGTTGGAATATCCTGCACCTCATTCTACGAGGAAAGAGCCGAGATCCCTTCACCGGGAGTGACTTCTTTAGCAAAAGGTTTTCACTACTATATTTTTTATAAAATTCTATCAGATTCCTTCAACGAGATCAAGTTCATTACGTTAAAGATTTTTCGCCAAAAACCAGCCGTAATCCTCCGTCGTTTCTTATGGATGGTCAGTAGTATTCAAGCTATGTTTGTTGGCCTACGTCAAGGCGTAGTGTTTGGTAGCTGCTGGGTATTCATTTGTTGCACAGATAGTTGCATTAGTTTAGGACAGACGTACAGCCTTGTTGGCCTACGTCAAGGGCATGTACGATGACCTAAATTAATCAGGACAATGACGGGTAGAACTTGACATGTGGCTTATGATTTGTTGGCCTACGTCAAGGTCATAAGTGCATGGGATAAAAATTATATTGGGAGTTTCAAACATATAGGAAACTTGCCAGATTTGCGCATACCTTCTGGAGTGTGTTAACTTGAGTGGCTTCCATCAAGTTATTATGCGATGATAGTTGGATCCCGATTCTCACTGATGAGTTGGTTTACTCTTCGGGTGATCCCGACTAATTCTTCTTTCAGGTTTGGAGGAGAATTTGAGATTACAGTGGAAGGTTTCCTAATTAGATAAAATGATAACCATTCTGATCTAGGTAAGAGTGCACGCAGAGTGTTTCTTTTCTCTCTCTTTTTGTCAGCGACCTTTGACCGACCCTAGACTATAACTCAGTGACCAAGTTGACCGAACCTTCTTAAAATACTGGCTTTTGGATTGTCCAAGTTGCATAAGTCATTGCCGCTCCTTCTTTTACCCTTTGAATTTCTCAGAACGCCCCGTATTACTACGGACATCCACTTCTATTGGATAGATCCATCGTATGGTTATATACGAACTCGGAGGGATTTCTTCGAGGATGGATCCAGGTTCAGGAGAAATAGAATTGGTTTATTCAGTTGTCTTTTATTATCACCTTCTCTCAGGTTGCGAGGGCTCCTTAGTTTAGGAGAGTACACCTATTACGCTTATTGGATAGTCTTCTTCCAAACCATAGGCAGGTGCCGAAAGGTAGGGAATGAAGAAAACCAATTAGCCTAAGTAGGGTGTGCAGAAGGTAAAGACAAATAAAGGAATTAGAAAGAGGGCAAAGTAAATTGTGACTACTAACATTCACGACCAAACCATGTATTTCATCGCCACTCCTACTTCACCTTTAATTTCTCCAGAACAACCCGTATCACTACGAACATCTAATTCCATTGGATAAATCCATCGTATGATTATATACGAACTCGAAGGATATTTTTCCGAGGATGGATTCTGGTTCAGGAGAAACAGGAATAAGGTTTATTCAGTTGTCTTTTATCATCACCTTCTCTCAAGTTGCGAGTACTCCTAGGTTTAGGAGGGTACACTTATTATGCTTACTGGATATTCTTCTTCCAAACCATAGGCTGGTGCTGAACGGTAGGGAAGGAAGAAAACCACTTAGCCTAATGATGGTGTACAGAAGGTAACGACTAAAGACAAATAAAGGGATTTGGAGAGATGGCAAAGAAATATACGGTTACAGTCATGAATTAGATTATGGAAGAGGCATTACTAAGAATACCAGGATACCCCTACGAAAACATTTTCATATTTCAGTTTAACTGTGCATTGTTAAAAGAAAACTGATTTCTCAATTAGACACTCACTCCAAGGTATGTATTTACCAGGTTTCATTCTCACATCTGTATAGTTTTACAGAAAATGAGTGGGAGTGAGTTATTGGAAATTAGGTGATCATCCTCATTATATCGGAATTCGTTGTAATTGGTGATATTTGAGGAAATCTCCTGGGTACAGTTTTCAACCTACGATGCACAGGTTTTGAGTTATTCAACTCAGCGGACTTATACAGAGTATTGTATGTTGTCCAGTGTCCAACAGGACAAAGGGATTGGTCCTCGTACTATATTCTGTTTACTTATAACTTCTCTAGTTATTAGACAAGTGTTTCGTAGAAATACAATGTCTATGTTTCGAGAAGTTGTGGGTATAGAAATAAAGTAGAGAACCAAGTGTCGCAAGTATCGGGATTCTTCAAAGAAATCGAAGATGTAGATTCTTGTGATTGGTATTCAGTTGATAGTAACAGTTTTGAGAAACTTGTTTCTCTTTCAGGTTACTCATAAGTGGATGGATTCCTAAGTTGAGTAATGCTGATTAGCCTCTCTCCATTAAGTTGATATGCACTGGAGACAGCTGCATGATTTGAATCTGGTTCCAATTAAATAAATGCCAAAGTTTCTATATTATATAGAATGAATCATATCTTAACGATATTAAGGTAAGGGGAGTTGTCCAGTTTATGCTTAAAACCAGACACTGGATAACTCAAGGCACGTTTCTGTAATGGCAGTTTGTGGGTTGACCCTAGCTTCGACGAGGGTTAATTTTCTACCATCTGGAAGATCAATAGTGATATTGTTCTAGACTCGCCACAGTTTTATTAAAATAGACTTTTTCAGAAAACAGTAGTGGGAGTATGGTAGAACTGGAAGCGATTCCAGAACCGCAAACGATTACGGAAAATTTAATAGGGCATATATATTCAATCAGGTTTGACATTCCATTAGCTACTCCACAGATATGGTGGGTAACCTCAGACACCCGAGAGGTACTCCGGTAGCCTCAAGGACGGTGACAGGGAGGTTCTTGTTTACCCAGACTTAACACTACTGTTGTTCCAGACTATGAGACCCGGCAGGAGGATATGTATAGCGTCGTTCTAAACTAGTTTTAGAAGTACACGTATATATTATTCTGCCAGAGGGTTGTTGTAGTCAGTGGGAGCAGCGGAAGTATAGTGGGCAAGCAGCTTATGTCTATTTATAGACTTGAGCAATTATAGCAGAGATAGATCATCTAATTTTGATATGACAGTCATGAGTTTGACTTTATCAGAATAGGGGATGGATCTGTTAAGAAGGTAATAGGGTGTAATGTCTTGGTATTTGGATGACATACACAGAGTAGGAAGTAAAATTCCTATACTACGATCGGTTGTACTGTGGTCGTCACACAGTTGTTTCTCCACAAAGGACATGGATATAATATCTGACATTTTGGTTACTAGATCTACGGCTTTAGATCTAGATTTGGGCAGTTTCCCAATGTGGGTACTTTGACATTATTCTAATAGAATTTTAGAATAGTTGACTCCTGGCATGGCGGTGTACCTGCAAGTGATGGAGTCACCCTCTCTAAAGGTGTCTTATAGACTAAAGGGGAGAGGGACATGCATGATTGGCAGATCACTTGCTTAGGCAATTGAGTCAATCGTGAGATGTCAAGTACCACACCAGATGTCATTATTGCACTAGATGCGATAAGTTTATATTAATCCAATCCTGAAGAAACATACGGAAGCAGTTATAGAACATAAGTACATGTTTTACAGATTTGATGACGGCAGCCTCCTTCGGGAGACGGTTATTATTCGAGACTTCAAAGGTGACATGTATGACAGAGTGATTGCCTGAGTTATAGTTTTCCCTCAGACGAGGGACAGTATTATGGACAGGTGGTCCAAAAGGATACTGTGGGAGGTATAGTGCTCGACACTGATTAGTTTCAGTTATCAATACAGTCTAAGAAGTTTGGATTTGTAGTTCATTTATGAACTAGGTCCCATCAGATATCCAGACTTATTCTAAGACAGGTATTACTCAATTCGGGAGATGGTTTTCTCTGCGAGGTTGAGATATAGAGAGATACAGAAAGAAACACCGAAGCGGATCCACTCACTGAGGCTATTTCTCGAACACAATAGTTTTGCAAACGAGTTTTGTGAAACTGATTAGTAGAAGAGTTGTATGTTCGGTATCACATGAGCTGTGAGTACACGACATCGCAATAATTAGCCTTAAGTGCAAGTGGGAGATTGTTGGATATAGTGCCCTCTAAGTCAATTATTGGATCGCAGGTACGTGATTGCAATGATTGAGGGAGGACCTATACCGATAGAACAGTCTTACTCGAGATGATAGTATGCTATCTGGTTTGTCTTTATCATCATGTAGATGTTGATAGAGCCCATAGGATTCTTGCTTGACTACCAGCAGTATGATGGCGATCATGTAAGTGGGAGCTGGGGTCTATAAGTATATCCTTAAAAGTGTCCCTAGTCGTGGGAGTTTCGAGACAGGGCATCGATACTCCAGAGTAGACTAGTGTATACATTCGAGACCCCGACGAGGGGCGGTGGCCGGTCTCACAAGCTATTGGTGTTAGTTGATTCATCTAAGATGTATGCAGGTGCTCATTGGGTTATGAGTACACCGGACAGGACTCGCCGGGAACATGCTAGTTGGTATTATACATATCGTCAAATAGCAGTTCCCTAGTGACATGTGTACAGGTTAGTTTGTCGACATGAGATCGTCATTTGTCTCGTGTGAGTTCCCACCGTGCTTTGATTTATACCCTACCACGCTCAAAGGAGTCGTGCAAACAGGTATATTTTGGGTACAGTCTCGAGCCACATGGAGGCAGTGAGCGGATCGTCAAGGATTCGTCTCTCCCGGTATTAGGGGTGAGATCGCGCTGTGTTTAGGAGAGCCATTACACGAAATCTCTGGCCAGGGTAATCGAGATATACTGGTAGGTATACCAGTAGTATCTCAGGGTGTTCTGGGCTGCTCTCTGACACGACTTATACAGCTATTTGGGGTCTGACGTTGACCAGCCCCCTAGGCCCTATATGCGATACTCATAGACGAACGGACCGGACTGTATATATATTGTCACTGTCAGGCTCGGTAGGGTTTCTGGATGAGTTCGCTCGTCAGCTTCCCTTCCAATCAATACATAGGCAACCGTTACGTACAGCTAGTACCTTTGACGTGCTAGGGGTTGTACCCAGTGCCAGTATGTTGATGAGTCATTAGAGTCCCCCACAGACACTTTTCCAAGTTCGGGCGAAACGTTGTAGATGCCGTATGGGATTATGACAAGGTTCGGAAAATGCACGTGCATTTTCGCACGTGTCATCTTTCGGGCAGATAATACTGGTAAGCTTTGGTTTAAGCCTGATCCCAGTATTATACTGTGTAGATATAATATTTTTGTCTCAGTTGCATTTGTATTCGGTCGTAATACAAATGCGGGTATGTTTATACCATTACGAGGTTATCCTGAAATTCGTTTCAGGATCACTTTTGGAAGTTGCCAGTTTCCAGTTTTCTATCAGCCGTATTTAACATTCGGTTAAATGCGGATTTATCTTTTCGTCTTTTGGGTGAGTCATGATTCTAGAAGATTCTAGAAATGGTGACTAGGATTAGTGACTCATCATTTGCATTAATTGTGAGGTGAGGTGTTAAGTGAGGTGGCTTTATCCATTTAATGTGTTCATACCACTCATTCTTTCTTCATGATAAATATCCTTGATATTTTTCCTTATGATCACTCTCCTAGCTCCTACACTCACCTCCCCCCTCTCCTATTTATTGTGGCCGGCCCTCTTTGTGGGGATAGGGTTTTTTTCATTTGCTTAAGAGTAAAAGATTATGATAGTTTAGGGTCTGGAAATTTCATAGCCCAATTTCCATTTACCCAATTCCAAATGGCAACTTCTATTAACCGTTCGTCCATAGCCTTGGACGTAACGAGATAAAGTATTCTACTCATTATCTACATCAATCTTGGTCGTCTCTTTTGGAAAACTTGACGATCGAGTTGCCTCGGTTCAGAGGCGGGAGCCCGTTTAAAGATCCGTCGACGTGGTGCCACCTGGACGACGAGACTAGAGTTTTCAGAAGATCGAAGCCGCCGCAACAAAGCGTGGGATGATGGTTAAAGAACGAAGGACTCGAATCGTTCGGTATAACAATTCTACCCTCTTTACAATTTGTTAGTTTAGTTTTAATGGCAGATCCTCGTTATAGTACGTGATAGTGCCAGTCGTAAAAATTTTGTTCCGCATATTGGCGTCTGTCAGACAGCCGAGGCGCTACCGTGGACTTACAGTAAGCGCTCGGCAAATCGTGAGATTTGGTGCCTCATTTGTCTTTCTGACCTCTCTTTGATTATTTCAGATCCTCCAACATGTCGCCCTCGCCATCCGCATGGAGGAAGAGGTGATAACCCCGGCGATGAAGACCGCGGGCCAACTTGCCTCACTAGAGGAGAGCTCCAAGCGGGAGCTGTAGGCGGCGATGGCGAGGGTCGCCGCCCTGGAGGGCGAGGTGGCGGCCGGGAAGCAGGAGTTGGCCGCTGCGGCGCGGATGGCGGCGGCCTCGAAGTAGGAGGCTGCCCGGCACCATGAGGTCACCCTGGCCGCCAAGGCCAACCTCCAGGATGCCAGGGTGCTCGTCGGCACCATGAAGAAGATGGTGGAGACCCTCCGGAAGGAGTTGGAGGTGGCAGCCGAGGAGGTGAAGCGGGCCAATCTCGGGGCGGCTAAGGCGGTGGAGGACAATAAGAAGTCGAAGGACTACTACTCCGACCTAGCCAACATCTGGCACGAGGCCCTCGACGCCGTCAAGGCCCGGATGCCGGGGTTTGCTGATGAAGAGCTCCGGGCCGAATACCCTCTCGCGGGTGCCGACGAGCAGGGGGACGACCTCGGAGAAGAAGAGGTCCCTAACGAGGGAGTTGCCGAGGACCCTGCTCGAGCCGTGGTAGATATTGAGGTTCTTGGGGTTGCGCCTAGCCCCGAGGCCTGAAGCCCCTCGTCTTCCTGTTTCTTTTATTTTATCTCGTCGGTAATTTTGTAAGGCTGGGGAGCCCCCAATACCCTTGTAAAGAGTTTCGTTTGTGCGAGTAAAACTTTTTCCATTTCATTGCTTGCATATTATCCTTTGTTTGTGAAGAATGCTCTTAGAATATTCGGATTTGCACTATTGAGCTTCCTGTTCCCCGCCGAAAACACCGAAACGCGATGAACGTCTTGCCTGAATTTCGGGGCAGATGCTAATTGGTGCTATCCGTCCACCTCTCCGAAGATGCCAAGTTGATTTATGGCACCGTATATCGAAGGTTTAAACGGATGCGGCCGATGTAGCAGACTTCGTTAGATTCCCTCTCATTTGAGGGGTTTTTGATTGTGGGCACACTCTTCCCTGCAGGCGCAAGCCCCTACAGTTAATTACGCTACCGCATTGCGGTAACAACTGTCTCCTTCTCCAGATGGTCATTTTGTGTCGTGGGTGTTTGTTTTGTTTTTGGTTGCCCGTGGATTGTATTCGAAGACTAATTTATGTTGTCGCCCGTAGGGCGTGGACTAGTCCAAATCCATATCTTCTTAGATTTGGGTTTGGGGTTTGGGTTCAAGGATACGTTAATCTCATTTGGGACTAAGATCAACTTAAACGTACGTTAAGGATACGTTAGTCTAATTTTAGACTAAGATCAACTCAACGGGATCGTTTAGATCCAACAAGAGAGCATTTGGACTCTATTGTTTAGTTTAGGAACATTGCGGTCGATTAGTTTAAGGACATTACGGTCCAATGTTAGTTTAAGGACATCTCGGTCCAATGTTAGTTTAAAGACATCACGGTCGAGGTTAAGGACGTCATATTCCGTGAGTTTAAAGACCTCACAGTCAAGGTTAAGGACGTCATAGTCCATGAGTTTAAAGACCTCACAGTCAAGGTTAAGGACGTCATAGTCCGTGAGTTTAAAGACCTCACAGTCAAGATTAAGAACGTCATAGTCCGTGAGTTTAAAGACCTCATAGTCAAGGTTAAGGATATCATAGTCCGTGGGCTTAAGGACCCCACAGTCCGTAGAATGTTTGGTTGTCGGGACCCGTCACCTCTCTGAAGACATTGAAGGATTACAACGACAAATATCATAGGAGTAAAGAGATGTACCCTTGAACCAACGTGAGTTGGTTGAAAGATCTGTAGTCCAATTTGGGACTAAGATCTGTTAAAATATTTATGAGCAGATGGGCTCAATTAATATGGCTTGAGGACTTATGGTCAATCTTGGGCTAAGTCCAATAAATGTTTAACATTTTTATTCTGGATTGTTGAGCCTTTATTTGGGCTTGGCCCTTTTAACAATGCTGAGCATTATATCTTGACGATTTTTTTTGTCTTGTATTGAATGCTGAGCATTCATCAGAGCTCTGGCTTATTAAAGAACAATTTATGTTCTGTCAGCGCAACACGTGGCGCACCAGGCGCTTTGTGCCAGTCAGAGAGAGCAGTGCGCTCCTGCCAAGCAGCGCACATGTAAGGGACACGTGTCACTCTCAGCGCTAGGCGCTAGATGACGAGCGCATGATGCCAGTTTATGAGCGTTTAGCGCTAATCCATGAGCGCATTGCGCTTTCAATTTAGTGGCGCACACGTGAGTGACACGTGGCGCGCTTGGCGCCAGCCCATGAGCATAGTGCACTATTTCAGAAGCGCAAAGCGCAAGTTGTTAATTGGCGCATACGTGGTTGACACGTGGCGCATTTGGCGCTGAGCGCCGGTCCAGAGAGCGCAGAAGCGCAGTTCAAGAGCGCAAGGCGCATTTCAAAAGCGCAGAGCACAACTGATCAATTTTATGATCTGGGAACAAATTTATGTTCTTTTAAAAGAAACTTTGTCTCAAGATTTAGGAACAACAGTTCTTATTTTGCAGGAGAGATTTCCAATCTCTTATGTTGATGAAAAGCTTTGCCTTTATAGATCCATGATCTGTGAGAAGAATTATATTCTTCTTTTATTATGATGATGAGATCTTTTGATCTCGTTTGTGAAACACTTTTTGTCTTGTAGATCTATGATATTTTTGAAGAAATGAATTTTTCTTTTTATGAGATGATTTCATTTCTGTGTTCATCATCCATCATCTTTACCTAGAAGAAATATCTTCTTGCAAAAGCTTGCTCTTTATCTTTGAGTTTCTCAAAGTTTAGAGGGGGGTTCTCTATATCAGACTTGAAGTCTTGGGGCCTTTATATAGGGCAAGCTGATTTGTTGAATCGGTTAAAGAGATCTTTCTCTGATTGATTTGGGAATATTTCCCCACCATTGGATCTTTGATACTAGGGCTTCTGTTTTATAGAAGCCAATCTTCTTGTTTTTAACAAGATTGAAAAATCTTTTCATAACAGAATTTAATTCTGATTAATTAATGATTTATCATTTTTATTAGATCTTTTGATCTAACGGTGGGGAGTTTTTTAATTCCAGCGCTAGCGCACCCGTGCTTTGCACGTGGTGCGCTGCTCAGAGCGCAGCGCACCTTGCGCTAGCGCACCTGTGTTTGACACATGGTGCACTGCTCAGAGCGCAGCGCACCTTGCGCTAGCGCACCCGTGTTTGACACGTGGCGCGCTGTACAGCACGCCTAGCGCTAGCGCACTCATGATGCGCTGCCTAGGGCGCAGCGCACTTGGCGCTGCATCTGAAGCGTTGCTTCAATTTTGAAATTTGAATTTCAAACAGAGCCCTGCTCTGATTGGGGGAAACAAATGCCCCCCCACCGTTGCGCTCACGTGGCCCACATGTGAGTGCAGCAGTGGCAGTATCTACGCCTTTGGATCAACTCAGAAGTTGAAGAGGCATTTTAATGCCTATAAATAGGACCTTTAGTCCTTTAGATGATTATGTTCATCTTTTTTCTTTGAGAACTTTTATTCAGAGCATAGCTCTTCATCTTAAGAGATTTTAAGAGTCAAAACTCTGCCAAAACTTAGATAAAGATTAAATCTTTTAATAATCTAGGGTTTTACCCATTAACAGAGCCTTGCTCTTCATAGATCTTTGATCTAAAGAAAACTCTTTTAAGCTTTCATTAATAGAGTTTTGCTCTTTTGAACCCATAGATCTAAGGAGATCTTGTTTCAGGGTTTCTTAACCCATGAACAGAGCTTTGCTCATAAAGAACTCTTAGAGTTTGTTCATAGATCTTGAAGAACTCAGAATTTTTAATTCATAAAAAAAATTGATTTTAATTTTTTTTCCTGATGGGTTTTTCCATCATCTTTACAGAGCCAAGCTCTTGAGGAATTTTTATTCCTTCATGATCAGAGTTTGACAAGTGTCACTCTGTCATAGAGCATTGCTCTCAAAAGGAGATTTACTCCTCTTCCCGAGGGATCTCTTATTTAATGAGAATTTTCTTGAGGATCTCCTCATTTAATTAACAGTCTCATCAAATGATGAGACCGTTTTATTAATTGATGAATTGTCATCTAGATTTTGTGGGTCCCCCCTTTGGTCCCCTTTCCACTGCATTGCAGTGTGGTACAAATTCTAAACTACCAAGTGTCAGAATTTAAATTAAATTAGAGCACTGACAGTTAACTTTTGTCCCTTTTCGCGCAGGCGATATGTCTTTCGACACTTCTTTTCCGTTCATCCGCTCAGAAGGCGGATTTCCTGAGGCGCCTGTAGATCGAGAGGTTCTCGCGCTAATCAGAGACCACGACCCGGAATACAAGAATCTTCACCTATAGGGTAGATGGTATGATCAGATTATCAGAGGCCGCCGGAGCTTTTCTTGTGCGACGCCTTCAGAGCCTATCTCGGCGATTCCTAATGCGGATGCACCCCCGGTGAACTATGCCGTGGAGGTGGTTAATTGGACTTCGGAGGGTCTCCTTTAGCCTTCTATGGCTGCAATTCCTGTGCAGCCGGCGGTGGCTTTGGACACCCTAGGGCGGTGCATATGTCAGGGTGAGTCGCGCCCTTAGGGACAACCCTATAACATCGGGCTAACTCCCCGTCATCCGGCCGGATACTTGCAGTGGGCCCGGTATATCTTATCGGCAAAGAAATCGCAGTTGCTGAAGCTTGGCTATACCCTACGGTCTACGCTTTCTTGTTCCAGTATTCTGCACCTCCCACATGGTGGATCAAGACATTTTTAGAGCAGTGGAACATTCCGACCCATACCTTCCTCCTATTGGATAAAGAGGTCTCTATTTCCTTGGAAGAATTTGCCGAGGTTTCTGGTTTACCAGTTAGGGGGAGCACTATGAGGAGCTGCTTCCTCCGGATGAATATGTTTTTGCCACCAAGCCAGTGGTGATGGGCCTTACCCTAGAGAACGCCATTCAGCACCAGTTCCCAAGTCTGATAAAGGTGTTGAACATGTATGATAGCTTCTTTCTTGAATCCGGAGGCCTGGGGGTCAGCTTTGCGGACTTCATTGCTCGTTTTCTTCGCCCAGAAATTTTGTCGCGACAAGGCGAAAAGTTTGCTAAACTTGACGATCCTTTCGGCTTTGGCTTGGACCGTCGGCCGACACTGGAAGCTGATCAAAAGGGTTTCTTTCTTCCCGACGTCACGATCGTCCCCCTGTCAGAAATTGCCGCTCCGGGCATTGATGAGGAAGCTTTCTTTCTCGGGTTTCTCAGTTTATGGTTAAGCTGGTTCGCGCTTCCTATGCACCCTCATTACATGAGGCCTTCTGTCTTCTACCCTGTGCATCGCATGGTTGCCGGAATACAAGTGGCTATCGGGATCGCCGGGTTAGCCCACCTATATCACGGCCTTAACTTAGCAGCGGATACCACTGAACCGATGGTGCATCCTGCCAATTTCCCACTGCATTATTTCACTTCATGGATGGAGCTGAACGTGCTTGGGGTCTTCGGTATCCATAAAAGACCTTCTTTTTACGATAGATGCAGGTTTCCACGGATAATGCGGCTGGTTAACGCCTCCATCGTGAGTCCGTCACCGCGGGAAGCTAGGGGCTTGCTTCTTCGTCCACGCACGGTTGGAGATGGTATGTCTTTCATAGACAAAGTCTTGACCATCGGCCAGGAAACTTCAAAAGCGGTGCTGCTATTGCAAGACATTTTTAAAGACGGGGCCTCTGTGTTGAAAGCCCGGAAGATTCTTCATCTGTACTCTATCAGGCCGGGCTTTCTCGTATTCAGGCAAAATGATGCTGCATTATTCATGAGATACAACCCGCATCATTTCGCCTAGCAGCTGAGTTATAATCAGGGCGTCCCACTTGAGTCCTTTTTGGCAGAACCTGCTTCTACCGAAGAGGGAATGCGGAGCGCACTGCATCATTTTATGCGCCTGAACACAGGGTCTCACTTCTTTATCAGCGAACCGAGCTGTGTCCCAAAGTCCCTTAATGTACACGTGGCTTGGTACCAACATTCAATGGGCACCGTTATCAGGGAAGAGAAGCGACTGTTTCTCGATCGCAAAGGTGCACTACCTGCTGGTGATCAAAACGTCCCTCTGAAGTGACGGACCATTGTCCCGTCTCCCTTAAGAGAAGATGCGGTGATCGAAGTCCCGCATGACAGGACTGAGCTACCGATACCCCGGGCTCCTGTAGAAAAGGTGACTGTAGCTTCCCCCGATTCTAGCGTGGGTTCAGACATCGGGACTCGTCGCCCTAAGGTGCCAGCTAAACATAAACTTGTGCTTGCGGCGACCGGAGCTCGCTCGCAGAGGAGGAAGAAGAAGTCGATCTTCTCTGCCGATGTTGTATTTGGTCAGGAGCCTCATGCTCCTTATAGTGAGGGCTTGGGCGAATATGGGACCAATGAGGGTTTATTCATAGCGCCGGACGATACTAATCTGGAGGCTGCTATTGCAGCTTCTGTGCGATCGGCAAGCCACAAAGCGGGACTGTCCATCCTCGCGCAATCAAGTAAACATCAGTCGTATCTTCTGTTATTGCATTATATTTTTATTATCATGTTTTGACTGACACTTTTCCTTCTTTAATAGACATTTCCACTGAAGAGGCTTGTTCCCCTCCGAACGGCGGCCTGCGACGTCGGGACGTCACGTAGCCTGGGGTTCGGGGCAGATGCTATTTGGTTTTTATCCGTCCACCTCTTCGAAGATGCCAAGTTGATTTATGGCACCGTGTATCGAAGGTTTAGACGGATGCGGCCTTTGTAGCAGACTTCGTCAGATTCCCCCTCAGGGTGAGGGGTTTTTGATTGTGGGGACACTCTTCCCTGCAGGCGCAAGCCCCTGCAGTTAATTACGCTACCGCATCGCGGTAACAACTTTCTCCTTCTCCAGAATTTCACTTCGTGTCGTGTGTGTTTGTTTTGTTTGTGGTTGCCCGTGGATTGTGTACGGAGACTGAGTAATATCGTCACCCGTAGGACGTGGATTAGTCCAAATCCGTATTTGCTTAGATTTGGGTTTGGTGTTTTTAGTTTAAGGATGCATTAGTCGCGTTGCGACTAAGATCAACTTAAACATTCGTCAAGGATACGTTAGTCTTGCTTTGGACTAAGATCAACCTGACGTGGTGATTCATTTAATTTATGGCCATCGGGACTCATCACCTCTCTAACATCGTTGAAGGATTACAACGATAGGTGTCAGAGGAGCTCAGAGATGTACCCTTGAACCAAAGCTGATTGAGGGTTTTATCATTCATTTAAATGTCTAAGGATGCGCTAGCCGTGTTTGGGGCTAAGATCAACTTAAACGGGACCGTTTAGATCCGGCAAAAGAGCATTTGGAGGCTCTATTGTTCCAGTTTAGGGACGTAGTGGTCCACTTTCCAGTTTAGGGACATGGTGGTCCATCGCCAGTTTAGGGACGTGGTGGTCCAATATTAGTTTAGGGACGTTTCGGTCCGATGTTAGTTTAGGGACGTTTCGGTCCGATGTTAGTTTAAGGACGTTCCGGTCCGATGTTAGTTTAGGGACGTTTCGGTCCGTCGCCAGTTTAAGGACGTAGTGGTCCGTTATTAGTTTAGGGACGTTTCGGTCCGATATTAGTTTAGGGACGTTTCGGTCCGATATTAGATGAGTGGTCGTTGGGACCCGTCGCCTCTTTGACGTCGTTGAGAAATTACAACGACAGATGTCAAAGGAGTTCGGAGATGTACCCTCGGACCGGTCGTGACTTGGTTTATGAGAGGCATTTAATTTAAGGACTTATAGCCAGGATTGGGTTAAGTCCAATTTTTATTTTAGGCTCTGCCCGATTAGAAGAATCAATCTAAACAGGGCTCTGCCCCTTTCATTATTTTGCAAATCTGATTTGGGCCAGGCCCTTTTAAATAATGAGTTACAAAAAACTCAGGAATTTTCCACACAGGGCCTTGCCCTTTTATTTATTCTGCAATTGGGCTAGGCCCTTTTAAATAATGAGTTTCAGAAACTCAATAATTTTCTTGAGTTGGGCCAGGCCCTTTTAAATGATGAGTTGCAGGAACTCAAGAGATGTTTTATAATTTAGTTTGGGCCAGGCCCTTTTAATGAGTTTGCAGAAACTCAGGAATTTTCCCAACAGGGCCTTGCCCTTTTATTTATTCTGCAATTTAATTTAGGCCAGGCCCAAAACAAGGGGTTGCAGAAACCCTAGAAACCTTTAGGTTTAAGAACACAAGTGCATGGCACTTTTGATTTGAATTTGGATCTAAGAAAAACAAGTTCTTGTTTTTTCCTGATCATACAGAACCAAGGGTTCATATCAAGTGCAAGGCACTATTTTTTTTATTCTTTTATTATTATATTTTTTTTTTTAGAACCAGGGGTTCATATCAAGTGCAAGGCACTATTTATTATTCTTTTTTTTTTTATTTCTTTTTTTTCTTTTCAGAAATTCTACCTCTTTTCTTTGTTTCTTCTTCTCTGTTCTTAATCTTCACCAGCTCTCTTTTTTCTCAGAAGTTGATGCCTTTTTAATGAGGTCTGGGGTCTTATTTATAGTGCCCACAAAGTTGTTGGATTTGTTAACAAAATCTTTCCTGAATTATTTTGGGAATTTTCCCACCATTGGATCAGAGATCCAAGGGTCCCTGTTTTACAGGAGAACAGAAAAGATCCACTTAAATTTTCATTCAGTTGCTGCGCAACTCACCAGCGCGTGACACGTGTCGCGCAACCGTGCGCTTGCGCAGTTGCGATTGCGCAACTGCGCAGACACGTGTCGCGCATCCGTGCGCTTGCGCAGTTGCGATTGCGCAACTGCGCAGACACGTGTCGCGCAACCGTGCGCTTGCGCAGTTGCGATTGCGCAACTGGGCAGACACGTGTCGCGCATCCGTGCGCTTGCGCAGTTGCGATTGCGCAACTGCGCAGACACGTGTCACGCTGCCATGCATTTGCGCAGTTTAAGTCTTAATTTTGTTTTCTGAAGAGCCTTGCTCTGATGGGACGCACTGTCTCGGGCGTTACGCCGCCGAATCCCCTTCTGCCATGTGGCAAATTGCGCGCTGCGCACGGAAACCGAAGCATTGCTTCGAGTTTTGAATTTTCAAAATTCAGTAGAGCCTTGCTCTGATTGGGGGAAACAGATGCCCCCCCACCATTGCGCTCACGTGGCGCGCGCATGAGTGCAACGGTGGCAAGATCCTGACCGTCGGATTGACGGGTCAAGTGAACAGGCGCAGGCGCCTATAAATAAGACCCTTGGTCCTTGGTAATTTTTTACCATTCTCAAGAAATTAAATTTCAGAGCCTTGCTCTTACTTGAGAACTTCCAGAGCCTTGCTCTTGCGATTCCTTAAGAACTTCCAAGTTCTCTCCTTAGAACCATTCTAGGTAAATTAAATTAATTTAATTCAAATCAAACTTAATTAACAGAGCCTTGCTCTTATAGATCTTTGATCTAAAGGAAACCCCTTTGGGGTTTCTTCAACAGAGCCTTGCTCTTATAGATCTTTGATCTAAAGGAAACCCCTTTGGGGTTTCTATTCACAGAGCCTTGCTCTCAAAAATTTGCAGAGACTCTGTTCTTAGGTTTTAACCCATGAACAGAGCCCTGCTCACAGATCAACTAGAAAACTTTTTTAAAGTTTCCATGGATCTTTAAGACCCCAAAATTTTAATTCTTAGGAGTTGTGAATTTTTATTACTGCTACAGAGTTAGGCTCTTTTTTAAGAAGTTTTATTCTTTTGAAACAGGAGTTTGACAAATGTCACTCTGTGACAGAGCTTTGCTCTGAAAAGAGGAGATCTTCTCTTTGTCTCTAGGGCCCCCCCAATGAGGATATTCTCTTGGGAGTTCTTTTTATTGACTGATAGTCTCATCCAATGGTGGGATTGTCTCATCAAATGATGCGCCGTCATCTTGATTTTGTGGGTCCCCCTTTGGTCCCCTACCCGCTGCATCACAGTGTGGAGCAAGATTTTTATTTATTATTATTTTTTTATCATTATTTTTTTTTATGTTTAAGCGCCAGGCCACTAATGATATATATATATTTTATGCAGGAAAGATGTCTGACGACTTGTCTTTTCCCTTCGTTCGCTCAGAAGGAGGGTTCCCACATGCACCAGTGGACCGGGTAGTGTTCGCCTTGATTAAAGATCACGATCCTGAGTGCAAGAGACTTCACCTATGGGGAAGGTGGTACAGCCAGATTATCCAAGGCCGCCGCAGTTTTAGTTCCGCCTCGCCTTCCGAACCCATAGTTACGATCCCCTATGCGGACAAACCCCCGGTGGAGTATGCCGTGGAGGTAAAAAATTGGAATTCAGACGATCTTCTCCAGCCTGCAATCGGCGCTATTCCGGTACAGCCGCCGCCGGCCATAGATATCTTAGGAAGGCGAATCTGTCAGGGTGAAGCACGCCCTTGGGGACAGGCCTACAATATTGGATTGAATCCGCGACCGCTTGCTGGATACCTGCCATGGGCCCGGTACATTTTAGCGGCGAAAAGAGCTCACCTGACGAAGATAGGTTTATATTCCGCCGTCTACGTCTCGCTTTTCGAGTATCCTACTCCTCCAACGTGGTGGACAAAGGCCTTCATCGAACAATGGAATATCCCCACGCATACTTTCCTGGCAGCGGATAGGGAAGTTTCAATTTCTCTAGAGGAATTCGTTGAGCTTTCTGGTTTACCGGCGAGGGGGGAGCACTACGAAGAGCTGCTTCCTCCTGATGAGTACGTCTTTGCCACCAAGCAAGTGGTACTCGACTTGACTCCGGAAAATGCCATCCAGCATCAGCATCCGGGCCTGGTGAAGGTGTTGGAGATTTACGAGGAGCTTCATTTGGAATTGGGCGACCGAGGAGTTAGTTTTGCGGACTTCATTGCTCGTTTTATTCGCCCGGAATTTTTATCAGAGCAAGGTGAGAAGTTCGTCCAACTTGCTGATCCTTTTGGTTTCGGCCTGGACCGCCGACCTTCATCGGAAATTGATCAGCGAAGTTTTTACCTTCCCGGCACTGCTAGTGTTCCTTTCTCAGAGATCGCCGTTCCTGGCATGGATGAGGAGACCTTCTTCATCGGGTTCTTAGGTCTGTGGCTGTGCAGCTTCGCGCTTCCCATGCACCCACGCCTCATGAGGTCTTCTGTCTTTTACCCGGCGCATCAAATGGTGGCCGGTCTGCAGTTATCAGTGGGGATCGCCGGGTTGGCTTACCTCTACAATGGACTTAGCGTAGCGGCGGACGCTAATGAACCTGGGGTGCAGCCTGCTAACTTCCCGATGCATTACTTCACTTCTTGGATGGAGCTGCATGTTCGAGGAGTGTTTGGTGCCCACAAAACTCCTCCATTCTTTGAGAGATTCATATTTCCAAGAATCATACGATTGATCGGGGCTTCTATCGTGTTTGCACCTCCGCGGGAGTCTAGGGGACTGCTTCTGCGTTCGCATCTAGTCGGGGCGAAGACCTCTTTTGTGGATAAGGTCATCACCATGGGTTCCGAGACCACTAAGTCGGTGGTGCCGCTGCGTGATGACTTTAAGGGCGGTGTCTCCGTGTTGAAGGCTCGGGAAATCCTCCACCTTTATTCCATTCGGCCGGGCTACTTGGTATTTAGGCAGAATGAAACGGCTCTCTTCATGAGGTATAACCCGCATCGATTTGCCCGGCAATCGAGTTATAACCAAGGAGTCCCGTTGGAAGCCTTCTTGGGAACACCTGCAGTCGGTCCAGAGGGAGTACGGAATGCGATGCATCACTTCATCCGGCTCAATACAGGCTCCTACTTTTTCATCAGTGAGCCCAGCTGTACCCCCAAGATACTCAATTCGTATGTGGCTTGGTACGCGCACGCGATGGGCCCAATCATCTTGATGGAGAAACGCTTACTGGTCGATCGTAGGGCTGCGCCTCCCGGCGGCGATCGCAAGGCTCCATTGCAGCCCAGGGTTCAGGTTATCCCTCCGACGAAAGAGGCCGGATCTGATCGACCACGCGTGTTGGCCCCTCCGCGTGGACTGCCATTGCCCGTTACGGTGGATGCGCCATCGGCGCCTCGTGCTCCCACGAAGGCGGCTAAAGTAGTATCGCCAGAGTCAGGCGTAGGGGCAGATATTGGGACCCACCGCCCTAAAGTGGCTTCAAAGCGCAAATCCGCTCCAGGTGGATCTAAAGCTGGTGGACAGCAGAAAAAGAAAAAGTCCGCCCTTTCCCTCGATGCGATCCTCGGGTTAAAGCCTGCGGCTTCTCCTGCCAAGACCATATGCGAGTACGGCAGCAATGAGGGCTTCGTGGTGGACCCTGAGGACACCAACCTAGCCGCCGCCATTGCAGAATCAGAGCGATCAGCGAGGCTCGAAGCGATGCTGAGTAAACTCGCCGAGTCCGGTAATCATCAGACGCCTTATTTGTTATCTCATTGCACTCTATATTGTTACATTTAACTAACTCTTGCTCCCTTTTTTAACAGGTATCTCCACTGAAGATGCTATCGCTGCATCCTTGAAGACCTTCCAAGAGGAGGAGAAGAAACGTGCCCTGGCAAGCGTCGGTATGTTTTATCCCTTTCTCTTTTATAAGGAAAGTTTGTTATCTTTTTATGATAGTCGACCTGACCTTCTCTTGTTTCTTTACAGGGGTTGTATTAATCGGCGCAAGGACCCTTCCCAGGCCCGTCATCGAAGTCGCCGCTCCGTCAAAGCTACCGCAAGAGTCTGGGCCTGATGCAACAACGAGGGATGCTCTGAAAAATTTAGAGGCATCCCTCTACACGGATGAGGAGGCTTCGCTCAAGGAAGCTCTGACGGCATCTGTCTTATCGGCTCGTGAGGAGCGGAAGCAATCCAGACGCGAAGCTAAGGCGCGCAGAGCTGCTCTGGCCGCAGGAGCAGGCCCTAGCACTGTTCCTGACGCTAGTACTCCTTCTGAAGAGCCCCCTGCGGCCCTGTCTACTGCTCGTCGGCAAGTTGCGCGGGCGGTTCGGAGTGCCAATGATAAATCCGCATCAGGTAGTACTCCTTTCAGAGCCTTGTTGTATGACTTGTAAAACTATTGGCTTATACATATCTCATCTTGCAGGGTCAGGTCCAACTAAGGGGGAGGCGGAGACGACCGTCGAACCCAAGGGAGCGGAGGGAGCGGTACTCGCCGAGCCCGAACCGACAGTGGACAACTTTGTCGAGGTCATGAGGCCTGGAGCTGAGATTGAGGAACCTACCGCGGAGAAGGTCATTGATGCCGCGCCCGAAGTGGCGGCAGATGAGATGATTGTCTCAACTGAGCCGAAGGCGGTAGAGGGCGAGGTGCCTGAGGACGGGGACCTCGTAGTGCCGATGGACGGGGCAGCTGTAATCGCTGATCCTGAGGGAGCAGCAGGTGAGGCGGCCATGATTCCTGAGGACGAGCTAGGCGCTCCTTCTCAGGAATCTGGCAATGTTCCTATCTTGGCCCTCCCTGTCTATGGTTCCCCGCCGCCTGCAGAGCTTGAGAGCATAACAACGGTTCCCCTTGAGTCGGGTGATGAAGCTACAGGCGGTGGTCTTCCGTCCGTGGAGGAAGGGACCGCCTCAGTTTCTGCTGGCAGCTCGTCGGGTAAATTTTTTATCACCAGCATTTCCCCTTTTTTGTATATATCTTGTGATCTCTTCTAACAAACTTGTTCTTGCAGGTGCAGCCAGTACCGATGCTCCACTGCTCGAGGGGGCGCCGTCAACTACTGCTTTGGCAGTAGTCACCTCCCCGTCTTCCCTTGTACCGTCACGGATGTTGGAAGGTATGGATTTACGGCTCATGCATTAATCTTTCAAAAATGCGGTTTTTGTACTAACGTTACACCATTGTGCCTTTGCAGGAGTGCTTTTTGATCACTTGTATCAAGTGTTGCTCCCGCACTTTTCTTTCCCATCCGAACTCGCTTCTCCTTCTAGTGGCGCCGGTAATATCTTTATCTACTCCTTTTTTCTAGCAATGGGATGATTTCTGACTTTCCCTTTTCTTTATTGCAGTGCCACAAATCGAAGGAGGGGATGTAAGCCCTGTCGTGCTACCGGCCCTTCCGGCTCCGCCGTCCGTTGCTGCTGGTATAGTAGATTTCCTTTTTGGTAACTCTTTAACATCTTTTGAACCATCGTTTAACCCTGTTTTGTTTTGCAGCTATTGTTCCGGTTCCGGTCCCCTTCGAGGCTCGCGTCCTTTTACCGGCAGGCCCCTTTCTGAGACGTCCGTCTTCAAAGGGTGCGGTGATGAGTCTAGGCATGCTGAGCGGGTATATTGAAGAGCTCAGCATGGACGCTCTCCCTTCCGCTGTCGATTTCGCTGCGGATGTTAACCCAATGTTAGCGGCGCTCGTAACTTTTCATGACGAGGGCGTCGTTGAATCTTGGGTTAACCACTGCAGGGAGATCGAGGCCTGCTTGTATCGGCTGGAACTGACGCGCCCTGCTCCCGAAGTTTTAGCTCTGAGCGCCCAACGCACAACTTGGCTCGAGCAAAGCACTTCGCACTCCCGCCACTTGGAGCAAGAAGCAGCTCGGAGACTAAGGGAATGCCAAAAGACCTCAAACGAAACGGCCCATCTGCGCGCTGAGGTTGAGGCAAATGCTGCCCAAGTGAAGACTATCTTTGAGGGTCTCTTGGAGCGCATCTCCCATGGGCTAAATTTAAAGAGGAAGCTTGACGTGGCTGAGCGCCATATCCTAAGTCGGGAGGCTGCTTATCAGGGCGTGAGGGAGCAGCTTGCACTGGTCTTGCGGCGACGAGCTCAAGTGGAGGCAGAGTTGACGGCGGTAGCCGAGCAAGAGAAGGCATGGAAGGACATCTGCGAGCGATTGCTACACCTATGCAAGACGCTTCCTTCCCAATAATTCTCCTTGTATCATTTGCCTTTGTATATATATAATTTTTTTTTTTTAGCACAATGTATCCTGTACTCGATCAATATTTATGAATAAAAGATGCATATTTTTGTAATGTCTTGTGTCATTTCTCCGTCTTTTCTTTCTTTTATTATCAGTATGCCACCTTAGTAACCATGATTGGCGGATGATTAGGACGAGTATCTCTGACCTTCTTAAGAAATAGCGATGGCTTAGGCCGCGGGTTCAGATCTGCTGCCTAAGACTTTTCAACTCTATGAGCCGTGAGGGTCTCATAGAGACTTTTCTCCCTACGGATCGAGAGGATCTCGTAAGTGGATTTTCTCCTTAGGAATCGTGAGGATTCCCAAGTGTAGTTTTCTCTCATAGGTCGAAAGGATCTCATGAGAGAATTTCTCCCTCTTACGAGTCGAGAGGGCTCGTGAGCGGTTGTTTCCCTCTTTGTCGAGAATCGACTTCAGAGAGAGTGAGACCCGTGAATAGTATGCAAGAGACCATTTAGGATTGACTTGCAGGATCCCATTGCCCTTCTCACGAGTCGAGAGGGCTCGTAAGCGGTTGGTGAGTTGACTTGTTTCCGGGTCGGAGTACTGGTTGACTCGTTTCCGTGACGGAGGTCGTTGGCTGACTTGTTTCCGTGACGGAGGTCGTTTGTTGACTTGTTTCCGTGACGGATGTCGTTGGCTGACTTGTTTCCGTGACGGAGGTCGTTGGCTGACTTGTTTCCGTGACGGAGGTCGTTGGCTGACTTGTTTCCGTGACGGAGGTCGTTGGCTGACTTGTTTCCGTGACGGATGTCGTTGGCTGACTTGTTTCCGTGACGGAGGTCGTTTGTTGACTTGTTTCCGTGACGGAGGTCGTTGGCTGACTTGTTTCCGTGACGGAGGTCGTTGGCTGACTTGTTTCCGTGACGGAGGTCGTTGGCTGACTTGTTTCCGTGACGGGGGTCGTTGGCTGACTTGTTTCCGTGACGGATGTCGTTGGCTGACTTGTTTCCGTGACGGAGGTCGTTTGTTGACTTGTTTCCGTGACGGATGTCGTTGGTTGACTTGTTTCCGTGACGGAGGTCGTTTGCTGACTTGTTTCCGTGACGGAGGTCGTTGGCTGACTTGTTTCCATGACGGAGGTCGTTTGTTGACTCTGCGAGTAGACGCGGATCAGAAGGCTCTCGTCAAGGAGTGTTTGTATCCGTGAGTTGAGAAGTTTTTGTGAGGGATTATTTGTTTCCCAAGCGCCAAGGATTATTTGTGTCCTTGGGATTTGAAACGAGTCGATGATTCCCACGGAGGAGCTGGTGGCTCTGCGAGTCGACGCGGATCAGAAGGCTCTCGTCAAGGAGTGTTTGTATCCGTGAGTTGAGAAGTCTTTGTTGAAGTCATTGGCTCCTTCGGTTGAAATGGACCGTTGAGGTTTTGGCTTCGTCGTTCGACGGACTTCGCCGGGGAAGTATGGTTCCTTCTTTGTTTACGCCCTTGGATTGTATACAGGGATCGATGTGACCTTAACTGTAGGGCTAAAGTTTATCATTTCTTCTTTTTATTTTATTTTATTTCCGCGATGCTCTATCATTTCAGCTTTTATATCGCGAAGGTCGCGATTGCCCAATCATTTCGGCTATTTTTCGCGGTGTCCAATCTTTTCGGCTATTTATCTTATCTTTACTCGTTGCTTTTTATTACGAGTTGCCCAATCATTTCGGCTATTTCGTATGCATGTGCGGCCTACTGGCTTTTCGCTGTAAACCTGAAATTTGACACTGATTTCGGCATCAGCACCGCTACGACTGTGATATTGCCAGGAGCGAATCATCATTTGCCTCTGTCGTTGTCAAACAAAGGAGGCTTAGCGACCGGGGTTAAGGTCCTGTCGACTAAGGCTTTGACTTTATGAGCCGTAAGGATCTCACAAAGGTATTTCTCCCTACGAGTCGTGAGGCTCTTGCAGGTGTATTTTCTCCTTAGGGATCATGAGGATTCCTAAGTGTGTGCTCCTCTATAAGTCATAAGGATCCTACAAGAGGGCTTTCTCCTTATGGATCGAGAGGACCTACAAGGGTTGGACTTTGCTGAGGAACCGTTTATTCGCGCCCGTGGATTGTATACAAGGGTCAGTATTGAGTCCCTTGTAGGGCAATATCGGGGGTTGTGGAGGATTTGCTTAAGAACAGGTTTAGGTTTCCGTAACTTAAGACTTTCAAATCTTATGAGCCGTGAGGGTCCCACAAGAGAATTCTCCTTACGAGTCGTAAGGATCTCGCAAGTGCATTTTCTCCTTAGGAATCGTGAGGATCCCTAAGTGTGTTGCTCCTTTGTGAGTCGTAAGGATCTCACGCAGGTGGTTTCTCCTTACAAGGTCGAGAGGACCCTACAAGTGTCTTTTAACGAAGTTGCGCCCTTTCGGGTTTTCACAAACACTCGCCGGTAGTCCTGCTGTTTTTACTCACGGAGCCCTTTCGGGTTTTCATCCGTGCCCATTTTGCTTGTGGACATACCGTATTTTTTTATTTATTTTTTTTGGTCAGCCTAAGGATGCTGCGGTATTAGTTTAAGGACGTTTCGGTCCTGCTATCCAGTTTTAGGACGTAGTGGTCCGTTAGGCTTTTTCCATGAATGAGCATGATGCCTCTGACATATCCATCTTTTTTGGAGTATGTGGTTGTGGTGGGCTCACCTTCCAATTTTCGGACAGCGCGAGCTCACCTTGTTGGTATTGGTCTTCAACCCAGTTTTTGAAGACAAAGCAATCTTCGATCGGATGACTTACTGCTCGATGGTAGGGGCAGTAATTGGGATCGTTTACATCCCCTAGTTGTAGTGGACGTTTCGGATTTGGCAGATTGACAAATTTGTTGCGCACTGCTAGTTCAAATAGTTCCCTTGTTTTATCTTGAGGAAACGAGTAAGGACGTCCCAGTCTTTCTTCGAGTGATGGGCGTGGACGCATATTGCTTTGGCGAACAACTGGTTTTGAGTCGCTCGGTTGTTGTTGAGTGTTGGCGGCGAAGGTCATTTTTCCCTTTCCTTTATCCCTTTTGTTCGCTCTGTCGTTTGCGGGTCCGTGATTCTTTCCGGGTAGTATGCCCTCGCGCGGATGAAAGTTTTCATGATTCTTCAATTTTTCAGAGATGGATACCTCGAAGAGAGGGTTGAAGGCTGTTTTTCCATCAGGGTCGTTCCTGGGGCAATTGCCGGTGACTCTTTTATGCTTATCCGTCGCATTTTCTGACCGTCTACGAGCTTCCCGCTTTGTCCTGTTGACGTAATCCTTGTGAGCGACATACCCTTGCCACCAACAGTTAAAGGATTCGCAGTCTTCGGTAGGGTGCATGATCTTCTGATGATATAAACAGAAGTTAGGGTGCATCTCTACCTCAGAGAAAGAATTTTCTTCAGAGGGCGGTAGCTTCATTCCTACTGATAGAGCTTTGGCGAACCGTTTCCTCGTCTTGAATTTGTTTTTACCCGCAGTGTATGGCTTTTGATTTGACGGGAATACCTTGGTTCTTTCCAGTATGGCCATTTCATGCTCTTGATTGGCTTTTTCTTTCAGACGAATTTCATTTAGGAAGGCATCGATCAACTTGTCTGACAGCCGCGGAATTTCTGTTTCAGGGTCCGCCATTGATTTCTCAGCGCAAGGATCCTCCTCATCATCCGTCAGCGAATGAGAAATCACATGACAAGTCGCTACGTAGTCTTCGGATTCATCCGACGAACTCTCCCCCTCATTTTCCTTTTGAAAGACGGGGTTGAAGAACTCCTGGAGCGTGATCGGGGTCCGTGCTTTTTGGCTGTATTCCTCCAGTGCATCAAGTTGTTTTTGTAAGTCTGTGCGCTTGTCGCCAGGCTTCACGGGCTTCTTAGATTTCTTCTTCTTTTTCTTCAAAGATTTCAACGGCTGGTTGTGAACGTTCGGGCCACTCCCCTCGATCGTTTGAGTTGAACGCGGTCTCAACATCCCTTCAATGATTTGAGGTTCCAACGGGTTCTTCCACCTAATCGCTGGACATGCTTGAAGATCGTTCAGCATCCTCTTTGTTTTAGCTGATAGCATAACCTCCCATGGGGCTTCCTCAATGAGGGAGCACGTTGCCCCCGGTGTATTTGTCCTCTTAGAGGTGTGAGGTTGTGGCGGATTCACCTTCCATTTGTCGGATAACACGAACTTGCCCTGTTGGTACTGGTCTTCAAGCCAATCTTTGAAGACGTAGCAATCCTCGATCAAATGACCCAGTACTTGATGATAAGGACAGTAGTTGGGCTCGTTGACATCATTTGGTTGTGATGGACGTTTTGGATCCGGCAGATTTATGAGTTGGTTGCGCAATGCCAGCTCGAATAATCTTCTCGTCTTATCTCGGGGAAACGAGTAAGGACGTCCTAGCCTCTCTCCAAGGGGTATATTCGGACGCATATTATTTTGGCGGATGGTCGGCTTCGGGTTGTTCGGCTGTTGTTGAGCATTAGCGACAATGATTGCTTTTCCTTTACCCTTGTCGTTTCGGGAATCCGGCTTCGGGAGAGGGGGTTTATGGCCCATTTGGTCCATCTGAGCCAACTTGTCGATTAAAGCCTGGAATGTGGTTGGCTTAAAGAACATCATAAACTGGGAGATAGTTGCGTGGGGGTCTAGAGTTCCCACGAACATGCCCACCGCAGGTGCTTCCTCAATGCGTTGCTCACATCTCGACCACAAGTTCCGCCAGCGTATAGCGTACTGGACCCAGGTTTCGCCCGGTTTTACCCTGGAGTTAATAAGTGCAGTTATTGGAGTGCGTTCGCTGGCACTTGCAAATCGCTGAGTGAACAACAACTCCATTTCAGCGAACGTTTTGATAGAATCGTTCGGAAGTTCCGAATACCATTCGAACGCTGTTTCTGATAAGCTGCCCACGAACTGGCGGAGCAACAATTTATCATCACCACCGGTGTTACCGCATAGGGCCCGAAACTGGGCCACATGTTGATAGGGATTGCCGGTCCCCTTGTAGACATGAAACTTAGGAATTGTGTAACCTGGCGGGTACTTGATTTGGTCATACCGGCCCGGATATGGCCGTCCCGTTTTTACAACGTGGCCGGCTGCTTCGGCCGCCTGATGCACCCGTATTTGTTGAGCAATATATTCATCCAAATCAGCTTTTGATATGGTATCCTCTTTAGCTGCGGATAGAGCCGGTGGAGGATTCGATGTCTCTCCCCTATCATCTTCAAGAATGATCGGGGGATCTCCAACAGGTGGATCTGGTTGAATCATCATACCCACCACATCCTGGAACAGGAGGGCCATTTTCTTTATGTTGGCTGCCTGTTCCGCAGCCTCTTTGTCTCTCTTTTCTAGTGTTCGGCGGAGGAACTCAGCGTCGGTCTCTTCCTCTTGACGTTCATCTAAGGACGTCTCAGGATTCTCTTTTGGCCCCGTGAGTGCAGCCATTGTAGTCATCATCTCCTGGAGCTTTTGTTGCTGCTCCTGAGACTTGGTCACTGACCGGGTAAGCGGTCGGTGGCCCGTAGAAGTACGACTTTCTTCTTTTCCCGAAGCCATATAGACCGTATGTACTATCATGCCCCCTGACTTGGGGCGTTTAGGTTCGCCGCTTTTAGATTTTGTCATCGTCGCGGGAGCCTTCTCTGGTCTTTTCCTTTTATGGACCTTTGAGGTTGAAGGAGCCGTTGAAGTGGGCCTCCTAGCATTTGTTGCCCCCTGCCGTTTAATGGGGTGGTTCTTGTCTTTTTCCACCTTCGCCCTTTTCTGGCGACGGAAGTGGTCTGAGTCAATCACGGAGTCTTGAACTCTCCGCCAGACTTTATAAATTTTGGACGACAGCCGTTGAGAGGGCTGTTCTTGTTTTGCCTCCGGAGCTTTCTCCACGGGCGGAGGAGATCTTTTCAATACGGCGGTTGGGGAGTTCTTTCTCACTTTCCTCAGTAATTCAAAGCTGTTCCCAGTTGGAACAGCAGCATTGACCTCCGCCACTGGAGCAGGCGGGGTTAGCCCTGAAGGGGAGTTGCCCCCTGCTTTCCTTATTCGTTGCCAGTGACGACGTCGCGCACGACGAGCCATTGGGACTGGCTCGGAAATCGGGATAGTTTCTTGTTGCCCCCTGTTTGGGTGTGGGGTAACTGCCGGTGTCAGCCTATCAAAGACTGATGCTTTTTGACCAGCTGAAGGAGGAGTAGGAACCGTCAATCTTGTGAAGACTGACTTTCTGATAGGAGAAGCCGCTTCAACGACTTCCGAAGCTGTGGCCGTTGCCCTCTTTGGGACAGCCACTTTATGATCCTGGCCTAGCCTGGTGAAAACAGAGGCTGTCAGCTTAGTAGCGGGCGACCCGTTGACAGGGGTCGTGGTAGCAGTGAGCCGGTCGAATACCGACTTCTTGTTCGCTTCTGGTGCGGATATCGGCATGGAGAAGCTTGTAGGTGGGACCATGGTCCCGAAGAACAAGCCGGTGGTGGCTTGCGTCACCTGGTCTACCGGCAGAGTCAGGAAGGAAGCCGCTTGGGGCCCATATGCTACACCTCTCGGTGAGGTGGAACGTCCGCTGCAATGGCATTTCGAGCAGTTGGTGCAGTTGGTGGCCATTGGGTCTTGAGTTCTGCGCCAGACAAAAGACCAAATCTTAGCAACTTGAAATCCGAGGACAACCATTTAACAAACCGCGATTGGTTCGCGAAGACGACACACGAAGTGTGGAGTGGAAAGAGGAAAAGGTCCCACCGGGCGTGCCAGAATCTGTTCCCCTCCGAACGGCGGCCTGCGACGTCGGGACGTCACGTAGCCTGGGGTTCGGGGCAGATGCTATTTGGTTTTTATCCGTCCACCTCTTCGAAGATGCCAAGTTGATTTATGGCACCGTGTATCGAAGGTTTAGACGGATGCGGCCTTTGTAGCAGACTTCGTCAGATTCCCCCTCAGGGTGAGGGGTTTTTTATTGTGGGGACACTCTTCCCTGCAGGCGCAAGCCCCTGCAGTTAATTACGCTACCGCATCGCGGTAACAACTTTCTCCTTCTCCAGAATTTCACTTCGTGTCGTGTGTGTTTGTTTTGTTTGTGGTTGCCCGTGGATTGTGTACGGAGACTGAGTAATATCGTCACCCGTAGGACGTGGATTAGTCCAAATCCGTATTTGCTTAGATTTGGGTTTGGTGTTTTTAGTTTAAGGATGCATTAGTCGCGTTGCGACTAAGATCAACTTAAACATTCGTCAAGGATACGTTAGTCTTGCTTTGGACTAAGATCAACCTGACGTGGTGATTCATTTAATTTATGGCCATCGGGACTCATCACCTCTCTAACATCGTTGAAGGATTACAACGATAGGTGTCAGAGGAGCTCAGAGATGTACCCTTGAACCAAAGCTGATTGAGGGTTTTATCATTCATTTAAATGTCTAAGGATGCGCTAGCCGTGTTTGGGGCTAAGATCAACTTAAACGGGACCGTTTAGATCCGGCAAAAGAGCATTTGGAGGCTCTATTGTTCCAGTTTAGGGACGTAGTGGTCCACTTTCCAGTTTAGGGACATGGTGGTCCATCGCCAGTTTAGGGACGTGGTGGTCCAATATTAGTTTAGGGACGTTTCGGTCCGATGTTAGTTTAGGGACGTTTCGGTCCGATGTTAGTTTAAGGACGTTCCGGTCCGATGTTAGTTTAGGGACGTTTCGGTCCGATATTAGTTTAGGGACGTTTCGGTCCGTCGCCAGTTTAAGGACGTAGTGGTCCGTTATTAGTTTAGGGACGTTTCGGTCCGATATTAGTTTAGGGACGTTTCGGTCCGATATTAGATGAGTGGTCGTTGGGACCCGTCGCCTCTTTGACGTCGTTGAGAAATTACAACGACAGATGTCAAAGGAGTTCGGAGATGTACCCTCGGACCGGTCGTGACTTGGTTTATGAGAGGCATTTAATTTAAGGACTTACAGCCAGGATTGGGTTAAGTCCAATTTTTATTTTAGGCTCTGCCCGATTAGAAGAATCAATCTAAACAGGGCTCTGCCCCTTTCATTATTTTGCAAATCTGATTTGGGCCAGGCCCTTTTAAATAATGAGTTACAAAAAACTCAGGAATTTTCCACACAGGGCCTTGCCCTTTTATTTATTCTGCAATTGGGCTAGGCCCTTTTAAATAATGAGTTTCAGAAACTCAATAATTTTCTTGAGTTGGGCCAGGCCCTTTTAAATGATGAGTTGCAGGAACTCAAGAGATGTTTTATAATTTAGTTTGGGCCAGGCCCTTTTAATGAGTTTGCAGAAACTCAGGAATTTTCCCAACAGGGCCTTGCCCTTTTATTTATTCTGCAATTTAATTTGGGCCAGGCCCAAAACAAGGGGTTGCAGAAACCCTAGAAACCTTTAGGTTTAAGAACACAAGTGCATGGCACTTTTGATTTGAATTTGGATCTAAGAAAAACAAGTTCTTGTTTTTTCCTGATCATACAGAACCAAGGGTTCATATCAAGTGCAAGGCACTATTTTTTTTATTCTTTTATTATTATATTTTTTTTTTTAGAACCAGGGGTTCATATCAAGTGCAAGGCACTATTTATTATTCTTTTTTTTTATTTCTTTTTTTCTTTTCAGAAATTCTACCTCTTTTCTTTGTTTCTTCTTCTCTGTTCTTAATCTTCACCAGCTCTCTTTTTTCTCAGAAGTTGATGCCTTTTTAATGAGGTCTGGGGTCTTATTTATAGTGCCCACAAAGTTGTTGGATTTGTTAACAAAATCTTTCCTGAATTATTTTGGGAATTTTCCCACCATTGGATCAGAGATCCAAGGGTCCCTGTTTTACAGGAGAACAGAAAAGATCCACTTAAATTTTCATTCAGTTGCTGCGCAACTCACCAGCGCGTGACACGTGTCGCGCATCCGTGCGCTTGCGCAGTTGCGATTGCGCAACTGCGCAGACACGTGTCGCGCAACCGTGCGCTTGCGCAGTTGCGATTGCGCAACTGCGCAGACACGTGTCGCGCTGCCATGCATTTGCGCAGTTTAAGTCTTAATTTTGTTTTCTGAAGAGCCTTGCTCTGATGGGACGTACTGTCTCGGGCGTTACGCCGCCGAATCCCCTTCTGCCATGTGGCAAATTGCGCGCTGCGCACGGAAACCGAAGCATTGCTTCGAGTTTTGAATTTTCAAAATTCAGTAGAGCCTTGCTCTGATTGGGGGAAACAAGGCTCTAGCGGCTTCCCTTAAGACTTTTAAGGAGGAGGAGAGGATTCGCGCTTCGCTGGGAGTTGGTATATCTCAGCTCATTGCATCTTCATTCTCTTTTCTTATGGACAATCTGACCCCTTCCTTATCTTATCGCAGGGACTACAATACCAATCCCGCAAGGTGATGCGGAAATGCTTCCAGGGCCAGCCATCGAAGTCTCGGCCTCCTCAGCACTGCCGAAAGAGGCCTTACTCAAACGACCGATGACGGATGCCATAACGGCTCCAGAGGTAACCCTTGGCGCGGACGAGGATGTTCTATTGAAGGAGGCCTTTAAAAGATCTGCCCTCACGGCCCGGGCGGAGAGGAAGCGTAGGATGCGCGCGGTAAGGGAGCGTACCGCCGCCTTGGATGCGGGTGCGGGTTCAAGCGCCGCTACCCCTGCCCTTACTCCTTTAGAGGATATTTCGGCTTCCTTGTCCACCGCTCACAGACAGGCAGCACGTGCTGACTCAAGGTAACGTGACATTGGTTCTTTTGTCAAAGTTCTAATTTTCAGGTTCTCATACGTCCTATCTTGCAGGGCCGAGTTCTGCCGAAGAAGTGGCGGCAACCATCGAGCCTGAGGTAGCGGTGGGTGAGACAGCTACAATCGCCGAGCCCGAGGTAGCGGCAGGTGAGACAGCCACAATGGCCGAGCCCGAGGTAGCGGTGGGTGAGATAGCTACAGTCACCGAGCCTGAGATAGCCACTCTTTCACAAGAGTCGGGCACTACTCCAATCGTCGCTCTTTCTCCCTGCGGCTCCTTGCCGTTGCCGGGCGCTGCAAGTGTCACGACGATTCTCGTGGAATCGAGAGATGAGGCTACGGGTGGCGAGACCATTCCGATGGAAGAGGGTGAAGCATTTGCTGCCTCCAGTGACGCCCTTGTCGCGGTCTCGACCGGCGACTCACCAGGTAGATTTTGGGTCATTACTTTCCCCTTTATTCTACAATCCCTTTTAATTTCTTTTTGACAGCGTTTCTCTTATTTCTAATGCAGGTGTGATGAGCGTTGGGGTTGTGCCACCCGAGGAAGCATCTCCAGTTGCTGCTTTAACGGCGACCACTCCTCTACCTTCTCTCGTACCATCTCAAATACTGGAAGGTGCGGATTTGTGACCCATCAGTTTCATTGCAGGCTGTATACTTTATATACTAACGTTGCATTGCTGCGTCCTTACAGGAGTCCTTTTTGATCACCTGTATCAGGTGCTACACCCACACTTCTCTTTCCAGTCAGAGATTGCCTCATCTAGTGGCGCTGGTGAGTATAGCCTTCAGCTAATGTCTCTTCTTTTACGGGCAGCCAAATCATTTCTAATTCTTCTTTATTTTGATTGCAGCACTACAGATCGAAGGAGGAGACGAAAGAACAGTTGCGCCACTGGTACTCCCGGCCTTGCCACTTGCTGCAGCCGGTATAGTAAACTCCATTGTTCATGAACCTCCTCTATTTCTTGAATCGTCATTTGACTGTGATTTGTTTTGCAGCGGTGATACCGCCTTCAGCTCCGTTCGAATCTCGAGTAGTAATGCCAGCAGGCCCCTTTTCTCAACGTTCATCTTCCAAACGCGCTGTGAATAGTCTGCGCATGTTGAGCGACTATATTAAGGAGCTTGACGTGGAGGCTCCCACATTCGCTGCAGATTTTGCCGCGGAGGTTAATTCTATGCTGGCGACGCTCATGAACTTTCATAGTGAGGGCGTCGTTGAGTCTTGGGTTAATCACTGCAGGGAAATTGAGGCCTGTCTGCATGAGCTCGAATTCGGACGTCCTGCTCCTGAGGTCCTGGTTGTGAACTCTCAACGGGCTGCGTGGGTTGAGCAGAGCACTCCCTACTTCCGACATCTTGAACAGGAAGCGGCCTTAAATCGTAAGGAGTGCGAAGAGACTTCAAGCGAGTCTGCTTGGCTGCACGCTCAGGTTGATGCAAATGCTGCACAGATGAAAGCTATCTTTGAAGGCCTTCTGTGATGAATCTCTGACGGGCTAACACTGAGGCAGAAGCTCGACATCGTCGAGCGGGATGCACGGAATCGTGGGGCAGCTCAGCGGTCCGTTGAAGAGCAACTTTCGTCCTACTTACAGCAACGAGCTCAGGTCGAAGCAGAGTTGGCCGCGATAGCTGACCGAGAAAAAGGGCTGAGGGAAGTGCGCGAGCAGCTGATTAGACTATTGAAAGTGCTTCCCTCTCAATAATTGTTTTTTTGTACCATTTGTAATTTTGAATAAAATGTATCCATTTTTTTATTCTTTCATAAGATGTATTCTGTACCCAATTGAATTTATGAATAAAAGATACATTTCTTTCGCAATGTCTTGTGTCATCTCTTTGCTTCCTTCTTTCTTTGTTGTCAGCATGTCACTTTAGTAAGCATAGCCTGCAAATGATAGAATCATTCCGTCTTGAACTCTTTTGAGAGGTAGCGATGGCTTAGGAAACAGGTTAAGATCTGCTGCCTAAGGCTTTTCAACTTTATGAGCCGTGAGGGTCTCATAAAGACTTTTCTCCCTACGAGTCGAGAGGATCTCGTAGGTGTATTTTCTCCTTAGGAATCGTGAGGATTCCTAAGTGCATTTTCTCTTATAAGTCGTAAGGATCTTACAAGAGAGTTTTCTTCCTTACGGGTCGAGAGGACCCGTAAGTGATTGATGGTGTTGCCATTATCCGCATTTCACGGGGTCAGGAATTGCTCTGGGCATTTCCCACGGGGTCAAGATTGACTTTAGCTGTGTTCCACGGGACCAGGATTTGCTCTGGATGCTTCCCACGGGGTCATAGCCGTGTTCTGCGAGGACCAGGCTCCGCTCTGGACGTTTCCCACGGGGTCAGGATTGACATAAGCCGCGCTCCACGTGACCAGGAATTTGCTCTGGATGCTTTCCACGGGGTCATAGCCGTGTTCTGCGAGGACCAGGCTTCGCTCTAGATGCTTCCCACGGGGCCATAGACGTGTTCTGCGAGGACTAAGATCCACTCTGGACGTTTCCCACGGGGTCAGGATTGACATAAGCCGTGTTCCACGTGACCAGGAATTTTTCTCTGGATGCTTCCCACGGGGTCATAGCCGTGTTCTGCGAGGACCAGGCTCCGCTCTGGATGTTTCCCACGGGGTCAGGATTGACATAAGCCGCGTTCCACGCGACCAGGAATTTTGCTCTGGATGCTTCCCACGGGGTCATAGCCGTATTCTGCGAGGACCAGGCTCCGCTCTGGATGTTTCCCACGGGGTCAGGATTGACATAAGCCGCGTTCCACGTGACCAGGAATTTTGCTCTGGATGCTTCCCACGGGGTCATAGCTGTGTTCTGCGAGGACCAGGCTCCGCTCTGGACGTTTCCCACGGGGTCAGGATTGACATAAGCCGCGTTCCACGTAACCAGGAATTTTGCTCTGGATGCTTCCCACGGGGTTATAGCCTTATTTTGCGAAGACCAGGCTCCGCTCTGGACGTTTCCTAAGGGGTCAGAATTGACTTTAAGCTGCATTCCACGTGACCAGGAATTTTGTTCTGGATGCTTCCCACGGGGTCATAGCCGTGTTCTGCGAGGACCAGGCTCCGCTCTGGATGCTTCACACGGGGTCATAGCCGTGTTTTATGAGGACCAGGATCTGCTCTGGTCGTTTCCCACGGGGTCAGGATTGACATAAGCCGCGTTCCACGTAACCAGGAATTTTTCTCTGGATGCTTCCCACGGGGTCATAGCCGTGTTCTGCGAGGACCAGGCTCCACTCTGGATGCTTCACACGGGGTCATAGCCGTGTTCTGCGAGGACCAGGATCCGCTCTGGACGTTTCCCACGGGGTCAGGATTGACAAAAGCCGCGTTCCACGTAACCAGGAATTTTGCTCTGGATGTTTCCCATGGGGTCATAGCCGTGTTCTGCGAGGACCAGGCTCCGCTCTGGATGCTTCACACGGGGTCATAGCCGTGTTCTGCGAGGACCAGGATCCGCTCTGGACGTTTCCCACGGGGTCAGGATTGACATAAGTCGCGTTCAACGTAATCAGGAATTTTGCTCTGGATGCTTCCCATAGGGTCATAGCCGTGTTCTGCGAGGACCAGGCTCCGCTCTGGACGTTTCCCACGGGGTCAGGATTGACTTTAAGTCGCGTTCCATGTGACAAGGAATTTTGCTCTGGATGCTTTCCACAGGGTCATAGCCGTGTTTTGCGAGGACCAGGCTCCGCTCTGGACGTTTCCCATGGGGTCAGGATTGACATAAGCCGCGTTCCACGTAAGCAGGAATTTTGCTCTGGATGCTTTCCACGAGATCATAACCGTGTTCTGCGAGGACCAAGCTCTGCTATGGACGTTTCCCACGGGGTCAGGATTGACATAAGCCACGTTCCACGTGACCAGAAAGGGTTGACTTTATCCGCATTTCATGGAGTCGGGGTTTGACTCTCGGTCATCTGCGTACCGCCGAGTCATGGAACTGGGAATTGCCACGGTTCCGACTTGCTTGATGTTGTGTCTGTTGTGATGAGACAAATGTTGAGATGATCTTCAGGCTGCTTTGCGAACCGTTAAGATTTGGCTTCTTCTTCTGATGGAGCCTGGGGAGGGAAGATGTGATTCCTTTTTTGTTTGCGCCCCTGAATTGTATACAGGGATTAATGTGATATCACCTGTAAGGCAAAAGTTTCGTTTTATATATTTTTCTTCCCGCGATACTCTATCATTTCAGCTTTTATATCGCGAAGGTCGCGATTGCCCAATCATTTCGGCTATTTTTCGTGGTGCCCAATCATTTCGGCTATTTGTTTTATTCTTACTCGCTGCTTTTTATTGCGAGTTGCCCAATCATTTCGGCTATTTTTGTATGCATGTGTTTTTACTTGCTGATTTTGTCGCAAGTTGCCCCATCATTTCGGCTATTTCGTATGCATTTGTGGCTCGCTGGCTTTTCGCTATGAGTTTTGGGATTTGACACCGATTTCGGCATCAGCATCGCTATAACTCGGATATTGCCCGGAGCGAATCATCATCTGCCTTCGTCGATATTGAACAAAGGTGGCTTAGTAGACAGGGTTAGGATCCTGTCGACTAAGGTTTTTGACTTCATGAGCCGTAAGGGTCGCATGAAGGTATTTCTCCCTGCGAGTCATGAGAATCTCGTAGGTGTGTTTTCTCCTTAGGAATCGTGAGGATTCTTAAGTGTACGGTCTCTTGTAAGTCGTAAGGATCTTACAAGAGTGCTTTCTCCTTATAAGTCGAGAGGACTTATAAGGGTTGTTCACCGTGTAGACATATCCCTAATCATGGATGGGACTTTGTTAGGGAAATGTTTATTCGCGCCCGTGGATTGTATACAAGGGTCAGCATTGAGCCGCTTGTAGGGCAACATTGGAGGTTGTGATGGCTACTTAAGAACAGGTTCAGATCCCTGTAGCTTAAGACTTTTGAATCTTATGAGCCGTGAGGGTCCCATAAGAGGGTTCTCCTTACGAGTCGTGAGGATCTCGTAAGTGTAATTTCTCCTTAGGAATCGTGGGGATCCCTAAGTGTGTTGCTCCCTTATGAGTCGTCAGGATCTCACGCAGGTGGTTTCTCCTTATAAGGTCGAGAGGACCTTGCAAGTGTCTTGTAACGAGGTTGCGCCCTTTTGGGTTTTCACAAAAGCTCGCCGATAGCCCTGCTGTTTTTACTCACGGAGCCCTTTCGGGTTTTCATCCGTGCCCATTTTGCTTATGAACATACCGTTTTTTTTTATTCTTTTATTCTTCTTTTTTTTGTCAGTCTTGGGATGCTGCAATCCACAATAGTTTATCGACGTCTCGGTCAACAGCTAATTTTAGGACATAGCGGTTCATTATTAGCTTAAGGACGTTTCGGTCCGTCGTTAGTTTGAGGACGTATCGGTCCGTTGTTAGTTTAAGGACGTTTCGGTCCGATAGCCGGCCACTACTTATAGAGTCTGGGCTCAGGAAGATAGCGAGCGGACATAGTCGTCATCTATCGTTGACCTATGCCGTGACTCGTCAGGCGTAGTATTTCTTTAGGAAGCGACCGTTTATTGTCCTGAAAGGTCTTTCACCATGCATGTCCATGAGTAGGTAGGCTCCACCCTGGTAAACTTTGTCTATGATATACGGGCCTTCATAGTTCGGCTCGAATTTCCCCCGTTTGGCACGATTAGGGATCATAGGTCTTTTGACCACTAGCACGAGTTCGCTTTGGCGGAATGTTCTAGGCCTAGTCAATTTTTCATATGAGCGCGTCATCTTTACTTTATAAACCTCCAGATTTTGCTGCGCCATGAGCCGGGTTTCATCAAGGGCATCGAGCTCCTCAAGCCGAAGGTGAGCATTCTCTTCGTCGGTTAGCTTGTAATGAACCGCCACTCGTAGAGAGGTCAACTCTATCTCAAGAGGGAGTTTCGCTTCTGTGCCGAATACCAATGCATACGGCGTTGTGTTTATGGCTGTTTTGAACGTAGTTCGATACGCTCAAAGAGCTTCATGAAGTCTCTCGTGCCAGTCCTTCTTATTTCGAGACACTGTCTTTTTCACGATCTTCGTCAAGGTCTTGTTGAAAGCCTCAGCTAGACCGTTAGTTCGGGGATTATAGACTGAAGAGTATTTCCAGTCTATGTTATGCTGTTATGCGAAGCGGCTGATTTTGTGGCTTCTATAGGCTGGCCCGTTATCGGAGATAATCCGTCGTGGAGTGCCAAACCTATAAATGACGTGTGTCTTGAAGAAATGGAGAATATTCTCCGTCTTCACCTCCTTCAGCGGTACTGCTTCTGCCAACTTAGAGAAGCAATCAGTTGTTGCCAAAATGAACCGATGTCCTCTGGATGATGCCGGTTCGATAGGGCCGATTATGTCAGTCCCCCACATTTCGAACGGCCAGCTAGCCACCATTGGATGTAGTGGGTTCGGATGCTGATGGATAAAATCTCCGTGAACCTGGCACGAGTGGCACTGCTTCGCGTATTCGAGGCAGTCCTGGATCGTCGTGGGCCAATAATAGCCCATCCTTTTGATCTTCAGCTTCATCTTTGGGCCGGCTTGGTGAGAACCGCAGAGTCCATCGTGAGTTTCTTGGACGACTCTCTTTGCCTTTTCGGGTCCCAGGCATCTTAGCCATAGAGAATCAAATGATCTCTTATACAGAGTATCATTAACAAAGGCGAAGGATAGAGCTCGTTTCATGAGCTGATGCCTTGAGGATGCATCTTCAGGTGTTCGACGGGATTTGAAGTAATCTATAAAGACTTTCCTCCAATCCATAACATTTTCCTGGTCTTTTATTTGCAGGGCCGTTTGCTCGGTCGTTCCCTTTTCTTCGGATGACTCCGGAGATATTTCTGCTGGTGCAAGAACCCGACGGCTTTACACAACGATCCTTACGTCATCGAGGTTCTCGTCGGCCAGTTCTTTAGCGAGCTTGGCTAGTGCATCCGCCTTGCTATTTTCCGCGCGCGGTATGCTTTCCAAGATGTAGGAAGGAATTTGAATTAGCAGTTGCTGCACTCTCTCGCCGTATTTCACCAACTCAGGCTTGCACGTCTGATAGTCGCCGTTTACTTGACTAACGACCAGTTGGGAGTCTCCGTATGTGAGCAGCTTTTCAATTCCCATGTCGATGGCGATCTCGAGACCTGCTATCAAAGCTTCATACTTGGCTTCATTGTTTATCCTCGGCTCTAATAAGGAGAAGGCAAAGCGCATTATCCCTCCTTGTGGAGTCACGAAGATGAGGCCTACCCTTGATTTGATTATGGGGGTGCTTTGTTTGCGCTTTTTCATGGAAGATACTCCATCGAAGTAGAGTTCCCAGCGGGTATCATTATCTCTTCTCTCTTCGTTGATCATGTCAAACGCGTGTTCGTCCAGCAATTCACAGTTCAAGGGAGAGTCGGCGGGTATCGGATGCTCAACGAGGAAATCGGCGATGGCCTGGCCTTTCACTGCCTTTAGGGGGCGATAAGTTACCGAGAACTCCATCAAGAGCAGGGCCCATTTAGCAAGCCGCCCCATCAATATGGCCTTTGACATCATATATTTGAGAGGATCTGCCTTTGATATGAGATGGCTCTCATGTGCCAACGCATAGTGTCTGAGCTTTGTTATCGCGAAGATCAACGCCAGGCAGTGTTTTTCAATGGGAGAGTAATTGCTTTCTGTAACAACCCTAATTTTCATATACACTTTTCTGTACAAATTTTTTTTAAAAAATCCATAAAGGAGTATTTTAATCTGAGCACAAGATATATATAATTAATTATATTGTTTTTAAATAATTCCATTTTTAGTGTACAAGAAATTACTTTAAAATTTAATGTATACTTGGAGTATTTAATGTTGCTGATATCATTTTAAGTATCTATTCTCCTACAATTATTACAAGAAGGAGCTTGTAGCTCATTGGTAATACCTTGCACTGCTGAACCAAGCCACCAGAGTTCGAATCCTATGCCCCACATTATTTTTAGTTTATTTTTCTTTTAAAATTCTTGGAAGCCCAACAGTCCACAGGCCATATCTCCCAAATGATGAACTGAAACCTAAAAACGGAGTATGCCATAAGCCCCACCAAAAGACCATCTTCGATTTGGCCGCCGGACTCGGCCGGCCGAATCGGCCGGCGCCGCCTGCCGGACTCGGCCGAACGGCCGAGTCGCCAACACGAAAAGTTTGCCTTTTCGTCTTCCCATCTCCCCTGTTTACTCCAATTTAATTGATCGGTTCTCAAATGATAAATACATCCTATTTAATACAAATTTTAATGATTTTTCTTTAATTTTTCAATTTTTTTTAAATAAAGAAAACCTTTCACCTACCCTACCCTAGCTACCCTATAAATAGACGCCCTACCCCCTACCCTCTCATCTCAAAACGCTAGGTTTACTCTCTTGAAATTTTCACAAGAAGAGTGTGCTTTGAAACCGAGTTCACGGCGAAGCGCTGACGGACTTCCGGCGACGTTCTTTGAAGCAACCGGCGATGAAACAACACCTCGGCCATTTCCCTAGTTCCTCTATACTCTTTAGTATAGATCAAAGCCAGTAAGTCCCGTTCTCTCTCCTTTCTAATTCTCAAAATACGGAATTTCGAAACCCGACGGAAATCGGAACAAACCGATTTCCGATTCGGTTTTTCTATAAAATCTCACTTGTCACTAATTGCATAATACCTAAATTTATCCATATTGACTATTAATCACATAACAACTAATTTGGACAAAGTTTCGCACATGAAATGATAACTTTTGCAATATCGTATTCTTTTTCACATTAATACCATAATGTTTATTTTCCTTCTTCTAATCAATTAAATCTTTCCTAAACATCTTCATCTTGAACACTAAACTTGTAAAAATCAATTTGAATGAGTTTTCACACATGAAATGATAACTTTTGTAAATACCGTATTCTTTCACTTAAATACCCTCATGTTTAGTTTATCATATTTAACCCTTAACCTTACTATACAATTAAAGTAGAGCACAAGATAACAACCTACCTCTACCCATACATAAATACAAACTCTAAAATGATATCATAAAAATTTAGAATACGATAAAACGAAATTTTCATTAAAATACCATAATCTTCATAAAACTATTCTTAAAGATTTAGATTTGTTACATTTTTAAATAAATACTTCTTACTAGGAAAATACGATAAGTTGTGGACATCGATTATTTATCTAAACTGACTTCGTGGTGTCTAGGCTAGGCAAGTGAGCTTGGGTAACTTTAAAAGACCCGCCTCACGATTCGTGAGCGGATCCCTCCCTCCTCATTTGTACTTACCTGACCACAATTGGCGGTGAAGAGACGATTTGAGGCTTCTAACGACTTGTCGTTTAGACCTTTAGAAATAGGCTAGTTGGCTTAGGGAACCCTAGAAACTAAAATACGGAAATTTACATCCTTTTACAAATAAATACCTTATCTTTATAAAACCATTTTCTAAATGAATAATATTTATTAAATCTTTGCAAAGCGCCACTACAACCCATATTTAGGGAACTCGTTAGGGATTGTACGGTTTATCGTGCACTCTCGAGCTTAGTAGTGCGAGATTCAGACCTCCGCAAGGAGCATTCGGTCTCGAAAGGTTTAAAATACGACATTTAAGAAAAATATGATTTTTGGAAAATAAAATATTTATATAAAATTATTCTGTATTAACATATGTATATTTATCATTTAAACACCTATTTTATTATAACATAAGTTTCCACCTTTTTCTAAAAATTACAAGATTAAAAGTTACGTTAAAATACCATGAATTTCAAATAAATCAATTAATACTTTTATTAGGATATATTCACTAGAATAACACAAATAAATTTTACACTCATTATAACTATAAAGACGAGTAATAAATACTTGAGGTGTATCTTGAAAACTATACAAAAGTACTTTTTACATAAAACCCCCTCAAGTTTTATAAATTACAATAAGGACCCTAACAATTATAGAACTTCAAATTACCTTTCTTTTAGTCTTACTCGGGTTTGAGTCTGACTATTTCTGACTTGAATATGATTCAAGTCAATCCATATTCTTTAATATTCCAACTCAATATGAACACATGAATCCCAGAATCCAGTTAACATTTTATATAACTTGACTGAATCAAACCATGGATATACATCCATTATCCTGTTATTCCATTTACCTGATTATGCAGTTACAACATGTTTACTGATATCATAGTTTTGGTCAGTCATCCAACTTACACAATACAATACAACAATACTGTTAAAACACTACGGGGTTTAAGGGGTAGATTGGTACGGAAGGTGTTAAAGGTGGCACGAGGTGGTCAGATTAAGACACCTAACCTATATTCCGTTGATGTTGTACCGTGGCATAACGGTTCCTTGTACTTTCCGTTTGCCCTGATCTCTAGCATATAGAGACCCCCCTCGTATACACTGGCATTCTTTTGTACCAACCTATAAACAACAGCGTTGACATAACATTACAACAATAGTTTATACTTTAAATTGTATCTTCTTATTCTGTCTTTTCTACTTCCCTCTTACCTTTGGGACTTACCGAGCGATCTGTTCGCTGGCGACATTATGTTTCTCTCTTCTTTGAATGTCGTCAGGTGACTTGGACCCGGCAGAAGTTGAGCCATCACAAGAAGACTTGGAGCAATTTGCCGAAGACCCTGCACTTTAGTTCATTGTACACTTTTCTTTTCAGTACTTTTTCATTTCCTGTTATGCCACTGTTTAGGCATCTTTATTTCAGTTGTATTTCCTTTTCATGTATTGTACAAAGAATGTTAATAAATAACGTTGCTGTTCTTTTTTATACTCTTGTCTCTTGTGTATTTATTTCTATATTACTTAGCTACGCTTAGCGTCTGTACTTCTGAGTACATACGTAGCGGACCTCGCCGCGTTCCTTTCGTCGTACACTGGGATGCGGGGCGTGACACTTTCTGCCCCCAGTAGAACTCGACTCAAGTAGTAGAGGGCTCTCTCTTTCCCTTGGACATTCTCTTGTGCCCATAGCGCGTCTAGAGAACCTTCGAGGGCTGTTGTATACAGAATGAGAGGCTTTCCTTTAACGGGAGCGGCCAGCACTGGCGGATTCTGCAGGTACTGCTTGATTTTGTCCAGTGCGCTTTGGCACTTGTGATCCCAGACGAATGGGGTTCCCTTTTTCATTAGGTGACTATAAGGACGGCACTTGCCTGAGAGATTGGTTATGAACCGCCGAATATATGCGAGCTTTCCTTGAAGAGATCGCAGCTGCTTGAGAGTCTTTGGCGGGGGCATTTCCATGATCGCCTTGATCTTCGACGGGTCTATCTCGATGCCTCGGTGTCGGACGATGAATCCCAGGAACTTACCTGAGGAAACTCCGAACGCGCATTTGAGAGGGTTCATCTTCAAGTTATATTGCCGAAGGCGTTGAAATACGATCTTCAGATGCTCTAAATGTTTCTCGTATGATTTTCTTTTAACTACGAGGTCGTCGATATAACATTCGACGATTTCATGTATGAGGTCATCGAAGATCTTCGTCATGGCCCTCTGATAGGTGGCACCGGCGTTCTTTAGACCGAAAGGCATCACCTTGTAGCAGAATATACCCAAAGAGGTCCGGAAGGCGGTGTGCCTTTGGTCCTCGGGATGCATCTTTATCTGATTGTATCCTGATGAGCTGTCAATGAAGGAGAAAACTTCGTGAGTGGACGTATTATCTATCATCAGCTCAGTGACTGGTACTGGGAAGTCGTCCTTCGGGCAAGCTTTGTTGAGATCCCGAAAGTCCACACATATGCGCACCGTCCTATTTTTCTTCATCACCGTGACGATGTTGGCGATCCAGTCAGGGTACTAAACCTCTTGGATGAAGCCGGAGTCGATTGGCTTCTTGACCTCGGCGTTGATGCTCATCTCAAGCTCGAGCCGCATTCTTCTCGGTGCTTGTTTGATCGGCTTGACGTCCGGGGATATTGCCAATTTGTGTACAGGAATCTCTGGATCTAGTCCTGGCATCTCGGAATAGTTCCATGCGAAGCAATCTTTATACTGCATGAGCACGTCCTTAAGCGTAGCCACCCTTTCTTCAGACAACAGCTCACTAACGAATGTCGGTCGTGTAGGGTTCCTAGGCACTCTTGTGAAGGTTCATAAGGCATCAAACATGCCCGGATTAAATTTTAGACGTGCCGAACAACCCAAAGCCGGGATCTTTGCTAGATTATTAGGGTTTAACATGCAAGATGATAACTTTTATCTAAGTGTGAGGGATTACAACCTTTGTAGTCCGCTCCTTCACTTCACAAGCTCCGAGTAGAAGTCCCTTTGCCTCGATCCACGATCTCCCGGACTCATGAGAGGCTCCACGACTCGAACGATCCATGCTAGCTCGAAGTATTCCAAATCTCCGATGATCTACCTTGAAGTTGCTACGACTCAAGCTTTCTCACTCAAAAGAGAAGAACACACTAATCCCATGGGCTAGATGAGATGAGGATGAGAGAGTAGTAATTTTGCTTTCTTTTTAAATCATTTTCTCATTTTATTTCATCACTTAAGAAAAACTAGCAAGCTTTCTTCAAGAGAGAAGAAGAAGCTAATGGAAAATCAATAATGAGATTAAAAACCTTTTGTGATGAATAGAAAGAATATATGATTGAATTGTAAACCATGGTCAAGGATGAGTGGATGAGAATGAGTAGAGAAACAACTAGGGTTAGGGTTTGGTTAGGTTAAAAGAATGTGTCATTCTAAATATCTTAAGAATGACAAAAGAAGAAAGCTTCTAAAAGGAACTTGAAGCATCCAACCCTAATCAAACCTTAACCTCAATTAATCATCCTTAAACATGTTTAACAATTAATCATATCATGTCACAATAATATATATCACATATATATTATATATTTGCAACAAAAGAAAATAATACAATTAACATATATCGCATATATATCAATGTATCATCCAATGAGAAAATGAAATAAAGCGAGCCAATATTAAATAATGTAATACAATATATCATATATATTATTATACATTAAATCATCGAATCAACACTTGATCCGACGATCCGGCTATATCGAATATTGCCGACTAATATATCATGTACCGATTCATCGAATCAACACTTGATCCGATGTCCCGATTCATATCTAAATATCGCGAGAATATAATACGGTATCCCATATCGCATTATTCTCGGTCCTGCGCATATCACATATGTGCCACTACTCCGTTTCGCCTGAGCCAAGAAACCTCTGTGTAGGACTCTAAAGAATCGTCAATACGCCGGTAGCAGGTGATGATCATATCAAACACCCACAAGCTGCAAGCGGTCAGCCAAAAGTAACAGCCACCCAGGTATTGAGCGATCAGAAGATCAACAAGCTAGCCTGTGCGTTCTCCTGTGAATCCGATCAGTAACACTCCCGTACAGTCCGGTCTGTTCGTCTGATATGTCGCATATCAAGTCTAGGGGTGGTATACGTCAGACCCCAGTAACCGATAAGTCGTGTCGATGTATGGCTCATAACGGGTCGAGAAACTACTAGTAACACTTACCAGTAAATCTCTATATCAGCCCTGGCCAGGGACTTCCAGTTATAGCCAATCGAACACAGCACAACATCAACTCCCTATACCGGGAGAGACGAATCCCCTCCTATCGCTCATTGCCTCCATGTGATTCGGGACTGTACCCAAAAGCCACCGTTTTGCACGCCCTCTTGGACGTGGTAAGGTGGAAATCAAAGCACAGTGGGAATCACACAAGACTCTATGACGATCTCGGGTCTTCAGACTACCCTGTACCAGTGTCACCGGAGAACTGCCATCTGACGTGTGGTATATCACCATCTGGGAGTTCTCGGCGAGTCCGTCCAGTGTACCCAGTCTCTACTGAGCACCCGTACACCATCTCTGATGTCCAACACCGATGGATATGGGATCATCCATCGCCCATCATATGGGTCAAGATGCGTATACGCTAGTCTACTCTGGTGTATCGATACCCTGTCTCGATATACCCTCGACTAGGAACAGTTATAGGATGTACTCATCGACTACCGCGGCCCCACTAGTATGATCTCATCATAGTCCCAGTAGTCGAGTACAGATCCTAAGGGCTTTATCAACATGTGAGAGTAAAACAGTAAACCAATACAAGTCAACATGTTAAGATAAAGTGAAACCAAATAGCATACTATCATGACGAGCAAGAAAGTCATCTCTATATATATCCAAGCATCCATTATAATATATATCATATGTACAACAATGGCCTCTAGGGCATATACATAACTAACAATCTTCCACTTGCACTAAGGCCAGCTGCTGTAGTATCTCATACCTAGCATCCCGAATAATCTCTCAAACTGTATCTGGGGAATAGCCTTCGTGAATGGATCCGCAGTGTTGTCCTTCGTATCTACTCTCCTGACCTCGATCTCCCGGCGATCAACTATCTCCCTGATCAGGTGATACCGCCTCAGAATATGTCTGGACTTCTGATGGGACCTGGGTTCCTTGGCCAAAGCCACAGCTCCATTGTTATCGCAATACAGAGGTATTGGATGCTCAATGGATGGAACCACACCAAGTTCACTAATGAACTTCTTGATCCAGACAGCTTCTTTGGCAGCATCGTTGGCAGCGATGTATTCAGCCTCCATTGTCGAGTCTGCAACGGTATCCTGTTTGGAACTCTTCCAACATACCGCCCCTCCATTGAGGGTAAAGACAAAACCCGAATGCGACTTAGAGTCGTCCTTATCACTTTGGAAGCTGGAATCGGTAAAGGACTCCACCTGGAGTTCTCCATTACCATACACCAAGAACATCTCCTTAGTCCTTCGCAAGTACTTGAGAATGTTCTTCACAGCTGTCCAATGACTCTCTCCAGGATCTGCTTGATACCGACTCACTACACTTAGTGAGTATGCTACATCGGGTCTGGTACATAGCATCGCATACATGATAGAGCCTACTGCCGAAGCATAGGGTATCCCTTGCATGCGAGCTCTCTCTAAATCAGTCTTGGGAGACATCTCTTTGGAGAGAGTGAGTCCAGAGATCGTGGGTTGGTTCGCACGTTTGGATTCTTCCATACTAAACCTCTTTAGTATGGTGTCAATGTACCTGGATTGGGACAATCCCAATATCCGTTTAGATCTATCTCTATAGATCATGATTCCCAATATGCAGGAGGCATCACCTAGATCTTTCATTGAGAATCTCTGTGATAAGAAGAGCTTGACTGATTGCAGCATAGGAATATCATTTCCTATCAAGAGTATGTCATCCACGTACAATACGAGGAAGACAACCTTACCCTCTGCTACCTTCTTATAGATACAAGGTTCATCTATATTTTTGATGAAGTCAAACTCTTTGACTACAACATCAAAACAGATGTTCCAACTCCGCGATGCTTGCTTTAACCCATAAATGGATTTAAGCAGCTTGCACACCTTTCCGCTGCTCCCACTATCTACGAAGCCCTCTGGCTGAGTCATGTATACGCTCTCTTCTAAATCACCGTTTAAAAAGGCGGTCTTAACATCTATTTGCCAGATTTCGTAGTCATGGTATGCAGCAATGGCAAGTAAGATCCGGATGGACTTAAGCATAGCCACTGGAGAAAAGGTTTCGTCATAATCCACACCTGGTCGTTGACGAAAACCCTTTGCTACAAGTCTAGCTTTGAAAGTCTCAACTTTTCCATCTACACCAAATTTCTTTTTAAAGATCCACTTGCTCCCAATGGGTTTTACCCCTTCAGGAGCATTTTCCAAAGTCCATACTTTGTTGGTGTATATGGATTCCATCTCAGATCGCATTGCATCCAGCCATTTCACAGAGTCACCACTCGTGATGGCCTGCTCGAAACTAGTGGGGTCATCATCATCCATGATGCAATCCTCGCTTCCACCATCAATGAGAAAACCGTAGTATCTCTCAGGTGGACGAGAAACCCTACTAGATCGGCGGAGAGGCTGGGGTTCGTCGGGTACTACTGAATCCTCTGGTTCCACTAAATCTTCAGTTGCGGTTTGTGGTGTTGGAACCTCTTCCAGCTCTACCTCTCTGCCACTAATTTCTTTTGCAAGAAATTCCCTTTCCAAAAAGGTGGCATGTTGAGCAACAAACACTTTTTGTTCCTCAGCGTGGTAGAAAAAATATCCTTGTGAATTCTTAGGATATCCCATAAATTTGCAAAGAACTGATCGTGCCTTGAGTTTGTCTGGATTTTGTCTTTTGACATAGGCCGGACAACCCCATATCTTAACTCGTTTAAAATATGGTCTCTTCCCACTCCATATCTCATATGGTGTGGTAGGTACAGATTTAGACGGAACTAGATTCAATAAGTATATGGCTGTCTCAAGCGCATACCCCCAGAAGGAAATAGGTAACTCAGCTTCGCTCATCATAGATCGCACCATATCTAATAGGGTCCGATTCCTTCGTTCCGATACACCGTTGTGCTGTGGTGTATAAGGAGGAGTAAGCTGAGAGAGAATCCCATTCTCTTTTAGATAATCTAGGAACTCACCGCTTAAGTATTCACCTCCTCGATCAGATCGAAGAATCTTAATACTTTTGCCCGTTTGGTTCTCTACTTCGTGCTTATATTCTTTGAATTTCTCAAAAGCTTCAGACTTGTGTTTCAACAGGAACACATGTCCGTATCTAGAGAGATCGTCAGTGAATGTAATGAAGTAGGAAGAACCGTTCCTGGCATGCGTAGACATGGGACCGCATACATCACTATGTATCAGTCCTAAGAGTTCAGTAACTCTTTCTCCGTGTCCACTAAACGGAGCTTTGGTCATTTTTCCTTTGAGACATGAATTGCAAGTTTCATAAGATGATAATTCGAACGGATTCAAATAACCATCTTTATGTAACTTAGCCAGTCGTGTCGCATTGATATGACCAAGTCTACAATGCCACAAGTAGGATTCTTTCACATCTGAACTTTTCCTCTTGTGTGTGTTTTGTATATTCAGGACTGTATTCTGATTTAGAATGAATATGCCATTATGTAACGAGCCTGATGCAATCAACTTTTGATCTAGGAATATGTTCATAACATTATCATGTACTACAAAATTATATCCCTCTTTACTCAATAAAGAAACTGATATAATGTTGCACATCATGTTCGGTATATAATAGCACTCATTTAGAATTAGTGTATTACGACTTGGCAATACAAGGTGATATTCGCCAACTGCTTTGGCTACAATACTTGCACCGTTCCCTACTTGAACGGAATGATCACCTTTTCCCAGTTCTCTACCTTTCCGTAGCCCATGCAACAATTTACATATGTGGGATCCTGATCCGGTATCTAATACCCAGGACGTAGGGTGAACTGAGAAACAGTTCTCAATAACTAACACACCCGAAGAAGATGCATCAACATGTATGTTCTTTTGGGCGGCGTGAGAATCCAGATATTCTCCTGTTTCCTGTTCAGTCTTATAACTCTTATAAGAAAGAACGGGTCTAACGTTCCCTTGCTCAGTACAATAATTAGGTTTAGTCAATACATCCATATTATTATCTTGATTATGACCTGAAATGGTCGCTACCTGGAGAGAGAGAGAAGAAAACACTTTAGCGTATGCTCTTGCAAGATTAGATTGGTTATTATCTTATCTAATCAGGATGTCTCCCACTGTTTTTATCAAATCTACCTTAAAACCCTAAAAGGTAAGATTAGCCGGGATTAATTACACCTTACAATTTCGTCAATCTTTCAGCCAGATCAGTGTCGGTACTTTGAGGGAGGTTCCCCGTGCTCTCGCACGGACCTAATTAAAGTAAATCTCGTTTTCCCAGAGGCGTAACCCCGTTAACACTTTTCTAGACACCTACTTGAATGACTTATTGTCCTGTGTAAAACTCTCCCAGGAGTAACACTTACTCGCAGTGGGTATCGGGATCCAACTATCTCATAGGAGGTATGCAATCTCATTGCAAATTTCAACACTTGAAATTCCCGATAATATTTTTTGCCCCTAGCGATCTATGACCTTGACTAAGTCAACAAACCATAAATCGCAAGTCAAGTTTAACCCGTACATTTCTTGATTGAATTAAACCCACCCGTACGACCCTTGACTGAGTCAACAAGGCCGTGCGAATACCCTAATCCAATCACATCTCATGTTTTAACAGATAAACACTACTTAGCTACCGTACACTACGCCTTGACTAAGTCAACAAACATAGCACGAATACTAAATAACATCTATCTGAAATGACGGAGGGCTACGCAGGTTTTTTTTAAGAAAAACCCTGAGCGTAATGAACTTGATATCGTCGAAGAATCGAGTGAAGTTTTGAAAAAGGAGTGTTCTGAGGCTTTTCTTAGTTTTGCTAAAGGGGTCACTCCCGGTGAAGGGATCGTCGGCCCTTTCCTCATCGAATAAGGTGCAGGATATATCATATATACCGCTGTGCAAAGCAAAACACTAAAAGCAATCAAAAGACAAACCGCGTTTTGTAGCATCTTCCAGTTTTGCTAAAGGAGTCACTCCCGGTGAAGGGATCTCGGTCCTTTCCTCATCGAATAAGGTGCAGGATATATCGTATATATCACTGTACAAAGCAAAACTGTAGCTACCCATTTTATAAAGTTTTGATTCTACAACATCTTTAGGTTTCTTTTCTTTTATTAATCACATTAATAAAAATCCCATCAGCTTATGCTTCCTAAGCATCAAAGAAGAAACGAAAGCAGTAATATTTATATATCAGCATATATATATAGTATAAGCATTCGTCTCAGGCAGTAATATGATCTCATCACAGAACATTGCAGCAGAAGAACATATATGAAATATTGGATATACTAGGACGTCCATGTTTTCAATACGAGCCTGTATAAAACACGGATTCCACGGTCGCGACGAATAGCTAAACCCACATCCCAAGACCCCTACGAGAGCGGCAAGTAACACTGCCAATTCTAGGGTTAGGAGACTCGGTCTCGACTCCTCGAGATGGCCTCCCACTGGACCCTAGAACCCGGTTACTTGTGCTCCCCTCCTTGGGTCTACCTAATGCGGAAAAGTAAATAATATACACTGGTGACATCAACCGCAACCTGGAAGTGCCCCAAATAAAAGAATATTACATTACAAATGAATTTTACATGAATGAAAATAAAAACCCTCATCTCACATAAAACCCCCGGCTATTCAGAACGCGACGATCCAATATAACATATCACAGCAACACATAATATCACATATCATCAACGTAAGTAAATATGCGCATCCCAATTGTCGTTGAATCATATAGCAACGAAACCGGCGATATCACATATTACACTTACGGTCACAGAAAAGAAAGTGTAAAACTACAACATTTGGAATCCACAATCATTTTAGACATCGTAAATCCGAAATATCACATACTCCGCATTTCATGCCTAACTATATGAATTCCACATATTGTATCACATTCCAGATAAATAAACAGTATTAAACATTTCGAACAGATAATCAAACACCCAAAATTTTCCAAAGTGCTCAACTCTTGAGCGGAGTTCAAATAATCCCAGAATATGTCACAGTACCGGTGATCCAGCCGTAGAAGGGTCAAGCCAACGCCTCACATGTGGCACGCCGTACTGCCCCAAACCCGAAGGTTCAAAAGGCAGTTCAAGACGGTCACATAATCGAGTTAAGGTTTGTTGTCTTCTAGAGGGTCCACCGCTTAACTTGTACAATTTTCCAAAAGATTTAAACCCGAATAAATTTCAACACTTGAAAATTTGCCGTACCAGGAAACAGTAAGTTAATGATATCCGTTCAAATAGTTTAACAGTTTCTAAATATCCGGAAAAAATACGAATTTAAAATTTCCGATCGAGTCTACTATTACAAAACAAACCCCAGAATTTTTAAACATCTGGAACAGATTAAAAATACCCAGAATAGTCAGCAAGTACCTACGGTCATTACCATAAAATCCATGTGTCATGATCTCATCAATCCGCCGCGGAACCGCCGCGAAAGGCTTGCTTTCGCCGCGGTTCCGCCGCCGTTTAATCGAATTAGGGGCTCGGGTTTTATGGTAATTCTTAGAATTCCCTGCTGATTTTTTTACATATTTTTAATTTAGAAAAATCCCAAAATTTAAAAAATTTCCAGAGAGGGGTCAAGTTTCGTCGTTACGGGTTCGATCGGAGTTTTAACTTCGTAAACACATCGCCTAATGCTCTAGCTAGGCTCTGATACCACTGTAGGGTTCCTAGGCACTCTTGTGAAGGTTCATAAGGCATCAAACATGCCCGGATTAAATTTTAGACGTGCCGAACAACCCAAAGCCGGGATCTTTGCTAGATTATTAGGATTTAACATGCAAGATGATAACTTTTATCTAAGTGTGAGGGATTACAACCTTTGTAGTCCGCTCCTTCACTTCACAAGCTCCGAGTAGAAGTCCCTTTGCCGCGATCCACGATCTCCCGGACTCATGAGAGGCTCCACGACTCGAACGATCCATGCTAGCTCGAAGTATTCCAAATCTCCGATGATCTACCTTGAAGTTGCTACGACTCAAGCTTTCTCACTCAAAAGAGAAGAACACACTAATCCCATGGGCTAGATGAGATGAGGATGAGAGAGTGGTAATTTTGCTTTCTTTTTAAATCATTTTCTCATTTTATTTCATTACTTAAGAAAAACTAGTAAGCTTTCTTCAAGAGAGAAGAAGAAGTTAATGGAAAATCAATAATGAGATTAAAAACCTTTTGTGATGAATAGAAAGAATATATGATTGAATTGTAAACCATGGTCAAGGATGAGTGGATGAGAATGAGTAGAGAAACAACTAGGGTTAGGGTTTGGTTAGGTTAAAAGAATGTGTCATTCTAAATATCTTAAGAATGACAAAAGAAGAAAGCTTCTAGAAGGAACTTGAAGCATCCAACCCTAATCAAATCTTAACCTCAATTAATCATCCTTAAACATGTTTAACAATTAATCATATCATGTCACAATAATATATATCACATATATATTATATATTTGCAACAAAAGAAAATAATACAATTAACATATATCGCATATATATCAATGTATCATCCAATGAGAAAATGAAATAAAGCGAGCCAATATTAGATAATGTAATACAATATATCATATTTATTATTATACATTAAATCATCGAATCAACACTTGATCCGACGATCCGGCTATATCGAATATTGCCGACTAATATATCATGTACCGATTCATCGAATCAACACTTGATCCGATGTCCCGATTCATATCTAAATATCGCGAGAATATAATACGGTATCCCATATCGCATTATTCTCGGTCCTGCGCATATCACATATGTGCCACTACTCCGTTTCGCCTGAGCCAAGAAACCTCTGTGTAGGACTCTAAAGAATCGTCAATACGCCGGTAGCAGGTGATGATCATATCAAACACCCACAAGCTGCAAGCGGTCAGCTAAACGTAACAGCCACCCAGGTATTGAGCGATCAGAAGATCAACAAGCTAGCATGTGCGTTCTCCTGTGAATCCGATCAGTAACACTCCCGTACAGTCCGGTCTGTTCGTCTGATATGTCGCATATCAAGTCTAGGGGTGGTATACGTCAGACCCCAGTAACCGATAAGTCGTGTCAATGTATGGCTCATAACAGGTCGAGAAACTACTAGTAACACTTACCAGTAAATCTCTATATCAGCCCTGGCCAGGGACTTCCAGTTATAGCCAATCGAACACAGCACAACATCAACTCCCTATACCGGGAGAGACGAATCCCCTCCTATCGCTCATTGCCTCCATGTGATTCGGGACTGTACCCAAAAGCCACCGTTTTGCACGCCCTCTTGGACGTGGTAAGGTGGAAATCAAAGCACAGTGGGAATCACACAAGACTCTATGACGATCTCGGGTCTTCAGACTACCCTGTACCAGTGTCACCGGAGAACTGCCATCTGACGTGTGGTATATCACCATCTGGGAGTTCTCGGCGAGTCCGTCCAGTGTACCCAGTCTCTACTGAGCACCCGTACACCATCTCTGATGTCCAACACCGATGGATATGGGATCATCCATCGTCCATCATATAGGTCAAGATGCGTATACGCTAGTCTACTCTGGTGTATCGATACCCTGTCTCGATATACTCTCGACTAGGAACAGTTATAGGATGTACTCATCGACTACCGCGGCCCCACTAGTATGATCTCATCATAGTCCCAGTAGTCGAGTACAGATCCTAAGGGCTTTATCAACATGTGAGAGTAAAACAGTAAACCAATACAAGTCAACATGTTAAGATAAAGTGAAACCAAATAGCATACTATCATGACGAGCAAGAAAGTCATCTCTATATATATCCAAGCATCCATTATAATATACATCATATGTACAACAATGGCCTCTAGGGCATATACATAACTAACAGGTCGCGGGTCACTTGCCATCCCCAAATCAATTTTCTTGAGGTTATCTGCAGTAGTATGTATCTCATCTTCTAGCTCTTTTGGGGCCGGTGGAAACTATGAGATCACTTCGTCGTCATCATTTTCGAAGCACCAGGGAAGGTCATCCGCATTCTCGGGTTCTTCTTCTGATAGCGTTATCATATGACAAGTACTAGATCGCTTCCAAGACCGATGTTGATCTGGTTCTGCTCCCGTGGTTTTCGGTTCATGCTTCTGCGGCGAGGTTACCCTCCAGCTGCTGGATAGAGCGAACCTGCCTTGCTGATACTGGTCTTCTACCCAGTCCTTGAACGTGAAGCAGTCTTCGAGAGGATATCCTATTGCTCGGTGATAGGAGCAATAATCTGGATGGTTAACTTCACCTGCTTGTCCAGGGTGCTTGGGCTCCGGGAGGGTAATCATTTGATATTTTATGACAAGATCGAATATCTTCCTTGTCTTGTCTTGGGGAAAAGAATATGCTCGACCCATCTTCTTTATAAGAGACGAATCCGGACTGCTCGATTCTTGATCTCATGGCTTCTTGGACCTGCTTTGTCGCCGTCGAGCACATTTCCCGTTCTTTGGTTTATTTCTGCCTCTGCGTCGGGCCTTTTGTACAATGGGTTGACAAGGAGGAGCATTTTCATTTTTCACAGCTTGTTGAAGGAGGCGTTGCGTCCTGGCTTTCTCGTAGATGGTCATTTCGCGATTATGGTCGTCTTGAACCTTTTGACCTGCTTCCCTTATAAACTTGTCCATTTGTTCTTCGAACGACAGACTGGGCATTTTCACGGCGGGAGCTCTTTCTGGTTCAGGGTTAGCATCTTCCCACAGAGCATCTCCTTCTTCATCGAAGTCATGTATGACGCAGCAGTCGCGGAATAGCTCCCGTTTCTTGGATTGAACATACCCAAGCCCGGCCGTTTCCATTCTCCCATTGGGCAACTTCCGCTAAGTTCCGGGGACGTTCCAGATCCTGTTATAGAACCGTGCTTGTCGAGCAGTTTGCTTAAGGGGTACACCTTGGCGTCTCATGAGTCTCTTTAGTCCGTCCGTGTAATATATGGGCAAACGAGTAGGCTGGAGCCTGTCAAGTATAGAATCCGCGCTATGCCAGATTTCTTTCTGCACTTTGGTTTCTCCGGATCGGTAGAATAGGATCGCCTTTTCACCCTTTCGCCTGGGAGGGACGTAGAATGTCTGCAGCTCCTGCACACTATAGGCGTTAAGTGCATCGATCTCTTTATAATGCTCCCGCGGAACCATGGTGATTTGCAAACTCCGATCATCATCAGCAAAGGCTTGTATTGATGGCCGAGCAGAGAATACGGCATTGACCTCATCTTCCGAGTCGCTGCCGAAGATCAACATAGGAGTGGACGGTCCCGGCTTGTTGCGCTGGGGCATACCTGAATAAACTATTTCTTCTTCCTCCTCAGTATCACTCCCGAAGACTGGAATAGTGGTGATAGCTTTGTTCTTATCCTCCGGTTTGCGACATCTTTCTGTGTCCTCGAAATTTGGCATGAAGTATTTTGCATCTTCGTACTTTCGGACTTCGTTCACGGAGAACGGGTTTAGTTCCCCTGTCACAGTGTACTCGAGACCATCTTTGAAATACTTCATACACTGATGTTGTGTAGAAGAGATGATGTTGTACTCATGTAACCAGGGCCGGCCGAGCAAAGCATTGTAGCATGTCTTGGCGTCAATGACGTGAAATTTAATGTCTGTGACGAGTAACCCAAAGCGTAGTGTCAATATTACAGACCCGAGCATCCGTGACGATTGGGAGTCAAAACCAGAGATGGTGATCTTATCACGAGCGAGGTGCTGAACGCTCATGCAGATTTCCTTCAACACTCTCACATTGAAGAGATTGATGGAAGACCCATTGTCAACCAGGATTTTGCCTATCTTGATATCGTGACAGTATCCGGAGACATAAAGGGGACGGTTGTGCTCGCATGTCCCAAGGAGGAGATCTTCATCGCCGAAGGTGATATCGGCTATGTGCACTTCTTCCAGCTCGTCCTTCATCTTTTCTTTGGCGAGAAAAGCTTGGAATTGCTCTGGCTCTTGTAATGCCTTGATCAATGAATCTCTCGCCTATTTGGATAACAGAAGAGCGTCGAGAATGCTTAACTGCGAAGGTAGCTTTCTCAAGTGTGCCAAAACGTTGTAGTCCACCTTCCTTTTCTTTGGTGGGTCCTTGGCTGTCAGCTTTTCGACGGCTTGGTCATCAAGGATGATACCCTCAGAGACCTTTTCTTTCCCCTTATCTCTTCTATTTGACCCACTGTTCGAGAGCCCAAGATTCTTTTCGGGCGGCGTACGATTGTGCAACTGAATATTTTCACAGGCCTTCGGTTCTTCCTCTTTTCCCGAGGTGGATTCTTTAAAGAGAGGGCCAAGAGTCATTTCTTCGTCAGAGTCGCTCCCGAAGGTGAGGACTTGCGATCCTCCAGCGTCGATCATGTGACAGTTGCCGGTAGTTCTTTTACGCTCCTCGGTCGTATTTCTCTGCTCCCGATGAGTTTTGCATTTCTTTCGCTTGAAATGTTGTCGGTGAGCAACATATCCCTGCCACCATCTTTTAAAAGCGTTGTACTCTTCAGTGGGGTGTGCAATCTTTCGAAGATATAAGCAGTAGCTAAGATGTGTTTCTGCTTCACCAAGAATGTTTCCTTCGGAGGGTGGCAGCTTCATTCCCATTGATATGGCTTTAGCGAACCTCTTCCTCATCTTGAACCAGTTTTTATTTGCGGCGGACGTATTTCGATCCGGCAGGAGTGTTTCAACCCTTTCGTCCAGTCGCCGGCGTTTAGCCTTTTCAAATATGGCCATCTCACGCTCCCGATCAGCTTTGCTTTTCGAAAGAGCTTCGTTCAGGAATTCATCAATCATTTCGTCTGATGGCCCTAGAAGTTCCGGCTTAGGGTCTGCCCTCAGTTTCTCTGTGTAAGGAGCTTCTTCATTGTCTATCGACGAGTGAGAGATCATATGACAGCTTGCTACATAACCTTCAGATTCATCCGATGAGTCTTCTCCATTGTCATCATCTCCGTCCTCAAGGACGTGGCTGAGAAATTCTTAGAGTGTGACTGGAGTCCGCACTTTCTGATTATATTCTTCTAGCGCGTCGATATATTTTTGCAGGTCCATGCGCTTGTCACCAGGTTTCACGGGCTTTTTGGTCTTCTTCTTCTTCTTCAAAGATTTTGACGGCTGGGTGTGAGTGTTTTGGCTATCACCACCAATCTTTGGAGTTGGGCGCGGTTTCAGCATTCCCCCGATGATCTCGGGTTCCAGTGGATTTTTCCACCTGATTGCCGGGCATGTCTTGAGATCTTTCGGCATTCTTTTCGTCTTGGCTGAAAGAGCGACCTCCCATGGAGCTTCTTCTATGAAAGAGCATGATGCTCCCGGTGTTTCCGTCTTCTTGGGAGCGTGTGGCTGTGGCGGATTCACCTTCCAATTTTCGGACAGCGCAAACTTACTCTGTTGGTATTGATCTTCGATCCAGCCTTTAAAGACGAAGCAATCTTCAATTGGGTGGCTTACCGTTTGGTGGTAGGGGCAATAATTGAGACTATTAGCCTTGCTGGGTTGCAATGGTCATTTTGGATTCGGCAAATTGATGAGTCTGTTGCGCACCGCTAACTCGAACAATCTCTTTGTTTTGTCCCGAGGGAACGAATAAGGACGCATTATTTTCTCATTATAGTATCGCCGTCTCTCTTCCAGTTGATCCGTTAGTTTTGGGGCACTGGGCTGCTGTTGAGTATTTGCAACGAATGTCGCCTTCCCTTTACCCTTTTCGTTCCGCAGCTCCGGCTTCGGAGGAGACGGTCTATGACCCATCTGGTCCATCTGGGCCAGTTTGTCGATCAAGGCTTGGAACGTGGTCGGCTTGAAGAACATCATGAATTGGGAAATAGTTGCTTGAGGGTCCAGAATGCCCACGAACATGCCCACCGCCGGCGCTTCTTCGATGCGCTGCTCACATTTTGACCATAAATTTCGCCACCGTATTGCGTATTGGACCCACGTTTCACATGGCTTCACCCTGGCATTGATCAATGCCGTTATTGGGGTGCGTTCACTAGCACTCGTGAAACGCTGGGTGAATAGTAGTTCCATCTCCGCAAAAGTCTTGACGGAGTCGTTTGGAAGTTCAGAATACCACTCGAATGCCGTTTCCGACAAGCTGCCGACGAACTGACGAAGTAGCAATTTATCATCACCTTCGGTGTTGCCACATAGAGCCCTGAACTGGGTGAAATGCTGGTGGGGATTGCCCGTCCCTTTATATACATGAAATTTAGGGATCGTATATCCCGGCGGGTACCTTATTTGTTCATACCAGCCTGGATATGGTCGCCCGGTTTTAACAATTTGGCCGGCCGCTTCATTCGCCTGGTGAGCTCGTATTTGCTGAGTGATGTAATCATCTAGGGCAGCTTTGGAGATGGTCTCCTCTTTGGCTGCTGGAAGAGCCGGAGGAGGGTTCGATATTTCCCCTCTGTCGTCTTCAATGATGATAGGAGGGTCTTCAGCTGGAGGTTCCGGCTGTAACATCATCCCAGCCATGTCTTGGAATAAGAGAGCCATTCGTTTTATATTGGCTGCCTGTTCCGCAGCCTCTTTTTCTTTCCTCTCGAGCATTCTTCGGAGGAATTCTGTGTCAGTTTCTTATTCCTGACGCTGCTCCGAGGCATCTGGATTTTCTTTTGGCCCAGTGAGTGCGGCCATTGCAGTCAGCATCTCCTGAAGCTTCTGCTGCTGTTGTTCCTGAGCCTTCGTTATTGACCGGGTAAGCGGTCGATATCCCGTAGAAGCACGGCTTTTCTCTTTTCCGGAAGCCATATAAACAGTATACACCACCATGCCCCCAGACTTAGGGCGTTTAGGCTCAGTGCCCTTGACATTTGTCGCAGACATAGGAATTTTCTCTGGTCTTCTCCTCTTGTGAGCGGTCGAAGTTGAGGGGGCCGTTGCAGTGGGTACCCAGGTAGCTGTCGCCTTTTATGGCTTGACAGGATGGTCCTTTTCTTGCCGAACTTTTATCTTTTTCTGCCGGCGAGAGTAATCTTGATCAATTACCGAGTCCTGAACCTGTCGCCAGACTTTGTAAATTTTAGAATAAAGCCGCTGAGAGGGTTGTTCTGGCTTCGCCTTCGGCGCATTCTCTACGGGTGGAGGAGATCTCTTCAGCACTGCAGTAGGAGAGTTCCTGCGCACCTTGTTAAGCAGTTCAAAGTTGTTCCCGGTTGGAACAGCAGCATCGATCTCCACCATTGGAGTTGGTGGAGTAAATCCAGACGGAGAGCTGCCTCCAGCCTTCCGTACTCGGCGCCAGTGATGACGGTGAGCATGTCGCGCAGATGGTGTTGGTTCAGCTATGGGGATGGCTTTGTCATGCCCCCTGTTCTGGTGAGACGCTGCTGGTATCAGCCTCTTGAAGACCGATGTCCGTTGAGCAGCAGTATCCAATCTGTCAAAGATAGACCTTTGAGCAGGAACGGGGGCCGGAGTTGCCAGCCTTGTAAAGACTGGTCCTTTGATGGGAGAAGCTTCTTTAGTGACCTCGAGAGCAGGAATGGCTATCCGTTTTGGGATGGCCGCTTCAGGTATCGTGGACTTCTTGACAGGCCCATTGGAGTTTAGGCTCAGCCTATCAAAGACTGATGTTGTTGGCTTGGTATTGGATGACCCGTTGAGAGGGGTCGTGGTGGTAGTGAGACGATCAAAGACCGACTTCTTCTGCGCTTCTTGCGGTAGCGGGATGTTAACGCTCACTGGTGGGAGTATGGTCCCGAAGAACAACCCGGTGGTAGCCTGCGTTACTTGCTCTACCGGCATTGTGAAAAGGGAGGCCGCCTGGGGCCCGTAAGTTACACCTCCAGATGAGGCGGAACGGGAGTTGCAGTTGCAGCTGGAGCATTTTGTGCAGGTAGACGCCATTGATCTCTCATTTTCTGCACCAAGCAAGACACCAAATCTTAGTACCTCGAACCCAAGGGCAACCATTAGCAAACCGCGATTCGTTCGCGAACACGGCACACGAAGTGTGGAGTGGAAAGAGGAAAAGGTCCCACCGGGCGTGCCAGAATCTGTTCCCCACCGAAAACACCGAAACGCGATGAACGTCTCACCTGAATTTTGGGGCAGATACTAATTGGTGCTATCCATCCACCTATCCGAAGATGCCAAGTTGATTTATGGCACCATGTATCGAAAGTTTAAACAGATGCGGCCGATGTAGCAGACTTCGTCAGATTCCCCTCATTTGAGGGGTTTTTTATTATGGGGACGCTCTTCCCTGTAGGCACAAGCCCCTGCAGTTAAGTACGCTACCGCATTGCGGTAACAACTTTCTCCTTCTCCAGATGGTCACTTCGTGTCGGGGGTGTTTGTTTTGTTTTTGGTTGCCCGTGGATTGTATACGGAGACTAGTTTATGTTGTCGCCCGTAGGGCGTGGATTAGTCCAAATCCGTATCTTCTTAGATTTGGGTTTGGGATTGGGTTTAAGGATACGTTAGTCTCATTTGGGACTAAGATCAACTTAAACGTACGTTAAGGATCTCAACGGGATCGTTTAGATCCAACAAGAGAGCATTGGACTCTATTGTTTAGTTTAGAGACATTGCGGTCGATTAGTTTAAGGACATTACGGTCCAATATTAGTTTAAGGACATCTCGGTCCAATGTTAGTTTAAAGACATCACGGTCGAGGTTAAGGACGTCATAGTCCGTGAGTTTAAAGACCTCACAGTAAAGGTTAAGAACGAAAGACCTCACAGTCAAGGTTAAGGACGTCATAATCCGTGAGTTTAAAGACCTCACAGTCAAGGTTAAGGACCTCATAGTCCATGAGTTTAAAGACCTCACAGTCAAGGTTAAGGACGTCATAGTCCGTGAGTTTAAAGACCTCACAGTCAAGGTTAAGGACATCATAGTCCGTGAGCTTAAGGACCCCACAGTCCGTAGAATATTTGGTTATCGGGACCCGTCACCTCTCTGAAGACATTGAAGGATTACAACGAAAAATATCAGAGGAGTAAAGAGATGTACTCTTGAACCGACGTGAGTTGGTTGAAAGATCTGTAGTCCAATTTGGGACTAAGATCTGTTAAAATATTTATGAGCAGATAGGCTCAATTAATATGGGTTGGGGACTTATGGCCAATCTTGGGCTAAGTCTAATAAATGTTTAACGTCTTTATTCTGGGCTGTTGAGCTTTTATTTGGGCTTGGCCCTTTTAACAATGCTGAGCATTATATCTTAACGATTTTTTTGTCTTGTATTGAATGCTGAGCAATCATCAGAGCTCTGGCTTATTAAAGAACAATTTATGTTCTGTCAGCGCAACACGTGGCACACCAGGCGCTTTGCGCCAGTCAGAGAGCGCAGTGCGCTCCTGCCAAGCAGCGCACATGTAAGGGACACGTGTCGCGCCCAGTGCTAGGCGCTAGATGACGAGCGCATGATGCCAGTTTATAAGCGCTTAGCGCTAATCCATGAGCGCATTGCGCTTTCAATTTAGTGGCGCACACATGAGTGACACGTGGCGCGCTTGGCACCGAGCACCAGCCCATGAGCGTGGTGCGCTATTTCAGAAGCGCAAAGCGCAAGTTGTTAATTGGCACATATGTGGTTGACACGTGGCGCATTTGGCGCTGAGCGCCGGTCCAGAGAGCGCAGAAGCGCAGTTCAAGAGCGCAAGGCGCATTTCAAAAGCGCAGAGCGCAACTGATCAATTTTATGATCTGGAAACAAATTTATGTTCTTTTAAAAGAAACTTTGTCTCAAGATTTAAGAACAACAGTTCTTATTTTGCAGGAGAGATTTCCAATCTCTTATGTTGATGAAAGGCTTTGCCTTTATAGATCCATGATCTGTGAGAAGAATTATGTTCTTCTTTTATTATGATGATGAGATCTTTTGATCTCGTTTGTGAAATACTTTTTGTCTTGTAGATCTATGATCTTTTTGAAGAAATGAATTTTTCTTTCTATGAGATGATTTCATCTCTGTGTTCATCATCCATCATCTTTACCTTGAAGAAATATCTTCTTGCAAGAGCTTGCTCCTTACCTTTGAGTTTTTCAAAGTTTATGGAGGGGTGGGGGTGTTTCTCTATATCAGACTTGAAGTCTTGGGGCCTTTATATAAGGCAAGCTGATTTGTTGAATCAGTTAAAGAGATCTTTCTCTGATTGATTTGGGGATGTTTCCCCACCATTGGATCTTTGATCCTAGGGCTTCTATTTTACAGAAGGCAATCTTCTTGTTTTTAACAAGATTGAAAAATCTTTCCATAACAGAATTTAATTCTGATTAATTAATGATTTATCATTATTATTAGATCTTTTGATCTAACGGTGGGAAGTTTTTTAATTCCAGCGTTAGCGCACCCGTGCTTTGCACGTGGTGCGCTGCTCAGAGCGTAGCGCACCTATGTTTGACACGTGGTGCGCTGCTCAGAGCGCAGCACACCCTGCGCTAGCGCACCCGTGTTTGACACGTGGCGCGCTGCGCAGCACGCCTAGCGCTAGCGCACTCATGATGCGCTGCCTAGGGCGCAGCGCACTTGGCGCTGCATCTGAAGCGTTGCTTCAATTTTGAAATTTGAATTTCAAACATAGCCTTGCTCTGATTGGGGGAAACACTTCCATGTCAGGTCAGTTCTTTGTCTGGCGATCGAGCATCGAGTTGATTTCATTGGAAAGAAGGTATCTCCATGGCCCCGAAGTCGAGGGGGGATTGCTCAGGCTTATATGGACCTGGTGTCTCTTGGAGAGTGCTTCAGATCGGCGGCGTTTGGTGGGCGGTAGGCTGCCCGCTGCAGATGTGTCGAGCTGAAGAGAGCTCGGTGCCTCACTCTGAGGGCTTCAGATGTCTCTTGCCTAAGGTTTTGATCCATGGCGTCGTTGGTAGGGAGCTATCAGCCGAGGATGACCGAGCAGGGTAGCCGCTCGGTGCCTCTAGGCGAGGGCTTTGATCCCTGGTGTCGTGGGTAGGGACCTACCAGCCGGGGATGACCGAGCAGGGTAGCCGCTCGGTGCCTCTTGGCGAGGGCTTTGATCCCTGGCGTCGAGGGTAGAGACCTACCGGCCGGGGATGACCGAGCAGGGTAGCTGCTCGGTGCCTCTTGGCGAGGGCTTTGATCCCTGGCGTCGTGGGTAAGGAGCTACCAGCAGGGGATGACCGAGCAGGGTAGCCGCTCGGTGCCTATAGGCGGGGGCTTTGATCCCTGGCGTCGTGGGTAGGGACCTACCAGCCGGGGATGACCGAGCAGGGTAGCTGCTCGGTGCCTCTTGGCGAGAGCTTTGATCCCTGGCGTCGTGGGTAGGGACCTACCAGCCGAGGATGACCGAGCAAGGGTCGGGCTCGGCCGCCTCTAGGGAAGGCTTTGATCCTTCAGGACGGGGGCCGAGTAGGGTTGCTGCCCGGTGCCTCTTGGCGAGGGCTTTGATCCCTGTCGGTTGTGGTAGGAAGCTACCAGCCAGGGATAGCCGAGCAAGGGTCGGGCTCGACTGCCTCTAGGGAGGACTTTGATCCTTATCGCGGGAAGGGCTGTAAGAAACCTACTAAGGATGGGGGCCGGGCAGGGTTACTGCCCGGTGCCTCTTGGCGTGGGCTTTTGTCCTGAAGGATGGGGGCCGAGCAGAGTTATTGCCCGGTGCCTCTTGGCGAGGGCTTTGATCCCTGTCGGTTGTGGTAGGAAGCTACTAGCCGGGGATAGCCGAGCAAGGGTCGGGCTCGGCTGCCTCTAGGGAGGGCTTTGATCCTTAGCGTTGAAGGGGCCGTGGGAGGCCTGCTAAGGATAACCGGGCAGTGAAGCTGCGTGGTTGCCTCTTGGCGAGAGCTTTGATCCCTGGCGTTGCGTGTAGGGAAGCTACCGGCCAGGGATAGCCGGGCAGGGTAGCTGTGCGGCTGCCTCTAGACGAGGGCTTTGATCCTTAGCGTTGGAGGGGCCGCAGGAGGCCGGCTAAGGATAACCGGGCAATGAAGCTGCGCGGTTGTCTCTTGGCGAGGGTTTTGATCCCTGGCATTGCGTGTAGGGAAGCTACCGGCCAGGGATAGCCGAGCAGGGTAGCTGCGCGGCTGCCTCTAGACGAGGGCTTTGATCCTTAGCGCTGGAGGGGCCGTAGAAGGCCTACTAAGGATATCCTGGCAGTGAAGCTGCGCGGTTGCCTCTTGGCCAGAGCTTTGATCCCTGGCGTTGTGTGTAGGGAAGCTACCGGCCAGGGATAGCCGGGCAGGGTAGCTGCGCGGCTGCCTCCAGACGAGGGTTTCGATCCTTAGCGCTGGAGGGGGCGTAAGAGGCCTGTTAAGGACAACCGGGCAGTGAAGCTGCGCGGTTGACTCTTCATGATGTTCTGTTCGACCTTCCCGGTGTTGGTATGGGGAATAGGAACAGTAGCGGCGAGTACGCGTAACATGCGCATTGAATGCGTGGGGGATGTGAAGCGCCAGAACCGCGTCGTTTCGATTTCGCCAGAAAAGGCTCAATGTTTGCCACGTGGCGGCACCTTTGTGGGCGAAAACGGGCGGCTGTTGAGTCCTTTGGAAGCGCAGCGGGCTATAAATCGGAGGGAGTGTTGGTCCTTCCTCTCTTCATAAGCAAATCGTAAATATGGAAGACTTCCCCTTCACCATCCCCGACATTATTCACTTCGAAGACGTGTACCTCTACGACCAGAACTGCACCGAGGACACGGTGCAGTTGGTTTTTAGCAGCATCGAGGACCACTTCGGCCGGCTTCTCCCCCGGCGCTCGTCTCTGCTGCAGCTGCTGATATACTCCATTTGGAGGGCGTCGCCGGGGCTCTACAACCCCCTGTCCGAGCAGCTCCAAGACGAGGCCGTGGGCAAGCTACGGTCTCTGAGGCTTTTCGGCCTGATCTCTGCGGGTCAGCTGAACCGCTCGGTGGCGCTCCTCTGTGAGTGCTACCATTGAGGCTCAATGCCAACGCGCGCGGAGGGAATCGAGGGCAGAGGCTGGACTCCGTGAGGCCTCGGCTGGCGGAAATCTTCTCGGAGTACCATGAGCAGTGCTCTCTGCACTCCCTTCCCCCGTTGTTGTAATTAATTTTTTTTCGATGTATGGCCGAGGAGCCCTTAGTTCTTTTTTTTTGAGTAAATAAGTCTGTTTTCTTCTTTTTCGCAATGTTCCATCGATCTTTTTTATTACATAAGCAGCAGATTCTAGGAAGAGTTTGCATTGCCTTTGAAAAAGAAGTACATGCTAGTAGATGACCTTATCTGCACAGTCCGAGCCCCTCGGATGTTTGTTGGTCTCCGTGCTCGGCAGAGGGTACTGGGCTCCGCGGGCGCTGGACGTATCATCTGTTGATACGAGCATGATTTGGCCGATGGTCAGCTCGGCGGGAGAGGGACGTTGCTCCTGCTCGCGGTCGGCTTGCCGCTTATCCCTCAGGTAGGCGGCAAGGTGCCCTGATCGGATGAGCTCCTCGATGTAGTCCCGGAGCTGCTTGCAACTCTCTGTGGAGTGGCCGAGCGACCCGTAGAAACCGCAGTAGAGGCCTCGGGTTCGCTTCGAGGCCTAACGCGGGATCGGAGGGAACTTGAAGAATCTCTCGCCCTTAGCCTCTTCCAGTAGCACTGCTTGGGAAACGTTGAGCGGGGTGTACTCCTGGAACTTCGGATGGTAGGGCTGCTGACGCTCTGGTCTCTCTTCCCTTGCCCTCTTCTTCTGGTCGGGTCGGTCTGCCCGGGGAAAGTTCGCATTCACCTCGGACTCGAGCTGGACTTCGCGCTCAGTCCATGCCTTCACTTCGGCTATAGTCTTAGGTTGCGCTAGTGCAAAGGAGCATAGCCACACCTTGTGCCTAAGACCCGACCTGAGTGCTGTGATGACCGTTTCGTCCCGGTGCTCGGGGACCTCAAGAAGGGCGTTATAGAAGCGGGTGATGTAAGCTTTGAATGTCTCCTTGTCCCCGCTCATGATTGTGAAGAGGTAGTCGACCGTCCGCTTTTGCCGACGGATCCCGACGAAGTGGCCGAGGAACTGAGTGGCCAGCTCGTCGAAGGTTGAAATCGAGCGAGGCTCGAGTCCTGGGAACCAGTCCCGCCCAGAGCGGATGAGGGTGGCCGGGAATGCTCGGCACTGGGCGGTGTCGGAGTGGTCTTGGAAGCTCATCCTTGCGGTGAAAGCATCCAAATGGTCCTTCGGGTCGGTTTCCCCGTCAAAGAGAGAGACCTTTGGGAGCTTGTTGCGCGAGGAGACATGGACGACGAGCAGCTCCTCGGTGAATGCCTTGGTGAGCGAGTCGGCGGCTTACTTAGCCCCGTCGCCCGAGAGGTGACCTTCCCGATGTATGCCCTCGATCTTCTTCTCAAGGGCGTCGAGTCGGCCGTGGTATCCCGAGGATTCAGCACCCCCCGATCCCTCGCCTCTGCTATGGGAGACCCGTGTCTGGGCGCGGCCCCGGTTCCTCTCGATGAGATTCCTCAGATTCCCGGGCGAGGTAGCCCTCGAGCCGCCGTGGCGAGCCCCGTCCTCGCGACCCCGTCGAGGGGGGTGTTGGTCATGCCTGCGAACAAGCGAGCTGGCTGACATCTCCTCAGGAGGGTAAGGGGCGCGAGGAGGCTCGAGGCGAGGCGATCTGGCGGTGGATGTTGGTGTGGAGTTGTGGGGTGCCCAGTGGGCTGCAGAAAGTACCGGTCCGGGAGATCTGTGGCCGTGGGAGGTAGCTTGTCGGCGGTCGGGCGTGCCGACACGGGCGGAGTCTTCTCGAGGCGGAGGAGCGACAATCTGGGGTTCAGTCCCTGCCGTTTGGATGCGGACGAGCGCCTCCACGATGGACGCTAGTCGGTCTATTCGGCCGGCAAGGGCGTTGATGACAATCGCCGAGGGAGGTTCATCCGCGCCTCCGTTGAAGGGAAGGCGACGGCTGGTGCTTGAATCTTCTGGGTGATCGCTAGCCATGTGGTTAGAGATCGGTAGACGAACTTTTGTTTTTATGGAGTTTGTTTCCCACAGACGGCACCAGCTGATGGAGGCAGACTTTCCCGATTCCTTCAGATGTTGTCTCCCGTTGATCTGCCGATGGCTGCGATTGACGGCTGTGATTTGATCTGGAACGTGATCTCCTGCGATGTGCGGATCTCAATGGGTTGGAGAAGATTTGCGCCGAGTACCTGCAAGGAAGTCCCGGGGTGGTTTGGTACCACCGAGGACCCTCCGACGATCAAGTCAGTAACAAGATCCGAGCAGAGTAACGGCTTAGTGGAGTAAAAATGACTTGATCTCTTTGGGAGAGTGTAGGGTATTTTTCGTCACCCCATTGAGATGGGAATACGCGCGCGCTTGTCAGGCGTACTACAGATTCCCCCTGCCTAGGGTAGGCCGGGGTTTATTGATTGTGGGGATCCGAATCTCCGGCAGCCGCGGACTAAGCTGCCGTTAATTACCCCTCGCCTTTGGGACGAGGGAACCTCCGATTAACGGGTTAAACTGGTCATGCGAACTCAATGTGCAGTGTACGTGTGTTGTGTTTTGAAAGGGGGGTTTGGATATATTGGGAGCCACGCAGAGTTTTTACGGGGGTCCCGCTACCCGGATAGCTGGTTGGGGATCAAGGGGGCTAGCAGCCCCCTTGCGGGGTGCGGGGCAGCGCCCCGTTAGAAATTTTTTTCTAACAGGGACAGTGTCGTGGAGCACGTGTGTGTGCAAATATGTATACATATGTATATGTATATGTATGTACATATATATAAAAAAAGAAGGAAGGAAAAGACATCCAAAGGATGCGGGGGGGCCAGCGTCTCGAGCGCTGTGCGCTTAAGTGCTGTGCGCTCAGGCGCTAGAGTGCCACGTGTCGGCACGCGGGCGCTCTGCGCTTGAGCGCAAGTGCGCCACGTGTCGGCACGAGGACGACTTGCGCCCGAGCACCTGCGCTTGAGCGCAAGCGCGCCACGTGTCGGCACGGGGGCGACTTGCGCCCGAGCGCCTGCGCTGGAGCGCAAGCGCGCCACGTGTCGGCACGGGGGCGACTTGCGCCCGAGCGCCTGCGCTGGAGCGCAAGCGCGCCACGTGTCGGCACGGGGGAGACTTGCGCCCGAGCGCCTGCGCTGGAGTGCAAGCGCGCCACGTGTCGGCACGGGGCAGCTTGCGCTCGAGCGCTTGCGCTTGAACGCAAGCGCGCCACGTGTCGGCACCGGGACGACTTACGCTCGGGAGCTTGCGCTTGAGCGCAAGCGCGCCACGTGTCGGCACGCGGGCGCTCTGCGCTTGAGCGCCGGCGAGAAAAGAGACTTTTAGCCTAAGAAACAGAAGCTATGCTTCAGAAAGGAAATATTTGTTGTTATGTATGTATATATATATATATATATATATATGGAGTTAGAACTCCTAGGATGTTTTGAAGCTGATGAAGGGGGTTCTTCTTCTTCCTCCTCTGTTGGCTGGACCTTGATGATCAAGAGATGTGAGATCTAAAAATCTCTCCCTTCTGAGATCTAATGGTAGATCCAAGTTCCCCTTTGTGGGTTTTGTGGTGGAAGACTTCTTAGTTTTTGAAAAGAAAGAGTAAAACTCTTGATTTAATTCAAAAGAAATGAGAAGGTTTAGAACCTTGGAGAAGGAGTAGAAGGCACAAAAGATCTCAGATCTAAAATTTTTGTGGAGAGAATGAAAAGTGTAAATCTTTTTTTTTATTCATCATGTTGCCTTATATAGGCTTACATATTTACATATAGCCCCTTGGGCTTTACAAAAATGGCATTTTAGCCATCCCATGGCTCATGTGCCATTTCATTTTTGCACATAAGCCATGGGCTTACAAAATATTGGCTTTATGCCCATTTTGCTTACATTCATGCATAAAAAATTACATAAAAATTATTTATGACATGATTTCGTTATTGGCATGGGGAGGCTGGCCGAGGCCTCGACTTGGGCATAGGCCCGCTTGACCTGGGCTTGGGCCCACCTAGCTTGGGGGTTGACCTTGACTTTGACTCGGTCAACCGGGGTGTAAATTTTTACCCCAACAGAGAGGGGTTTATATAGCGGCGGCAGCATGCAGGGGCAGGCGCGAGAATCACGCCGGCCGTTACACTCCCGACGTCACGCCCGCGTGATAAGCGGATCTTCCCATAAATGGCGAGACAGGCTCGTTAATGGGGAACGTAATGGTGTAGAATGTGGGATGTGGCTGGCGGAGATCTCGCGCATGGCAAGATTCGCGGAGCGGCGGTTACGCCTGCGAGTGGCACCGTTGGTGTCACGACCCGAAAGAGCACGTGACTGGCCCTTGAACCATATGAAATCTATAGGACCCCATCTAATCCAAGTAAGCCAAAAGCCCAGAAATCTAAAACCATTTAAAGAGTAAATAAGGAAAACTGGTTTTAAGAAGTAAAGAAATCATGTTTGAAAATCAAAGTTTCTAAATAACTAAGCCGAATATGTATTTTTAAAATGTGTAACCTTTCCTGAAAATTTCGGCAGAGTTTCCTTTGTAAAAACTGGCCCCGGACGGGGTACAACAAGAATAATATATATGAAATGATAAAAGGCATCCCCAAGCGGCAGCTAGCTCTTCGTCAATCGACGGTCACAACCACGCAAGCAATAATAATATACAACGCCAGAGGGCGAGGATCAAAAACCCCAAAAGAAACTCAAAACAGCCAGAAAACCGAAATACTACAAGCGCGACTCTAAGGTCGAAATAATACAACACTGTTTTCTAAGTCTGAAACAATATACAAGTTTTGGTTGATGGAATTTCTAGATACAATGAATAATACATGAACAATGGCGGTTCTGATACAAAAGAACCCACCTACCCAAGCAAGTCACCCATAAGGAAGTAGTATGCCAGAAATGCCGCTATGGAATCCGTACGGCAAAACCTGCAAGAACTGTGGCACAACGGGGGTGAGTTGCCAACTCGTGAATAGAAAATATCTACAAGCAGAGATCGAATGCATGACTCATCCTAGGTCAATACGATCAGATATAAATAAACCTCAATATAAATAAGTCTGAAGCATGCTAAACTGGCAAGGAAATCTCTATGCATGAGTGTAGTGCCAAGTGCTCGTGCCAGTGCCTCAGGTAATAGCATATCATAAATTTGATGTATGATCAATGTAATCAAATCTGCATGTACGTGGATCCCATCCACTCGTCACCCAATGACAATAACAATCATGCATGTAAATATCATAAATCATGTGCATGGGAATAATATGAGGATATAAACCATCTGTGTCCCTCGCGACACGTCAAAATCATGGAACCGGAGTGCCCAGCATCGACACTCGAAAACATCATGAAAACTGTGCCCAGCATCGGCACGTAAATCCTCATATATCGGGCTCCGTCAGTCCGGATCGGCCCACAGGCTCTGTCTGCGGTATCGGCCCTCGGCCCGGCAGTACGCCCATATCCATCTATCGACTCTGGTCAGTATCCTCCGGATAACCGCCAGGTCCAACCAATCACCGGTAGGTACTCGCCACCCTGCCAGGCTCATCGTCTACTCCACGAAAAACATTTCTTGCCCCGGGGAACCATACCGGGTCCACCATGTACCCGCAATCAGCCTCATCCGCCTCCTCGAATCGGGTTTCACATGTCGCTCTCAGCACCGAGAAAACACATGGTGGACGCACTGAAATATCATATCAAGGGTAACCGGGTTTTACAACAATTACATATTCTCTTTTTGAAACACCCACGGTTCCCAAAAACCAGAAATATCATGGAAACAACATATCTCAATGCGTATAATCAGAAAGCATGATGTATGCGACATGTAAAGAAATGTAAGCAACATACACTGAATGCAACAGTACTACAGTGTAGTAACATGGCAATTATCGATGATGAAGTGTGTGAGCCAGTAAACAAGTGTACGTGGAACATACGCATCATCGATAATGGTGCTGGTGTCCTAGCAGCATGACTGAAATATATCAACAATACAAGCGATGCAATGCAAATAGCATGAATATGCGGAATCGAATAATCAACGCAACAGTAAAGAACCTGTCTCAATAGATATATCATGCAACCTTGCCTTTTGAAATAAGACGAATCAGGGTTTTTGGTAAAATAAGGGCTACGGTGTTTTAAGAAAAGATGCGTTGCTTGAAAATATCCGTAGAATCTCTTTTGCCTATCTTTAAAATATCCCCGATTCGTTAGTTTTGAAATAGGTATGACTCGGGTCTAGTCTAACGCCTACTATGCGAACTACGAACCCAACAATCAAGTCAATCGGGAGGGGTATGGAAACCACCTAAATCTGAATCGATATACATACATATATATATATATATAGTCGGTGATCTCGCCTCAATAGTATCACGTACGATACAGTATATCATATAACACCCTCGAGTCATGAGTGCGGATCTAACATCAATATAAAGCTCGTACGGTAAATCGTCGTACGGCATCCCAATAGCTGGGTACGGGTCAATATCACATTCATCTCATCACATATCCGGTATCACTACCATCATATCACATCACAATAACGAACTCTGTCATATCGCCGAATCTCACGGCCTCAATCAAACCTCATCGACTCAACTCAATCCCATGTATCATCCTCAATCCCGTATATGAACACATAGTCCCATACCCATGTGTAGATATACACACCTCTATATGCGCACAGATAAATGAAAGAATGCATGCAAGTATATGTGTACGTGTATGTGTGGGTGCAACCACTACTCTAGGGTTTCGCACTATACTAAACCAATACATCCTTATCACCAATAATACCATTATTACCCTCAATAATCCTAAACAACACATAATAAATATATGTGTGTATACGAATTCGTATACATCACCACGGACTGCGGGGGTGCTATACGCCATCCACCCGACTTCTCCCCGTAGATATAAATCTACTCACCTTGCTTCTCGTGTGCCGATGCCGATGTCGCTATCTTCATCTTCTTCGCCTCAACATCACGTGGGGTACCTACAAGGATATCACAAACGCTAAAGCACATGAAAATCACATCGGAAACCAAAACGGCACACACTACGCCTATAGGTAAAAACCTATAATCTCGCATGCAAACACGATCAATAGTCACTTGTCGTTGACGTCCAAACGCCACTCGACAGAAACGAAACACCAAATACCAAAATCCATGCTAAAACAAGTCGTAAACCATGCACCAACATAGGAAAATCAACCCAGATTTTACCCTAGATGGAATCAGTCAAAACTAGACATACCCAGGGTCAAGACTAGAGGAAATAGGGTCATGCACAAAAATCGAGGCAATTCCCTCCTGCTCTGGCCGCAAATTGCGGCCAGAAGGAATAAATTGGCGGCCGTGGTTTGGAGTTCGAGGCTAGGGTTTGGTGTGGTGGTTCCATGGTGCCTGCACATCTCACTGTCATCTCAGTTTTATTTTTGGGGTCTCGGGGTGATAGCAAATTCCTAATTACGATCACAGATTCACAGTTTTTCTCCGACATCGTCTCATAAATCCGTATTCTGGTTCTAGTTCAAGGTTTGGGTCTAAAATAACATCACACCAGGGTTTCTAAGCTCACCACAATCCTCAATTTCATCTTTAATCTCAGATCTCACATAAACCCTAACTTAAAGTTTCACAAATCCACCAAACGACAACATATCGACATGAAACTAGAATGGATGCAATAAGAATTGAATTACTAAACTAGGGGTGCAGAAATTACCTCCTTTGGCAACTCAAGAAAATTCTTGAGTTGCTCAAAGTCCTCCAAATCCAATCTTGCTAGGTTCAATGTGTAGCTAGTGAGCTTGGGAGCAAGTTTTGTGAAGTGGGAATGGGGTTTTGGGTTTGATTTCATTGTGGATCTAGGGTTTCATGAAGAGGGAGAGAGATGGAAAGGGAGCAGGAGCAGCAACAGCTCTTCATGAAGAGGGGAGAGAAAAGGAGAAGGAAATTGATGGGTATGGTTCAAAAGGCGGGGTTTGACCTAGTCTCTCTCTCTCATCATCACTTACTTTTTCCTTTTCTTTTCACTCCAATAGTGAACCCAAAAGAACAACCATGGCAATAGAAATGTAACACAAGTGTAACAAGTGTGGAAAATGATATGTGCAAATTTTTGCACAAAAATGCTAAAAATCCAATTAGCGATTTTTAATCGCGATTAACACTAATTTAGCATATAACTAGTCTAAAAAACTTTAAAATGGCATAATTCCATAAAATACCCTATTTTAGAATTTTCCAAAATTTCCCCCCATTTATTTGTATTTAATTATACCCGAATATTAAAATATTCATTAAAATAATATTAAATTATAAAAATTCCCGAAAATAATATTTTATTATTTTGGAAACGTTACAATCTACCCCCTTAAAGAAATTCGGTCTCCGAATTTAAATTTAAACCCCCAAATACTAAAATATTTCTATACAAATTCCAAGTCATCGGAGCTCCGAAATCAGCAATACATAAAACGTATCATAGCGCAATGCATGCGCATGAGTACTGAGCAGATAACTCAAAAGCAACACTCCATCAAGCATCCCGCAATCGTCGGAGTCATGGTAAAGACACAAATGTCAAATCCAATACAAAACCAATATGATGTAGATCAGAACTATACATGTAGACATCCAATCTATACATGTGAATAGCTGATGTAAATGCATGCCAAATCTTTTTGAGTCGCTGTGCGATGCGCGTAACACCGCACAGTGGCGGACGTTTTTCATAAGAAAATAACTATATACGTATATACATATCTTTTGTTTAATAGGTACGTTCCGCCGTTTTGAAAGCAATTTAGAAGGGTTTCCTTGTTTTTAAACGTTTCGTGTCATATCGGACACGTAGGTATATATATATCGAGACCATAGCTCGTTCTTGTAAATCCCTTCGAATTATCAATGCATGCAAAATATATGCAGGTACTGTCCTCTGACTAGTCCTGCTCAGTATGAAAACAAATATCCAATATCATAAAAATGTACTGCTCCAAAAGGAATAAATCCCAAAAATGCACATAACATCACCCTGTGCGTCTGATGCGCACGGAAATCAAAATCCATATATGTGCCATACAAGTGCACAAAACAACATTTAGGTGCAACGGGCGTGCACGAAGCATCTGTCATAGGCAACGTGTGTGCCTGACAGCCAAAATCCGGTGCATCTGACATGCACGAAGAATCTCGATTTAGTGCATCGGATGTGCACCAAAATCGTATCTCAAAACATGCGCCCAACATGCGCGAAAATCCAAATCGGTGCATCTATCGTGCACGAATGAAATCTAAACCCTGCGCACTCAACATGCACGGAATCACAAAATCCAATAGCAAACGTCAAACATGCGCAAGTCCAGTCGAAAGCACGGAGTGAAAGAATCAATCATCAATATCAGGATCAAAATCGACGATATAAAAATGCGGCTCAATCAAGATCAAGTGTACCACGATGGAAAATCTCCCAACCGTGTGCATCAGCGTGCACAAATCAAATCAAAACACTAAAAGTACATGAAAACTACGCTGGAAGCGTAAATCAAATCACCGGCATAAAATAGGCATGAAATCACAATTAATACCTCAAGAATAATAACTCTGCACAAAATATGAATACCCAGTAAGTACAACCATGGTGCCAAAAACAGAAATCATAGAACTCAGCCATCAAAACCAAATCATGCAAATAGATCGCCAAAATACCGAAATCCCAAGTGACGGATACGTGATAGTCACATCACAAAATCACAAATCATAAATCATAAATCATAAATACCGTCGTCGGTATATCCTCCTTCGAGGTCGAGAAGGTGCCGGTACATCCAATGCTAGCGGCGCAAGATATCCACTTGCCTCTTACTCGCCGTCTGGCGTCCTCTGTCTCTGGGTCTTCATCTTCCCTGTGGATTTCCTATCTCGCAATCCATCGGCTCATCGGCCCGGTCAGGTGTGCTAACCGGAACGATTCCGTTCTGGCACTTCTCTGGTCATCTCTCGGTCAATCCTCACGACCGCTCGTAACGCAGCACATCTCTGGCGCCGACCCCGGGTCCTCTGAATGCACATCACGCATCTGCTCCTGGTGCAAATCTTATTGCAGCAGTGTACTGGAAGGAATCCTGCTTAATGTCTCTTCTGATCTTGCCTAAGCCAAACTGTACGGAGGCTGGTACTCTGGCGTAATCTTTCCTCGCTTTCTGGACCTCTGCGCCTTTAGTACAACATCTCCTCGGAAGCTGGTCGCATCCCTGCGCCTCTGTATGCATATCCGACCTTTAATCTTAACGGGGTGTAGCACCAGCTCGTCTGCATCTCGCACGAACTTCTTGTTCCGCTTGTCTGTATCATCGACCATTTCGACATCGCGTCTCTATCTGCGCACTGCAATGTCCTCGGCTACGGTCCCTCCGAAGTCTCTAACACGGACTCGAAATCACGAACTCGGTATCTTCGTCACTCAGTAGGAGATATCTAGCCGATCACGTCCTCAACGTGCGTATCGCATCTCTGATGTCAGCGGAGTGGAACGTCATCTCGTCGAAATCTCATGCGAACTCTTTACTCCATTCTGCTTCAATATCGACTGATTCAGACTCATCTCATCGTGGCTACACAGACTGCGCTCCAATGGCTATGCTCGTATCTGGAGTCTCCCAAGCAGTGTCCCATCACACGATATCCGAATGATATCAAATCGTCCGATCGACTCGTCAGAACCTCATAATCCCCCAAGAGCTCAACATCTCGGGTACAGTTTAATAGTATCGAGTACATACCACAGCATCGGTGGTCCAGCCGTAGAAGGTAAACCCAAGCCTCACTAATGGCGCCGCGGAACTGCCGTAAACCCTAAGGTTCAAAGGCTTTCACACGGTCATTATGTCGAGTAAGGGTTTCATTCTTCTAAAGGGTCCATAGAATCGCTTGCATGTCTTTCCGAATACTTTAAACTTGGAAAATGGGTTCCTGACATTCGATCGTCTCAATCGACTCTCAACGAATCCGCGTGAAGTCGCCTCTAGCTGGAATCAATCTACCTGATGGCCTCGCATCGGGGTAAGCGAACGGACCAAATGTCCTAGTCATTAATCCTCGGTGACTAGCGACTCACTAACAGTGGCTCAATCCTCTGGTGCCGATCAGCACATCCGGAAATCTCGTAAAAGCGATCAATCCAACGCTCATGGCGCGAAAACACAATAAGACGACGCCTCAATATGCAATTGTATGTCTCTGGAATCACGCCCTGGTCAGTCCTCATCCACGACGAGCTCATGCTGACACAACTCGAGCCGTGGCTCACTCTGCCCGTGCAATCGCAGCAGCAAAACCATAACCAGTATCGATGAGGATAAACCATAGGAAGGAATATAACACGGTGCAAAGAAATGTACAACCTAAGGTTTTTTAAGCGGAGTGGCGTGTCGTAAGTATGCCGCGGAACATACCCACGGTACGTCACTCTACTTTTAGTCACCTATTCCATCAACCAAGGGTCATCCTACGCGACGAAAGTTCGGGTCTAATACCCCCTCGACTAAGTCTAAGTTTCGTAAGGTCAAGCCTAAGTTCCGTATATAAATATAAACGCCCTAGGCTCCATATAGTCAAACTTAGACTCGAACCAAGGTCAACCTAGCGCTCTGATACCAATTTTGTCACGACCCGAAAGAGCACGTGACTGGCCCTTGAACCATATGAAGTCTATAGGACCCCATCTGATCCAAGTAAGCCAAAAGCCCAGAAATCTAAAACCATTTAAAGGGTAAATAAGGAAAACTGGTTTTAAGAAGTAAAGAAATTATGTTTGAAAATCAAAGTTTTTAAATAACTAAGCCGAATATATATTTTTAAAATGTGTAACCTTTCCTGAAAATTTCGGCAGAGTTTCCTTTGTAAAAACTGGCCCCGAACGGGGTACAACAAGAATAATATATATGAAATGATAAAAGGTATCCCCAAGCGGGAGCTAGCTCTTCGTCAATCGATGGTCACAACCACGCAAGCAATAATAATATACAACGCCAGAGGGCGAGGATCAAAAACCCCAAAAGAAACTCAAAACAGCCAGAAAACCGTAATACTACAAGCGCGACTCTAAAGTCGAAATAATACAACACTGTTTTCTAAGTCTGAAACAATATACAAGTTTTGGTTGATGGAATTTCTAGATATAATGAATAATACATGAACAATGGTGGTTCTGATACAAAAGAACCCACCTACCCAAGCAAGTCACCCATAAGGAAGCAGTATGCCAGAAATGCCGCTATGAAATCCGTACGGCAAAACCTGCAAGAACTGTGGCACAACGGGGGTGAGTTGCCAACTCGTGAATAGAAAATATCTACAAGCAGAGATCGAATGCATGACCCATCCTAGGTCAATACGATCAGATATAAATAAACCTCAATATGAATAAGTCTGAAGGATGCTAAACTGGCAAGGAAATCTCTATGCATGAGTGTAGTGCCAAGTGCTCGTGCCAGTGCCTCAGGTAATAGCATATCATAAATGTGAGGTATGATCAATGTAATCAAATCTGCATGTACGTGGATCCCATCCACTCGTCACCCAATGATAATAACCATCATGCATGTAAATATCATAAATCATGTGCATGGGAATAATATGAGGATATAAACCATCTGTGTCCCTCGCGACACGTCAAAATCATGGAACCGGAGTGCCCAGTATCGACACTCGAAAATATCATGAAAACTGTGCCCAGCATCGGCACGTAAATCCTCATATATCGGGCTCCGTCAGTCCGGATCGGCCCACGGGCTCTGTCTGCGGTATCGGCCCTCGGCCCGGCAGTACGCCCATATCCATCTATCGACTCTGGTCAGTATCCTCCGGATAACCGTCAGGTCCAACCAATCACCGGTAGGTACTCGCCACCCTGCCAGGCTCATCGTCTACTCAACGAAAAACATTTCTTGCCCCGGAGAACCATACCGGGTCCACCATGTACCCGCAATCGGCCTCATCCGCCTCCTCGAATCGGGTTTCACATGTCGCTCTCAGCACCGAGAAAACACATGATGGACGCACTGAAATATCATATCAAGGGTAACCGGGTTTTAAAACAATTACATATTCTCTTTTAGAAACACCCACGGTTCCCAAAAACCAGAAATATCATGGAAACAACATATCTCAATGCGTATAATCAGAAAGCATGATGTATGCGACATGTAAAGAAATGTAAGCAACATACACTGAATGCAACAGTACTACAGTGTAGTGACATGGCAATTATCGATGATGAAGTGTGTGAGCCGGCAAACAAGTGTACGTGGAACATACGCATCATCGATAATGGTGCTGGTGTCCTAGCAGCATGACTGAAATATATCAACAATACAAGCGATGCAATGCAAATAGCATGAATATGCGGAATCGAATAATCAACGCAACAGTAAAGAACCTGCCTCAATAGATATATCATGCAACCTTGCCTTTTGAAATAAGACGAATCAGGGCTTTTGGTAAAATAAGGGCTACGGTGTTTTAAGAAAAGATGCGTCGCTTGAAAATATCCGTAGAATCCCTTTTGCCTATCTTTAAAATATCCCCGATTCGTTAGTTTTGAAATAGGTATGACTCGGGTCTAGTCTAACGCCTACTATGCGAACTACGAACCCAACAATCAAGTCAATCGGGAGGGGTATGGAAACCACCTAAATCTGAGTCGATATACACACATATATATATATAGTCGGTGATCTCGCCTCAATAGTATCACGTACGATACAGTATATCATATAGCATCCTCGAGTCATGAGTGCGGATCTAACATCAATATAAAGCTCGTACGGTAAATCGCCGTACGGCATCCCAATAGCTGGGTACGGGTCAATATCACATTCATCTCATCACATATCCGGTATCACTACCATCATATCACATCACAATAACGAACTCTGTCATATCGCCGAATCTCACGGCCTCAATCAAACCTCATCGACTCAACTCAATCTCATGTATCATCCTCAATCCCGTATATGAACACATAGTCCCATACCCATGTGTAGATATACACACCTCTATATGCGCACAGATAAATGAAAGAATGCATGCAAGTATATGTGTACGTGTATGTGTGGGTGCAACCACTACTCTAGGGTTTCGCACTATACTAAACCAATACATCCTTATCACCAATAATACCATTATTACCCTCAATAATCCTAAACAACACATAATAAATATATGTGTGTATACGTATTCGTATACATCACCACGGACTGCGGGGGTGCTATACGCCATCCACCCGACTTCTCCCCGTAGATATAAATCTACTCACCTTGCTTCTCGTGTGCCGATGCCGATGTCGCTATCTTCATCTTCTTCGCCTCAACATCACGTGGGGTACCTACAAGGATATCACAAACGCTAAAGCACATGAAAATCACATCGGAAACCAAAACGACACACGCTACGCTTATAGGTAAAAACCTATAACCTCACATGCAAACACGATCAATAGTCACTTGTCGTTGACGTCCAAACGCCACTCGACAGAAACGAAACACCAAATACCAAAATCCATGCTAAAACAAGTCGTAAACCATGCACCAACATAGGAAAATCAACTCAGATTTTACCCTAGATGGAATCAGTCAAAACTAGACATACCCAGGGTCAAGACTAGAGGAAATAGGGCCATGCACAAAAATCGAGGCAATTCCCTCCTGCTCTGGCCTCAAATTGCGGCCAGAAGGAATAAATTGGCGGCCGTGGTTTGGAGTTGGGGGCTAGGGTTTGGTGTGGTGGTTCCATGGTGCCTGCACATCTCACTGTCATCTCAGTTTTATTTTTGGGGTCTCGGGGTGATAGCAGATTCCTAATTACGATCACAGATTCACAGTTTTTCTCCGACATCGTCTCATAAATCCGTATTCTGGTTCTAGTTCCAGGTTTGGGTCTAAAATAATATCACACCAGGATTTCTAAGGTCACCACAATCCTCAGTTTCATCTTTAATCTCAGATCTCACATAAACCCTAACTTAAAGTTTCACAAATCCACCAAACGACAACATATCGACATGAAACTAGAATGGATGCAATAAGAATTGAATTACTAAACTAGGGATGCAGAAATTACCTCCTTTGGCAACTCAAGAAAATTCTTGAGTTGCTCAAAGTCCTCAAAATCCAATCTTGCTAGGTTCAATGTGTAGCTAGTGAGCTTGGGAGCAAGTTTTGTGAAGTGGGAATGGGGTTTTGGGTTTGATTTCATTGTGGATCTAGGGTTTCATGAAGAGGGAGAGAGAGGGAAAGGGAGCAGGAGCAGCAACAGCTCTTCATGAAGAGGGGAGAGAAAAGGAAAAGGAAATTGATGGGTATGATTCAAAAAGTGGGGTTTGACCTAGTCTCTCTCTCTCATCATCACTTACTTTTTCCTTTTCTTTTCACTCTAATAGTGAACCCAAAAGAACAACCATGGCAATAAAAATGTAACACAAGTGTAACAAGTGTGGAAAATGATATGTGCAAATTTTTGCACAAAAATGCTAAAAATCCAATTAGCGATTTTTAATCGCGATTAACACTAATTTAGCATATAACTAGTCTTAAAAACTTTAAAATGGCATAATTCCATAAAATACCCTATTTTAGAATTTTCCAAAATTTTTCCCCATTTATTTGTATTTAATTATACCCGAATATTAAAATATTCATTAAAATAATATTAAATTATAAAAATTCCCGAAAATAATATTTTATTATTTTGGAAACGTTACAGTTGGTCGGTCGATGAGACCGAGGAAATTGGCCTCGGCGGGAGAGCTCGGGGGCGAGCGGGAGAGCCGAGACACCTTGGTCCTGTGATAGCTCGGAGGCGAGCTGGGAGGCCGAGGAAGCCGATTTGTGCATGGGGGCTCTGAGGAGAGCCAGCTTGTACTTGCGGGTCGGGCCTGGTCGGCCTCTGTTGGCCCTTTCTTCTAAGCTCTGGGACACGTCATCTGCAACGTGTCACGATCTGGGAGATCGCCGATATCGAGCATCATCACTGCCCTACTTGTCCATAAATCGCTAGGGCACGAAGAACGGTTGGCGTTATGATCCATTAAACAGCATCCTTACAGAAATTGATTCAACTACCAACAATTCTTAAACAACTAATATATCAAGACGAGGGCAGCTAAGAAATAAAAGTAGCTGAAAAAATATAGAAACCATCGGTTAAGGGGTGCCATTTAACAAAACTTATTGTGGGTTTGGACAAGTAAAATAAACTACACGGTGATCTTGGTGAAATAACCAAATAACTGGTAAGAAAATAGTTTGAAGTGCTTTAATGAATACGGAGAAAATGAAGAATTTAAAAGGAATATATAAACATGAAAGAATCTTGACTAGTATGCAAAAGTCCAGGTGTGTCTCCTTTCCTTCTTTTTACAAGGCAAAAATTTCAAGTTGCCACTGCAAGAAATTTTGTAGCATTTATAATTGCTCTCTTTCTTAAACCTAGTAAAGCACAGCATATCATTCAAAAAGCCTCATCTTGATGGCCAAACAGAAAAACTAGCTCTTTTCTGCACATGCCTCGTATTTTTTCTTTTTTCCCCCTAAAAAATAAGGGGACTTATTTAACGTCTCCATTTGATAGAGGAACAGACATGCATAATAAAATCAAACTTCATGAATTTCCTTAACTTGCGCTCTTTCTCATCAAAATATCAACTTATTATAATGTCCTTCCTTCAACTTAATCAATCAAAATCATGCGTGCGTTTTAAAGGAATAATAAAATAAATAAATAAAAATATAAGCAACAATCCGGGCAAAATTTGTAAGATTTCTCTCCTTTCACAAAATGTTCAGGCCTTATACTAAAATGCCTTCAAAATACTCTTAATTAGAGCCAATCTTCTCCTTAATTCTATACCCGCAGCTCTTGTAAAACTTAAATATTTCATTGGCTTTCTTCATCGATCGCTTGCTGCAAAAGTTCAGGTCTTTTAAGGAAACGTCCCTGCAAGAGAGTCAAAAGAACAATTCAGAAGGATGTCATGAGAAATTTACTAATGACCAAAATAATTGCTATTGTGGTTTCACTAAAATACCTTAAAAGTTTTTTTACTGCAGTAAAATACCTTACATGCTAGTTTTGAGGGTAGTTTAGTGGTATAAAGTTTCCTTGAAATTCATAATTTAAGGTAATAAAAAAGTTTAAGGCAGTTTCATGAAAAACCAGGATACTTAAGGGTATTTTAGTGTAATTTTTCCAAAATTATAGCTACGCTCAGATACAAATATAGTTATCAGTTCATGATATTACATGGAATCAGAAACAGTAAGTTTTCCATCGAATATAAATCAATTATAATCACTATTAATGACATTTCAACCCCCCCCCCCCCCCCCCTCTCAAAAAAACCACAAGCTTTTTATGACATTGTATGGAACCAACACTTTTAGAATGTCGCATTCAACAAAAATGAAAGAAGAGAGAGGAACAAAACTTACACTTGCCTTCATCCGCGGCCTTTGATCAGCATTCACCTTCCGAACTTGGTATCGGATCTTTTTGGGGAAAAGACGATTCCTTCTCTTCTCTCTGTACCTTTGCACGCTCGCCTCTCTCACTCCTCCACCTTCATTGTCGGGAAACAAGTCAATATCTACCAGTCTTATCTGCCAAAAAGAAACATGAAAGAATCATTATTTGTTACTCGAAACATGATTTGGAAAAAAAGTAAAGAACTAATGGAAGAAAATAATTCACATAGCTAATTATAAAAGCATAAAATAAAGTCTTGTATTTGTTGTAATTAAACACCAACATATATGTCTTTCAATTAAAGATTACAGCCTCATACACCCACATTTGTTGGGTTCTAAATATTTTAGACAGTTGGTCTAATCAAGTTTTGTTGGAATTTCAATATGACCAACTTATAATTGAAACTAAATTGGAAGTATTCATTTTTTTTATAATATGTGTCAGTGTATGTAGGTGTCATCATAAAAAAAGAAGAAGAAATAAGAGCACCTATCATACACAAGTTGGTCTTCAATTTTCAATTTTTTCGCTTTCTATTTACAAATTCTATGTTCCATCAACAAATTCCAAGCAAAGAGGAGACCTATTCTTGTGTTTCCTTCGATACCAAACATAAATGAGCATTTGGGGTTCAAAAACAAGTGATGAAATCATGAAAGTGATGATATTGTCTATTCTATACATTGAATACAAACACCTAAGTTTACTTAGCTATTTATGTCTTATTGATTAACCTTGTGTGCTCAGAATCATCTAAGTTCCCACAAGAAACAAATGATAATTTCAAGTAGGTATCTGAGATTGCAAAGTGGGAGAAAAAGTAATTTAGGACCACAAGTCACAGTGACACTTTTTTCAGAAAAAGAATATGAAACCAAATTTCCACAGATCTGGCAGATATTAAAAAATCCCGTTAGTAAAACATATATAGAGGGATAAATTACACTAAACTACCCTTAACTCTCAATTTTTTTGGTTTTAAAGAAATTTTTCCACTAAAATACCTTAAATTTAACAGTCCATAGTTAAGGGTAGTTTAGTGTAATTTAGACGAAACAGAATTAGACACTTACAAGTATATCAGCAGAGGATTCTTGAGTCCCGGATTCGTTTGAGAATGGAAACTCGCGATCGGACCAAGCAGTGAGCACGTCTTCATGGTTCAATTTAAGCCCTAACCCCGGTTTCAACTCCACGTCTACTGAATCGCCGGTAGTTTTAGAGCTAGCAACATCTCCTGTTTCGTTAGTTGTTGTAGTAGCTTTAGGTCCATCCTTCACCTCCTCTTTCTCAACTTTCTTCTTCTTCTTCTTCTTGCTCTTCTTCTTCTCTAACGTCGGCAATGCGTTGAACTTGGGAACAATGTCTTGCACGGGCACTGATGTTGCAGGCTGCCACCAATCCCCATTGTGAGCCCCACGGATCGCGTTGTGGATGTTGCAGATCCGATTAAAACCAAACCTGAATTCGACCTTCCCTCCGATTCCAAACCCCATATGACTCCCAAGATAAGGATTGACATAGGAATTGGAATTGGGATTTGACTCGCAATTCTCCATGCTCAAATTCCCCATGATGCTATCAATCCCCTCACCAACTTCGTCGTCGAGAATCGACTCCACATCATAATCCGTGCAATCGGGTGAGCTGGGCTCTTGGTACTCAATACAAGAGCCCTCGTTCGGGCTAGTAGGTTTGAGTTCAAAGCAAAGACGTGGCGTTTGGTGCGGGGATGGCTCTTGGATTAGGAAACCGGCCTCGTTCAGTACCCGATAAGGAGGCAAGAGGTCCGGAGAAGACGAGAACGAAGGGGTCAATGAAGAGAATGGCTTTGAGTGTCTAGAGAATTTGTGGTGGTTTTCTGTGGAGAACAGATTGGGATAGATTGTAGATAATAGAGCGGCGGCTTCGGAGTAATTTTGGTTGGGTCTTTTCCGGGGAGCACGGGCTCTTTTGGTGGAGATTGCGTGCGTCGAGTTTGACGACTCGGATAGAGTTGATGAAGGAGAAGATGAAGAAGACCGAGCCGACCAAGGAGAAGGGGATTTTATGAGGTCTAAATCGAAGCCGTAGGTTCGGCCTCCACCGCTAAGAACAGACATTGTCAAAATCTATTGAAGATGTAGATTTTTCAGACTTGTTCAAGTTTATCAACTGGTGATATTGAATTACATGTGATGGGAAAACTGAGCTGAATTGAGATGCATTAAACCCTAAACCCCAAAGCTAAAACTCTTAAATGAAAGGTAGAGCTCACCGAATCGAAAAGCTTTTGAAACCCATATAGAATTTCATGAGAAAATATCGGGGTAACCATCAAAATTCAAGCTTTACGAAGACAAAATGAAGAACACAGGAAATGGTTGAAATGGGCTAAAACCCCAGCAAAAACCCAAATTCTTGCTGGTTTTTCAAAATTGTCACCCTCTCAAACAAAAACACACGAAACCCGATTCACTGAAATCGCTAGATTCTTCAACAAAACCTTTCCTTCCCCAAAGTGGAACCTAGTCAAATAAGTGCTACACCCTTATTATGGGGAAAAAACAGAGGTCCTCACCTCTTTGCTTTGATTTGAGCAGGACTAGGGCCATTAGGGAGTAGCTGAGAGAAAAGGGTTCTTTTTAGAAATAATGAGTCAAAATGAGTTTGAAATGAAGCAAAGATTTGAGTTTTGATGACAGCAGTATGAGATTTCTCCGCTACAGTGCAACCAATAGAACAGTGACAACACAAGAGAGAGAGAGGGAGAGGGATGATATTGAAAGAGAAAACAGAGGAAATTAATAGAGAGAGGCTCTGTCCTCAGAGAGTTGATATGAGAACAGGAGAAGGAGCAGGGGGTGGTTTTGAGAGGATGCAACAGGGGATGAGACAAGCTTGGCCTTCATCAGCAGGAGGCAACCTGTGGGTCCCACAAGCAGGCGCCACTTCTCTCTCTCTCTCCTCCTCCCTCGTTTCCTTTCTCTCTCTACCAATAGACAGACAAGTTTGCTCATAATTTGGGGTTTCCATAGATTTTATGATTTTTGAGTACTGGTCCCAAGTCCGTATGAGAAAGGCGTTATGGTAGACTTATAACAGCCAGCGTAAAACTCTCATACTCTGTGACATAAACCGCAATAAAAGAGAGTAGCATCATGAAATAAAAAAATACTAACTTTTTGCTAGGTAAAAAATGTTCAAGAAATAACAGAATTAAAGATTTAGTTTCTGCTAGATTCTTTTATGGCCACCATATATCTCATTTTTTGTGTAGACGAGAAAATAATATCTATGTTGCGTAGTATAGATTTCCACCAAAAAATGCGGCATGTGTAGCAATTAAGTAAGCGGTGCTAAGTAATTTGTAAGATCGGTTGCATGCTACACTTTAAACAAAGCTTAATTAACTAAAAAAATTAATCGGGCTGCCTATGCACATAGTTACGAGATTTTTAATTTTTACTTAATGTTGTCATGTAAAAAAGATTAGTTCCTATTCGATTATCAATGCATCTTTTATAGCAAAATTTTGCCAGTCAATATCATTATGATAACTTTTAAATAGAAAGTCATCCTTTATCCACATCATATATTTCATGCTTTTTCCAAACTTTTTTTAAAAAAAAATGTAATAACTTATAACATAACATAACATAACATAACATAATCCCCCACGTAGATTTTCAGCCCATCACCCAACCCACACCGACATGTCCATCATGCATGGGAAAATATTACTTATCCGTTGACATGGCGCGCTCCCATTGGCCGCTCGGAGTCTAGGGCTTACGTGGCCTTGCCTTTATTGGCTGGCAGTCTTTCACGTGAACCAAGAGGATATATCCCATGTCTTTAAATCTATGCATTCAACAATCAATAACAAATTTTATTTTTTTTGAGAGCTTATCTATCTATCATTTTAGTTTGGACTTATGTTTATTTGGTGCGGTTGTTTTCATTCCTACGTTGTGTCTCTTAGCTTCAATCAGTAATGATGAGGAGCTGTTTACCATCCACAAATTTGCTATTTTGGTTGTGGGAAGCTCTAATGTTTTTTGAAGGATATTTTACTAGGTATCAATCTATCTATAGGAAAAGGTTTGCGTTTCCTCTTGTGGTGTGACAATGGATAGATATTTCTAGGAGCATGAATCTTGCCACGTCCAAAGATAAATGGATATATGATGATTAGTTGAAATTCGACTCGGATCTGAATAAATGACTGATCGGGTTATAGTTGAATATGGGCTGCATATTTGGTAATTCAGATGTGAATAAGTATGAAGATTGGGTTTGGCACGAAAATTCTAATATAGCGAACATGCGACTTACCAGAGAGACTGAACCGAGTTACCTGGCCTTAATTACACTTCATTATATATATATATATATATATATATAAGGGTTATTTTGAACAAAAACTCAAATTGAACAACCATTGCTTATTAAAATAAGCATCTCACTGACTTAGATGATTTTATAGAGTTTAATTTGGGTGGGGGTTTGGGGGATAAACTTGTAACGGCATATGAAATAAAACATCATCAGTATCTGTGTGTATCTGTGTCGTTTGGAGAGAATTAAATCCAAAGGGGTATATAAGAGATCCAATTTTTAGGTTTATCTTTGAGAGGCCATAACTTTTGATTCGTGCATCCAATCGACGTATTCTTTAGCAATTCGGAAACGGCAAGACGGGCTCTATTCCGGCAGACCATATCATGCGGCTTGATGGTCTGTTGGATCGCGATTTGAAATTGTTTAGAGTGTTTACAGCTCCGAAGTTTATGTTACAACTTTTAGCGGTTTTCTAGTTTAGCCTTCTTTAGTTATTTTTATTTATTTAAAATAAAGGATTTTTAGTAATTTTCCTTTATTAGAGTTAGGCTATTTAAAGATTGTAGGGCTTTTTGTGTGCTCATGTTTTTTATTTTAAAAAAAATAGGATTCCTCTTTTCATATATTTGATCCAGGGTTTATCCGTTCACAAAACGATATCTGCCCCCTCTTCGGTCCCCATAATGACATGTACCATCCCTCGCTCATGAGCTACTTCCCCATTAGGCGCCCCAACTAATTAACCCACACTATTACTAGGCACCTGGTACATATTTGTGGAGTGGTACCCATATGGAAAAAAAATATATCGTGGAGGAGATAATTTAATGGATAACACAATAAAAGAATATAATTAATTATTTATTTCAAAACAATACACATCTTGCATATATTCTATCAACTAATGAAACCGTCTTCTTCTACAAGTGGCACTGAAACGAAGCACAAGTTGAGGTGCCACTGAGTTTAAGGACCACAAACTAATTATCCTTTTTGATATGTAATTTTCCCTCGGTAGTTGGTAGAAATAATAAACAAAATCATTTAGTTATGCAAGCCTTTTGTTATATTAGTGCTATACAATAGATTGCCAAAATTGTTAAGAATGATAATCTTAGAAAAATGAAAAGAACCCTGAATTCTATATTTTAAACGTCTCGCAAGATTATCATGGCGATAAAATTGGGATGATACGGAGAAGACCGTCATGGTTCCTGTGCAAGGACGACACATACAAATCTATATGGAAAAAAAGATCCATAATTCGTATTTAATTCTTAAAATGGCATGATTTAATGTCAATGCTCCTTTCCCCCCTTCCCTATCACTTGCTCTGTTTCTCCCATAGATACCCCAATCAATTGTTTCTTTGCACAAATTTAGATTTCATATCAAAACTCAATTTTTTTATCTGTTTGAAAGGATTTAAAGTGGAGAATATGTATTAGGAAAATTAATAGACATAATTATTGAACCCAATTTTCTTCTTCTTTGATCAATCAAGTGTGCCCAATTTTACTCAATTACAGCGAGCAAACATTCGGAGGGATCGTATCTTCAAATCATGTCTAAGTATATGAATCTAGAGCTCGGTCGTCCAATTTCTTTGAAAATAAGCATTGAATGTTTCGTTAATCGGGCTTATTTATTTCTAAAGTGCATTGGTATAATTTCGCCAATTACTCGTCTTTTATTTCTTTTTTAATAATACACGATAAACTAATGCAACAGGGTGTGAGACGCAGACCTCTTTGCTCCGCGAAAAAAGGCTTAATTTACCAATAGGTTATAGAGTCACTGGCACCAATTCCATTTTCATTCTTGACAAGCAGACCTTCCATAGATAGATAGGAATAACTTTGTTTGCTGATGGATGTTGGTTTAGTTGTCTCATCATCACACAGCTATCCTACAAAAACCTGTGAGTGACCTTATTCCCTTTATTTCATGATTTTGGAGATCTCATGCATGGCCTCCTTTTTTCTTGTCTGTGGATAACTTTTAAGGAAGCTTCACTCACTCACTCTCTCTCTCTCTCTTCACATGTGAGAGAGGGGAGGTTTTTTTTTATACCAAAATAATATTATTTAATCAAATATTTCCAAAAATAATACCGGACCCAAACTGTTTCCCAAGATAGACCTCCGTACTGCCACGTATAAATAGGCCTCGCACGGCAGTTGATTAGGAAAGGAAAATGCTACTGTCAGTAGTGTTTTTCTCGAAATGAAAACGCTACTGACAGTAGCGTTTTCAAACAAGCATATACAGAAGTCTATGGTTGGGCTTGGAGGAGAGTCTCGGGTTGGGGTAAATTATACCAAATGAAAACGCTAATATCGGTAGCGTTTTCATTACGAGAAAAACGGTACTGACAGCAGCGGTTTTATTTGGGCACACCCACAACTTTATATACAATAAAAGCCCTAATCTAAGTCACAACCTCTTTTCATCCCAGCCTCTTCTCTCTCTTCAAAACCCCAGTTTACCCTAGCCCCCGATCCCTCTCGATGCCCCCCTCCGGCGACCTCCTCCGCGTCCCCTCCATGCCCGGTTCCCCTTCTTCTCACCTATCACCTCCCCCCTCCCTTCGTCCACAGATCCCCTTGCCATAGCCCCCCTCCAAAGCCACCCCCATGCTTCTCTGTCTCTGCGGCCACCCTCCCCCGCGTCTCTCTCCACAGCCTTCGTTCGTCGCTCTTGTCCTTGATCTGGCCGTCGATTCAAGATATGCTCAAATTAAAATTTGTTGGGTAATGAATTTTTAAAAATCATGATATTGTGAAAAGTTTTATTTGAAAAAATTACATTAAATTTTAAAAATTGCCAGCAAATTAAAAATATTTTCAGTGAATATAAGACAAGCACAAGTTCCATTGTATCTAGAAATGAAGTAATCTAAATTTAAATTGGTGGAGGTTAGATGGTGAAGTAGATGGGTGTTTTTATGGTTAGATGGTGAAATAGATGGTAATCCAAATTCAAGGATACCTAATTTTATGGTTAGATGGTGAACTAGAGGTTTTTGTTGCAACGTTGTAGGTGTTTTTATACAATTAATTATCGTTGGTAATATATTCGGTTGTATTCAAAATATATATTGATGAAAATCTGTTTATACTGAAGCGTGGTGATATCGTAATTATGGAGGATAGCCTTATTCCGGCTTGGTTGTATTTCGGTGGGCGGATTGTGAATGGTAGAACTTATGGTGTTGAATATGAGAATTCTATTATTCAAGAATCAATTTGTGCACTCCTTCCAATAAAGGTGGTAGTGCTAAACGGTATACCACTTCTCCAACTCGTTCGAGTATATCGAATGGTCCTATGTACCTTGGATTTAATTTACCTCTCTTACCAAAACATATCACTCCTCTGTTTGGAGAGAACTTCAGGAATACATGCTCTCCGGGTTTAAACTCCAGATGCCGACGTTTTACATCTGCCCAATGCTTCTGTCGGTTCTGAGCTATGCGCATTTTTTCCCTAATCGTGCGAACCACATCTACAGTTGCCACGATCAAGTCTGGTCCAAGGAGTTCACGATCTCCAACGTCATCCCAACTCAGCGGGGAATCGCACTTCCATCCGTAGAGTGTTGCGAATAATGCTATCCCAATACTTGTCTGGTAGCTGTTGTTATATGAGAACTCCACAAGGTGTAGGTGATCTTCTCACGAACCTCCAAAATCTAATATACAGGCTCTCAACATATCTTCTAATATCTGAATTGTTCACTCGGATTGTCCGTCCGTCTGTGGATGATATGCCGTACTGAAATTCGGACCCGTTCTCAGGCTAGCTTGTAGACTCTGCCAGAACTATGATCGAAATCTTGTATCACAACCGGAGACGATGCAAACAGGTACCCCATATAATCTCACAATCTCCTATATGAGTTTATGGGTGTCAAGAAAAGTATAGTACATTTTGAAGGTATAAATCTTACTTTAGATTTTTACTCACCTCCATATACTTTCTTACCAACGTCTCAGTTGACTGACCAACTCTGAATGGAATAAAGTGAGCCGACTTGGTGAGTCGATCCATAATAACCCAAATTGCGTCGTTACCTTTCGTGCTGTGAGGAAGAGCAGTCACAAAGTCCATGGTAATGTGCTGCCATTTCCATTATGGGATCGGTAACGGCTGAACTAGACCAGCAGTTCTGTAATGTTCATCCTTTACTTACTGACACACTAAATACTTGGCTACGCTCCTCGCTACTTCTCGCTTCATTCCATACTACCAGTAGTGTTTCCATAGATCCTTGTAAATCTTTGTACCGTCAGGGCGTACCGAATAGGGAGAGCTGTGAGCTTTTTTTATCAACTTTTCTCGAACGGGGCTGACTGGCACACATAAACGGCTTTCATATCGCAAGGATCCATCTTCGTGGATGATGAGGTCAGTTTAATGTCCACTTTCTACTTGTTCTCGAATCTTTTGTATCTTTCCATCATTTGCTTGAGCTGCCTTGATCTGATTTACAAGCGTAGACTAAACGTGTAAGTTCATCAAATATAGAGTGTTACCTGGCATAATTATTTCGATCTCCAATCCGTGCAATTCTTACTGTAGCTTCTATTGAGCGGTGAGGTTCATTGCTAATGGCTGGTGGTTAAGTGCATCAGAAACTACGTTCAACTTTCCAGGATGATACTGTAGGTTGATGTTGAAGTCCGCCATGAGTTCTAGCCATCTTCTCTGCCACATGTTGAGTTTCTTCTGAGTAAATATATACTTCAGACTCTTGTGGTTAGTGTATATATCCACTCGTTCTCCCAAAACATAGTGGCACTAAATCTTGAGTGTGAAGACCACTGCTGCCAGTTTCAGATCGTGTGTTAGATAGTTACGTTCATGAACTTTTAATTGCGTTGATGATAAAACCACAATTTTTCCATGCTGATGTAGAACGCATCATAATCCTTTACTGGACGCATAACAATGTATATCAAATACGCCAGATTGATCCGGTATTACGAGAATAGGAGCAGATATTAATCTTGACTTGACTTCTACAAAAGCCTTCTCACATGCTTCTGATCACACGAATACTTCGTCTTTACGGGTGAGCTTAGTCAGGGGTGCTGTGATCTTTGAAAATCCTTCGATGAAGTGTCTGTAGTATCCTGCTAAACCCAGAAAACTTCTTATATCTTTCACCGTCTTTGGTGTCGGCCACTCGCTGACAGCTGACAACTTAGCTGGATCCATAGAGATTCTTTCGCCTGAAACGATATGTCCGAGAAATCCGACTTGATTTAGCCAAAATTCACACTTGCTGTACTTGGCGTAGAGCTGATGTTGTCGTAATGTCTCCAGGACAATCCGTAAGTACTCGGCGTGCTCTTTCCGATTCTTTGAATACACCAGGATGACGTCAATGAAGATAACAACAAACCTGTCTAAGTACTCTCGAAAAACTTGGTTCACCAAGTTCATAAAGATGGCAGATGTATTGGTCACTCTAAATAGCATTATGAGATATTCATAATGACCATAACGAGTCCAAAATGCTATCTTTGGAATGTCGGACTCTTTGACCTTCACCTGATGATATCCTGAACGAAGATCTAACTTTGAAAAGACACAAGAACCACTTAACTGATCCAAAAGGTCATCGATGCGAGGTAGCAGATACTTGTTTTTAATTGTCACCTCGTTCAGAACTCGATAATCCACGCACATCCTGTAGCTACCTTTATTCTTCTTCACCAGTAGCACCGGAGATCCCCAACTTGAAGTACTGGGTTGGATCCAATCTTTCTTCAGAAGTTCGTCCAATGGATACGGATCTCTTTCAATCCCTCAGAACTTAATCGGTATGGAGCTTTTATTACTGGTTATGCGCCGGGTTGAAAATCAATGCTGAATTCAAGAGCTCGATCGGGAGGAAAACCTGATATATCTTCCGGGAATATATCCTCGAACTCTCGAACTACCTCTGGATTCTATTCTTCCGCTTACAATGCTGCAATCTCTGCCTTCTTTGATTTTGCTCTGTAGATGCTATGCTCTAAGGTCCGGTCTCTGCTTTTGAAGTAGAACACTGGGTGATCTGGTATTTCAAACGCTGCCCTCCTTTGGCAATAGTCGATGGTAGCAAAGAAAGTTCCCAGCCAGACCATTTCTAAGACTACGTCGAAGTTCAGTATGTCCATCACCTTGAAGTCCACATAGAATTCTCGACTGCAGACGACCACTGGACACATATCGTATCCCAAAGTTGCCTTTAGAACGTCGTTCCCTGAACTGATATTCCAACTGAATACGAGCGGCTTAACTGGGATCGCATGAGTTATTACGAACCATTGCGACATAAAGCAATGCGATACCCCAGTGTCGAAAAACGCGAGTGCAGGTAGGGAGGCTACTAAGATTGTACCTAAGTCGCGTTGGATATGTTTAGGTATAACAAATATAAGACGGCTATGAATTGAAAGGACTTAAAAGGGAATAGAGCAAGGATTTTGTTAGTGTATATGCCCTAGAGGCCATTACTGTATCATACTAGTTTGTATATTACTTAATGGAAGCTTGGGATATTCACCTTGTATATACAATCTTGCTCAAAATAGTAGTATGCTACTTGGTTTGTTTCTACTTCAATGTGTACATGTGTTTATTTTAGTATATCGCCTATACACATTAGTGGAGCCCTTAGGATCTTTGCTTGATTACCAGCGTTGTGATGGCAGTCACACTAGCGGGGCTGGGTAATCTATAAGCACATCCTTATGCAGGTCTCTGGTTGCAGGACTATCGAGACAGGGCATCGATACTCCGGAGTAGACTAGTGCATGCGCTTCTCATCCCAGTGTGGGAGACGGTCTGTCCCACAGCCGTCGGTACGTCGTACTTGAGAGAGTATGCGGGTGCTCGTTGGGTTACGAGTACACTGGACAGGACTCGTCGGGAACTGACTAGTTGGTATTATGCCTATCGTCAGTTATCAGTTCCCAGGTGACATGAGTACAGCTTAGTCCGCTGACTTGACACTGTCACTTCGCCTCGAGTGTGTTCCCACTGTACTTTGATTACTACCCTACCACGGCTCAAAGGAGTCGTGCAAACAGGTGGTAGTTGGGTGCAGTCCCGAAGCACTTGGAGGCAGTGACGGTTAGACAGGATTCGTCTCTCCCGGTATTGGGGGTTGACATCGCGCTGTGTCTAGGAGAGCCATTACACGAGTAGTCCCTGGCCAGGGCAAACGAGATATACTGGTAGGCTTCCAGTGTTATCTCAGGGTGTTTTGGGCTTCACTCCGACACGACTTGTACCGCTATTGGGGGACTGACGTTTACCGGCCCCTAGGCCCGCCATGCGATGTATCAGACGAACAGACCGGACTGTACGGAGATTGTCACATTCAGGCTCAGTAGGAGTTCAGATGGGTTTCGCATCATCAGTCTTCTTGTCGGCATCTACCTGGGGACCGTTACGCACAGCTAGTGCCGCTTGCGGTCTGTGGTTAAACCCACTGCCAGCGTAGTGTCGAGTCTTTAGAGTCCCCCACAGAAAGCTATTCGCCTTTAGGCAAAAGAGTAGAGGTCGCATGGTTTTGCGACAGGTCGCATGGTTTTACGACAGGGTTCGATCACATCCGTGCACTTGTGCACGTACAGTGTCCGGACAGTTTACACTAGCGGGCTTTGGTTTAAGCCAGATCCTAGTGTACCTTTTTGGGATTGGATTTATCCAGTTTGTATTCGTGTTCCTCGGAACGCGGATGCGGGTGTGTATGCACAGTTGACGGAGAGACAGAGGCAGAGGATTCTCATTAGGGTTGTTGACCGTTGACAGTTGACTATTGACTTTTTGCTCAACCCTAATGAGAATATGATATGTGATTAACAATAATATTAATTAAGTATTGTGGTGACATGGTTGTTGAGGGGTTGACTTTGTTGACTTGTTGACTTTGTTGACCGGTTGACTAGGTTGGACTAGTTGACCATCATGATGACAATGGCTATCATTTCATGGCAAAGACTTTTTACTTGCTTGTTTCTTTTGTGAGAAATGAGTGCATGAAATGATTTAGCCATTTTGACTTGAACCATTTTACACAATACTTGATTATTATTTTTGTGATGATGGTTTTGGATTATGAGAGCAAAGAGAGAAAAGTCTTCTCTCATTCTTTCATGCTCACTCTCTCTCTTGTTCTTGAGCTCTCATCTTCCTCCACTTGCTCTCCCTCTCTTGATTCTATGGTTCACTTGTCTCATGAGTTGAGAACCAAGAACCATAGATAAAATCCCATACAAACTCTTCTCTACTCACTCTAGTTCACAAGGTTTGGCAAACCGAGTGAACTAGTTTCTTCAAAGTTCGAAGAAGGAGCCAAAGGTTGAAGCTTTCAGGTGGATCTATTTTCGGCGTAAGGAGACGACGGGAATAAGCCGATCCGGACCACCATCGAGGTTTGAAGAAGAAGGAGTTCAAGACAAGAAAGGTATAAACCCCCTAACCGAGTAGTTAACGACTCCTAGTTAGGTTGTTAGTTAGATGTTTAACAAAGATCCGGTTTTGAGTCCATGTTACCACCTCTAAGAAAATCGTTTTTCGTCAAATTCCGCATGCCCGAAAGTACCGGGAGAGGTAGCATGGACTTACAGTGGTATCAGAGCCTAGTTAAACTCTATCTAACATGTTAGCAAAGTAGCTAGAAGATCGATCAAAGGAAAAGTCGCAAAACGAACCCGATATGATAAGTTTCTGCCGAATTTTTTTCTGTTCAAAAATTGATAAATTTTATCTTAAAAATCGGCTCAGGCTTTTGTGTGATCACCCACCAAATTTGGTCCAACGATCGAGTCAAAGCGCCGCGGAAACGCGGCGGGAGCACGCTCCCGCCGCGGATCCGCGGCCGAGTTGACTCGGCCGAGGTCCAAGTTTGGTGCAGTGTTTTTCTGGGGTTGTTTTGGGATTTTTGGAATATATATTTTCTGCCCAGATTTTCCAGAACGAAAATTTTATTTTTGGGGTCCTGAAAATCCGTATTTTTTATCGAACTTCTAAAAGACTTTAGCTGACGGGTTTTTCTGTGATGTGTTATTTGTATTGAACGTCTACTAATCGCTATATGTCGATTAGTGGGGGTTATACAAATCTGTGATCTGTAATGTTATTGGAATGTGTATATGAATATGTTGGATTGTCGCGGGTGAATAGCCGGGGGTTGTGAGACGAGAGTTTTCTTTTCTTTCAATTCATGTAAATTTGTAAATTGATGTAATAATTATTTGTATGGCCGCACAACCGGGTCGGGGTTGTAGCCGTCATTGTATAATTTCTTTTTACTGTTTTTGCTCCTAGGATAGACCCATGGAGGGGGTGCACAAACTACCGGGTATGACGAAGTGCCGAGTGGCCTACTCACGGAGTTGAGGGAGGTTGCTTCGCTTCGGGTACTTGGCAGGTAGTTTGCCGCACCCGTAGGGGTCTTGGGTGGGGTTTTGGCTATTCACCGCGACCGTGTAATCTGCTTTTCGTTACAGGCTCGTACGAATTGCAGCTTCCTAGTATATCCAATGTGTTCATCTGTGATCTGAAATGGCTATCATTGCATTATATCTATATATGATATTATTTAGGCGTTGCTTATGTTTTACAGCCGCGCTAGCCCAGCCCCCGCTCTGTCGTTAGTTAAGTAACCTAACAGATAATGACGGGGCCCCGTGGCGAATGCGAATGGCATAAGCGTACGTCATATTTTGGTTGTTTTCTGCAATGGTAGGATTAAATGATGGGACGCATTAAAAGAACTAGTGTAAGAATATCACGCATTAAAAGAACTAATGCAAGAAAATAAACCAAGTTAAAATCATTGGAACACTTTCGGAAAACCACTCGGTTCTTTTCAAAACTAACTTTTAAATGCGGAGCTTGAGCCACTCCTTTTAAAAGCTATCTCGTTCCATCGATTATATCAAGTTCACTACGTTCACGGTTTTGCCAAAACCATTCGTAGCCCTCCGTCGTTTCACATGAATAGTCAATAGTATTCAAGCTATGTATGTTGGCCAAAGTCAAGGCATAGTGATTGGTAGCTATTGGGTGTTCATGTGTAGCATAGATAGATGCGTTGGTTTGGGACAGTCGTACTGCCATTTTGGCCAAAGTCAAGGGTAGGTACGGATGGATCCAAATTAACCTGGAGAATGACGGGTAGAACTTGACATGTGACTTATGATATTTTGGCCAAAGTCAAGGTCATAAGAGCATGGGGCAAAAATCCACATCCGGAGTTTCAAAAGAACTGAAACTTGCTAGATTTGCATACCACTTGGAGTGTGATGATTCTGGTAGGATTCCTTCAGTTTCGTCACGCGATGATATTTGGATCCCGATCCTACTGTGAGTATATGCTACTCCTCGGAAAATTTCTCACTAAACGATCAATGTTATAAACCTAGTAGGTGCCTAGAAAGGTGTTAGCGGGGCTACGCTCCCAGGGAAAAGAGGTTCTTGAATTAAGGAACTTCGCGAAAGCGTTGGAAAACCTCCCTCGAAGTACCGACACTGGCCTGGCTGAACGGTTAAGCAAGTATTGTGCGGTGGGATTGATCCCGACTAATTCTTCCTTTTTGGTTTGAGGAGGGATTCGAGAAACAGTGGGAGCCATCCTGTTTAGACAAACTAAAAACCATTCTAAACTTGCAAGAGCATCATGCTGAGTGTTTCTTCTCTCTCCTAATTGCAGCGACCAATCGACATGACTGGACTTAAGTTACTCCTAGATAAAAACATACTGACAGGGCCAAACTACAAAGATTGGCTCAGGAATGTCAAAATGGCAATCACTTACGACAAGCTGGGGTATCTTCTTACCACCAAAGCTCCCCCTGTCCCTGGTCCCACTTCCAGCGTCGCGGATAAGGAAATCCGTAAGACTTGGGAGATTGATAGCGCGAAGGCCAAGTGCCTCGTACTTGCCTCTATGGACAATGAACATCAGAGGAGGCACGAGAATATGGACTTGGAATCCATATTTCTTCATACAAAAGAACTGTATGGAGAGCAGTCTCGTATCGCAAGATACGAAGCGTCGAAAAAGTTATTTTCGGCAAGGATGGCCGTCGGATCATCAGTAGCAGAGCACGTGCTTAAGATGATCAGCTACATTGAGGAGCTCGCGGACCTAGGGACCACATTGGAAAGTGAGCTCTATACGGACTTAGTTCTCCAGTCCCTTCCTTCCACTTACGCTCAGTTTATACTGAACTTCAACTTACAAGAAAAAGAAGTTGAACTTTCAGAGCTCCTCAACATGCTGAGGAGCGCAGAGGGCACCCTACAGAAAGGTAGGGAAACATCCACTTTGTTTGTAGGAGGATCATCTTCTTCTAGGTCCAAGGCGAAAGCCAAGGGAAAGAAGAAGAAAGCCCCCGCCAAACCAAGAGACGGTGTTAGTAAAGTGGATACGAAGGGAAAAGCAAAAGCAACAAAGAAAGCGGGGAAGCTTGTGGATAAGGAAGAATGCTTCTATTGTCATAAGAAAGGACACTGGAAGAATGATTGCAGGGCCTAGAAGGCCAGAACACAGGAATTGAAGCAAGTTGCAGCTTCAGCTTCAGGTGTGTATGTTATTGAAAACTGTCTTTCAATAAACTCTACTTCCTGGGTACTGGATACCGGATCAGGATCTCATATCTGTAATTCTTTGCAGGCGTTGAGAAACCGTAGTGTTTTGAAAGCAGGTGACATGACCCTCAGAGTTGCGAACGGAGCAAGCATGGATGCTAAAGCCGTGGGGGACTATCACCTGGGAATGTCAGATGGACATGTTTTGGTTTTGCGTAATTGCTTTTTTGTACCCAACGCAACTTGTAATATCATTTCTGTATCTTTGGTTTCTAAAGAAGGTTATGAATTTGCGTTTGTAAGAAATGTTGTAAACATTCACCTTAATCAAGTTCTGATTGGGTCAGGTACATTGAGCAATGGTATATACGTATTAAACCAACCACAGATTTTCAATGTCCAGAATACACACAAAAGAAAGTCTCCGGAAATAAATCAGACTTTCTTATGGCACTGTAGACTGGGTCACATCAATGAGAGAAGGTTGACTAAGTTACATACAGAAGGATATTTGAATGTGTTCGAATATCAATCGTATGCCACTTGTCAATCCTGTCTCAAAGGAAAGATGACAAAGACTCCGTTCACTGGACACGGAGTAAGAGCGAGCGAGCTCTTGGGACTCGTACACAGCGACGTGTGCGGTCCAATGTCTACACATGCGCGGAGCGGTTATTCTTACTTCATTACTTTTACGGATGACTTTTCAAGGTACGGTTATGTCTTCTTAATGAAACATAAGTCCGAAGCCTTTGGAAAATTCCAGGAATATAAGAATGAAGTAGAAAAACAAACCGGCAAAAGTATCAAGATCCTAAGATCTGACCGAGGTGGTGAATACTTGAGTGCCGAGTTCCTGGACTATTTAAAAGAGAACGGAATTCTCTCTCAGCTTACTCCTCCATACACTCCGCAACATAACGGTGTATCGGAGAGACGGAACCGAACCCTATTGGATATGGTACGGTCCATGATGAGTAACGCTGAGTTGCCGCGATCATTCTGGGGGTATGCGCTAGAATCAGCTGCGTACCTTTTGAACCGAGTTCCCACTAAGACTGTGCCTACCACACCATATGAGATGTGGTGTGGGAAGAGGCCCCATCTTAATCACATTAAGACATGGGGAAGTCCAGCTTTTGTCAAAAAGCAGCATGCGGACAAGCTCGAGGCACGCTCAGTACAGTGTAAGTTTGTGGGATATCCAAAGAACTCCAAGGGATATTTGTTCTACTGCGAAGAGGAACAAAAAGTTATTGTTTCTCGTCATGCCCACTTTCTAGAACACCAGTTCTTAAAAAAGGAAATAAGTGGGAGCGCAGTAGAACTGGAAGAAATTCCAGAACCACGAGCTGTCACGCCCCGCTTCCCAGTGTACGGCGAAGTGGACGTGACGAGGCCCGCTACGTATGTACTCAGAAGTACATACGCTAAGCGTAACTAAGCAATATAAAATGAATCACAAGAGACGAATAATAGAAATAACAGCAACTTTTATTAATAACATTCTTTATACAATGCATGAAATGAAAATACATCTGAAATGAAAAAGCAATGCCTAAACAGTGGCATAACAATAAAAGGAAATACTGGAAAGAACAAGATACAATGTCTAGAGCTCTGGGTCTTCCTGGAACTGCTCCAAATCTTCACTTGTGGGCTCGGTCTCAACTTGGTCCAACGCACCTGACGACATTCAAAGAAGAGAGAAATAGAATGTCGTCAGCGAACAGGTCGCTCGGTAAGTCCCAAAGAAGAATGAAGAATGAGAGTGACAGAGTATAGAATTTTCTAAAGTATTGTATTGTAGAATATTATGAAATATTGTTTAACTATATTGTTTGTATCTTGGTACAGAAAGCTGCCAGTGTATACGAGGGGAGTCTCTATATGCCAGAGACTAAGGGCACGTATAGTACAAGGAACCGTTTATGCCACGGTACAACAGCAACGGAATATAGGTTAGGTGTCTTAATCTGACCACCTCATTCCACTTTTAACATCTTCCGTACCAATCTACCCCTTTAAACCCCGTGATGTCATATTTGTATTGTTATCTTGTAAACTTGTAATGATTGCTTGATTGACTTTGATTGACTGATTGACTGATTGACTGATTGACTGATTGACTGACCGAAACCATGATATCAGGAAACGGTTATAACCATAGAGTCATGTAAATGGAATACTGGGAATCATGTAAAAGGAATATCCATGGTTCGGTTCGGTCAAGTTATATAGATTGTTAACTGGAATCTGGAATTCATGTATTCATCTTGAGTTGGAATATAAAAGAATATAGATTGACTTGAAACATATTCAAGTTTTGTAGCTTGGTACAGAAGGATGCCAGTGTATACGAGAGGAGTCTCTATATGCCAGAGACTAAGGGCACGTATAGTACAAGGAACCGTTTATGCCACGGTACAACAGCAACTGGATTCATGTTAGGTGTATTAAATCTGACCACCTCGTGCCACCTTTAACACCTTCCGTACCAATCTACCCCTTAAACCCCGCGAAGTCTTATTTGTATTGTTATCTTGTAAATTGTAGTAATTGTAGATTGATTGACTGACTGACCGAAACCATGATATCAGGAAACGGTTGTAACCGTAGAGTCATGTAAATGGAATACTGAGAATCATGTAAAAGGAATATATCCATGGTTCGGTTCAGCCAAATTGTATAAATTGATAATTGTATTCATGGATTCATGTGTTCATTTTGAATTGGAATCTTGTAGATTATAGGTTGACTTAAATCAGATTCAAGTCAAATTAATCAGACTCAAATCCGAGTCAGACAATCAGAATTATGAATCGTGGTCTTATAATTGTTAGGGTCCTTAGGGTAATTTATAAACTTGAGGGGGTTTTATGTAAAAATATTTTTGTATAGTTTTGAAAATATAACTCAAGTATTTAATTATCGTCTTTAAGTGCATACAACAATTTAATGATCAAGCTAAATATGTATACATGTTCGAATAGCATGAAATGAGTCAAGTATATTATTCGAGTAACTACCATAAACAATGCTGTAAAGAAATACTATGTACGACTAATTAATCAAGTTGAACGAATGCGAAATATAAACAGAAATATGGCTCTAAATGTTTTGCATGCGTAAGTTCCAGTTTCACCTAAATACGACTACCGGTTTGAGAGATATATATGTTTTCGTATCGTCGCGCAAAACAGATCAGAATCTATTCGGCACCGTCACATATTTTTAAAACGCAGTTTGAGTTAATTTCTATCGGGTTTCAGGTTACGAAGATTATTAGAAACTTTTAGGTCTTTCGATGTACTTATCCAAAACACCAAGATTCATAAGATTTGGATTTCTGAAGCTCTAGTTATGATCATTTTAATATCAGAATTTAAAACAGAAATTCAGATTTCTGGACAGCAACTATATATTCTATTGCAAAGCCTATATCAGGTTGTTTCATGCATTCCTAAGTAATATAATATACAGAAAATTATAGTTCTATCAATGGTGCATCTACACATCTAAATTTTGTCATAAACGGACATCGGGTGTTCGAGTTATGTCCAATTTAAAAACAGTGTGCGAATCGGAACAGATTCTGTCCAGATCCGTCACTTAATATTGTAATGCAGTTTTCTATATTTTTCGTCGGTTTTCAGTAAAAATATAAAACTAATAAAATCTAGTTCATTCGATGTAGATATGAAAAACACCTGAGTTTGCTCAATTTGGATACCGGTATACCAAGTTATATGTCGTAGAAATTGACCGATAACTGCAGTTTTCTGTTTTACGATCAGTGAATAAATACGATGTAATTCATAAACCGTTATGCGGATCGATCTAAAATTTTTACAGCATGTATAAAATAATATAATCTATCATATGTAAATTCCATGAAATTTTCAGAAGTAAAAATTAATGTTTAAAAATTATTTTAAACCTAAAGGTATTGATGTGTATACTAAAATCGGCAAAAAGATTAACTAGTATTTTTATGCAAGCTTTATCCTTTCTTTTAATAACCAAACCGATTCCATGAGATATCGTAGATATATTATGGATTGAAATCTATGTTCTCACAACTTGTAATAAACATTCATAATCATGATGAAAGAATTAAAAATACTTTAATTTGAACAAGAGATAATAAGATATTATTAAACCATATAGAATCATATATATCTAAACTTATGTATATGTATATGTATATGTTTATGTGTATCTTCTCTTATGGATCATGATATGAAAAGAATAGGGGATTCACGATGCATGACAAGAGGAAAATAAGAGGTGGGGGGAAAGGAGAGAGAAGGGACTTACATACACAAGCCGGTATTGTCACCGGGCTTGTCTATCCGCCGACAGCCTCGCGTTACTGGCGAGACCTTCTTGAAGAGTTCTTCATGTTCTTCTTCTTGGACTTTAGGTGAAGAGGGAGAAATGAGAGATAGAAAAATATGAGGAAGGAAAAGATGGAGGAGGGCAATTAAAGATGTTGTAATGGTGAATAATAATATATGCATTTAACATGAGAATTAAAAGAGAAATGAAAGGTCACCATTCATTTTGGAAATGAAAGGTCTCATTTGTAGGTTATGAGAAGAATAAAAAAAATGATAAAAAATAATTGCAAGAATGGGGATTCGAACATGCGACTTATGGAATAACAATGCAAGGACTTAACCAATGAGCTATAAAGTTGTTCATGCACATATTTAATTAGAATTAAATATATGATGTTGCTTAAAAAGAAAATGGGCTTTTTAGATGGGCTGTAGAGAATAAGAATAATGGATTTGGGTTAAATATTTATGAAAGGAAAAATAAGAATGAGAAGTTAAAAACTTAAATATAAGAAAAAGAAATTGTACCTAGAAAAAAATACATAATAGATTGAGGAATAAAATAATAATAAATTTAATTGAAAAAGGAAAATAACAAGTACAAATAAATACGGTATATTATTGAAGAGGGATAATACAAATGTATAAAGATTTTGGGGTCATTACACGAGCTATTACTGAAAGCTTAGTGGAACCAGAGGGTTCAAAAGAACAGGACATTCCTACGCCACTCCGCAGGAGTAGTAGGCAGTCTCATCCGCCCGAGAGATACTATGGTTTTCTCATAGACGGGGATAGAGAGGATTGCATCATAGATTATGATGAGCCTACTAGCTTCCAGCAGGCCGTTCAGAGCGTTGACTCAGTAAAATGGCTGGATGCAATGCGGACCGAAATGGAGTCCATGTACACCAACAAGGTATGGACGTTGGACATTGCTCCAGACGGGGTAAAACCCGTAGGATGTAAGTGGATCTTCAAAAGGAAGATTGGTGTAGATGGATAGGTTGAGACCTATAAAGCTAGACTTGTTGCAAAGGGTTTCCGTCAAAGACCTGGCTTGGACTATGACGAAACCTTTTCTCCAGTGGCTATGCTGAAATCCATTCGGATCCTTCTTGCCATTGCTGCCTTCCACGATTATGAGATCTGGCAAATGGACGTAAAGACCGCTTTTCTAAATGGAAATTTAGAGGAGTGTGTCTATATGGACCAGCCAGAGGGTTTCATTCAGAGTGGGAGCAGCGGAAAGGTGTGCAAGTTGCTGAAGTCCATTTACGGACTAAAGCAGGCATCGCGGAGTTGGAACATCTGTTTTGATGAGACGGTCAAGGAATTTGGCTTTATCAAAAATCCAGATGAACCATGTATCTATAGTAGATTTGTAGCGAGAACTGTAGTATTCCTCGTTTTGTACGTGGATGACATTCTCTTAATAGGAAATGACATTCCTATGCTACAATCTGTCAAGGGGTTCTTGTCACACAGGTTCTCCATGAAAGACCTGGGTGATGCCTCATACATCCTGGGGATCCGGATCCATCGTGATAGATCCAAGAGGATATTAGGACTTTCACAGTCCAGGTACATCGACACCATACTGAAGAGATTCAGTATGGAAGATTCCAAGCGCGGTAACCTACCGGCTTGTCACGGGATCACCCTCTCTAAAGAGATGTCTCCCAAGACTGATTTGGAGAGGGATCGCATGTCTATTATACCCTACGCTTCTGCGGTAGGCTCTATAATGTATGCGATGTTGTGTACCAGACCGGATGTAGCTTATGCACTGAGTGTGGTAAGCCGGTATCAGTCAAACCCTGGGGAGAAACACTGGATAGCGGTAAAGAACATTCTCAAGTACCTGAGAAGGACTAAGGAGACGTTCTTGGTGTATGGCGGAAAAGACCTCCAGATCGAGGCCTTTGCTGACTCCAGCTTCCAGAGTGACAAGGATGATTCCAAGTCCATGTTGGGTTTTGTCTTTACCCTCAATGGAGGGGCGGTGTGTTGGAAGAGTTCCAAACAGGAAACCGTTGCAGACTCGACAATGGAAGCGGAATACATCGCTGCATCTGATGCCGCAAAAGAAGCTGTCTGGATGAGGAAGTTCTTGAAAGAGCTTCAGGTGGTTCCGTCCATTGTTGATCCAATACCTCTGTATTGCGACAACAACGGGGCTATAGCTTTAGCGAAGGAACCCAGGTCCCATCAGAGATCCAGACACATCTTGAGGCGGTATCACCTGATCAGGGAGATCGTGGATCGCCAGGAGATCGAGGTTCGGAGAGTCGCTTCAGAAGATAACACTGCAGATCCATTCACCAAGGCCTTGCCCCAGACTCAGTTCGAGCGGCTGATCGAGATGATAGGTCTTCGATACGCCAGTACATGGCCTTAGTGCAAGTGGGAGATTGGTAGTGTATATGCCCTAGAGGCCATTACTGTATCATACTAGTTTGTATATTACTTAATGGAAGCTTGGGATATTCACCTTGTATATACAATCTTGCTCAAAATAGTAGTATGCTACTTGGTTTGTTTCTACTTCAATGTGTACATGTGTTTATTTTAGTATATCGCCTATACACATTAGTGGAGCCCTTAGGATCTTTGCTTGATTACCAGCGTTGTGATGGCAGTCACACTAGCGGGGCTGGGTAATCTATAAGCACATCCTTATGCAGGTCCCTGGTCGCAGGACTATCGAGACAGGGCATCGATACTCCGGAGTAGACTAGTGCATGCGCTTCTCATCCCAGTATGGGAGACGGTCTGTCCCACAGCCGTCGGTACGTCGTACTTGAGAGAGTATGCGGGTGCTCGTTGGGTTACGAGTACACTGGACAGGACTCGTCGGGAACTGACTAGTTGGTATTATGCCTATCGTCAGTTATCAGTTCCCAGGTGACATGAGTACAGCTTAGTCCGCTGACTTGACACTGTCACTTCGCCTCGAGTGTGTTCCCACTGTACTTTGATTACTACCCTACCACGGCTCAAAGGAGTCGTGCAAACAGGTGGTAGTTGGGTGCAGTCCCGAAGCACTTGGAGGCAGTGACGGTTAGACAGGATTCGTCTCTCCCGGTATTGGGGGTTGACATCGCGCTGTGTCTAGGAGAGCCATTACACGAGTAGTCCCTGGCCAGGGCAAACGAGATATACTGGTAGGCTTCCAGTGTTATCTCAGGGTGTTTTGGGCTTCACTCCGACACGACTTGTACCGCTATTGGGGGACTGACGTTTACCGCCCCCTAGGCCCGCCATGCGATGTATCAGACGAACAGACCGGACTGTACGGAGATTGTCACATTCAGGCTCAGTAGGAGTTCAGATGGGTTTCGCCTCATCAGTCTTCTTGTCGGCATCTACCTGGGGACCGTTACGCACAGCTAGTGCCGCTTGCGGTCTGTGGTTAAACCCACTGCCAGCGTAGTGTCGAGTCTTTAGAGTCCCACACAGAAAGCTATTCGCCTTTAGGCAAAAGAGTAGAGGTCGCATGGTTTTGCGACAGGTCGCATGGTTTTACGACAGGGTTCGGTCACATCCGTGCACTTGTGCACGTACAGTGTCCGGACAGTTTACACTAGCGGGCTTTGGTTTAAGCCAGATCCTAGTGTACCTTTTTGGGATTGGATTTATCCAGTTTGTATTCGTGTTCCTCGGAACGCGGATGCGGGTGTGTATGCACAGTTGACGGAGAGACAGAGGTAGAGGATTCTCATTAGGGTTGTTGACCGTTGACAGTTGACTATTGACTTTTTGCTCAACCCTAATGAGAATATGATATGTGATTAACAATAATATTAATTAAGTATTGTGGTGACATGGTTGTTGAGGGGTTGACTTTGTTGACTTGTTGACTTTGTTGACCGGTTGACTAGGTTGGACTAGTTGACCATCATGATGACAATGGCTATCATTTCATGGCAAAGACTTTTTACTTGCTTGTTTCTTTTGTGAGCAATGAGTGCATGAAATGATTTAGCCATTTTGACTTGAACCATTTTACACAATACTTGATTATTATTTTTGTGATGATGGTTTTGGATTATGAGAGCAAAGAGAGAAAAGTCTTCTCTCATTCTTTCATGCTCACTCTCTCTCTTGTTCTTGAGCTCTCATCTTCCTCCACTTGCTCTCCCTCTCTTGATTCTATGGTTCACTTGTCTCATGAGTTGAGAACCAAGAACCATATATAAAATCCTATACAAACTCTTCTCTACTCACTCTAGTTCACAAGGTTTGGCAAACCGAGTGAACTAGTTTCTTCAAAGTTCGAAGAAGGAGCCAAAGGTTGAAGCTTTCAGGTGGATCTATCTTCGGCGTAAGGAGACGACGGGAAGAAGCCGATCCGGACCACCATCGAGGTTTGAAGACGAAGGAGTTCAAGACAAGAAAGGTATAAACCCCCTAACCGAGTAGTTAACGACTCCTAGTTAGGTTGTTAGTTAGATGTTTAACAAAGATCCGGTTTTGAGTCCATGTTACCACCTCTAAGAAAATCGTTTTTCGTCAAATTCCGCATGCCCGAAAGTACCGGGAGAGGTAGCATGGACTTACAGATTTACCAGTGATAACCTGAGCCGTAGCTTCGGTCTCTTCGACTGACATAGTGAATGCTTGGTGTCGCGGCACTTTTCTCTGTGCCTGGTTAAACACTCGGCGTTGGGGTTGATCGGTCTGGTTGCGAGGAGCTGGAGCTGGTAGAGTTAACCGGGTAGGAGGAGCTTGGATCGTCGATCTAGATGAGGTTTGTTGGGTCCTCAGTTCTGGGGGCATGCTCCGATGGCATGAGTAGAAGACCCACAGATCAGGCACAAGTTGTTCGTCCTACGACAGTTCTTCATAAGGTGCCATATTCTTTTGCAGTAGATGCAAAATTCTGGCCTGTTGTTAGCGAACGAACCTACTGGCCTCCAAGGTAGTCCATGAAAAGCTGGCCTGGAAGAGGCCCCTCCCGTGATCTGGTGCACATGACGTTTCACATCGGCAGTCTGCGGTTTGCCCTTCTTCTTCACAACTGCCTCATAGCGTCGGGCTGCCTTCAAAGCAAGCTCATGAGTTAGGAAATCCCCTGTAGCGAGTGCAGCTTGAATTTCAGGGTCCAACCCTTGCTGGAATCGTCATGCCCAGATCTCTACAGTGGGAATAAATTGTGCAGCGAACTTGTTGCGGCCTTATATTAGCAGCGTAGTAAGTGAGGTAGGAAAATTCAACTTGAGACTATAACTCACCTGCCGAGCATGGTAAACTCGGCATCATATTCATCCACAAACTTGACCCACATCGAGCCTTGCTGTAGATGGATGAATTGCTGCTCCGTGTCAAAGCGGGCAGTCTCTGGAAATTAGTTGGTATCGAAAAGGTCTCGGAAAGTCCTCCACTCTATTGGTTGTGCGAGACGACTCTCTTCAGCCTTCCACCATATCCTGGCGTTATCGGTCAGTTGTAACTTAGCAACTCTCAGCCAGGCTATATCTGACACTTAAGCTGCTGTCAAGTCATCCTCTATCGCCTAAGCCCATTCTTATGCTTCAAGCGGGCTCTCCTTACCTGAGAAGTTCTTTGGGTGTAAGGCCCGGAACTGTTTTACTCCAGGTGCCTCGGCATCGGGGATATTCATAAGTATAGCAGTTTGTTGCTGTTGACCCTCCAATAGGCTCTTAATAGCCTCAAGAAGTACCATCTGCTCATTGATAGGAGCTACAATGATAGGTGGTGTTGATAGTGTAAGCAGTGCAGTATTGCTGTTAACATTTGTGCTGGTATTGTTCGGAGAGTACATCACCTTGATATAAAAGATAAGTCGGGATAGATTCAAGAAATCTGAAATGTAAGGAATGTAAATATTTGTTGAATTCATTAATTCTTGTGGCATATTGTTTACGACTTCATACAGAATTGATCTGCATGGGCCACCAATAAAACCTATCACGCCCCGCTTCCCAGTAGATGGAAACGATGACGTGGCAAATCCGCGGTATATTTATCCAGAGAAGACCATTGCCTAAATAAATATACTAAGTATATTGAAACAATAATATACAATGTAAGAATAAATGGAAACTGTAAAATTTTCAATAAATATCTTTATTTATATTCAACTTCAAATATTTACAAGTACATGAGTTTCAACTAAAAAGTAAATACAATAAAAGAAAATGCCTAAACATATGGCATACATAAGCTGGAAGGGAAAAAAATGAAGCTAAGCTAATCCTGAACAGCAATCTGGTTGTAGTTCTCCTCTATAACCTCCACTTCCTCCTTCTCGACCGTATCTGACGAACAACCTGAGAAAACAAAAGTGGGTGGAATGTCCGTCAGCGAAGTAGCACTCGGTAAGTCCCAAGGATGTAGCAAGAGTAAAAAATGACAAATGTAGAATATATATGATGAATAAAAGTATATGATTCATGGGTATATATACTATAGGTCTCTAAATGGTCACTATATTAACGTTAAGTTCAAAGTGTGATCAATGCAACCGTAGAAGTATTCACGAGTTCAAGAATGGGGCCCCAGGAGCAAGGAAATACGGGCCCATTTCATGTGTTAGTATCGTGGCTCTAGGCTGTGGATGAGTCGACCCGACTGATATTCGAGTAAAATAAAAAAAAGTTAATACGGGACTCTTAAAGCTCCGTTGGATTCACACAAGAAACTATCCCAAGCACCCCGAGTATAAATAGTCTCTAACTGTATAATATACTTAACTAATTTGATTGATTGATTATAATATGTCTTAATCGAAACCATAAATTGCAAAAGGTGTAGAATAAAGTCGAGCGAGTCGAGTAAAATGCAAGTCATGTCAATTACAATCTTGGTTCGATTCAAGTTAGTTTGAAAGGGCTGGGTTCGAGTTCAGGTTTAGGTTTAGATTCGCGTTTGGATTCGAGTTCAAGTTCAAGTTCAAGTTTAGATTCGGGTTATAGTCTTTTTCATATGAATTGACTTAAACTGTTAAAAATCTTATGTTCGGGAGAAATCGGCAACTGCTGCACATGGACGGCATGATTTATGTCTTTTTCTAAGACAATTGCCATTGATAACTCCGTTAAGTTGTCTAACTTGAATAGATAAGCACTCACTTTCTCCGGCTCTCTGGGGCTTAAGAGAAATGATACCGCTTAAACCTATATTAATTTAGAATCCTTAAATATTTATTATTGTTGTTTACTTTGTATGTATATTGTTTGCATTTCTCAAGGGGTTTTGTGAAAAATAATATATCGTTTAAAACATAAACCTCGAGGGTAAGTTATAATATTTAGAACTTTGATGAATATGTATTTTAATTTAGGTATTGTTTTAGTGATAAAACCTAGATTTTAAAAGTTTATAATATTTTACTGAAAAACTAACTCTTTTTATAAACTTGGTAGTATTTTATTAAAATTCCAAATCTTCATTTAAATATATATTTTCACAAGTTATTTTTATTGAAAATACGGATTTGTAGTTTTATATAAATTTTTCAAAGTTTGTTTTGTTTAGAAAAGTGTATTTCTTTTAAAAAAACGTATTTTTATTTCTTTTCGAGACTGAATACTCCGTGAGGAGTTCTGTATCTCTACTACTTTCCCCAAGATATGCGATAATCCGCACCATCCATTAGCGGGTCCTCTAACGAGGGTTGTAGAGGCGCAATTGCCAAGGATTCAAAATATCGTTTAAAAGAAACCCTTTTTGAAAAATATGGTATTTTAAAATAAAACCTATTCTTTAAATAAACCATATATTTAGATATCGTGCTATGAAACCATAGTGTGCGTGAAGGGTAGGTCGTTACCCAATGAATGTTTTATTGGTAGGTAAACTAGTTATGGTTATACTAAAATTCATGGTATTTTAATGAAAAGTTTGTTATATGATTGTTTCACATGAAATTTTGGTTACACAAAAAGGCAAAAGATATGAATTTTGTTTTAAAAAGATATTAGGGTGATTATGTGACATATAGACCTATCAATCATGATAAAATATTTAAAAGAGAAGATTGTTACATGTTAACTCCACTTTGTCGGTATGATTTTAAAATGTGATTTAGGTTGAAAGGAATTAGAAAGAGAATGGACTTACTGGTTTAGATTGTTAACAAGAGAGGGAGGAAGTCTTCGGGGGTCGTGGTTTCGTCGGAAATGTTTCGGTCGTCGATTTTGGCTTGCTACTCCACTTGGGTGCTTAAGTCCATTTGGTACTCAGAGAGTTTGAGAGAATTTTTGATAGAAATTTCAAAATGATAGAGAGTTAGAGGATATGATGGTATTTATAGTGCAATTTGAGAGTATGGGAATTTAAAAAGTGAATTAAAAAGAATTAAAATGATGTTAATGGGGGATTTGAAGAGTCTCTGGTCAATTGCAGAGAAATTAAACACTACAGGGGAGTAGTGGGGAGTCAAAGGGATGCACGGGTAAAGAATAGAAGCGATTGGGGCTACTTGGACCGTCGGTGGCGGCCAAAACGAAGATTTGGGCGGTTGGATTTAATCCATCTGCCTCGAGATTCATGCTATGTATTATATTCATTGTTTACTCCTTATTGCGCATGTTTAATTTTTCTGAAACCTTTCGATTCTCCGTGAATTGCACGTGCAACTCTTGGGCTTCCGAAAAACTAAAAAGGAAAATCTTAAAAATAATTGGGACTAAAGGAATTCGAACACACAAGTTATGTCACAGCAGTGTAGAGACTTTACCAGTGAGCTACAAGTTGTTTTTTGTTTTTATTGAACAAAAATAACTTATAACTCCTACACATGCTGAAATAATCTTTTCTATACATTTAATTTTGTACAGAGATTTGAGAGTCGTTACAGATTTTGAACACGATAAAGGATCCACATCTCGGATGGACCAAGTCACTTGCTTACCACCAAATCTGTATGCGACACTATGCAACGAACTTTTACACAAAGTTTGGCAATATGCAGATGATACGTAAACGGAAGGTCATCGCTACGAAAAATCAAATAAGAAAATATGAAAAAAGAGTTAAAAGGAGTAGAGATGTAAACCAAGAAACGGTTGGTTGACTTGACAAAGAATCTTGTGAAAAGTGGGCTCTTGCATTCGATGAAGGCCGACGATATGGCATGATGACTACAAATTTATCGGAGATATTCAACTCCGTATTGAAGGGGGTTCGTAGTTTGCCGGTTACGACAATTGTGCAGTTTACAGTCTACAAGTTAAATACCTATTTCACCGAGAGAAGGCACATGGCTCAAGAGTACATTGATGATGGACAAATGTTGCATCTAAGAGTTAAAGCAATCCTAAACAACCGGTGAGCCAAAACAAACTGTAATGAGATGACAATGTTTCATGATCAACCGGGATTATTTTTAGTTAAGACCAGAACGCGGCAAGTAGGTGACGGAGTCAGAGGTGGCAGGACACAGATTTTTAACCTTACCAACCAGCCAATGTGTTCATGTGGGAAAATGCAATTTCACCACCTTCCTTGCTCGCATGTTATGGTAGCTTGCGCATCACAGGCGATGGACTATCGTGTCTACATCGATGTACATTATTCATTAAATTATTTGGTATCCACCTGAACACGCAATTTCTTTCCAATTCCCGACAAAAATTAGTGGATTACTTATCAGGGTATACTTATTATCCCTGACGAGTCTTTGCGAAAGAATAAGAAAGATCGGCCGAAGTCGTCATGGATTCACAATAACATGGATGTGGGGCAGGATAGAACATAGGGTGCACAATGCAATATTTGTCATCAGGAGGGAAACAACATGCGTCGGTGCCTACCACACGGCGAAGCAGGCATTTATATTGAAAATATCTGCCGTTTATGCTTCTTTATACTATAACCATTTATAGAATCATATTCGTAGATGTTGATTTATACTGTTAACCCATATAGAATGCTATTCGTTGATATTTGTTTTGGATGTTCATTATAAATTTTCCATGCAAATATTGATAATCGTTGATGCTGTTTTTCAATTCCGTCGCACTGATGCCTCTACGGATGCGTGGTGCCGGAGTTCCTGTTGGTGGAGCTAGTGGTGGTTGAGACGGTCACGGTGGTCATGGACCTCCTGTTGTTGGTGGAGCCCGTATAGGTGGCCATGGAGCTCTGATTTGTGGTCGTGGTAGGGATCGACCCACAGATCAGGTGTACAGTAGGTCATATGGGCTCAGCTGATCGGACACTCCTAACGCTACAGCGGCATCATAGATTAGAGGCTATTTGGACAGGTACGGTAGTTTCAAACATTACTTTCCGTTCGCATGAGTACCTACCTATGATAGATCAGATACACCCATTGTTAGTAGGGGTCGACTTATATGGCATTTAGTCTTATTGGGAGTATTCATCTAGACCATGCCCTCCCGACGGCATTGATAGAGCGCTGGAGGCCAGAAACACATACTTTCCATCTACTAGTTGGTGAGATAACGCCTATACTGCAGGATATCAGCATGATACTAAGACTCCCAATTGAGAGCAAAACAGTGATTGGTACGACACGACATGATTGGTCGACCTTGGTAGCGAAGTATTTGGATGTCATGCCAGCAGACTGTTGTTTCCCCCCAATAATAAATGACCAACGCTCTGTTCAAAATTTGAAAAGAGGCGGCGCCTTACGTGTCTTGCACAAGGACGCCAGCACCAAGAGTTAAAAACTCTGAGACAGCGCCTCACGTGCCTTGCACGAGGGTGGCAGCACCGAGAGTTAAAAACTCTAAGGCAGCGCCTCACGTGCCTCGCACAAGGGCGCCGGTGCCAGAACTAAAAGTTCTCTGCCATTGGATCAAAGATCCAACGGGGATGACAAATTATCGAAATACAGAATTGAATTCTGTTAAGGAAATATTTTCTCAAAATCTTTCTAAACGAGAAAGATTACTCTCTGTAAAACAGAGCACCGTTGAATTAAAAAATCCAACGGTGATTAAAAAATTACCAAGCAACAGAATAAGTTCTGTATGGGAAAATATTTTCCAATTTTGTTAAAAATAAGAGAAATATCTTCTGTAAAACAGAAGTCTTTGGATCAAAGATCCAACGGTGGATAAAATCCCCAAATCAATTAAGGATCTCTCAATGAAAGATTTTTTAACTAAATCAACAAATCGGCCTCTACTATATAAAGGACCCAAGACTTCAAGTCTTGCACAGAGGAACCCCCCATAAACCTCAAGTTATAAAAAAGAGCAAGCAAAAAGAGAGCTTTAAGAAAGAAGAAAGAAAAATAAACCTTCTTCGAGGTAAATAAAGATGATAGAGATCATAGTATCTTATCTACATATCCAAGGGTTTAACTCTCATAAAGAGCATAGTTCATTCCCCTGGATCTGAGATCCATGAGACAAGTCTTCCACAAATGAGAATTTAATTCTCACGGGGATGAATTTGTTCTTGGGGATCGAAGATCCAGAGAAGAACAAAAAATTGAACTTTTCAGAAAAATACACAAAGAAAGAGACAGGGCCAAGTCCCTCACGTGCCCCTCACGTAGGCGCTGCTCAAATAAAGAGTGCTTAGCACTCAATGGTTGGTGCTCAGCGCCAAACGCCTCATGTGCCACTCATGTGAGTGCCTCTTCTTCTTCTTCTTCTTCTTCTTCTTCTTCTTCTTTTTAATTCTCATTTGATCCTATCACTTCTCTTCTTCTTCTTCTTCTTCTCCTCCTCCTTTTTATCTTTTGGTTCTGTGGCAATAGCCTACAAATGGCCAGTTGGCTCTTTCATTGCTTGAAATTTCTATGTTTGATCCATGAACAAGCGCTTGTTCATTTTTAGACCGAACAATCATAGTTCTTACTACGGAATCTTTTCCCTTCTAAAATGAGAGATCATCGGTAGATTACCAAAAGGGTCATATCCAAAAAGAAAAAGAAAAAAAACTTATTCGGTCTCAGACATGTTGTAGGCCTATTAAGATGTATTTGTTTTCTGAGCTAAAATCTTCGATTTAGAAACGAATTCGAGATAAATACATTTAAGTGTTGCGGCTTTTTTTTCCTAAGAACCACAGAAATATTATTGAGTCTTCAAAAAGAAAGTAGAGATTAGGAGTAGTAGCACTACTCCTTACTCAGCATAAAAGATACACAAGACATTAATAGAACAAAATAAAGAAGAACAAAAAATGACTTTAGAACTTATCTCAGCCTGAAGCAAGCTTAACTAGCAGCTCTGATGTGTGAAAGAGAAGATATATCAGGCTTGATTAAAATTACCAACCTGCTTGGAAGACTAGAAATCATATAGGAGCAAGAGGCTTAGAATTAAGTGCTTTCTTGGCCAAGTAATCAGCAACTCTGTTATTTTCTCTGAATGTATGAGCAATTTTGCCATTCAGCTTGATTAGAAGAGATTTCACTGCTTTCACAGTATATTTTAACGTCCAGGTTTGACTTATTTTTGCCATTCACAGCATCGGCTAAAATTTGAGAATTGATTTTTATATCTAGCCTCCTTATATTCAGTAGATCACATCGCAACAAACAATCTAGAAGAGCTTTCCCCTTCGCTTCAAGGATAGAACCAATACCATAGAAGAAATCTGTAGCAAAAAATGCTTCACCCTTGGAATTTCTCAAAACAACACCACCAGAGATTTTATTAATGGCAGAACAAGCTCCATCAATAAGTGGAATATGATCAGAACACCTCCTAACAAGATGATTCGCCTGGTAATTTGGGAGTAAATCCAACCATAGATGATTAACAAAACATCTATCAATTCTAGACCAAGTTCTCGTAGCTTCATCTTGAGAGTGACAATATGTGAAAGCTGTTCCATTGTAACCACAATCAAGCAAAGTATAATCTTCTATCCAACTATTAAAATCATCAATATGGGTATTCTTGCCATAAACAGCTGTAATTTGAAAACTTTGTCCAAAGTAGATAGTAACTGACATAGTAATATGTTGCCCAGATACAAAAACATCCTTAGCAATGACACCATCCTTCATCAGAATGTAGATTTTACAATTTGTATTTATATAGCAGCGAGGGAAACCTAACGGCAATATATTTCCATTTAAGCTCTTCAATCATAGGCTCCATAATACAAAACAAATGAGTGTCGTACTTTTTAGTAATACTTTTGATTCTGCTTTGAGTATGAATATTAGCTATCCCCCTAGCATTCCAAAAGCATATATGCATAGAGTTAAGGGTATTCAAAACATCTTTTCCTCAAGACCCTTTTTGGCCTTAAACCAGTTCTTCTGTGATTTTGCTGACCATTCTGCTTTGAATTTGCATGAATCTGATTATCAACCACAGAGCTGACTTCTCGAGTAGTTTTTTTTGTGAAAACCGTTCCACTTTTCTCAACTACACTTTACTGTTTTTAATGAATAGCTTTTTTCTCAAAATTTGCAGCTTTAATAGAGAATCGAGGATAGCTGCTGATCAAAACTTTACTAGCAGATTGAGAGAAACTTTCAGAGCCCTTTCCAATAGAGTGTTTGAACAAAAGAGGCAGCACCGTTGCTTTTACTAAGTATATAATGAAGATTTTCTATTGTATCGACTGAATTTTTACTAGAAGCATTTGCAACATGAATAACTTCTTTGGCCACCACTTTTTGGAAATTTGAATTGAATTGCTCTTTTGAAGATATATCTACATGCCCCTCAGTCTCAACATTCTCTATAGAGAGTAAGGTATTTTCTTTATGCTGAATAACAGTAACATTAGGTTCATTACCATTCATCTCAGCTTTAGTATCATTGCCATTGAAAGTATCCTTTCCTTGAATAGGCTTCCATACTTCAATTAAAGATGTAGAAACCGATACGTTTTCATATGCTAAGACAGGCTTTGGCTTGACATGCTTCCCTTTATGACAATCCTCAATTTGATGACCGTGTTTAAAACATTTCCTGCAGTATAAGAATTGTTTTTCAAGTCTGTAAGCTTGTGGAAAGCATGAAGCAGCAGAAATACCAATCCAACACTTCTCATATTGTAATGTCTTGCTCAAGTTTAGCTCAATACCCACTCTTGCTCCATCAGTTCTAATGCAATTTAAAGTTTTAGGATCCACTGAAATAAGCTTTCCAAGGGGTTTCACAATAGAAGCCAACATTGAATGATTGTAGAAATTTGGGGAAAGACCAGGTAAAAATTATCCATGCAGGTATAATATCTGGTTCTTTGGAAGGTGAGAAGAAAGGAGACCATTTGAAAAATCAGTTGGCTCTTTCATTGCTTGAAATTTCTATGTTCGATCCATGAACAAGTGCTTGTTCATTTTTAGACCAAAGAAGCATAGTTCTTACTGCAGAATCTTTTCGCTGCTAAAATGAGAGATCGTCGGTAGATTACCAAAAGGGTCATATCCAAGAAGGGAAAAAAAACTTGTTCGGTCTAAGACATGTTGAAGGTCTATTAACATGTATTTGTTTTCTGCGCTAAAATTTTCGATTTAGAAACGAATTCGAGATACATACATTTAAGTGATGCAGCTTATTGTTAAACGGCGTTGGAGTTTTTATTGTGGTTGGTTGTCATGTGTGGGATTAATAGTCCCAAATTGAAAAAGTTATGAAAGCCATATGGGTATATTTGGATGGACCACATATATGTCGAAAAGGCCGTGTACATCCATATAAACAAATTAACATAGTGTCAGAGCATGGAGCTGAGAGAGAGCGGTGAGATAAGTTGGATTAAAAGGACCCCTTACCAATTAGGTTTTAAATCTATTTGGATAGACCTATTTATATTGAAATCATATGTACGCACATATAAATTAAAGAATAAATTATCAAAAAGTTCTCAGCCTGCTTCAAACTTATGTAAAAATCCATGTGATTTTTGCTCTTTAAAAAGAAAACCTTGGGCCCAATCAAAACTCCTTGTATATCAAATGCCTGTAATATCTAAGCAGTTGCCTGTAATATCGAAGCGGTTGAGAGAATATAAGGCCTAAACGAAATACAACACATAGGGTTTTCGCAAAGATTTTGAACGGTAGGCCCTTCCCAAGAATTTTGTAAATTACAGGGTTTTTAGACAATTTCCGGACATAACTGGGGCTTTTTAAGAATTTACGCTAAATTAAATAACCAACACCCTTCATATGTTAAAATTAACAAATTAACATGATCATTCCCGCCTAAGCATTTGATGTGGTTCTTAAATGCATAAGGTAGCAATTAAATAAAAGCAATATACGATGTAGATTGCTACATTTTTTGTTCTAATTTAGCTGATTTTCTAATGTGAAATTTTATATTTTGAATAGCCTAATTTCCCAAGCAGTACCTTTTTTCTTTTTCTTTTTAGGATGCGACTCCAGAATCAAGGGGAAGCGGAATGGAACTAATGGCTCGGATATTGATTTTCTGCGGAAAATATTGGTTTTACATCATAGTTTTTTTTTTAAATCATGCAAATTTGCCTTCAGTCCTCAGGCATCATCCGAGTTGGGCCTATTATGGTGGACTGGGCCAAAAACAATGTCAACACTTTAAAGACCACAATAAGCGGCCCAAAAAAACTACATTCCTTTTAGGCATTTTTGGGCATAAACTAGATTTGCCAAGCAAAATAACATCTAAAATTGTCAAAGCTTTCACTTGTTAATTTATTGTATTTGATATATATATATATATATATATATATATATATATATATGTTGACAAAAAAGATTGAGGACGGGGAAGGTTGACCTTTTCTTTCTTTATATAACAGAAAACAGAACTCCGCTTACCAATCAAGCGAGCTTTTTGGCAATATTAAATCGTAATATAGTGTTGTTAGGATATAAAATGATCGGTCCTCGTCATAGCTTCAGAATTTAATATAGTGCCATACCATAAGAGGATGTTAGAGCAACCCAAAACCAATTTCCACCTAAAGAACGGTTCAGGGAAAAAAGAATGATATTTGCACAAAAAGTCAAGCTTGGCCTTCAATCTGCAAGGACGGGTTAGAACATAAAGTGATAATTTGCACTCCGTATCACAGTTTCGGAGTTTTGGTGCAATGGCCGGTGAGATAAGAAGATTCCACTTGTAAAACATCACCAACCATGGTTTCTAATGGCCAAAGCAATTAAGAAACCCAGCCCTTCTTCTCCTTTTCAGTCAAATTATTCTCTTAGCAAAGCATTAGTAGATCAATCAGCCATATAATATTGAAGAATATTCCATGTTATCATCAATCATACACCATGTTTTCCCACTTGCAATGTTAAACATAATAACAAGTTTTACCGCGGCTATTTTGGTCTTTACCTATGCTTATTTGGCGTTAAATAAAAAGAAAAGCAGAGTCAAGTATTTTAATTTGCTCTAATTTATCTGAACCCTAAAATAATTTATTTGAAGTTTGCAGGCAAAACATTTCCTTTTGAATCAGAATGATGTTATAAAGTAATTAATAAATATGGAAACATGACAATGAAACGACTGTGTCGTAATTAAGTAGTAATTTTTTATGGCTGAAAAGAAAAAGACAAAGTAATTTTTAATTAGAAGCAAATAAAAAAGTGTGATTAATTGGAAAAGTTCGGCGAATTAAAGCGCAGCCGTTCCCCAACACGTTTTGGTTCCCGCATCGTTGTCTCTGTAGGGACACCGTAGCGGCGCAGGTGGACCCGACGGCCACACGAATTGACGATATTGCCCTCGAACAAGTTACGTAATAACGTAATAACTAAGCCAGCTCAAGGAGGATGAGGAGGGCAAAAATATAATTTAATAATCATGCTCTCTCACTACAGCGAAAATGACAAACGTACCAAATTTGTCCTGATTCTTTGTCGGCAGAACATGGGAGAATACGAAAAATTACACATACCCCCTTGTTCTTTTTGTAAATTAAAATAAGATCCTCATGAATGTTTGGAATGAAATGACAGTTTAGCCAATGTCCTTTGGGTTTTGTGGTGAAATTTTTTCTTCTTTTAATAAAGGAAACAAATATATTGTCCATTAAATTTTCATCTTCACTATAAGTATATAAGTTCTATGAAACATTAGAGACAATTTAGATAGTTTTTAAGCGGTAAAACAATTACAGGTTTCCCTATAAATATTATTCCATTAGAAACATGTTTAGAAGGCCAGTTGGGCTCGTAGTATATGCAGCTAATTAGCCGTGATTCAGGTTGGATGAGGTCAGCCTTGCCCCTTGTCTCGGCGATGAAAACTATAAGCTGCGGCATGCCTCGAGCATCTCTATTCCTTGTGTAAATGTGCTTTTTCATAGCATGTGTACTCGAGATTTTATTTCTTACTCATTGTCGAATATTATGATCAGATTAGATTTTCGCAACAGCAATGCCCGATTAATCTATAAAACTAACAAATTATCAACGCGCTGGATAAATACGTCGATCAAAATTACAAACAATCGAAGAAAAACATATACATATTTCCGGTAGAGTGTATATCAAAATGCAATGTAGGTTCAAACTAATTATAGAAAAGAGTGAGTGCCCTAATCAAAACTAAAATTTCCAAGCATCCCCTTGTCATTGAAATTTTGGCAGATATTTCACACATCCCCAACCAACCAAAGATGTGATTGGGACCAAATGGGATCGAGACATCACACCAAGAGAAAGATTGTGTAGCACTCACTCTCCCATGATTTACTCGACAACAACAACTTGGGTGGGCGATGGGCATTTCAGTCATTCAATAATTCAAATAAAAGATAAAACAAAGAATTCGGGTGAACTCTGGGGCATTTTCGTCACTTCAAGCAAAGTACAGTAGGGAATTGGTGGGAGGGAGGAAGAAGAAAAGGTGCAATGTGCAAGCTCTGATTTTTAATTCTCTCTCTCTCTCCCGATCAACAATGTACTTCTCAAGGTAAATATCTCATCTTTGATGGCTTTTTGCTTGATTCCAAACTAAAGAGGGAGCTTAGATCTCTGATTTAGGATTCTAATTGTTGTTTATGGAAATGGAAATCTGGGTCTTGCTTTTCTCTGAGATTTGGGATCTGGGTAGGTAAAAAGGTGCGATTTTTAATGGTTTTGAGCTGTTTGATAGCCTTTTCACCCCATAACATGGGGTTTTTATTTTAGATGGAGCATGAAAAATTGAAACGTGGGTTTGTTTGGCAATCCCATTTGGGATCTGGGTTCTTGGATCCATGATCAGATTTGTAGGAAATTGTTCAGTGTTAGTGTCGATTTTGGTGGAATTGAATTTCTTTCACTTTTGCTGTTTTGCTTCAGAGATCTGGCTTGAGTTATACTAGTTCAATGTGTTAAAAATGCAATGGATCGAATAAGCAATTTATGATTTGCAATCATTTAGCAAGTAAATGGTTCTGAGCTCATCTCTGGTGATCTGGATCTTGGTTTTTTTTGGTGGATTGTTGCAGATCTTACTTGTTATCCGCACAAATTTGACAGTTTCTGTGATTGTACTGAAAATGAGGGGTTTGAATGGTCCCTTCAGTCTTAGTTATGGGTTTTGGTTTCGATTTGAGCGATGTTTTGCTACTGTGTGGTAATGTAGATTAGATGCTTGATGAATTGATTATATGTATTGCATGTAATTGCACTATTTGCATATACTAATTCTATACTGTAAAATATGCGGCATTTGGAGAAACCAATTCATATTATTGTAGACTTGGAAATGGTTTTTTCCTAGTTGTTATCATTGGTTATGTAATTCTGTATAGCTGAATGTAGCTACATATTCTTCATATCTTCCTTCTTTTAATATTAGATGGCGGAAATAGTAGTTTCTTTGATGAGTAACATGTTGAATTAATATTCCTTTAGTGTGAGGATTTGACAATCATCCTCATGAGGCTGCTCTAAAAGCATCGCTTTATTCTTTGTTGACTAATTGGCTTTATATGTCCTAATTGGTATGAGTATGAGCTTTATAGATTCTTTCTTGCTAACTGCCTATCTTTAGAAATTAGAAATCTTAAAACCTCTATATAATGCAATGGGACCATTAATCATCATCTAAGACTTTTCCCATCAAATTGGGTTTGGTTAAGAAGCAAGGGTCCATAAAAATGGTTGAATTACAGTAAATTACCCTTAACTCTGAGTGTTTCGAGTGGACTACCATAAAGTTCTTTTTCTCTATATAACATAACGCCTTAAAAGGTGTACAGTAAAGGGTGTTTTAGTGAAAACATCCCTTAAACCCCAAGCTTAAGGTAGCATACTGTAATAAAAATCTTTGGTGATTTAGTGAATAATACCCGAAGTTAAGGGCAATTTAGTATAATTTAGCCTAATAACTTGACAAAATTTTATGACAGATTATTTACGTGATGCCAACCCGCGTCTAATTACTGCCAACATCCCTGCCAAGGAAACTATGTGCTAGAGAGGGGCTTGCTATAATCCTATAGACCAATTGGTGCCTTCAAATTCTCCTGGTCTGGTGAAAAAGTGTAGAATAGGAACTCTGCTGATAGATTAGCTAATGAAAATTAATTGCAACTTGGGGCACAAATGAAGCATAGGGTGAAACATTGCATATTCCTAGCGTGGAACTGAACTATATTCTTTTGAAAGAAGTCCTTAAAAATGATCTTTGCTTCGACATAACTTCCAGATAGTACAATCGAACCGCATTCTGGTCTTTCATATTTTTATGGTTTTGAGTTGGCGGATCCGCATATTCTTCAAATTTAGGTTTTATATTCTTGTTTAACATTCTTGTAAGCATCTTCCTACATTAATTGTACAGTGTATACTCTTATCAAATGGAATCAGTTATAGTAACTATCACTTTTACTTAAGGCATAAGTTTCATGCTTGTACTAATGTCCACCTTTTTGCAGATAAAGAGAAAACGCGCTGCTATTTCAAAGCTCACATATCATAGACTAGCAAACCATTAAAACAAAGCTCAATGGGTTCAAGGTTTCCATCTCATCAGCTCAGCAATGGCCTCTATGTTTCTGGCCGGCCGGATCAAGCACCAAAAGAGAAAACACCAACCATGAGTTCCGTAGCAATGCCTTACACCGGCGGCGACATTAAGAAATCTGGAGAACTCGGAAAAATGTTCGAGGTCCATGTTGAAAACTCCAAATCAAGAAAATCCGGGCCCATTAATGCTCCTTCAAGAACCGGATCATTTGCAAACTCAGGACAAATGCCAGGCTCGGCTTCAACTATGGTTACTGGGGGCTCAAAGAGATCGAACTCGGGACCTTTAAATAGACAAGGGGAATCAATTAAGAGATCTTCAGGCCCACAATCCGGTGGGGTCACCCCAATGGTCCGGCAAAACTCGGGCCCGATCCCACCCATGATACCGGCTACTGGGCTCATTACATCAGGCCCCATCTCATCTGGCCCGCTTAACTCTTCTGGGGCCCCAAGAAAAATTTCGGGATCTTTGGATTCGACTGGGTCGCTTAAGCTACATAGCACATCAATTGTACACAACCAAGCTGTTACTAATCTAAGTCAAGAGGAGGAGTATTCGTTTAATAAGGGCTTTCCGAAGGCGATAATGTGGTCGGTGATTCTTCTGTTTGTGATGGGGTTTATTGCTGGTGGATTTATTCTTGCAGCTGTTCACAATGCTATTCTTCTCATAGTTGTTGTGGTTGTGTTTGGTGCTGTAGCGGCACTTTTCACTTGGAATTCTTGTTGGGGTCGGAGAGCAATTGTTGGGTTTATTAATCAGTATCCTGATGCTGAGCTTAGAACCGCGAAAGATGGTCAATATGTTAAAGTTTCTGGGGTATGTGTAGTAAATTTAGTTCTGATATTTATGGTTTTAAAGTTAAAATGCTTACTTTTTATATGCAGAGCTGGCTTAATATCATATAATTTTTTTTAAGTTATGTCTCCCTTTATTTTATCACCGGTTAGTAGTTAAATAAATATAGCACTGCAATATATGCATCAAAGATCAGGTTCTGTAGCCTTTCTATAGAACTATTATAGATTTTTACCAGTAAAAAAACAATTCATTCCCATTTATCTTTTGTTGAAAAAGAACCATATAACATTTGATCAAATGGGTAGACAATAACATGATTTAGCATACATCATGACAGCATATTTGAGTTATAACCAACACATATGCCTTGGGGTGTGCTTACTACAGATTATGGATGTCTTACTCATTAGTGAAGATTATAGCAAAATAAATTTAATTTGTAGTTACTGGTCGACACCTAGTATACTTCTTTGGAGCTCTTGAATTGCTGTCGAACAGTTATTTTAGTTTTATACCTTTTGATACCAAGAGGAAAGCTTCTCAATTTCTGGATGTCTTACTCATTAGTGAAGATTATAGCAAAAAAAAATATATATAATTTTTAGTTACTGATCTACACCTAGTATACTTCTTTGGAGCTCTTGAATTGCTGTCGAACAATTATTTTAGTTATAGACCTTTTGATTCCAAGAGGAAAGCTTCTCAATTTCTGAGCGGGCTTCTTTGATATGCTGAAAAACTTCAATTGAATATTAATGGCCATAATTTATGCCTTCAAGTTTATCGGCACTGAATCTTGGGTTGAGGGCTTGACATGGGTTGAGGCGAGTTGCTTTTCATTAAGTTCTCCCACAAACCAAAACTATTGTTTAGAGTTCAATAATGTGTTTAAATTTCTTACAGGTAGTTACATGTGGAAATGTTCCTCTTGAATCATCGTTCCAGAAGGTTCCAAGATGTGTGTACACTTCGACAAGTTTATATGAATACCGGGGATGGGACTCAAAGGCTGCGAATTCCAAGCACCGTCATTTTACCTGGGGTCTCAGATCAGTGGAGGTGAGAGGATGTTCTTGTTCTTGCTATTGTCATGTATTATAATTTTCATTTCAGCATCTGTTTCTTTGCATGAGAAGAAAAAACCCATTTGTTTCGTTGGTTAGGCTGATAGGCTCTGTAATTAGTTAGCTGGAGTGCCTACCTTTAAAGTGAGAGAACCCATTAATATAGATCTATGTTCATAAATATAATTTTTTTTTAAAAAAATGAACTTGTACTTGCATTCAACCAAAATGGATTATAAATTTGATCTTAGACAATTAAAAATAACATCGACAAATAGCAAGAAGAAACAGAAAATCAACATTGGATTTGACATGGTTCAGCTCAAGCACCTACTTCCAATATGAGTAAGAGATCTGAACAGTAACCTGCTTGCTGTTGTGTACTCGAAATATCGAATATCCAGGTTGCCTGAAAACTGTGGTCCTTCTTGAGTGCCTGAAATACAAAAAACATCACCTCAAGAAGATCTCTCTGTAGTGCATGATACTTGTACTATACAATAATCTGAATGTACAGAATTTCTCTTCTTGAATAGCTCCTCATGCTCTAATTTTTTCCTGCCCTTTCATTTGCATTGACATTTATGTGGCCCTCCAAATATATTTTTCGGCAGAGGCATGTTGCGGACTTCTACATCTCAGATTTCCAATCAGGGCTAAGAGCACTGGTAAAGACTGGCCATGGAGCAAGGGTGACCCCATATGTTGATGAGTCTGTTGTCATTAACATCCATCCGGGCAACAAGGATATGTCTCCTCAGTTCCTTCGATGGTTGGGGGAGAGGAACCTTTCAAGTGATGATCGGGTCATGCGCCTCAAAGAAGGGTAATCTCAATGTCATTTGCTGCTAACTTCCTTTTAAGGTTAACTCAATGTCATTTATCACGTTAAACTGGTTAATCAGCACACAACATGCTCAGAGTTTGATCTAATTTTTGAATAACTGAGGGGCTGACTTGTGCTAATATTCTGTTGAAGGTGGTTAGTGCTATACAAGGTAAAGATAAGGGGTATCATGTGCAGTATTCAATTCATCGTTGAATTACTATATCTACAGGATCTCCTTTTGTTTTATTATTGAAAATGCTAGCTTTGGATGTGAATTGTTGCAAATCTTCATGCTTTCTCGCTTTTTTATTCTCTCTGGAGGATATCAGTGAAACCCATGCGCCGGCATGATAAATTTATTTGATGGGCTAAAGGAATGAATACAAGTATCCTTAACTATAGTTGGAGCAAGAATAGAGAAAATTTAAATATCCATCAGGTATGGGTGATGCAATTATAGAGAATAGTTATATAGACTGGTTCCTTTGAATAGGATCTATGGCTATGCAACGACCATTGCTGTGTAAATCCTTTGCTGGTGAGTGTAAAATTTAGGTTAAACCAAATGTTAGAATGGGGCTGGCCCTTTTTCAAATACTACAACTCTAAAGCATGCTAAAATATAAAAGAGGAAACAAAGTATAAAGTGTCACTCTAGGAAATTCCTACATTGGCGGATGACACGGCGCAATACCATTCATTGATCCATAAGCATGATTATCTTGCAACTACATGCATTAATTGCACTTGAATTATAAAAAGGTAAAGTGAGAGTAACCCATGAATAGTGTATTGCCGTGTGTCCCGCCACCATAGGAAATTTCTACAGTGGCACTGTCGCATCCTCAATATATAAAATGGCGACCCAGTGTTGTGTGTTAGAAAAATCACTTACCACACCACAGCTTTGGGATGGCTTGGTTGGGTGTAGTTGGAGTTCCATGGGGTTCCAACTTACATTGAAATTGAAAGTTAATAGTTTGGTTTCTGAGGTTGCTTCTGCTTGCCTTCTTCCACATGTAGCTGGAACGAGAATTAAAGTTAGAAAGAATGTAACAACCACACTCTAAGTGAGGTTTTTCTCTCTCCATCAACTGGTGTTGGAACACAAAAAATATAAATTACATTCAAACAAACACAGTTTTTGCAAAAAAAAAAACTTGTAGCTATAACTAAGTTTTAACCATACAAAGGAATGACACTGCATATGCAGTGGTTGGATTCACACATTCATTGCATATGCATTGCTTTTCCAACTACACGCAGCCACGCCCTTTGTGCTTTGGTGCAGTGGCGGAGACTTGTGGACTTAAAGAGAACGGATTTAAATATAATGTTTCTAAATATAACAACATGACCTCAATTGTTACACCAGAATGCTTTAAATGAGATCACTAATGCTTTGTGATGTCTTGCTTCAGGTATATCAAAGAAGGCAGCTCGGTGAGCGTTATGGGCGTTGTCCAAAGAAACGACAATGTTCTTATGATCGTCCCCCCCTCTGAGCCATTATCTACCGGGTGCCAGTGGTCCAATTGCAGTCTCCCAATGAGCCTCGAAGGAATCGTGTTGAGGTGCGAAGACTCTTCAAAGATCGATGTTATACCAGTATAGTACTATTAGTCCGTAGTTTGGTTGAGGTGAAGATTTTTGTATGATGGTGGGTTTGATGTCGGGGATGTGTTGTTGCTTCTTTTTACTCCTGGGTGTATAGCTTCTGTTTTCTTTTCTTTTCTTTTCTTTCGATTGTCTTTTAGAAAAATATTTTGGTTAGGCTTGAAAGCTTTTGTAATTTGTTGACAATGAAGAAGACTTGATATGCTTTTGATGAGGTGAATGTGGAATATGGCCTTGTATTAAGAAAAATCTTTTCTTGAGGATGAAGTAAAAGTGGTATTTAAAAGTTGTAGGACTCCATGGTATTGACTGTTTTCATGGTAATTCAGGGATAGTTATTAAATAAAATGTGTTGGTGCATGTGTAGATCACAACTAATATCCATCAACCTTTAAAATTAAGAGATTCAATTTTTTTAAATATATTTATAGAAAAAGTCAACTCTCCATGTCTTTTTATGATGATTCATATCGTCCATTTAGATCAACATGGTTTAAGAGATCAATATGGTTTAAGACATATATACGCTAGCATTCATATGATTTGGTTATAGAAAAATGTTATATTATCGATAAACCGTTAAATTTATCACTCTCCGATCTTAGAATAAGCTGATCAAGATGAATATCATTAAAAGAAAATTGACACATTGTTGACCTTTTGTCGGATCAGAATATATTATACATGGTTATATAAGACTAGAACCTGGAAGAATCTTATCTAGATTTCTCCTCTGCAACCACAAATCTGTGAAGTTCTCTCTCTAAAAAGATGGTCTCTTTCTGATCTCTACCCCTCTCTCATCATCATCATTCGCTTTTCTCATTTTGTGTTTCTAACACAAAATAAACTATAAAAAGAAAAGAAGGAAACAATGCCCACGTTGAACCTCAGCATCAATGTTCCAATAGACCCAGTTGTTGCCTCTGACATTCTGAAAGATGCCACCAAGATCGTTGCTAAAACTATTGGCAAGCCTGAATCTGTGAGCTCCTCTCCCCTTCCATTAATGGGTTTCTTTTCTTATTCTTCTTCTTTTTTAAAGTTTTATTAGTTTATACTGCCAAGTGTTTGATTAAATTCCTCTGTGAACAATCTTTGTTGTTTCATTGTCTTGTTTCCTTTGATGGGTTCTTGTTAGAATATAAATATATATTCCATCAACCCTCAATATAACTTTGGAGTTGTCGCATTAGAGGTTTGATTCACACCTGGGGCGTGTAAAATGCCGATTAATTTAAATTAAAATTACCGCTGCACAGAAGCCCAAGTTTCGGTGTGTCTTGCATACCTGTGGGGACGTGGTAGAATATTAAATATATTCACGCAACCCTCATCCTGACTTCGGAGTTGTGGTGCTGAGGAAGGGACATGTAAGAGTTCTCTTTTTCCTCTGTTGCTTGCATTGTGTTTGATAATGCTGGCACTATCCTTTCTTATATTGATTGTGTGGGCGCTCTTTTGATTGATATAAGTGTGTATTTTTCTCTACCCACATACTTATATTTTGTAAAAAGTTTTTTTTTTTTGTGTGTGTGGTTATCTATCACTGAAAATTTTGTCTATGGTAGTTTAGTTAGGATAAAATCATGCTATGTTTGATATTGGTTATAAAATGTAGCAATGTGATTGAAACACTGTGTGTTTCTGTATTAACTGGTATAAAAATGTGCTACTTTTGATTCTAAAGTGATAATTATCATCGCATTCATCGTCTTAGGGGAGAGAGAGTTCCCTTTCTAAATGTGGTTCTTCACGAATTCGCTGGTGGTGACTGGCAAATCCTATCATCTTTCCATTTTGAGTTGAAGTGATCCTCAATTTTGTATGTGTTACAATTTTGTATGTGTTGCCATTTCCTGAATCAATTTTCCATATCATCTACTATAGTCTTCATTTTGTCAAATACAAGTGCCCCTATTTTATCAACCGTATTGATTCCTTGAAATGAGTGATCTCATTTTCAAGAGAGATTTATTCATTTAGTTAATGTTTATTTTTATTCAGTATGTGATGATAGTTGTAAATGGTGGAGTGCCTATAGCATTTGCTGGGACTGAAGAACCAGCTGCATACGGAGAAGTTATATCCATTGGCGGCCTCAGCCCCAGCGTGAACGGGAAGTTAAGTTCTGCCCTCGCAGATCTTCTCGAAACGAAGCTTTATGTGAGCAGTTCCAGGTTCTATATCAAGTTTTATGATGTCGAGGTAACCAAGATCTTGCTTCTGTAATCTCTTTATTGTACAAGATTTCTTATTAGGGTTTGAGTTCTTTTTAACTGAAGTTGAGAAAAATCATGTCTACTATTTTTTAGGTAAAAGATTGGATAACTAACCCCCCCTCCCTTTCTTCATGAAAAAGATTTGAGGGGGGCGGGGGCGGGGGGAATCATTTTTGAACAAATTCCTGCTTTTTTTATAATGCGGGTGCACTTTCTATAGGAAAAAAGAAATACACATAATGGATGAATCAACTTTAATTTATCGTATTAAACGATGAAATGGATTTTAAGTGAAAGAATATTTCCTTGTCAAAATCATGGGGATCATAATCAACTCACAAGCTCTAACATTTTTTTTATCTACAAAACTGGTTGTGATTGTTATGTAATTCACAATTCTAAGTATAAATTATTTGGATTTCCAATAAGCAAAAATTTGACACTGTCCTAATACTATGAAATATCTGTGAGATGTTTGTACCTAAAATTGAGATTTTCAATAATCACAAACCTCTCTCGAAGATGAGAACACCTATTTTTAGCTCACATCAATGTATCAAACACAAATTTTATTTGGCGTGATACTATTGCTTACTTAAAAGGTACAAGATAATAGATGTAAGTTCTCTTTCAAATATCTTATCGCGTAAAAAAGAAAATCTAAAGCAAAAAGAACACAAAAGGAGATTTCCCCCCATAAATTTCATAAACCGTTCTCCGTCAAACCGAAGCATGACCTTATTGATCCTTTATGGGATATCTGCTCTCAGGAGCAGATTTTCGTCGAGTGAGGGCGACATATTATGCTAATAAAATTATTATATTAAATATTATAAATATAAATAAAGCTATAGTTATTTTGTAATGAACATATAGGTGAATTTTGGCCTAGACAAAAAAGAAGGATTGAACTTTCGTAAAAATATAAACTAAATTGTCCGACCAACAATTCGCTTATATTTATAACCAAAATAAACAAAAAAATACATGATATATATATATCTATATATATATATATATATATATATATATATATATATATATATATAGAGAGAGAGAGAGAGAGAGAGAGAGAGACCTTTTACCATCTTAGATTTGACCTTTATTTGGTATTATTGCTTCAATTTATTTCTAGTGGTGATTTAATCAAATGTCGTAAAAGGACTGAAAAAGATGGTGCATGTTTTGGTCCGGAAATCGATTAATAATCTACATATAAATTGACATAAACACTCCTTGATGTCATGATAGAGAGTTCAACTGCAAAGGAGCTTGAAAGGGATTCGTCATAATTTTGATTGAACTCTTTATTTACCAAATATCTTTTTACTCCATCTTATTTTGCCCATTTAAAATGGGAAAAGAAAATTAAGCGGATTCACCTGCTTGCGTGCTATAAGAATTTGTGTTTAATTTTATATGAAATATTTTTATGTGATGTTAAATTTTTGGTTTGTTTCTTCTTTCGCAGCGCTCGTTCTTCGGCTTCAATGGCTCAACATTCTGAGATGATGTTATTCTTCTCTTTCCTGTTAAAAATTCATGTGCATTTAATCTGGGTTGGTTGTTGACTTGAGCAAGTTCATGAAAGGAACATTGTAACGTTGATGTATTCAATAATGCTCTCGTGAATAGTTTAATTTCATAATTAGTGTTTTTATTTTGGGAAAAAGCTTATAATTTGTGTTGATATGAGGGTATGCCTTTCGCAATGAATCAACTTAACTACAAGTTTGGAATTGGGTAAAACCGATTTACTTGTAAGTCATCCTGTAATGAAGAGAATAGAGAATGTAATTTAAGTTATCTAAATTAAAATTCTGGAAAGCTAACAATTTACATGTTCATATAGATTTTTGTGTGATGGTATTTTTCTTTAATTTTTAATCATCAGATGAGCGTCCAGCGGGATTCGAACCGGGATGCAATGATTCCGTATTTCGGTGTTGAAGTTTCTACTGCAACTCTGAAGTTCTAAAAGGCTGAGAGATATATTTTTCATATTCTAATGCTCTTTTATAGTAAGATTTGGTAGATTTTATACCTTGAAGTGTCTATTTATTGCTAGACTGTTGCAATCAAATAAGACCTACATAGATAACAAATTGATAAAACATTAAAATGCAGCCAATTGGAGAAACCTTTTTTAATTAAAAATTATATGACCAGCCTAAGTAGCCAATCTGGCCCTGTTTTAAGAAATGGGTATTGGACAGTAGAGTAGTTAGGCTGGCCAATTGTTTAATCATTGGATTTCTTCATCAGTAACCCGTATTTTCTTGCACGCGCAATGCACGTGATTAAATGAATATAGTAACATGTTAGAAAACATAAATATTTGTTAATTATTATTATTATATATATATATATATATATATATATATATCAATGTTTTATTGCATTAATATGTTAGGGTTTTTTATATCTCATCCCAAAAAATCTCATGTTTCTAAGTATCAACCCTAAAATTTCATATTTCTAAGTTCTATTCCTAAAACCTTTAAGTTGTTCATAAATCTCCTCTTGGTCAGTTTGCAAAGCATCTTATATGAATATTCCGATACTGTAGTTAACATACCGTTAAGTGATTGCTAAAAAACAAAAATACCCTCAAAAGTCATCTTCTTCCTTTTCAATTTAGGGTTAGAGTTAGGCTTTCTCTTCAATTTCAAGTTATGGCTTTCCTTTACATAAAAAATTAAGGCTTTCCTTTTCACACATTCATTAGTTATAGATATATAGATTAGATTATACTTCTCTTTTTTACCAATTTCGATAACTCCAAAAATAAAAATAATTTTAAGTTTCAAATTGTATAAAAAAGATGATATCTCATAATGAGGTTGAAGATGAAGAAAGAAAAGAAAGGAGCCATAATTTTTAAGGGGAAAGGAAGAGGAAACACACTTATAACTTGTAAAGTGTTTTACGTCACCCTGTTGAGATAGAAATACGCGTCGCTTATCAGGCATATTACAGATTTCTCCTGCCTGGGTGGACTGGGATTTACTGATTGTGGGGATTCGAATCTCCAGCAGTCGCGGGCTAAACTGTCGTTAATCACCCCTCACTTTTAGAGCAAGAGAACCTCCGATTGACGGGTAAAACTAGTCATGCGAACTCAATGTGCAATGTGAATGTATTGTGTTTTGAAGGGGTCTTGGCCATATTGGGGGCCTCACAGAGTTTACGGGAGTCCCGCTGTCCAGATAGCGGGCTGGGGGTCAAGGGGATAGTAGCCTCTTTGCGGGTACGGGGAAGCATCCTGTTAGAAATTTTTTTAACGGGAGATATGTTTTGAGTGTGGAGTGTGTGGGAAAAAGAGAGGTGAGGAGCGTCCTAAAGACGCGTGAGACAACACGTGATCTCTAGGCGCCAGCGTGTCACGTGCTAGGCGCGCGGCCGCTAGGTGCCAGCAGCCGTTGAAAACACCAGCGGAAGAAGGGGCTTAGTCCCTGGGCTGGGAGTTGAACTCCCGATGGGTTTTGGAGTTAAACTCTTAGGGTAGAAATTGGATGTGGATTTGGAGTTAAACTTCTAAAAGTCTTAAATTTGGAGTTAAACTCTTAGAAGGTCGGGATTTGGAGTTAAACTCCTTTGAGAATTTGGATCTTGGAGATGAACTCCTCAAAAAATTTCGAAGATGTTCAAAGGGGACCCCTATCTTCTTCCTTGAGCTCCGGTTCCTCCTAAACTGGGATTTCTGGAGGTGAGTCTTCTTTTTCCTCCTTTTTTTTTGTTGGATCTTGGAGAATGAGATTAAAAATCTCCCTTTTAGAGATTTGAAGGGAGATCTGAACTTCCCTTCGAGGGTTTTATGGTGAAACTTTATTTGGTTTTGAGAAAAAGAGAGTTAAGCTCTTGATTTAATTAGAAATGAAAAGAAAGAGGGAAAAACTTGAAAGAGAAGAAATGGAGGCACAAACCCTAGAAATTTTATGGGGTACGAATTTTTTTTCTTTATTTCATCATAATATTGCCTTATATAGGCTTACATGTTTACACATAGCCTCTTGGGCTTTTAAAAATGGCATGTTGCCCATTTTTTGCTTCATGTGCTTATTTCTTTTTGCATATGAGCTATGACCTTTACAAAAATTTGGTTTTTTGCCTATTTATTTTACTGTTTACCGTCGAAAACAGAGACGAACTGGGATTGATCGTCTTGCCTGAATTTGAGGGCAAATGCTATTTAAACACATCCATCCACCTTTCCGAAAATACCAAGTTGATTTATAACATCATATATCGGAGGTTTGGACAGATGCGACCGATGTAGCAGACTTCATCAGATTCTCCCTCATTTATGAGGGTTTTTTGATTGTGGGGACGCTCTTCCCTGCAGGCTCAAGGCTCTGCAGTTAGTTACGTTACTGTATTGTGATAACCACTTTCTCCTGCTCTAGAAGGTCATTTCGTGTCGTGTGTTATTTTGTTGTTAAGATTGCTCGTGGATTGTATACGAAGACTAGTTTATGTTGTTGTCCGTAGGGCACGGATTGGTCTAAATCCGTATATTTTAGATTTGGGGATTGAACTTAGGTTGTATGTTCCGTCAGTTCAAAAAGTATTTTGTTTTATTTAAGCACCGTTAATCTATTTTTTTTAGATCAAGGTCAACTTAAATATATGAGCATTTTAGCTCAATTTATTTTAATTAAGAATACATTAGTCCTATTTGAGACTAAGATAATTTAGCAACATTTTAAGGATCATTTTTTTTATTTAAGATCCAACAGAGAAATTGGGCTCAGTTGCAAGTTACTTCAGAGACTTAGCTAATTTGGGCTTGGTCTACTCGATCTTAGGCTTTCCTTCCTTTTTTTTCCCAGAAGTGCTAAGCACTTATTTGTGGTTCTGGTGCTCATGTAGGAAACACATGAGGCGCTCAGAGATGGGCGCTGCCCAATCAATACTAAGGACTTAGTCATTTTGACAGAATATAAAGTGTTAAGCATTTTGTATGACGCTCATGTGGGAGGCACGTGAAGCGCTGATACGTGGGAAGCACTTAAGGCGCCGAGCGTTCTGTTTTATTGGGCGCCCACGTGTATTTCACGTGAGGCGCTGAGTTCCTTTTTGTTTTGTTGGGCGCTCACGTGGAAAGCACGTAAGGCACCGAGTCCCATTTAAGAGAATCTTTTAGGCGCTCACGTGTGTTTCACGTTAGACGCTAAGTCCTTTTCTTTGTAGAGATTGAATTTTTGTTGATATTTTTTGAAAAAGTTTTAACTTCTGTTAATGGTATTTTGAACATTAATGGTCACCAAGATCTCTGTTTTGAAGATCTGGGATTGGTTATTATTGGAGAACTAAGTTCTTCTGTTTCCTTTTATAAGAACTAAGTTCATGTAGGGTTAAACCTTGTTTTCAAAGGAATTAAATTCCGAGAACATATGTTCTTTTTTCTCCTTTATCTTTTAATCTAGTTCTTTCCCCTAAATTTTGAGTTTGAAGAACAGAATCTGTAACGACTCTAAAATCTTAGTACATAATTTTCCTGTTAATATACAAGAAAAGAGTATTACAGTCTGAATTTGAGTTATAAGTCACTTTTGCTAAATAAAAGCAAGAAGCAACTTGTAGTTCACTGGTAAAGCCCTTACACTGCTGTGACGTAGCCCCTGTGTTCGATTCCCATCAGACACAATTATTTTTTCTGATTTTTCTTTTTAACTTTTTGGAAACCCAAAAGATTTCATGTGCAATACACGGGAAATGAAAAGTTCAAAAAAATCAAACATATGCAAAATGGCGTAAACACAGAAAAATCCACGTGGCACGAATCTTGAGACCAAAAACCCTAGATCGACCGGCGGAAGTTGCCTTTGGGCCGGCGAGGACGGCCCGATTGAGTCCAATTGAATCCGTGCTTTACATACACACCTCTTCAACTCCCCTCAACTTCTCTGCACTGTTTGATTTCCCTACAATCAAACAGAGACCATTCAATTCACCAATTAACATAATTTTAATGCTTTTTAATCCACAATTTTAATTCCCAAACCCTAATTCTCCACTATAAATACCACCCCACACTTTGGTTCAATATCATTCTGAAAATTCTAGCCAAAACTCTCTAAAAAGTTCCTAGTGCAAGTGAAGTAAAGTGAAGTTAGCGAGCAACTTGGTTCCGGTGAAAATCGAAGCTAATTCTGGAGCTCCCGCGATGCCACGAAAATCATCCTCTCTTCTTTAACCTTTCCTTGAATTTTTTAAACCGTAAGTCCCTCCCGAACTCCCTTTCTCTTCATTGAATTTCATTTTTAATTAAAATCGGTAAAAGTGGAGTTATCACCGATATTATCTTTTCTAAAATCTATAACTCCATTTTCTTTTATCATTTGGTCAAACCAATTTTACCACTTCACTTGTAATCTTAATACCAATTTTTAGAATCAAGTTAAATCAAGAATCTCATGTAAAACAACCATATTTGAACTTTTATATTAAAATACCTTGAACTTTGTTATCATATCTTTTCGATAAAATTGCTTAACAATACTTTTAGGTAAACTTCACGAGGTAACGACCTATCCCATACTCACACTTGGTTTCATAGCATAATACCTATTGTAAGTATTTTGAGGCCGGTTTGTCGGTCACCGGAGCTTGAGGAGCTGGATTGGTGTTAGTTGACACGAACATAATAGAACCGAATGGTAGCGGCTCCTCCTCCCATTGTCGTCCGAGACTGGCCGGAAGGACCGTCCTGGAGTCCATCTTCATCGTGTAGGAGACGAGAGTCGTGCTGAGAGCTGAGATTGTCCTTGGAGACATTGTTGGAGAGTGATTGCTTGAAAACCTGCATGAAAAAGCATTATTTTAGTTTAAATATAGGTATGTATATTGATTGAGTTCGCATGAATGCTTAACCCGAAATATGGGAGGAGAGATTGGTCCCACCGGACGTGCCAGAATCTGTAGGGTGTTTTTCGTTACCCCATTGAGATGGGAATACGCGCGCGCTTGTCAGGCGTACTACAGATTCCCCCTGCCTGGGGTAGGCCGGGGTTTAATGATTGTGGGGATCCGAATCTCCGGCAGATGCGGACTAAGCTGCCGTTAATTACCCCTCGCCTTTGGGGCGAGGGAACCTCCGATTAACGGGTTAAACTGGTCATGCGAACTCAATGTGCGGTGTGCGTGTGTTGTGTTTTGAAAGGGGGTTTTGGATATATCGGGAGCCACGCAGAGTTTTTACGGGGGTCCCGCTACCCGGATAGCGGGCTGGGGGTCAAGGGGGCTAGCAGTCCCCTTGCGGGGTGCGGGACAGCGCCCCGTTAGAATTTTTTTTCTAACAGGGACAGTGTTGTGGAGCACGTGTGTGTGTGAATATGTATACATATGTATATGTATATGTATGTACATAAAAAGAAGGGGGAAAGGCATCCAAGGGATGCGTGGGGGCAGCACCTTGGGCGCTGTGCGCCTAGGTGCTGTGCGCTCAGACGCTAGAGTGCCACGTGTCGGCACATGGACGCTCTGCGCTTGAGCGCAAGCGCGCCACGTGTCGGTACGTGGGCGCTTTGCGCTTCAGCGCCCAACGCTAGAGCGCAAGCGCGCCACGTGTCGGCACGGGGGCGACTTGCGCTCGAGCACTGGGCGCTAGAGTGCAAGCGCGCCACGTGTCGGCACGTAGGCGCTTTGCGCTTGAGCGCAGGGCGCTGTAGTGCAAACGCGCCACGTGTCGGCACGTGGACGCTTTGCGCTCGAGCGCTGAGCGCAAGCGCGCCACGTGTCGGCACGCGGGCACTCTGTGCTTGAGCGCCGGCGAGAAAAGGATGCTTTTAGCCTAAGAAACAGAAGCTATGCTTCAGAAAGGAAATATTTGTTGTTATATATATATATATATGGAGTTAAAACTCCTAGGATGTTTTGAAGCTGATGAAGGGGTTCTTCTTCTTCTTCCTGTTGTTTGGCCGGATCAAGCACAGAGCGCCCCGTTAGAAATTAGCGCCCATGTGCCGACACGTGGCACTCTAGCGCCTAAGCGCACAGCACCTAGGCGCACAGCGCCCAATGTGCTGCCCCCACGCATCCTTTGGATGCATTTCCCCCTCTTTTTATGTACATACATATACATATAAATATGTATACATATTCACACACACACGTGCTCCACAACACTGTCCCTGTTAGAAAAAAAATTCTAACGGGGCGCTGTCCCGCACCCCGCAAGGGGGCTGCTAGCCCCCTTGACCCCCAGCCCACTATCCGGGTAGCAGAACCCCCGTAAAAACTCTGCGTGGCTCCCGATATATCCAAAACCCCCTTTCAAAACTGTAATACTCGGTTTCCTTTTATACGCCAATGTCCGTATTTATATAAATTATCACTTACAAGTTTGTTAGTTTATATTTAAAATTATTTTAGTTAGTTTAAAAACCCTATTACCTATCCATTTTATATTTTTCCCTGATTCTTTTATTTGCTACTTCCAGACCGGCCCCTCTTCCCTAATTTTCCCTATCCTTATTTATTTCCAAACCCAAGCCCATCCTCATCATTTTCCTTACTTTCCTTCAGCCCATTTTTCTTTATAAATAAACTTACTCCTTTTCCAGCGAACCCCCGGCCCAACGAAAAATCCCTCAGCCATTCATTCTTTCCATAAGCTTAATCTCCATTTCTTTTAACCAAATTATTTTTCCCCTCAATTCTCTCCCCGGCCCACTCACTTCAATTCATTTTTCCCTTTTAAAATCCTCCGGCCCATTTCCCAGCCCACTCCCTTTTGTTTTACTAAAATTTTTTCCCTTTAAATCTTCGGCCCACTTCTCCAGCCTGCTCCCCCATATCCGACCCGGTCTGCCACTGTACTTCTCCCCCAACGGCTATATTTTCTCCCACGCGCTCAACCCACGATCCTCGCCGTCTTCGTCGCCAACGCTCGCGAGCGTTACTCCCCACGACGCGCACGTTTCCCTGCGACCCGCTCCCTTAACGTTCACCTCTCTTCACTCCTATCACTTTCTCCTTCTTCCTCCTCTTCTCGCTACACTCCCGAACCACCATCACCCCGTACAATCCACACCCGAGCTCGACCACCAACTCCATCGACACCCTTCACCCTCCTCGTCAACATCATCACCGTCGCCATCTTACTCTCTCTCGATCTCTCGTCCTCATCCTTCTCGTTCACCCCAGCAACCCACTGCCCAAGCCCTCGTCGTCGCCGCCGCCGACTGCAACCCTCATCATTACTCGCTCGCCTCGACCTCCTCCCTGCACCCATCACCGCGACCACCATAGCCACACCCCTCGTCGTCAGCAGCACCACCTCAGTCGACTTCCCGCATCATCATCATCGTCATCATCATCGTCGACGTCGCTGTCGTCGTCATCTCTCTCTCTATCTCTATCTAACCTCTCTGCTTCCCTCCCCTCACTCGATCCCTCTCTTTCACTCTCTATCTCTCTGTCTCTCACCCCCTCTGTCTCTCCCTCACCCTCTGTATCTCGTCTCTCTCTCTCAATTCTCTCTAACTCTCCCCCTCTGTGTCCTCCCTCTCTCTGAGTTTCTCACCCCCCCTCTCTCACTGCTTCATTCTCTCTCTGGCCCCTCTTTCACTCCCTCTCTCTGCCCCTCTCAATCTCTCTCTCTACAACTCCAATCCCTTCTCTCTCGCTCTCCCATCAACCGAGCCCGTGCCACCCAGTTCGAGCCGAGGCCAAATCTTGACGTTGCCGCTCGCGCGTGTGTCACTGCCGTGCCGCGCGTGTGTCGTTGCCGCTGCCGTGTGTCCCAACGTCTCCAGGCAAGTTCCCTACTTGCTACATGCTATCTTTTGTTAATTACAAATCAATATCGTATATATTACATGCTTTACCTTTCCGTTAGATTATTCGACACAACTGTTCGATACTTGTTCTCATAGGAAATCATTATTTAATTTGACGGAACTCAATTTTATATGCTGGCCCGAAGGGCTGTGAATCTAATGGGTGAATTTCGTTGGAAAATATAACCGTTAACGACTAAAACAACTACCCTCAAGTTTACTCGTAAAACTGGAATTTCCCTGTACCTGAAAACCGTTAAAATCGCTATAAATTATGTACATACTAGAATGATGCGTTCGAGGGCTCAAATCGAATCCGACTCGACGAAATTTAACCCTATACTAGTTTCCAGATATTCCTGTACTCAAACTGTGTTAATATTTGGACCGGAGTGCGACTCTGGACTGCAGTCCAGAGCGACTCCAGTTGTTGCTTGCTGTTCCGTAATGAGTACCACAGGATTTCCTTAACTCGTAGGTTGCGGAACTCCACTGTTTATTGTAGGTAAACCTGTTAGCTAGACAACACAAGTGGTTTCATTCTGTTTCGTTATCATTTGTTATTTAATCTGCAATTTAAAAGATCGGGACGCATAACAGTCCCAACGGGACCAGAAACTGACATATTGGTATTGAATAGTGTATATCTCCTGACGTACAGACGCGATTGAAGATCTGTCTATTGCGTTGAAGGCCTTACTGAAAACCCTAGATTTCATCAAACTGTAGCGTCGCTAAAATCTGATCCCAACTGGGATTAAAATGCGTTGCGAAACGGACTTCTGATTCTGAAACTGGATTTCCAGCCGCGAGCGCTTAAAATGAAATGGTTATAATTAATGATCCTGGAACCCGATTGGCTTGAAACTAAATTCGATGGATGGAAAACTGAACATACTAATTATTACCTGTTTATCGTTTCTCTAAACTATACACGTACGTTTCATGATAAATCGTGCAAGTGATAGAACACTATTTTTATGACACCTTAATCATGCTTCATATACTGTTTACGTATCATATCATACCCTTATCATTGCAGTGATAACCTAGTGATATCGTGCATTTACACAGTGTTAGATTTTAGTGATGATTGTGGCAAGTACGTCAGTGTTCGTGTATCCGTGTATAAGTGAAAGTGATACGTACCTGTACACAATCAGTGACCCTATTATTCTATTGCATTGTCGACGTCTGTGGGATGCGTGTACGTGTGACTATAAGTGGTATGGGACACTTATGGAAGCGCTTGCACGGGTGTCACAGATAAGGCACCAGACACTGCCATTTATCTTAGGTATTAGTCGGGACGTGCTTGATGGAGGTCCTGCCTCCAGTTCTCGCGCAGACTTGTCACGGATCGATTAGTATTTAGGGTTATGGTTAGCGTTTGATGTACACCACGGGGTGTGGGGTAGTTTGAGTGTGAGTTCAACAGAATCTCGGGAGTCCCTTGCCGGCTTATATATTTAGGGAGATATATGGAGATTTACAGGGTACATGATTATTACCGTGATATACATGTTGGGCCCGTGGTCCCTTGCCCTTGGGTGGAGGACACTCACGAGTGGTTGACTCTCACACTTGGACTGACGATAGGCTTAGTGACCTGTACAGTGAGACTTAGAGACTGATAGGGATACTGGCATTGATATACCTTACATACTGTGTTGACATACGTGGCATATCATTCTACTGCTTTTACTGTTTCCGCTGCATCGATTACTGCATGTTCATACCTATATCATTCTGATTTACTGCTACATATATCTGTTATCACTGTTAGAATTGTCATATGATTTTATGTATTATATTGCTATTGTGTCGCTCTGACGACCTGAGTATGCATGCTCAGTGTGAGGAGAAGATTTAGCCTGGACCAGAACTAGACGTGCATCACAGACTTCTTGACTTGCTATTCCGAGTTACATTCGTTTGTTTCCCATCAGGTCAGTTTATATTACTATTTTATTCCAGTTGCTGCATTTCTCATTACCTGTGCATCAATTACTGTTTACCATGAAAAACTAGAAGCCGAAGTGTGACTACGGCAGGACACTTCCTTGACCGTAGGAGCATGGCTGGCCTTGTCAACTCCTCGTATTCCGTATTTTGGAAAGCGGGGCGTGACATGGTTTAGTTGGTATCAGAGCCAGGTTTTGCATCGATTGGGATTGCAGTTTTCCGTGTATAGTTTGGCAATCTAAGGCATCCCTCGGTCTAGATTGTAAACTTGTCACTCTTGATCCATATTCACATCGTGTGTTCAGCTATCCATCCGCTATGGTTTCGGGTGACTTGACAAGGTTACGTGGTTGCAATTGCACTACCGTACTCTATTCAAGTGACTTAAAGTCATACAGTTGATTCCCCACTTGTAATAAATTCATCACCTCTGATATTCTTGAATCTTTGTCCTATCCATATTATATTTTGATTAGTTTGGCTTGTGACTTATATCATTCTCAAAATTGTTGTCTCAGGATCATGTCTTCCAACGACTCTTCATCTATATCCGCTCCCCAGAATCAGACCATTGAGATTCTGAGTGTACTGCAAGGTCTAAAGGAAGCCCAGGAGCGAACTAACGACTTGTTGGCTGAAGGACTGAGAAGACAGGTGAATCAGGCACCAGCGGGAGTCTCAAATCATAAAGGGATCCCCGTTAGACGAGAAAAAGAGAGGAAGATGAAGCGCCAATTTGTTTCTCCGCGGCAGAAGCAGCAGAAGATCCCATGTTGTGGGTACTGTAGGAGGCCAGGACATCTTCAGAGGGATTGTCGCCGCGCCCAAGGGAAATGTCTGATTTGTGGATCCAGCGAACATCTCATCAACGGTTGCCCAGAAAGGAAAGAACTACAAGGAGGAAACTCGTCCACACTCCACACTTCTGCCAACTGAGGATTATCGCGTAGTTCGAACTTCGACGATAAGGCGGACCTAACGCAGGATTCAACTCACGCGACGAGAATGCAACGTTATAGTAGTCGAAGAAGGATTTTTTCATGTTATCTACTTTCAGCAATAATGTTGTCATCTTTTTATGAATATTTCTTTCCGTTTGAAATCTTGTATCCGCTGAACTTTTGATTGAATGCAATGAAAATTTGAATCGTAATATATGTATCATTCTCTTGCTTTCTCTTTATCTAATTCTATTCATTATCACAGTATTTTAATCCTGATCTTTCAGTTCCTGCAACCGCATATTTTCCTATACTTCGTACCCTGAGCTTTTCCTTGATGTATTCCACTGTCTAATCATGACTTTTCTTTTCAGACCATGGCCCACCCTGGAGCAGCGCCGCATCTAGATGAGGATGCACAATCTTGTATTTCCTTAGACCACACGCTGTTGAGTTCTGACGATGAGATCAACGGTCCTTAGGTCGATTTCGAAAACAACGATTCAGAGGACGAAGGAGCAGCCGCCCCAGAGTTTGACGTGATAGGCGATTCCGACGAAGAGGAAGAAGACCCTGAAGAGAACCCGATAGAGGAAGACCCCGAGGAAGAACCGATAGAAGAAAATCCAGTGGAGGAAAATCCCATGGAAGAGAATCCAGAAGAAGAGAATCACATGGAATCGGACCTCGATGAAGAAGCTCCATCCGAGGAAGAAGGACCGGAAGATCAAGACCCTGCTGTGGAAGAACTTCCAATGGCGATGCCCGCGAGGCGATATGGGAATGGGCGGCCCTACCTGAGCGCGCGAGCCTACCGCAACCTGCTGAATCTCCACAACCGCGACTGACGAGATTTCTTTTAGATGTTGTCTTCTTTGGCCAAATAAAATATGCGTATAGTTTATGGCCACCTTTCTTCTTTGAGAATGCTTTGTTTAAAATCTTTTGAAATGAAATAAATTGTTGAGTTCGCTAATCCATCGATCTTCTTAGTTCCCTTGATGTTTGATATTTCTTCTATACAATTATTCTTCCTACTGAGATCTGTCTACACTTACTTCTTACTTTGTCTTAACCCTCACTGAGATTATCTAGTACCATACCTGTTGTTGTAGAGGTCCACCCTTCATCCTCCGTCTGTGCCTCGTTTGAGATCCTTCTGGGAGGAGAAAATTTTAGGGGATTTCCGAGTTCACTAATCCTTCAAATTTTGATACGTGTGATGTACCGACTGATGTTTTCCCCCGTAATTTTTCTCTGGTATTCCTTTGTGGCTCATCCTTACTTCCTGTGCAGACCCGATCACAGTCTCCTTGATTTTTAGTCTAAAACCGCCACACACCGACCTTCTTAGTGAGCCACACTTCCTTGTAATCATGTATCCTGGCTAGCCCTATACCTCTTTGTGTTTTTCCTAATACTATATATATATAAATAGGGACCTTATTATTCGAAATATGATTTTCAGTATTTTGTATTTATCGAAGAGTGCGTGTTATTGACTAATTTGTTTTATGTATTGTAAGCACACTAATATTATCTTCAGTTTCAGTAGCGCAACCTTACACTGCGCATTCTTTGGTCCATGTTTCTTAATTTCACTATACAAGTTTTCTAAATTATTTTAAACCTATTTTATCGATACACATCTTAAAATGTTTTAACCTACTGATTAGTTTTCACTACATTATTGTCGTTACTTTATTTTCGGGTTTTGTACCTATGATTACTATATAAATAGTTGAGCCTTATACCTATTATTTCTGCTTGTTTTTAATAGGCTTAGATGTGCACATACTTGGGTTTCGACTTTTATCGAGTGCGCCTCGAATAATATTGTTCGTTGTTGTTGTTATTTATATTTCCGTATTTATATTTGTTCTTACGTATTTATATCTTCAAATTTCTTCGTCCACGGATTTCTAGTAAATCATTATGTGTTAGTGCGACGTAGTAGCTTTCACTTATTATTTTATAACTAGTCATTTCTTTTAAATTTCGAGGACGAAATTTTTGTAAGGGTGGTATGATGTAATACCCGGTTTTCTTTTATACGCCAATGTCCGTATTTATATAAATTATCACTTACAAGTTTGTTAGTTTATATTTAAAATTATTTTAGTTAGTTTAAAAACCCTATTACCTATCCATTTTACATTTTTCCCAGATTCTTTTATTTGCTACTTCCAGACCGGCCCCTCTTCCCTAATTTTCCCTATCTTTATTTATTTCCAAACCCAAGCCCATCCTCATCATTTTCCTTACTTTCCTTCAGCCCATTTTTCTTTATAAATAAACTTACTCTTTTTCCAGCGAACCCCCGGCCCAACGAAAAATCCCTCAGCCATTCATTCTTTCCATAAGCTTAATCTCCATTTCTTTTAACCAAATTATTTTTCCCCTCAATTCTTTCCCCGGCCCACTCACTTCAATTCATTTTTCCCTTTTAAAATCCTCCGGCCCATTTCCCAGCCCACTCCCTTTTGTTTTACTAAAATTTTTTCCCTTTAAATCTTCGGCCCACTTCTCCAGCCTGCTCCCCCATATCCGACCCGGTCCGCCACTGTACTTCTCCCCCAACAGCTATATTTTCTCCCGCGCGCTCAACCTACGATCCTCGCCGTCTTCGTCGCCAACGCTCACGAGCGTTACTCCCCACGACGCGCACGTTTCCCTGCGACCCGCTCCCTCAACGTTCACCTCTCTTCACTCCCATCACTTTCTTCTTCTTCCTCCTCTTCTCGCTACACTCCCGAACCACCATCACCCCGTACAATCCACACCCGAGCTCGACCACCAACTCCATCGACACCCTTCACCCTCCTCGTCAACATCATCACCGTCGCCATCTTACTCTCTCTCGATCTCTCGTCCTCATTCTTCTCGTTCACCCCAGCAACCCACTGCCCAAGCCCTCGCCGTCACCGCCGACGACTGCAACCCTCATCATTACTCGCTCGCCTCGACCTCCTCCCTGCACCCATCACCGCGACCACCATAGCCGCACCCCTCGTCGTTGCAGCACCACCTCAGTCGACTTCCCGCATCATCATCATCGTCATCATCATCGTCGACGTCGCCGTCGTCGTCATCTCTCTCTCCCTCTCTCTCTCTCTCTCTATCTCTATCTCTATCTAACCTCTCTGCTTCTCTCCCCTCACTCGATCCCTCTCTTTCACTCTCTATCTCTCTATCTCTCACCCCCTCTGTCTCTCCCTCACCCTCTGTATCTCGTCTCTCTCTCTCAATTCTCTCTAACTCTCCCCCTCTGTGTCCTCCCTCTCTCTGAGTTTCTCACCCCTTCTCTCTCACTGCTTCATTCTCTCTCTGGCCCCTCTTTCACTCCCTCTCTCTGCCCCTCTCAATCTCTCTCTCTACAACTCCAATCCCTTCTCTCTCGCTCTCCCATCAACCGAGCCCGTGCCACCCAGTTCGAGCCGAGGCCAAATCTTGACGTTGCCGCTCGCGCGTGTGTCACTGCCGTGCCGCGTGTGTATCGTTGCCGCTGCCGTATGCCCCAACGACTCCAGGCAAGTTCCCTACTTGCTACATGCTATCTTTTGTTAATTACAAATCAATATCGTATATATTACATGCTTTACCTTTCCGTTAGATTATTCGACACAACTGTTCGATACTTGTTCTCATAGGAAATCATTATTTAATTTGACGGAACTCAATTGTATATGCTGGCCCGAAGGGTTGTGAATCTAATGGGTGAATTTCGTTGGAAAATATAACCGTTAACGACTAAAACAACTACCCTCAAGTTTACTCGTAAAACTAGAATTTCCCTGTACCTGAAAACCGTTAAAATCGCTATAAATTATATACATACTAGAATGAGGCGTTCGAGGGCTCAAATCGAAGCCGACTCGACAAACTTTAACCCTATACTAGTTTCCAGATATTCCTGTACTCAAACTGTGTTAATATTTGGACCGGAGTACGACTCTGGACTGCAGTCCAGAGCGACTCCAATTGTTGCTTGCTGTTCCGTAATGAGTACCACAGGATTTCCTTAACTCGTAGGTTGCGGAACTCCACTGTTTATTGTAGGTAAACCTGTTAGCTAGACAACACAAGTGGTTTCATTCTGTTTCGTTATCATTTGTTATTTAATCTGCAATTTAAAATATCGGGATGCATAACAGTCCCAACGGGACCAGAAACTGACATATTGGTATTGAATAGTGTATATCTCCTGACGTACAGACGCGATTGAATATCCGTATGTTGCGTTGAAGGCCTTACTGAAAACCCTAGATTTCATCAAACTGTAGTGTCGCTAAAATCTGATCGTAACTAGGATTAAAATGCGTTGCGAAACGGACTTCTGATTCTGAAACCGGATTTCCAGCCGCGAGCGCTTAAAATGAAATGGTTATAATTAATGATCCTGGAACCCGATTGGCTTGAAACTAAATTCGATGGATGGACAACTGAACATACTAATTATTACCTGTTTATTGTTTCGCTAAACTATACACGTACGTTTCATGATAAATCGTGCAAGTGATAGAACACTATTTTTATGACACCTTAATCATGCTTCATATACTGTTTACGTATCATATCATACCCTTATCATTGCAGTGATAACCTAGTGATATCGTGCATTTACACAGTGTTAGATTTTAGTGATGATTGTGGCAAGTACGTCAGTGTTCGTGTATCCGTGTATAAGTGAAAGTGATACGTACCTGTACACAATCAGTGATCCTATTATTCTATTGCATTGTCGACGTCTGTGGGATGCGTGTACGTGTGACTATAAGTGGTATGGGACACTTATGGAAGTGCTTGCACGGGTGTCACAGATAAGGCACCAGACACTGCCATTTATCTTAGGTATTAGTCAGGACGTGCTTGATGGAGGTCCTGCCTCCAGTTCTCGCGCAGACTTGTCACGGATCGATTAGTATTTAGGGTTATGGTTAGCGTTTGATGTACACCACGGGGTGTGGGGTAGTTTGAGTGTGAGTTCAACAGAATCTCGGGAGTCCCATGCCGGCTTATATATTTAGGGAGATATATGGAGATTTACAGGGTACATGATTATTACCGTGATATACATGTTGGGCCCGTGGTCCCTTGCCCTTGGGTGGAGGACACTCACGAGTGGTTGACTCTCACACTTGGACTGACGATAGGCTTAGTGACCTGTACAGTGAGACTTAGAGACTGATAGGGATACTGGCATTGATATACCTTACATACTGTGTTGACATACGTGGCATATCATTCTACTGCTTTTACTGTTTCCGCTGCATCGATTACTGCATGTTCATACCTATATCATTCTGATTTACTGCTACATATATCTGTTATCACTGTTAGAATTGTCATATGATTTTATGTATTATATTGCTATTGTGTCGCTCTGACGACCTGAGTATGCATGCTCAGTGTGAGGAGAAGATTTAGCCTGGACCAGAACTAGACGTGCATCACAGACTTCTTGACTTGCTATTCCGAGTTACATTCGTTTGTTTCCCATCAGGTCAGTTTATATTACTATTTTATTCCAGTTGCTGCATTTCTCATTACCTGTGCATCAATTACTGTTTAACATGAAAAACCAGAAGCCGAAGTGTGACTACGGCAGGACACTTCCTTGACCGTAGGAGCATGGCTGGCCTTGTCAACTCCTCGTATTCCGTATTTTGGGAAGCGGGGCGTGACAAAAACACAACACACGCACACCGTACATTGAGTTCGCATGACCAGTTTAACCCGTTAATCGTAGGTTCCCTCGCCCCAAAGGCGAGGGGTAATTAACGGCAGCTTAGTCCGCGGCTGCCGGAGATTCGGATCCCCACAATCATTAAAGCCCGGCCTACCCCAGGCAGGGGGAATCTGTAGTACGCCTGACAAGCGCGCGCGTATTCCCATCTCAATGGGGTAACGAAAAACACCCTATAGATTCTGGCACACCCGGTGGAACCAATCTCTCCTCCCATATTTCGGGTTAAGCATTCATGCGAACTCAATCAATATACATACCTATATTTAAACTAAAATAATGCTTTTTCATGCAGGTTTTCAAGCAATCACTCTCCAACAATGTCTCCAAGGACGATCTCAGCTCTCAGCACGACTCTCGTCTCCTACACGATGAAGATAGACTCCAGGACGGTCCTTCCGGCCAGTCTCGGGCGACAATGGGAGGAGGAGCCGCTACCATTCGGCTCTATTATGTTCGTGTCAGCTAACACCAACCCAGCTCCTCAAGCTCCGGTGACCGACAAACCGACCTCAAAAGGTAAGAGGCCAAATGTGGTAATCTCAAGGGCGCCCCAACCCAAACGCAAATCGGTGTCTGGACGGCTTTCCATGGCCCCAACTGGGGGTAAAGCCATCGGAACAAAAGAAGTTGCCAGATGTCGTGGGAAAGCCCAGGCGATACCTTCGACGGACACGCGGGCAGATGTCTTCTCAAGCATCCCCATCACTCGGCCTATGGCGGCTTCCCGAAGAGCAGAAGCCTGCCAAGCGCTTAAGGCAGAGAAGCTGAGGCAGAAGCGGCTCAGATACAGAGCCAAAAAAAGGGGTAGGGCTCTGGCCATGTTAAAATTTATGAATTTCCAAAGTTCGGACCGCTCCGCGAAATCAGCCGCCAGAGATAAAGAGATGGCTGGATATGTGGTCCGCACCGTCTATATGGTCGGACATGAAGAAACGAACCCGCCTAAGCTTCACAGCCAGGGTGACGATACGGTGGACGCTACCCAACGTCAACTCGATCTAAATGACGAAGAGCCCGCTCAGGCCGATAAGCCAGAGAAGCCCGTGGTTCCTGCGGAATTGAGCTCAGGCAATAAAGATTACCCGGTTGTCATAGCCGGAACTACAGAACAAGCATTATTCCAATGGCTTCAAAGGCAATTTCAGGACAGGGATGAGAAGATGGCCGAGGTCTATTCCAAAGTCGACGAGCTGGCAAACGTCGTGGCAGATCTCGCGACCCAAGTCGCCCGATTGCAATTACAGCAGAATCAAATTTTGGTTCATGAGCCAGGGATTGATACCCGGAGGCAGCCAACTGATATCCCCTTCAACCTAACAGCGGAGCGCCTTCATGAAAAACGGCCGCAATCAGCCTCCAGTCCCTCCGATACATACGCCGGGGGGGAATCACCTCTGAAAGAGAAGCTGGAAAAAGTCTATTCCTTCAAAAGGGAAAAAGTCCACAAGATATTCAGGGACACCCTAAGAAACGGTCTACAACTGCCGGAATCAAAGAGACCGCAAGAAGCGAATATGACCGACGACCTAGAATATTGCCCCTGTCACAGGGTGATAGGTCATGCCATTGAGGACTGCTTCGTCTTCAAAGATTGGGTCGAAAGGCAATACAAGACGGGAGAGATAGAACTGTCTAAAGGTGCGTTAGCAAACAGTCAGGCTACGACCGCCGATTTCATGCAAATGGAGACCGAAGCCTTTCGGGAACCTAATCCTCCCAGACATGTGCCATTATCTGAAAAGGGCGAACCAAAGACCGATCGGCCTCGAGGACCAGCATCAGTAAAGGCACCTACTCCAATGGAGAGAAAGAAGAAGGTATACTCCTTCAGGAGGGATGATGTCCGCATAATATTCATGGACGCCTTGAACAACGGTCTGCAACTGCCTGTTCCAAACAGGCCACAGGAAATGAACATGACCGGCAATCCCGTATACTGCCCATATCATAGAGTGGTGGGTCATACCATCGAAGACTGCTATATTTTCAAAGATTGGACAGAGGACCAATATAAGCTTGGAAAAACCTTACAATCCTCGGATGTATCGGCAAGCCATGGAGCTAGGTCATCAACACAGCTCTGCCAAGATCAAAGTTCAAGGAGCTGGGATAAGCAAAGATGACCCCCACGTCGTTAAACTGGGAACCGCCGACCTCTAAGTCGTTAAACTGGGAATGTAAAAATATACATATATACTTACATATATATATATATATATATATGTAAATAAAAAAAAAATGTGTAAATAAAAGAAAAATAGAGAAAAGCCGAAATGATGGGGCAACTCGCAATAAAAATCAGCGAGTAAAATAAAGGTGAAAATAAAGCCGAAATGATGGGGCAACCGCGAATAAAAGCCGAAATGATAGGGCAATCGCGATCTTCGCGATAAGAAAAGCTGAAAGGATAGAGCAATCGTGGTAAAACAAAAAAACAAAAAAAAAACACAAACAAAAATCCAATTTTTCAAAATTCCCTCGGCCCTACGGTTAGTCCCCAAATTGACTACCGTATACAATCCACGGGCTCAAATAATTCTCATCATACCTATGCCCCTGGATAGACCTCTAAGTCTTTAAACTGGAAACAGATGACCTCTAAGTCTTTAAACTGGAAACAGATGACCTCCGAGTCGTTAAACTGCAAACAGATGACCACCACGTCGTTAAACTGGAGACAAACGACCTCTAAGTCTTTAAACTGGAAACAACAGACCTCTAAGTCTTTAAAACTAGAAACAGCATGACCTCTACGTCGTTAAACTGGAAACAGATGACCTCTACGTCGTTAAACTGGAAATAGATGACCTCTACGTCTTTAAACTGGAAACAGATGACCACCAAGTCATTAAACTGGAAACAGATGACCTCTATGTCATTAAACTCGAAACAGATGACCTCTACGTCTTTAAACTGGAAACAGATGACCTCCAAGTCGTTAAACTGGAAACAGCAGACCTCTAAGTCGTTAAACTGGAAACAGATGACCTCTAAGTCGTTAAACTGGAAACGAGGGAAATTCACTCATATGTCCTCACGATACATGAGGAGAACAAAGCTTTGTGGGATCCTTACGACTTACAAAGGAAAAGCACACTTAGGAGTCCTCACGACTCCTAAGGAGAACATACACCTGCGGGATCCTTACGACTCGCAAGGAGAAAATACCTTTATGGGACCCTCACGGCCCATAAAATTGAAAGGCCTTAGGCGATAGGGATCTAAACTTGTCCCCTAAGCCATCGCTCCCCATGCACCAAGCGGCGAATGATGAGTCACTCCTGGTACCATATTCCAGTGCGGCGATGCAGACGCCAACCAAATTCCAAACCACATACCCCAAACGGTGAATGATGAGTCGCTCCTGGTACCATATTCCAGTGCAGCGATGCAGATGCCAACCAAATTCCAAACTCAAATTCCCAAGCGGCGAATGATGAGTCGCTCCTGGTACCATATTCCAGTGCAGCGATGCAGACGCCAACCAAATTCTAACTTCCATACCGAAACGGCGAATGATGAGTCGCTCCTGGTACCATATCCCAGTGCAGCGATGCAGACGCCAACAAAGTCCCGAAATGTTTTTGGCCCTACGGTCTGGATCATACATCCTGTAAAACCGTATACAATCCACGGGCGTAAAACGATCCCAATCTCTCCCAGTCCTACCGGTGAGACCATGTTCAAAGTCCCACCAAAAATAAAAAATAAAATAAAAAAATGGTATGTCCACAAGCAAAATGGGCACGGATGAAAACCCGAAAGGGCGCCGTGAGTAAAAACAGCAGGACTGCCGGCGAGTTTGTGAAAACCCGAAAGGGCGCAAACTCGTAAAAAAGAGATGAAATGCACTCGCAAAGTCCTCTCGACTTTGTGAGGAGAAAATTCCCGCGTGAGATCCTTATGACTCACAAAGGAGCAACACCCTTAAGAGTCCCCACGACTCCTAAGGAGAAAATACACCTATGAGATCCTTTCGACTCGTAGGGAGAAAATGCTTTTATGGGACCCTTACGGCCCATAAAATTGAAAAGTCTTAGGCGAAAGGGACCTAAAACCTGTCTCCTAAGCCATCGTTTACTAATAAGCAAACGCAAATGATGATTCGCTCCTGGTACCATATTCCAGTGTAGCGATACTGATGCCAAGCAAAAACCAATTCCCAAATCCTCTTGGGGCAAATGATGAGTTGCTCCTGGCATCATTCCAGTGCAGCAATGCAGATGCCGACGAAAAAGAATCCCCAAATCCTCTCGGGCCAAATGATGAGTTGCTCCTGGCATCATTCCAGTGCAGCCATGCAGATGCCGACAAAAAAAATCCCTAAAACCTCTCGGGGCAAATGATGAGTTGCTCCTGGCATCATTCCAGTGCAGCAATGCAGATGCCGATAAAAAAAAATCCCCAAATCCCTCCGGGGCAAATGATGAGTTGCTCCTGGTATTATTCCAGTGCAGCAATGCAGATGCCGACAGAAAACCAATTCCCAAATCCTCTCAAGACAGATGATGATTCGCTTTTGGTACCATATTCCAGTGTAGCGATGCTGATGTCAACCCAAATCAAATCAAACCAACAACCTCTATGGCGGAATCATACTCCGTCCTAGAATTTGCCCCGTGTCGAAATTATGCTTCGCCTCGGGATATCTACCTTCCCTGCCGGAATTATGCTCCGCCTCGGAATCAAGTCAACCACTGACACTCCGCGCCGGGGAAAAGTCGATCAGCGACACTCCGTGCCGGGGAAAAGTCAACCCGACACTCCGCGCCGGGGAAAAGTCGATCAGCGACACTCCGTGCCGGAAAAAAGTCAACCACTGACACTCCGCGCTGGGGAAAAGTCGATCAGCGACACTCCGTGCCGGGGAAAAGTCAACCCGACACTCCGCGCCGGGGAAAAGTCGATCAGCGACACTCCGTGCCGGGGAAAAGTCAACCCCTGACACTCCGCGCCGGGGAAAAGTCGATCAGCGACACTTCGTGCTGGGGAAAAGTCAACCCGACACTCCGCGCCGGGGAAAAGTCGATCAGCGACACTCCGTGCCGGGGAAAAGTCAACCCCCGACACTCCGCGCCGGGGAAAAGTCGATCAGCGACACTTCGTGACGGGGAAAAGTCAACCCGACACTCCGCGCCGGGGAAAAGTCGATCAGCGACACTCCGTGCCGGGGAAAAGTCAACCCGACACTCCGCGCCGGGGAAAAGTCGATCAGCGACACTCCGTGCCGGGGAAAAGTCAACCACTGACACTCCGCGCTGGGGAAAAGTCGATCAGCGACACTCCGTGCCGGGGACACGTCAACCAGCGACACTCTGCATCGGGGAAATGTCCAACACAGACACTCCGCATCAGGGAAACGTCCAACAGCGACACTCCGTGCCGGGGAAACGTCAAGCAGACACTCCGTGCCGGGGACACGTCAACCAGCGACACTCTGCATCGGGGAAACGTCCAACACAGACACTCCGCATCAGGGAAATGTCCAACAGCGACACTCCGTGCCGGGGAAACGTCAAGCAGACACTCAGTGCCGGGGACACGTCAACCAGCGACACTCTGCATCGGGGAAACGTCCAACACAGACACTCCGCATCAGGGAAACGTCCAACAGCGACACTCCGTCTCGGGGATACGTCAACTAGCAGACACTCCGCGCCGGGGACACGTCGACCAGCGACGCTCCGTCTCGGGGAAACGTCAAGCAGACACTCCGTCTCGGGGACACGTCAACCAGCCGATACTCCGCCTCGGGGAAACGTCGACCAGCGACACTCCGCGCCGGGGGCACGTCAACGAAATCACTCCGGGCTAAGGAAACCTCTACCACGGACACTCTGTCTCGGAGACGCGTCAAGCGTCGGCCGTCCATGTCGTAAAAAGGGCAGTGCGTCCCAAAAAGTGGGAACCAAAGCAAGTCGCCTCCACGCAAAAGAAGATCCATCAATTTCATGCACACGACCCACATGTGCGGTGTGCATTCATTGATGGGGGGCAATTTGTTGGGGTAAAAATTTACACCCCGGTTGACCGAGTCAAAGTCAAGGTCAACCCCCAAGCTAGGTGGGCCCAAGCCCAGGTCAAGCGGGCCCATGCCCAAGTCGAGCCCACGGCCAGCCTCCTCCATACCAAAATATAAATCATGTAATAAATAATTTTTATGTAATTGTTTATGCATGAATGTATACAAAATAGGCATAAAGCCAATATTTTGTAAGCCCATGGCTTATGTGCAAAAATGAAATGGCACATGAGCCATGGGATGGCTAAAATGCCATTTTTGTAAAGCCCAAGGGGCTATATGTAAATATGTAAGCCTATATAAGGCAACATGATGATGAATAAAATATAACACATTTCATTCCCCCAAAAACTAGGGTTTTTTGTGCCTCCTGCTCCTTCTCCTAGGTTCTAAACCTTCTCATTTCTTTTGAATTAAATCAAGAGTTTTACCCTTTCTTTTCCAAAACTAAGTAGTTTTCCACCACAAAACCCACAAAGGGGAACTCAGATCTCCCATCAGATCTCAAAAAGGAGTGATTTTTAAAATCTCCTACTTCTTGATCTTCAAGATCCGGCCAAACAACAGGAGGAAGAAGAAGAACCCCCTTCATCAGCTTCAAAACATCCTAGGAGTTTTAACTCCATATATATATATATATATATATATATATATATATATAACAACAAATATTTCCTTTCTGAAGTATAGCTTCTGTTTCTTAGGCTAAAAGCCTCCTTTTCTCGCCGGCGCTCAAGCACAGAGCGCCCGCGTGCCGACACGTGGCGCGCTTGCGCTCAGCGCTCGAGCGCAAAGCACCCACGTGCCGACACGTGGTGCGTTTGCACTACAGCGCCCTGCGCTCAAGCGCAAAGCGCCCACGTGCCGACACGTGGCGCGCTTGCGCTCAAGCGCAAGCGCTCAAGCGCAAGCGCTCAAGCGCAAGTCGCCCCGGTGCCGACACGTGGCGCGCTGGCGCTCGAGCGCAAGCGCAAGTCGCCCCCGTGCCGACACGTGGCGCGCTGGCGCTCCAGCGCAAGCGCTCGAGCGCAAGTCGCCCCCGTGCCGACACGTGGCGCACTTGCGCTCGAGCGTCAGGCGCTGAAGCGCAAAGCGCCCACGTACCGACACGTGGCGCGCTTGCGCTCAAGTGCCCAGCGCTCAAGCGCAGAGCGCTCATGTGCCGACACGTGGCACTCTAGCGCCTGAGCGCACAGCACCTAGGCGTACAGCGCCCAAGGTGCTGCCCCCACGCATCCCTTGGATGCCTTTCCCCCCTCTTTTTATGTACATACATATACATATACATATGTATACATATTCACACACACACGTGCTCCACAACACTGTCCCTGTTAGAAAAAAATTTCTAACGGGGCGCTGCCTCGCACCCCGCAAGGAGGCTGCTAGCCCCCTTGACCCCTAGCCCGCTATCCGGGTAGCGGGAGCCCCGTAAAAACTCTGCGTGGCTCCTGATATATCCAAAACCCCCTTTCAAAACACAACACACGCACACCGCACATTGAGTTCGCATGACCAGTTTAACCCGTTAATCGGAGGTTCCCTCTCCCCAAAGGCGAGGGGTAATTAACGGCAGCTTAGTCTGCGGCTGCCGGAGATTCGGATTCCCACAATCATTAAACCCCGGCCTATCCCAGACAGGGGGAATCTGTAGTACGCCTGACAAGCGCACACGTATTCCCATCTCAATGGGGTAACGAAAAACACCCTACAGTAACGACCTATCCCACACTCACACTTGGTTTCATAGCATAATACCTATTGTAAGTATTTTTGGTTCAAAGAATATCATTACAATAAAATACCACATAGTTCTAAAACCAGATTTCTTTTAAAAGCGATATTTCATTTCCTTTGCAATTATGCATCTACAACCCTGTTAGGGGACCCGCTAATAGATGGTGTAGATTATCGTACATCTTTGGGCTAGTAGAGCCAGATGCAGACCTTTTCACAGAGTATTCGATCTCGAAAGGATTTAAATACGTTTTTAAGAAATACGAAATTTTCTAAATAAAATAAAATTAATTTTTTAGAAAAAATATATAAAATTATAAATCCATAATTTCAAAATATAATAAACCTATATTTTTCTAAAATAAAAGATTAACAAATGACAATAAAATACCATCAAGATACCAAAAAGGACAAGTTTTCAATAAAATACCATGAACTTTCAAATGCTAAGTGTTTATCGTTAAAGTACCACAATACTTAAAATCCATGCTCATGAAAACCCTAAGCAATACTAATCACCCTTGAGATTTTACTTTTAATCTATATTAAAATATTTTCATAAAACCCCCTCGAGATATACAAAACAATATTTAAGAACTTTAGTAAATATGGGTTTAAGCGGGATCAATTCTCTTGAGTCCCAGGGAGCTGGAGAAAGTGAGTACTTGCCTATTTAAGGTAGACAACTTAACGGTGTTATCAATGGCAATTGTCTTGGAAAAAGACACAAATCCTGCCGTCCATGTGCAGCAGTTGCCGATGACTCCCGAACCAAAGAAATTCCAGAGCTAAATCAGTACAAGTGTCTGACTCAGTCTGAGTGTAACCTTAAACCTGAATTCAAAATCAAACACGAATATTTGATCATGAACATGAATACTTGAATTCAAATATCAATATTGAACATGTATACTTGACTAGACTTGACCGAACCATAGTCATAATTTGACATGAACTTAACATGGATACCAGAACACAATGGTTGCTATTGAAACTGACTTGACTCGAATCATGAATACAACTTGATATGAATACATGAACTCTAGACACGAATACTTGATATTGACATGAACTCAATTTTGCCACTTGATATATTCATGGATTCGAGCAAGGCCTGTAATTTTAACTGTAACGTAGAATATACGGGGTGCTGGGATAGTTCATGTGTGAATCCAACGAAATCTCAGGAGTTCCCCTAGATCATGAATTCTTGTCTACTAACACAAACAAGCTATCATGAAGGCTCGTGTTTCCTTACTCCTGAATTACAGCCTGTTGAGTTTGTAATACTTCAACACTAAGTTGAAGTCCTGTTATTAACACTTGATTAGGGCCCGTGGTTTCTTACCCCTGTATTACAGCCTGTTGGGTTCGAGAACACTCTTGAGATTGGTTGACATTCACCCTTGAACTTACGTTACATTAGTTGACCCATGTAAAGACCTTTTAGGACACTTACATTCACTTCAGGTCCACCATATCTACACCACACGGCCTTGCTATAATATGCTCATGTTATTTTGCCATGATATATATATATATATATATATATATATATATATATATATATATATGAGAATAATGGAGGAAAGATGCCATAGGAGGGAATTTCCTCCTATGGCGTCGAAAAGGTACACCCTTCTTCATTTTTTTCGACGATCGCCACACATCATCTTCATCGTTATCATTTACGATGTGGGTATACCAAATTTCATGCGATTCTACAACTTTTTCACCGTTGATTTAGTGTGTTCAAAATTAACGGTTTACCGACAACAGAACTTTTTACATTGCAAAATCAATGGTGAAAAAGTTGTAGAATCGCATGAAATTTGGTGTACCCACATCTTAGATGATAACGATGAAGATGATGGATGCCGATCGCCGGAAAAAATAAGAGAGGACGTACCTTTTCGACTCCATAGGAGGAAATTCCCTCCTATGGCATCTTCCTTCCATTATATAACACACACACACACACACACACACACACACATATATATATATATATAAGGACATGTTAAATAGAATTGCATATATATATAGCCGCATGTTAAATAGAATTGACATACTTACAGTAAATGACATGTTTAAATAACATATCTCCTAGTCCATTGTTTCATGTTATACATTTTCTTTATCATTATACTTTTATACTTCACACCCATTTCTTGGGGACCTACCGAGCGAAAGTTCGCTGACGGGCATTCCACTCATCTTTGTTTCTTGAAATGTTCGTCTGATGCTGTGGAGACGGAGGAGGTGGAAACCACCGAGGAGGAGCACGATCAGATCGCAACTTAGGCCATATACTACTTATCCGTATCTTTTAGTTTATGTATACCACCTGTTTAGGCATTTCTCTTCTTGTATTTTCTTTCAGTTGAATTTATGTATTGTAAATGAATCAAGTTGAATATAAATAAAGTTGTTGAAGTTTAAATCTCATGTCCATTTTTTGTCATTTTATATTGCTTATTTTATGCTTAGCGTATTTATTCCGATAAGTGACATTCTCGAAATAAATACGGCGCGACCTCGTCACATACCTGCTTCTGTCTATTGGAAAGCGGGATGTGACAAAATCTTCCTGATGAGAATTAAATTCTCAACTTATGAGGAGATTTTTTTTGCAAATCTCAGAACAGGGGAAGAACTAAGTTCTTTTTGTGAAGGGTAAAACCCTTGTTTTCTTTATACTAGGTAAACGGGATACATTTTATCTTTTATTTTTTTTCTTAACCAAGGATTTGAAATGAACGAGGATCTTCTTCTTTGAGAAAAGAATTGAATTCTTAGTTTTGTGACTTCTGTTTTTTTTTTTTGCAGAAGTTTGGGGGGGTCGATCTTCTCTCTGAGACTTGAAGTCTCGGATCCTTTATATAGGAGAGGCAAATTGTTAATTAGTTTGAGAAAATCTCTTATTTGAGAGATACCAATTAATTTAATTGGCCACAAAAATTATTGGGGGGATTTTATCCACCGTTGGATTTTTGATCCAGTAAATTTCTGTTTTACAGAATATATATTCTTGTTTTAAACAAGATTAGGGAAATATTTTCCCATAGGTAGAATTTAATTCTATAAAACGGTGATTTTTAATCACCGTTAGATTTTTTTATTCCAAGAATTTATCTTTCCCATTTAGAAAGATTAGGGAAATATTTTCCCGTATTAGAATTTGATTCTATTATTGGATTTTTGATCCAACAACTCTCTGTTTAACAAAGAAAATCATTTTTATTTAAAAAAAGATCAGAGATTTTTTTCCAAATAGAATTTAATTCTATATCTAATGATTTTTAATCACCATTGGACAGAGAATATCTTTCTCTTTTTTTAGAAAGATAAGGGAGGTATTTTCCTAAAAATAGAATTTAATTATATCATTTTATGATTCTAATCACCATTAGATTTTTGATCCAACAGCTCTATTAACAGAGAATATCCCCGGTTTTAGGGAAATATTCTCCATGTAAAATTTAATTCTACTCTTTTTAATTTGGGCGCTGATGCTCACGTGCTATGCACGTGGGCACTGCCTAAGAATTTAATTCTTACGAAATCAGGCACCACGTGCTTTACATGTCGGTGCTCGTGTGAGCTTCACGTGAGACGTCGCTGTAGAATTTAATCGTATAAGAGACCAGCGCTGGGGCTCATGTAGGGAGCACGTGAGGCACTGCCTTATTGTGTTTAATTAATAAGGGAATACATACCCCCCACCGTTGTTCTCACATGATTTACACGTGAGTGCAGTGGTGTCAAATTTACCACCGTTGGATCACCTAAGGGAGTTGAACCGATCCCCCCATGTCTTATAAATGGGGCCTTTGGCCCTTAAGATGACTGCTGTCTTTTCATCTCCTTCCCCAAGCCTTCCTTTTCTTTTAAGAATTTAACTCTTGTTCCAGAGCTTAGATCTCTGTCCTCAAGAACTTCTTTGAACATAGTAGACTCTACAAAATTTTTTGGTGAGGACTATGAACATAGCTTGGCTCTTATTATCTTTTGGATGTATTTTTTTTCTTTCGGATTTTAAACCCATTATCATATTTGGCAGAGCTTAACTCTTTTCTTGAATCGATCTCTTGGAGATCTTAAAAAAAGAATTTTTTTTATATAGATCGTGGATCTTGATATCTATATCCGAGATTTGAGCCAATGGACATTCTTGAGAATTTTTGATTCTCTTCATAGGGTTTTACCCTATCATTAATCCTGACATTCGAGCATTTCTGGAATTTAATTCCATTATTTAAACCCATATGTTTCTCGACATGAGGGATTTCTGGGATTTAATCCCATAATTTGGGGGAATTTAATTCCATTTTTGCAGAGCTCAGCTCTGGTTTGATTCTTAAGAACTTTAGGAAATTTTATTCTCTTTAATGTTCTTGGATATTTTCCTTTTTGGGAATTTTAGGGTTTTAATATCCTTTTCACATATTTGAATATGTTGTTGTTTAAATGAACCCGTTTTTCGGCGAATATTGGGAGTTTTAACTACACTGTTCATTTAATGAGAATCTTTTTTGATTCTCACAATGGGCACATATCTCATTGTTGATGAGCCACAACTTTGATTTCATGAGGCCCACTAGTTTTTTTAGGCTTAGCGATTCCAGCATTTTTTATTGCCAATTCTCCATCTGGTTTCTTTTCAGGTACCATGGCTTATGGTTCCTTTTTTCCCTACGTTCGCTCGGAGAGTGCTTTTGTTGACGCACCCACTGATTATGAGGTCCTTACTTTAATTCGGGATTATGATCCGGAACGGAAATCTCTTCATCTGTAGAGAGCGTGGTATAACTACATCATCAGGGGTCGGCGCAGCTTTACTTGCGAGGTGCCATCAGAGCCGATCCCTTCAGTTCAGTACACCAACCCTTCGCCGGTTGCTTATGCTATGGAAGAGATTAATTGGATTGCAGATGGTCGTCTTCAACCATCTATGGCATCGATACCAGTCCAACCGCTGATGGCCCTAGATATTTTGGGGCGTCGTATATGTCAAGGAGAGGCACGACCGTGGGGTCAGATTTATATCATAGGAGTGACCCCTCGACATCCGACATGTTACCTCATTTGGGCCTGCTATATCTTATCTGCCAAGAAATCATTGTTGCTGCGGACTGGGCTGTACCCAGCGATTTATGCATCTCTATTCTATTACTACACTCCTCACGTATGGTGAGTTAAGTCCTTTTTGGAACAGTGGAATATCCCGACTCATACGTTTCTGCTATCGGACCGGAAAGTATCGATCTCGTTGGAAGAATTCACGGATATTTCTGGATTACCTATCAGGGAGGAGTACTATGAGGAGATACTTCCTCCTGACGAATATATCTTTGCCACCGAATTGATCGTCATCAGTCTTACGCCAGAGAATGCTATCCGGCACAAGTTCCTGATTCTAATCAAGGTGTTGAATATTTACGAGAGCATGTTTTTAGAGTCCGGAGGGCATGGAGTTAACTTTGCAGATTTTGTCACCTGTTTCCTTTGTCCAGAAGTTTTGTCGAAGAAAGTCACAAAGTTTGCCAAGCTTGATGATCCATTTGGGTTTAGTTTGGACAAGCTGCCGACTGCCGATGCGGAACTGAAGCAATTTTTTATTCCGAACACCCTCGTCATCTCCTTTACAGAAATTGCTGCCCCGGATATCGATGAAGAAACATTTCTCATGGACTTTATTGGCTTATGTCTTAGCTGGTTTGCACTCCCAATGCATCATCGGTACATGAGACCGTCCGTCTTCTACCCGGATCATCGTAACGCGTATGGCTGTTGGAGTTGCAGGACTGGCTTATTTATATAACGACTTGAGCATGGAGGCTGACACCACCCAGCCTGGTGTGGAGCCCGTGAACATCCCTCTCCACTATTTCACATAATGGGTGGAGATGTATGTATTGGGTGCCTTTGGTGTGCATAAGAGACCCAAATTTTATGAGGGGTATAATTTCCCCTGTGTCATGTAGTTGGTCGACGCTTCCTCTCCCGACCCAACACAGCGGGCAGTTCGACGGTTGCTTTTGCGTCCGCACATGGTTGGGGATAACATGATTTTTGTTGATAGGGTCTTGACTATTGGCAAAGAATCCTCCAAAGTGGTCCAGCCGCTTCATGACGTGTTCAAGGATGGAGTTTCTGCTTTGAAGGCCAGGAAAATTGTACATCTGTACTCTATCAGGCCGGGGTTCTTAGTATTCAGGCAAAATGCCTCAGTGCTGTTCATGAGATATAACCCGCATTGTTTTGCTCAACAATCAGGCTATGACCAGGGTGTTCCCCTCGAGGTGTTTCTTGTTAACCCGGTTGCTTCAGAAGGAACCGTTCGCAATGTGGTCCATCATTTTATGCGATAGAACACGAGATCTTACTTCCTGATTGCTGAACCGAATCATATTCCGAGGGCCTTAAATGCCTATATAGCCTGGTATCAACATGCGACGGTGCTGTTATCAAAGAAGAGAGGAGAATGCTCCTTGATCATAAAGATTTCGTCTCGGCTAGCAACCCTGCGGCCTCAAATTCCGGCGGCCTCAAGCGTAGAGGATATTCCTCATTCGACGACCCTTATGGAATCTTCAGAGTGTCCGACTATTGCTCAGGCCACCTTTGCGCCACTACGAGAAGCGTCGTTAAAGCAGCCGATGACGGATGTTGTAGCAGATCCTGAGGTTGAGTCTGATTCAGATGAAGATCTTCCTTTGTCGGTTGTTTTGGAGAGATCCCTCCGTACCGTTAAAACCAAGAAGAAACGCTGGAAGCATGTAGCGAGGTAGTGTCGGGCTAGCTTGGCCACAGGTGTGGGCTCGAATGAAATACGAACCCCTAATGCTCCCATAGAGGACCTCCTCCTGCCTTGTCAACCACTCACAGGCAAATCGCGCATGCAGCTCGTAAAGAGGCTGAGCGTTTACTTTAGGGGGAAACAACGCATGATATCTCAACGAAACCAGGTAGGACTCATTTATTTTCCAAGTTTCTTTCCATAGCAACATATTCGAATTATAAAATTCTCCTTTTTTGAATGATACAGTAGGGACAAGTTTAGATGCCGGGGTTGTGGATGAGGTGGCAGCATCTGGAGATTCTGGGATGGAGGGCCTTCATCTTGAGTCTAATATTGCTCCAGTTGCCACTCCTCCTGATGGATCTCCAGTATCCGCGGGTAATACTAGCATAGCGACAACCCCTATTGATTCGGGGGATGGGGGTGCAGATTTTGAATCCGTCTCCTCTGTGGTGGTGGAAGTCGAAGAAGTTGTTGCGACTAGTGGTGCTCCAGACACAATAATAGTTCCTGCACCATCGGTTCTCATGAAATCCGCAGGTACCTTCCGTGCTATTACTTCCTGATCCTTATTTCTGCTAAACATATTTGCTAACGTTTTCTTTATTTCTGGTATAGGCACAGCAAACCCTGGCGATCTGCAGATTGAAAGCCCCCCATCAGCTAGCACCATGACTATTGTCGCTCCACCTATCTCCTTTACACTTCCCCGAGTCTTCTCGGGTTTAGCGACAGAAGGTAATTTTCTTTCAATTTTTTTACTTCTTCATTTCAATATTGATATTACTCCTTAGATTAATTTCTTAGCGTATATTGTTGCAATCTTGCAGGAGTGCTTTTCAACCATCTGTGTCAAGTGTTAACTTTGCACTTCGCCTTTCGATTGGGAGTTGTCCCTCCTTCTGGCGTTGGTTAGTACATCTTTCATTTCTTATCTCAACTTTCTACAAGTAATCCTTCCTTAATAAGCTTTTTCCTATACTGACTACAGTCTTACGGCTCGAAGGAGGAGACGAGAAAATGGCTGAGCCCTCTATGCTCCCAGATTTGCCGTTTCCGACTATTGGTAGGTTAGATCTTATTCATTTTCTTTATTTAAACAGATCTGACCCATTTTTATCTGTAGCAGCTCCGCTGGTTTCAATTCCCATTGAATCCCATATAGCCATTCCCGCAGGACCCTACGCAAAACGTCAATCTTCTAGAGGTGCGGAAAATAGCAAGCGTATGCTAAACGAATTTATTGAAGATCTTGATGTTGAGGCTCTCACTTCTGTTGGGAACTTTGCGGATGAAGTCAACCCTATACTTGCGACTCTAGTGACTTTCCATAATGAAGATTTTGTCCGCATATGGGTTGATTATTGTAAGAAAATCGAGGCTTGCCTCCATGAGATTGAGCGCAGACATCTGACGCCTGTGGCCTTATCCTCAAAGGCTCAATTGACTATACGGATCGAACAATGTGCCGCTCTGATTCAATATTACGAGCAGAAGCTAGTCCTAAAGAAGAAGGAGTATGAAATGACTTTTAGAGAGTCAAGACAATTGCATGCTCAGGTAGAAACTAATGCTGCGCGGCTCCAGGTCATCTTTGAAAACCTTCAACGGTGCATTTTCGAAGGAATGGCACTGAAACGGGACCTTGATTTTACAGAGCGAGGGATGCAGGGCTACAAAGTTGCTAAACAGGAGATTTCTGAGAAGCTCACTTCGTACTTGCAACAATGAGTTCAAATCGAAGTGCTGCTAGCCGCAATAGTGGAACGCAAGAATAAGCTTCATCAGGAGAATGAGCGGGTCACCATTTTACTAAAAACCCTGCCTTCTTAGAGATCACAATTGTACCCCTTTTTCTTCATAAATTGTATCTTTCAAACACTTTGATTTATGAATAAAGATATATATATTTTTTTGTATGCACTTTCTTGATGTCTTGATCCGGCACAAAATAGTTTATGTACTCTTTTCAGAGTTTATTGTCACGAAGTAGTTTATGTACTCTTTTCGGAATTTATAGTTTATTCACTCATTTCAGAGCCTCTAGTTTATTCACTCATTTCGGAGTCTCTAGTTTATTCACTCATTTCGGAGTGTTTTTAGTTTACCTCCCTTAAATTTACAGGCAAAATTGTCCTAATGTTGGATGTAGATAACCCCATTATTTTATGACAGGGGTCCGTCAGGTTTGTGGAACTAGGTTTAAGACTATCGTACTGTCGCGTTGGCTGATATATTACTCGATATGTAGTTCCTTAGGCTGCTGTTCGAGTAGCCCTGCGACTGTCGTGTCTTTGATCCTTTCTGAGGCTGGACAAGTCATCTTCAAGTAATCTTCTTGATCTGGAGTATCTATATTACCGTCGGAAGAACAAGCATTAGGTATTTGCCGTGGCGCTTTTTACTTGAGCTTAGGCTTAATTTGAAGCCCCGAATAGTCATAACTGCACGCTTCTGGGGTGGGATGATCTCCAATGGTCTTTAGGCCTTGTATGTATTGCCGTCAAGACCCGAAGCTAGAAATATACCGTCACTTCATTTTGGCTTTAATGATGTTGCGCCGATTCTTTGCTAAAGTAGGGTAGACATCCGTATGACCTATATGCTGAATGTTTTGCAATTGATATTTGGAGCTAGGAATATGCCATTGCTCCAATTTCATTTAATAGTTGCATCTGCACTGTGCTGAAATGAGGAGGAACATCGAGATGATCTCTAAGCTGTAGATGTTGCCAACGAGATATGGAATTAAGAGTTTGCCATTGCTCCAATTTCATTTGACCCTTGGGTCCTTCTTGACGTCACGACTGTACTTTGTACTTTACTGAAGTAAGGAGGACGTCCAAATAATCTCTAGGCTGTGGATGTGCCATCAAGATTCGGTTCTTCTTTTGACGAAGCGTGGTGGGAAAATATGGTTCTTTTTCTTTCATTTATGCCTATGGATTGTATACAGGGGTCGGTATGGACCTACCTACAGGACAGAAAAGTTTTATTTTATTTTTTTTATTTCCGCGATGCTCTATCTTTTCAGCTTTTTATATCGCGAAAGTCGCGATTGCTCAATCATTTTGTCTATTTTCACAGTGCCCAATCATTTCGGCTTTTTTTACTCGCTGCTTTTTACTACGAGTTGAGGATTTGGAATTTGATACCAATCTTAGTATCAGTATTGCTACAACTGGAATATTGGCAGGAGTAAATCATTATATGTCGTGAGAGAACTTGGAGTTTGATACATGTTTAGGCATCAGTATAGCTACAACTGGGATTTTGTCAGGAGAGAATCATCATTTGCCTTTATTGATTTGAACAAAGGTGGCTTAGTAAACAGGGTTAGAATTCTGTCGGCTAAGACTTTTAGCTTTATGAGCCGTAAGGGTCCCATAAAGGTATTTCTCCTTACGAGTCGAGAAGATCTCGTAGGTGTATTTTCTCCTTAGAAATCGTGGAGATTACTAAATGTGTTTTCCATTGCAAGTTGTAAGGATCTTACAAGAGTATTTTCTCTTCCCAAGGTCGAGAGGACCTTACAAGTGTCATTCACTATATGAGGATATTTCTTGCCACTGGAGGAATTTGAGGGAATATATTTATTTATACCCGTGGATTGTATACAAGAGTCGATATTGGACCACTTATAGGGCAGAAAAGTTTTGTGGGGTTTTGGTGGCTTAAGAACAGGTTTAGATCCCTGTATCTTAAGGTTTTTGAATTCTATAAGTCGTGAGGGTCTTATAGAGAGTATATTCTCCTTACGAGTCATGAGGATCTCGTAAGTGCATTTTCTCCTTAGGAATCATATGGATTCCTAAATATGTTACTCCTTTATGAGTCGTAAGGATCTCACGTAGGTGTTTTCTCCTTCCAAAGTCGTGAGGATTTTGTAGGTGCATTTTTTTAACGAGTTCACGCCCTTTCGGGTTTTCATTAGCTTGCCGGCAATCTTACTGTTTTTACTCACGGCGTCCTTTTGGGTTTTCATCCATGCCCGTTTCACTTGTGGATGTACTGTTTTTTAAAACGAGTTCACGCCCTTTCAGGTTTTCACTAGCTCGCCGGCAGTCCTACTGTTTTTATTTACGGCGCCCTTTCGGGTTTTTATCCGTGCCCATTTCGCTTGTGGACATACCGTTTATTTTAGGCAGCCCGTAAGGTAACGCACCATTAGCTATAGGCCCCGATCTTTTTCGAGGGACTGCATCATGTAGGACCTGGGAGAGTTATGGATCGTTTATGCCCGTGGATTGTATACGGTAATCAATATGGGGATCCACCGTAGGGCTCAACACATTAGTTTAAGGACATGACAGTCCATTATCACTGTATTTTGGGGGCGAGTTTCTGGTTTAAGGACCCTTTTGTCCAATATCGCCGTGTTTTGGGGCGAAATACTAGTTTAGGGACGTTCCGGTCCATTATTCCCGTGTTTGGGGGAACGCACTAGTTTAGGGACATTTCGGTCCATTATTAGTTTAGGGACTTCTCGGTCCATTATCGCAGTTTTTTTAGGCGACGGGGCTTTTTGGTACCACTCTCAGAGTTCTGACTCAGGAAGATAGCGAGCAGACACAAGCATCGTTATTTATCATCGACCTAAGTCATGACTCGTCAAGCGTAGTACTTTTTGAGAAATCAGCCGTTTATTGGCCGGAAGGGTCTTTCGCCATGCATATTCATGAGCAGGTAGGCTCCACCTTGGTAGATTTTTGTCTATGATGTACGGGTCTTCATAGTTCAGCTCGAACTTCCCCCATTTTGCACGATTGGGGATCATTGGTCTTTTGACGACTAGCACGAGATTGCCTTGGCGGAATGTTCTCGGCCTAGTCAACCTTTCATATGACCGTATCATCCTTGCCTTATAAGCCTCCAGATTTTGCTGTGCTATAAAGTGGGTTTCGTCAAGGGTATCGAGCTCCTCAAGCCTAAGATGAGTATTTTCTTCATCTGTCAGCTCGTATCGAACCGCTGCTCGTAAAGTGGGGAGTTCTATTTCCAATGGGAGCACTGCTTCCATGTGAAACACCAATGCATATGGTGTTGTATTCGTGGTCGTTTTGAACGTTGTTCGGTATGCCCAGAGAGATTCATGCAGCCTTTCATGCCAGTCTTTTTTTGTTTCCGGACACTGTTTTCTTTATAATCCTGGTCAGGGTCTTGTTGAAGGCTTCAGCTAGACCGTTGGCCCGAGGATTATAGACTGAAGAATATCTCCAATCTATTTTATGCTGCTGTGCGAAGCGGCTAATTTTATAGCTTCTGTAAGCTGGTCCATTATCTGAGATAATGCGTCGCGGAGTGCTGAACCGATAGATGACATGGGCTTTGAAGAAGTGGAGAATATTCTCCATCTTCACATCTCTTAGTGGTACTGGTTCTGCCCAATTAGGGAAGTAATCAGTCGTTGCCAATATAAACCGATGTCCTTTGGAGGACGCTGGTTCGATGGGGTTAATTATATCGGTTCCCCACATTTCGAACGGTTAACTAGCCATTGTCGGGTGCAGCGGCTTTGGGTGCTGGTGTATGAAGTCCCCTTGAATTTAGCACGAGTGACACTGCTTTGCATATTCGAGGCAGTCCCGAATCATCGTGGGCCAATAGTAACCCATTCTTTTTATCTTCAGCTTCATCTTCGGACCCGCCTGATAGGAGCTGCAAAGTCCATCGTGTATTTCTTGGACGACTTTCTTTGCTTCCTTCGGTCTTAGGCACCTTAGCCATAGGAGGTCAAATGATCTCTTATAAAGGATATCATTGACGAAGGCAAAAGACAAAACTCGTTTTATAAGCTGATGTCTAGATGACACATTTTCGGGCGTTCGTTGGGACTTGAAGTAGACTATGAAGACTTTCCTCCAGTCCTTGAGCTTTTCTTCATCCTCTATTTGAAGGGCTACTTGTTCGGTCGTTTCTTTTCCTTCGAATGGCTCTATCAGGTCTTCCGAAGATACATATGTTGGCGTAAAGACCCTGCGGTTTTGCACAATGATCGTTACATTATCGAGATCTTCATAGGCCAACTCCTTAGCATATTTGGCCAACGCATCCGCTTTACCGTTTTCCGCTCGCTGTATACTTTCCAGGGTATAGGAAGAGATTTGCGTCAGCAGTTGCTGCACCTTTTCTGTTGGATATGTAAGCCCTAGATGCCTTCATTGTATAGGATACTAGGGATATGTATGTACAGGGCAATCTTACTCAATATGATAGTATGCTATTTGGTTTGCCTTTATCTTAACATGTGATATGTTTTACTTGTTATTTCATATAGCTTATACATGTTGATAAAGCCCTTAGGATCCATGCTTGACTACCAGCGTTATGATGGCAATCATACTTGTGAGATCTGGGTAGTCAATAAGCACATCGTTAAATGTCCTTAGCCGTGAGAGTATTGAGACTGGGCATCGATACTCCAGAGTAGACTAGTGTATACATTTCTAGACCCTAACGAGGGGCGACGGTTGGTCCTGCAGCCATTGGTATGATGGCCCCTAAGATTGTATACAGGTGCTTACCGGGGGTGAGTACACTAGACGGACTCGCCGAGAACTGGCTAGATGGTATTATACCTATCGTCAGATAGCAGTTCTCAGGTGATATGAGTACAGATAGTCTGTCGACCTGAAGTCATCATTTGTCTCGTGTGAGTTCCCACCGTTCTTTGATTACTACCCTACCACGGCTCTTCTGAGTCATGTAAATAGGTTTTAGTTGGGTACAGTCCCGAGCCACATAGAGGCAGTGAGCGATTGTTGCGGACTCGTCTCTCCCGGTATAGAGAGTCAATGTCGCGTTGTGTTCGGTTGGCCAACACCATAAGACCCTAGCCAGGGCGGATTGAGAATTACTGATAGTTAGATCAGTATATTCTCGGATGGTCTTGAGCCACATCGGCACGACTTGTCAAGTTATTAAGGGTCTGATGTTTTCCACCCCCTAGACCTGATATGCGATTCTCTAAGATGAACATACCAGACTGTACGTAGATTGTCACGAATAGGCTCAGTAGGAGTTCAGACGAGTTTGCTCGTTGGCCTACTTTCCGACAGATACCTGGGTAGTTGTTATGTACAGCTAGTGCCTGTTGGGGTCAAAAATTGCATCCTAGTTGACCACGTCAAAATCAAAGTCAACCCCAAACCAGGTGGGCCCAAGCCCAGGTCAAGAGGGCCCATGCCCATGCCCATGTCGAGCCCCGCGGTCGGCCTCCTCCATGCCAAAATAAAAATCATGTAATAAATAATTTTGTTGTAATTTTTATGGACATAAAGCCAAATTTTTGTAAAGCCCGTGGCCATGTGCAAAAGAAATGAGCACATGAGATATGGGATGGGCAAAATGCCATTTTGTAAAGCCCAAGGGGCTGTATGTAATTTTGTAAGCCTACATAAGCCAACATGATGATGAAATAAAGAAGAACTTTTATTCCTTTAAAAAAAGTTAGGGTTCCCGTGCCTCCTTCTCCTTCCTCAAGGTTCTAAAACCTTCTTCCTTTTTGAATTAAATCAAGAGTTTAACTCTTCCTTTCTCAAAAATAAATAATTTTTCACTACAAAACCCACAAAGGGGAATTCAGATCTTCCATCAGATCTCAAAAAGGAGAGATTTTTAAAATCTCATATTTCTTTTTCTTCAAGATCCGACCAACAGAGGAGGAAGAAGGAGAACCATCTCCAAAGATCCCATTTTGGAAAAGATCCAAGACTCAGGGGATAAGAAAGGGGTTTCCTTGAGCATTTATAAAGATTTCTTAGAGTTTAACTCCACAAATTAAAATTTCTAGGAGGTTAACTCCATAAAAAAAGTCTTTCTTTCTAAGAGTTCAACTCCAAAAGTCAATCGGGAGTACAACTCCCTGTGCGGGGGCTAACCCCCTTTTTCCCGCTGGCGCCCAGCACCGGCGTGCCAGGCACGTGAGGCGCCGGCGCCGGCGTGCCACGTACGTGAGGCGCCGGCGCCGGCGTGCCACGTACGTGAGACGCCGGCGCCCGGCGCTCGTGTGCCACGCACGTGAGGCGCTGGCTCCCAGCGCCTGCGTGCTGGGCACGTGAGGCGCTGGCCCCACGCGTCCTTTAGGCACTTTTTCCTTTTTTATATACACACACACACTCCACAACACTGTCTCCGTTAGAAAAATTCTAACGGGGCGCTGCCCTGCACCCCACAAGGGGCTGCTAGCCCCTTTGACCCCCAGCCTGCTATCCGGATATCGGGACCCCCGTAAAACTCTGCGGAGCCCTCGATATATCCAAAACCCTTTCAAAACATACGCACACTGCACATTGAATTCGCATGACTAGTTGACCCGTCAATTAGAGGTTTCCTCGCTCCAAAGACGAGGGGTAATTAACGACAGCTCAGTCCGCGACTGCCGGAGATTCGGATCCCCACAATCAATAAACCCCGGCCTACCCTAAGCAGGGGGAATCTTTAATGTGCCTGACAAGCACGCGCATATTCCCATCTCAATGGGGTGACGAAAAACACCCTACAGATTCTGTCACGCCTGGTGGGACAAATCTCTCTTCCCATATTTCAGGTTAAGCATTCATGCGAACTCAATTAATATGCATATCAATTGCCTGTACTGAAATCATGATTTTTTGTGCAGGTTAACGTTTTCCAATCGCAATCTTCGGACACAACAAAATGTCTCCAAGGACAAACTCAACTCTCGACATAGCTCCCATCTCCTACACGATGAAGATGGACGCCAGGACGGTCCTTTCGACCAGTCTCTGGCGACAGTGGGAGGAGCCGCCGCTACCATTTGACTTTATTCTGTTTGTGTTCGCTAACGCCGTCCCAGCTCTTCAAGCCCCGGTGATGGATAAACCAGCCTCAAAAGGGAAAAGGCCGAATGTCATGGTCGCGAGGGCACCTCAACCCAAGCACAAATCCTTTTCCGAACGACTCTCTATTACTCTAGCTGGGGGCAGGGCCATCAACACTAACAAAGCAACGAAGCCTTTCGGGCAAGCTTTAGCAGTGCCCCTGACAACTGCTCGATCGGGCTTCTCTATGCTCCCCGTCGATCGACTCACAATGGCTTCCTGGATAGCAGATGCCCGCCAAGCCCTCAAAATCGAGAAGCTAAGGCAGAAATTGCTCAGATATAGAGCCAACAAAAGGGCTAGGGCTCCTGCTAGGCTGAACCTCAGGAGGTTCGAAGAACATGGTTATCCCGCCAAAGATGAGGCAATGGCTGGATATGTGGTCCACACTGTCTACATGGTGGGCACACGCAGCAAGAGCAAGGATGGGGCAACCACATCTCAAATCCAATCTGGCATGAATGTGGCTGTCACTTCCCAAGACCAGCATCCTCTAGAAGGTAATGAAAACCCTTCCAGTGAGGTTGATAAGCAGAGAGATCCCTCGGTTCAAGAGGAGTCGGGTTCGGAAAGCGAAGATGAGCCAATCTTTCATCCCAAGACCGCAGAGCGACAACTTCTCCAAGAGCTCCGACGACAGCTAATAATCAAAAACAAAGAGATGGCCAAGCTCTACTCAAAAATTGACGATTTGACGAATGTCGTAATGCAGCTCACAGTCCAAGTTGCCTCTCAGCCGCCCAATCAAGCCCAGGGTTCTGCTCATGAACCGGGAAACGGTGTCCCGAGACAGCCGACGCCTATTTCCTCAAATCCAAAGGTGGGTGGACCGCATGAAAGCCAGTCGCATCCTATCTCGGCAAATGTCTTGGCTACCGATGACAGCAGCCCGCTAACTCAAGATCAAATCATGGATTTGGTTGCCAACAAAGTCAAAACCTTAATAGCCAAAGCCGAAGCGCAAAAAGATATCAGCAGTAGTGGGAGACCATATCCCGCTAAGTATGATCTGGTAGGGTTTCCTGACGGCTATATCATCCCTAAATTTAGAAGATTCAATGGGACGGGAAATGCGAATCAGCACATCGCCCACTTTAAATCCTCATGCGGGAATACTGGGGGCAATGACATGCTTCTCCTCCGCCAGTTCATTAATAGCTTGACCGATGTTGCTTTCGATTGGTACGCGAGCATACTGGATAGCTCCGTCACAACTTTCGTCCAAATGGAACCTCTGTTTCGGCAGAGGTTCATGAGCATCAGCGATAAGATCACCATTGCCGATATCGTAAGGACCAAGCCAAAGAACAACCAAAGCAGCACGGATTTTATAACTCGATAGCGCAATCTCTCCGTCAAATGTGAACCGCCGATAGAGCATGACCAATCTGTCAGTCTCCTCATCGGAAATCTCAACAATTGGATGGCCCCGTTTCTATGCACCACCGGTCACAAAATATTTCAGGAGCTGACCAGGAAAGTTCAGATGTTGGAACGCTCAAAGCAGAAGTCCTCCTCTGACTCCCAAAATAACAATAGGTCCTGGAGAAACCGAAAAGACGAAAATCGCAAAGACGGAAATTCTGACGATGCTGAACGTTTTAACACTTCGACTAACCGAAATAAGTGAGGGATGAGTGGGCCTAATACCAACCATCCTCGGAAGCTAGTGTTCGGAGAGGGAGGAGAATCTCTACTGAAAGAGAGGCTGGATCAGGTCTATTCCTTCAAAAGGGATAAAGTCCACAAGATATTCAAGGACGCCCTAAGAAACGGTCTACAACTGCCAGAATCAAAGATACCGCAAGAAACGAATATGACCGACGACCCCAAATATTTCCCCTATCACAGAGTGATAAATCATGCTATTGAGGACTGTTTCGTCTTCAAAGATTGGGTCAAAAAACAATATAAGGCAGGAGAGATAGAACTGTCTAAAAGTGTGTTAGCGAACAAACTAGCTGCGACTGCCAATTTCATACAAATGGAAACCGAAGCCCTTTGGGAATCTGCTGCTCTTAATCGACCACCATATCGTTAAACTGGGAACATTGGACCACCACATCGTTAAACTGGGAACATCCGACCACCACGTCGTTAAACTGAGAACAATCGACCTCTAAGTCGTTAAACTGGGGATGTAAAAATGTATAAATAAAACAAAAATAATAAAAAATAATAATAATAAAAAGCCGAAATGATGGGGCAACTCGCAGTAAAATTTAGCGAGTAAAAATAAAAATAAAAATAAACAGTCGAAATGATGGGGCAATCGCGAATGAATAGCCGAAATGATAAGGCGATCGCGACCTTCGCGATAAGAAAAGCTGAAATGATAGAGCAATCACGGTAAAAAAAAAATCCTCCAAAACGGCTAATGATGAGTCGCTCCTGATACCATATTCCAGTACAGCGATGCAGACGCCGTCCAAAACTCAAATCCCCAATGGCGAATGATGAGTCGCTTGTAATGACCACTAAAATTCCTATATCTTCGTATTTTCTTTCTTTAATAAAATACCGTGCTTATGATAATTTCCGTATATTTTCTATTAAATATATTATTTATTAGTTCTATCATTCCATCTACTTTTATTTCCCCAGACCCAAATTCTCATTTTCTTTAGCCCACTGCCCTAACCCATTTAATTAAATCTTTTTCTATCTCAACGTAACCCATACCCATATATTAAACAAAACCTAACAAATAAAATATTCTTTAACCCTTTCATTTTCCTCACTCTCTCTCTCCCCTTAACCCCTCACTGTCCCTCACCGTAACCCCCTCTCTTCCCTTTCCTCTATGAAATCGACCCCCACTTTCTCATCACTCGTCTTCATCTCTCTCCTCTTTCACTTCTTCTCTTTATATATAATAACCTACACCCTCTCCTCCTTCATCTCTCTATCTTCTTATCTCTTTTTCCCTCCTCGAACAACATTAGCCGGCCATCCCCTCCATGTGTGAGAAATTCCACGCCGCCACTGCTCATGCTCGCCTTAGAAGATTCCGACGAGGCTAGCGAGCACCGGACCCTCCTATTCCTTTCCAATCCGATCGAGAAATTTTTACCGCCTTCGCCTACCTCAGGTCCGCGGTCGCCGCTGCCTGCCCCCGCCGACGACTTGCTCCTCCCAGTCGACGACGCCGACGTAGAGCTCCGCCCTTATTTCCCTCGTTATTGGGTTAGTCCCAATCTCCTTCTCTATGTATATTCATTTCTAAGTTCATCAAATTCCTGTCGACGACGTCGACGTAGAGTTCCGCCCTTATTTCCTTCGTTATTGGGTAAGTCCCAATCTCCTTCTCTATGTATATTCATTTCTAAGTTCATCAAATTCCTTAATCTTAAAATTTATTTGGGTTTATAAATAGCAAATATTTCATCCTAAGCATAATATACTAGTTTATATTGTTCTTTTTATTTCTTTCTGCTATCTATTTGTCTCGCTTTTAAAGTCATGTATTCATTGATAGATCTCTGTTATGAGACTAAATGTATCTTATAGCATAACAAGGTTGTGAATACAATGTTTTTTTATGTGTTTATTGGGGATTGCTCCTTTTTGATGATCTAATCTAAGATGAAGGTCAATAAAAGTGGTTTTGTGTTTTATAATTAATTTTTGTTCAAACTAAGAGCATATGCATATATTAGACGAGGCTATATATAATTCGGGTGTTTTTTTTTCTTTCTTGGTTCAAATGTGATGTCATTTGTAGGCTTGATGGCTGGTGTTATTTTGTTATACCATTTTCCTGGGTTCCTTATTGTTGATAACAATGGGGAAATCAGGCGTAATCTGGGGATTTAGGACCCCTTTCAGTTTTGTACTGTAGGAAAATCCAGCAACTTAGAACTCATCATAGGCATTCTTTAAACGCTTAATATGTGTTGGCACCATTGGTAATAATATGTACTCTAACTATGAATTATTAAATCACTATCTTATTATAATTATAACCATTAAAACTGTAAGTACTACATCTTACAAGCATCTGATACCATCTTGAAATAAACCAATTATTCAAATACAATAAATAAAAACTTGAGGTTTATTTTGAAAATTATACAAAATTATTTTTACATAAAACCCCCTCGAGTTTTATAAATTACAATAAGGATCCTAGTAAACATAGGTTTAAGCGGGACCAGTCTCTTGAGCCTCAGAGAGCCGGAGATATGGGTGCTTGCCTATTTAAGCTAGATAACTTAACAAACGGTGTTATCAACACGGTAATCATCTTTGAAAAAAACACAAATCCTGCTGTCCATATGCAGCGGTTACCGATAATACCGAAACCTAATTCAAGACTTCAATTTCTTCTCTAATTGTCTAACTCAGACTGAGTCTCGATATAATCAATCTGACTTGAATAAGATTCAAGTATAAAACTACAATTCAATATGAATTCATGAATACATATATTCAATCTATTCAATCTGTATTGACCGAACCGAACCATGGATATACTTCCATCTACACGATTCTCCAGTTACATCCATTTACTGATATCATGGTTTCGGCAAGTCATCCATCTGTACAATCTATAATACAAGAAAATACAATTTACAATACAATACAAACAATACAATCAAGACATCGCGGGGTTTAAGGGGTAGATTGGTACGGAAGGTGTTAGAAGTGGCACGAAACTGCAAGATTTAAGACACCTAACCTGTATTCTGTTGCTGTTGTACCATGGCATAAACGGTTCCTTGTACTCCATTTGCCTTTAGTCTCTGACATATAGAGTCTCCTCTTGTATATACTGGCCTCTTCTATACCAAGTTACAAACAACAACGTTAACCATATAATACAACTTTAAAAGCTATATTATCTCTCTGTCTATTCTATTTCTCCCTTATCTTTGGGACTTATCGAGCGATTTGTTTGCTGACGACATTCTCTTCTTCTTCTTTGAATGTCGTCAGGTGATTCGGACCTTCCAGAGATCGAGCTTAACACTGAAGACTTGGACCAGTTTATTGAAGATCCCGAGCTGTAGTTATACTTGTACATTTCCTTTACATTTTATATTTTCCATTTCTGTTATGCCACTGTTTAGGCATTGCTTTCATTCAGATGTATTTACTTTTCCATGCATTGTATAAAAGAAAGTTAATAAATAAAGTTGCTGTTCATTGCATTTGTCTCTTGTGTATATTTCTTTTATATTGCTTAGTTACGCTTAGCATATTTACTTCAGAGTAAATACGTAGCGGCTAGCCGCGTCCCCTTCACCGTACACCGGGAAGCGGGGCGTGACATCGCTTCTGGTACCATATTCCAGTGCAGCGATGCAAACGACGTCCAAAACTCAAATCCCAAACGGCGAATGATGAGTCACTCCTGATACCATATTCCAGTGCAGCGATGCAGACGCCAACCAAAATCCAATTTCCCAAAATTCTCCCAGCCCTATGGTTCATCTCCGAATTGACTACCGTATACAATCCACGAGCTCAAATAATTCTCATCATACTCATGCTCCACCGCAATCACCAGTTCAGCGGCCGGTCTCCGCCCTTGGAATTATGCTCCATCTGGAAAGACCCATTCATGTGTCAGGAGAACAAACCTTGCGAGATCCTCTCGACTCGTAAGAAAACACCTTTGCGGGATCCTTACGACTCATAAGGGAAAAACACACTTGGGAGTCCTCACGACTCCTAAGGAGAAAATACACTTGCGGGGTCCTTTCGACTCGTAGGGAGAAAATGCTTTTATGAGACCCTTACGGCTCATGAAATTAAAAAGCCTTAGGTGATAGGGATCTAAGCCTGTCTCCTAAGCCAACGCTCCTCAACAGGCAAGGCAAATGATGAATTGCTCCTGGTACAAGTGCTTCCGTGTTAGCAACGCTGATGCCTACCCTAACCCTAAAATTCCAAACTCCAATCCAATAGATCCCTAAGTCTTTAAACTGGAAACAGATGACCTCTAAGTCATTAAACTGGGAACAGATGACCCCTAAGTCGTTAAACTAGGAATGTAGGAAATCCCCTCATGGCAAATGACGATTCGCTCCTGGTACTATATTCCAGTGTAAGCGGTGATGATGCCAAACCAAAACTAAAATCTCCAAATTCTCTCATGGCAAATGATGATTCGTTCCTGGTACCATATTCCAGTGTAGCGATGCTGATGTCAGCCCAAATCATATCAAATCAGCAAGACAACCAACGACCTTCCTGGCGGAATCAAGCTCTACCTCGGAAACAAGTCGAATTCTGACACCGCAGAGAGCGGAGCAAGTCAAATTCAACCCTGACATCGCAGGAAGCAGAGCAAGTCAAATCAAATCCCTGATACCGTAAGAAGTGGAGCAAGTCAAATCAAGCATCGACCGTCCATGTCGCTAAAAGGGCAGAACCGACCGTCCACGTCGCTAAAAGGACAGAACCGACCGTCTACGTCGCTAAAAGGGCAGAACCAACAGTCCAAATCGCTAAAAGGGTAGCACCGACCGTCCACGTAGCTAAAAGGGCAGAACCGATCGTCCACGTCGCTAAAAGGGCAGCATCGACCGTCCAAGTCGCTAAAAGGGCAGTATCGACCGTCAACATCGCTAAAAGGGCAGCACCGACAGTCCAAGTCGCAAAAAGGGCAGAACCGACCGTCCACGTCGTAAAAAGGGCAGGACCGACCATCCACATCGCTAAAATGGCAACAGCGACCGTCCATGTGGCAAAAAGGAGCATCAACCGTCCATGTCGTAAAAAGGGCACTGACAGCTTCCCAAAAAAAGCGGGAACCAAATCATGTTGCCTCCACGTGAAAGAAGATCCATCAATTTTATGCACACGACCCACATGTGCGGTGTGCATTTATTGATGGGGGGCACTTTATTGGGGTCAAAAATTGCACCCCAGTTGACCACGTCAAAACCAAAGTCAACCCCAAACCAGGTGGGTCCAAGCCCAGGTCAAGAGAGCCCATGCCCAAGTCGAGCCCCGCGGCCGGCCTCCTACATGCCAAAATAAAAATCATGTAATAAACAATTTTGATATAATTTTTATGGGCATAAAGCCAAATTTTTGTAAAGCCCATGGCTCATGTGCAAAAGAAATGAGCACATGAGGCATGGGATGAGCAAAATGCCATTTTGTAAAGCCCAAGGGGCTGTATGTAATTTTGTAAGCCTATATAAGGCAACATGATGATGAAATAAAGAAGAACTTTTATTCCTCTAAAAAAGGTTAGGGTTTCTGTGTCTCCTTCTCCTTTCTTAAGGTTCTAAAACCGTCTTCCATTTTTGAATTAAGTCAAGAGTTTAACTCTTCCTTTCTAAAAAATAAATAGTTTTTCACCACAAAACCCACAAAGGGGAACTCAGATCTCCTATCAGATATAAAAAAGGAGAGATTTTTAAAATCTCATACTTCTTGTTCTTCAAGATCCGGCCAACAGAGGAAGAAGAAGAAAACCCATCTCCAAAGACCCCATTTTGGGAAAGATCCAAGGCTCAGGGAAGAAGAATGAGGTTTCCTTAAGCATTTACAAAGATTTCTTGGAGTTAAACTCCACAAATTAAAGTTTCTGGGAGTTTAACTCCATAAAAAAGTTTTTTTTTCTAGGTGTTCAACTCCAAAAGTCAATCGGAAGTACAACTCCCTGTGCAGGGGCTAACCCTTTTTTTCCCTGAGGCGCTGGCGTCCAGCGCCTGCATGCTACGCACGTGAGGCGCTGGCTCCTAGCGTCCAGTGCCTGCTTGCTGGGCACGTGAGGTACTGGCCCCATGCGGGACCCCCGTAAAACTCTGCGGGGTCCCCGATATATCCAAAACCCTTTCAAAACATACGCACATTGCACATTGAGTTCGTATGACTAGTTGACCCGTCAATCGGAGGTTTCCTCGCTCCAAAGACGAGGGGTAATTAACGACAGCTCAGTCCGCAGCTGCCGAAGATTCGAATCCCCACAATCAATAAACCCCGGCCTACCCTAAGCAGGGAAATCTGTAATGCGCCTGACAAGCGCGCGCGTATTCCCATCTCAACGGGGTGACGAAAAATACCCTACAGTGCCACTGACATGCTTGTGGTTAAACCCACTGCCAGTGTACTATCGAGTCTTTAGAGTTCCACACAGTGGGTTTCTCTGCTTCAGGCAAAATGATGTAGAGGCCGTATGGTTTTACGTGCAGGGTTTCGATCATATACGTGTACTAGCTACACGTATTTTTGATCGGACTGATAATACTAACGGGCTTAGGATTAAGCCGCATTCTAGTATTATAAAATTGGATTATTTTCATCTCTTGGTATTCGTAGTATGAATACGGGTATGTATATACGGTGAGGAGTATTCTTGTAATTTCACAAGAGTGCTTCTAGAAGAAGACACCTCATTTGTGATAAATCCATTATGTTTAAATGGATAATGAGGTGGAGGTATGAGGTGTTTTTTAAGCATGGTTGAAGCATGGCTACATGAGACGACTCACTCATTTGGTTAACTATTGAAGCATGTCACATTATTTTTAATGTAAATGATATGCTTGATATTATCACTTAGTCATTCTTCATCTCATTCTACATACAACACTCTCTTTCCTCCTTTGCTCTCTTCTTCTTTCTCAAATCCTAAACACTCTCATGAGTTGAGAAACTTAGGGTTATTGAGACAAATTAATTTAATAAACATTCTCTACATCTCCTATGCTACCTAGATTAGCAAACTAGGTACTTTAGTTACCTTATTCTAGAGGTTAGATCTTGAACCATAAACTCTCGGGTAGATCTTCTTCGACACGAGGAGGCCGATAACCAAGCTCGATCCGTACAAACGAGAAGCTTAAGAAGAGGATAAGAAAAATCGAAGGACTTGGAAAAGAAGGTATAAATCGCTTCATAATAGATTAGAACCTTTGTTAGATTTGCTACCTAGGGCTTATAGTCGGTCTTGGAAGTTTAGTCGATGTCGCTTGTAATAAAATTATAATTTGTTAATTCCGCCTCTCTACAAACCCTGTGAAGTGTGCGACATCGACTTACATAGTATCATATACACTCCATAAGCCTTAGATAGCTCGTATCGATGTTTGAAATCTTCCGTTTTTGTCGCGCACGAACTGCCGACAAAAACAGTCCATAAAAATGAAAATTTGTGATGTTTGCACACCCCGCGGGCTCATGGTTTGAACCAAGAAGCCGCGGGGTGAAGCATGGGCACCCTGGTGATACCGTCAGGGGACCAAAGGCTGGTTCCAACCCCTAAGACCACCAAAAGGCGGCCTAGGGGGTGGTGACTCGAGAGCACCCCAATAGGGTTCTCTCGTGTCTGCTTGCCCTTGGGGGCCACCTCGTGGTGGTCCCCGGGGGTGGGTACCCTCCCGAGGCCCTTAGATCGACAGTTAATTTTAGCTTCATTTCCTCCGCGAAGATTTGGATGGGTTTCGAGTTCGTTTCGATTCTCGGATTGGCTGAAAACGAATTTTTTGGTGACTTTAGTGGACAGTTTTTCAAGTCTTGAAAAATTAGTTTCGTTCACTAATTGTGCGCGGAATTCTAACGTCGTGGTTTCCTTTACATGGTTTATTGATGTGTATATGTGTTCTTAAACTTCTTCTAATCGCTATACGTCGATTAGAAGGGGTTGCACATATCTTTTGATGTTCGGATGCGAATGGTTTCATGGATCATCGTGTGAATGGCCCGGTGTGAATCTAGATGTGAGATGTGAGTGGATTCTTTGTAATTTATGTAATAATTCATGTGTATTCTTTTATTGGGGCACATTCGAGTTGAGGATGCAGTCACCGGCTGCATATTTTTTTCATTTCCGCATCTAGGTTTGACCTACGGAGGAGTGCACAAGCTATCGGGTTCTAGGATTCAGTGGGTGGCCATCTCAAGAAGTCGAGACTCGGATCACCCAATTATAGGATTGGCGGGTATCTTGATGCACTCGTAAGGGTCTAGAATGATTCACACTCGGCTATTCACACGACCGTGGAGGACTGTGTTTCATAGGTGGCTTATTGAAATGCAAATGTTCCTAGTTGATCAATTTTTCCATTCTCTGTGATGCTTATATCTGCCCGTGTTGCTTATCATGTCTGTAATGGATATATATATATGTATGTATGTATGTATGTATGTATGTATGTATGTATAAATAAATATTGTATATGTTTTGCATCGTGCTAGTCCTACCCCCGCTCTGCCGTTAGTTAAGTAACCTAATGGTGCATGACGGGGCCCCGTGGCGAATGCGGGTGGCATATACGTACATTCTATTTTCGTTCTTTTTGTGGTGTGATAAGGTTAATTGATGGGACCGCATTAATATCACTTAATGCAAAGTAATAAACCTAATATCTGACGTCGTTGGAACAATTGCAAAATCACTCGGTTTTCCTCAAAAACAACTTTTAAAAGCGGAGCTTAAACCACTCCTTTTCAAAAACTATCTGGTTCCTTCGACTATATCAAGTTCATTACATTAACGGTTTTCGCCAAAACCAGCCGTAGCCCTTCGTCATTTCAGATAGGTATCTACTAATATTCATGCTATGTGTTTTGACCTTCGCCAAGGCATATTGTTTGGTAGCTAGTGGGTGCTTATTTGTAGCATAGATAGATGCATTAATTTAGGACATGCATACAACTATTTTGGCCTTCATCAAGGGCTTGTACGAATGGGTCTAGATTAATCTGGATAATGACGGGTTGAACTTGACTTGCGACTTATGATGTTTTGACCTTCGTCAAGGTTATAAGCGCTTGGGGCAAAAACCACATCGGGAGTTTAAAACATACAGGAAACTTGCAATGTTGCATACCTTCTGGAGTGTGGTAGTTTTTGTAAGCTTCCTTCAAAATTATCACACAATGATAGTTGGGTCATGATCCTACTGTGAGTATCTGCTACTCTTTGGGTGAATTTTTCACTTTGAAATTAGCTAATCAAGTAAGTGTCTAGAAAGGTGTTAACGAGGCTACGCCTCTAAGAAAACGAGATTATTTAATTGGGTCCGTGTGAAAGCACGGGGGGCCTTCCTCCGAAGTACCAACACTAGCCTGGCTGAAAGATAAGCGAACTTATAGGGTGCGATTAATCCTGACTAATTCTTCTTTTAGGGTTTGAAGGAGAATTCGAGGAAACAATGGGAGCCATTCTGTTTAGATAAACTAATAACCAATCTAAACTTGTAAGAGTATATGTTGAGTGTTTCTTTTCTCTCTCTCCTAATTGCAGCGACCATGATGTGACTTAAGCTTATACTAGATAAAAACAAACTGACTGGGCCAAATTATAAAGACTGGCTGAGGAACGTCCAAATGGCCTTTACTTATGATAAGATTGCATACGTCCTCATGGCTAAAGCCCCCTGTTCCAGGTCCGACATCCTCGGTTGCGGACATTGAGGTCCGTAAGACTTAGTATCTAGATGACGCGAAAGCCAAGTGCCTCATGCTGGCCTTCATGGATAACGAACATCAGAGGAGACACGAGAAGATGGACCTTGCTTCCATCTTCCTCCATACCAAAGATTTATATGGAGAGCAATCTCGTACCGCAAGATACGAGATCTCGAAGAAATTGTTTCAAGCGAGCTTAGCTGTCGGATCATCTGTTGGGGACCACGTCCTGAAGATGATTACTCTCATTGAAGAGCTCGCGATCTTAGGAACTACGTTGGAAAATGAGTTGTATACCGACTTAATTCTACAGTCCCTACCCTCCACCTATGTCCAATTCATATTAAATTTCAATATGCAAAATCTGGAAGTTTCACTTCCTGAGCTCTTCAACATGTTGAGGGTGGCAGAGGGCACCTCGAAGAAATCCAAGGAAACACCCGCTCTGTTTATTGGGGAATCTTCTTCTGCTAAATCTAAGGCTAAAGTCAAGGGGAAGAAGAAGAAGGCCCCACCAAACCGAGAAGAGGTGTGCAGAAGGTGCAGGGAAAGGGAAAGGAAAAGTTCGGGGGATCAGCCACAAAGGAAGAATGCTTCTACTGTCATAAAAAAGAACACTGGAAGAAGTATTGCAGGGTTTTAAAAGCCAAGAATCAGGACACGAAGCAAGTTGTGGTTTCGGTTTCAGGTGTGTTCGTGATTGAAAACTGTTTCTCTATTAACTTTTCTTCCTGGGTATTGGATACTGGATTAGGATCTAACATCTGTAATTCTTTGCAGGCACTGAGAAGACGTAAAGTTTTGAAGAAAGGTAATATGACCCTCAGGGTCGGCAATGGAACCAGTGTGGATGCTGTTGCAGTAGGAGAATATCACCTAGGATTGGCGAGTGTACATATTTTGTTATTGCATAACTTCTTTTGTGTACCCAGTATGATGTGTATTATTATATCTGTATCTTTGTTATCTAATGAAGGATATAATTTTGTACTTAAAAGCAATGTCATAAACATTCACCTAAATCATAAAATGATTGGGTCAGGTACACTGAATAGCGGAATATACGTTCTCAATCAACATCAAGTTTTCAACGTCCAAAACACGCTAAAAAGAAAAGCTCCAGAATCAAATCAAGCTTTCTTATGATATTGTAGACTTGATCATATCAATGAAACACGATTAACTATGTTACATAAAGATGGATATCTAGATCTGTTTGAATATCAATCATATGCAACTTGTCAATCTCGTATCAGAGGAAAGAAGACCAAAACTCCATTCACTGGACACGGAGAAAGAGCTACTGAGCTCCTAGGACTCATACATAGCAACGTGTGTGGGCCAATGTCTATGTATGCAAGAAGTGGATATTCTTACCTCATTACTTTTACCGATAATTTCTCAAGGTATGGACATGTATTCTTGATGAAGTATAAATCCGAGGCCTTTGAGAAATTCCAGGAGTATAAGAATGAAGCGGAGAAGAAAACCAGCAAAAATATCAAGATGTTCCGATCTGATCGGGGTGGTGAATACTTAAGGGCCGAGTTCCTGAAATATCTAAAAGAGAATGGAATTCTCTCTCAGCTTACTCCTCCATACACACCACAACACAAAGGTGTATCAGAAAGACGGAATCACACCCTGCTTGATATGGTGCGTTCTATGATGAGTAATGCCGAGTTGCCGCCATCCTTCTGGGGTTATGCACTAGAATTTACTGCATACCTATTGAATAAGGTTCCAACTAAGTCTGTGCCTACCACTCCAAATGAAATGTGGAGTGGGAAGAAACCCTGTCTTAAGTATCTTAAGATATGAGGTTATCCTACTTTTGTCTAAAAGGTTCATCCGGACAAGCTCGAGGCACGTTCAGTATTGTATAAGTTTATGAGATACCCTAAGAACTCTAGGGGTATTATTTCTATTACGCTAAGAAATAAAAGGTCTTTGTTTCTCATCATGCCCGCTTTATAGAAACTCAATTTCTTGAAAAAGAGATTAGTGAGAGCGCAATAGAGCTGGAAGAAACTCCAGAACCACAAACTATTACTGAAGACTTAGTAGAACCTAAGATTTCAATAGACCGGACATACCTACGCCACTTCGCATATCTAGTACGTAGTCTCATCCGCCCGAGAGATACTACGGTTTTCTCATAGATGAGGATCGAGAGGATTGCATCATTGATGATGATGAGCCGACTCATTTTCAGCAAACCATCACGAGTAGAGACTCGGTGAAGTGGCTGGATGCTATGTGATCCGAAATGGAATCCATGTACACTAATAAAGTATGGACTTTGGATGTTGCTCCTCTTGGGGTAAAACCCGTTGGATGAAAATGGATCTTCAAAAGAAAGATTGGTGTAGATAGACAGGTTGAAACCTATAAGGCTAGACTTGTTGCTAAAGGTTTTCGTCAAAGACCAGGATTGGACTATGACGAAACTTTTTCACCAGTGGCTATGCTTAAATCCATTCAGATCCTACTTGCCATTGCTGCCTTCTATGACTATGACATCTGGCGGATGGATGTTAAAACCATTTTTCTAAATGGAAATTTAGAAGAGTGTATTTACATGGATCAAGCAGAGGGTTTCATAGACAGTGGGAGCAGCGGAAAGGTGTGCAAGTTGCTTAAATCCATTTATGCATTAAAGCAGGTATCGCGGAGTTGGAACATTTGTTTTGATGAGACAGTCAAGGAATTCGACTTTATCAAAAATGCAAATGAACCCTATATTTATAAGAAGATTATAGGGAGAACTGTGGTATTCCTCGTTTTATACGTGGATGGCATTCTCTTGATAGGAAATGATATTCCTATGCTACAATCGGCCAAGCTGTTCTTGTCACAGAAGTTCTCTATGAAAGACCTGGGTGATACCTTGTATATTTTAGGGATTAAGATCTATCGTGACAGATCTAAAAGAATGTTAGGACTTTCATGGTCAGGGTACATAGACACCGTAATAAGAATTTTTGTATGGAAGATTCCAAGCGCGATAATTTACCCGCTTGTCACGGAATCACTCTCTCCAAAGAGATGTCTTCCAAGACTGATGAAGAAAGGGCTCGGATGAGCATTGTACCCTATGCTTCGGCGGTAGGGTCGATATTGTATGTGATGTTGTGTACCAGACCAGATGTAGCTTACGCACTCAGCGTCGTAAGTAGGTATCAGACCAACCCAGGTGAGAAACATTGGATAGCAGTAAAGAACATTCTTAAGTACCTGAGAAGGACTAAGGAGATGTTCTTGGTCTACGGTAATGAGGACCTATAGATCGAGGCTTTTACCGACTCTGGCTTCCAAAGTGACAAGGATAACTATAAATCCATCTCGGGTTATGTGTTTACCCTCAACGAAGGGGCGGTCTGTTGGAAGAGCTCCAAACAGGACATCGTAGCAGACTCAACGATGGAGACTGAGTACATCACTGCTAAAGATGCCGCAAAAGAGGCAGTCTAGATGAGAATGTTCATTTCTGGACTTCAGGTGGTTCCATCCATTGCTTATCCAATACCTTTGTATTGCGATAACAATGGAGCCATGGCTTTGGAAAAGGAACCACGGTCTCATCAGAAATCCAGACATATCTTGAGGCGATATCACCTGATCAAGGAGATAATGGATCGCTGAGAGATCGAGGTGCGGAGAGTAGATACAAATGACAGCATGGCAAATCCATTCACCAAGGCCATCCCTTAAGTCCAGTTCGAGAGACTGTTCGAGATGTTGGGTATGCGGTACGCTAGCAACTGGCTATAGTGCAGACGTTGGGTACTCAATATGCCAATAACAGGCCAAAGTGCAAGTGGGAGATTGTTGGATATGTATGCCCTAGAGGCCTTCATTGTATAAGATGCTAGAAATATGTATGTATAGGACAATCTTGCTCAATATGATAATATGCTATTTGGTTTTCCTTTATCTTAACAGGGGATATGTTTTACTTGTAATTTCATATCGCTTATACAAGTTGATAAATCCCTTAGGATCCTTGCTTGACTACCAGCGTTATGATGGCAATCATACTTGTGGGAGCTGGGTAGTCGATAAGCATATCCTTAAATGTCCCTAGTCATGAGAGTATCGAGACTGGGCATCGATACTCCAGAGTAGACTAGTGTATACATTTCTAGACCCCGACGAGGGGCGATGGTTGGTCCCGCAACCATTGGTATGATGCACCTAAGATTGTATACAGGTGCTTACTGGGGGTGAGTATACTAGACGGACTTGCCGAGAACTGGCTAGATGGTATTATACCTATCGTCAGATAGCAGTTCTCAGATGACATGAGTACATATAGTCTATCGACCCGAGGTCGTCATTTGTCTCGTGTGAGTTCCCACCGTGCTTTGATTACTATCCTACCACGGCTCTACTGAGTCGTGCAAACAGGTTTTAGTTGGGTACAGTTCCGAACCACACGAAGACAGTGAGCAATTGTTAGGGATTCGTCTTTCCCGGTATAGAGAGTTGATATCGCACTGTGTTCGGTTGGCCAACACCATAAGTCCCTGGCAAGGGTGGATTGAAAATTACTGATAGTTAGATCAGTAGATTCTCGGATGGTCTTGAGCCACATCGGCATGACTTGTCAGGTTATTAGGGGTCTGACGTTTTCCACCCCCTAGAACCGGCATGTGATACTCTCAGACGAACAGACCAAACTGTACGGAGATTGTCACGGACAGGCTCAGTAGGAGTTCGGACGAGTTTGCTCGTCGGCCTTCTTTTCAACATATACCTGGGTAGCCGTTACGTACAGCTAGTGCCACTGACGTGCTTGTGGTTAAACCCACTGCCAGCGTACTATCGAGTCTTTAGAGTCTCACACAGAGGGTTTTCCTAGTTCAAGCAAAACGATGTAGAGGCCGTATGGTTTTACATGCAGGGTTTCGATCATATACGTGTACTAGCTACACGTATTTTTGATCGGACGGATAATACTAGCAGGCTTAGGATTAAGCCGCATTCTAGTATTATAATATTGGATTATTTTCATCTCTTGGTATTCGTAGTACGAATACGGGTATGTATATATGGTGAGGGATATTCTTTAATTTCACAAGAGTGCTTCTAGAAGAAGACACCTCATTTGTGATAAATCCATTATGTTTAAATGGATAATGGGGTGGCGGTATGAGGTGTTTTTTAAGCATGGTTGAAGAATGGCTACATGAGACGACTCATTCATTTGGATAACTATTGAAGCATGCCACATTATTTTTAATGTAAATGATATGCTTGATATTATCACTTAGCCATTCTTCATCTCATTCTACACGCAACACTCTCTTTCCTCCCTTGCTCTCTTCTTCTTCCTCAAAGCCTAAACACTCTCATGAGTTGAGAAACCTAGGATTATTGAGAAAACTTAATCCAATAAATATTCTCTACATCTCCTAAGCTACCTAGATTAGCAAACTAGGTACTTTAGTTACCTCATTCTAGATGTTAGAGCTTGAACCATAGACTCTCGAGTGGATCGTCTTCGACACGAGGATGCCGATAACCAAGATCGATCCATACAAACGAGGAGATTAAGAAGAGGATAAGAAGACCCTGAAGAACTTGGACACGAAGGTATAAATCACTTCAAAGTAGATTAGAACCTTTGTTAGATTTGCTACCTAGGGCTTATGGTCGATCTTGGAAGTTTAGTCGATGTTGCTTGCAATAAAATTATTTTTTGTTAATTCCGCATCTCTAAAAACCCTGTAGAGTGTGCGACATCGACTTACATTTTCCCTATACCTTATCAGCTCTGGCTTGTACGTTTGATAATCGCCATTTACTTAACTAACGATCAGCTGAGAGTCTCCATATATGAGGAGGTCTTTGATTCCCATATCGATAGCGATCTCAAGACCGGCTATCAAAACTACGTATTCAGTTTCGTTGTTAGTTCTTGGTTTTGTTAAGGAGAGGGAATAATGCAATATCTTTCCTTGCGGGGTTACAAAGATAAGGCCTGTCCTGTCATGCCCTGCTACCCAAGATACATAAACACGACACGTGATAAAGCCGACCATGCTACCCATGGCTTGGAATCATCCCTCCACAGTCACATTACGACTGTTTATAGGATATTAAAAATAGTAAAATATATAATCTAGCTAACACATTTCCATTTGCCACAAAAAATAAAATCAAGAAAATGCATAAAGCGGAAACGAATCAAGATCCAATAAACAGTATTTAAATCATGTCCCAATATGAGCTCACATCAAAGGAAAATAAAACCGCGGAAATAAATAAACTAAGAGTCTAAAAATCTAGCTCCTCATTGCTCGGCTTCAGCCTACGATAAAGGTGGCGAGGTGACGGGGGTTTGACGGCGACGAGGTGCTGCCGTCGGCGATGGTTATAAGTTTCAAGGGTCGAGAAAGTGCAGGTGGTCGGTGTGTTTTTAGTTTGAGTCGTCGGGGAGAGGAGTGGGAGGTGAGGAGGAGGAGATGATGGGGGTGAAGGTGATGACGAGGGGCGAGGTCGACGGTGACGACGGTTGCCCGTGGGTTAGGGTGTGGGTTTCTTGGTGTTGGAAAAGTGCAGGCCGTTGGGAAGACGGAGGAAGGGGATGTGAGGAAGAAGAGAGGAGGAGAGAGAGAGAGGTTAGATTTTATATATTAAAACCTAACCTCTTTCTCCCCTCCTCTCTTCTTCCTTACATCCCTCGTGAGCAACCCAGAAACCCATGCCCGCTCCCTCATCGCCATTCACTCTCGACCTCGCCCATCACCATCATCACCCTCGTCAGCGCCCTCATCACCCCGAGACCTCCTCTCCACCTTCTCCTTTTCCCGAACGCCACCCTGCACCTCCCCGTGACACCAACCCAATAAATCGCACCATCGCCGAGCCCTCGTCATCGCCACCCATCACCGTCAACATCTCCCTCGTCCTCACCTCCTCGCCCTCTCATCATCACCACCTCCTTCCTCCTTCTTCCCAATGGCCTGCACTTTTCCAACACCAAGAAACCCACACCCTAACCCACGGGCAACCGTCGTCACCGTCGACCTCGCCCCTCGTCATCACCTTCACCCCCATCATCTCCTCCTCCTCACCTCCCACTCCTCTCCCCGACGACTCAAACTAAAAACACACCGACCACCTGCACTTTCTCGACCCTTGAAACTTATAACCATCGCCGACGGCAGCACCTCGTCGCCGTCAAACCCCCGTCACCTCGCCACCTTTCCTTTGTCCTCGCCACCCCAGAACCTACATCAACTTCTTCTCTCTTCTTCTTCTTCTTTCTTCTTTTCTTTCTTTCTTTCCTTCTCTTCTTTTATTGATTCTCTGATTGGCTCGCTGAAGTCGCGCATGTTGCCGATGATCCGGACAACCCGGTCACCGTCGTTGTCCAGCCCAGTCACCACGTCAAGCACTACTCAGCCGGGTCCAGTCCTGCACGCGTAAGTTTGCATCGCGACGTTATTCCTACGTCGGAACGTGATATCCGTATCTCGACGTGAGATCCAATCAGGCAAGTTTTAAACTTACAACATGCTATGTTATTATATTAATAATTATATGATTAAGAATAGTGCATGTGTTTTATTATTCAGCAAATATTACAGATTTACAGTTTTATAGTATCCGTTTGTATCTGTACTGATAATAGCATATCTAGTTGCATACCGGAACATCATGATATCATTATACTACTATAATAGTACAATATGTTATCTAGTTTGATCATATATGGTAATAGACGTATAATGGCTATTACAGATAGATACATATACATCCCGGCATTAGTTATGTTTACCGTATTTCGATATTAACTACAGTTTTACATTGGTATCTATTTTGGTTAATATATTACATGTTCACGATCCACTACCGGGCTTGTTACTTGGATTTTCTTGCTAATGCCAACAATTCTGACTTGTTGTCCTGACGAACGTGAATTGTTGTCTACATAGACAAAACTTGTATCTGCTTGATCCTGTGTTGGCATTAGATTCATATCATCAATACTCGACTTGAACACATAACCTTGGGGGTAAGAGGAAATCAATAATGAAACCTGACTTGTAACTCAACAATTCGATACTTATACTGATCAGTCTTTACGGGCTCGACTAGCCCCGGAATGATGCTGCTGACATTATTCTTCTGTACATGTTACCTGTTTATTGATTAGCGGCACGTCTCAGATTTAGCCCGAGAATCTTGACCGTGGTCCCGGGCACGCACGGGATACTATTGAGTTATATCGACGATTCCATTAAATTGATTTCAAAGACTTTTAGAATAGATAACCTAGAATCACAGTTTTTAGAATACATATCATATACAGATACCTCTTTGTTTTAAACATGTATTTATTATTTACATTTATGTTTAATCATAGCAACTTATCCTGGTTATCGCTATTATTTTGATATTATGACGCATTGACGTTTGGGTTTTACATGACCTAGTTCCTCTATTTTTATCGCAGGTTGAACATTAGTACTTTAGCCAACAAGCGGAGCAATGAGGAGCTAGCTTTTTAGACTCTTAGTTTATTTATTTCCGCAGTTTTATTTCCTTTGATGTGAGCCCATATTGGACATTATTAAGATATTGTTTTTTGGATCTTGATTCATTTCCGTTTTATGCATTTTCTTGATTTTATTTATTATGGCAGATAAACATGTGTTAGTTAAATTATATATTTACTGTTCTTGATATCCGATTGACAGCCGTAATGTGACTGTGGAGGGATAATTCCTAACTACAGGTAGCATGGTTGGCTCTGTCACGTGCCGTGTTTACGCATTTTGGGAGAGGGAGTTTTATTAATATATTATATGTATATATATAAAATAGTTAGTTTATATTATTAGTTATATGAATATATATATATATATATATATATATATATATATATATATATATTAGGATTTTACAGCTATACCAGATTACTCCGAATATTACCCGGATCCCTTCTAAAAAAATAATTTTTAAATATGGAGAATATACGTAAAAGTTTAACCCATAATATGATGTCCTGTCAATAAAAATGCATAACCCCAAGTACGGATCTACGTAAATATACGTAGCGATCCAAATGGGTCTGTTTTAACAAGTAGGAGATGAACATGATGTATGAATGCAACCATATGATCTGGGGTATGAAGACATGCAAGGCTAGATATTAAAAATATATTATTTGGGTTTTATTTTGTATTATTAAAAGATATGCGGATGCTAAAAGATATTATACATGTATAATATCTAGATTTGTATGGATCCTCTATACTCGAAAATATTTGATGTAATCCTAAACCATGATGGGTTTCAAATATGCGGGTCAGGTCGGATACTAACCACAGTTGCAAAATACACTCTCCACAACCCAAAAGCAATAATAATCAAGAATTTTGCCGCAAAATTTGAAATACCCCAAATAAATATAGTATAACAGTGCTAGGGTGTTACACGCCCCAGCTTTGATTATGGGGGTGTTTTGCTTTTGCCGCTTCATGGAGGATACTCCATCGAAGTAAAGCTCCCACCGAGAGTTATCTTCTTCTTTTTCTTCTTCAATTGCGTCGAATGCGTGCTCATCTAGCAACTCGCAATTTAAGGGGGAGTTGGCTGGTATCGGATACTCCGTTAGAAAGTCGGTTATGGCATGTCCTTTCACTGCTTTGAGAGGTCGATAAATTACTGAGAACACCATCAGGAGGAGGGCACATTTGGCAAGCCTTGCTGTCACGCCCCGCTTCCCAATATACGGGGAAGTAGACGTGGCGAGGCCGCGACGTATTTACTTAGAAGTAAATACGTTAAGCGTAAATAAGCAATATAAAAGAAAATCACAAGAATGACCAGAGATGTAATGAAACAAAAACTTTTATTTATATTCGTTCTTTATATACAATTGGAAAGTAAAATACAATAATGGAAAGCGATGCCTAAACAATGGCATATGAACTGAAAAGAAAAGTAAGTACAAGTAAGATCTAGAACTCTGTCTCTTCAGCAAACTGCTCCAAATCTTCCTTGTTGGGCTCGATCTTCTAAGAGCTGGGTCCTCCTGACAACATTCCAAAGAAAAAGAGATAGGAATGTCGTCAGCGAACAATCCTCGGTAAGTCCCAAAAGAGAGATAGATCAAGTAAAAGGAATAGATCTGATAATTTATCTATTTTTGTTATACTAACGTAGTTGTTTATAGCTTGGTATATAATGCATCAGTATATATAAGAGGAGTCCAACTTGCTCCATGGACTAAGGCATATGGAGTACAAGGCCCCGTTAAACCCACGGGACAACGGTACGATATTCAGGTTAGGTGTATTATAGTGACCGTCTCATTCCACTTCTAATACATCCCGTAACAATCTATCCCGTTAAACTCCGTAATGCATATTGTATTGATTGCAATGAGTTATAGTATAATACTTGCCGAAACCATGGTATAAGTTGTTCATGTACACGGTTCGGATGTAAATGGATAGTCATGTAGTCAAGTTCATGGTATATCCATGGATCGGTCAAGTCAAGACATGTTGCATGTATTGTTCGGTATTCATGTTCAAGTGTTCATATTTGATACATTGAATTCATGTTGAATTAGATATATGGCTGGATTCATATTTGGATTGTGTTCAGATTAGACTAAGACTCAGATTGAGTCAGACACTTAAACAGATTTGGGTCCTGAATTAAGTTTAGGAGTTATCGGTAACTACTGCACATGGACGGCAAGATTTATGACTTTTTCCAAGCCAATTACCATTGATAATCCCGTTTTAGTTTTCTACCTTAAATAGGCAAGCACCCACTTTCTCCGGCTCTCTGAGGCTCAAGAGAATTGGTCCCGCTTAAATTTATATTTACTAGGGTCCTTAATATAAATTAATATAATTTGAGGGGGGTTTTATGAAAAATATTTTTAGCATACTTTCAAAATAAACCTCAAGTATTTATTTATCGTATTTAAGGTTTTCATGGATGTAATTTTTTTTAAAAGTGAGGTATTCTGGTGAATAAATACTTAGCTTGAATAATACATGGAATTTTAGTGTAAAGTTGATTTGTATGGATTCTTGATGGTATTTTCATGAAACTTGTAATTCTTTTCTTTTGTTTAGAAAAATATGAAATTTATTATATATTTAAAATAAATAGTTTGATAATATTTATATATAATTATTAAATATAAAATTTATTTATTAAATAGAAAATCACGTTTTTCTTAAAAATTGCATTAAAAATTCCATCGAGATTGTATGCTCCTTGAGGTGGTCTGCATCTCGCCCTACTAGTCCGATGGAGGTGCGATAACCCGTACCAACCGAATCGGATTCCCCAAAATGGGTTGTAAAAGCATAATTGCAAGGAATTTAAATAACACAATTTAAAGAATACGGTTTTTTAATAGTTTATGGTATTTTGATGTAAAAGTTGTATTTGCTATAAAATTGTTGTTCAAGGGAATTGTGCTATATCAAGATGCGTGTTTGTGAGAGGTAGGTCATTACCTCGTGAGATTTTTCTAAAGGTAATATAAGAAAGAATGATTAAATGATGTCATATGTAAATTCATGATATTTAAGCGTAAAATCTTAATAAAAGTTGTTTTAAATGGAGTTTTAAAATGAAACTTGTTTCTAAATATTAGTTAATGTTTAACAAGTAAGATGTAATGATATGATTAAGTGGTTCTTAAGAGGAAATTGAAATTTAAAAGAGAATAGAATTAAAGGTCGGTATAACTTCACTTACCGATGTGATTTGAAAAGAGATCATTTTAAGTTAAGAAGAGGAGAAGAGAAGTGGGACTTACTAGTTTAGAGAAGAGAGGGGAGGTTTAAGAAAAGATTGGTGGCTTCGTAGATTCGCGGGGTCACCGGAATCGCTTCGAATTCTCGCCGGAAAGTTGACCTAGTGCTAACTCCACCTGTACTCTTCTTTGACTTGGAAAATTTTGAGGATTTTTTTGACAATAGATTTCAGAATGAGGAGAACTAGAGTAAGATGCTGTATTTATAGGGTAAAATTAAGGTTTTGAGAATTGAAGAGAGAATTAAAAATGCATTTAAACTTGGATTAATGGGATTTTAATCTCTCTGTTAATTTACAGGAAAATCAAACAGTATAGGAGTAGTGGGGGTAGGCCAAGGGACTGAGGTGCAGAGTTAGGGGGCATTTGCTACGGAGGGCCCGACGGCGCCGGCCCAAGTGCTAATCTCGCCGGCCATCTGTAGGGGGTAGGGCTCTGGATCGATGCCACGTGTCCTAGTCTGCATAAATACCCTTTTCCACATGTTTATTTTATCTGACTTTTCATTTTTACGTGTATTGCACGTGTAAACTTTTGGGCTTCCAAAAAATTTAAAATAAAAAATCAGTAAAAATAATATGTGGCTGGGGGGATTTGAACACAGGGGCTATATTACAGTAGTGCAAGGCTTTACCAATGAACTACAAGTGTTTTCTTGTTGTTTTCAAACAAAAATAATACTTAAAGTATACTCAGGCTTGCAAATACTCCATTCTGTGCATTAACTTTAAAAATTTTGTACAATCAAAACAGAGTCGTTACATTCTACCCTCCTTATAAAAATTTCGTCCTCGAAATTTACAATTATTTGAGAATTAGTTTACAAATAAGTAAGGGTATCTTGCACTCATATCGTCTTCTCTTTTCCACGTTGATTCTCCTGGTGAATCTTTTCTCCACATCACTCGGACCAAATTTACTTCCTTGTTCCATAGTGTCTTCACCTTTCTGTTCAGGATCTCAATGGGTTGTTGCTCACAAGATAAATCCGTCTGTACAGTGAGCTCGGAGTGATCACGAATGTGGCTAGGGTCGCTTACATATATTCGAAACTGGGATATGTGGAATACGTCGTTCACTCTTTCCAATGAGGGTGGAAGTGCCAAACGATATGCCATTTCTCCGAATTGTTCGAGTATGTCGAATAGTCTAATAAATCTCGGACTGAACTTACCCTTCTTGCCAAAGAGAATCACTCCACGATTTGGAGAGATATTTAAGAACACATGATCTCCCGGCTGGAACTCCAGGTGTCGGCGCTTTGCATCAACCCAGTACTTCTGTCGGTCTTGGGCTATGCGCATTCTTTCCCTGATCGTGCGAACTATATCCACAGTTGCCACGATCATCTCTGGTCCAAGAAGTTCCCTATCTCCGATGTCGTCCCAATTTAATGGTGAACGACACTTCCTCCCATGGAGAGCTGCAAAGGATGCCATTTTAATACTCGCTTGGTAGCTGTTGTTGTATGAGAACTCCACAAGATGTAGGTGATCTTCCCATGATCTTCCGAAGTATAACATATAATTTTATAGCATGTCTTCAAGAATCTGAATTGTCGCTCAGACTGTCTATCTGTTTGTGGATGGTAAGATGTGCTGAAGTTCTGACTCGTTCCCAAGCTAGCTTGCAGACTCTGCCAAACTTGCGATCGGAATCTGGTGTCACGATCGGAGACAATGCAAACCGGTACTCTATGTAATCTCACGATCTCCTGTATAAGTTCATGGGTATTAAAAATAGTACACTATGAAGAGTCAAATCTTTCTTAGATTCAGACTTACTTCCATATACTTCTTTGCTTGTGTCTCGGTAGATTGGTGTCACGCCCCGCTTCCCAGTGTACGAGTAAGGAGACGCGACTGGCCCGCTACGTATTTACTTAGAAGTAAACACGCTAAGCGTAAATAAGCAATATAATGTAAATATACACAAGAAGACATGAAATATAAATGAACAACGACTTTTATTTATTAAAAATTTCTTTATAATATAACTGAAAAGTAAATACAATGATGATAGCAATGCCTAAACAATGGCATGAACATGAAAGTAAGGTATATACAAGAGTCTAGAGCTCGGGGTCCTCGCTGAACTGATCCAAGTCCTTTGAACTGGGCTCTATCTCTAGTGAGTCAGATCCACCTGACAACATTCCAAAGAAAGAAGAAAGAAGGAGAATGTCGTCAGCGAACAATCGCTCGGTAAGTTCTAAAGAAAGGTAGAAATATAATAGACAGAAAGAATATAACTGTATATTATTTTATTGTTATGTTAACGCAGTTGTTTGTAGCTTGGTACAGAATATACCAGTGTATACGAGAGGAGTCCAACTATTCCATGGACTAAGTTATACGAAGCAAAAGGAACCGTTAAGCCACGGAACAACAGCAATGGATATTCAGGTTGAGTGTATTAAAGTGTCCGTCTCGTGCCACTTCTAACACATTCCGTACCAGTCTACCCCTTTACAACCCCGTAATGTATTATGTTTTGATGTATATTGTTTTGTTTAATAGATGTGTGACTTGCCAACACCATGATATCAGTAGTTCATGTAAACAGAACGGATAGTCATGTAATCAGAGTATATCTATGGTTCGGTTTAGTCGAGTCATGTTGATATAGATTGAATTCTGGTATAAATGGATTTATATTGAATTGGAGTTATACTTGAATCATATTCAAGGATAGATTGATTTTAGATTAGACTGAGATTCTATCTGAGTTAGACACTTTAAAACGAATTGAAGTCCTGAATTAGTTTTGATGTTATCGGTAACTGCTGCATATGGACGGCAGGATTTGTGTCTTTTTCCAAGATAATTACTGTATTGATAACACCGTTTTTAGGTTGTCTACATTAGATATGCAAGCACCCATATTCTCCGGCTCCCTGAAGCTCAAGAGAACAGGTCCCGCTTAAACCTATATTTATTAGGGTCCTTATTGTAAATTAATATAACTTGAGGGTTTTTTATATAAAATAGTTTTGATATATTTTCAAATAACCTCAAGTATTTATTTATTGTATTTAGGGTTTTCATAGCTGTAATTTTTTTAAAATGAAATATTCTAGTAGATATAAACCTAACTTTGAATAGTATATGGTATTTTCTTATAATTTGACTTGTATTGAATGTGATGGTATTTTCATGATCTTTTGTGATTCTTTTCTTTTGATTAGAAAACATGGAATATATATTATATTTAAAATGGATATTTTGATATTATTTATATATATATAATTATAAAAATATAATTTATTTATTAAATAGAAATCACGTTTTCTTAAAAATTGTAATAAAAATTCCATCGAGATCGAATGCTCTGTGATGAGGTCTGCATCTCGCTCTACTAGTCCCAAGGATGTGCGATAACCCACACTATCCCGATCGGGTTCCCCAAAATGGGTTGTAGAGGCTTATTTGCAAGGAATTAATTAAAACAATTTAAAGAATACGAGTTTTGATAGTTTAAGGTATTTTAATGTAAATTGTGTTTTGTCCCACAAAAATTGTTACAAAAGCCATCGTGCTATATCAAGATGAGTGTTGTGATGTGGTAGGTCGTTATCTCGTGCAATTTCTAAAGGTAAAATGAGCAAAATGATAAAGTAATGTCGTATGTAAACTTGATGGTATTTTACCGAAAAAGTGAAATAGAATTTGTTTAACATTATATTTTGAATTGAAACTTGGTCAAATTATTGTTTTATGGTTTCTAAACAATATATGAAAAGATGGTAATTTTGTTGTTTAAGAAAAGTTGAATTTTTAAAGAAAAGAGAATCGGAAGTCGGAATAACTCCGCTTCCGACGAGTTTTGAAAAGAGATTGCTTTAGATTAGAAATGGAGAAGGGGAGAGAGGACTTACTGATTGAAAGGAAAGGGGAGAGGTAGAGGGAACTTTTGAAGGTGTTGAGGAGTCGCGGTATTGCCGAATTCTTCCCGAAACGTCGCCGGAACTTTGACCTTGGCTAACTCCACTTGTACAACTTTTGGACTTAAGAATTTTAGAGAATTTTGGCAATGGATTTCAGAATGAGAAGGGCCAAAGTGTAGGGGATATTTATAGAATAGAATTAGGGTTTAGGGTATGAATAGAGAATTAAAAATGTATTGAGGTGAATTAACACTCTCTGTTAATGTGCAGAAAAATCAAACAGAATAGAAGTAGTGGGGGAGGCCAAAGGGTGCCAGGGTTAAAATTTTGTAGCATTTGCTATGGGGGGATCAGCGGCGTCGGCCCAGAAGCAAATCTCGCCGGCCACTTGGTGGGGTTGGGGTATGGGATTGATGCTATGTGTTGGTGTCGTTTTATATATCTCAGTGCACATGTTTGATTAATCTGACTTCTCATTTTTACGTGTTTTGCACGTGTTAACTTTTGGGCTTCCAAAAAGTTTAAAAGAAAAATCATCAAAAATATTATGTGGCTGAGGGGATTCGAACACAGGGGCTTTATCACAGCAGTGCAAGACTTTACCAATGAGCTACAAGTGCTTTCTTGCTGTTCAAAAGCAAATTAAATACTTATAGTATACATATGATTGCAATTACTCCATTTGTACATTAACTTTTAAACAAATTTTCTGTACATTAAAACAAAGCCGTTGCAATTGGCCAACTCAAAATGGGATGAAGTGAGCCGACATTGTAAGTCGATCCACAATAATCCATACCGCATCGTTACCTTTCGTGCTGTGAGGAAGTGCAGTCACGAGTCCATGGTGATGTGTTGCCACTTCCATTCTGGGATAGGTACCGATTGAAGTAAACCAACAGTCCTGTGATGTTCAGCTTTTATTTGCTGACATACCAAGCATTTGGTTACGCTTCTGGTTACTTCACGCTTCATTCTATACCACCAGTAATTTTGACGTAGATTTTTGTACATCTTTGTACCACCAGGGTGTACTAAGTACGGAGAGCTGTGAGCTTCTTTCATCGACTCTTCCTGAACAGGACCTTATGGTACACATAATCTGCTTCTGTATCTCAAAGATCCGTCTTCATGGATGATGAAGTCTGTTCTAAGTCCACTTTCTACTTGTTCTCTGATTTTTTGCAACCTGGCATCACTTGCTTGAGCTGCTTTGATCTGATTGACAGTAGTAGACTGAACTTGTAAGTTCATCAACCTTGAAGTATTACCTGGTATAACCACTTCTAACTCCATCTTGTGCAATTCTTGTTGAAGCTTCCACTGTGCGGTGAGATTCATTGATAGTGGCTGGCGACTAAGTGTAAGTCGATGTAGTACACCCCAGTACTTGTGGGGAGGCGGAATTTTCAAAAACGATCAAGTTTAAAGAACGAACATCGACTAACCGCTTAAATCGAAGCTAAACAACTAATAACCGAACATATAGCTATACTAAACTATAGTGTTAAGGGATTATACCTATCGATACTAGTCCTTCGTCTTTACGATCTCCTTGTTCTCCTCGGCCTTCTCTAGGTAGTAGACGATCCACCCGAGAGCAAAACTCCAAGCTACACCTCTAACTTGAGGCAACTAATCTACTTTGATTGCTAATCAAAGAAGAAAGGATGATATAGAGTGAAGGTAATGGATGTTTAAGTCTAACTAAACCTTTGATCTCAACACATGAGGATTAAGGATTAGTCTCTTGAAGATGAGAGCTTGACGAGAGAGAATGTGAGATGAGATAATGAGATGAGAGAGAGTGTATCATAATATATTATGAAGCATTCTTATTTTAGAATAATGAATAAAAGAAATGAATAAGCATGCTTCATAAATGATCACTAACATGAGTCATTAAGCATTTATGGTGCATTAATGACCATGATGAATCACCCTCATGACTCACTAATCTTATCCAAAGCTTATGTCACCTTAACCTCCTTAGTCACATCTTCTAGAAGCTTCTCGTACAATTACGAGAACGCCCCTCCAATCCGCAAAAATACGGAAAAACTTTAGACTGTAAAAATCCAATAACCGGATACCAGTAACTGGCTTAAACCAAAGCCGACTGGTAAAAACTGTCCGAAAGTCGTACGTGCGTAAACGCACGTATGCGTCCGAACCCTTTGTCGCAAAACCATGCGACCTCTATATCGTTTCGCCTGGAGTAGGAAACTCTCTGTGTGGGACTCTAGAGACTCGACTACTACGCTGGCAGTGGGTTTAACCACAGACCGCAAGCGGCACTAGCTGTACGTAACGGTCCCCAGGTAGTTGTCGATAAGAAGGCCGATGAGGAAACCCATCCGAACTCCTACTGAGTCTGATGTGACAATCTCCATACAGTCCGGTCCGTTCGTCCAAGACTATCGCATATCGGGCCTAGGGGGGCGGCAAGCGTCAGTCCCCTAATAGCGGTATAAGTCGTGTCGGAGTGAAGCCCATTACACCCTGAGAAACTACTGGAACCTACCAGCAAATCTCGCTTGCCCTGGCCAGGGACTTTGCGTAATGGCTCTCTGACACAGCACGATATCTACTCCCAATACCGGGAGGGACGAATCCTGTCTAACCGCCACTGCCTCCAAGTGCTCGGGACTGTACCCAACTGCTACCTGTTTGCACGACTCCTTTGAGCCGTGGTAGGGTAGCAATCTAAGAACAGTGGGACACACTCGAGGCGAAGTAGCAGTGTCAAGTCTGCGGACTACGCTGTACTCATGTCACCTGGGAACTGCTTACTGACGACTGGTATCAAACCAACCAACAGTTCCCCGTGAGTCCTGTCCGGTGTACCCGTAACCTAACGAGCACCTGCATACTATCTCCAGTACGACGTACTGACGGCTGTGGGACAGACCATCTCCCCAACTGGGATGAGAAGCGTACACACCAGTCTACTCCGGAGTATCGATGCTCTGTCTCGATAATCCAACGACCAAGGACCTGAATAAGGATGTGCTTGTAGACTACCCAGCCCCCACTAGTGTGACTGCCATCACAACGCTGGTAGACAAGCAAGATCCTAAGAGCTCTATCAATACGTACACTAACATATTAAGATAGAAAAAACCAAGTAGCATACTACCATATTTAGCAAGACTGTTATATACATGTGAATATCCCAAGCTTCCATTAAGTAATATACAAGCTAGTATGATACAGTAATGGCCTTCTAGGGCATAAACACTAACAATCTCCCACTTGCACTAGGGCCATGTACTGGCATATCGCAGACCGATGATCTCGAGTAGCCTTTCGAACTGAATCTGAGGAAGGGCCTTCGTGAATGGATCAGCAATGTTCTCTTCTGAAGCAACTCTCCGAACCTCGATCTCCTGACGATCAATGATCTCCCTGATCAGGTGATACCGCCTCAAGATGTGTCTGGACTTCTGATGGGACCTTGGTTCCTTCGCTAAAGCTATAGCTCCGTTGTTGTCGCAATATAGAGGTATTGGATCAACTATGGTAGGAACCACCTGAAGTTCTGTTAGGAACTTCTTCATCCAGACTGCTTCTTTTGCGGCATCGCAAGCAGCTATATACTCCGCTTCCATCGTCGAGTCGGCAACGGTGTCCTGCTTGGAGCTCTTCCAGCACACCGCCCCTCCATTGAGGGTAAAGACATAACCCGACATGGACTTGGAATCGTCCTTATCACTCTGGAAGCTGGAATCAGCAAAGGCCTCTAACCTGAGGTCTTTTCCGCCGTAAACCAAGAACATCTCCTTAGTCCTCCTCAGGTACTTGAGAATGTTCTTTACTGCTATCCAGTGTTTCTCCCCTGGGTCTGACTGATACCGGCTTACCACGCTCAGTGCGTAAGCTACATCTGGTCTGGTACACAACATCGCATACATTATAGAGCCTACCGCAGAAGCGTAGGGTATAATAGGCATGCGTTCCCTTTCCAAATCAGTCTTGGGAGACATCTCTTTGGAGAGGGTGATTCCGTGACAAGCCGGTAGATTACCGCGCTTAGAATCTTCCATACTGAATCTTTTCAGTATAGTGTCGATATACCTGGACTGCGAAAGTCCCAACATCCTCTTGGATCTATCACGATAGATCCGGATCCCCAGAATGTAAGAGGCATCACCCAGGTCTTTCATGGAGAATCTGTGTGACAAGAATCCTTTGACAGATTGTAGCATAGGAACGTCATTTCCTATCAATAGAATGTCATCCACGTACAAGACGAGGAATACGACACTTCTGGCCACAACTTTACTATATATGCACGGTTCATCTGGATTTTTGATAAAGTCATATTCTTTGACTGTCTCATCAAAACAGATGTTCCAACTCCGCGATGCCTGCTTTAGTCCATAAATAGACTTAAGCAGCTTGCATACTTTCCCGCTGCTCCCACTCTGATTGAAACCCTCTGGCTGATCCATATAGACGCTCTCTTCTAAATTTCCATTCAGAAAAGCCGTTTTTACGTCCATCTGCCAGATTTCATAATCATGGAAGGCAGCAATAGCAAGAAGGACCCGAATGGATTTGAGCATAGCTACTGGAGAAAAAGTTTCGTCATAGTCCAAACCAGGTCTTTGACGAAAACCCTTTGCAACAAGTCTAGCCTTATAGGTTTCCACCTGTCCATCTACACCAATCTTTTTCTTGAAGATCCATTTGCATCCTATGGGTTTTACCCCATCTGGAGCAAAGTCCAAAGTCCATACTTTGTTGGTGTACATGGACTCCATTTCGGTCCGCATTGCATCTAGCCATCGTACCGAGTCGCCGCTCTGGATGGCCTGCCGGAAGTCAGTAGGTTCATCATCATCTATGATGCAATCCTCTCTATCCCCATCTATGAGAAAACCATAGTATCTCTCAGGCGGATGAGAGGGCCTACTACTCCTGCGGAGGGGTGCGGGAATGTTCTGTTCTTCTTGAACCTCTGGTTCTACCAAACTTTCAGTAGCAGTTTGTGGTTCTGGAATTTCTTCCAGTTCTACTACGCTCCCACTCTTCTGATTTTCCAAAAATTCAGTTTCTAAGAAGCGGGCATGACGAGAAACAAAAACCTTTTGTTCCTCTGCGTAATAGAAACAATATCCTGTAGAGTTCTTCGGATATCCTACAAACTTACACTCTACTGAGCGTGCCTCGAGCTTGTCCGGATGCTGCCTTTTTACAAAAGCTGGACACCCCCATGTCTTCAGGTACTGAAGATAGGGTTTCTTCCCACTCCACATCTGATATGGTGTGGTAGGCACAGTTTTGCTTGGAACTCTGTTCAAAAGATGTATCGCTGATTCTAGCGCATATCCCCAGAAAGATCGCGGTAACTCAGCATTACTCATCATGGATCGTACCATATCCAATAGGGTTCGATTCCGTCTCTCCGATACACCGTTATGCTGTGGAGTGTATGGAGGAGTAAGCTGAGAGAGAATTCCTTTCTCTTTTAGGTAACCTAGGAACTCGGCACTTAAGTATTCTCCACCTCGATCAGATCTTAGTGTCTTAATACTTTTGCCTGTTTGGTTTTCCGCTTCACTCTTGTACTCCTTGAATTTCTCAAAGGCCTCGGATTTATGCTTCATCAAGAAGACATGTCCAAACCTAGAGAAATCGTCTGTAAAAGTAATGAAGTAGGAATAACCACCTCTTGCATGTGTAGACATTGGACCGCATACATCACTGTGTATGAGTCCTAAGAGCTCGCTCGCTCTTACTCCTTGTCCAGTAAATGGAGTCTTTGTCATCTTTCCTTTGAGACAGGATTGACAAGTGTCATAAGATTGATATTCGAACGTGTCTAAATATCCTTCTCTATGCAACTTAGTCAACCTTCTCTCATTGATGTGACCCAGTCTACAATGCCATAAGAAAGCTTTATTTATATCTGGAGACTTTCTTTTTAGTGTGTTCTGGACATTGAAAATTTGGAGTTGGTTTAGAACATATATGCCGTTATTTAGAGTACCGGACCCAATCAAACCATGATTAAGGTGGATGTTAACAACATCTCTTACAAACGTGAAATCATAACCTTTATTTGACAACAAGGAAACTGATATGATATTACACGTTAAGCTTGGTACAAAATAACAGTTATGCAAAACCAAAATGTGTCCACTCGTCAATCCTAGGTGATAATCCCCGACGGACGCAGCTCCCACGCTAGCTCCGTTAGGAACCCTGAGGATCATATCACCTTCCTTCAGCACCCTACGGTTTCTCAGTGCCTGCAATGAATTGCAAATATGAGATCCTGATCCGGTATCCAATACCCAGGAAGTAGAGTTGATTGACAGACAATTCTCAATTACAAACACACCTGAAGTTGAAGCCACAGCTTGCTTCGGTTCCTGGTTCTTGGCGTTCCACGCCTTGCAATCCTTCTTCCAGTGCCCTTTCCTGTGACAGTGGAAGCACTCATCCTGGCCAACTACCGGTGCTGCAAGCTTTTTCTTTCCCTTCTTTCCCACCTTACTAACACCTCCTCTAGGTTTGGGTGCGGCCTTCTTCTTCCTTCCTTTGGCCCTAGCCTTGGACCCTGAAGAAGATGAACCGCCAACAAACATAGCGGGTGTTTCCCTTACCTTCTGTAAGGTGCCCTCTGCACTCCTTAACATGTTCAGGAGTTCCGCAAGTTCAACTTCTTTTCCTTGAAGGTTGAAGTTGAGGATAAACTGGGCGTAGGTGGGAGGAAGGGACTGGAGAATAAGGTCTGTATAGAGCTCATTATCCAAAGTCGTCCTAAGGTCTGCGAGCTCCTCAATATAGCCGATCATCTGTAGGACATGTTCACCTACCGATGACCCGACAGCCAACCTCGCTCGAAATAATTTCTTCGAGGTCTCGTATCTTGCAATACGAGATTGCTCTCCATAAAGTTCCTTTGTATGGAGAAATATGCCATCTAGAGACATATCCTCGTGCCTCCTCTGATGTTCGTTGTTCATAGAGGCAAGCACGATGCACTTGGCTCTCGCGCAATCTAAATCCCAGGTTTTGCGGATTTCCTTATCCGCATTGCTGGATTTGGGACCAAGGACAGCAGGTGCCGTAGCGGTGAGGACGTACCCCAGTTTGTCATAGGTCAAGACCATTTTGACATTCCGCAGCCAATCTTTATAGTTTGGCCCCGTCAGTATATTCTTTTCTAAAAGTAACTTAAGTCCAGTCATTTTCAGGGTCGCTGCAATTAGGAGAGAGAGAAGAAAACACTTTAGCATGATGCTCTTGCAAGTTTAGAGTGGTTTTTAGTTTATCTAAACTGGATGGCTCCCACTGTTTCTCGAATCCTTCCTCAAACCATAAAAGAAGAATTAGCCAGGACTATTCTCACCGTACAATACTTGCTTAACCGTTCAGCCAGGCCAGTGTCGATACTTCGAGGGAGGTTTTCCAACGCTTTCGCGAAGTTCCTTAATTAAATAACCTCTTTTCTCTGGGGGCGTAACCCCGCTGACACCTTTCTGGACACCTACTAGGTTTATAGCATTGATCGTTAAGTGACGAATATCCTGATAAGTAGCATATACTCACAGTAGGATCGGGATCCAAATATCATCGTATGATAATGTTGAAGGAATCCTACCAACATTCATCAAACTCCAAATGGTATGCATCTCTTTGCAAATTTCAGTTTCTTTAGAAATTCCCGATATAAGTTTTTGCCCCATGCTCTTATGACCTTGACGTATGCCAACAAATCATAAGTTACATGTCAAGTTCTGCCCGTCATTATCTTGTTAATTTGAACCCACCCGTATATACCCTTGACGTATGCCAACAAGGTAATGCGACTGTCCCAAACCAACACATCTATCTATGCAACAAATGAATACCCCAGCAGCTACCAAACACTATGCCTTGACGTATGCCAACAAGCATAGCTTGAATACTACTGACTATCCATAAGAAATGACGGAGGGCTACGACTGGTTTTGGCGAAACCGTGAACGTAGTGAACTTGATATAATCGAAGGAACCTTGATAGCTTTTAAAAGGAGTGGTTAAGTCTCCGCATTTAAAAATATCTGTTTTTAAAAATAACCGAGTGGTTTCTTTTAAATTGTTCCAACGATTTAAACTTTGGTTTGTTTTCTTTGCATTACAGATAATGCGTCCCATCATTAACCTATCATTGCAGAAAACAACGAAAATACAACGTCCTCTTATGCCATCCGCATTCGCCACTGGGTCCCGTCATCACCCGTTAGGTTACTTAACTAACGACAGAGCGGGGGCTGGGCTAGCGCGGGTGTAAAACATAAATGACGTCTAAATAGCTATCATAAATATAGATATTTTACATTCGTCTGACGCAATGATATTCATTCCAGAACACAGATAAACAATATTGGATTTGCAAGCAATCTGTATTTCTTTCGAGCCTGCAAGAAAAGACAGATTACACAGTTGTGATGAATAGCCGTTACCCTACCCTCGACCCCTACGGGTACGGCAAACTACCCGCCCGGCAGTTTGTGTACCCCACCTTGGGTCAGTCCTAGGAGCAAAAAACAGTAAAATGAAATAATACAACGGTGGCTACAACCGCAACCTGGAAGTGCCCCGCAAAAATAATATTACAACAATTTACATTTACAACAAATGAATTAAACAATAACCCATTGCAAACCCCGGCTATACACCACAACAGTCCAATACAGTTTATATGCACAAACAGATATAACCATTTCAGAAATGTGCAACCCCCTGCCAACCGACATACTAGCAGTTAGGGGAGGTTTACGAACACATTAAACAATCACAGATATAATCCATATGCAAATACTGTACAATTTCGATCGAATAAACAACATCAATATTGCTCCAAAATCTGCTCTGTTAAACAGTAACCTGAGCAATAATTAAATATTCCAGAGAACCCCAAATACCAGAGAGGACTCACACAAGAAATACGAGTCCATGACTCGGCAACTCGGCCGCGGAAGCGCGGCGGATCGGTGCGATCCGCCGCCTTTCCGCGGCGCTTTAGCCGATTCATGGGCTCTAATTTCTTGGGTGTTCTTCTGGACCCTTTACAAGCTTTCTGAGATCACCTGAACAATTTTAGGACATCATTTTAAATTCGACAGAAACTTGTAACTTTTAGGGTTTTCCGGCTTCGTTTTTCCGTTCGAAATTCGTACAAATTTGCAATCAAGTTATTTAGTGTTTAGCGAGGCTCTGATACCACTGTAAGTCGATGTAGTACACCCCAGTACTTGTGGGGAGGCGGAATTTTCAAAAACGATCAAGTTTAAAGAACGAACATCGACTAACCGCTTAAATCGAAGCTAAACAACTAATAACCGAACACATAGCTATACTAAACTATAGTGTTAAGGGATTATACCTATCGATACTAGTCCTTCGTCTTTACGATCTCCTTGTTCTCCTCGGCCTTCTCTAGGTAGTAGACGATCCACCCGAGAGCAAAACTCCAAGCTACACCTCTAACTTGAGGCAACTAATCTACTTTGATTGCTAATCAAAGAAGAAAGGATGATATAGAGTGAAGGTAATGGATGTTTAAGTCTAACTAAACCTTTGATCTCAACACATGAGGATTAAGGATTAGTCTCTTGAAGATGAGAGCTTGAGGAGAGAGAATGTGAGATGAGATAATGAGATGAGAGAGAGTGTATCATAATATATTATGAAGCATTCTTATTTTAGAATAATGAATAAAAGAAATGAATAAGCATGCTTCATAAATGATCACTAACATGAGTCATTAAGCATTTATGGTGCATTAATGACCATGATGAATCACCCTCATGACTCACTAATCTTATCCAAAGCTTATGTCACCTTAACCTCCTTAGTCACATCTTCTAGAAGCTTCTCGTACAATTACGAGAACGCCCCTCCAATCCGCAAAAATACGGAAAAACTTTAGACTGTAAAAATCCAATAACCGGATACCAGTAACTGGCTTAAACCAAAGCCGACTGGTAAAAACTGTCCGAAAGTCGTACGTGCGTAAACGCACGTATGCGTCCGAACCCTTTGTCGCAAAACCATGCGACCTCTATATCGTTTCGCCTGGAGTAGGAAACTCTCTGTGTGGGACTCTAGAGACTCGACTACTACGCTGGCAGTGGGTTTAACCACAGACCGCAAGCGGCACTAGCTGTACGTAACGGTCCCCAGGTAGTTGTCGATAAGAAGGCCGATGAGGAAACCCATCCGAACTCCTACTGAGTCTGATGTGACAATCTCCATACAGTCCGGTCCGTTCGTCCAAGACTATCGCATATCGGGCCTAGGGGGGCGGCAAGCGTCAGTCCCCTAATAGCGGTATAAGTCGTGTCGGAGTGAAGCCCATTACACCCTGAGAAACTACTGGAACCTACCAGCAAATCTCGCTTGCCCTGGCCAGGGACTTTGCGTAATGGCTCTCTGACACAGCACGATATCTACTCCCAATACCGGGAGGGACGAATCCTGTCTAACCGCCACTGCCTCCAAGTGCTCGGGACTGTACCCAACTGCTACCTGTTTGCACGACTCCTTTGAGCCGTGGTAGGGTAGCAATCTAAGAACAGTGGGACACACTCGAGGCGAAGTAGCAGTGTCAAGTCTGCGGACTACGCTGTACTCATGTCACCTGGGAACTGCTTACTGACGACTGGTATCAAACCAACCAACAGTTCCCCGTGAGTCCTGTCCGGTGTACCCGTAACCTAACGAGCACCTGCATACTATCTCCAGTACGACGTACTGACGGCTGTGGGACAGACCATCTCCCCAACTGGGATGAGAAGCGTACACACCAGTCTACTCCGGAGTATCGATGCTCTGTCTCGATAATCCAACGACCAGGGACCTGAATAAGGATGTGCTTGTAGACTACCCAGCCCCCACTAGTGTGACTGCCATCACAACGCTGGTAGACAAGCAAGATCCTAAGAGCTCTATCAATACGTACACTAACATATTAAGATAGAAAAAACCAAGTAGCATACTACCATGTTTAGCAAGACTGTTATATACATGTGAATATCCCAAGCTTCCATTAAGTAATATACAAGCTAGTATGATACAGTAATGGCCTTCTAGGGCATAAACACTAACACTAAGTGCATCAGGAACCACATTCACCTTCCCTGGATGATATTGTAGGTTGATGTCGAAGTTCGTCATAAGTTCTAGCCATCTTCTCTACCGCATATTCATCTCTTTCTGAGAAAACACATACTTTAGACTCTTATGGTCCGTGTATATGTTCACTCGCTCTCCAAGCAGATAATGACGCCAAATCTTCAGTGCAAATATAATGGCCACCAACTCCATATCACGCGTTGGATAATTGCGCTCATGAATCTTCAACCGTCTTGATGCATAAGCTACAACTTTGCCATGCTGGTGTAGAACACATCCTAATCTCTTACCAGATGCATCGCAATGCACAACAAAACCTCCTGATTGGTCCGGTATTACGAGAATAGGCGCCGATGCCAATCTTGACTTGAGTTCTAATAAAGCTTGTTCATATGCTTCTGACCATACAAATGCTTCATCTTTACATGTGAGCTTGGTCAGAGGTATTGCAATCTTCGAAAAGCCTTCTATAAATCTTCGGTAGTATCCCGCTAATCCTAAGAAACTTCGAATGTCCTTTACTAATTTGGGTGTCGGCCATTCGCTTACTGCTGATATTTTAGCTGGATCAATAGAGATTCCTTCGCCTGAAACGATATGTCCTAGAAATCCGACTTGATCTATCCAAAATTCGCACTTGCTGTACTTGGCATAAAGTTGATGCTGTCGTAAAGTCTCCAAGACAATCCTCAAATGTTCAGCGTGCTCTTTCCAATTCTTTGAATACACTAGAATGTCGTCGATGAAAATGACAAAGAACCTGTCTGGGTACTCTCGGAAAATTTGCTTCATCAGATTCATAAAAATAGCCAGTGCATTGGTCACTCCAAATGGCATCACGAGAAACTTATAACGATCATTGTGAGTCCTGAATGCTGTCTTCGGAATATCAGACTCTTTGACCTTCACCTGATGATAACCCGAACGAAGATCTAATTTTGAAAAAACGCAAGACCCACTTAGCTGATCGAACGGATCGTCGATGTGCGGTAGTGGATACTTGTTCTTTATCATGACTTCGTTCAGATCTCGGTAGTCTATACACATTCTGTATGAACCTTCCTTCTTCTTCACAAGCAGAACTGGAGATCCCCAACTTGAGGTACTGGGACGAATCCATCTTTTCTTCAAAAGTTCGTCCAATTGAGTACGGATCTCCTTCAATCTTTCAGGACTTAAGCGATATGGTGCTTTGATCACCGGTTGTGCATCAGATACTAAGTCAATACTGAATTCAAGAGCTCGATCGGGAGGCAAACCTGAGATGTCTTCAGGAAATACATCTTCGAACTCTCGAACTACTTCTGGCTTATCTTCTTCAGCTTGTATTGTTGCAACTACTGCCTTTTTTGGTTTAGCTTTGTAAGTACTAGGTTCCAGTGTACGGTCTCTACTCTTGAAATAAAAGACCGGATGGTCTGGAATCTCGAACACTACCCTCCTTTGATGACAATCGATGGTAGCGTAGAAAGTTCCTACCCAATCCATACCCAAGACTACATCGAAGTTCGGTATGTCCAGCACCTTGAAGTCAGCATAAAATTCTCTGCTGTAGACGACTACTGGACACAGATCGTATCCCAAAGTTGCTTTTAGAACGCTGTTCCCTGAACTGACATTCCTGCTGGATATGAGCGGTTTTACTGGAATCGCATGAGTTCGGACGAACCGTTGAGTCATAAAGCAATGTGATGCTCCAGTATCGAAGAGTGCTAGTGCAGGAAATGAGGCTACTAAGATTGTACCTAAATTATGTGGGATATGTTTAGGTATGAAAAAGAATATATGGATGTAAACAAGTATTGAACATCTTTGAAAGATGGGAAGTTACCAGTGATGATTTGGCCAGTGGCTTCAGCTTCTTCCACAGTCATTGTGAAAGCCTGACGCCTAGGTATGTTCCTTCTTTCTGAGGGAGCATTCCTCTGTCTGTTCTTCTATCCTTGAGGTAGGTTCCTTTATGCTTGATGGAACCGACGAGGAGGAGGTGCAGTAGGTCCATGAGTAGGTAGAGCTAGAAGAGAAAGTCGAGTTGCAGATGCCTGAATAGCTGGCCGCTGCGGAAAAGCGATGGCTGATCTGGAGGCTAGATTAAGATTGAGTTTACGAGGGCATGCAACAATGTCGTGAGTGGTTGAACTGCAGACTAAGCACAGTCCGTTTGCATGCTTGTAGTCCTTCGCCAGGTGTCCATTCCTCCTGCAGTAGGTGGAAAAATCTAGACTGGGCCGGTTAAAAGTTACTCCCGGTATCCTGGGTACAAACAGTAGCTTGGAAGAGGCTCCTCTTGCTATCTGAGTAGCAAGGCGCTTCATACTGGCAGATTGAGATCTGCCCTTCTTCTTTACAACTGCCTTATATCTTTGGGCAGCTTTTAGTGCAAGGTCATGGGTTGGAAAATCCCCTGTAGCTAGAGCAGCTTGGATCTCTGGGTCCAACCTTTGTTGAAGTCGTCTAGCCATGATCTTAGCAGTCGGTATGAGATATGCTGCGAACCTGTTATGGTCTTGTGTTACCTGTGTAGTATGTAATATTAGAAAATCGAATATTTGAGACATATATTACCTGCTAAGTATGGTGAATTCAGCATCATACTCATCCACGGATTTGCTCCATATAGAGCCTTGTTGCAGGTGAATGAATTGCTGCTCCATGTCAAAACGGGCAGTCTCGGAAAAATATTCCGCGTCAAATATGTCGCGAAAAATCCTCCATTCGATCAGCTGGGTAAGTCGGTTTTCTTCAGCCTTCCACCATACCGTGAAATTGTCTCTAAGTTGCAGCTTCGTAACTCTTACCCAACTAATCTCTAGCACTTGTGCTGCTGCCAGATCGCCCTCAATCAACTGAGCCTATTCTTTAGCTTGTAGGGGGCTCTCTTTTCCTAAAAAGTGCTTCGGGTGCAAAGCCCAGAATTGCTTCACTCCGGGTGCCTCGGCTTCTGGATGGTGCAATAGGATAGCAGTCTCCTACTGCTGTCCCTCCAAAAGGCTCTTGATTGCCTCAAGTAATACCGTCTTCTCATTGATAGGAGCCGCAACGGTAGGTGTAAGTGGTAAAGGTGATGGTGGGGTATTGCCATTCACGTTGGTGCCGGTGTTGTTCGGGGAATCCATAATCTTAAAAGAAAAATAAGGTTAGGATAGATTCAAGGAATTTGAAATGTAAAGAATGTTTTTAGTTGCCGATTCATATAAATCTTGTGATATAGTGTTTAGGTTTCCATGCAGAACTGACCTGCATAGGCCACCAACAAAACTTGTCACGCCCCGCTTCCCAATATACGGGGAAGTAGACGTGGCGAAGCCGCGACGTATTTACTCAGAAGTAAATACGTTAAGCGTAAATAAGTAATATAAAAGTAAAGCACAAGAATAACAAAAGATGTAATGAAACAACAACTTTTATTTATATTCATTCTTTACATACAACTGGAAAGTAAAATACAATAATGGAAAGCGATGCCTAAACAATGACATATGAACTGAAAAGAAAAGTAGGTACAAGTAAGATCTAGAACTCTGGCTCTTCAGCAAACTGCTCCAAATCTTCCTGGCTAGGCTCGATCTCCTGAGAGTCGGGTCCTTCTGATAACATTCCAAAGAAAAAGAGATAAGAATGTCGTCAGCGGACAATCGCTCGGTAAGTCCCAAAAGAGAGATAGATCAAGTAAAAGGAATAGATCTGATAATTTATCTATTTTTGTTATACTAACGTAGTTGTTTGTAGCTTGGTACAGAATACATCAGTGTATATGAGAGGAGTCCAACTTGCTCCGTGGACTAAGGCATATGGAGTACAAGGCCCTGTTAAACCCACGGGACAATGGCACGGATATTCAGGTCATGTGTATTATAGTGACCGTCTCATTCCACTTCTAATACATTTTGTATCAATCTGCCCCGTTAAACCCCGTAATGCATATTGTATTGATTGTAATGAGTTGTAGTATAAGATTTGCCGAAACCATGGTATAAGTTGTTCATATACACGGTTCGGATATAAACGGATAGTCATGTAGTCAAGTTTAAGATATATCCATGGATCGGTCAAGTCAAGACATGTTGCATGTATTGTTCGATATTCATGTTCAAGTGTTCTTGTTTGATACATTGGATTCATGTTGAATTAGATATTTTGTTGGATTCATATTTGGATTGTATTCAGATTAGACCGAGATTTAGATTGAGTCAGACACTTAAACAGATTTGGGTTCTGAATTAAGTTTAGGAGTTATCGGTAACTGCTGCACATGGACGGCAGGATTTGTGACTTTTTCTAAGCCAATAACCATTGATAACCCCGTTTTACTTTTCTACCTTAATAGGCAAGCACCCACTTTCTCCGGCTCTCCGAGGCTCAAGAGAATTGATCCCGCTTAAACCTATATTTACTAGGGTCCTTAATACAAATTAATAAAACTTGAGGGGGTTTTATAAAAATATTTTTAGTATATTTTCAAAATAAAGCTCAAGTATTTATTTATCGTATTTAGGGTTTTTATGGATGTATTTTTTTTAAAAGTGAGGTATTCTAGTGAATAAATACCCAGCTTGAATAATATATGGTATTTTAGTGTAAAGTTGACTTGTATGCTTTCTTGATGGTATTTTCATGAAACTTGTAATTCTTTTCTTTTGTTTAGAAAAACATGAAATTTATTATATATTTAAAATAAATAGTTTGATAATATTTATATATAATTATTAAAAATAAAATTTATTTATTAAATAGAAAATCACGTTTTTCTTAAAAATTGCATTAAAAATTCCATCGAGATCTTATGCTCCGTGAGGAGGTCTGTATCTCGCCCTACTAGTCTGATGGATGTGCGATAAGCCGCACTAATCAAATCGGATACCCCAAAATGGGTTGTAAAGGTATAATTGCAAGGAATTTAAATAACACAATTTAAAGAATACTGTTTTTAATAGTTTATGGTATTTTGATGTAAAAGTCGTATTTGCTACAAAATTATTGTTCAAGAGATTCGTGCTATGTCAAGATGCGTGTTTGTGAGAGGTAAGCCATTACATTGTGAGATTTTTCTAAAGGTAATATAAGTAAGAATGATTAAACGATGTCATATGTAATTTCATGGTATTTAAGCATAAAAACTTAATAAAAGTTGTTTTCCATAGAGTTTTAAAATGAAACTTATTTCTAAATATTAGTTAATGTTTAACAAGCAAGATGTAATGATATGATTAAGTGGTTCTTAAGAAGAAATTAAAATTTAAAAGAGAATAGAATCAAAGGTCGGTATAACTTCACTTACCGACGTGATTTGAAAAGAGATCATTTTAAGTTAAGAAGAGGAGAATAGAAGTGTGTCTTACTAGCTTAGAGAAGAGAGAGGAGGTTTAGGAAAAGATTGGTGGCTCCATGGAGTCGCGGGGTCACCGGAATCGCTTTGAATCGTCGCAGGAAAGTTGACCTAGTGCTAACTCCACTTGTACTCTTCTTTGAATTGGAAAATTTTGAGAAATTTTTATATTAGATTTCAGAATTAGGAGGGCGAGGGTATGATGTTATATTTGTAGGGTGAAATTAGGGTTTTGAGAATTGAAGAGAGAATTTAAAATGCATTTAAACTTTGATTAATGTGATTTTAATCTCTCTGTTAATTTACAGAGAAATCATACAGTATAGGAGTAGTGGGGGTAGGCCAAGGGACTGAAGTGCAGAGTTAGGGGGCATTTGCTACAGGGGGGACCCGGCGGCGCCGGCCCAAGTGCCAATCTCGCCGGCCATCTGTAGGGGTGGGGCTCTGGATCGATGCCACATGTCCTAGTCTGTATAAATACCTTTTTGCACAGTTTATTTTATCTGACTTTTCATTTTTACATGTATTGCACGTGTAAACTTTTGGGCTTCCAAAAATTTTAAAATACAAAATCAGTAAAAATAATATGTCGCTGGGGGGATTTGAATACAGGGGCTATATCACAGTAGTGTAAGGCTTTACCAATGAGCTACAAGTGTTTTCTTGTTGTTTTCAAACAAAAATAATACTTAAAGTATACCCACGCTTGTAAATACTCAATTCTGTACATTAACTTTAAAAAACTTTTACAATCAAAACAGAGTCGTTACACTTACGGTCAGTATGGCCTTCGATATTAGATATTTGATAGGGTCCACTTTCGATATGAGGTGGACCTCATGTGCCAATGCATAATGTCTGAGTTTCGTTATTGCGAAGATCAGCGCCAGGAAATGCTTTTTGATGGGAACTAGTTGTTTTCTGCCCCTAGGAGAACTCGGCTTAAATAGTACGGGGCTCTCTCCTTTCCTTGATCGTTCTCTTATGCCCACAATGCGCCTAGAGAATTCTCAAGGGCCGTTGTATATAGGATAATGGGGTTTCTTTAAACCAGAGCTGCCAATACCGGCGGATTTTGCAGGTATTGCTTGATTTCGTAGTGCGTTTTGGCATTTCTGATCCCAAACGAACGGGGTCCCTTTCTTCATCAGATGACTGTAGGGACGACATTTTCCAGAGAGATTCACTATGAATCGTCGGATACACGCGAGCTTTCCTTGGAGAGACTGTAGTTGTTTGAGAGTTCTTAGCGCGGGCATTTCCATAATCGTCTTGATTTTTGAGAGATCTATTTCGATTCCTCAGTAACTGATTAGTCTGAAATATTGCACATTTGAATGATTATTTTCTCCACTATTGTTAAGTTTTAAAAAGTGTTTATTGTAATTATAGAACATATGAGGGTTTATGTGTGAAAAGTTTATTATCATATGTTTCTACATTATAATTAACATAATGAGGGAAAATACATACATATAATATTTAAATGAAATATTGTAATTAAAATATATATATCATATCAAATATTTCTAATCAATATTTTTAAGATTTAAATCATATAAAATGGTTAGGATAATATCTCAATAAATAACAAATACTATTAACACTATGACGTGAGATATTATGCAGCTATTAGCTCGGATCTGGAGATCGAGAGGTCCGAGATGTCGGAATCAAATCTGCCGAAATATTGAGGGAAAATATAAGATCTAGCAACGGCATAGACTCGGTGTTAGGTTCTCTAAATCCATATATTTATAGGATCTCCACATGTCAACACTAGAGAGCATAAAAAATCTCAAGACCTGATCCCACTATTGCGCCGCGGTAGGCGGCCAAACACATAGAATCGCGGCGGATCCGCAGCCCCTTTGTGGTCGTAGGATTTGAGATTTGGTGTGTGAGATCGTATCAGCATATCCTAACATCTGTCAACTAGGGTTTTTTAACTTCGATGACTATTTAAGGGACCGAGAGCTACACTTTGAAAATCATCAAACCGAAGAGATCAAGAGGTCTAAAGTGATCCACGCATTAAGGTGATTATCAGCTAGTCATCTACCTTCAACAAGAGAGAGAGCGAGAGAAAAAACTAAGGTTATTTGTAATCTACTTTGTACGGAGAGTTATATGCAATAGTTGATTAATAAAGGTAGTCTTTTTATTAGTCTTTTCTCATTTACTTTCTGCATTTATTTTCTGCTTCTTAATCATATTTTCTACATCCTTTCTTCTATCTCAAACCATGAGTGAGTAATTCCTAACTTGCTAGGGTTCGTAGGCTAGAGTATATCAATGGATGATAAAATTATTTAACCTCTTTTATACATTTTAAAGTCTATAAACTTTACCAAAATAAATGTTAACATTCTTATCCGGTGCGCTACCAATTTATTGCTAGTCACGACCACGATTTGAGATTGGATTAACACTTGTTTTAGTAAAGGCTAGACATGAATAGAGATCAATACAAGGACAAAGGTTAAGAGTAGGAAAACCCTAGTTTCTTCCAAAAGAACCATAATCTACATTCATCACTATGGATCTAGTTTTAAACTATTAAAAGACAAAAGGATGCATTTTTAATTAGTCATCCATTACTACCAAGTCATATGAACCCTACAAGCCTCTTCTTTATAAAATCTATATCCGTATTAAAATAGATCTACAACCAACCAACCCATCTTTCAATCAACTCGTCTAAATGTAACGTTTTGGAAAATTTTAGAATATTTAATTATATTTTTATTATAAAAATAATGAAATCGATAAGTTTATGAAAATGGTATCGCTTATAAATTTGGGTATCGGAATTATATCCGAAAAATGAAATTATTTTGATAAATATGAATAAAGTGGGTGATATCAAAAAAATGATATTTTAATTATATTATCATGACATTGTATTTATCATTTAGCCAATGATAGTTAAGTGATAGATTTATCATTTCATATCTTTTATGTTTTATGAATTTGGATTTATGATATGAAGGTTTTACTTATTGTTATATTTTTATCATAGATGGCATATATTATTATATGTTAACCTTCATACAAACACCTCATTTTCACCTTTACCTATAACCTTACACCTCCTCCTTCATAGCTTTACATCTCATTCTTCAAATTCAACACCTCCTCCTTGCATGAATCCCTCATGCTTCATTAAGTGACACCACCTTCTTCCTCTCATGCCACTTCCACCTCTTCATCCACACCTCATGCTTTCTCTACAAAGCTCCTCACTTCATTTACACATAACACTTAGAATTTCAGTAGCAATCCCAACTGAAAATAATTCATTCTTTAGCCCAAAACCAAGAAACTCCTAAGTATTCTTAAATCCAAGTGAAAATATCTAAGTCCCTTCATCAACTTGTGCACATCATCAAGCTTAATCTATTACCAATCCTAGATGGTTCAACATACAAATTAAGAGCTGGTGTTCTACTATACACAAATATCCATAGGTATATCATCCTCTCCGTTCAAATTATTCAGTTCTGTTCAATTCAGTTTTTGTTTGAAATTGGATATCGTATTTTGATAAGTTGAGTCTCTGTTTGAATCTGCTCTAGTTTAAATGATAAATAGATTGATCAAACAGTACCTGGACCTTATAATCTAGACCTAGAATTAACCATAAGAAAACGAACCCCAGTGCTCGGATTTTGGCCGGCGACCAACAAGGAAAATCCGATCTCACCGGATTTGTAGAGGAATTGGGTGTTTTGGGTTTTTGGAGTATCTCTCTGTAGGTGTTTAGGTATGTTTGGTATTGTTTAAATAAGTTGGTTTTTCAGTGGGTTAAATCTGTAAGCTAATATCAGTTTAGGAGTAAAATTATATATACGCATATAACATGTTTAGTGTTCGTGATAATTTAACTACAGAAAATGAATCTGGAACTAATAGGAATAATCACTAGAAAAACTAACAAGACCAAAAGTATAATGAGCAAATTAGAAAATTACATTGAAAACCATAGCCCAAACTCACCACAAAAATCCGGCGACCCACCTTAAAATTCCGGCGACGCCAGCCATTCCTTAGCTTTTGGTGTTGATTCTCCTTCTGTAGCTTTGAGTTGGTATTTTACAAGTCTCTGTATTGTTTGTGTTGTCTAATTAATTACACAGTAAAAATCTGTGAACGTTTTAGAAATGGTTTATCAAATTTCAGATATTTACGATACGGAGTTTTCGTAATTTGATGTTGCAGCTGAACCGTTGGCTTTTATACGTTAACGACAGAGTTTTGGTGTCGTTTTTGAGTTAAGTGTACTGTAGGTTCTAACCTACGGGCGCTTAACTTGTTGTTTTGGTTTTCGATATGATATTTACATCAATGCGATTTAAATACGAATATAGGTACAATTCGAGTATTCCGAGACGGAGTTGGCGATGTAGCAGTGTGGATTCAGCGAGCTTTTAAGTTGGTGAGTAGATTTATATCTACTGGGGAAGTCGAGTGGATGGCGTATAGCACCCCCATAACCTTATAAGTATTATTATGATATATAGTTAGTTTAACATTTATTCAAAATAATTATATAGTATCGTATCTAGTATGTCCTTAAATTTCATACAGTTTCATGCATAGTTATAGATGAGATACAGTGATACGATATGGATATGGTTTGGTGGATTTGTACGAAGGATCATGCCATACTTATGATGATACAGATACAGTGATACGATATGGATATGGCTGGATGTATTTGTACGGGGGATCATGCTAGACTTGAGATGATACAGATATAGCGATATGATGAGATATAATACAAGGATTTATAAGTATTGGAAATGATGAAATTTGTATGCCGAATAACAGCCAAATTATCCTTTGACTCGTAGAGTTAGATTAGATTTTGTTAGGATGTAATAATTGTGTGAGCTATATTCTTTTAAAAACTACGGTTCGTTTGTCTTTTAAATAAAATACTAGGATGCGTTCCAGTTTCTAAAACGGGTATCTATTTTAAATCTAGGGCAGCTTCCTTATTTCAAACTTAACGTTTTGATCATTTTTAAAGAAAATGGTATAGCTCATAGCAAGTAATTACAATAAGTATGTTTAGATTATTTTACATGTTTGCATTATATTAGCTATATTATATGTTTCTGCGTCACGTACACTCTGATAGAACACTGCACAAATACCAATGAGTACTATGTTGCATAAGCACGTGAATGTATGTTACACTATACCTCATTGGTACTGCCATGTCACTGTAGAACTGTGTTGTTATATATGTATTAAAATAAATAGGTTGTTACACCGTAGAACACTTGCACAAATACTAATGATTGCCATATTGCACGAGCACAGACGCGCATGCTACACTACACATCATTAGTAGTACCATGATACAGTAGAATTGAAATCTATGTTTATGTGATATAATTACGTAGTCTTCTTTATTCCTGTTGTAAATTACGAATATTAGTACTATATATGCTGTATTTGATTCTTATGGATTTTCTGGATATTTTACTCTGGATGATATATATCGGTGGTATGGGACACTGTTATATATGTATATATATAATATATCATCAATAAAATCTATGTAAGTTTCTTATTCTTCACTTGATATTTTATATGATAAGTAAATGTCCACCATGAGATTTTTTTTTTATGATTTTGATATCCGAACTGAGTCGGAGGTTATACGGTTTCGGATTTGTGCACTATCCAGACTGAGTCGGTGGGGATATAATTGGATACATAGTGGACCCGGTCGAGTCCGAGAGGCAGGATAGCCGCATTCTAAGCGAGGAGCCTAACGAGGTAACTCGATTCTGGAGATAGAGATGAGCACGGCAGATATCCAGGGGATACTGACCGGAGATAGAGATGAGAATGGAAGATATCCAGGGGATACTGATCGGGGTTCGATTGTGTATGATAGATATTCAGGGGATACTGATCGTAGCCAGGATATCGGGTGGCGATCATCTGTTGAGATGGTGTCGACGACATCTGTATTTACGTGTCGATGATAGACACGAGAGATTTCGGATTTCGATGTCGATGCTGGATATCTATATATATATTGATATGATCATTATCATGAGGTATACAGTTAGATATTATTTAGATTCATGATTTTGACTTATATGACATGGAGATATTATACTTGGGATTGCATGATAGTTAGTATTGCACATATGCATATCATGTAGTATATTGGTACCAATTATGATAGGACTATATATATGACCTAGGTATAGTTGTGCATTTCAATTTCTATCTTTAGATGTACTTTTATTCTCTGAGTTGGCAACTCATCCCCGTTGCGCCACAGTTTCTTGCAGGTTTTACCGCTTGGATTATCAGCGGCTTGGGCACACATTCTTTTCGGAAATTGATTGGTAAGTGGGTTATTATTGTATCATACTCACTCTTGATTATTTATATATTCTTGTATCTAGTGGAAACTCCATCAACTTAGAAATGGTATATTATGGACTTAGAAGCGAGACTTAGAGTTTATGTGTGGTGATGTCGCACTCTTTAGAGTCGACTTCTGATATAGATTGTTGGTTGCTTCATCGTTTGGTCGTGAAGACTAGCTTCCGTTGGGATGCTATTTTATTATATTATATCGGGTTCTTATAAAAATGTAAGGAGGTGATGTCAAGTTTCAAAACGTCATAAATACTTTTCAACATACTTAGTTTAATCTAGATGTTATTTTAAATTGATTTTATCGGATGATTATTCATACCTCACCTCCACTATTTTCAAAAAGGGTTTAGATTCCGGGTTTCGGCTTACTTGAACTGCGTTGATGTCTTTAGATATCACATGATTTAAGTGCCGGTCATGTGCTATATTTGGGTCGTGACACTAAAGAAAGAAAAAGGTTCACGTTTCCCTGTGGACGACCGTACTCATCGTGGCTAGCTATTAGTGACACCGTCCTGATTGTGGTTACTTTATTTACAACACTTCTTTAAACAGATCAATCAAATGGCGCCGTTGCCGGGGAAGCAGTTGTAGATTTTTTCTTGTTATTCGGGTCGATTTCATATAAAATCTGGCAACCATAAAAAAAACCCACATCTTGCATATTTAACGATTATTGTGCGAGTTTTGCAAGGGGATCTAGAGTAACTGGAGCAAGGAACATAGATTCAGAGACTATAAACTTGGACCATAGGAGTATAGGAGGCCACTGAAGAAATTCCAGAAGAACAATACACCAACTTGCGGCGGAACCGCGGCATGATTGTGGCATTTGCAGCGGAACCGCGGCATTGTGGGTGTGTTGGGCCCCCAAACTTCTGTGATAATTTCTTACTCTCTTTCTCTCCCCTCTCAAGCTCCAATAAATTGATTCTACCTGCAGGATTCTTTGCAAACATCGTCACTAAAAATCTTTTTGCGTGTTTTAATTTCGGGTTGTTTTTGCATATTTTAAAACGGACTTTAATGAGCAATAAACCTAAATTCAGATTAGGTGGGGATTTCATCACCCTTCCTAAGCCCCACAAATCACAAATGTGTATACTATCACCCTACATTAATAAAAAATATCTAGACCAAGCCCCTAAGGACTGTCGCGCTCAATTAGAATAGAGGAGGGTCGTGGGTAATCTGTCGGTTATCCGCATTTCTCTTGTGGTTTCTAAGCAAGTGTGACTAAGAAAAATGGTTACTTAATTAGGCCCACTATTTCGGTGATTTGTATAGCGGATCCCTCCCACTTACCTGGCACTTACCTAGCCATAAGAGTGATAAAGAGATGGTAGAGGATTGATCCTGCGATTTGTCCTTTGGAAGTCTAGGAGCTGTCTAATGACTTAACCCAGGAGACCCTAGTTCTAGAGATTGATTGTACATTTTGTGATTTGTTGAGTCAAGCCTCAAGCCCCTCTTTCAAAGCAAAACAATTTCAAAAATCCAAAAAGAACTTAAATCATTTCACCCTCTTTTTTTATAATGGGTAACCCAAACAGACGAACTCTTGCCGAGATTTGCTATCCAGAACCAAATATATTTTGTTTTCGTAATTTCTTCGGTACAAAATCCAACTCTACCATGTCTTTAAGAGATAGGATAGAGCAAGCGGAAAAAAATAGTTGGATACCTCACTCAAGGTCCTATCAACTGCATCAAAATTCCACATCTTCTTATATTGATAATTCGTTTAAGAAAAGTGAGGGAACTTCAAAACGCATGTCCATCGCTGAGCATATTGCGAAGGTTGAAAGCCAAAGTTTCAATCCTTTCACTAATCCAAAACTGTTAGGACAACAAACACCATCATTCCCTTATGAAAATATTGATACTCATTTTGAGGCGAATATAATATGTTTTACACCCATGACCATTGTTGAACAAATAGCAATTGCCAGTCACCAACTAGCTAACCAATCTCAATATTCTTCATATCCCAATGTCGATCCTAATCCTAGTTATGAAACTTGGGTTCACCCTTCTAATTCTTATCCACAGTACCAAAGCTTCACACGCTCTCATGTTGACACTTATCTTGAGGCTAACGGGACAAATCAGAAACGCATGTTGATTGCGGAATACATTGAACTCGTCCGTAGCCAACAAGTAAGGGCATCTCTTCTTAACATTTCTCTTCAGGCTAATGCGGCAAATCATAAACGCATGTCAATTGCTGAACACGTTGAACTTGCCCGTAACCAACAATTAGACACTTCCCAACCATACTCATATTCTTCACCTTATCTAGACAGTGATTCTGAAAATAAATTAGAAAGTTCCACATTTCAAAGAGAATTCTTCATTGAAACTTCTTCACAACCCATGTCTAGTTTTGAAATAGAGTTGGAATTGAGTAGTGAAAAAGAACAAGAGATCCCTCAAGGTCAAACCGAAACCAATTCTTTTGATCTCGACACCTTCCATCCTGCACCCCAACCAAATATATTCGTTGTTCAACCGCTTCATAGTCCTAGTGATGAGGTGCCCGGGAATAACATGTTTGACTTTGCTAATAGTGAGTGTGAAAGAGAGCTTGACACCATTTCAAATCAAACCAATCCTTATTCAACTACACTTGATATTTCAAACCTTCCAACTCTATCAAGTGAACCAAGTGATTTATTGATTGAGGCTAGTATAATTGTTGAATTATTGAATACCTATTCGTTTGATTTGACCGAAGGTGTTAGTGAGAGCAGTGATGAGAATCTCGTTGAAGATGAACCCGTTATGTTGGATGAGTTGGATTCTCCTACCCATCATGTCCCTTCTATTGACTACGAACATCTTCCTATACAATTAACCGATCCTATTCTTATCACCGACCTATCCGATAAGCAGAACGAAATCCGGCCTTCATCTCCCACATCTGGTTTAACAATGCTCGACACCCAAATTTGTTTATCCATTTCATCACCCACTTTCTTTGGTTCTTCTAATCTTCTTTCAACTCCACCGAGTTTTTCATGAATCACACTCCGATATTTCAAGTTCTATGATTCTTGAAAGATCACTCGGTTTAGACTGTTTTGAAGAGGAGGGAGACGGTCATTTCGAATCTCCTACCTCTATAATTTCTAACGAATCGAGTGTTTTGAATCTTGGTGCGCATAAGACTGACCTTGAACTTTCAACCGTCCTAGTGAATCTGCATATTCCATCAATATAAATATTGATGAAATTATTCCTCGGACCATTGATGAAAGTTTTGAAGACATTTTCGCCGAAGAACTCGCATTCCTAAAAGATATGGATGTTGTGATGATTCAACGTCCACCCGAAGAAGTTAAACCACCACCCTTTCTTCTTATCATGTACGAGAATGAAAATATTCCACTCATTCCTAATCATTCACATTCTCATTTTCTTCCACCATCACCGTTTCGTCTCTACCAACCTAGACGTAAACCCAATTGATTACGCCTCTTATCTCCCCACTTCTTCACATCTATGATCTTCCACCAACCGTGGTATTACATTGATAAAATATTCGAATGGTTGGTGTTGACTTTTGGTCTTTGTAAAGCTTTGCATAGACCAATAACTTTACCCTCCCTCTTATAATGCTTAATACTGTTTTACTCAAGTTTGGGGGGGGGGGGGAGAAAAATATTTTGGCTCTTGAAAGAAAAACAAATTTTTACAAAATTGTGAGTCAAAAATAAGTTTGGGGAGGATTTCATTGTCATTAATTCTTGTCCTTGTTACTAACTTTTCCTCCAAAGTCTACAGGTTTTAACTTAACAGATGACATCAGTGAGGACACTGCTGCAAATAGGTTTAGGGAAGGTTTTTGCTTATTCACGCATCATTTTTTGCATTATATTAAATAAAAGCACAACAAAAAATTTTGATAATGAAATTTAGAAAGTGAAAAATACATATGATAGGAAGGAAAAGTTTAAGAAAAGAAAGAAAATTAAATGTTTTATTTAGTAATAGGTAGTCATGAGCTGTTGTCCCAAGGGTTAATAAGATGAAGGGAATCACTAATCTGAGAGTAGAATTGAGTCTGAAAAATAGTCCATATTCTCGAGTCCAAACATCTGAACGTTGATACCCTACTATACGCACTTGCACACATTTTGAAACTTGGGATAATAGAGCATACCTTGAAATGCTCTTGTCTAAAAGACTTAGTATAAAAAAAAGTAAAATATATAAAAGGTGAAGAAAAATGAACACCGGTTTTGTAATTACTTAAGGCAGTATATAAAAAAATAAAGCGAGGGTGCTTTATCACCTAGTGCCTTAGACCAACTGGTTTGGGAGCCACTGCTAAGCCTTAGGTGTTGCAAGACTAGGATATTTCTATTTACGCCTAAAAGAGTGAGCACATTTGGTAATCGGTTGGTTAGTACCTCAAGAAGTATTAACGGTCGCATGAAGAATGTGTGAGCATTTCCATCTGAAAATATTCACCGATTAAAAAGTGCTAAGGAAAATGGACAAAAGTATGATAGCTTGAATTGAATTCTCTAAGTGTAGAGATGTCTTTTACACACACGTAGGGGTATATAGCCGATGTTTGGAAGAAAAATAAGGAGGAAGACTAAAGACGATATTTTATTGAGAGATGATGTGATTTTTGACATCTTTTCATGACTATTAAGATAAGGCTCATGGCCAGTAAAAAGCTAGTATAGTTTGGAACTCTTCTTTTCAAGTTCTTTCTTTTATATGTTCTTATCTTTGTATATAACTTTCATCATTTTTCTTTTATTATGGGATTTTGTGGGTGTAATTCGCTGAAAACCCTCAGAAGACAACACTCCTTCTACTAGGGACACCTAGAGATTTAAAGGCTTGTTGCACGTGCTCAGTGTAATCGTGTTTCCTACGAAAATGTGCTAGGTTATTATTTTTCTTCTTCTTCTCTTTAATAATTAGTTTGCTCGGGACGATCAAACTTAAGTTTGGGGATATTTGATTAGTCTGAAATATTGCATATTTGAATGATTATTTTCCCCACTATTGTTAAGTTCTAAAATGTGTTTATTGTAATTATAGAACATATGAGGGTTTATGTGTGAAAAGTTTATTATCATATGTTTCTACATTATAATTAACATAACGAGGGAAAATACATGCATATAATATTTAAATGAAATATTGTAATTAAAATATGCATATTATATCAAATATTTCTAATCAATATTCTTAAAATTTAAATCATATAAAATGGTTAGGATAATATCTCAATAAATAACAAATACTACTAATACTATGTCGTAAGATATTGAGCAGATATTAGCTCAGGTATGGAGATCGAGAGGACCGAGATGTCGGAATCAAATCTGCCGAAATATTAAAGGAAAATATAAGATCTAGCAACGGCAGAGACTCAGAATTAGATTATCAAAATCCAGATATCTATAGGATCTCCATATGTCAACATCAGAGAGCATAAAAAATCTCAAGACCTGATCCCACTATTGCGCCGCGGTTGGGCGGCCAAACACATAGATTCGCGACGGATCCATGGCCCCTTTGTGGCCGTATGATTTGAGATTTGGTGTGTGAGATCGTATCAGCATATCCTAACATCTGGCAACTAGGATTTCTAGCTTCGGTGACTATTTAAGGGACCGAGAGCTATACTTTGAAGATCATCAAACCGAAGAGATCAAGAGGTCCAAAACAATCCATGCATCCGGGTGATCATCAGCTGGTCATCTACCTCCAACAAGAGAGAGAGAGAGAGTGAGAGCAAAAACTAGGGTTCTTTGTAATCTACTTTGTACGGAGAGTTGTATGCAATAGTTGATTAATAAAGGTAGTCTTTTTATTAGTCTTTTCACATTTACTTTCTGCATTTAATTTCTGCATCTTAATCATGTTTTCTTCATCCTTTCTTTTATCTCAAACCATGAGTGAGTAATTCCTAACTTGCTAGGGTTCTTAAGCTAGAGTAGATTAATGGATGATAAAATCATTTAATCTCTTTTATACATTTTAAAGTCTATAAACTTTACCAAAATAAATGTTAACATCCTTATCGGGCGCGCTACCAATTTATTGCTAGTCAAGACCACGATTTGAGATTGGATTAACACTTGTTTTGGTAAAGGCTAAATATGAATAGAGATCAATGCAAGGACAAGGGTTAAGAGTGGGGAAACCCTAGTTTCTTCCAAAAGAACCCTAATCTACATTCATCACTATCGATCTAGTTTTAAATTATTAAAAGATAAAATGAGGCATTTTTAATTAGTCATCCATTATTACTAAGTCATATGAACCCTACAAGCCTCTTCTTTATAAAATCTACATCCGTATTAAAATAGATCTACAACCAATCAACCCATTTTTCAATCAACTCGTCTAAAGCAAGAAAAAGGTTCACGTTTCCCTACGGACGACCCGTACTCATCACGGTTAGCTACTAGCGATATCGTCCTGATTGCGGTTACTTTATTTACAACACTTCTTTAAACAGATCAATCAGTGACGAATGATGAATCCTAGGAATTTGCCTGAGGAAACTCCAAAAGCGCATTTGAGCGGGTTCGTCTTCGGATTATATTTCTGAAGACGTTGGAACACTATTTTTAGATATTCTCAATGTTCCTCATGAGATTTACTCTTCACTATGATGTCGTTGATGTCGCATTCGACAATCTCATGTATGAGCTCATCGAAGATCTTTTTCATGGCCCTCTGGTAGGTAGCGCCAGCGTTTTTCAAACTGAAGGGCTTCACCTTATAGCAGAATATGCCCAACGGGGTCTGGAAGGCAGTATGCTTCTGGTCTTCTGGATGCATTTTTATTTGGTTGTATCCTAAAGATCCATCCATGAAGGAGAAGACTTCGTGAGTGGACGTGTTATCAATCATCAACTCGGTAACGGGCACTGGAAAGTCGTCCTTCGGGCAAGCTTTGTTGAGGTCCCGAAAGTCCACGCTTTGTTGAGGTCCCGAAAGTCCACGCAGATGCGAAACGTCCCTTTTTTATTCATCACTGGAACGATGTTGGCGATCCAGTCTGGATATTGAACCTCTTGGATGAAGCCATAGTCGATTAGGTTCTTAACCTCAGCGTTGATACTCATTTCAAGTTCAAGTCGCATCCTTCTTGGCGCCTATTTGATTGGCTTTATGCCTGACGATATGGCCAGTTTATGTACCGCTACTTTTGGATCTAGACCCGACATTTCAGAATAGTTCTATGCAAATCAGTCTTTATACTGCATGAGCACGTCTTTCAGTGTGGCCATTTGTTTTTCAGATAGCATCTCAGTGACAAATGTTGGCCTTGGATCATTTTCTGTCCCCAAATTAATTTTTCTTAGGTCATCCGCCATGGTGTGTATCCCATATTCCAGCTCTTTTGGTGTTGGTGGAAACTCTGAGATCGTCTTGTTCTCGTCTTCATTTGTGAAGCACTTGAAGAGATCACGCGTACTTTCATGCCCTCTTTCTTTTGAGAGTGTTATCATATGGCAAGTACGAGTTCGCTTCCATTCTCGCGGTTGAGCCGGTCCTTTCCTAACGGTACAGGTCTTATTTGGCTCATGATTTTGCGGCGGGGTTACCCTCTAGCTGTCAGATAACGTAAACCCGCCTTGTCGATAATGGTCTTCTACCCGGTCTTTGAAGGTGAAGCAGTCTTCAAGGGGGTGACCTATTGCTCGGTGATAGGAGCAATAATCCGGATGATGGACCTCGTTTATTTATTCGGGGTGCCGAGACTCCGGAAGCGTCATCATTTGGTGCTTCATGACAAGGTTGAGTATTTTCCTTATCTTGTCTTGAGGGAAAGAGTATTCCCGACCCATCTTCTTTATAAAGGACGAGCTTCAATCGAACTTTTCTCGACCGAATGGCATCTTAGATCCGCTTTGTTGCCGCGTTCTTTGCCCTGTTTTTACCTCCATTTCGGGGTTTTCCATATTCGCGAGAACACATAGCGGGCTGGGGATGAAGAGCATTACGGTCTACTTTCTCCGCAGATTGCTGACTGAGACGCTGCGTCCTAGCCTTTTAATAAATGGCCATTTCGTGGCTACGGTTGTCTCGGCTTGCTTGACAATCTTCTTTTATTAACTTGTTGATTTGTTTTTCGAGCGACGGACTAAACGTTTTCAAAACGGGATCTCGCTCCGATTCGACGTCATGGCTGCTTGGAAGAGTGTTTTTCTCTTCACTCGATCCGTTTATGACGCGGCAGCTGTAGATTTGCTCCTACTTCTTAGACCGAACATATCCCAGCCCAGTTGTCTCCATCTTGCCGTTGCGCTTCTTTCGCTGAGTCCCGGGAATATCCCAAATCTTTTTGTAGAATTGGGCTTGTCGAACAGTTTGTTTGAGAGGTACGCCTTGGCGTCTTAACAACTCTTTCAATCTCTCTACGTAATATCTTGGCATACGGATGGGTTGAAGCCTGTCGAGCGCAAAATCGACACCGTACCAAATTTTTTTCTCTACTTTGGTCTCCGTAGATTTGTAGAAGAGAATCGCTTTTTTACCTCTCCGCCTCAGAGGCACGTAGAAGGTTTGCAGTTCTTGTACGCTGTATGTATCGAGTGCATCAAGTTCTCTGTAGTGTCGAGGCGGAACCATCATGATTTGTAGACTCTGATCCGCTTCGGCAAGAGTCTACATCGACGGGCGGACGGAAAACACTGCATTGGCATCATTCTCGGAGTCGCTGCCAAAGACCAAAATAGAAGTAGATGGTCCGGGCTAATTGTTTTTCCTTTAGGGTTGCCCCGAGTAAACTATTTATTCGTCTTCCTCGGTGTCACTTCTAAAGATCGGGATGGCGGCCGCGGACTTTTGTTTTTTCACCGGCTTGTGGCTTCTTTCAGCATCCTCGAAGTCCGGCAGAAAGTACTTCGCGTCTTCATACTTTTGCACTTCATTTACGGAGAACGGATTGAGTTCTCCCGTGACGGTGTACTCTGAGCCATTCTTGAAATACTTCAAACACTGATGTTGTGTAGAAGAGACGATATTGTACTCATGTAACCAAGGCCTACCGAGCAAAGTGTTACAACAAGTTTTGACGTCAATGACATGAAATTTGATATCAGTGGCGAGCAGACCGAAGTGTAGCGTCAGTATTATAGATCCAAGCATTCGTGACAATTATGAGTCAAACCCGGAGATTGTAATTTTATCTCGGGCAAGATACTGAACGTTTATATAAATTTCCTTCAGCACTCTCACGTTGAGAAGATTAATTGAGGATCCGTTGTCAACAAGGATTTTTCCTATCTTGATGTCGTGGCAGTACCCGGTGACATAAAACGGGAGATTATGTTCGCACGTGTCGAGGAGTAGATCTTCATCGCCGAATGTAATATCACCCGTGTGAACCTCTGCCAGTACATTTTTCATCTTCTCTTCTGCGATGAAAGCTTGAAACTGATCAGGCTCTTGTAACACCTTGATTAGAGAATCCCGTGTCTCTTTGGACAGGAGGTGAGAATCCAATATGCTTAGCTGCGAGGGTATTTTTCTCAGATGTGCTAGGACATTGTAATCCACCTTGTTTTTCTTAGGCGGGTCCTTTGCAGCGATTTCTTTTACCACTTATTCATCGAGAGCGATTTCTTTGAGCATTTTCCCTTTCCCTCGTTTACTTGTTCGAACCTTTGTTTACAGGTCCGAGATTCTTTTCAGGCAGCGTACGGTTACGCAGCTGAATGTTTTCATAGTTCTTCTCCTCCTTTGCTTTTTCCGAGGCGGAGTCTTCGAAGAGAGGGTTAAGGGGCGTTTCATCCTCGGAATCGCTCCCGAAGGTGAGAACTTGAGGTTTTTCTCCTTCCGAACTGGTACCAACCATATGATAGTTATCAGTTGTTTCTTTATGCGTGTTCGTTTCGCCATTCCTATATTGACGAGCGCAAGCTTCACGTTTCCCCTTCTTGAAATGCTTTTGATAGGTAACATATCCTTACCACCACTTCTTAGAGGTATTGCACTCCTCGACAGGATGAGCGACCCTTCGATGATAGAGGCAATATTTTGGATGTGATTCTTCTCGGTCGAAGCATGTGACTCCCGGAGTGTATCTCGTGAGAGGTAGTAGCTTCATCCCCATTGATAGGGCTTTGGCGAACCATTTCGTAGTTTTGATCCTGCTCTTATTTGTTGCAGGCGTGCTTTGGTTTGGTTGGAGTACTTTACAACTCGTCCTCACCGCAGATTCTTTATTTAGACGCTGACGCTTAGCCTTTTTGTGTATGTCTGCTTCACATTATCGGTCATCTTTGCTTTTTTTGAAAGGTTTCGTTTAGCAGCCTCTTAATCGGATCTTCTTCTGGCAGTTTCGGGGAATTTAGCGCCGATTCTTCACCCAGTTCCTCTATGTCGTTTTCTGATGCTAAGGGAGCTTATTCACCGTATATCGATGAATGGGAGACCATGTGGCAACTTGTTACATAATCTTCCCCTTCTTCTGATGAGTCATTTCCCTCATCATTGTCACTGTCTCCGTCCTCAAGAATATACTTAAGGAATTCTTCGAGTGTGACCGGTGTCCGCACCTTCTGGTTATACTCCTTCAGCGCGTCTATGTACTTTTGTAGATCCGTGCACTTGTCGTCATACTCGGCAGGTTGTACGAATTTCTTGGTCTTCTTCTTTTTCTTAGAAGAATTTGAAGGCTCAACTTGGAGGCTTCCCCCTTGTCAACAATTTTCAGTGTGGGACATGGCTTCAACATCTCTTCAATAATTTCAGGTTCAAGTGGGCTTTTCCACCTGATTGCCGGACATGCCTGAAGATCTTTCAGCATTCTTTTAGTTTTAACCGAGAAGACTACTTTCCATGGAGTTTCTTCCACGAGTGAGCATGATGCACCCTGCGTGTCCACCTTTTTGGGAGCGTGTTTTTTGGGAGGGTTTACCTTCCAGTTATCAGACAGCGCAAACTTTCCCTGCTTGTACCAGCCTTCAACCTAATTTTTGAAGATGTAGCAATTCTCAATTGGGTAGCTTACTATTCTGTGATAGGAGCAGTAATTGGGGTTGCTAACATCGCCTGGTTGTGCTGGACGCCGCGGGTATGGCAATGTGATAAGGTTATTACGCATCGCTAGTTCAAACGGTCTTCTCGTCTTTGTCGTGGGGAAACTAGCAGCCGGTTTTAGGCCTTTCTTCCAAAGGATGGGCGCGGTTCCGAACGTTGCAAATAAGCACGTCCTAGCCTTTCTTCCAAGGACGGGCGCAGGCGCGCATTGTTTTCTCGAGCAGCCAGTTTTGGGCCACTTAGTTGTTGCTGCATATTGACAACGAAAGTCTCTTTCCCTTTACCCTTGTTATTTCGAGGGTCCTTATTTGAGGAGGAAGGCCCATGGCCCATCTGACTCATTTAGGACAACCTGTCTATCAGAGCCTGAAAGGTGGTGGGGTTGAAGAACGTCATGAACTGGGACACATTTGATTGAGGATCGAGAGTCTCGATGAACATGCCCACGGCAGGAGACTCTTCAATGTACTGTTCACACTTAGACCATAGGTTCCGCCACCGGATCACGTATTGGACCCAAGTTTCTCCCGGGTTTACCCTGGCATTGATTAATGCCATGATCGGAGTGTATTCGCTCGTGCTGGCGAACCGTGTGTGAATAGTAGTTCCATTTCTGTGAAGGTTTTCATAGAGTCATTTGGGAGCTCCGAATACCATTCAAAGGCTGTCTCTGATAACCTTCCAACAAATTGGCGAAGCAACAGTTTGTCGTCGCCCCTATTATTGACACATAGTGCTCTCAATTATGCGACATGCTGGTGAGGATTGCCCATTCCTTTATAGACGTGGAACTTGGGGATTGTATATCCTGGCGGATACTTGATTTGGTCATACCAGGCCGAATATGGTCATCCGGTTCTGACGAGTTGGTTGGCGGCTTCACTGGCCTGGTGAGCTCTTATTTGCTGAGCGATGTAGTCATCCAGGGCCGCTTTAGAGATGGTTTCTTTCTTGGCCGCTGATAAGGTCGGAAGAGAGTTTGATGTTTCCTCTCTGTCATCCTCGATAACTATCAGCGGATCTTCGGCCGAGGGTTCCGGTTGAATCATCATTCCAACCATGTCCTAAAATAAGAGAGCCATCTGCTTGATTTTACCAACTTGCTCTGCAGCCTTCTTATCTTTTCTTTCCATCACCCATCGCAAGAACTCTGTATCGATCTGTTGGTCTTAGTGCTGTTCAACTTCTTTGTCTGGACCTTCTTTTTGTCCTGTAAGCGCTGCCATTTTGGTCATGTTTCCCCCAATCAGAGAAAAACACTGTTCAAATTTTGAAATTTGAAATGAAGCAGCGCTTCATAAAAGCGCTAGCGCTAAATGCGCCAACGCTAAGAGTCAAAGACTCTGATGTAGCGCTCACGTGCAAAGCACGAGAGCGCTAGCGCTAAGCGCGTTAGCACCATGAGTCAAAGATTCTAACGCAGCGCTCATGAGCAAAGCACGAGAGCGCTAGCGCTAGCGGCGCCCGCGCCAAGAGTCAAAGACTCTGATGCAGCGCTCATGTGCAAAGCACGAGAGCACTAGCGCTGGAACTAAATGTCCCCCACCCTTGGATCAAACATCCAACAAAGATGAGTAAAAATCATCAAATTACCTATGAAAAATAAAGCACCGTTGGATCAAAGATCCAATGTGTTGGATATATATATGCCCTAGAGGCCATTATATGATAGTGGATGTATTTACACACACACACACACACACACACACACATATATATATTCAGTGTACATTCTTGCTCGATATGATAGTATGCTATCTGGTTCTTCTTTATCTGATATGTTGACTTGATCATGCTTTTATTCATTCACACATGTTGATAAAGCCCTGAGGATATTGGCTTGACTACTGTGATTATGATAGAGATCATACTAGTGGGACGTCTGTACTTTATAAGCATATCCTGAAATGTCCCTAGTCATAGGTTTATCGAGATGGTGCATCAATATACCAGAGTAGACTAGCGTATATGATACTAGACCCATATGATGGGCGATGGAAGTTCCTACATCCATTGATGTTTGACATCAAGATCGTATACGGGTGCTCAGTGGTGACTGGGTACACTGGACGGACTCGCCGAGAACTCCTATATGGTATTATATCTATCGTCGGATAGCAGTTCTCAGGTGACACTGGTACACATTAGTTTGTAGACCCGAGATCGTCATAGAGTCTTGTGTGTTCTCCCACTGTATTTTGATTTCCACCATACTACGGCTCTACCGAGTCGTGCAAACAGGTGGCTTTTGGGTACAGACTTGAGAGACACGAAGACGATGAGCGATAGGAGGGATTTCGTCTCTCCCGGTATTGGGAGTTGCTGCTGTGCTGTGCACGATTGGCTATATCAGTAAGTCCCTGGCCAGGGCTGTTGGGATTTACTGATAAGAGTTATCAGTAGTTTCTCGATCTGTTATAGACCATTCATCGAAATGACTTATTGAGTTATTGGGGTCGACGTTACCATCCCTAGACTCGATATGCAGCATATCTGACGAAGAGACCGGACTGTACGGTAGTGTTGCCGGTTGGCTCGACGGGAGTTGTGACAGGTTCGCTTGTTTTCTTCTGATCGCTCAATACCCGGGTGGCCGTTACGTTTAGCTGATCTCTTGCATCTTGGGATGCTTGATATGATCATCACCCACTGCCGGCGTATTGACGAGTCTTAGAGTCCCACAATGGAGTTACCTAGTTCAGGCGAAACGATGTGGTGTGCATATGAGATATGCGCGGGGACCCGATTAAATGCGTGTATGTAATACCGTATATAATCGGACGGTTTGCTATTGGTCGGGTCGTATGTGATATGACCGGTTTGCTAAATCAAGTGTTGATTTATCATTGACCATAAGCTTTTTCACTTTAAACCCTTCTTGTCTTTTGTTGTATGCATGCATGTATGCATTTATTCTCATTGATGCACATATGGATGTGCATGCACACATACATGCATACGCTCTTGTATCATGGTTGTTGATACAATGGATGGTGGCAATATAAGACTTACAAGTTAGTAAATATATACATATTTACTTTGGAGTGGAAACAAATAGAATAATTCATGGTTGATTTTTCTTTTCTCCATTAACCATGAGTTAACATTCTATGCTTGTTTTGTGCTCCAAAATAAATATCTAGATATTTATTAACCTATGGTTAAAGATGAGAAGGAATATATATATATATATATATATATATATGTGTGTTTTTCTTTCTCATTTTTATTATCTTGATCATTATCTCTTGAGCTCTTCATCTTGCCATCTTCTTCCTCCTCACTCTCTTGCTCTCTAGCTTTTAGTAGTGAACAAAAGAGTGATCAAGTTAGGGTTTTGAAGTGAGAAAATAAACCACATCACCATTCTACACTACTCTTGCCCATTAGTTTAGAGTGTTGGCTTCAACTTCTTCTCTTGATCTAGTGAAGCATCTAGCTTGGACAAAGAAGACTCTGGGTGGATCGTCGTGGACCTAGAGGATCTCAAGCGAGCTTCTGTCAACTCTCAAGTAGTCAAAGAGTCTAGCGTAGGGAGCTACAAAAGTTGTATTCTCAAACCCTAGCTTTTTACCACTTGTATTTGTGTTAAAGTTTTGTTACCCTAACTTTTCTAGTGTGATCCCTAGGTTAGTTTCTTTAGCACCCTATAAAATTTTAATATGGTATGTGTGATGCTACCAAACCCTAGTAGTGGTGCTGGAGAAACACCTTCATGGTATCAAAGCCTAACTAGAAGCCTAGACGATGTTACGACAATACGAAAACGAAAAACCCCGCAAAAATACGATTTTATAAAACCCATGAAATGCTCTCTGTAAATTTTTTAAAAAGTATTCAAAAAATTATTTTAGCAACTGCAGAGTGGCATTTAGGAGAATATAAGAACACAGGTGAAACACGAGGGGGGTGCTCAGTTCCAGGCCGGCGACTAGGCTAGAAAATCCGGCGTCGCCGACCCTTTATGCTCCCCTGCCCCTCGTATTGCACCTGTGATCTTTTACTCTTATTCTAGGGTTTCTGGTATTGTTTTGAAGTCCAAATTTGCATGTGATGTTAGTTTGGAAATGGGCTCTTTGCGGAGTATTTTGTATTCGTATTTTATAGCATTGTATTTGGTAACTATGGCGACGTTAAACAGGTCAAATGAATTATCAAACACTGGTATTTTCTAGGTTGAACGTACTCAATATATAATTCAGGTATTCCTATGGACCCTCTAGAAGAATGTAACCCTAACTCGATATGTGACCACCAAAGTGCGACTAAACCTTAGGGTTTACCGTAGTTAGTGGCACCACAAATGAGGTTTGGGTCTGCCCTTCTATGGTTGGTCCATTAAATACTGTGGCATAGATTTTGGGTATTGTTTAACGGTGCTCAAGTGTTGAGCTTGCTGGGGAATATAGGTGTTCGTTAATTCGATCGGAGGGTTTAACATCGCCTAGTAGTATGTGATACTTGTTTCTGCGACCGTAAGCGTAGTATGCGTATCGCCGGTTTCGTTGCTATATGTCAACGGCAATTGGGGTACGCATACTTGCTTACGTTGATGACATGTGATGTTATGTGTTGCTGTGTTGTGATGTATAGGATTGTCGTGATCGAATAGCCAGGGGTTTTTATGTGAGATGAGAGTTTTACTTTTCATTCATATAAAATTCATTTGTAATGTAATATTCTTTTATTTGGGGCACTTCCGGGTTGAGGATGATATCACCATTGTTGTATATTATTTACTTTTCCGCATTAGGATAGACCCAAGGAGGAGAGCACAAGTGACCGGGTTCTGGGGTCCAGTGGGGGACCATCTCGAGGCGTCGAGACCGGGTTTCCTAACTCCAGAATTGGCAGGGTCACTTGCCGCTCTCGTAGGGGTCTAAGGTGTGGGATTGGCTATTCATCACGACCGTGGAATCCGTATTTTCTATTGTTGGCTAAATACTAAATACGGACGTCCTAGTATATCCTATATTATCATATCTGTGTTTCTGCTGCCTATATTCTATGATGTGATCGCTTAATATATCTGAGACGAATGCTATATTATATATGAGATATATAATAGACGTTGCTTATGTTTTACACCCGCGCTAGTCCCGTCCCGGTATGCCGTTAGTTAAGTAACCTAACGGTGCATAACGGAACATTGCGGCGAATGCGGATGGCATAAGCGTACGTTGTATTTTCGTTTCTTTTCTGTGATTAGCTTAAGGACTTAAATGATAGGACTACATTAATATGATTAATGTAAGGAAAATAAACCTAAAAAGATGTTGTACAATCAGATTAGGAAAACCACTCGATTTTTTTACGAAAAAGCTACATTTCAAAACTGCGGAGTTTAAGCCACTCCTTTTGAAAACCATTTGATTCTACGACGATATCAAGTTCAAAGCGTTAAAGGTTTTCTTAAAAACCATCCGCAACCCTCCGTCATTTTAGAAAGTAGAGTACTTAGTATTCGTGCTACGTTTGTTGACTATAGTTAAGGCGTAGTGTATGGTAGCTAAGTGATGTCTTCCTACAATGCATATGATGCAGATTAATTGGGACATTCATGCGACTTTGTTGACTATAGTTAAGGGTCACGTAGGTGGGTCTAATTAATCAAGAAATGACGGGTAGAACTTGACTAGTGCTTATGATTTGTTGACCATAGTTAAGGTCATGAGTGCTAGAGGTAAAAACCACATCGGGAGTTTCAAGAGTTGAAATTTGCAATGAGATTGCATACCTTCCATATGATGGTTGGATCTCGATCCCACTGTGGGCAATAGTTGCTCCCAGGAGAGTTTTGCAGTTTACAATTAGCTAACCTATTAGGTGTCTAGAAAGGTATTAATAGGGCTACGCCTCTGGGAAGACGAGGTTTATATTAATTAGGTCCGTACGAAAGCACAGTGAACCTCCCTCAAGTACCGACACTGGCTTGGCTGAACGGTTAACTAAGTTGTAAACTGTAATTAATCCTGAGTAGTTTTCTTTTTAAGGTTTGAAAGAAAAACTTGATTAAAGCAGTGGGAGATATCGATTAGATAAGATAATAACCAATCTGATCTTTGCAAGAGCTTTCGCCGAGTGTATTCTTTTCTCTCTCTTAATGGCAGATATCAATGATAGGACTCAAGCTTCTACTAGATAAAAATAAACTGAATGAAACCAATTATAAAGACTGGCTGAGGAATCTTAACATTGCCTTGACTTATGATAAGGTATCATATGTCCTCACGGCTCCAGCCCCGCCCATACTAGGTCCTAAATCTTCAGTTGCGGATAAGGAAGTCCGCAAGACATGGGACACCGGCTGTGCCACGGCCAAATGCCTCGCGCTTGCATCGATGGATAACACACATCAGAAGAAGCACGAGAATATGGACGTTCAAGCCATATTCCTCCATACAAAGGAGTTGTATGGAGAGCAATCTCGTGTATTACGATACGAAGCATCCAGAAAACTGTTTCAGATGCGAATGGCCCCTGGCACACTAGTAGGAGACCATATTCTGAAGATGATAGCCCTTATAGAAGAGCTTGAGGACCTTGGGTGGACAATGAACAATGAGCAATATACGGATATTATTCTGCAGTCTCTCTCCTCCATCTTTGCTCAATTTATAGTTAACTTCAACATGCATAACATGGAGAAGGAACTACCTAAACTCCTTAATATGTTAAGGAGTGCAGAGAGCACGCTGAAGTCAATGAAAACTCCCGTTTTGAGTGTTGGGCCATTTTCCTCTTTTCGCCCGAAGGCTAAGGCCAAGGGAAAGATGAAGAAGAAACCCACCAAACCTAAGGGTGGAGTCAAAAAGGCCAAGGGAAAGACAAGTCCAAAGCTGGGGAATCGGGGAAAGGGGAATGTTATCACTACCACAAAACAGGACACTGAAAGCGCAACTGCATGGAGTACTTAGATCTCAAGAAGAAGCATGGGGATGCTTCCGCTTCAGGTGTGTTTGTGACAGAAAACTGTTTTTCAATAAACTCTGTTTCCTGGGTATTAGATACCGGTTCAGGTTCTCACATTTGCAATTCTATGCAGGGGCTGAGAAATAGCAAGGTTTTGAAGACAGGTGACTATACTCTCCCCGTTGGAAATGGTTCCAATGTACATACAGTTGCAGTAGGAGAGTATCACTTGGGGTTGCCATCTGGGTGTATATTGGTTTTGAACCCATGTTATTATGTACCTAGTATGCTTTGTAATATAATATCCGTTTCTTTGTTAGACAATGAAGGATATAATTTTGTATTGCAGAACAATGTTATGAACATTCACCTGAATCAAATGTTGGTTGGGTATGGTACACTTAATAACGGGATATACGTCCTAAATCAATACACAGTTTTCAGCATAAAACACACTAATAAAAGAAAACTTTCAGAAATAAATGAAGCTTTTCTTTGGTACTGTAAACTTGGTCATATTAACGAAACAAGACTAAACAAGCTATATAAAGATGGATATTTAAACCCTTTTGAATATAAATCTTATGCAACTTGCCAGTCTTGTATCAAGGGTAAAATGACCAAAACTCCGTTTACCGGACACGGAGAAAGAGCTACTGAGCTCTTAGGCCTCATACATAGTGATGTATGTAGGCCAATGTCTACACAGGCTAGAGGCGGTTTTTCATACTTCATTACTTTCACTGATGATTTCTCAAGATTCTATCATGTATTTTTATTAAAGCACAAATCCGAAGCTTTCGAGAAATTCACTGAATATAAACTCGATGTAGAAAAACAAACCGGCTTGAGCATCAAAATGCTTCGATCAGATCGAGGTGGGGAGTATCTCAGTACAGAGTTTGCAAACTTCCTAAAAGAGAATGGGATTCTCTCTCAGCTCACTCCTCCTTACACACCACAACACAACGGTGTGTCAGAAAAACGGAATCGGACCCTATTAGATATGATTCGTTCCATGATGAGTGATGCTGAGTTACCCGTCTCATTTTGGGGGCATGCATTAGAGACTGCAGCATTTCTACTGAACAGGGTCCCAACCAAAACCGTGTTTACTACGCCATATGAGATATGGCATGGGAAGAGACCATCTCTTAAACGAATTAAGATTTGGGGTTGTCCGGTCTATGTTAAAAAGAAGAATCCGGACAAACTCGAGACACGGTTAGTCATGTGTAACTTTGTGGGATATCCAAAGAATTCTTATGGATATCTATTCTACCATAAGGAGGAATAAAAGGTGTTTGTTTCTCGGTATGCCACATTTTTAGAAAAAGAATTTTTTACAAATGACACAGATGGAAGTGTGGTAGACCTAGAAGAAGTTCTAGAAACACAAATTACAAATGATGACTTGGTTGAACCGGCTGTTGCAATAGAAACTGAGCAACCTCGGCCACTCCGTAGGTCTGGTAGGACTTCTCGCCCACCAGAGAGGTACTACGGTTTCCTCATTGATGGTGATAGAGAAGACTGCATTATGGAGGATGATGATCTTACCAGCTTTCAGCAAGCTATCACGAGTGGAAACTCTGTGAAGTGGCTGGATGCCATGAGATCTGAAATGGAGTCTATATGCACCAACAAAGTATGGACTTTGGACATTGTACCCCCTGGGGTAAAACCTGTGCGGTGCAAATGGATCTTTAAAAGAAAGATTGGTGTAGATGGGCAGGTAGAGACCTATACGGCAAGACTTGTGGCAAAGGGTTTTCGTCAAAGACCAGGTTTGGACTATGACGAAACTTTTTCTCCCGTAGCCATGCTTAAATCCATTCGGATCGTACTTGCTATTGCTGCTCACTACGACTACGAAATCTGGCAGATGGACGTTAAAACAGCATTTCTAAATGGAGATTTAGAAGAATGCGTTTATATGGATCATCCAGAGGGCTTCATTGACAGTGGGAGCAGCGGGAAAGCATGTAGATTGCTTAAATCCATTTATGTATTAAAGCAGGCATCACGGAGTTGGAACATCTGTTTCGATGATGTTATCAAAGAGTTTGATTTCATCAAAAATCCAGATGAACCTTGTGTTTATAAGAAGGCTGTAGGGAGAGCTGTCACATTCCTCGTATTGTACGTGGATGACATTCTTCTAATAGAAAATGATATTCCTATACTACAGTCGGTCAAATCTTTCTTATCACCAAGGTTCTCCATGAAGGACCTGGGTGATGCCATATACATTTTGGGCATTCGGATCTATAGGGATAGATCCAAGAGGTTATTGGGATTGTCCCAAACCAGGTACATTAACACTATTTTGAAAAGGTTTAGTATGGAAGACTCCAAGCGGGGTGCCTTACCCGCTTGCCATGGGGTCACTCTCTCTAAGGACTCTTGCCCAAAGACCGATGAAGAGAGAGCTCGCATGAGCATTATACCCTATGCTTCTGTGGTAGGATCTATAATGTATGCGATGTTATGTACACGCCCAGATGTAGCTTATGCACTTAGTGTAGTAAGCAGGTATCAATCCAACCCAGGGGAGAATCACTGGATAGCTGTGAAGAACATTCTTAAGTACTTACGAAGGACTAAAGAATTGTTCTTGGTGTATGGTAATGGAGATCTCCAGATGGAGGCCTTTACCGATTCGAGCTTCCAGAGTGATAAGGACGACGACAAATCTATCTCTGGGTTTGTATTTATCCTCAATGGAGGGGCGGTAGGTTGGAAGAGTTCCAAACAGGATACCGTTGCAGACTCTACGATGGAGGCTGAGTACATTGCTGCGAATGATGCCGCCAAGGAAGCTGTCTGGATGAGGAAGTTCGTCTCGGAGTTAGGAGTAGTTCCAACCATTATTGATCCAATACCATTGTATTGTGATAATAATGGGGCTATGGCGTTAGCCAAGGAGCCTAAGTCCCATCAGTGGTCCAGACACATCCTGAAGTGCTTTCATTTGATCCGGGAGATTGTAAATCGCCGCGAGATCGAGATTAAGAGAGTAGACACAAAGAATAACACCGCGAATCCACTAACCAAGGCCCTCCCTCAGCCGCAGCATGAGCGACTTTTTGAGATGTTGGGTATGAGATACGCCAATAACTGGCCCTAGTGCAAGTGGGAGAATGTTGGATATATGTATACCCTAGAGGCCATTATAAGATAGTGGATGTATTTATACATATATTTATATTTATATTTATATTATATATATATATATATATATTCAGTGTACATTCTTGCTCGACATGATAGTATGCTATCTGGTTCTTCTTTATCTGACATGTTGACTTGATCATGCTTTTATTCATTCACACATGTTGATAAAGCCCTGAGAATATTGGCTTGACTACTGTGATTATGATGGAGATCATACTAGTGGGACGTCTGTACTTTATAAGTATATCCTGAAATGTCCCTGGTCGTAGGTGTATCGAGATAGGGCATCGATATACCAGAGTAGACTAGCGTATATGATACTAGACCCATATGATGGGCAATGGAAGTTCCCACATCCATTGATGTTTGACATCAAGATCGTATACGGGTGCTCAGTGGTGACTGGGTACACTGGACGGACTACCTGAGAACTCCTATATGGTATTATATCTATCGTCGGATAGCAGTTCTCAGGTGATACTGGTACAGGTTAGTCTGTAGACCCGAGATCGTCATAGAGTCTTGTGTGTTCTCCCACTGTATTTTGATTACCACCCTACTACGGCTCTACCGAGTCGTGCAAACAGGTGGCTTTTGGGTACAGCCCCGAGACACACGAAGACGATGAGCGATAGGAAGGGTTTCATCTCTCCCGGTATTGGGAGTGGATACTGTGCTGTGCACGATTGGCTATATCAGTAAGTCCCTAGCCAGAGCTGTTGGAATTTACTGATAAGAGTTATCAGTAGTTTCTCGATCTGTCATAGACCATTCATCGGCACGACTTATTGAGTTATTGGGGTCGACGTTACCATCCCTAGACTTGATATGCAGCATATCTGATGAAGAGACCAGACTGTACGGTAGTGTTGCCGGTTGGCTCGACGGGAGTTGTGACAGGTTCGCTTGTTTTCTTCTGATCGCTCAATACCCGGGTGGCCGTTACGTTTAGCTGATCTCTTGCGGCTTGGGGGTGCTTGATATGATCATCACCCACTGCCGGCGTATTGACGAGTCTTAGAGTCCCACAATGGAGTTACCTAGTCCAGGAGAAACGATGTGGTGTGCATATGAGATATGCGTGGGGACCCGATTAAATGCATGTATGTGATACCGTATATTAATCGGGCGGTTTGCTATTGGTCGGGTCGTATGTGATATGACCGGTTTGCTAAATCAAGTGTTGATTTATCATTGACCATAAGCTTTTTCACTTTAAACCCTTCTTCTCTATCATAAGCTCGTATAGGCACCTCCCATGATTGTCAGAAAGCATGTGGGCGATTACAAGCCATAGCTCTTCTCTATCAAAATGATTCTTTAAAAAGTGAGAAAGAAAAGAAGCATTGTTTCGGATTATGAAGGGAGACATTTAATTCTAGGCATAGAAAATGCTGTGCATGATGGAACTAGTTCCAAGATCTGGGAAAGATAATTTTGACACAGGAAAAGCGGAGAAAGAAAGTAAAAAAACACCTTCAATAATGAGGCGGCGCCTTACGTGCAAAGTACGAGAGCGCCAGTGCCGAGAGTGCCAGCGCCAAGAGCACCAGCTCTGAAGAGTCAAAGACTTTGAGGAGCGCTAGCGTCAAGAGCACCAGCGCTAGGAGTCAAAGTCTCTGATGCAGCGCCTCAGGTACAAAGCACGAGAGCGCTGGCGCCAGGAGCGCCAGCTCTAAGAGCGCTAAACTCTGAGGCAGCGCCTCACTTGTAAAACACGAGAGTGCTAGCACTAGAACAAAACGTTCTCGGCCCTTGGATCAAAGATCCAATAAACCTGATTAAAAATCATCAAATTACCAGAATAAAATTCTGTTGAAACTTTCCAAACAGAAAAGATTGTGCTCTGTAAATCAGTCCACCGTTGGATCAAAGATCCAATGGTGATTAAAAATCACCAAGATGTAGAACAAATTCTGTATGGGAAGATATTTTCCCAATCTTGTTAATAACAAGAAAACTATCTTCTGTAAAACAGAAGCACTCGGATCAAAGATCCAACGGTGGATAAATTCCACAAATCAATTGGAGATCTCTCAATGAGAGATTTTCTTAACTGATTCAACAAATCAGCCTCCCCTATATAAAGGACCCAAGACTTCAAGTCTTGCATAGAGGAACCCCCCAACAAACTTTGAGAAATTTCAGAGAGAAGAGCAAGCTCTCGGAAGAAGAAGAATTTCTTTAAGGTAAATAAAATAGAGAGATCAAAGCATCTCATTGAATGAAGAGGAACTTAGTTTCTTTTTCTAGATCATAGATCTATGAGACAGATGTCTTTCACAAAAGAGATCATAACATCTCATCATAAAAAGGGGGGAAGAAGAATTCAATTCTCTTAAGATCACAGATTCATAAAGGTAAAGCCTTTCACAAAAAATAAGAGATTGTGACATCTCCTATAAAAATAAGAACTTTGTTCTTAGACCCACGAGACAAGGTCTCTTATAAACGAGAATTTAATTCTCAGAGCGCAGAACTGATTAAAGTTGCCTAAAACAGAGCCTTAGCGCTCCAAATTAAAAAGAAGCGCCTCAGCGTTCCAAGTCTGGTGCACAGCGCCGCAGCGCTCCTAGTGCTCCAATTCAAAGAAGCGCCTCAGCGCTCTAAAAATGGCGCACAGCGCCACAACGCTCCTAGCGCTCCAATTCAAAGAAGCGCCTTAGCGCTCTAAACCTGACGCACAGTGCTCCTAACGCTCCAATTCAATGAAGCGCCCAGCGCTTCAAGGTTGGCGCTCAGCGCCAAGTGCACCACGTGCTCCTCACGTGTGCGCTATTTCATAAAGAGCGCTCCGCACTCATTAACTGGCACTCAGCGCCAAGCGCACTACGTGCTCCTCACAAGTGCGCTGAGGGAACATAAACTGTTTTTTAAATAAAAGCCCCAGAGCTATAATGAGTACTCAACATTCAATAAAAGACAAAAAAATTGTCAGAACCCAAACCAATGCTCAGCATTGCTAAATGTTCAACATTTTAACTGAGTGAGCCGAGCCCAAGTTAGCCACAGTTCCCTCATTTAGATTAATTGAGCCCATATGCTCATAAATCTTTTAACTGATCTTAGTCCCAAATATGACTACAGATCTCCCAACCAACATTGGTTCAAGGGTACATCTCTTCATACCTCTGATATATGTCGTTGTAATTCTTTAACGTCTTCAGAGAGATGGAGGGTCCCAATAACCAATAACTTTTGGTGCATCCCCAAACGGTTGAACCAAAACGACACAGACTATGATGTCTTTAAACTGGACCATGATGTCCTTAAACTTTACGGATTGTGGGGTCTTTAAACTCATGGACTATGATGTCATTAAACTTTACGGACTGTGAGGTCCTTAAACTCATAGACTATGATGTCTTTAAACTTTACAGACTATGATGTCTTTAAACTCCATGGACTATGATGTCCTTAAACTTATGGACCGCAACGTCCCTAAACTAAAACAATAGAGCCCAAATGCTCTTTTGTTGGATCTAAATGATCCTGTTGAGTAGATCTTAGTCTAACATTGGACTAATGTATACTCAACAATGTTTAAGTTGATCTTAGTCTCAAATGATATTAACGATCCTTAAACCCAACCCAAACACAAATCTAAGAAAATACGGATTTGGACTAATCCATGCCCTACGGGCAACGACATAAATTAGTCTCCGTATACAATCCACGAGCAACCAAAAATAAAACAAACACACACGACACGAAGTGACCATCTGGAGAAGGAGCAAGTGGTTACCGCGATGCGGTAGCGTAATTAACTGCAGGGACTTGCGCCTGCAGGAAAGAGCGTCCCCATAATTAAAAACTCCACAGACGAAGGGGAATCTGACGAAGTCTGCTACATCGGCCGCATCCGTCTAAACCTTCGATACATGGTGCCATAAATTAACTTGGAATCTTCGGAGAGGTGGACGGATAAAACCAAATAGCATCTGCCCCCAAATTCAGGTGATACGTTTGTCTCTCCTGGCTTTCGGCAGTGAACAGATTATGGCACGCCCAGTAGGATCTTTTTCTCTTTCTACTCCACACTTCGTGTGTCGTGTTCGCGAACGAATTGCGATTTGATATGGTTGCCCCTGGATTCGAGGTACTAAGATTTGGTGTCTTGCTCCCATGTAGATCAATGGCTTTCAACTACACCAACTGCAATAACTGCAACAACTCCTACTCCCTCCCTACTAGAGGAGTGACTTATGGGCCTCAAGCGGCCTCCGTTTTCAAGATGCCAGTGGAACAGATGACACAAGCTATCACTGGGTTGTTCTTTAGGACCATGCTCCCATCCATGAGCTTCAACACGCTACTGCCCTCGCAAGAAGCTCCGAGGAAGTCGATCTTTGATCGGCTTACGACTACCGTAGCCCCTCTCAACGGGTCGCCCAAATCCAACTCCTCAGTCCTTAACAGACTGGGCCAAAACTCCAATGGGCCCATGAAGAAGCCCGCGATACCTGAGGGGGTTATCCCAAAACGAATAGCCATTCCTGCTCCTGAAGTCGCCAAAGCAGCATCTCCTGCTAAGGGGTCGGTCTTCACAAGACTGGCCATTCTAACTCCCACTCTAGGCGAAATCACCAAGGCTGCTACCCCTGCTCGAAAGTCTGCCTTCGACAGGTTGGCCATCCCCTCTCAGCAGACGTCGGTCTTTGACAGGCTGACACCAACATCAGTTTCTCATTAAAGCATGAAGCACGATGCAGCTACCCTGACAACGAAGGTGATCCCATCTGCAAGACGCGCTCGACGTCGCCACTGACGCCGAGTGAGGAAAGCTGGGGGAAATTCCCCTTCTGGATTGACTCCACTGGCTCCAACGGTAGAAGTCGACGCTGCTGTTCCAATTGGAAACAGCTTTGAACCACTCAGGAGGGTCTGCAAGAACTTTCTGACTGTCGTCCTGAAAAGATCTCCTCTACCTGTGGAGAATGCTACAAAGACAAAGCCAGAACAGCCCCCTCAGCGTCTGTCCTCTAAAATTCACAAGGTCTAGCGACAGGTCCAAGACTCGGTGATCAACCAAGAATACTCCCGCCGACCGAAGAAAATGAAAGTTCGACAAGTGAAGGACCATCCAGTTGTACCACAGAAGGTGTCGTCTACTTGGGTGCCCGCTGCAACGGCCCCCTCAACTTCGACCGCTCATAAAAGAAGAAGGCCGGAGAAAATCCCCGTGTCTGCGATGAATCTAAAGGGCACTGAACCTAAACGTCCCAAGTCTGGGGGCATGGTGGTGCATACTGTTTATATGGCATCCGGGAAAGAGGATAGCCGTATTTCCACGGGCCATCGACCTCTCACCAGATCAGTGACAAAGGCTCAGGATCAACAACAACAAAAACTCCAGGAGATGCTAACACAGATAGTCGCACTCACTGGGCCAAAAGAAAGCCCGGAGACGTCGTCAGAGCAGCGTCAAGAACAGGAAACCGATGCTGAGTTCCTCCGCAGAATTATAGAGAAGAGAGACAGAGAGGCCGCGGAACAAGCGGCCAACATAAAACGAATGACGCTTTTATTCCAAGATATGGTCGGGATGATGATTCAGTCGGATCCTCCAGCTGAAGACCCCTCGATTATCCTTGAAGACGACAGAGAGGAAACATCGAACCCTCTTTCGGCTCTATCAGCAGCCAAAGAGGAGACGATCTCCAAAGCCGTCCTGGATGACTATATCGGTCAATAGATACGAGCCCATCAGGCGAGCGAAGCGGCCGACCAAATTTTTAAGACTGGACGACCCTATCCGGGTTGGTATGACCAAATAAAGTACCCGCCGAGATCTATGATCCCTAAATTCCATGTATATAAGGGGACGGGGAATCCACACCAGCACGTTGCTTAATTCAGGGCCTTATGTGGTAATATTGGGGGTGACGACAAACTGCTATTTCGCCAGTTTGTTGGCAGCTTGTCGGAGACGGCGTTTGAATAGTACTCTGAACTCCCGAACGACTCCTTTAAGACATTTGCAAAAATGGAGCTACTGTTTACACAGAAATTCGCAAGCACCAGCGAACGCACCCCGATCACCGCACTAATTAATGCCAGGGTGAAGTCAGGCAAAACATGGGTTCAATACGCGATACGGTGGAGGAATCTATGGTCGAAGTGCGAACAACGCATAGAGGAAGCTCCTACAGTAGGCATGTTTGTGGGAACTCTTGATCCGCAGGCGACCATATCCCAGTTCATGATCTTTTCAAGCCGATTACCTTCCAGGCCTTGATTGACAAGCTGGCCTAAATAGATCAGATGGGTCATAGATCGTCTTCTTCGAAGATTGAGCCTCGAAATGAAAAGGGAAAAGGGAAAGCGACCTTCGTCGCCAATGCTCAGCAGCAACCTAGTGGTCCAAAACCAACTGATCGCCAAGATGATAAACAACGATTCTTTAACGAGAAGCTGAAGCGCCCTTATTCGTTTCCCTGGGATAAAATGAGGAGACTGTTCGAGCTGGCGGTGTGCAACAGACTCATCACCTTGCCGGATCCAAAACGCCCACTGCAGTCCGGTGACGTCAACAGTCCCAACTATTGCCCCTACCATCGAATAAAGGGCCATCCAATCGAAGATTGCTTCGTCTTCAAAAACTGGATTGAGGACCAGTACCAACAAGGCAAATTCGCGTTGTCTGAAAACTGGAGGGTAAACCTGCCCCGGCCGCACGCTCTTAAAAAGGTGGACACGCCGGGGGTATTGTGCTCTTTTATAAAAGAAGCTTCATGGGAGGTCGCTCTTTCAGCCAAAACAAAAAGAATGCTAAAGGATCTCCAAACATGCTCGGCGATTAGGTGGAAAAGTCCGCTGGAACCCGAGGTCATCAAGGGAATGCTGAAGCTGCGCCCGACGCCAAGAATTGGTAGTGATAGTCAAAACGCCCATGCCCGTTCATCAAAATCTTCAAAAAAGAATAAGAAGACCAAAAAGCACCTGAAGCCTGACGACAAGTGTACAGACCTGCAAAGACACATTGACGCGTTGGAAGAATATAACCAGAAGGCGCGAACCCCGGTCACGCTCCAAGAGTTTCTCAACCACATCCATGAGGACGGAGATGATGACAATGATGGGGGAGAAGACTCGTCAGATGAACCTGAGAACTATGTGGCGAGCTTCCATATGATCTTTCACTCGTCAATAGATGGTGAAGAAGCTCCTGATGCAGAGAAACTGGGGGTAGATCCCGAACTGGAACTTCTAGAACCGTCAGATGAGATGATTGACATGTTGCTGAATGAGGCCCGTCAAAAAAAGCAAATCTGACCGAGAGCGTGAAACGACCATATATGAAAGGGCCAAGCGTCGGCGTCATGTTGAAGAAGCTCCGGTATTGAGAAGCCATAGAGTACCCCAACCGGATAGAAGCACTTCTGCCGCCAGCAAAAGTAGGTTTAAGACAAGGAAGCGATTCGCTAAAGCCCTGTCGATGGGAATGAAGTTGCCACCTTTCAAAGAAAACACTTTAGAAAATACGTTCCCCGACGGACTAGATGCATATCCAAACTACTGCTTATATCATCGGAGGATCGCGCACCCTACCGAGGAATGCATGGCCTTTAAAAATTGGTGGCAGGTATACGTTGCTCATCGACAGCATTTCAAGCGGATGAAGCGCAAAACTCGTCGAGAGTAAAGAAGCGCGACCGATGAGCATAAAAGAACTGTCGGTAACTGTCACATAGTTGATAGCAAGGGATCGCAAGTTCTCACCTCCGGGAGTGATTCTGATGAAGAAATAGCCCTCGGCCCTCTCTTCGAGGAATCCATCTCTGAAACAGAAGAGATGAAGACCTGCGAGAACATTCAGCTATGTAATCGCACGTTAACCGAAAAGAATCTCGGACCCACAAACAAGGAGGCAAACAAAAAAGATAAGGGGAAAGAAAAAGTCCCTGAAGATATCGCCTTCAATGACCGAGTCGTCGAAGAGCTGGCAGTCAAGGACCCGCCAAAGAAAAACAAGGTGGATTACAACGTTCTGGCACACCTGAGGAAGATACCCTCGCAGCTAAGCATTCTCGATGCTCTTCTTCTATCTAAAGAGGCGAAAGATTCTTTGATCAAGGAACTACAAGTGCCCGAACAGTTTCAAGCTTTCCTTGCCGAAGAAAAGATGAAGGACGAGCTGGAAGAAGTGCACACTGCTGACGTCACTTTCGGCGATGAAGACCTCCTCCTTTGGACGTGTGAGCACAACCATCCCCTGTATGTCACCGAATATTGTCATGACATCAAGATAGGAAAAATCCTGGTCGACAATGGGTCCTCTATCAACCTTCTCAATGTAAGAGTGTTGAAGGAGATTTTCATGAGCGTTTAGCACCTCGCTCGGGATAAAATCACTATCTCCGGGTTCGACTCTCAGTCATCACGGATGCTCGGGTTTGTGATACTGAAATTACGCTTTGGGCTGCTCGTCACTGACATCAAACTTCATGTCATTGACGCCAAGATTTATTACAACGCTTTGCTCGGTAGGCCTTGGTTACATGAGTACAATATCATCCTTTCTACACAATATTAGTGTATGCAGTATTTCAAAGATGGTCTTGAGTACACCGTGACAGAGGAACTGAACCCATTTTCCGTAAATGAAGTCCGAAAGTACAAGGATGCAAAGTATTTCCTGCCAGACTTTGAAGACACGGAAAGATGCCATAAACCGGAGAATAAGCAGAAGGCTGTCACCACTATTCCAGTCTTCGGGAGCAATACTGAGGAGGAAGAAGAGATAGTCTATTCGGGGCCGCCCCAATACAACAAGCCCGGACCGCCTACCCTTATGTTGGTCTTCGGCAGCGACTCTAAAGATGAGGTCAATGCAGTATTTTCTATTCAGCCACCAATACAAGCCCTCACTGACGATGAATGGAGTTTGCAAATCGCCATGGTTCTGCAAAAACATTACAAAGACCTCGACGCACTGGATACCTATAGTGTGTAAGAACTGCAGACGTTTTACGTCCCTCCCAGGCGAAGTGATGAAAATGCGATCCTCTTTTATCGATCCGCGGAAACCAAAGTAGAGAAAGAAATCTGGCATGGTGCCGATTTTGCACTTGACAGGCTCCAGCCCATCTGTCTGCCCGGATACTACACAGAAGGATTAAAAAGGTTGTTGAGGCGCCAGGGTGTACCCTTCAAATAGACTGCTCGACAAGCTCGGTTATACAACAGGATCTGGAACGTCCCTGGAACTCAGCAAAAATTGCCCAACGGGAGAATGGAAATGATTGGGCTTGGATATGTTCAATCCAAGAAACGGGAGCAATTCCATGGTTGCTACGTTATACATGACTTTGATGAAGAAGGAGATGCTCTGTTAGAAGACGCTAACCCTGAACCAAAACGAGATCCCGCCATGAAAGTGCCAAGTCCGTCATTCGAAGAACAAATGGACAAGCTAATAAGGGAAGCGGGTCAAAAGGTCCGGGATGACCATAGCCGCGAAATGGTCATTTACGAGAAATCCAGGACGCAGCGCCTTCTTCAGCATGCTACAGAGAATGATGATGCCCTTTTTCGCCAGCCAGTTATACAGAAGACCCAACAACGGCAAAGCGGGTCCAAGAAGCCACGCGATCGAGAATTGAGCAGCCGGGATCCGTCTCTTATAAAGAAGATGGATCGAGCATATTCTTTTCCCTAAGACAAGACAAGGAAGATATTCAATCTTTTTATGAAACATCAAATGATTATGCTCTTGGAGTCCAAACACCCCGAACAAGCAGACAATGTCTCTCACCCGGATTATTGCTCCTATCACCGAGCGATAGGACATCCTCTCGAAGACTGCTTCACCTTCAAAAACTGGGTTGAGGACCAGTATCAGCAAGGCAGGTTCGCTTTATCCAGCAGTTGGAGGGTAACCCCGCCACAGAAGCATGAACCAAAAGCCACATATGCAGCGAGAGTAGAGCCGGATCAACATCGGTCTTGGAAGAGATCTCATACCTGTCACGCGATAACGCTGTCAGGAGAAAGAGTACGCGAGGATATGGATGACCTCTTCTAGTGCTTCGAAAATGAGGATGAAGATGACTTGATCTCAGAACTCCCACCGGCGCCAAAAGAGCTGGAAGATGGAATATATACTACTGCGGACAACCTAAGGAAAATCGACTTGGGGACGGAAAATGACCTGAGGCCTACGTTCGTCAGTGAGCTGTTGTCCGAAGAATAGGTAGCTATGCTAAGAGACGTGCTCATACAGTACAAAGACTGTTTCGCATGGAACTATTCCGAGATGCCGAGATTAGACCCAGAAATAGCCGTGTATAAATTGGCGATATCGCCGGACATCAAGCCAGTCTAACAGGCCCCAAGAAGAATGCGGCTCGAGCTTGAGATGAGTATCAACGCCGAAGTCAAGAAGCTAATCGACTCCGGCTTCATCCAAGAAGTTCAATACCCTGATTGGATCGCCAACATCGTCCCAGTGATGAAGAAAAATAGGACGGTACGCATCTGCGTAGATTTTCGGGACCTCAACAAAGCTTGTCCGAAAGATGACTTCCCCGTACCGGTTACTGAGGTGATGATAAACAACACGTCCACTCACGAAGTTTTCTTCTTCATGGAAGGCTCATCAGGGTACAATCAAATAAAGATGCATCCCGAAGACCAGAAGCATACCGCTTTCCGGACCCCTTTGGGCATATTCTGCTACAAAGTGATGCCTTACGGTCTGAAGAACGCTGGCGCCACCTATCAGAGGGCCATAACGAAGATTTTCGATGACCTCATACACGACATCGTCGAGTGCTATATTGACAAACTTGTGGTAAAAAGAAAATCGCACGAGGAGCATTGGGAGCATATGAAGATAGTGTTCCAATGTCTTCAGTAATACAACGTGAAGATGAACCCTCTCAAATGCGCGTACGGGGTTTCCTTCGGCAAATTCTTAGGATTCATCGTACGACATCGGGGCATCGAAATAGACCTGTCAAAGATCAAGGCGATTATGGAAATGCCTCCGCCAAGGACTCTGAAGTAACAGCGGTCTCTCCAAGGAAAGCTCGCGTATATCTGACGGTCCATAGCTAACCTTTTCGGGAAATGTCGCCCCTACAGTCACCTAATGAGAAAGGGGAACCCGTTCGTCTGGGATCATAAATGCCAGAGTGCACTCGAAGAAATCAAGCAATACCTGCAGAATCCACCGGTGCTGACCACTCCGGTCAAGGGAAAGCCTCTCATCATGTACACAACAGCCCTTGAAGGTTCTTTAGGCGCGCCATGGGCACAAGAAAACAACCAAGGGAAAGAGAGGGCCCTCTACTATTTGAGTCGAGTTCTCCTCGGGGTAGAAAATAACTACTCCCCCATCGAAAAACACTGCCTGGCGCTAATCTTCGCGATAACGATGCTCAGACACTATGCTTTGGCGCATGAGGTTCATCTCATATCAAAAATGGATCCTCTTAAATATTTGATGTCAAGAGCGATATTAACAGGACGGCTCGCTAAATGGGCCCTCCTCTTGATGGAGTTCTCGATAACATACCGACCTCTCAAGGCAGTGAAGGGTCAGGCCATCGCCGACTTCCTCGCTGAGCATCCGATACCTGCTGATTCACCCCTAAATTGCGAACTGCCAGACAAGCACGCGTTTGACACGATCGACAGGGAGAAAGGGGAGAGTGATACCCGATGGGAACTCTACTTCGACGGGGCATCTTCCATGAAGAAGAGAAAGCACAACACTCCCATAATCAAATCTGGGGTAGGCCTCATCTTCGTGACTCCACAAGGAGGGATAATGCACTTTGCCTTTTCCTTGACAGAGCCGAGGATAAATAATAAAGCAGAATATGAAGCTTTGATAGCAGGTCTTGAGATCGCTGTCGATATGGGAATCGAAAACCTCCTTATATATGGAGACTCCCAGTTGGTCGTTAGTCAAGTAAATGGCGACTATCAAACGTGCAAACCGGAGTTGGTAAAGTACGGTGAGAGAGTGCAGCAACTGCTGACCCAAATCCCTTCCTATGTTTTAGAAAGCATACCGAGTACAGAAAATAGCAAAGCGGATGCGTTAGCCAAACTCGCCAAAGAACTGGCTGACGAAAACCTCGATGACGTAAGGATCGTGGTACAAAGCCTTCGGGTTCTTGCATCGGCAGAAATATCTCCGGAGTCATTCGAAGAAAAGGGAACGACCAAGCAAATGGCCCTACAAATAAAAGACCAGGAAAAGGCTAAGAATTGGAGGGAAGTATTTATAGACTACTTCAAATCCCGTCGAACACCTGAAGATGCGTCATCAAGACATCAGCTTATGAAACGAGCTCTGTCTTTCGCCTTTGTCAATGATACGCTGTATAAGAGATCGTTCGACTCTCTATGGCTGAGGTGCCTGGGACCGGAAGAAGCAAGGAGAGTTGTCCAAGAAACTCACGACAGACTATGCGGTTCTCATGAAGCTGGGCCAAAGATGAAGCTGAAGATCAAAAGGATGGGCTACTATTGGCCCACGATAATCCAAGACTTCTTCGAATACGCAAAACAATGCCACTCGTGACAGATTCACGAGGACTTCATCCACCAGCATTCGAATCCGCTACACCCAACGGTGGCTAGCTGGCCGTTCGAAATATGGGGAACTGACATAATCGGGTCCATCGAACCAGTATCGTCCAGAGGACATCGGTTCATATTGGCGACAACCGATTACTTCTCTAAGTGGGTAGAAGCAGTACCACTAAGAGAAGTGAAGACAGAGAATATTCTCCATTTCTTCAAGACACACGTCATCTATCGGTTCGGCACTCCGCAACGGATTATCTCCGATAACGGGCCAGCCTACAGAAGCCACAAGATCGGCCGTTTCGCACAACAACATAACATAGACTGGAGATACTCTTCGGTCTATAATCCCCGAGCTAACAGTTTGGCTGAGGGTTTCAACAAGACCTTGATGATGATCATAAAGAAGACGGTGTCCAGAAATAAAAAAGACTGGCACGAGAGACTGCATGAAGCTCTCTGGGCGTACGTACCACGTTCAAAACGGCCATACGCATTGGTGTTCGACACTTAGGCTGTACTCCTCTTGGAAATAGAGTTACCCTCTCTACGAGTGGTGGTTCATTACGAGCTAACAGGTGAAGAGAATGCTCATCTTTGGCTTGAGGAGCTCGATGCCCTCGATGAAACTCGTCTCATAGCGCAGAAAAACTTAGAGGCTTACAAAGCAAAGGTGACGCGCTCATACGAGAGATTGACTAGGCCGAGAAGATTCCGCCAAGGCGAACTCGTGCTAGTAGTCAAGAGACCTATGATCCCCAATCGTGCCAAATGGGGGAAATTCGAGCCAAACTATGAGAGCCCGTATATCATAGACAAGGTCTACAAAGGTGGGGCTTACTTACTCATGAATATGCATGGCGAAAGACCCTTTAGGCCAGTAAACGGCCGGTTCTTGAAAAAATACTACGCCTGAACGAAACGTCTTTAAACTACTACAAACCCGCAACATCCTTGGGCTGACTAGTAAAAAAAAACGGTACATCCATAAGCAAGATGGGCACGGATGAAAACCCGAAACGGCCCCGTGAGTAAAAACAGCAAGGCTACCGGCGATGTTTGTAAAAACCCGAAAAGGCACAGACTCGTAAAAAAAACGGTACATCCATAAGCAAGATGGGCACGGATGAAAACCCGAAAGGGCTCCGTGAGTAAAAACAGCAAGGCTACCGGCGATGTTTGTGAAAACCCGAAAGGGCGCAGACTCGTAAAAAAAAGGTACGTCCATAAGCAATATGGGCACGGATGAAAACCCGAAAGGGCTCCGTGAGTAAAAACAGCAGGGCTACCGGTGAGTTTGTGAAAACCTAAAAGGGCGCAATCTCGTTAAAAGACACTTGCAAGGTTCTCTTGACCTTGTAAGGAAAAAACTACCTGTGTGAGATCCTTACGACTCACAAAAGAGCGACACACTTAGGAGTCCTCACGACTCTTAAGGAGAAATTCATTTACGAGATCCTCATGACTCGTAAGGAGAACCCTCTTATTAGGCCCTCACGGCTTATAAGATTCAAAAGCCTTAAGCTACAAGGATCTGAACCTGTTCTTAAGCCATCACATTTCCCAGGTTGCCCTACAAGCGGTTCAATACTAACCTTTGTATACAATCCACGGGCATAAATAATCATTTCCTTGCCGAGTCCTACCAACGACAAGGAATGCCCTCATTTGATGAATAAACACTTGTAGGTCCTCTCGATTTACAAGGAGAAAACACCTGCGTGAGATTCTTACGACTCACATGGGAGCAACACACTTAGGGATCCCCACGATTCCTAAGGAGAAATTACACTTATGAGATCCTCATGACTCGTAAGGAGAAGCCTCTTATGAGACCCTCACGGCTCATATGATTCAAAAGCCTTAAGCTACAAGGATCTGAACCTGTTCTTAAGCCATCACATTTCCCAGGTTGCCCTACAAGCGGTTCAATACTGACCCTTGTATACAATCCACGGGTGCAAATAATCATTTCCTTTCCGAGTCCCACCAACGACAAGGAATGCCCTCATTTGATGAACAAACACTTGTAAGTCCTCTCGTCTTATAAGGAGAAAAACACTCTTGTAAGATCCTTACGATTTATAAGAGAACACACACTTAGGAATCCTCACGATTCCTAAGGAGAAAATGCACCTACGAGATCCTCTCGACTCGTAGGGAGAAACACCTTTATGAGACCCTTACGGCTCATGAAGTCAAAAGCCTTAGTCGACAGGATTCTAACCCTATTTGCTAAGCCATTTTTGTTTAAATCGACAAAGGCAAATGATGATTCGCTCCTGGCAATGTCCTAGTTGTAGCGATACTGATGCCTACATCGGTGTCAAGTTCCAAGTCCTTTCACGGTAAATGATGATTCGCTCCTGGCAACATTTCAGTCGCAGCGATACTGATGCAAGATTGGTATCAGATCTTGAGTTCCATACTCGAAAAAAAATGATATGAAATAGCTGAAATGTTTGGGCAACTCGCATTAAAAATCAGCGAGTAAAATATATGCATACAAAAATAGCCAAAATGATTGGGTAACTCGCAATAAAAAGCAGCGAGTAAAAAAACAGCCGAAATGATTAGGCACCGCGTAAAATAGCCGAAATGATTGGGCAATCGCGACTTTCGCGATAGAAAAAACTGAAATGATAGAGCATCGCGGAAAGAAAACAAAAAAATATATATGAAATGAAACTTCTGCCCTGCAGGTAAGTCCATACTGACCCCTGTATACAATCCATGGGCATAAACGAAAGGGAACCATATGTCCTAACAAACTCTATCAAAAGGAAGAGTCAAGTTTCAGCGGCAATATCTGCATCCCAGAAGACCTGCAACGGCGTTCCTCCTCATGCCAGCAGGATACGGACGCGACACCACCAATCGGAGCCATGGCAAAGTCCCTAGTTCCAAGACTCTACGGTTCATAGACAACCGAAAGTCGTCCCCGACACCATAGAAAACGGTAAAAGTCGATCCCCGACACCGTAGAAAACGGAGAAAGTCGATCCCGACACCGTAGAAAACGGAGAAAGTCGATCCCTGACACCGTAGAAAACGGAGAAAGTCGCTCCCGACACCGTAGAAAACGGAGAAAGCGGATCCCCGACACCGTAGAAAACGGAGAAAGCCGACTCCGACACCGTAGAAAACGGAGAAAGCCGATCCTCGACACCATAGAAAATGGAGAAAGCCGATTCCTGACACCGTAGAAAACGGAGAAAGTCATCTCCGACACCGTAGAAACGGAGAAAGTCGATCTCGACACCGTAGAAAATGGAGAAACTCGATCCCCGATACCGTAGAAAACGGAGAAATTCGACCCCCGACACCGTAGAAAACAGAGAAAGTCGAGAAAGTCGATCCCCGACACCGTAGAAAACGGAGAAAGTCGATCCCCGACACCGTAGAAAACGGAGAAGGTCGATCCTCGAAACCGTAGAAAACAGAGAACGTCGATCCCCGACACCGTAGAAAACGGAGAAGGTCGACCCCCGACACCGTAGAAAATGGAGAAAGTCGACCCCCGGCACCGTAGAAAACGGAGAAAGTCAACCCCCCGACACCGTAGAAAACGGAGAAAGTCAATCCCGACACCGTAGAAAACGGAGAAAGTCAACCCTCAACCTCCCCGTCGAAGCAACGCTTTGACTCGGGAACAAGTCAACTCATCAACCACTTGCGAGTCCTCTCGACTTGTAAGGAAGAAAATTCTCTTGTGAGATCCTTACGACTCTCAAGAGAAAACGCACTTAAGAGTCCTCACGACTCCTAAGGAGAAAATACACCTACGAGATCCTCACGACTCGTTGGGAGAAAAATCTTTATGAGACCCTCATGGCTCATAAAATTGAAAAGTCTTAGGTAGCAGATCTAAACCTGTTTCCTAAGCCATCACTATCCTACGAAGAGTTCAAGATGAACTATTATCCATCATTTACAGGCCAAATTTGCTAAAATCACATGACAACAAAGTAAAGAAAAGAAGGCGATAACACAAGATAGAAAAGAAATGTGTCCTTTATTCATAAATTCAATTGGATACAAGTTACATCATATGAAAATAAATGGAATAAAAAAAATGAATGAAATGAATACGTGTTATTCATAAGTTACAAATGTACAATCGATACAAAGGCAGCTACTGAGAAGGAGGCGTTTTCAATAAATCAGCTCGCACACACCTCTCAGATCCTTTTCGCGATCAGCCACCGCGGCCAGCTCTGCTTCGACTTGGGCCCGTTGCTGCAGACAGGATGAAAGTTACTCATCAATTTCCTGCTGAACAGCCTCCTGACTCTGTGCGACCTGCTCAGTAAAGTCAAGCTTTTTCCTCAGTGCCAGCCCGTTGAAAATACATCGTTGAAGGCTTTCAAAGACGGAGTTCAGCTGCACTGCATTCGCTTCGACTTGGGCACGCAGTTGGACAGACTTAGCGAAAGTCGCCACATGTTCCTTTCGCTTGAGGGTCGCCTCTTGTTCAAAATGGCGAAGGAAAAGGGCACTTTGCTCAACCCATGCAGACCGCCGGGAGTTCGAAGCCAACACCTCCGAAGCAGGATGCCTAAGCTCAATCTCATATAGACAAGCCTCAATTTTCCTGCAGTGATTAACCCAAGTCTCAACGATGCCTTCGTTATGGAAGTTCACAAGCGTCGCCAGCATTGGATTAATCTCGGCAGCAAAATCTGCAGCGAGTATAGGGACCTCCGCGTCAAGCTCCTCGACGTATTCACTCAACATACATAGGCTGTTCACAGCGCCTTTGGAAGATGGACGTCTAGAAAAGGGCCCCGCTGGCATTAGGATGCGAGACTCTAACGGAGCAGGAGCCAGTACGATTGCTGCAAAACGAATTATGATCAAATGTCGGCTCAAGAGATAAAGAAAATGCACGAACAATAGAGTTTACTATACTGGCTGCGACAGGTGGCAGAGTTAGGAGTACTGGTGGTGCGACGATTCTCTCATCCCCTCCTTCAATTTTTAATGTTGCAATCAATTTAAAATTAACAATGGCAGGGTCGTCCATCAAAGAAAGGAAAGGACGTCGGTTAAAAACTATACTCACCGGCACCAGCAGGCAAAGTGACTTCCGACTGGAAGGAGAAATGCGGGTTCAGCACTTGATACAGATGATCAAAGAGAACTCCTGCAAGGTTCCGGTGATACATGGTCAGTACAAGAAAGACGGTGGTCATAGTTCAATCAAATGGATCGCAAATCTATACCTTCCAGCACTTTAGAGGATATAGGAGAAGGCGAGGGAGCAACCGTCATGACAGCGACCGCAAGTGTTTCAGATGACACAATCTCGATGTTCGCTGCACCTACAAATAAAATACCGTCAGAAAAAGCTGAAAAGGATTGTGAGATAGAAAATAAACAGCGACCCAAAACCCACCTGATGGGTCATCAGCCAAAATTGCAACGGAAGCATCACTCAGCGTTGCGGTTTCTTCACTCTCCTTCAGTGGAATGGTTTCAACACCAGTGACTTCATCCCCTGATTCTATAAGAGCCGTCACGACACTCGCAATGCCAGGTGAGGGCGGGGAACCGCAGAGGCAAAGAGCGGCGGTTTGAACAGTCCCGGACTCCCGAGAGAGAGTAGCCGCTTCGGGCTCTGTGGCCGCCGTCATCTCACCTGCCGCTTCATCGTCAGGACTTGGCCCTGCAAGATATGGTATATAAGAATTTGAAGATCAAATTCTAAGAAAGGACACAGTGTGATGTTACCTTGGGCGGCTTTTCGGCTTCTTCCCGAGCTGCGCGCACCATTTGTCTATGGACGGTAGACAGGGCTTCTAGGGTGTCTTCGGAAGAAATAGTGACAGATGGAACGACACTTGAACCTGCACCCACGGCCAAGCTGACTTCACGTTCCCTCGTCGCACGCTTTCTGTGCTTCTTGTCAGTCTTAGCAGTGAGAAAAAAACTCCCCAAGACTTCCGTCAAAGTGACATCATCATCCGAGCCAGGAGCTACCTCTGGAGCCGTTACGGCGTCCGTCGTCGGCTGCTTAAGAGAAGCCTCTTTTGGCAATACTGGGAGAGCTGGGATTTCAGCAGCCGGCCCTGGAAGCGTCGCCGTACCACCCTGCGGGATCGGCACTGCACTCAGGATAACTTGGGTCGAGGTAGTCCCTGCAATAAGATGAAAAAGAAGGGTCAGACTACCCATGAAGAAAAAGGGAATGAAGGCGCAATGAGATGAAATATACCGAGGCCCAAGGAAGCGCGAAGCCTCTCTTCCTCTTCAAAAGTCTTGAGGAAAGCTGCGAGAGTCTCTTCGGTGGAGATACCTGTTGAGGAAGAAAGCGTCAGTCAAAGCATAATAATTAAAATAGCTGCGGAAAGATATGACCGAAGTATACCTGATTGTGCGATGGTGATTAATATTGCTTCATTGCGAGCTAGCTGCTTTGAAACCGCGATAGCAGCCTCCAGATCGGTGTCATCCGGCGCCATAAATAAACCCTCGTTGGTCTCGTACTCACTTAGGCCCTCGCTGTAAGGAGCATGAGGCTCCTGGCCGAATACGATGTCTGCAGAAAGTATTGACTTCTTTTTCTTCTGTGAGCGAGTACCGGCAGCCGATAACACGAGCTTGCGCTTGGCGGGCAATTTGGGGCGACGAGTCCCGATTTCTGCACCCACGCCAGACTCGGGAGATGCCACAGCTACCGCTTCTACAGGCACGCGGGGTAAGGGCAGCTCAGGCATAACACGTGGTACTACAACCGCATCAGCTTCTCTTAGGGGAGGACGGACGATGGTCCGTCGCTTCAAAGGAACGGCTGGACTACCAGCGGGGTCGGTGCCCTTGCGATCAAGCAATAATCGCTTTTCTTCCTTAATGACGGCGCCCATCGAATGTTGATACCACGTCACATACGTGATCAAGATTCGTGGAACGCAACTCGGCTCACTGATAAAGAAATTGGAACCGGTGTTCAACCGCATAAAATGGTGCAATGTGTTCCGAATACCTTCTTCTGTGGCATTAGACTTAGCTAAGAAGGATTCGAGCAGGACACCTTGATTATAGCTTGATTACTGGGCGAAACGGTGCGGGTTGTACCTCATGAACAATGCCGAATCATTCTTCTTAAACACGAGAAAGCCTGGCCTGATGGAGTATAAATGAAGAATCTCCCGAGCTTTCAAGGTAGAGGCCCCATCTATAAAAGTATCGCGCAGAGGCTGCACCGTTTTTGCGGATTCTTTGCCGATAGTTAAAACCTTATCGACAAAGGTCATGCCATCTCCAACCATATGCGGACGAAGGAGCACACCCCTAGCCTCCTGCTGTATTGGATTTACAACGGACGTGTCAACTAGGCGCAAATCCGAGGGAAGTTGTAACTGTCGTAGAAACGAGGCCATTTGTGAGCACCAAAAGCGCCAAGTATGTGCAGCTCGATCCATGACATAAAATAATGCAGCGAGAAAGTGACTGGATGTACCCCCGGTTCGGTGGTGTCCGCCGCTAAGCTAAAACCATGGTATAGGTGTGCTAACCCAGCAATTCTGATAGCCACTTGCATTCCCGCAACCATACGATGGGCTGGATAAAATATTGATGGCCTCATATAACAAGGATGCATTGGAAGCACGAACCAATTCAGCCATAAGCCAATGAACCCCAGCACGAACGTCTCTTCATCGACGTCCGGAGCAGCAAGCTCCGCGAAGGGAACAACAGGAGCAGTCGGAATAAAGAAACTTTTTAAATCCGCCTCCACCATCGGTTGGTTATCCAAACCAAAACCAAACGGGTCGTCAAGCTTGGCGAACAGCGCATCTTGCTTCGATAAGGCTTCCGGACGAAGAAAGCGAGCGATGAAGTCTGCATAGCTAACTCCATGCCCTCCGGACTCCAGAAATAGACTTTCGTATATATTCAACACCTTGATCAGGCTCGGAAATTGGTGTTGAATGGCGTTCTCCGGGGTAAGACCTATTACCACTGATTTGGTGGCAAAGATGTACTCGTCCGAAGAAAGCAACTCCTCGTAGTGTTCTCCCTAATGGGTAAGCTAGAGATTTCTGCAAACTCCTCCAAAGATACTGAAACTTCTCGATCCGACATAAGGAAGGTGTGGGTCGGAATATTCAATTGCTCCAGAAAAGCTTTGACCCACCATGCAGGAGGCGCGGAATATTGAAAGAGAGAAGCATAAATTGCGGGATACAACCCGAGCTTCAGCATCTGTGACTTCTTGGCCGACAAAATGTAGCGGGCCCACTGCAAATACTCGGCTGGATAGCGAGGAGTTGGGCCTATCATGTACGGCTGTCTTCACGGGCGCGACTCGCCCTGACATATACGCCGTCCCAGAGTATCCAAAGCCGGCAGCGGCTGTACGGGTATCGCAGCCATAGAGGGTTGAAAGCAACCCTCTGAGGTCCAGTTGACCTCCTCCATGGCGTAGTTCACCGGAGGTGCGTCAGCATAAGGGATTGCCGAAATAGGCTCCGAAGGTGCCGCGCAAGAAAAGCTCCGCCGATCCCTGATGATCTGACTGTACCATGTTCCCCATAAATGAAGATTATTTTGCTCCGGATCGTGATCTTTGATCAACGCGAAGACTTCCTTATCCACAGGCGCTTTAGGGAATCCGCTTTCCGAACGGACGAATGGGAAAGAAATGTCGAAAGATATAGTACCTTCACGAAAAAGAACAAAAAAAAATTAGCCGTCAATGCTACAATTTATGTTCTGGCACTTGGTACTTTAAATTCGTGCCACACTGTAATGCAGTGGAAAGAGACTAAGGGGGACCCACACAATCTAGATGATGGCTCATCATTAATAAAAAAAAGTCTCATCATTTGATGAGACAGTCATTAAACGAGGAAATCCTAATAAAGGATTCTCATTTAATGAGGGCCCCTTAGGCCAAGGAGTAAATCTCCCTTGAGAGCAGTGCTCTGCAGCAGATATGACATCTGTCATAATTAATCATGAAGGGAATAAAATTCTCCCAAAATTTCTAAAGAGCAATGCTCTGTGAAGAAGATGGAATAATTCATCAAAAAACCCTAAATGCAAAGCTTTCTACATAAGTAAAAACTTCAGGATCTTTAAGATCTGCAAAGCGAACTCTAGGAGTTCTTCGTTAATGGGTTAAAAGAACCCTAAAAAGGATTTCTTTTTCTGATCCATGATCTAGAGAGAGCAAAGCTCTGTTTTTTAATTGACGGGTTAAGAAACCCTAAAAATCTTTAAAGATCTGTGATCTAAGTAGAGCAAAGCTCTGTTAATGGGTTCAAATCTTACCAAAAAATTTGACAGAGTCTTAACTCTAAAGGAGTCTTTGAGGCAGAGAGTTATGCTCTGAAAGAGAATTAATTCTCAGAAAAACAAGAAAGAAGATGAACAGAGGTCATCTCAAGAGCCAAATGCCCTATTTATTGGCACTGAGGGCCGTTTCAACTTCTAAGTTGATCTAATGGCGCAGATGCTGCCACCGCTGCACTCACGTGTAAGCCGCATGAGCACAACGGTGGGGGGCATTTGTTTCCCCCCAATCAGAGCAAAACTCTGTTCAAATTTTGAAATTTGAAATGAAATAGTGCTTCATAAAAGCGCTCGTGTTAAATGCACCAGTGCTAAGAGTCAAAGACTCTGATGCAGCGCTCACGTGCAAAGCACGAGAGCGCTAGCGCTAAGCGCGCTAGCACCAAGTGTCAAAGACTCTGACGCGGCGCTCACATGCAAAGCACGAGAGCGCCAGCGCTAGCGGCGCCCGCGCCAAGAGTCAAAGATTCTGATGCAGCGCTCACGTGCAAAGCACGAGAGCGCTAGCACTGGAACTAAATGTCCCCCACCCTTGGATCAAAGATCCAACAAAGATGACTAAAAATCATCAGATTACCTCTGAAAAATAAAGCACTGTTAGATCAAAAATCCAATGGTGATTAAAAATCACCAAGATACAGAATAAGTTCTGTATGGTGTTCCAGTCGAAATCTTCGGTCAAGAGCTATTTGTTCCTGTTTATACCGGTTTAAGTTGCGTTTACAGATATGGGTGAAATCAGGATCATTAATTTATACGCGCATGCACACATCAGAGAAAGACCAGGTGTGAGAAAAGAAGCATTTGGTGGTCAATGACAAGAAGAAAGCATTTAATTAATTAAGCATTTTATTCTACAGAAAATAAATCACCAAACATGGGATCGAAAGTACAGGGATTTACAAAACTATGGATAAAATTATCTAACTCTCTCTTTGCCCTCTCCACCATGTTAAAGCGGCGATTTTCATGAGAAGTAGCTACCCATCGGTCAGCACCGCACCCATCAGCGAAAGCAGACATAATGACCCGCTGAGCACGTATCTCGCTTAGCAGCCGAAAAGAGCGATCCCTCAGAGCGGTGGTAATCAAAAGTGCCTCGTGAAAGCACTCGATCTTGTCCTCCAGGGCGTCGAGCATTGCCGGAGTCATCTCTGCCGGAGGAGGGGGAATATCACCGATCACGGACAAGAAGACCATCCGAAGCCAAAATGGAGCCGATCGGGAGAAGAGATCCTATACGAGTCAGGAGCTCGTGCAGCACCTTGTCGCATTGGTCATCCGTAGGATTAGGGTTCACCAAGCATGCGGCAAAACGAGGAACAATTTCCTCAATAGGCACCTCCCATGGTTGCCGGCGAGCATGTGGGCGATTACAAGCCATAGCTCTTCTCTGTCAAAATGATTCTCTAAAAAGTGAGAAAGAAGAGAAGCATTGCTTTAGATTATGAAGGGAGACATTTAAGTCTGGGCACAGAAAATGCTGTGCATGATGGAACTAGTTCCAAGATCTGGGAAAGAGAAGTTTGACTCAGGAAAAGCGGAGAAAAAAGGTAAAAAAACACCTTCAATAATGAGGCAGCGCCTTACGTGCAAAGCACGAGAGCGCCAGCTCCGAAGAGTCAAAGACTTTGAGGAGCGCTAGCGTCAAGAGCACCAGCGCTAGGAGTCAAAGACTCTGAGGAAGCACCTCACGTGCAAAGCACGAGAGCGCTAACGCCAGGAGCGCCAGCACTAAGAGCGCTAGGCTCTGAGGCAGCGCTTTACGTGCGAAACACGAGAGCGCTAGTGCTAGAACAAAACGTTCTCGGCCCTTGGATCAAAGATCCAATAAACATGATTAAAAATCATCAAATTACCATAATAAAATTCAGTTGAAACTTTCCGAACAGAAAAGATTGTGCTCTGTAAATCAAAGCACCGTTGGATCAAAGATCCAATGGTGATTAAAAATCACCAAGATGCAGAACAAATTCTGTATGGGAAGATATTTTCCCAATCTTGTTAATAACAAGAAAACTATCTTCTGTAAAATAGAAGCTCTTGGATCAAAGATCCAACGGTGGATAAATTCCATAAATCAATTGTAGATCTCTCAATGAGAGATTTCCTTAACTGATTCAACAAATTAGCCTCCCCTATATAAAGGACCCAAGACTTCAAGCCTTGTATAAAGGAACCCCCCCAAACTTTGAGAAATTTCAGAGAGAAGAGCAGGCTCTCGGAAGAAGAAGAATTTCTTCAAAGTAAATAAAATAGAGATCAAAGCATCTCATCGAGTGAAGAGGAACTTAGTTTCTTTTTCTAGATCATAGATCTATGAGACAGACGTCTTTCACAAAATAGATCATAACATCTCATCATAAAAAGGGGGAAGAAGAATTCAATTCTCTTAAGATCACAGATCCATAAAAGCAAAACCTTTCACAAAAAATAAGAGATTGTAACATCTCCTATAAAAATAAGAATTTTGTTCTTAGACCCACGAAACAAGGTCTCTTATAAACAAGAATTTAATTCTCAGAGCGCAGAACTGATCAAAATTGCCTAAAAAAGAGCCTTAACGCTCCAAATTAAAAAGAAGCGCCTCAGCGCTCCAAGTCAGGTGCACAGCGCCTCAGCGCTCCTAGCACTCCAATTCAAAGAAGCGCATCAGCGCTCATAGCGCTCCAATTCAAAGAAGTGCCTCAGCGCTCAAAAACTGACGCATAGCGCTCCTAGCGCTCCAATTCAAAGAAGCGCCTTAGCGCTCTAAAACTGACGCACGGTGCCACAGCGCTCCTAGAGCTCCAATTCAAAGAAGCGCCCAACGTTTCAAGGTTGGCGCTCAGCGCCAAGTGCACCACGTGCTTCTCATGTGCGCGCTATTTCACAAAGAGCGCTCTGCACTCATTAACTAGCGCTCAGCACCAAGCGCACTACGTGCTCCTCACAAGTGCGCTGAGGGAAAATAAACTGTTCTTTAAATAAAAGCCCCAGAGCTATAATGAGTACTCAACATTCAATAAAAGACAAAAAAATTGTCAGAACCCAAACCAATGCTCAGTATTGCTAAATATTCAATATTTTAACTGAGTGGGCCGAGCCCAAATTGGCCACAGTTCTCTCATTTAGATTAATTGAGCCCATATGCTCATAAATCTTTTAACTGATCTTAGTCCCAAATATGACTATAGATCTCCCAACCAACATTGGTTTAAGGGTACATCTCTTCATACCTCTGATATATGTCGTTGTAATTCTTCAACGTCTTCAGAGACATGGAGGGTCCCAATAACCAATAACTTTTGGTGCATCCCTAAACAGTTGAACCAAAACCACACAGACTATGATGTCTTTAAACTGGACTATGATGTCCTTAAACTTTATGGACTGTGGGGTCCTTAAACTCATGGACTATGATGTCCTGAAACTTTACGGACTGTGAGGTCCTTAAACTTATAGACTATGATGTCTTTAAACTCCATGGACTATGATGTCCTTAAACTTATGGACTGCAACGTCCCTAAACTAAAACAATAGAGCCCAAATGCTCTTTTGTTGGATCTAAATGATCCTGTTGAGTAGATCTTAGTCTAACATTGGATTAATATATTCTCAACAACGTTTAAGTTGATCTTAGTCTCAAATAAGATTAACGATCCTTAAACCCAACCCAAACCCAAATCTAAGAAAATACGGATTTGGACTAATCCACGTCCTACGGGCGACAACATAAGTTAATCTCCGTATACAATCCACGGGCAACCAAAAATAAAACAAACACACACGACACGAAGTGACCATCTGGAGAAAAAGAAAGTGGTTACCGCGATGCGGTAGTATAATTAGCTGCTGGCTTGTGCCTGCAGGGAAGAGCATCCCCACAATCAAAATCCCCTCAGACGTGGGGGAATCTGACGAAGTCTGCTACATCGGCCGTATCCGTCTAAACCTTCGATACATGGTGCAATAAATCAACTTGGCATCTTCGAAGAGGTGGACGGATAAAACCAAATAGTATCTGCCCCCAAATTCAGGAGAGACGTTTGTCTTTCCCGGCTTTCGGCGGTGAACAGGTCAGCATTTCTTGGAGTTTTTGCTGCTACTCCTGAGCCTTTGTCAGCAACCGAGTTTGAGCTTGGTGACTCACCGAAGTGCGGCTTTCTTCTTTACCGCCAGCCATATAAACCATATGTAAGATTATGCCCCCAGAATTGGGGCGTTTAGGTCCATCGCCTTTGGATTTTGCCGCGGGCGGTAGAATTTTCTTCGGCCTCATTCTTTTATGAGAAATCGAAGATGAAGGAGCCATTGTGACAGGCCCCTGTTTAGGAACGACCCCCCGTTGTATGGTAGAGAAGCGGTCTTTTTCTTGTCAGCCATTAGATCTTTTAGGTCGATGAGAGTAATTTTTGTTAAGCACAGAGTCTTGGACTTTTCACCAGACCCTATGTATTTGCGAAGAGATACATCGGCGAGGTTGCTCTGGCTGTCGCTGCACAGGGGCCTCTCCTGGAGGAGGTGATTTCTTTAGCACCATCGTCGGGGAGTTCTTATGTACCCTCCTGAGCGGGTCAAAACTGTTCCCAGTTGGAAGAGCAGCATTGATATCTACCGCAGGAGCTGGTGGGGTAAGCCCAAAGAGAGTGTTACCCCCAGCTTCTCTCACTCGGTGTGCGATGTCGAGCATGTCATGGAGTAGGAATCGCCTCTGTTTTGGAGGCGTCTTTGTCCTGCCCCCTGTGTTATTCAGGGGTTTCGGTTGGTGTCAGCCTGCTAAAGACAGACGTTCTTGTTGGAGTTGGAGCGGAATTGGCCAATCTTTCGAAGACCGACCGTCTTGAAAAAAAAGAACTTTTATTGGTTTCACCCGCAGTAGGAGAAGGGAGTGCTAGCCGTTTTGGGGTAGCTCCTTTGGTTATCACAGACTTCTTTGCGGGCCCACTTGAGTTCTTGTTCAGCTTGTTGAAGACTGAAGCGTGAGATTTGGACAGCTTGCTGATAGGAGCCGCCATGGTTGGCAGTCGATCAAAGACCGATCTTCTAGGAGCTTCTTCTTTCGGTGTTGAGGTACCGAAACTCACAGGCGAAAGCATGGTCCCGAAGAAGAGTTCGTTAGTGGCTTGTGTGACCTGCCCCACCGGCATTGAGAAAATGGTGGCTGCATTGGGCCCATACGCCACTCCTCCAGTTGGGGTGGAGATGGAGTTGTTGCTGCAAGTGGTGCAGTGAGAATCTATTGATTTTCTGCATAGAAGCAAGACACCAAGCTTTGGTACCTTGAATCCAGGGGTAACCATAGCGAACCGCGATTTTGTTCGCGAAACATGACACACGAAGTGTGGAGTGGAAAGAGGAAAATGTCCCACCGGACGTGTGAGAATCTATTTACCACCGAAAATAGAGACAAACTGAGATTGATCATCTTGCCTAAATTTGGGGGCAGATTCTGTTTTGACATATCCATCCACTTCTCCGAAGATACCAAGTTAATTTATGGAACCGTATATCGGAGGTTTGGACAGATGCGACCGATGTAGCCGACTTCATCAGATTCCTCCTCATTTGTGAGTGATTTTTGATTGTAGGGACGCTCTTCCCTGCAGGCGCAAGCCCCTACAGTTAATTACGTTACCGCATTGCGATAACCATTTTCTCCTGCTCTAGAAGGTCACTTCGTGTCGTGTGTTAATTTGTTTGTTAAGGTTGCTCGTGGATTGTATTCGGAGACTGGTTTATGTCGTCGCCTGTAGAGTGCGGATTAGTCCAAATCCGTATATTTTAGATTTGGGGATTGAACTTAGGTTATATGTTCCGTCAGTTCAAAGAGTATTTTGTTTTATTTAAGGATCGTTAATATATTTTTTTTAAAATTAAGATCAGCTTAAATATATGAGCATTTGGGCTCAATTTATTTTAACTAAGAATACGTTAGTCCTATTTGAAATTAAGATCAACTTAGCAACATTTTAAAGATCATTTTTTTAATTTGTGATTCAACAACAGAGCATTTAGGCTCATTTACAAGTAACTTCAGAGACTTAACCAATTTGGGTTTGGTTTACTCGGTCTTAAGCTTTCCTTCTTTTTTTCATAAATGCTAAGCACTTATTTGTGGTTCTGGCGCTCATGTAGGAAACACATGAGGCGCTCAGATATGGGCGCTGCCCAATCAGTGCTAAACACTTAGTTATTTTGACTGAATATAGAGTGTTAAGAACTTTGTATGTCACTCACGTAGGAAGCACGTGAAGCGCTGAGCTCCTTTTTGTTTTGTTGGGTGCTCACGTTGAAAGCACGTGAGACGCCAAGTTCCATTTAAGGGAATGTTTTGGGCGCTCACGTGTGTTTCACGTGAGGCATCAAATCCTTTTCCTTTTAGAGATTGAATCTCTATTGATGTTTTCTGAAGAAGTTTTAAGTTCTGTTAATGGAATTTAGACCATTAATGATCACCAAGATCTCTGTTTTGAAGATCTGAGATTGGTTTTATTGGAGAACTAAGTTCTTCCATTTCCTTTTGTAAGAACTAAGTTCTTTATGTAGAGTTAAACCCTGTTTTCAAAGGAATTAAATTCCTAAAATATACGTGCTCTTTTCTCTTTTAATCTAGTTTTTCCCCTAAATTTTGAGTTTGAAGAACAGAATTTCCCCAATGAGAATTAAATTCTCAACTTGTGGGGAGATTTTGCTTTGCAAATCTCATATCAGAGGAAGAACTAAGTTCTTTTTGTGAAGGGTTAAATCCTTATTTTCTTTATGCTAGACAAAGTAGATACATTTTATCTCTTATTTTTTTCTTTACCTAGGATTTGGAATGAACGAGGATCTTCTTTTCTTTGAGAAGAGAATTGAATTCTTAGTTTTTTGGCTTTTGTTTTTGTTTTTTTTTGCAGAATCTTTGGGGGTTGATCTTCTCTCTAAGGTTTGACTCAGACACGACTTATCGGATTAGTAGGGGTCTGACGTTATCCACCCCTAGACCCGATATGCGATACTATTTGACGAAGATGCCGGACTGTACGGAGATTGTCACATTCAGGCTCAGTAGGGTAAGGACGCACATGATTGTCGACCCCCCTTTCGACAAGTACCTGGATAGCCGTTACGTACAGCTAGTACTACTGACGTGCTTGTAGTTAAACCCACTGCCGGCGTATTGTCGAGTCTTTAGAGTTCCACACAGAAGATTTTTCTGGTTTAGGCGACAGATGTAGGAGCCATACGTTAGATGTGCAGGGGTCCGATTAAATACGTGTACGGGATTCACGGAATTTAATTAGACGATTGATAATACTAGCCGGCTTAAGATTAAGCCGGATTATTAAATCAGGCTTTGACTTAATAATTTATGTATGTATTTTGATATATATATTTTAGTATTATTGTTCACTATTCATTTTCTCTCTTTGGTGCTATCCGTATTTTATACGGATACGCATATATATAGCAATACATATACCGGGTGAAGTATTCCGTATTTATACGGGAATGCTTCTAGAAGAAGAACACCTCATATTTGATTTTCTATTTAGAAAATTAAATGGTAATGAGGTGGAAAGGAGGTGGTGTGAGTCATGGGTGCAAATATGTAGAGAGGTATGGCTTTACTTTTAAAATGATAAAATCATTTGTGTGCACTATTGATGCATGGTTGTTAAAAAGCAAAGCCATCCATTTTCTTTACACTTGATGTTACATTGTATTTGCTTCTTTAGTTGTTTCATGGATAGCCATCCTCATTCTCTTCTCCTTCTTCTTCTTTCTCTCATTTTGAGCATAGATTCTAGAGAGAAATTTTTAGTGAAGTATTCCTACATCACCGACCATCCACACCTAGGAAGTATGGATCATCAGTTAGAGCCTCCTCTGGTTTCCCTTGGGTGGATCGTCTTCGGCAAGGGTGGTTAATCTTCAAGCGTGATCCCAGCGGTTATGAGCTTGGAGGGGTCTTCCACAATTGGGTGGACACGCGACAAAGATTGTGATTTATCAACCCTTGCACTCTTAGTTAGCTAGTTTAGGTTATTTGACCGTATCCTGGTTTTTACGGGCGTTCGGTGTTCGCTAAAATTTTTGATTTCGCTTTCGCCTCAGCCGTGGCTTCCACGGCGTGGGCACCGAAACCTAACACCCGTCAGTTAAGGCTTTTCAATTTTATGAGCCGTAAGGGTCCCATAAAAGCATTTTCTCCCTACGAGTCGAAAGTATCTCGTAGGTGTATCTTCTCCTTAGAAGTTGTGAGGACCCCAAGTGCGTTTTTCCTTTATGAGTCATAAGGATCCCATGAAAGTGTTTTCTTACGAGTCGAGAGGTTCTCATAATCTCTGTTCTCCTCATGTATCGTGAGGACACATGAGTGGGTCTTTTCAAATGGACCATAATTTCAAGGGCGGAGATTGGCCTCGGGGCTGGTGATTGCGGTGGGGCACGGGTGCGATTTAGCTTGTTTATGTCCATGAATTATATACGGTAGTCAATTTGGGGACTGTCCATAGGAATGGAGTAATGGAATTTGGTTAGGATGAGAATCATTTATGCCTGTGGATTGTATACGGTGGTCAGTTTGGAGACCGGCCGTAAGGTTAGAAGAATTTAGGGGATTTGGAATTTTGTTGGCGTCTGCATCACTAACACTGGAATAGTACCATGAGCGACTCATCATTCGCCGTTGGGATATTCGGGAATTTAAAATTTTGTTGGCGTCTGCATTGCTAATATTGAAATATGGTTTAAAGAGCGACTCATCATTCACCTTTAGAGGGGTTTGAAATATTTATTTATGTACACATTTTTTTACCGCGATTGCTTTATCATTTTAGCATTTTTTATCGCGAAGGTCGTGATTGCCGTATCATTTTGGCTATTTATTCACGGTTGCCCCAACATTTCGGCTTTTTGTTTTCATTTTTATTTTACTTGTTGATTTTTTTGCGAGTTGCCCCATTTTTCGGCTTTTTTTATTTACAATTTTTTTTTATATTCCCAGTTTAATGACTTAGGGGTCGAATGTTCCTAGTTTAACGACTTAGGGGTCGAATGTTCCCAGTTTAACGACGTAAAGGTCATGGGTATGAGGCGTAGGAGTACTTGTTCTTCTGGGCTCCACCATATAGACTGTATGCTTTGTGTACCTGTTTACTGCTTCTTCATTGGTAATATTGCTCGTTGGGCTTTTGGCTTGTTGGCTTGGTTCGCTCTTTTCAGAGAAAGGCGGACGACTGAGGGCAGCAGGTTTCCGAAGGGCTTCGGTCTCTATTTGTATGAAATTGGCAGTCGCAGCTTGATTGTTTGCTAATACGCCTTTAGACAGTTCTATCTCTCCTGCCTTATATTTTTTAGGGTCAAAAATTACACCCCAGTTGACCAAGTCAAAATCACTCAACCCCCAGCCAAGTGGGCTCGAGTTCAAGCAAGCAGGTCCAAACTCAAGCCAAGTGGGCCCAAGCCCAAGTCAAGATCAAGCATGGAAAAGGCCGGCTCCATGCCAAAAAGGAGGCAATAAATTAGTTTAAATGCAATTTTTAGAAATAAATGTATGAAAAATGGGTAAGAAGCCAAAAGTTTGCAAATCTCATGGCTTATGTGCAAAAATAAATAAACACATGAGGCATGGGGAGGCACAAGTGCCATTTAGAAAATCCCAAAAGGTTATATGTAAAGTGTGTAGCCTATAAAAGACAAATATGATAAGAAAATCAAGAACAAATTTCATTCTCTTAAAAATTCTAGGGTTCTGTGTCTCCTTCTCCTTCTCCTTCCTCAACATTTTATACCTTCTTCTTTTTTCGAATTAAATCAAGAGTTTAACTCTTTCTTTTCCAAAAAGAAATAGTTTTTCACCATAAAACGCTTGAAGGGGAGCTCAAATCTCCTATCAAATCTATAAAATGGGAGTTTTTTAAGTCTCATCCCCCTTTTCTGCAAGATCCAGCCAACAAAGAGGAGGAAGAAGGAGATCCATCTCCAAAAATCCCACTTTGGGAAGATCCAAGGCTCAAGAGAAGATCCAAGGATCAAGTGTAACAACCGAGTTCAGTTATACCAATTACAGTTCCCGTATTTATATCTATATATATGGTATTTTATTGATTTATCTTGTTTGGATGCGAATGGTAGTTTATTTTACATTGCATTCGACCCGACCCGCTTGCTTAAATTGGTTGATTCATACTCCTAAACTACCCTGTCCTGTTAATTAGACACGTGCATCTCATATATACTGCATTTTAACATTTCACCTAGCATCGCGTATTTTACATGTAATATTTTAAATCACGTAAAATAATTTAAAAGTACATAGCATGGCCTGCATAATACCCCTAATCCTGTGGTAGCGTCCTTGCATCGTGTTTCCATCCCGCTCAGTGAAACAGACGTGTTTGGATGGCTACGCGCATGTATGTGCGTCCGTTCTTGGGGGTATGCTTTTTCGTTACATAATCTTTCATTTCAAATTTTGGAACTTGCATAAAATTCTCGTATTTCAAATCCAAAATTTTGGACCCAACCTGGACGCTTTTCTGAAATATTTTGTATCAAGCTAAAATTCAATTATTTGAATTTTAAATTTAAATTTAAATATTTTTCTTCAGTTCATAAGATTTCCTAAAACTATTTTAAATCTTTTTACATTTTCTTTTAACTAAACAGATTCTCTCTCCCTTTATTTTTCCCCATCAACCAATCAGAATCCTCCCTTTTATTTGCCGGGCCCCACGCGTAACCCTCTCTCTTCCTCTTTCTTCCTCTCTCTTTCTCTTTCTCTCTCACCCCTCTAACAAACAATTCTATCTCTCCTCTTCCCTCTCTCTCCTCTCGCTTTCTCTCTGTCTCTCTCATCTCGCGTCCCTCTCTCTCTCTTCTCGCGGTGAACAAGGATCCCAACACCGCCTCCCTCCTTATTGTTTCCTCCCTTCTATCTTCTTCTTCTTCTTCTTCTGTTTTTAAAAACCTGCAACCCTCGCCACGAGAACCCAACTCCTCACCGCCTTCCTCAAACCCTAACTCCGTCATCTCCTCAACCCCAATCGAGCCTCGTCATCTCCTTTCCTCCTCCTCTCCATCTTCTTCTTCTCTTTCTTCTTCCCGAGCCTCTCCCCCCCTGCACACACCCACAACACCCTAAGAACCCAACATCACCGGTCGTCGCCGACGACCCCAGCCTCACACCCACCATCATCACCATCTCATTTCCTTCCTCTCCTCTACATCATCACCTCACCAAGACCCTGCACGTACCCTGCAACAAAACCCCTGAAGCCAAACCCTAGTGCAACCCTAACCCATCACCCGAGCACCTGCACCCTCGCCGGAGCTTTGCCGATCATCACCGTCGACGCCGTCACCCCTCTGCAATCCAGTGAGTAAGCCTCTCTCCTCAATCTTCTCTATTCTCTTTCATTTCTTTCTCTTTTCATTTCCATGCATTTTCTTTCTTGAGTTATTCACTGTTGTTCTTGGTTGCCGGAATCCGACCGTGCCGGCGATGATCCCGACGACCCAGCGAGGATATCTGACCCGTGTGATCCCATCGTGCGTTGTTTGGACTCATTCTGTGTACCGTGCGCGCGTCGTGACTTTTCCCGCCGACGCGCGTCGTTCCGTGTACCGCTTCGCGATCCGTCGAGGCAAGTAAAACTTGCTACATGCTATCTATATGATTTTATAACTATATATTTGAATATTAAACCTAGAGATCAAATCTAAAGTCACGTGTTCCAAGTTAACAGTTTGATGTTCCGTTTATATCTTTTAGATTCAGAACTTGAAACATACCCGTTGCAATTTAGTTTACTGTACCTAGTAACCACATCTGTATGTTAAATCACATAATAACTATTTGCATAGTCTATGGTACCCTTTTATAGTTTTACCCTATTGGACACCCGTGTGCATCTTTAACCTGTTTTAGATATAATTGCATCCCCAGATCATTTAACCCATACTAACGAGATTTTAATATTCCATATTCATTTAAGTGTATGATACTTAATGTTGGAACCATAACTCTAACCCTAATCGATAACCATGCATCCTTATAGCTTAATCTGTACCTGCTTGCATATTATATTACATGTTCTAGTTTGTTGTTCTATTAGTACACATGCTTGTTTTGTATACCCATGCTTATGCTCGTTGATTATGAGCACCCACATGACATTTGGAGCACTCTGACATGACTTGTTACACCTACTACTTGACACGACATGGTACTGTGCAACTCTTGACATGACATGATACTTATACTACCTGGCTTGACCTGATGTACCATGGCTTTACCTGTTACCTGATCTTGTGTCTAATGCCGACAAACCTGACCTGTTGTCCTTACGGACCGTTCCTGTTGTCTATCCAGACAAACCTGTACCTGCCTGATCCTGTGTTGGCATTAGCTATAGATTACTTAATACCTGACTTGAACACATATAACTTGGGGGTATGGGGAAATCAATGATGAAACCTGACTTATAACTCGACAGTCGCTACCTTTACTGATCAGTTTTAAAGGCTAGGCCAGCCTTGGGATGATGATGCTGACATCATCCATCGTTATCCACTACCTTTTAGAGGCTAGGCCAGCCTTGGGATGATACTGCAGACATCATTCATCATTACCCCTTTACCTTTTGTGCCTAGCGGCATGTCTCGGTTTCAGCCCGAGAATCTTCACCGTGATCCCGGGCACGCACGGGATACTATTGAGTTACATCGATGATTCATCAAATTGATTTCAAAGACTTGAGAATAGTTAACCCAATAGATCAGTTTAGATTACTCACTGCACACTACCTTTCACTGCACTGATTTATATTGCTGTTACACCTGCTTTACCAATTATGATCATACTTACATGTCTTGCTACTCTGTTTATATATTATTGCTTAATGTTATGACGCGCTGATGTCTGGGTTTTGCATGGCCTAGATTCCTTACCCTTGCTGCAGTCCGAGCAGGAGTACTTCAGTCAGCATGCTGAGCAGTGAGGACTCGCTAGTAGTCAGTTCATTTACTTCTGTATTATTTCATTTCTGATGTGAGCCCGCATTATGGGACATACATTCCAGTTATTCTTGTATTGGATCTTTCACTTCCGCATTATATTATTCTTGACTCATTTAATTCTGGCTTATGGACATGTGTTAGATAGTTTATTATTGTTCTTATTATCTCTACAGCCGTAATGTGACTGTGGATGGATACTTCCTACCCACAGGTAGCATGGTTGGCTATGCCACGTGCCCATCTTAGCGTACTTTGGGAAGCGGGACGTGACATGGTTCTTTTGGTATCAGAGCCATACGTTATAAGTTAATTGGGTTTGATTCTTTTGTAGTTGGGTGTTGGACCCAATACACGAATCAGAATACTCGTGATTAGGAAACATGTCCTGTCACCTTACCGTTTTACCATTCTTGAATCTTAACCTCCTCCTGATTATACTTTCACGATATGCAAACCTCCTTTGCATATCGACTCGAAACCCGGTTCCTTGTTTATCTCTAGAACTTAGGCGACTTGGATGGAGTTATGTAATTGTAGCTATGATACCGCGGCATAGTTACAATGCAGTACTCTATTTAAGTAACTTGGAGTTCTAGCCTTGATTCATATCCTTGATCTACATTTTGAATCTGTATCATACTAATCCTCTTTGGTGTCTTGGTTGCAGTATCATGGAAGCTAGGAATCTACAATCGTACCAGAGGTATATGGATGACGCCACTTTGCTTGGAGTAATTCGCGACTTACTTGAGGACCACAAGCAGCAGACTGAGCTGAAGCCGGCGTTTGCACCAAACCAAACGCCCGTACGTAGAAGTATTCCGGTGAACCGACGCGGCATGACACCAATAAAGAAAACAATCGTTGCTGGTCGGAGAAGGAGCGTGATTTGTGACTTTTGCCGTTTGCCTGGGCATGTGCAAAAGGAGTGTCGAAGAAAGCGTGGACTCTGTTTGGTCTGTGGATCGGCGGATCATACTATCAATGCTTGTCCGTCGAAGCTTCGTAAGAAAGAGAATGTGCGGAGGCCAGTTTTGCCCAAGCAAAAATGAAGGGTGTTGTGCGATTACTGCCAACGACCGGGTCATTATCGAAGAGATTGTCGTAAGAGGCTTGGACTTTGTCTTATTTGCGGATCAGCGGATCACACCATTGAGATTTGTCCGTCGAAGCTAAGATTGAAGGATGATACTCAGGATCCACCGCTAAAGCCAATTTCCTGAGCAGGAGCATTTAACTCAGGGAGCTAATCAGGCTCAAGCTTTTACCCTGATGGCTGAAGAGGCTAAAGCTTTTGGGGATGACGTTTCAGGTACCCTACCGTTCATGGTTTTCTCCCTTTAGCATTATTCAATTCTAGTGCATCCCATTGATTTATGTCGTCCAAGTTTAGTGCTACACACTCGATTGCTTGCATGACCCTGGTTAGTTATTGAGACATACACACGGGGAATAGGGAAAATCATAACTAATAGAGGGTGTAAGGATTGTTCTGTTGTTGTTGGCGGACGGGAGCTATTTGCGGATTTCTTGGTGATTGTTATCGGCAGTTATGAAGCCGTCTTGGGAATGGATTTTTCGGCACTTTCCACGCTCACATTGAGTGTAGAGCAAGGAAAGCGAATTTCCAGATTCCCGGACACCCAGAGGTTGTCTGGAGGAAGCAGTTCTGTCGGGCCAGTCGAGGTTGGGGCTAGGCCGACAACTAATGTTCTTTCATCGATGAAGGTTGATAAGGATGAAACGCCAGCGGTTTTTTGAGATTTCATGGACGCGTTCGAAGATATATCAGGTTTACCGCCGAAGCGAGACATGGAGTTCACGATTGATCTTGTTCCTGGTGCAGCGTTAGTTTCTAAAGCGTACTATCCAATGGCACCAGTGGAGTTGGAAGAAGTCAAGAAGCAGGTTACTGAATTACTTGAGAAGGGTTGGATTCGCAACAGTAACTCTCCTTGGGGAGCTCCAGTTCTTCTAGCCAAGAAGAAAGATGGCACAAGGAGGATGTGCGAGTTTTGGCGTGACAAAGTGAAGTTTTGGGGCATGTCGTGTCCGGAGATGGAATCTCCGTTAATCTCGAGAAGATTGCAGCAGTTCAGGACTGGCCGATTCCGAAGAACGTTGTAGAGATCAGAAGTTTTCTTGGACTTGCAGGATACTACAGAAGGTTCATGGAGAATTTTGCTCATTTGGCTGAGCCTGGACCAAGCTTACGCGCAAGGAAGTACCGTTTGTATGGACGGATAAGTATGCGTCAGCTTTTGAGGCGTTGAAGCAGAGGTTGATAACCGCACCTGTTTTAACCGTACCAGACGGTTCCGGAGAATTGGTGATTCACAGCGACGCATCTGGGAAAGGTTTGGGATGTGTTTTGATGCAACATGGGAAGGTTATAGCTTACGCATCAAGACAGTTGAAGTCCCATGAGAAGAATTACCCAACTCATGACTTGGAGTTAGCGGCTGTGTTTTTCGCTTTGAAGATTTGGAGACACTACATATTGGGCGAAAGGGTCAAGTATTCACCGATCACAAAAGCCTGGAGTATGTGTTCACACAGAAGGAGCTTAATATGAGGCAGCGTAGATGGTTGGAGCGGATGGCTGATGACGATCTTGATCTTAAGTACCATCAGGGGAAAGTTAATGTTGTCCCGGATGCGCTTGGTCGGTTGCCAGCAATTCAGATGTTGACTGCACAGAAGGAACTTATTGAAGACTTTCGAAGATTTGATTTGGAGATTGGGCTACCGCATTCTTCGGGACAGTTGATGCAGCTGCAAGTACAGTTATCGTTGATCGAGAATACTACAGCAGCGCAGTTACAAGACCCTAGATTGTAAAAGTTTCGAGAATAGGTTGAAGCTGGACTTCGAACAGACTTACCGATTCATGAAGATGGTTCGTTGCGATATGGTAGCCGTTTGTGTGTGCCAAAGGGAGATATTCGAGAAGAGCTTATGAAGGAGGCGCACAGTTCAGCATATTCCGTACATCCAGGAGGCACGAAGATGTACCGAGATATATGACAGCAATTCTGGTGGGAATTCATGAAACGGGAGATTTCCGCTTTGTAGCAAAGTGCTTGGTGTGTCAGCATGTTAAGGCTGAACATCAACGGGTTGCTGGTTTATTGCAACCACTTTCGATTCCTCAGTGGAAGTGAGAACATATAACCATGGATTTCGTGACGGCTCTACCGCGGAGTCCAAAAGGCAACAATATAGTTTGGGTGATTGTTGATCGTTTGACCAAGGCAGCTCATTTCATTCCTTTTTGAGTTGGTCAATCAACAGAATTTTGGCAGAACGGTACATGCAGGAGACTATAAGATTGTATGGAGTACCGGTGAGCATCGTGTCCGACCGTGACACTCGTTTCCTATCACACTTTTGGAGAAGCTTACAGGAAAGTTTGGGGACTCGTTTGCAGTTTAGCACCGCGTATCATTCTCAAACAGATGGCCAGTCGGAGAGAATGATCCAAACTCTTGAAGGTATGTTGAGAGCTGGCATGTTGGACTTCAAGGGTTCATGGGAGGATCATCAATATTTGGTGGAGTTTTCTTACAACAACAGTTTCCAGGCGACTATTCAGATGGCTCCATTTGAAGCTTTATATGGTCGCAAGTGTCGTTCACCTGTTTGTTGGGACGATGTCGGTGAACGAAGATTGTTGGGACCATATTTGGTCGTGCAGACAGTTGAGAAGGTTAATACTATCCGAAGTCATGTGAAAGCAGCACAAGACCGACAGAAGAGTTAGGCTGATACGTCGAGAAGACCTCTAGAGTTCGCCGTGGGTGATTTGGTATTCTTGAAGATATCACCGACTAGAGGGGTGATTCGTTTCGGAAGTCGAGGAAAGCTCAGTCCTCGATTCGTCGGACCTTTTAGGATTTTGGAGCGTGTTGGTGAGGTAGCGTATCGATTGGCGTTGCCGCAATCCTTGGCGAATGTTCATGACGTGTTTCACGTATCTCAACCCCGTAAGTACGTTCGAGATGAAACACATATGTTAGATCATTCGGAGCTGACTGTACGAGAAGACTTGACTTTTGAGGAGCGACTGATTGCGATTGTGGATCGAAGGGAAAAGGTTCTTAAGAACAAAGTTATCCCCCTTGTACTTGTTTCTTGGGGTAATCGCTCACATGGAAAGTCAACTTGGGAACAAGAAGATGAAATCCGGCATAAGTTTCTGCATCTATTTTTGTAGTTTGATGGATTGCTATCTCTTCTTGTTCTTGGAATTTCGAGGACGAAATTCTTTTTGTAGTTGGGTATAATGTAACAACCGAGTTCAGTTATACCAATTCCAGTTCCCGTATTTATATATATATATATGGTATTTTATTGATTTATCTTGTTTGGATGCGAATGCTAGTTTATTTTACATTGCATTCGATCCGACCCGCTTGCTTAAATTGGTTGATTCATACTCCTAAACTACCTTGTCCTGTTAATTAGACACATGCATCTCATGTATACTGCATTTTAACATTTCACCTAGCATCGCGTATTTTACATGTAACATTTTAAATCATGTAAAATAATTTAAAAGTACATAGCATGGCCTGCATAGTATCCCTAATCATGTGGTAGCGTCCTTGCATCGTGTTTCCGTCCCGTTCTGTGAAACGGACGTGTTTGGATGGCTACGCGCATGTACGTGCGTCCGTTCTTGGGGGTATGCTTTTTCGTTACATAATCTTTCATTTCAAATTTTGGAACTTGCATAAAATTCTCGTATTTCAAATCCAAAATTTTGGACCCAACCTGGGCGCATTTCTGTAATATTTTGTATCCCGCTAAAATTCAATTATTTGAATTTTAAATTTAAATTTAAATATTTTTCTTCAGTTCATAAGATTTCCTAAAACTATTTTAAATCTTTTTACATTTTCTTTTAACTAAACAGATTCTCTCTCCCTTTATTTTTCCCCATCAACCAATCAGAATCCTCCCTTTTATTAGCATAGTCTATGGTACCCTTTTATAGTTTTACCCTATTGGACACACGTGTGCATCTTTAACCTGTTTTAGATATAATTGCATCCCCAGATCATTTAACCCATACTAACAAGATTTTAATATTCCATATTCATTTAAGTGTATGATACTTAATGTTGGAACCATAACTCTAACCCTAATCGATAACCATACATCCTTATAGCTTAATCTGTACCTGCTTGCATATTATATTACATGTTCCAGTTTGTTGTTCTATTAGTACACATAATTGTTTTGTATACCCATGCTTATGCTCGTTGATTATGAGCGCCCACATGACATTTGGAGCACTCTGACATGACTTGTTACACCTACTACTTGACACGACATGGTACTGTGCAACTCTTGACATGACATGATACCTATACTACCTGGTTTGACCTGATGTACCATAGCTTTACCTGTTACCTGATCTTGTGTCTAATGCCGACAAACCTGACCTGTTGTCCTTACGGACCGTTCCTTTTGTCTATCCAGACAAACCTGTACCTGCCTGATCCTGTATTGGCATTAGCTCTAGATTACTTAATACCTGACTTGAACACATATAACTTGGGGGTATGGAGAAATCAATGATGAAACCTGACTTGTAACTCGACAGTCGCTACCTTTACTGATCAGTTTTAGAGGTTAGGCCAGCCTTAGGATGATGATGCTGACATCATCCATCGTTATCCACTACCTTTTAGAGGCTAGGCCAGCCTTGGAATGATGCTGCAGACATCATTCATCATTACCCCTTTACCTTTAGTGCCTAGCGGCATGTCTCGGTTTCAGCCCGAGAATCTTCACCGTGATCCCGGACACGCACGGGATACTATTGAGTTACATCGATGATTCATTAAATTGATTTCAAAGACCTGAGAGTAGTTAACCCAATAGATCAGTTTAGATTACTCACTGCACACTACCTTTCACTGCACTGATTTATATTGTTGTTACACCTGCTTTACCATTTATGATCATACTTGCATGTCTTGCTACTCTGTTTATGTATTATTGCTTGATGTTATGACGCACTGACGTCTGGGTTTTGCATGACCCAGATTCCTTACCCTTGCTGCAGTCCGAGCAGGAGTACTTCAGTCAGCAGGCTGAGCAGTGAGGACTCGCTAGTAGTCAGTTCATTTACTTCTGTATTATTTCATTTCTGATGTGAGCCCGCATTATGGGACATACATTCCAGTTATTCTTGTATTGGATCTTTCGCTTCCGCATTATATTATTCTTAACTCATTTAATTTTGGCTTATGGACATGTGTTAGATAGTTTATTATTGTTCTTGTTATTTCTACAGCCGTAATGTGACTGTGGATGGATACTTCCTACCCACAGGTAGTATGGTTGGCTATGTCACGTGCCCATCTTAGCGTACTTTCGGAAGCGGAGCGTGACATCAAGGGAGAAGAAAGGGGTCCCCTTTCATCATCTCCGAAAATCTCTTGGGAGTTTAACTCCGAACAAGAATCTCTTCTTTAAGAGTTTAACCCCAAATCAATTTTTGAGAAGCCCAACTCTAAGATCCAAATCCTCGAAGAAGTTGAACACCAAAAATCTAGATTTTTTAAGAGTTTAACTCCACAAAAAGATCATTTTTTAGGAGTTTAACTCCAAAAGTCATTCGGGAGTTCAATTCCCATTCTAGGGGCTAAGTCTCTTTTTCCGTGGGTGTCCAGCGCCCATGTGCAGGGCGCGTGACCCGCTAGTGCCTAGCGCCCGCGTGCCGGAGCGTGAACCGCTGTCGCCCAGCGCCCGCGTGCATGGAGCGTGACCCGCTGGCGTCCAGCGCATGCGCCACATACGTAGCCCGCTAGCGCTCAGCGCCCACACGCCATCTCAAGCATCCTTAGAACGCTCCTTACCCCACTTTTTCCCACACACTCCACACTCAAAACACATCCCCTGTTAGAAAAAATTTCTAACGGGACGCTACCCTGCACCCCGCACCCCGCAAGGGGGATGCTGGCCCCTTGACCCCTGCCCGCAATCCGGGTAGCGGGACCCCCGTAAACTCTGCGAGGCCCCCGATATACCCAAAACCCCTCAAGACACACACATACGCACACTGCATATTGAGTTCGCATGACCAGTTTGACCCGTCAATCGGAGGTTCCCTGGCTCCAAAGGTAAGGGATAATTAACGGCAGTTTAGTCTGTGGCGGCCGGAGATTCGAATCCCCATATTAATAAACTCTGACCTACCCTAGGCAAAAGGAATCTGTAATACGCCTGACAAGCGTGCACATTCCCATCTTAATAAGGTGACGAAAAACACTCTATAAATTCTGGCACGCCCGGTAGGACCTTTTCCCTCCTCCCATATTTCAGGTTAAACGTTCATGCGAACTTAATCAACATATATATCGATTGCGTGTACTGAAGTCATATTTTTTTATGTACAGGTTAATAGGTTTCGATCACAATCTCGAACTTAGTAATCATATCTCCTAAGACGAGCTTCATTTCTGACGTGACTCTGATTCCCTACGTGTTCAAGATCAATGCTCGCGTGGTTCATATTGCAAGTCTCAGACGGCAATGGGAGGAGCCACCCTATCAATTTGGTTCTGTCATCATCTATCCTACCGGAAGCGCTCATCTGGCGGAGGTCCCGGCAAACCAAGCGGCTAAATCGACCTCAAGGGGCAAGAGGCCGAATGTTGTGGTCGCCAAAGCATACCACCTCAAATGCAAATCCGTATTCGAACGGCTCTCCACTGTTCCGACTGGGGGCAAGGTCATTAACACCAATGAGGCTACAAAACATCCCCATCAAGCTCAGGCGGTGCCCTTGATAATTTCATGATCGAGCGTCTTTTCTGTACTCTCTGTTAATCAGCCTACGGCTTCTTCTCAAAAAGTCGAAGCCTGTTGAGTACTCAAATCAGAAAAGCTGAGGCAAAAGCAGCTCAGATATAGAGCTAACAAGAGGGTCAAGACTCTGGCCAAGTGGAATTTTGTGAGATTTCAAGAGCAGGGTTACCCCGCGAGAACAGCTGAGTCGGCTGTAAAAATCAGCTACTCCTTCGAACCTCCAAAGTGGGTTCAGAAAAACGCCATGACCGCCAGAATCAAGAAGATAACAATCCGAACGATTCTACAAAGAGACGTGTCCTAGCCCCAATAAAGAAAGCATAACACCATCTCCTCAAGAGTCTATCGGGCGTTCTGTGCGACGCGAAGGCAGCGGGGCGAAGGCAGCGGGGCAAAGCCAGAAAAGAAGTGCCAGTACCACTCAGGGACCCGGTCAGGCCAGTCGTCATCAATCGATTGTCTGTTATCGAAACAGAAGAGCTACGTCTGCGGTCTGCAAAATCAGCTTCCAATGATGAAAAGACGACTGGATATGTTATCCACACGATCTACATGGCAGGCATGCGTCCCAGCGACAACCTGCGCAGCAAAAGAAAGGATGGAGCCACCACATCCCATACCCAATCTGGCTTGAATGTAGCCTCCACTCCCCAAGATCAGCCTCCGCATGACGATGAAAACCCTTTTAATGAGGCTGATAGGAAGAAAGACCCCTCAGTCCATGTGGAGTCAATCTCGGATAACAAGGAAGAGCCGACTTTCCGTCCCAGGACCGCAGAGCAAGAGCTACTTCAAGAGCTCCGAAAACAATTCAGGCATAAAGATAAAGAGATGGCCAAACTTTATTCAAAAATTGATGACCTGATGAACGTCGTGATGCAGCTCACGGCTCAAGTTGCTCGGACGCCCTCCAATCAAGTGCAAGTCTCTACTCATGAGCTGGGTGATAACAACCCGAAGCAATCAATGCCTATCTCCTTGGGTCCAAGTTTAGGCGAGCCGCACGAAAGCCGGCAAAACTCCACTTCTGGGGATGCCTTGGCCCCAGATGGCATTATCCCTTTAACACAAGATCGGTTAATATATTTGGTCACCAGCAAGGTTAAAACATTAGTGGCCGAAACCGAAACTCAGAAAAAATTGGCAGCAGCGGGTGGCCATATCCCGCACAGTATGATTTGATCAAGTTTCCCAGCGGCTACGTCATTCCTAAGTTCGGAAAATTTGACGGGATGAGAAACGCAAATCAGCATGTCGCCCACTTTAAAACATCTTGCGGAAATACAAGGGGCATTAATGTTGTCACGCCCCGCTTCCCAGTAGACGGTGACGGCACACGACAAGCCGGCGACGTATTTATTTTGAGAAGCTAAGCGTAATATAAGTAATATGAAATGACAAGAAATTAATATGAGATTTAAATTTCAACAATTTTATTTACATTCAAACTTGATACAATTACAATACATGAGTTCAACCAAAAAGGAAATTACAAGAACGAAAATTCCTGAATAGGTGGCATACATAAACTGAAAGAAAATGATAACTAGCTTAGGCCTGAGTCGCGATCTGATCGTGCTCCTCCTCTGTGGTATCCACTGTTTACCACCGAAAACAGAGACGCACCGGGATGTATCGTCTTGCCTAAATTTGGGGGCAGATACAATTTGGGTTTATCTGATTTATGAAGTCCATCCCTTATACGACTCGATTTGCCACTCCGAAGATGCCAAGTTGATTTATGGTACCGTGTATCGGAGCTTTGGACAGATGCGGCCGTTGTAGCAACTTTGTCAGATTTCCCCTCATTTGTGAGGGGTTTTTGATTGTGAGGACGCTCTTCCCTGTTGGTGCAAGCCCCTGCAATTAGTTACGTTATCGTATCGCGATAATCACTTTCTCCTGTTTCAGCAGTTCACTTCGTGTCGTGTGTTTTTGTTTTATTTTTGGTTGCCCGTGGATTGTATACGGAGACTAATTTATGTTGTCGCCCGTAGGGCGTGGATTAGTCCAATTCCGTATATCTTAGGTTTGGGTTTGGGTTGATTTAAGGATCATTAATCATGTTTGAGATTAAGATCAACTCAAATTTTTGTTAAGGATACATTAATCCAATTTGCGACTAAGATCTACTTAACAAGGTTTTAGGATCATTCAGATCCAACAAAAGAACATTTGGGCTCTATTGTTTTAATTTAAGGACGTTACAGTCCGTTATTAGTTTAAGGACGTTTCGGTCCGTAAATCACCATTTTTTAGGTGAGGGTTTAGTTTAAGGACGTTTCGGTCCGTAATAGTTTAAGGAAGTTACGGTTCGTAGATTACCATTTTATGCCCGTATATCTATTACGTGACGGGATGTACGGCGATGATATGTGATACACCCATTTGGGGTGTGGTTGCACGTCAGCTTGGGAAGTACACCCGAAAGTAGTTAGTTGTCGGGACCCGCCACCTCTCTGAAGACATTGAAGGATTACAATGACATGCGTCAGAGGTATGGAGAGATGTACCCTTGAACCAATTCCTGTGTCTGAGGGAAGAAATCATGGTGGACCATCTAAGAATCATTAGCCATTTTTAGGGACTAAAATTAACTTAGGAAATGTGGGATGAACATCATTTTGGATATCATAAGTCATGTTTGGGAAGCAATGAACTCATGGGCTCAGTGGATCTGAATTGGGGATCTAGCCAACTTGGGCTTGGTCTACTCAGTTTTCTTTTATTTGAAAGTAATGCTAAGCACTGGTTTGGGCTCAGTCCCCTTTTCTTGCAAAAAGTGTTGCGCACTTATGTGAGTTCTGACGCTCACACTTTACTCTCTCTTTTCTTTTATCTCTATATGGAGTGCTGAGCACTCTTTATGGTACCCACGTGCACTTTTATGTTCTGTGGCGCCCACGTGAGGGTCACATGGGACGGTGGGCGCCGGGTGCCGCACCACTGAGTGCTAACCACTCATTATTTTGTAGCGCCCACGTGAGGGGCACGTGAGGCGAGGGGCACTAAGCGCCAACCACTGAGTGCTAAGCACTCCTTATTTTGTAGTGCCCACGTGAGGCGCTGAGCGCTAATTTTTCCTTGTATATTTTGGTCCGAGGAGTTCAATTTCCTTGTTCTTTTCTGAATTTTTGATCTCCAAGAACAAGTTCGTCCCGATGAGAATTAAATTCTCAACTTGTGGGAGACTTGTCTTGTGAATCTTAAATCCAGAGAAAAAACTAAGTTCTCCTTTTTAAAAGGGTTAAACTCTTCAATAGGTAAACGAGATGTTTTGATCTCTCTCTTTTTATATACCTAGAGTTTTTTCTGAGAAGGTAGATCTTCTTCTTTCTTCCATTTTGAAGCTTTCTGCTTTGTTCTTTTTTTTCTCAAAACTTATGGGGGGGTTCCTCTGTATTAGACTTGAAGTCTTTGGTCCTTTATATAGTAGAGGCAAGTCTGTTGATTAGTTGAAGAAATTTCTTATTGAGAGATTCTAATTGATTTTGGGGATTTTACGCACCGTTGGATCTTTGATCCAAGTATTTTCTTGTTTTTTACGAGATTAGGGAAATATTTTCTCATACAGAATTTATTCTGTAGATTGGTGATTCTTTGATCACCATTGGACTTTTAATCCAACGGTACCCTGGTTTACAGAGGGCAATCTTTCTTGTTTAGAAAGATTTAAGGAATATTTTCTCAACAGAATTTAATTCGGCATTCTAATGATTTATCATCTCCGTTGGATCTTTGATCTAACGGCTCTGTTTAACAGAGAGTAGAATTTAATTCTATTAGGCGCCGGTGCTCACGTGTTGTGCACGTGCGGTGCTAATAAGAGTTTTTAACTCTGACGCTAGCGCCCTCGTGGCATGCACGTGAGGCGCTGCCTCCTGAGTTTTGTGTGCTTTGCACACGGGTGCTGCTCATATAAGAGTTTTTAACTCTGGCGTTGGTGCCCTCATAGCAGAAACGTGAGGCACTGCCTTTTGAGTTTCGAACAGAGCTTTGCTCTTTTAGTGGGGAAAAAAATGCCTCCCCACCGCTGCGCTCACGTGGCTCACACGTGAGTGCAGCGGTGGCATCTTTTCCACCGTTGGATCTTCTAGGAAGTGGAACCGTCTCTCTGTTCTTATAAGTAGGGCCTTTGGCTTTTGAAATGACTGCTGTTCATATTCCTTAAACTTCTCCTTTCTGAGAATTTAATTCTTTTTCCAGAGCTTAGATTTCTGCCCAAGGAAACTCTTTTAGAGTCAGAACTTTGCCAAAAACTTGGTAAGGATTATGATCAAACCCATTAACAGAGTTTTGCTCTTCTTAGATCGTAGATCTAAAAAATGTATTTTAGGGTTTCTTAACCCGTTAGTCAGAGTTTTGCTCATCTTTCATAAAGAACTCTTAGAGTTTTTAGGATTTTTCTTGCAGATCTTAAAGATCTTGGGGTTTTACCCTGTTAAAAACTTTACTTTTGAAGGTTCTGGTATATTACCCCATTGTTTTACAGAGCATGGCTCTAGGAAATTTTGGAAATTTTATTCCCCTCTTAATTTTCCTGACAGATGTGAAATCTGTTTGCAGAGCACGGCTCTCGAGAGAGTTTAACTCTTTAGTCCAATGATATTTCTCATTAAATGAGAATCCTTTTAGGATTCTATTCTTAATGAGTGACTGCCCCATCAATAATGGGGCGTTACCTTAATTTTGTGGGGCCCCTTTGTCCCTTTCTTTTACACTGCAATGCAGTACAAAATTTTTAAGTATCAAAGAGCGTTAAAGTTCTGAACATAACGTCGATAGTCGAACCTTCTCCTTTTGTGCAGGTGTTATGGCTTTCGACTCTTCCTTCCCTTTCGTACTTTCAGAGAGCGCCTTTGCCGATGCGTCCGTGGATCGAGAAGTCTTTGTGCTTATTAAAGACCATGACCCGGAGAAAAAATCTCTTCACCTGTGGAGGTCGTGGTATAATCAGATTATCCGGGGTCGGCGCAGTTTTTCTTGTGCAGCGCCCTCAGAGCCAATTTCAGTGATTCATTACGCTGATCCGCCTGAAGTGACTTATGTCGTAGAAGAGGTCAACTGGACCTCGGAGGGTCGCCTTCAGCCCTCCATGGCATCAATACCCATGCAGCCACCGATGGCCTTGGACATTTTGGGGCGGTGCATATACCAAGGCGAGTCGCACCCTTGAGGGCAAGTTTATATGATAAGATTGACTCCTCGCCATTCAGCTAGCTACCTGCAGTGGGCTCGGTATATCCTGTCGGCCAAGAAGTCGCTGTTGTTGAAGCTTGGGTTGTATTCTGCAATCTATGTGTCCCTTTTCCAATATCCCGCGCCTCATATATGGTGGGTCAAGGCTTTTCTGGAACAGTGGAACATCCCAACCCACATATTTCTTCTATCGGACCGGGAGGTCTCAATTTCCTTGGAGGAGTTTGCGGAAATTTTCGGCTTACTCGTCAAAGGGGAACATTACGTGGAGATACTTCCCCCTGATGAGTATATCTTTACCACCAAATCAGTGGTGATGGGCCTTACTCCAGAGAATGCTATTCAACACCGTTTCCCGAGCCTAATCAAGGTGTTGAACATTTATGAGAGTTTGTTCTTAAAGTCTGGAGGGCACAGAGTCGGCTTTGCAGATTTCATCGCCCGTTTTCTTCGCCCAGAAGTCTTGTCAAAACAAGCTGTGAAATTCGCCAAGCTTGACGAGCCGTTCGGTTTTGATTTGGATAACTTGTCGACAACAGAGGCAGATTTAAAGAATTTCTTCATTCCAGACATTCCGGTCATCCCTTTTGCAGAGCTCGTTGCTCGAGACGTCGATAAAGAGACGTTCTTTCTGGGGTTCATCAGCCTGTGGTTGAATTAGTTTATGCTTCTGATGCATTTTCTCTATATGAGGCCGACTGTCTTTTATCCGGCCCACCGTATGATCGCAGGGATGCGTGTGGCCATTGGGATCGCAGGGCTGGCTCATTTATATCATGGCCTGAGCTTAGCGGCAGACACTACTCAGCCGGGGTTAAAGCCCTTACATCTTTTGTTGCACTACTTCACGTCATGGATCGAGATGCACGTGCTAGGTGCTTTCGGTGATTACAAACGACCCCGCTTCTACGAAAGCTAAAACTTTCCTCGGGTCATGTATCTGGTTGACGCTTCTGCGTCAGACCCGTCGCAGCGAGAGGCTCGGCGACTGGTCCTCCACTTGCATATGGTTGGGGACAGCATGACTTTTGTCGATAGATTCTGGACTATCGGCAAGGAATCTACTAAGGTGGTGCAACCGTTGCGTGACACTTTCAAAGACGGGGCTTCCACGTTGAGGGCTCAGGAAATCTTGCACCTGTATTCTATCAGGCCGGGCTTTTTAGTATTTAGACAGAACGCCTCAGTACTGTTTATGAGGTAGAACCCGCACCGCTTCGCTCAACAGTCGGGTTATAATTAGGGTATTCCTCTCGAGGCATTCTTAGTCGAGCCGGCTGCTACAGAGGAGGGTATTCGCAGCGCGTTGCACCATTTTGTGCGATTAAATACGGGGTCCCATTTTCTCATTAGCGAGCCGAGCTATGTGCTGAAAGTTTCGAACGCTTATGTGGCGTGGTACCAGCATGCGACGGGTGCTGTTATCAGGAAAGAAAGACGGCTATTGCTCGATCACAAGGATGCAGTCTCAGCCGGTAATCCATCGGTCCCTTTAAAGCGACGGACTGCCGTTCGTCCCTCCTTAAGAGTAGATATTACGGCTATGGTCCCACGAGCTTTCCCTGAGAAGCTTCAATCGGGTGTTCCCGCAACTGCGGTAGCCGTGGCGTCCCCGGAATCTGGCATTGGTTCGGAAATCAGGACTTGCCGCTCGAAGGTGCCTGTCAAGCAAAAGCTCTTATCGTCGGCCATTGGGGTCCGTTCGAAGAAAAAGAAGAAGTCTCTATTCTCTACTGATGTCGTATTCGTCCAGGAGCCCCATGCTCCCTACAGTGAGGGCTTGTGCGAATACGGCACCAATGAAGGTTTGTTCGACACGCCTGTGTCCGATACTGATCTACAGGCTGCCTTCGCAGCTTCCGAGCGACTGTCTCGTGAGGAAGCGGCGTTGATCTCTATTGCGGAGTCAGGTATACTTCAGTTACATTCTTCTGCATCTTTTCATTCTCTCCTAATTATGCTTTTATTAACGCTTTCTTCTTCAACAGGTATTTCTGCCGAAGAGGCTCTCGCGGCTTCCCTCAGGACGTTTGAGGAGGAAGAGAGGCTCCGCGCTTCTTTATGCCTTGGTATAATTCGTTTCATTACGCCTTTACTCTTTTAATTCATGATCTGACCCTTCTCTTTGCCCTATTGCAGGAACTACCGCAACTCAGGTTGTTTCAAGTGTATTGCCAATCCCAAGCGGCGATGCAGCAAAGCTTCTAGAGCTAGCGACTATGGCCACGGCCATTCCAAAGTCACCACAGAAGGCATTGCCGAAGCAGCCGATGATGGACGTCGTAGCGGCTCCGGAGGCAGAGTTCGGTTCGTACGACGATGTCCCCCTGTCGGAAGTCTTAAGGAGGTCGGTTCTCACTGCTCAGGATCAGAGGAAGCACAGGAAGCACACGGCGAAGGAATGCAATGCTGTTTTGGCTGCAGGTGCAGGCTCAAGCAGTATTCCACCTGCTGACATTCTTTCGGCGGATATTCTTTCTGCCCTGTCTACTGCCCATAGACAGGTTGCACGCGCAGCTCGGGAAGAAACTGAAAAGCTACTTCAAGGTAACATAACGCCCAGTCCCTTATTAGAACTTGGTCCTCGAATTCTGACATACGCATTTTCTTTTAAGCAAGGCCGAGTCCTGACGATGGTATGGCAGGTGAAACGCCGATGATTACAGAGCCCGAAGTGGCCACTCTTTCTCAGGAATCTGGGACTGTCCAGACTGCTGCTCTTTCTCCTTGTGGTTCCTTGGTATCGGTGGGTGTTGCAAGAATTGCGACTGCCCTCGTCGAGTTAGGGGATGAAGCTATGGGTGCAGAATTTATTCCCCCGAGAGAGAGTGAGGAAGCCGTTACACTTGGTGACGCTTCCGGCGCGATTTCAGTCTCTGATTTATCAAGTACTCCTTCATTTGTTGTTTTTTAGTTTTTCAATCCTGTTAAACCCTTCTAATGATATTTCATTTGTTTTGAGCATAGGCGCGGTAAACCCTGATGCTGTGCCGGCTGAAAAAGTGCCGCCGGCCGCCACTTTAACGGTCGCGGTCCCTATGCTTTCTTCTGCGCCTCCTCAAATCTTGGAAGTTATGGGTTTCTCACTTATTTGCTTCACTGTGAATACAATCCTCCTTGTATTGACTGTATATTGTCGCAACTCTGCAGGAGTACTTTTCGACCATTTATACCAGGTGTTAAACCCGGATTTTTCCTTTCAGTCGGAAATCGTTCCACTTTCTGGTATTGGTCAGTATATTCTTCACCTAATATTTCTCCCTTTTTTTTAGTAGACTTATTGTTGCTAAGCCTTCATTATATTGACCACAGTATCACGGTTCGGAGGAGGAAGCAAAAGAATAGCCATGCCTCCGGTACTCCCTGTTCTGCCGCCTGCAACAGTCGGTATGATAGATTCCACCCCTCAGGTGTTTTCATTGCCTTCTGAGTTGAAATTTGACATTCATTTTGCAGCGATTGCACCGGCTCCAGCTCCTTTTGAGTGTCGCGTTCCCATGCTTGCGGGGCCCTTCGCTAAACGTACATCCTCCAGGGGCACAGCGAATAGCCGGCAAACATTAAGCGAGTTTATCGAAGATCTCAATGCCGAGGCCTTCACTTCTGCTATGGATTTTGCCGATGAAGTCAATCCAATGCTGGCGATGCTCGTAAACTTCCATAATGAAGATCTCATCGGTTCTTGGGTTGATTATTGCAGGAAGATCGAGGCTTGTCTGCACGAGATTGAGCTTAAGCGTCTCGCTCCTGAAGTGTTGGAATCAAACTCTCAGCGGGCTGCGTGGGTCGAGCAGAGTGTCTCTTTCATTCACTATTTTGAACAAGAGGCGGCCCTGAGGCGAAAGGAACATGAGGCGGCTTCCGGCGAATCCGTCCAATTGCGTGCCCAGGTTGAAGCGAATGCTGCGCGGCTAAAAGCTATTTTCGACAACCTCCAACGATATATTTCGGATGGGTTGACGCTAAGGCAGAAACTTGACTTCACCGAGCAAGTCACGCAGGACTGCGAAGCTACCAAGCAAGAAATCGATGAAAATCTTTCATCCCGTTTGCAGCAACGGACTCAAATCGAAGCAGAGTTGGCCGCTGTAGCTGAATACGAGAAGGAATTGAGGGGAGCGCGCGAACGGTTCGTCAGTTTGTTGAAGACGCCTCCTTCTTAATAAGTGTCATTGTACCCCCTTTCTTGTACTGGCTGTAAACTTCTGATTCATGAATAACTTGTATTCATTTTGATTCATGTATGAAATGTATCTTGTATTCACTTGAATTCATGAATAAAAGACATATTTTATTTCATACTGGCATTTCTCTTTTCTTCGATGTTTTGATCTGGTGTGAAGTAGTTTATATACTCATTTCGGAGTTTATACTTTATTCACTCAACCCAGAATCTCTAGTTTATGGACTCATTTCGGAGTTTGTAGTTTACCTTCCTTGGGCTTGTAGGCAAACATGTCCTAACGTCACAGTTAACCCCTTCTCTTTATGACAGAGGTCCGTTAGAGTCTGTGGTAATAGTTTTTTTGTCCGTCGTACCGTCGCTTTGGCTGATGCATTCCCCGGTATGCAGACTTTCCGCTGCTGTTTGAGTAGCCCCGCAACTGCCGTGTCTTTGATCCCTTCGGGGGCTGGACAAGACGTCTTCAAGTAATCTCCTGAGGTCATATTTCCGTCGGAAGAGCAAACGTTAGGAATTTTCCATAACGCTTTTTTTTACTTGAGGTTAGGCTCTGTTTGGGAGCCCCGATGAGTTATAACCACTCCGCGCCGGTGTGGGATGATCTCCGATGATCTTTCAGGTTTTATTTGAGTTGCTGTCAAGACCCTGAAGTTAGGAATTTGGCATTCGCTTCCTCTATCGACACTGCGTCTGTTGTAATGAGGCGAATGTCGAGGTGATCTCTAGGTTGTTTGTGAACCGTCGAGATTTGGAACTAGAGACTTTGTCATGGCTCCGCTTTGTTGACGTCGCGTCTGCATCCTGTTGGAGTGAGAAGAAACACCGTTGTTGATCTCTAGGCTGTCTGTGAACCGTCGAGATTTGGAACTAGGGACTTTGCCATGGCTCCGTTTTGTTGACGTTGCGTCTGCTGTAACGAGACGAATGTTAAGGTGGTCTTTAGGTTGTCTATGAACCGTCGAGATTTGGAACTAGATACTTTGCTATGGCTCCATTTTGTTGACGTCACGTCCGCATCCTATTGGAGTGAGAAGAAACGCCGTTGTTGATCACTAGGCTGTCTGTGAACCGTCGAGATTTAGAACTAGGGACTTTACCATGGCTCCATTTTGTTGACGTTGCGTCTGCTGTAACGAGACGAATGTCGAGGTGGTCTTTAGGTTGTCTGTGAACCATCGAGATTTGGAACTAGGGACTTTGCCATGGCTCCGTTTTGTTTTGACCCTGGGGTCGCTTGTTAACGTCGCGTATGCATCCTGCTGGAGTGAGAAGAAACGCCGAGTTGATCTCTAGGCTGTAGATGTTGTCGTCGAGATCTGGCTCTCCCTTTGACGGAGCCTGGTGGGAAAATATGGTTCCCTTTTCAATTGTGCCCATGGATTGAATACAGGGGTCGGTGTAGACTCACCTGCAGGTCAAAAATTTCATTTTCATTCTTTTTTTTATTTCCTTCCGCGATGCTCCATCGTTTCAGCTTCTTATATCGCGAAAGTTGCGATTGCCTAATCATTTCGGTTTTTTTATCGTAGTGCCCAATCATTTCGGCTATTTTTCTTTTTACTCGCTGTTATTTATTGCGAGTTGCCCAAACATTTCGGCTATTTTTTTCTTTTTATTCGCTGCTTTTTATTGCGAGTATGGAACTCGAGATCTGATACCAATCTTGGCATCAGCACCGCTGCGTCTGGAATATTGCCCGGAGTGAATCATCATCTGCCGTGAAAGCACTTAGAATTTGATACCGATTTAGGCATCAGCATCGCTACAACTGGGATATTACCAGGAGCGAATCATCATTTTTCCTTTATCGATTTGAACAAAAGTGGTTTAGCAAATAGGGTTAGGATCTTGTCGACTAAGGCTTTTGACTTTACGAGCCGTAAGGGTCTTGTAAAGGTATTTCTCCCTATGAGTCGTGAGGATCTTGTAGGTGTATTTTCTCCTTAAGAATCGTAAGGATCTCTAAGTGATGTTTTCTCTTATAAGTCGTAAGTATCTCATAAGAGTATTTTCTCCTTATAAGTCGAGAAAACATACAAGTGTTGCTCACCATATGAGGACATTCCTCGTGATTGGTGGAGCTTATTGGGGGAAACGTTTATTTGTGCCCGTGGATTATATACAAGGGCCATCATTGTACCACCTATAGGGCAACTTGGGGAATACGATGGCTTAAGAACAGGTTTGGATCTCTGTAGCTTAAGACTTTGAATCCTGTGAGCCGTGAGGGTCTCATAGGGGGAGTTCTCCTTACGATTCGAGAGGATTTCGTAAGTGAAAATTTTACGAGATTGCGCCCTTTCAGGTTTTCACAAGCCCGCCGGTAGCCCTGCTGTTTTTACTCACGACGTCCTTTCGGGTTTTCATCCGTGCCCATTTTGCTTGTAGACGTACCTTTTTTTATCCCTTTGTTTGCCAATGGAACTTAGGGGGACTTCGCCACCGGGGCAACTGTGTAGCCAGCGGGACTTGAGTTACAGTCCTCGCTGTTGGGACTTATGGACTTGAATTCCATTATCTCCGTGTTTGAGGTGATGTATTAATTTAAAGACATTACGGTCCATTGTTAGTTTAGGGACATCTCGGTCCAGTGCTAGCTTCGAAGAGAAGTTTTGCCGGATACTATTTATAGAGTCTTGACTCAGGAAGACAGCGAGTGGACATGAGCGTCGTCATCTATCATTAACCTGAGTCGTGACTTGTCAAGCGTAGTATTTCTTAAGGAACCGGCCGTTTATTGGCCGGAAGGGTCTTTCGCCATGCATATCTATGAGCAAGTAGGCCCCACCTTAGTAGACCTTGTCTATGATGTACGGACCCTCATAATTCGGCTCGAATTTATCCCGTTTTGCACGGTTGGGGATCATAGGTCTTTTGACAACTAGCACAAGTTCGCCTTGGCGGAATGTTCTCGGTCTGGTTAGTCTTTCGTATGAGCGCATCATCCTTGCTTTGTAAGCTTCCAGGTTTTGTTGTGTCATTAGACGAGTTTCATTGAGGGCATCGAGCTCCTCGAGCCGAAGATGGGCATTTTCTTCATCCGTCGGCTCATATCGAACTGCCACTCGTAGAGAGGGTAGCTCTATCTCTAAGCGAAGTACAGCTTCCGTGCCGAATATCAACGTGAATGGCATTGAAGTCGTAGCCGTTTTGAACGTGGTTCGATACACCCAGAGAGCTTCATGCAGTCTCTCGTGCCAGTCCTTTTTATTTCTGGATAACGTTTTCTTTATAATCTTAGTCAAGGTCTTGTTGAAAGCTTCAGCTAGACCGTTGGCTCAGGGATTATAGACAGAGGAGTATCTCCCGTTTATTTTATGTTGTTCTGTGAAACGGCTGATCTTATGGCTTCTGTAGGCTGGCCCATTATCCGAGATGATCCGTCACGGAGTGCCAAACCGGTAGATGACATGTGTCCTGAAAAAATGGAGGATATTCTCCGTCTTCACTTTCTTTAGCGGTACTGCCTCTGCCCACTTAGAGAAGTAATTGGTTGTTGCTAATATGAACCGATGTCCTTTGGATGACGCTGGTTCAATGGGGCCGATTATATCGGTTCCCCACATTTTGAACGGCCAACTAGTCAATGTTGGGTATAGCGGATTTGGATGCTGGTGGATGAAGTCCCTGTGAACCTAGCACGAGTGACACTGCTTCGCATATTCGAGGCAGTCATGAATCATTGTGGGCCAATAGTAACCCATTCTCTTGATTTTCAGCTTCATCTTTGACCTGGCTTGTTGAGAACCACAGAGTCCGTTGTGGGTTTCTTGGATGACTCTCCTTACTTCTTCTGGTCCCAGGCACCTTAGCCACAAACTGTCGAATGATATCTTAAATAAAGTATCATTAACGAAAGCAAAAGACAAAGCTCGTTTCATGAGCTGATGTCTTGAAGATGCATTTTCGGGTGTTCGATGGGATTTAAAGTAGTCTATGAAGACTTCTCTCCAATCCTTAGCCTTTTCTTCATCCTCTAATTGGAAGGCTGCTTGTTTGGTCGCTTCCTTTCTTTTAGATGACTCCGGAGATATTTATGCTGGCGCGAGAATCTGGCGGCTTTGCACAATGATCCTTACGTCATCTAGGTTTTCGTCGGCCAGTTCTTTAGCGAGCTTGGCTAACGCATCCGCCTTGCTATTTTCCGCACATGGTATACTTTCCAGGATGTAGGAGAGAATTTGAGTCAGCAGTCGCTGCACTCTTTCGCCATATTTTACTAACTCCGGTTTACATGTCTGATAGTCGCTATTTACTTGGCTAACGACGAGCTGGGAGTCTCCGTATATAAGGAGGTTTTCGATTCCCATGTCGACAGCAATCTCAGGACCCGCTATCAAAGCTTCGTACTCAGCCTCATTGTTTGACCTCGGCTCTGTTAAGAAAAGAACAAAACACATTATCCCTCTTTGCAGAGTCACGAAGATAAGGCCAACCCCAGCTTTGATTATGGGGGTGCTTTGCTTTCGCTTCTTCAAGGAAGATGCTCCGTCGAAGTATAGTTCCCATCGGGCATTATTTCCTTCCTTCTCCCCTTCAATTGCGTCGAAGGCATGTGTTTCCCCCAATTAGAGAGCAAAGTTCTATTCAAAATTTGAAATTTGAAATGAGGCAGCGCTCACGTGCAAAGCACGAGAGCGCTAGCACCAAGAGCGCCAGCGCTAAGAGTCAAAGACTCTGAGGCAGCGGTCACGTGCAAAGCACGAGAGCGCTCGCGCCAAGAGCGCCAGCGCTAAAGACTCTGAGGCGGTGCCTCACGTGCAAAGCAGGAGAGCGCTAGCGCCAAGAGTCAAAGACTCTGAGGCAGCGCTTCATGTGCAAAGCATGAGAGCGAATCTGAGGCAGCGCCTTACGTGCAAAGCACGAGAGCGCCAGCGCTAGAACTAAATGTTCTCCACCCTTGGATCAAAGATCCAACGAAGATGATAAATCATCAAATTACCAGAATAAAATTCTGTTGAGGAAATACTGCTCAAAATCTTCCCAAACAGGAAAGATTGTGCTCTGTAAATCAGAGCACGGTTGGATCAAAAATCCAATGGTGATTAAAAATCACCCAAATACAGAATAAATTCTGTATGGGAAAATATTTTCCTAATCTTGTTAAAAAAAGAAGATTGTCTTCTGTAAAACAGAAAACCTGGGATCAAAAATCAAATGGTGGGGAAACATCCCCAAATCAATCAAAGAAAGATTTCCTTAACTGATTCAACAAATCAGCCTCCCTTATATAAAATACCCAAGACTTCAAGTCTTACACACAGAGGAAAAACCCCCCCCATAAACTTCACGTTCAAAAATACAGAAAACAGAGAGGAAAACCCCTTGGTAAGCAAAAACCAAAAGAGAATTTAATTCTCAAACCAAGAGTTTAACTCTTCTGAAAGAACTTAGTTCTTCCTCTGATTGGGATATGTAGAAGCAAATCTCCCTACAAGTTAAGAATTTAATTCTCATCGGAGAGATTTTGTTATGTAGATCCAAACCTGGGGGAAAGAGCTAAGTTCAAAGAATTTAATTCTTACCAAAAAGATATAGGAATTTAATTCCTCTGATAAAACTAGGGTTTAACCCTATAAAAGAATTTAATTCTTATAAAATAAGGGACCTGAAATTCACAATACTCAGATCCAGAGCTCCATGCATATTAGTGTTCAATACTACACAATAAAAGCGCACGTGTTCCCATGTGAGCATCTTTGAAGAACAAAAAAGGGAAGACTGAGATCTAGCCACGTGACCCCATGTGACCCCTGAGAAGTGCTCAGCACTTATAAAAGAGAATAGGGGAATAAACCCTATTTTGGGGCGCCTCACGTGATCCCACGTGACCACTGAGAAGTGCTCAGCATTTATAAGAGAGAAAAGGGGAATAAGCCTTATTTTGGGGTGCCTCACGTGATCCCACGTGACCCCTGAGAAGTGCTCAGCACTTATAAAAGAGAAAAGGGAAATAAGTCCTATTTTGAAGCGCCTCACGTGATCCTACGTGACCCCTGAGAAGTGCTCAGCACTTATAAACGAGAGAAGGTGAATAAGCCCTATTTTGGGGCACCTCACATGATCCCACGTGACCCCACGTGACCCCTGAAAAGTGCTCAGCACTTATAAAAGAGAAAAGGGGAATAAATCCAAGACAGTTCCTATTCTGGGGTGCCTCACATGATCCCACGTGACCCAACAGTGCTTAGCACTAGAATAAAAGAATAAAAGAGGCAGCGCCCAACTTTAAGCGCCTCACGTGCCATACATGAGCGCCCCAATTTCTAGTGTTTAACACTACTTCAAGCGCCTCACGTGGAAGCACGTGAGCGCTGAGCACATACTAGTGTTTAACACTATAAAAAGCCAATATTAGCCAAACTTAGACCAAATCACCCGAGGACAATTAATTGAGCCCCTTATGCTCAGGGTCCCCAAAACCGATCTCAGTCCCAAAGATAGCAAATGAGCTCCCAACAGATGACATCTAAAATGATACTCGTCCTATCCCCCTCAGTCGGGACATTGGTTCAAGGATACATCTCTCCACACCTCTGATACATGTCGTTGTAATTCTTCAACGTCTTCAGAGAGGTGGAGGGTCCCAATAACCAATAGCTCTTGGCACACCCCCAAACCAATTAGCCAAAACAATGGACCACAACGTCCTTAAACTAATGATGGACTATAATGTCTTTAAACTAATCTTTATGGACTATGATGTCCTTAAACCCAATGGACCGCAACGTCCCTAAACTAAACTCTATAGACTATGATGTCTTTAAACTATGGACTATGATGTCCTTAAACTCTATGGACTATGATGTCCTTAAACAATGGACCGCAACGTCCTTAAAACTAAATTGCGGACCGCAATGTTCTAATAAACTAAAGAAAATCATGTTGAGTAGATCTTAGTTTAAAATTAGACTAACATGTCCTCAACAAACGTTTAAGTTGATCTTAATCTAAAACAAGATTAACGATCCTTAAACCAACCCAAATCCAAATCTAAGAAAATACGGATTTGGACTAATCCACGCCCTACGGGCGACAATATAAATTAGTCTCCGTATACGATCCACGGGCAACCGAAAATAAAACAAACACACACGACACGAAGTGGCTATCTGGAGAAGGAGAAAGTTGTTACCGCGATGCGGTAGCGTAATTAACTGCAGGGGCTTGCGCCTGCAGGGAAGAGCGTCCCCACAATCAAAAACCCCTCACAACGAGGGGGAATCTGACGAAGTCTGCTACATCGGCCGCATCTGTCTAACCTCCGATATACAGTGCCATAAATCAACTTGGCATCTGCGGAGAGGTGGACGGATAAAACCCAAATAGCATCTACCTCCAAATTCAGGCAAGACGACCTACGCGGTTTCGTCTCTGTTTTCGGCGGAGAACTGATTCTGGCACGCCCGGTGGGACATTTTCCTCTTTCCACTCCACACTTCGTGTGTCGTGTTTCGCAAATAAATCGCGGTCTGCTATGGTTGCCTGTGGATTCGAGGTATTAAGATTTGGTGTCTTGCTCCATGCAGAAGAGAAATTGGTTTCCAACTGCACCAACTGCAACAACAAATCCCACTCCGTCCTTGCTGGAGGGGTGACCTATGGGCCCCAAGCAGCCTCCATCTTCGCCATAATAGTGGAACAGGTGACTCAGGACACCACTGGACTGTTCTTTAGGACCATGATTCCACCAGCAAGCTTCAACGCTCTAGTGTCGTCGCAGGGAGCTCTAAAGAAGTCGGTCTTTGATCGGCTTACCACTACCACGGCCCATCTCAACGGGCCGACCAATTCCAAGTCTAATGCCTCGATCTTTAATAAACAAGGCTAAAGCTCAAGTGGGTTCATGAAGAAGACTACAATACCTGAACGAGTCATCCCAAAGTGGATATCCATTCCAACTCCGACGGACAAAGTCGTCAAAGGGGCTTCTCCTGCTAAGGGATCGGTCTTTGCGAGACTGGCCATCCCATTTCCTGCTTCGGGTGAGGTCATCCAAACTACTTCCTCTGCCCAAAGGTCAGTCTTCGAGAAGTTAGACGTTTCTTCTCAGCGGATGTCAGTCTTTAATAGGCTGGCACCAACAGCAACCCTTCGCCAGAACATAGGGCATGATAAAGCCACCCCTGTAACTGAGCCAGTCCTATCTGCAAAGCATGCTCGACGTCGCCACTAGCGCCGAGTGAGAAAAGCCGGGGGCAGTTCCCCTTATGTACTTACCCCACCAGCTTCAATAGTGGAAATTGATGCTGTTATTCCAACTAGGAACAGCTTTGAGCTGCTCAGGAGGGTGCGTAAGAACTCTCCAACTGCCGTATTGAAAAGGTCTCCTCCACCCGCTGAAAATGTTACAAAGGCGAAGCCAGAGCAGCCCCCTCAGCGACTGTCCTCCAAAATCCACAGGGTCTGGCGAAGAGTCCAAGACTCTATAATCAGCAACGAATATTTCCGCTGACAGAAGAATATGAAGACTCAACAGGAAGAGGATCATCCCTCTGCCATGCCACCCAAAGTATCGTCTGCTCAGGTGCCTACTACAACAGCCCTCTCAACTTCAATCGTCCATAAAAAGAGGAGGGCGGAGAAGATCCCTATGCCTGCGATGAATCTCAAGGGCACTGAACCTAGACGCTTTAATTCTGGGGGCATGGTGGTGCATACTGTTTATATGGCTTCCGGGAAGGAGGAAAGCCGTGCCTCTGGGGGTCATCGACCACTCACCCGATCGGTAACAAAAGCTTAGAAGCAACAACAGAAGCTCCAGGAGATGTTGACGAAGATGGCTGCACTCACGGGACATAAGGAAAGCCCCGAAGCATCGTCGGATCAGTGCCAGGAACAGGAAACCGATGCCAAGTTCCTCCGGAGGATGCTAGAAAAGAAAGATCAAGAGGCAGTGGAACAAGCAGCCAATATAAAACAAATGGCGCTGTTGTCCCAGGATATGGTGGGCATGATAATCCAGTTAGACCCTCCAGCCGAAGATCCGCCAATAATAATCGAAGACGACAGAGGGGAAACATCAAACCCTCTTCCGGCCTTTTCAGCAGCAAAGGAGGAAACAATCTCGAAGGCTACGCTCGATGATTATATAGCTCAACAGATATGAGCCCATCAAGCAAATGAAGCTACTGGCCAAGTCGTCAGAACTGGGCGACCATATCCTAACTGGTACGATCAGATTAAATACCCGCCGGGATACACGATTCTTAAGTTTCACGTATACAAGGGGACGGGCAATCCCCATCAACATGTCGCTCAATTCGGAGCTCTGTGCGGCAACACTGGAGGTAACGATAAGCTACTGCTTCACCAATTCGTCAGCAGCTTGGCGGAGACGGCGTTCGAATGGTATTTAGAGTTTCCCAACGATTCCGTTAAAACTTTTACGGAGATGGAGTTGCTATTCACCCAGCGTTTCGCAAGTGCTAGCGAGCGCATCCCAATCACGGCATTGATCAATGCCAGGGTGAAGCCGGGAGAAACCTGGGTTCAGTACGCGATACGGTGGCGGAACCTATAGTCGAAGTGCGAACAGCGCATAGAGGAGGCTCCTGCCGTGGGCATGTTCGTGGGAACCCTTGACCCTCAGGCAACCATTTCCCAATTCATGATGTTCTTCAAGCCGACTACTTTCCAGGAATTGATCGACAAGCTGGCCCAAATGGACCAGATGGGCCACAGACCGTCCTCCTAAAAATGGAGCCGCGAAATGAAAAGTGCAAAGGGAAATCAACTTTCGTCGCCAACGCTCAACAACAACCGAGTGACCCATGACCGGTTGTTCGCCAAAGCAACAAGCGGCGATCCCTCGATGAGAAGTTGAGACGTCCTTACTCGTTTCTCCGGGATAAACCAAGGAGACTGTTCGAACTGGTAGTGCGCAATGGGCTCATCACTCTACCGGAGTCGAGACACCCGCTGCAACCGAATGACGTCAACATTCCCAATTACTGCCCCTACCATCGAATATTGGGCCATCCGATCAAAGACTGCTACATCTTCAAAAACTGGGTTGAAGACCAGTATCAACAAGGCAAGTTCGCGCTGTCCGAAAACTGGAAGGTAAATCCGCCACAACAGCACACTCCTAAAAAGGTAGATACGCTGGGGGCATCATGCCCGTTCATAGAGAAAGCTTCATGGGAGGTCGCTCTTTTAGCCAATACAAAAAGAATGCTGAAGGATCTTCAAACATGCCCGGCGATTAGGTGGAAAAGCCCGCTGGAACCCGTGGTCATTGAGGGAATGCTAAAACTGCGCCCGACGCCAAGAATTGGTAGCAATGGGCAAAACTCTCAGGCCCAGCCATCAAAATCTTCGAAAAGGAAGAAGAAGACCAAGAAGCCCACGCAGCCTGATGACAAGCGCACGGACCTACAAAAAAATATTGACGCGCTGGAGGAATACAACCAGAAGGCACGGACCCCAATCACACTCCATGAGTTTCTCCACCATATCCTTGAGAATAGAGGCAATGACAATGACGAGGGAGACGACGCGCCAGAGGAACCTGAAGATTACGTGTCAAGTTTTCACATGATCTCTCAATCTTCAATAGATGATAAAGAAGCTCCTGATACAGAGAAGCTGGGGGCAGAATCGACACCAAAATCCTTGGAACCATCCGATGAGCTAATTGACGTGCTGCTAAATGAAGCCCGTCAGAAGAGAAAAGTTGATCAAGAACGCAAAATGGACATATTCGAAAAATCCAGGCGTCGACGTCAAGTGGAAGAAGTCGTGGTAGGGATGGATCACAAAACACCCCAACCAAACCAAATCACACCCTAAATTGGTGTATCCCACTTTATCGTTATGTATCCCGTCGCGTGACAAATACACGTGCATAAAGGATGAACTATGGACCACAATGTCCTAAAACTAACGACGGACCGAAATATCCTAAAACTAACTATGGACCGCAATGTCCTAAAACTAGCTATGGACCGCAATGTCCTAAAACTAGCGACGGACCAAAACGTCCTTAAACTACTACAAACCCCCGGCATCCCCAGGCCGACGTGACATAAAAAAAACGGTACGTCCATAAACAAAATGGGCACGGATGAAAACCCGAAAGGGCTCCGTGAGTAAAAACAGCAAGGCTACCGGCGATGTTTGTGAAAACCTGAAAGGGCGCAGACTCGTAAAAAAAACGGTACGTCCATAAGTAAAATGGGCACGGATGAAAACCCGAAAGGGCTCCGTGAGTAAAAACAGCAAGGCTACCGACGATGTTTGTGAAAACCCGAAAGGACGCAGACTCGTTAAAAAAATTTGCATGCACACTTGCAAGGTCCTCTCGACCTTGAAAGGAGAAAACAGCCGCGTGAGATCCTTACGACTCACAAGGGAGCAACACACTTAGGGATCCCCACGATTCTTGAGGAGAAATTACATTTACGAGATCCTCACGACTCGTAAGGAGAACCCTCTTATGAGACCCTCACGGCTCATAAGATTCAAAAGCCTTAAGTTGCAGGAATCTGAACCTGTTCTTAAGCCATCACATTTTCCAGTTTGCCCTACAAGCGGTTCAATACCGACCCTTGTATACAATCCACGGGCACAAATAATCATTTCCTTGCCGAGTCCCACCGACGACGAGGAATGCCCTCGTTTGATGAACAAACACTTGTAGGTCCTCTCGATTTACAAGGAGAAAACACTCTTGCAAGATTCTTACGACTTACAAGAAAACATACACTTAAGAATCCTCACGATTCCTAAGGAGAAATCGCACCTATAAGATCCTTATGACTCGTAGGGAGAAACACCTTTATGAGACCCTTACGGCTCATGAAGTCAAAAGCCTTAGTAGACAGGATCCTAACCCTGTTTGCTAAGCCATCTTTGTTTAAATCGACAAAGGCAAATGATGATCGCTCCTGGCAATATCCCAGTTGTAGCGATGCTGATGCCTACATCGGTATCAAATTCTAAGTCCTTTCAAGGCAAATGGTGATTCGTTCCTGGCAATATCCCAGTTGTAGCGATGGTGATACCTATATCGGTATCGAATTCTAAGTCCTTTCACGACAAATGATGATTCGCTCCTGGCAACATTCCAGTCGCAGCGATGCCGATGCTAATATTGGTATCAGATCTTGAGTTCCATACTCGGAAAAAAATGCATATGAAATAGTCGAAATTTTTGGGCAACTCGTAATAAAAATCAGCGAGTAAAATATATGCATATAAAAATAGCCGAAATAATTGGGCACCGCGAAAAACAGCCAAAATGATTTGGCAATCGCGACTTTCGCGATATAAAAAGCTGAAATGATATAGCATCGCGGAAAGAAATAAAAAAATGAAAGAATGAAACTTTTGCCCTGCAGGTAAGTCCATACTGACCCCTGTACACAATCCATGGGCATAAATGAAAGGGAACCACATGTCCCAACAAACTCTGTCAAAGGGAAAGTCAGATCTCGACAGCAACATCTGCATCCCAGAAGACCAATAACGGTGTTCCTCTTCATTCCAGCAGGACACGGATGCGACATCACCAAACGGAGCCACGACAAAGTCCCCAGTTCCAAAACTCTACGGTTCACAGACAACCTAAAGTCATACAATGACCCTGTCTCGGAAATACGTCAGCCAGTGTCCCTGTCACGGAAATACGTCATCCAATGATCCCGTCGCGGAAACACGTCAGCCAATGACCTCCGTCTCGGAAATACGTCAGCAAATGACCCCGTCGCAGAAATACGTCATCCAATGACCCCATCACGGAAATACGTCAGCAAATGACCCCGTCGCAGAAATACATCATCCAATGACCCCGTCTCGGAAATACGTCAGCGAATGACCACGTCACGGAAATACGTCAGCAAATGACCCCGTCTTGGAAATACGTTATCCAATGACTCCATCTCAGAAACAAGCCAACCAACCTCCATGGAAATCAGTGTCTTTAGCAAGACCTCTCGATTCAGAGAAATCAGCATCCTTAGCGAGAACCTCTCGATTCGCGTCGACCCGCAAGGAAATCAGTGTCTTTGCAGGAATCTCTCGATTCGTCTCGACCCCAAGGAAATCAGTGTCCTTGGCAGAACCTCTCGATTCAGGGAAATCAGTGTCCTTGGCGAGAACCTCTCGATTCGCGTCGACCCGTAAGGAAATCAGTGTCTTTGCAGAAATCTCTCGATTCGTCTCGACCTCAGGGAAATCAGTGTCCTTGGAAAGACCTCTCGATTCAGGGAAATCAGCGTCCTTGGCGAGAACCTCTCGATTCGCGTCGACTCGCAAGGAAATCAGTGTCTTTACAGGAATCTCTCGATTCATCTTAACCCCAAAGAAATCAGTGTCCTTGGCAAGACCTCTCAATTCAGGGAAATCAACGTCCTTAGCGAGAACCTCTCGATTCGTGTCGACCCGCAAGGAAATCAGTGTCTTTCCAGGAATCTCTCGATTCGTCTCAACCCAGGGAAATCAGTGTCCTTGGCAACACTTCTCGATTCAGGAAAATCAGCGTCCTTGGCGAGAACCTATCGATTCACGTCGACCCACAAGGAAATCAGTGTCTTTGCAGGAATCTCTCGATTCGTTTCGACCCCAGGGAAATCAGCGTCCTTAGCAAGACCTCTCTGTCACGACCCGAAAATACGGAACATGACCGGCACTTAAACTACGAACGTCTCGAGGCGTACGTAATCTAAGTAAACCGAAAACCCAGAAATCCAAACCAAGAAAATAGTAGAGTGCAGGAAAAACCAACTTAAAACAAGTAATTTCAATAGCATAAGCCGAATTATGCGGTTTTTAAAACATCAAAAATTTACTGAAAATTTCGGCAGAGTCTCCTTTGTAAATACTGGCCCCCAAACGGGATACAACATGAATAGTATACGACATCAAAAAAAGGGCATCCCCAAGCGGGAGCTAGCTCTTCGTCAATCGACGGTCACAACCACACAAACAATATAATATACAACGCCAACGGCGAGGATCAAAACTCAAAAGGAAACTCAAAACCACCAGAAATATAACGAGCGACTCTAAGGTCGAAAGAATAACCAACACTGGTCTCTATCTCAAAAAATACATGTTTGGTTGATGGAATTTACTAGATACAACTGAATAATATTATACAAGGTAATATGATGGGTACGATACAAGAAAAACCCACCTACTAGCAAGTCACCCGAATGAAACTGAGCCCGCAAAGCCGTAATGAAACCTGTACGGCAAACCTGCAAGAAACTGGGGCACAACGGGGGTGAGTTGCCAACTCGTGAATAGAAAAACATCTACGCACAGAAATCGCATAAATAACGCAATCCTAGGTCAATGATCATAATATATCCTCAAAAATGTATATAACATGCAGCCTATAACAAGGCTAGGGTAAATATCTAACCCGAGTGAAATCTCATATGCCCGTGTCAGTGCCTCAGGTAGCAATATATCATATGAATGATGTATGAATGCATGAAACAGAATGCTTGTACTGAATAAAACTGGTTTCATAAATCAGTGAGATTTCTGTATTTTAAAAGAAATGAGGTACCATATATGAAATCAGCATAAAACAGTGCCCAGCATCGACACAAAACAAGTGTCCAAATACCTCGATATCTCTGTGTCACAATCTATGTACCTCAAGTCTCAATCACAATATCTAGGGCGCCGTCAGTCCAGACCGGCCCCTACCATCCATCTCAAGACCACGACGGTATCCTCCGAATATCCGACGTGTCGGGTAATATCACCGGTAGGTAGTGCTCCCCTGCCAGGCTCACATCGTCATCATCACGCGCTTCTTGCCCCGGGGTACCTTACCGGGTCCACCATGTACCCGAAACGGTTCATCCGTCTCCTCGAATCGAGTCTCGAAATCCATCAGCAAACTCATGGTGGACGACTCATACATCATGGGAAAAACCGCACTTTTATTTAAAAAAAGAGAGAAATCAGTTTATATATGTTTTGCGGTTTTCCTCCAAATCCAGAAAATATCATGGAAATCCGAATCATCAATAGCATGTAGAACCATGAATATAAGCATGAGAATGAATAACAGTATGCATGAAGCGACAAGTAATAACTACAATATCTAAGCTGGCATATAAGGTATGTACACTAATATTACGTCAAACTACTGGCTATCAAGCTAAGTTAAGCGACAATATTTTCTAAGGTGTACGTGACATGGCAATTACCGATGAAGATGTGTGTGAGCCGGCAAGTAAGTGTATGTGGTACATACGCATCATCGGTAATGGTGCTGGTGTCCTAACAGCATAATGTCAACAATGCAATATGAAATAACAATGTAAATGTGCGATGCGGAGCGAGCAACCAAAATGAACGGGAGCTAAAAACTAGACGCAACTATAACTAATCTGCATTAATCTAATATAAGTCCTACAAATGGTGCCATTTGAAATAACACGAACCGCGGGGTTTTGAAAATAGGGCTACGGTGGTTTTTAAGAAAGGATACGTCTTTTGAAATATCCGTAGATCCCTTGACCTGTCTTTTAAAATACCCACGATCCGCTAGTTTTGAAATAGGTAGGAGTCTAATCTAATCTAACAACTACACTAAACTATACGGCTGAACTAACAAGCTGATCTACAGGTAAGGAAACCGCCTATCATCTGAGTCGATACATATACATACCTGTATATATACAGTCGGTGATCCCGCCTCAATAATATCATATCCATAACCAGACATCCCAAGTCAAGAGTGAGGATCAATCATCAAAATATAGCTCGTACGTAAATCCGTCGTACGGCATCCCCAAATCTGGGTACGGTCAATATCACATTCATTATTCTATTCATCTGATATCCTCTTTATCAAGTATCATGATCGGGGTACTGATCTACGTCTAGTACAATATTGATACCATCTATGTATGCATGCATGTATGTGAAACACTACGTCAAGGACCCGCTACAACATCATGTCGTATCTCAAATACGAACCCTGCTATATCACCGATCTCACGGCCTCAAATCAAATCTCATCGACTCATCATAAATCCCAAGTACTATCATCCTCAATCCGTATGTGAACACATAGTCCCATACCCATATGAACACATAACTATATAATCCCGTATAAGCACAAATGAAAGAAGAAAGTATGCAAGTATGGGTGTGTGTGTGCATGTGTGGTGCGACCACTACTCTAGGGTTTCGCGACATTAAATCATCCAAGAACACCAAATATATATATCATCGATAATATCAAACAAATTATAGTCAAAATATATATATGTGTGTGTATACGTATTCGTATACATCACCACGAACTGCGGGGGTGCTATACGCCATCCACCCGACTTCTCCCCGTAGATATGAATCTACTCACCTGGTCCTCGCTCGCCGGTGCCGACGTCGCCACGCCCTTACTTGTCGTCTCGAAATCCACATGGGTACCTACATATCATAACGCACCGTATCGTATTATAATCCGACTCATGAACAAAACGACACATGAAACCCATATAGGTCAAAACCTATGGTTGCTTTCACAAATCAACCCAAAAACCCTCGACGTCGGCGTACCAACGTCAAACCATCGAGGAAACCCAAACACACCAATCGTGATTTCAAAACTCACTAATTATATAAGAAATAGGGTTTAGTTCATCAAAACCATAAAATTAAACAATTCGTTTTATTTTCCAAAAACCTAGTTAGCACAAATTCCCATTTCGGTTCAAAACTTGATGTTTTACCCAAACTAAATATTTTGACGATTCTAATGGCCAAAATGCTCACTTAATATCATAATTAGGTCATACAAATCACCTCCATATTTTTAATCTCACGAATTAGCATTAACTCAAAATTCAAGTTTGCAACAAATATCGATTTTAACACTTTTCAAAGTAAAATTCACAATTTATCAATTAAGCACGGTTTTGCATGATCAAAGTCGCTAAACAACAAATTAAAATGCTAATAAAGTCATCAAAACCTTAATTACATTTTAAATCACAATTTATATGTATTTCACTAAAACCTAGTTTGCAAATTACATAATTAATACAAATTTAAATTTAACAAAGATATAAACTACCAACTAGATTAGTTTTGGCATAACAACATGTTAAACTACACAATTTTCCCATGATCAATTATAAGAACCCCAATCTAAATTCACAACCCTAATCTAGAATTTTCCAAACCCTCACTTAATAATTTCAACTTGAAATTAGAAACCAAATTAACGTTTAACTACTTTAGCTTATGAAAAAAAAACTAACAAATTAACCATTAGATAAGATTATACCTCACAATTTATAGATCTATCTTGCAAGAATCTTAACCTCCAAACTTGCTTCCATGCTCCAAGATCCACACTAGATTGGTTAAAGAATAATGGGTAATTGTTGGATTTGGGATTTAAGAGGTTTTAATTTGATTTTTTCTTGAATTTTTTTGAGCACTTTGTGTTGGAAATGAAGTGGAAAGATTTTGGGGCTGATCAAGGAGGGTCTCGGCCAGATATTGAGGGGGGGAGGAGAGAGAGGGAGGTAGAGAAAGTGGGGTGAAGTCAAAGTCAAAGTAAGGTCAAAGTCCACCTACTTCACCCATTTTCTTTTCTTTTCTTTCATAACTTTTCCTTTGAAAATCAAGTGGGGAAAACTATGGTGGCTGCTGAATTCAGCCATAGGGATAAGTGAATGGGGGTGTGTGGGTGTGGGTACGGATGTGGGGTGATGAAAAATGATAAATACAATACCCCAAACATCCATTTACGCTAAAAAAAAGCCTTTTTTCTTCAATAATTTCTAAACCGTTTTGGCAAATGATTTCGTTCCAAAAACTACATGATAAAATTTTATTTAATGTTTTATGATGCACAAAATTTGTTTCAACTCATTCCAATTTGTCATTTTCCCTAATTAAATGTATTAGTGACGGCTTAAATAATAATAAAATAATATATTTTTTCAAAAAATTTGAAATTTCACCAGCGGCTCAATAAACACCAAATAATAGCAATTACATAGCTAGAATATGTATATTTAATTTTTATAATAAGATATTTGCATTTTGACTTTTTACAGAAAACCCCCTTATTTTACCGATTTTTCGAAATATCACCGAAACGATTTTCAAAGCGTTACACTCTCGATTCAGGGAAATCAGTATCCTTGGCGAGAACCTCTCGATTCATGTCGACCCGCAAGGAAATCAGTGTCTTTGCATGAATCTCTCGATTCTTCTCGACCCAGGGAAATCAGTGTCCTTGGCAAGACCTCTCAATTCAGGAAAATCAGCGTCCTTTGCGAGAACCTCTCGATTTGCGTTAACCCGCAAGGAAATCGGTGTCTTTGCAGGAATCTCTCGATTCTTCTCGACCCCAGGGAAATCAGCGTCCTTGGCAAGACCTCTCGATTCAGGGAAATCAGTGTCATTGGCGAAAACCTCTCGATTTGCGTCCACCCCTAAGGAAATCAGTGTCTTTGCAAGAATCTCTCGATTCGTCTCGACCCAAGGGAAATCAGTGTCCTTGGCAAGACCTCTCGATTCAGGGAAATCGGCGTCCTTAGCGAGAACCTCTCGATTCGCGTCGACCCACAACAAAATCAGTGTCTTTCCAGAAATCTCTCGATTCATTTCGACCCCAGGGAAATCAGTGTCCTTAGCAAGACCTCTCGATTCAGGGAAATCAGCGTCCTTGGCGAGAACCTCTCAACTCGCGTCGACCCGCAAGGGAATCAGTGTCTTTGCAGGAATCTCTCGATTCGTCTCGACCTCCAGGGAAATCAGTGTCCTTGGCAATACCTCTCGATTCAGGGAAATCAGCGTCCTTTGCGAGAACCTCTCAATTCGTTTCGGCCCGCAAGGAAATCAGTGTTTTTGCAGGAATCTCTCGATTCGTCTTGACCCTAGGGAAATCAGTGTCCTTGGCAAGACCTCTCAATTAAGGGAAATCAGTGTCCTTGGCGAGAACCTCTCGATTCGCGTCGATCCGCAAGGAAATCAGTGTCTTTGCAGGAATCTCTCGATTTGTCTTGACCCCAGGGAAATCAATGTCCTTAGCAAGACCTCTCGATTCAGGGAAATCAGCGTCCTTGGCGAGAACCTGTCGATTCGCGTCGACCCGCAATGAAATCAGTTTCTTTGCAGGAATCTCTCGATTCGCCTCGACCCCAGGGAAATCAGTGTCCTTAGCAAAACCTCTTGATTCAGGGAAATCAACGTCCTTGGCGAGAACCTCTCGATTCGTTTCGACCTGCAAGGAAATCAGTGTCTTTGCGAGAATCTCTCGACTCGTCTCGACCTGCGGGGAAATTATTTTCCCTGCGCATAAAGAAAATTCTCTTGTGGGATCCTTACAATTCTGAAGAGAAAACACACTTGGAAGTCCTCACGACTCCTATGGAGAAAAGACACCTACGGGATCCTCTCAACTCGTAGGGAGAAAAGTCTTTATGAGACCCTCACGGCTCATAAAGTTGAAAAGTCTTAGGTGGCAGATCCTAACCTTGTCTCCTAAGCCATCACCGCCCTGCAAGGAGGTCAAGATGGACTATCTATGGGCCACACTCTCCGAAGTCAAATATCGACGAGGAAGGAAACAACCACTTACGAGTCCTCTCGACTTGTAAGGGAGAAAATTTCTCTTGTGATATCCTTACGACTCTCAAGAGAAAACGCACTTAGGATTTCTCACGATTTCTAAGGAGAAAATACACCGACGAGTTCCTCTCGACTCGTAGGGAGAAAAATCTTTATGAGACCCTCACGACTCATAAAGTTGAAAAGTCTTAGGTGGCAGATCTTAACCTTGTCTCCTAGGCCATCACTGTCCTGCAAGGAGGTCAAGATGGACTATCTATGGGCCACACTCTCCGAAGTCGAACATCGACGAGAAAGGAAACAGCCACTTACGAGTCCTCTCGACTTATAAGGGAGAAAATTTCTCTTGTGAGATCCTTTCGACTCTCAAGAGAAAAAGCACTTAGGAATCCTCACGATTCCTAAGGAGAAAATACACCGACGAGATCCTCTCGACTCGTAGGGAGAAAAATCTTTATGAGACCCTCACGGCTCATAAAGTTGAAAAGTCTTAGGTGGCAGATCCTAACCTTGTCTCCTAAGCTATCACTGCCCTGTAAGGAGGTCAATATGGACTATATATGGGCCACATTCTCCGAAGTCGAACATTGACGAGGAGGGAAACAGCCGCTTACGAGTCCTCTCGACTTATAAGGGAAAAAAATTCTCTTGTGAGATCCTTACGACTCTCAAGAGAAAACGCACTTAGGAATCCTCACAATTCCTAAGGAGAAAATACACTGACAAGATCCTCTCGACTCGTAGGGAGACCCTCACGGCTCATAAAGTTGAAAAGTCTTAGGCAGCAGGCCTGAACCTGTTTCCTAAGCCATCGCTACCCTGCAAGGAGGTCAAGATGGACCATCTACAAGCCACACTCGCCAAATTTACATGCCACTGAAATGGAAGTGCTATTCAAGTGTACATAAACTACTTCGTGCCAAGTCAAAGCAAAAAGGCATAAATCATGGACATCAGCCACATACTATGCAAGGAAACAAAGAGAACATTCAACTCGCATCCAATTAAGCTTTCGAAGCATACTCACTCGTGTATACGTGGAAAGGATTAATGCATGAAATAAACGCATATAAAGGGAAAATTTGTCATTCATACTGCAGAAAATTCTTACATTGAAACAAAAAACATCATTAAAATGTTTACAATGGTAAAACATTAAATCCTGGACATGGATTGAGGAATTCAGAAGTAAGGCCGTCTAAAATACTTCTGGCCTTTCTGAACATTCTCGTGTGCATCTTCTCGCGAATACAAGCGTCGGGATTTTCACTGTTATCATCCGCCCTTTGATAGGTAGAGATTATCGTTATCTGTTGGAAAACTTGATGCAAGATATCAACAAGACTATCTCGCCGCCTCTTCGAGATCAAGCCCATCAGATACACTGAGTGTACATTGTCTTCGGCGTTATCAAGCGCCTCCAGCGGCATGGTTTCATAAAATCCAGGAAAGGCTTCCCAAATCGCTCCCATGATGATCTTCAACAAAGCAGAACGACGGGGGAGCAGTCGACCGTTGTGTTCATCGAGCCAACGCATAACCTCAACGCATTGAGCGTCCGTAAACTCCTGGTTTTGACAACGGCCTTGGACGCGAATGTCTTCATAGGAGATAATTTCGTCAAGATCATACAAATAAGCGGCCATAGCACATGTGTGAAAAAGAATAAGGGTTAAATGCCAAAGCTACAGTCCAAATTCTAATACTTGGTACTTTAAATTTGTACCACACTGCAATGCAGTGGTAAAGGACCAAGGGGGACCCACAAAATCAAGGTGACGGCTCATCATTGATGAGACAGTTACTCACTAAAGAGGAAATCCTAAAAAGATTCTCATTTAATGAGGAGCCCTTCGGGCCAAGGAGTTAAACTCTCTCGAGAGCAACGCTCTGCAGAAAGGAGTGACATCTGTCAACTCTAATCATGAGAGGAATAAAATTCCCTAAAAATTTCAAGAGCTATGCTCCGTAAAGACGATGGAATCATCCATCAAAACATTAAAAAAGCAAACCTTTTGTAGAATAAAAACTCTAAGATCTTCAAGATCTGTGAACGAACTCTAAGAGTTCTTCATGGAAGATAAACAGTGTTCTAATTCATGGGTTAAAATCATCCTAAAAATTTTATATCTCGAAGATCTATGATCTAAAGATGAGCACGACTCTGTTAATGGGTAAAACCCTAAAACATTTTAAGATCTATGATCTGAGAAGAGCAAAGCTCTGTTAATAAGTTCAATCCTTACCAAATTTGGGCAGAGTTTTGACTCTAAGAAAGTTCTTAAGGCAGAGAGCTATGCTCTGAAGAGAGAATTCAATTCTCAGAGAAAACAAGAAAACAAAAAGATAAACAAGCAGTCATCTCAAGGGCCAAAGGTCCTATTTATAGGCGCTGGAAGTCGATTCAACTTCCAAGTTGATCCAACGGTGGAAAAGTTGTCACCGACGCACTCACGTGTAAGCCACGTGAGCGCAACGGTGGGGGGCATTTGTTTCCCCCAATTAGAGAGTAAAGCTCTATTCAAAATTTGAAATTTGAAATGAGACAGCGCTCACGTGCAAAGCACGAAAGCGCTAGCACCAAGAGCGCCGGCACTAAGAGTCAAAGACTCTGAAGCAGCGCTCACGTACAAAGCACGAGAGCGCTCGCGCCAAGAGCACCAGCGCTAAAGTCTCTGAGGCAGTGCCTCACGTGTAAAGCACGAGAGCGCTAGCGCCAAGAGTCAAAGACTCTGAGGTAGCGCCTCACGTGCAAAGCACGAGAGCGCTAGCGCCAAGAGTCAAAGACTCTGAGGCAGCGCCTCACGTGCAAAGCACGAGAGCGCCAGCGTTAGAACTAAATGTTCTCCATCCCTGGATCAAAGATCCAACGAAGATGATAAATCAACAAATTGCTAGAATAAAATTCAGTTAAGGAAATACTCCTCAAAATCTTTCCAAACAGGAAAGATTATGCTCTGTAAATCAGAGCACCGTTAGATCAAAGATCCAATGGTGATTAAAAATCACCCAAATACAGTATAAATTCTGTATGGGAAAATATTTTCCTAACCTTGTTAAAAACAAGAAGATTGTTTTCTGTAAAACAGAAACCCTATGATCAAAGATCCAATGGTGGGGAAACATCTCCAAATCAATCAAAAAAAGATTTCCTTAACTGATTCAACAAATCAGCCTTCCTTATATAAAGGACCCAAGACTTCAAGTCTTACACACAGAGGAAACCCCCCCCCATAAACTTCAAGTTCAAAAATACAAAAAAACAGAAAGGAAAACCCCTTGGTAAGCAAAACCAAAAGAGAATTTAATTCTCAAACCAAGAGTTTAACTCTTCTGAAAGAACTTAATTCTTCCTCTGGTTGGGATCTACAGAAGCAGATCTCCCTACAAGTTGAGAATTTAATTCTCATCGGGGAGATTCTGTTATGTAGATCCAAATCTAGGGGAAAAAGCTAAGTGCAAAGAATTTAATTCTTACCAAAAAGATATAGGAATTTAATTCCTCTGATAAAACTAGGGTTTAACCCTATAAAAGAATTTAATTCTTATAAAATAAGAGACCTGAAATTCACAAAACTCAGATCCAGAGCTCCATGCATATTAGTGTTCAATACTACACAATAAAAGCTTACGTGTTCCCATGTGAGCACCTTTGAAGAACAAAAAAGGGAAGACTGAGATCTAGCCACGTGACCCCTGAGAAGTGCTCAGCACTTATAAAAGAGAATAGGGGAATAAACCTTATTTTGGGGCTCCTCACGTGATCCCACGTGACCACTGAGAAGTGCTCAGCATTTATAAAAGAGAAAAGGAGAATAAGCCCTATTTTAGGGCGCCTCACGTGATCCCACATGACCCCTGAGAAGTGCTCAGCACTTATAAAAGAGAAAAGGGGGAATAAGCCTTATTTTGGGGCGCCTCACGTGATCCTACGTGACCCCTGAGAAGTGCTCAGCACTTATAAACGAGAAAAGGGGAATAATCCCTATTTTGGGGCGCCTCACATGATCCCACGTGACCCCTGAAAAGTGCTCAGTACTTATAAAAGATAAAAAAGGAATAAACCCAAGATAGTTCCTATTCTGGGGTGCCTCATGTGATCCCACGTGACCCAACAGTGCTTAGCACTAGAATAAAAGAATAAAAGAGGCAGCGCCCAACTTTAAGCACCTCACGTGCCACACGTGAGCGCCCCAATTTCTAGTGTTTAACACTACATCAAGCACCTCACGTAGGAGCACATGAGCGCTGAGCACATACTAGTGTTTAACACTATGAAAGGCCAATATGATCCAAACTTAGACCAAATCTCCCGAGGACAATCAATTGAGCCCCTCATGCTCAGGGTCCCCAAAACCGATCTCAGTCCCAAAGATAGCAAATGAGCTCCCAACAGTTGGCATCTAAAATGATGTTCGTCCCAACCCCCTCAGTCGGGACATTGGTTCAAGGTACATCTCCCCACACCTCCGATACATGTCGTTGTAATTCTTCAATATTTTCAGAGAGGTGGAGGGTCCCAATAACCAATAGCTCTTGGCATACCCCCAAACCAATGAACCAAAACAATGGACCGCAACGTTCTTAAACTAATGATGGACCATAATGTCTTTAAACTAATCTTTATGGACTATGATGTCCTTAAACCCAATGGACCGCAACGTCCCTAAACTAAACTCTATAGACTATGATTTCTTTAAACTATAGACTATGATGTCCTTAAACTCCATGGACTATGATGTCCTTAAACAATGGACCGCAATGTCCTTAAAACTAAATTGCGGACCGCAATGTCCTTATAAACTAAAGAAAATCCTGTTGAGTAGATCTTAGTTTAAGATTAGACTAACAGATCCTCAACAAACGTTTAAGTTGATCTTAATCTAAAACAAGATTAACGATCCTTAAACCAACCCAAACCCAAATCAAAGAAAATACGGATTTGGACTAATCCATGCCCTACGGGCGACAACATAAATTAGTCTCCGTATACGATCCACAGGAAATCGAAAATAAAACAAATACACACGACACGAAGTGACCATCTGGAAAAGGAGAAAGTTGTTACCACGATTCGGTAGCATAATTAACTGGAGGGGCTTGCGCCTGAAGGGAGGAGCGTCCCCACAATCAAAAAACCCTCACAACGAGGGGGAATCTGACGAAGTCTGCTATATCGGTCGTATCTGTCTAAACCTTCGATATACGGCGCCATAAATCAACTTGGCATTTTCGGAAAGGTGGACGGATAAAACCCAAATAGTATCTGCCCCCAAATTCAGGCAAGACGACCTACGCGGTTTCGTCTCTGTTTTCGGCGGAGAACAGCATGTTCATCTGGCAATTCGCAATTTAAGGGAGAATCGGCTGGTATCGGATGCTCAGCGAGAAAGTCGGCGATGACCTGGCCTTTCACTGCCTTGAGGGGTCGATATGTTATCGAGAACTCCATCAAGAGGAGGGCCCATTTGGCAAGCCTTCCTGTTAGTATGGCTCTTGACATCAAATATTTGAGAGGATCCACCTTTGATATGAGATGGACCTCGTGTGCCAAGGCATAGTGCCTAAGCTTCGTTATCGCGAAGATCAGTGCCAGACAATGCTTTTCGATGGGGGAGTAGTTGTTTTCTGCCCCCAGAAGAACTCGACTCAAATAGTAGAGAGCTCTCACCTTTCCCTGATCGTTCTCCTATGCCCATAGCGCGCCTAGAGAATCTTCAAGGGCGGTTGTGTACAGGATGAGGGGTTTTCCTTTGACCGGAGCGGTCAGTACTGGCGAGCTCTGCAGGTATTGCTTGATTTTGTCCAGTGCACTTTGGCATTTACGATCCCAAATGAACGAGGTCCCCTTCTTCATTAGATGGTCATAGGGGCGGCATTTGCCGGAGAGGTTGGCTATGAACCGCCGGATATCCGCGAGCTTTCCTTGGAGAGATCGCAGTTGTTTGAGAGTTCTTGGCATGAGCATTTATATAATTGCCTTATCTTTGATGGGTCTATTTCGATACCTCGGTGTCGTATGATGAATCTTAGGAATTTGCCTGAGGAGACTCCAAACGCGCATTTTAAAGGATTCATCTTTAGATTGTATTTCCGAAAATGCTGGAACACTATGTTCAGATGTTCCCAGTGCTCCTCGTACGATTTGCTCTTCACCACAAGGTCGTCAATATAGCATTCAATAATCTCATGAATGAGGTCGTCGAATATTTTCATCATAGCCCTCTGGTAGGTAGCACCTGCGTTCTTCAGACCGAAGGGCATCACCTTATAGCAGAATATGCCTAGCAGAGTTCGGAAGGCGGTGTGCTTTTGGTCTTTAGGATGCATTTTTATTTGGTTGTATCCTGAAGATCCATCCATGAAGGAGAAGACTTCATGAGTAGACGTGTTATCGATCATCAACTCGGTAACAGGTACTGGGAAGTCATCCTTCGGACAAGCCTTATTGAGGTCCCCAAAGTCCACGTAGATGCGCACCGTCCCATTTTTCTTCATCACTAGAATGATATTGGCGATCCAATCAGGATATTGAACTTCTTGGATGAAGCCAGAGTCAATTAGTTTCTTGACTTCGACGTTGATACTCATCTCAAGCTCGAGCCGCATTCTTCTTGGCGCCTGTTTGAATGGCTTGACGTCCGGCGATATCGCCAGTTTATGCACCGCTAATTCTATATCTAGTCCTGGAATCTCAGAAAAATTCCATGCGAACAAATCTTTATATTGTAGAAGCACGTCCTTTAGTGTGGCCACCTGCTTTTTAGACAGCAGCTCACTGACGAACGTTGGCCTCGGATCATTTTCCGTTCCCAAGTTAATTTTCCTTAGATTGTCCGCCGTAGTGTGTATCCCATCTTCCAGCTCTTTTAGCGCCGGTAGAAATTCTGAGAACATCTCGTCCTCATTCTCATTTGCGAAGCACTGGAGAGGTTGTCCATATTCTCGTGCTCCCCTCCTTTGAGAATGTTATCACGTGGCAGGTACGAGTTCATTTCCAAGCTCGATATTGATCTGGACTTACCCTCGCAATATAGGTTGCTTTTGGCTCATGCTTTCGTAGTGGGGTTACCCTCCAACTGTCGGATAGAGCAAACCTGCCTTACTGATACTGGTCTTCGACCTAGTCTTTGAAGGTGAAGCAGTCTTCAAGAGGATGTCCTATTAATCGGTAGTAGGAGCAATAAGCCGGGTGATAGGCCTCATTTATCTGTTCGGGGTACCGAGGCTCCGGGAGCGTCATCATTTGATGCTTAATGATAGGGTTAAATATTTTCCTTGTCTTGTCTTGGGGGAAAGAATATTCCCGACCCATCTTCTTCATCGGTGATGGATTCCAGCTGACCTTTTCTCGATCGTGTGGCTTCTTGGATCCCCTTCGCCGTTTTAGAACATCATTCTCATTCTTCACCTTGTTGTTGCCTCTGCATCGGGCTTTTTCCTTGCCACGAGAGTGCATAGTGGGCTGAGGGTGAAGGGCATCGTATTCTTTTCTTCCCGCAGACTGCTGAGTAAGACGCTGCATCCTGGCTTACGCGTAAATGGTCATTTCACGGCTGTGGTCATCCCGAGCCTTTTGATCGGCTTCTCTCATTAGCTTGTCAATTTGTTCTCCGAATGACGGACTTGGCATTCTTACGGCAGGTTCTCACTCTAGTTCAATATCAGTGCTATTTGGAAAAGCATTTCATTCTCCATCGGTGTTATTTATGACATGGCAACCATGGAATCGCTCCCATTTCTTGGACCGAACGTATCCAAGCCCAGTTGTCTCCATCCCCCCGTCAGGCATCTTTCGCTGAGTCCCGGGAACGTCCCAAATCTTGTTGTAGAACTAGGCTTGTCGAGCGGTTTGTTTGAAGGGTACGTCTTGGCATCTTAATAGCCTTTTCAATATCTCTGCGTAATATGTGGGAAGACGGATTAGCTGAAGCCTGTCAAGCGCAAGTTCAGCATCATACCAGACTTCTTTCTCCACTTTGGTCTCCGTAGATCGAGAGAAGAGGATCGACTTTTCACCTCTTCGCCTGGGAGGGACATAGAAAGTCTGCAACTCTTGTATGTTGTATGTATCAAGCGCATCGAGTTCTTTGTAATGCTGTGGCGGCACCAAAGTGATCTATAGACTCTGATCAGCTTCAGTAATGGTTTGTACTGACGGGCGAACTGAGAATACGGCGTTGGCCTCGTCTTCATAGTCACTGCCAAAGACCAAAATAAGAGTAGATGGTCCTGGCCTGTTTTCTTAGGGTTGCCCCGAGTAGACTATCTCTTCATCCTCCTCGGTATCGCTTCCAAAGATCGGGATAGTGGCGACGGCTTTTTGTTTATTCTCCGGTTTATAACAACTTTCCATGTCTTTGAAGTCTAGTAGGAAGTATCTTGCGTCTTCATATTTCCGGACTTCATTTATGGAGAATGGATTTAGCTCCCCCATAACGGTATACTCGAGGCCATCTTTGAAATATTTCATACACTGGTGTTGAGTAGAAGGGATGACGTTGTACTCGTGTAACTAAGGCTGGCCGAATAGGGCATTGTAGCAGGTCTTGGCATCAATGACATGGAACTTGATGTCGGTGACGAGCAGCCCAAAGCGTAACGTTAATATTACGGACCCAAGCGTCCGTGATGACTGCAAGTCAAACCCAGAGATGGTAATTTTGTCCCGAGCCAGGTGTTGAACGTTCATGCAAATCTCCTTTAGTACCTTCACGTTGAGGAAGTTGACAGAGGACCCGTTGTCGACCAGGATTTTGCCTATCTTGATGTCATGGTAATACCCGGTGACGTATAGAGGACGATTGTGCTCGCACGTTCCGAGGAGGAGATCTTCATCGCTGAATGTGATGTCAGCCGTGTGCACCTCCGCCAGCTCGTTCTTCATCTTTTCTTCCGCAAAGAAAGCTTGGAACTGACAGGCTCTTGCAGTGCCTTGACCACAGAATCTCATACCTTTTTGGACAGGAGGAGAGCATCCAGTATGCTCAGTTGTGAAGGTATCTTTCTCAGATGTGCCAGGATATTGTAATTCGCTTTGTTTTTCTTAGGTGGGTCCTTGGCTGCGAGCTCTTTGACGACTCTATCATCGAGGGCAATTTCCTCAGGGACTCTTTCCTTCCCCTTGTCTCTTTTGCTCGAACCTTTGTTTGTAGGTCCGAGGTTCTTTTCAGGCAACGTACGGTTACGCAGCTGAATGTTCTCGCAGTTCTTCTCCTCCTCTTCTTTTCCAGAGGTGGATTCTTTGAAGAGAGGGCTGAGGGTTATTTTTTCCTCAGAATTGCTCCCGAATGTAAGAACTTGAGATTTTCCTTTTGTCGAACCGGTATCAATCATACGATAGTTTCCAGCCATTCCTTCACGCTCGTCTGTCGCGCTTCTTTGTTGTCGACGGGTTTTGCACTTCATCCGCTTGAAGTATTGCCGGTGAGCAACGTATCCTTGCCACCACTTCTTAAAGGCATTGCACTCTTTGGTGGGGTGTGTGACCCTCCGATGGTATAAGTAGTAGTTCGGATGTACATCCACTTCTTCAAGGCACGTACTCCCAGGAGTGTTTTCCATGTGAGGGGGCGGCTTCATTCCCATTAACAAGGCTTTGGCGAACAGCTTCTCTGCTTTGATCCTGCTCTTGTTTGTTGCAGGTATGCTTTGGCTCGGTTGGAGTACTTTATGACTCATCCTTACTACAGCTTCTTCACCCTGACGCCGACGCTTGACATTTTCGTATATAGCCGTTTCACGTTCTCGGTCAGCTTTGCTCTTTTGAAGGGCTTCATTTAGCAGCCTGTCAATTGGGTCTTCTGATGGTTCCAGGGATTTTGGCACTGGTCCTGCCCCCAGTTCCTCTGTGTTGCTTTCCGACGCCGAGGGAGTTTCTTCATCTTTTAACGACGAGTGAGAGACCATGTGGCAACTCGCTACATAATCCTTGGGTTTATCTGACGAGTCGTTTCCCTCATCGTCGTCACTATCTCCGTTCTCAAGGATATGGTTGAGAAACTCTTCGAGTGTGACTGGGGTTCGTACCTTCTGGTTGTATTTCTCCAGCGCGTCGATGTATTTTTGCAAGTCTGTGCGCTTATCATCGGGCTGTACGGGCTTCTTGGTCTTCTTCTTTCCCTTCGAAGACTTTGAAAGCTTGACCTGGGTGTTTTGCCCATCGTTACCAGCTTTATGTGTTGGGCACGGTTTAAGCATCCCCTCAATGATCCCGTGCTCCAGTGGGCCTTTCCACCTGATCGTCGGACATGCTTGAAGGATCTTCAGCATTCTTTTAGTTTTAGCTGAAAGGACAACTTCCCACGGAGCTTCTTCCACAAACGAGCATGATGCCCCTGACTTGTCCACCTTTTTAGGAGCGTGCTTCTGTGGTGGGTTCACCCTCCAGTTTTCGGACAGCGCAAACTTCCCTTGTTGGTATTGGTCCTCGACCCGGTTTTTTGAAGACGTAGCAATCTTCAATTGGGTGGCCCACTACTCTGTGGTAGGAGAAGTAGTTAGGACTGTTGACGTCACCGGGCTGCAGTGGGCATCTCGGATCCGGCAGTATGATGAGTTTGTTGCGCATTGCCAGTTCGAACAGTCTCCTTGTTTTATCATGTGGAAACGAGTAAGGACATCCTAGTTTCTCCTCGAGGGATTGGCGCGGGTGCACGTTGCTTTGGCGAACAACCGGTTTCAAGTTGCTCAGTTGTTGTTGGGTGTTGGCAACGAAGGCCGCTTTCCCTTTGCCCTTTTCATTCCGAGGATCCGTTTTTGAAAAGGACGACCTATGGCCCATCTGATCCATTTGGGTCAGCTTGTCGATCAAGGCCTGGAAGGTGGTCAGCTTGAAGAACATCATAAACTGGGATACAGTCACCTGAGGATCGAGAGTCCTATGAACATGCCCACGGCCGGGGCTTCCTCTATGCGTTGTTCACATTTTGACCATAGGTTCCACCACCGGATTGCGTATTGAACCCAGGTCTCTCCTGGTTTCACCCTGGCATTGATTAATGTCGTGATCGAGGTGCGCTCGCTTGCGCTGGCGAACCGCTGTGTGAATAGCAGCTCCATTTCTGTGAATGTTTTGACAGAGTCATTTGGGAGCTCTGAGTACCATTCAAACGCCCTCTCTGACAAGCTGCCAATGAACTGGCGAAGCAGCAATTTGTCATCACCTCCAGTATTGCTACATAATGCTCTGAACTGGGCGACGTGCTGATGCGGGTTTCCTATCCCCTTGTATACATGGAACTTGGGGATCATATATCCCGGCGGGTACTTGATTTGGTCATACTAGCCCGGGTACAGTCGCCCAGTTTTGACAATTTGGCCAGCCGCTTCATTTGCCTGATGAGCTCGTATTTGTTGAGCTGTATAGTCATCAAGAGCAGCTTTGGAGATTGTTTCCTCCCTGGCCACTGATAGAGCCGGGAGAGGGTTTGATGTTTCCCCTCTATCGTCCTCGAAAATTATCGGTGGATCTTCGGCTGGAAGTTCTGGTTGGATCATCATTTCAACCATGTCTTTGAATAGGAGCGCCATCTGTTTTATATTAGCCGCTTATTCTGCGGCCTCCTTATCCTTTCTCTCCAGCACCTGTAACAACTCTAAATTTTCTGTACAATTTTTTTAAAAAATACAGAAAGGGGTACTTGAGCCTGAGCACAAGTTATAAGTTTGATTTGCTTTTGAACAGCAAGAAAGCACTAGTAGCTCATTGGTAAGACCTTGCACTACTGAACCAAAACATCAGAGTTCAAATCCCATCAACCACACATTTTTTTTAAATTCTTTTAATTTTTTAGAAGCCCAAGAGTCTACACGTGCACTACATGTAATAGGGTAAATTACAAAATAAACAAACGGGTCCACGAGTCAAGACGAAGCGACGGGGACACGTGGCGAGGAGACGAGGCCCGACTTGGCCGACTCGGGCCGGCGAATCGCACGACTCGGCCGGCGCCGCCGGTCCGACTCAATCGAAACCCTAACTTTCTTTACCTGTTGCGACTCTTGAACTCCCCCCATAACCCCTATATTATTTAAATTCTCTGCACATTTACAGAGCAAATTAAAACACCCATTTAATCCATTTTAATACAAATTTTTAATACACCTTTTCACTACCATAAACCCTAGATTTTTCCTATAAATAACACCCCTCAAATCACCCCCTTCACTCACAAATCCCTGCCCAAACTCTCAAGAAAATTCCCAAGACATTTTGTATGCAAGTGGAGTTAGGAAAGGGCGAAGCTCCGACGAACTTCCGACAACGAAACGATGCACCGGTACCTCCTACCTCTTCCTCCTTCTCTCTTCTAGTCTAATAACCTGTAAGTCTGTAATTCTTCTTCTTTTCTCTATTCTAAAAATACTCAAAACTAAAACCCGACGGAAGCGGAGTTAATCCGACTTCCGTTTCGGTTTTTCTTAAAAAGTTATATTCTTCTTAAACACAATAATACCAAACTCTTATGTCGTGACTATTAAACATTAACGAAGATAACAGAATAAGTTTGGCATCAAAATAATAACCGTAGCAAGTTTTATTCCACTTTTACATTAAAATAACCTTATGTTTCATTTCAACATGCTTGAACTTTTTAAAACCGTATTACCTTAGAAAACTCACGAGATAATGACCTACCTCCTCACAACACTCATATGTAACATAGTACGATGGAATTTGGGAACATAGATTTGGAAAAATATACGATTTTACACATAACTACCTCCGATTTATAAAAATATTTTTCTACAAGATGTGTATTTTAACAAATCTTTGCAATTGCGCCTCTACAACCCATTTCAGGGAACCCGTTTGGGATAGTGCGGATTATCGCACATCCTCGGACTTAGTAGAGTGAGATGCAGACCTCCGCAAGGAGCATACGATCTCGGAAGATTTAAAATACAATTTTCTTTAGAAAATGTGATTTCTATTATAAATAAAACTTATATTTTTAATAAATAAATATATATGTAATTAATATCAAAATATCTATTTTTAATATTTATAATATTCCATATTTCCAAAATTCAAGAAAAACATCTCATTTACAAGAAAATACCATACAGTTCCAATATTACAAATAAATACCATATATTATGAAATTATGTTTTATTCACTAGAAATGTCACATTGATAAAATATACATCCATGAAAACTCTAAAGACGATAATAAAATACTTGAGGAGTATTTTGAAAATTATACAAAATTATTTTATATAAAAACCCCTAAAGTTATACTAAATTACAATAAGGACTCTAGTAAACATAGATTTAAGCGGGACCAGTCTCTTGAGCCTCAGATAGCCGGAGATATGGGTGCTTGCCTATTTAAGGTAGACAACTTAACAAACGGTGTTATCAACACAGTAATTGTCTTTGAAAAAGACACAAATCCTGCCGTCCATGTGCAGCAGTTACCGATAACACCAAAACATAATTCAGGATTCAATTTCTTTTCTAATTGTCTGACTCAGACTGAGTCTCAATATAATAAATCTGACTTGAATATGATTCAAGTAGCAAACTTCAATACACCATGGATTTATGAATCCGTCTATTCAAACTAATCAATCTATATTGACTGAACCGAACCATGGATATATTCAATCTACATGTTCATCCATTATATCCGTTCCATTACTGATATCATGGTTTTGGCAAGTCATCCATCTATATACAATATACAATTCAAACAATACATTAATACAATCAAGACATCGCGGGGTTTATAAGGGGTAGACTGGTACGGAAGGTGTTAGAAGTGGCACGAGACAGCAACCATAAGGACACCTAACCTGAATTCAATTGCCGTTGTACCGTGGCTGAACGGTTCCTTGTACTCCGTATACCGTAGTCTCTGGTCTAGTGAGACTCCTCTCGTATACACTGGCCTCTTCTGTACCAAGCTACAAACAACAGCGTTAACACTAAATACAACATTATAAAAAATATACTCTCTATTCTGTCTATTCCATTCTTGTTTATTTACGGGACTTATCGAGCGATTTGTTCGCTGACGACATTCTCCTTCAACTTCTTTGGAATGTCGTCAGGTGATTCGGACTCACTGGAGATCGAGCCCACCGCGAGGATTTGGACCGGTTAGCTTTCGACCCAGAGTTTTAGATTCCTTGTACACATTTACATTCTGTATTTTCCTTTTCTGTTATGCCACTGTTTAGGCATTGTCTTTTATTCCATGTATTTACTTTTCAGTTATATTGTAAAAAGAATGTTAATAAATAAAGTTGTTGTTTATTTACACCATGTCTCTTTTGCATTCTACTTATATTGCTTAGATACGCTTAGTATGTTTATTTCTGAGTAAATACGTAGCGGTCTCGTCGCGTCCTCTGCCCGTATACTGGGAAGTGGGGCGTGACAGCACCCTTTGCAAGAACTCCGTATCTGTCTCCTGCTCTTGGCGTTGTTCAGACGCTGCTTCCGGACTTTCTTTATGCCCGGTGAGTGCTGCCATTTTTGTTAGCATCTCCTGGAGCTTTTGTTGCTGCTCCTGAACTTTCGTCAACGACCGAGTTTGCGGCCAATGAGCCACGGAAGCACGGCTCTCCACTTTTCCGGAAGCCATGTACACCGTGTGCACGATCATGCCCCCAGACTTGGGACGTTTGGATCCATCACCCTTGGGATTTTCCGCCGGCGGTGGGAGATTCTCCGGCCTTCTCTTTTTGTGAGAAGTCGAAGTTGAAGGAGCCATTGTAACAGGTGCCTTTGTGAAAGAAGTCCCCCGTTGCATGGTGGAGGGATGGTCCTCCTCTTGCCGAGCCTTTGTTTTCTTCAATCGGTGAGAGTAGTCTTTATTGAACACAGAATTTTGGACCTTCCGCCAGACCCTGTGGACTTGGGAGGATAGCCGCTGAAGGGGATGTTCCGGCTTCGCCTGTATCATGTTTTCAACAGGTGGTGGAGATTTCTTCAACACTGTGGTTGGGGAGTTCTTCCGTACCCTCGTCAGTGGTTCAAAATTGTTCCCAATTGGAACAGCAGCGTCAACTTCCACCATTGGAGCTGGTGGAGTAAGTTCAGAGGGGGAGTTGCCCCCAGCTTTCCTCACTCGGCGCCAGTGGCGACGTCGAGCATGTCTTGCAGACGGGATTGCCTCAGGTATGGTAATGGCTTCGTCATGCCCTCTGCTCTGATGAAGGGCTACTGTTGGTGCCAGCCTGTTGAAGACTGACATCCGGCCAATCTTTTGAAGGCTGAAGCTATTTTGATGACTTCGCCCATAGCAGGAGTTGGAACGGCCAATCTTGCGAAGACCGATCCTTTAGTAGGAGAAGCCCTTTTAACGACTTCACCTGCCGGAACTGGAACGGCTATCCGTTTCAGGATAACTCCTTCGAGTGTTGCGGGCCTCTTTGTGGGCCACTTGAGTTTTGGCTCAGCCTGTTGAAGACTGAGGTAGTAGACTTGGACGACCCGTTGAGAGGGGCCATGGTGGTTGCAAGTCGATCGAAGACCGACTTCTTTGGACCTTCCTGTGATGGTACTGGGACGCTGAAGCTTGCTGGCAGGAGCATGGTCCCGAAGAACAATCCAGTGGTGGCCTGAGTCACCTGATCCACTAGCATTGAAAAGATGCAGGCCGCATTTGGCCCGTATGTCACTCTTCCAGCGGGGACGAAGCGGGAGTTGCTGTTGCAGGTACACTTGGAAGCCATTGATCTTCTTTTCTCTGCACAGGAGCAAGACACCAAATCTTAGTACCTCGAATCCAGGGGCAATCATAGTAAACCGTGATTTGTTCGCGAACACGACACACGAAAAGTGGAGTGGAAAGAGGAAAAGGTCCCAGTGGGCGTTCCAAAATTTGTTTACCGCCGAAAACAGAGACGAACCGGGATGGGTCGTCTTGCCTGAATTTAGGGGCAGATGCTATTTGGGTTTATTCGTCCACCTCTCCGAAGATGCCAAGTTGATTTATGGCACCATGTATCGGAGGTTTGGACGGATGCAGCCGTTGTAGCAGATTTCGTCAGATTCCCCCTCGTTTGTGAGAGGTTTTTCTTATTATGAGGACGCTCTTCCCTACAGGCGCAAGCCCCTGTAATTAATTACGTTATCGTATCGCGATAACCACTTTCTCCTACTCCAGCAGTTCACTTCGTGTCGTATGTGTTTGTTTTATTTTTGGTTGCCCGTAGATTGTATACGGAGACTAATTTATGTTGTCTCCCGTAGAACGTAGATTAGTCCAAATCCATATATCTTAGCTTTGGGTTTGGGTTGATTTAAGGATCATTAATCATGTTTGAGATTAAGATCGACTCAAATTTTTGTTAAGGATACGTTAGTCCAATTTGCGACTAAGATCTACTTAACAGGGTTTTAGGATCATTCAAATCTAACAAAAGAGCATTTGGGCTTTATTGTTTTAGTTTAAGAACATTACGGTCCATTGTTAGTTTAAGAACGTTTCGGTCCGTATATCACCATTTTTGAGGTGGGGGTTTAGTTTAAGGACGTTTCGGTCTGTAGTAGTTTGAGGACGTTACGGTCCGTAGATCACCATTTTATACCCGTGTATTTGTTACATGACGGGATGTACAGCGATGATATGGGACACACCCATTTGAGGTGTGGTTGCATGTCAGCTTGGGAAGTGCACCCGAAAGCAGTTGGTTATCGGGACCCGCCACCTCTCTGGAGACGTTGAGGAATTACAACGACATGCGTCAGAGGTATGGAGAGATGTACCCTTGAACCAATTCCCGTGTCTGAGGGAAGAGATCATGGTGGACCATCTAAGAATCATTAGCCACTTTTGGAGGACTAAGATTAACTTAGGAAATGTGGGATGAACATCATTTTGGATATCATGAGTCATGTTTGGGAAGCGATGAACCCATGGGCTCAGTAGATCTGAATTAGGGACCTAGCCAACTTGGGCTTGGTCCACTCAATTTTCTTTTATTTGAAAGAAGTGCTAAGCACTGGTTTGGGCTCAGTCCCCTTTTCTTGCAAAAAGTGTTGAGCACTTATGTGAGTTCTGACGCTCACACTTTACTCTCTCTTTTCTTTTGTCTCTATATGGAGTGCTGAGCACTCTTTATGGCGCCCATGTGTGAAGCAAGTGAGGCGCTAGGCGCTAAGCGCCGAATGATGAGTATCAAGCACTTTTATGTTCTGTAGCGCCCACGTGAGAGCCACGTGGGACGATGGGCGATGGGCGCCGCACCACTGAGTGCTAAGCACTCTTTATTTTGTAATGCGCACGTGAGGGGTACGTGAGGCGCTGGGCGCTGAGCACCAGCCACTGAGTGTTAAGCACTCCTTATTTTGTAGTGCCCACGTGAAGAGCCCGTGAGACGCTGGGCGCCAGCCACTGAGTGCTAAGTATTCCTTATTTTGTAGCACCCACGTGAGGGGCATGTGAGGTGATGGGTGCTGATTTTTCCTTGTATATTTTGTTCTGAGGAGTTCAATTTCCTTATTCTTTTCTGAATCTTTGATCTCCAAGAACAAGTTCGTCCCGATGAGAATTAAATTTTCAACTTGTGGGAGACTTGTCTTGTGGATCTTAGATCCAAAGAAAGAACTAAGTTTTTCTTTTTAAAAGGGTTAAACCCTTCAATAGGTAAATGAGATGCTTTGATCTCTCTCTTTTTTATTTACCTAGAGTTTTTTCTGAGAAGGGAAATCTTCTTCTTTCTTCCTTTTTGAAGCTTTCTACTTTGTTCTTTTTTTTCTCAAAGCTTATGGGGGGTTTCCTCTGTATTAGACTTGAAGTCTTAGAGGCAAGTCTGTTGATTAGTTGAAGAAATCTCCCATTGAGAGATTCTAATTGATTTTGGGGATTTTACCCACCGTTGGATGTTTGATCGAAGTATTTTTCTTGTTTTTAACGAGATTAGGAAAATATTTTCCCATACAGAATTTATTCTGTAGATTGGTGATTCTTTGATCACCATTAGATTTTTAATCCAACGGTACTCTGTTTTACAGAAGGCAATCCTTCTTGTTTGAGGAATATTTTTTCAACAGAATTTAATTTTGCATTCTGACGATTTATCATCTCCGTTGGATCTTTGATCCAACGGCTCTGTTTAATAGAGAGTTGAATTTAATTCTATTAGGCGTCGGCGCTCACGTGCTGTGCACGTGCGGTGCCAATAAGAGTTTTTAACTCTGGCGCTGGCGCCCTCATGGCAGGCACGTGAGGCGCTATCTTCTGAGTTTTGTGTGCTTTGCACACGGGCGCTGCTCATATGAGAGTTTTTAACTCTGGCGCTAGTGCCCTCATGGCAGACACGTGAGGCGCTGCCTCTTAACTTTCGAATAGAGCTTTGCTCTTTTAGTGGGGAAACATCCACCTCCTCAGTCTCGACTGTATCTGACGAACATTCCAAGAAACAAAGGTGGGTAGAATGCCCGTCAGCGAACTTTCGCTCGATAAGTCCCCAAGAAAAAGGGTGTGAAATATAAAAGTATAATGACAAAAAAATGGATATCATGAAGTAAAGGACTATGAGATATGGTGTTAAAATATGTCATTTAATGTAAGCATGGCAATTCTATTTAACATGCAGTTCTATATATATCATGGCAAAGTAACATGAGTATAGTATAGCATGGCCGTATAGTGTAGGTATAGTGAATATGAAGTGCATGTAAGTGTCCTAAAAGGTCTCTACATAGGTAAACTAATTTAACGTAAGTTCAAGGGTGAATGTCAACCAATTTCAAGAGTGTTCTCGAACCTAAAAAGTTGTAATTCATGGGTAAGGAGCCACCGATCCAAATCAAGTGTTAGTAACATGACTTCAACCTAGTGTTGAAGTATTCCAAACTCAACAGGCTATAATCCAGGAGTAAGGAAACACGAACCCTCATGATAGCTTGCTTGTGTTAGTAGACATGAATTCATGATCTAGGGGGACTCCTGAGATTTCGTTGGATTCGCACTTAAACTATCCCAACACCTCGTATATTCTGGGTTACAGTTAAAATTATCAGCCTTACTCGAATCCATGAATATATCAAGTTGCAAAATTGAGTTCCTGTTAATATCAAGTATTCGTGTCAAGTGTTCATTTATTCGTGTCAAGTTTTATTCATTTTTCGAGTCAAGTCAGTTTCAATAGCAGCTATTGTATTCTGATATTCATGTTAAATCCATGTCAAGTCATAGTATTCAAGTATTCAAGTTTTAGGATATTCAAGTTCAAGTGTTCTGGTTCATGATCAAGAGTTCAAGTTTATGTTAAAGTTTGGATCAAGATTGAGTTTGTATTCAGATTAGAGTAAATATCTTATGAAAGGATTTAGCTCTTGAATTTCTTAAGTTCGGGAATAATCGGACAATTGCTGCATATGGACGGTAGGATTTGTGTTTTTTCCCAAGACAATTGCCATTTGATAACTCCGTTAAGTTTTCTAATCTGAATATACAAGCACTCACTTTCTCCGGCTTCCCGGGGCTCAAGAGAAATGATACCGCTTAAGCCTATATTAATCTAGAGTTCTTAATATTTATTATTGTTTGTTTACATTGTTTTTATATTGTTTGCATTTCTCGAGAGGGTTTTATGAAAAATACTTTAATATTGTTTCAAAAAAAACTCTAGAGTGATTTATAATATCTAGAGTTTTTATGAAAATATATTTTTGTTTTTAGTGGTATTTAATGATAAAACCTATCTTTTAAAAATTTATGGTACTTTTATGAAAACTACTACTCTTGGAAACATGTTGGTATTTTATTAAACTTTTAATCTTTCATTTTAAAATATAGTTTCATAATTTATTTTTATTTAAAATACGGATTCATAATTTTATATAATTTTCCAAAGTTTAGTTTTGTTTAGAAAAGTCGTATTTTCTTAAAACCGTATTTTTATTTCCTTTCGAGACCGAATTCTCTATGAGAAGCTCTGCATCTCGCTCCACTATCTCAAGAATGTGCGATAATCTGCACCATCCATTAGCGGGTCCCCTAATGAGGGTTGTAGAGGCGCAATTGCCAAGAATTCAAAAATATCAATTAAAAGCTTGTTTTATAATGATATGGCATTTTATTGCAAACTGTTTCGTTTAATTAGAAAATTCTAATCAAAATATCGTGCTATGAATCAAAATTGTACTTGTGGAGTAGATCGTTACCCTGTGAATGATCTACATTAACATATCTTAGGAACTAGTTTTTTTTAACAAGAATAAATAATGATGGTATTTTAACATTATTTTCATTCTAGTATTCGGTTTTAACCATAACAATTTCATTTTAAATACATGTAAAAATTATATGAGGCATGGGTTGCAAGAGGGAAGGTGGTAAATTTGTACTTTCTTGTTAATATAGTATAGAAAATTTTGTGAACATGAAAAAGGTTGCAAAATAAATTAAGATAAATTATCCTATGAATTATAGTGTGATGACGATGAGAGGGCAAAGGAAAAGAAGTCAAGGGAGACTTAGCACAGTTATGAGTGATGAGGAGTGGCGATATGTCAACAAGAGATTCACAAGAAATGAGTAAAAATGAAGAAAGAGGAAAAAGATTTACAGTTGCGCATTCATACTCGTACGAATGAGAAGAAAAGTAGAGGTCTCGGTTTGTAGAACGAAGACTGACAATGAAAGTAGGATGACGAAATTGAGCTTCCGGCTTTCTCTCGGCAACTTGTAGCGTAGCGTTGGTAAGAGTGATAAGAAGCACGAGGCCGAGCTTGACGGAAACGAGCATGAGCTTCTTGGAGAGAACTTGGGAGTTCGGATTTCTTGAAGGTATTTGAGAGGAACAATTTCAGTATAGTTTTGAAAGAAGAATTTAGGAATAGGCTTGGTATTTATAGGGGTAAATACAGGTGTATAGGAAATTAAAAAAGATAATAAAATGTATTAAAAGTGGGGGTAAAGGGGTAGATGAAGGGTTTAGGGTTCTCTGGTTAATTGTAGGAAAATCAAATAGGAAAAAGGAGGAGTGGGGAGCTGAAGGTATGCACAGACAAAAATAGGGGGATTTGGGGCTATATCAACCGCCGGTGGCGGTCAAAATGAAGAAACCGGTGGTCCAAAAATGGAGTTTGGTCTCAGGGTTTGTGCAGTGCATTCATCTGAGTATTTATGTCTCGTTTTTATTGTTTGATTTATTTGCGACTCTTCGCATCTCCATATAATGCACGTGTAACTCTTGGGCTCCCGAAAATTAAAAAGAAAAATATTAAAAATAATTGGAACTGATGGGATTCGAACTTGCAGGCTATGGGACAGCAGAGGAAAGGCTTAACCAGTGAGCTATAAGGAGTTTCTTATACATTATCAAAAATAACTTATAACTCGAAACCAGGATAGAAATACACTCTTTTATTAACATTGGATCAATAAAAGTGTATAGGACTTTTAGGGTCGTTACAGACGCACTCCTTCTTCGTCAGTTTGTCAACAGCCTGACCGGTGTCGCTTTCGACTGGTATGCAAGTATACCAGACGGGTCCATTACTACTTTTGCCCAAATGGAGTCTTTGTTTCAGCAAAGGTTCATAAGTGTCAGTGATAAGATCTCCATTGCTAACCTTGTGAGGACCAAGCCGGGGAAGAACGAAAGCAACTTTATCGCCCGATGGCGTAATCTCACGGTCAAGTACGAACGCCGCTAGAACAGGACCAGTCCGTCAACCTTCTTGTTGGAAACCTCAGCAATTGGATGGTCCCATTCTTATGTACAACAGGCCTCAAGACGTTTTAAGAGCTGACCAAAAGAGTTCAAATGTTGGAACGCTCGAAGTAAGAGTCTGTCCCGGACTTTCAAAGTGACAAGCCTTGGAAGAACCAAAAGGACAACAACCGTAAAAGCGGGAATTCCACAAATACCAATGCCATCAATGCGTCTGACAATAAAGACAACTGAAAGGCGGGAGGACAAAAAACGGACCGATTCCAAAAGCCAGTGCTAGGAGAGAAGGGCCTTCCTTAGAGGAGAAGAAGAATAAGATTTACTCTTTCAGAAGGGACAAGGTCTGCGCAAGATATTCAAAGATGCCCTAAACAACGGTCTACAATTTCCAGAGTCGATGAGACCTCACGAAGCAAAAATGACCGACAATCTCCTATATTGCCCGTACCACAGAGTAGTGTGCCATGCGATCGAGAATTGCTATATTTTCAAAGACTAAGTCGAAAAGAAATACAAGACCGGAGATATCGAGCAGTCCAAGAGTATATTGGTGAACAATCAAGCTGCAACCACCAACTTTATACATATAGAACCTGAAGCCTTCTGGGAGCAGACGGCTGAATCCGCTACCTCGAGAAATGAATCTGACTCGCCGCATCCTCCGTGGAGTATGCACATATCTAATAAGACAAAGAATATGCTAAAGCTACTTCAGAAAGATCCCAAAACAGAATGGGAGGGGCGGAATGAGCCTACTGTTCTAGCTACCACTTCGGCTCTATCGGGCTCAAAATCTAAAAGGCTAAAGAAGAAGAAAAGAAAAGTTGCGGCTCGACGCGAAAAAGAGTCTGCAGGGAGATCGACTATTCAAAAATATATCGATTCTCTCGAAAACCGTGAACAAAAGGAAAGAACTTTAATTCAATTGAAAGAGTTCTTCCCCGTAGAAGCGACTGAGATTCTAGAGGAGCTAGAAGAAGACTCCAATGACGAGATCCCTATAGTGACCTGCTACGTCATCCACCTTGATAGAGACTATGAGGAAGAACTTTGTTTTCCCGAGGAGTACGAGGAGCTCACCATGAAGGCCAACCAAATCCAGCTCGGAAGCGGCAAGGCTCTACCGCCAAATCAAGACAACGCCCTAAAAGAAAAGGAAAAACAAGTCACTAATAAAGAAGATGGCGGAGAGGTTGCTCATGAAGACTTGAGTCCTTCCTAAGTGGACTATAATATCTTGGCTCATCTCCGGAAGCTTCCGTCTCTCTTAAGCATCTATGATGCTCTGGTCCTATCCAAGGAACTTAAAGATGTTCTCATTCATGCCCTGCAAAATCTCGAGTGGTATCAGATTCGTTTCACAGAAATTAATATGAAAGAGGCCCAGTACACTCTGCATACAGCCGTGGTCACATTTAAAAATGAAGACCTGTTACTGGGAATAGCTGAGCACAACCGACCGCTTTACGTGACAGGGTATAGCGATGGAGACTGAATTAATCGCATATTGATTAATCCAGGATTCTCAGTGAACATCATGAACTTGCAAACTCTGAACAGTTTGTCAATGGACGTCCAACACCTGTCAAAGGAAAGGATTGCCATTCAAGGATTTAATTAAAACTGCCTACAAGGTCTGGGGTCCATAGCTCTACTAATTAAATTTGGTGATTTGCAAGCCGAAACTAAAAAATATATGATCGACGCCGATACATCTTATAAGATTCTCCTGGGATAGCCGTGGCTCCACGATTACGGCATCGTTCCGTCAACTCTCCTTCAATGCATGAAATATACTAAAAATGATAAAGAAAGATGCATTGACGGAGACATCCAGTCGTTCGGTGTGCATGAAGTCCGATATGAAGATTCCTGGTATTTTGTGAACCCCCAAAATGCTAAGCCACAATTGACCGAGGACAGAACAACCCCGAAACTCAAAGGAAAATCTGAGCCGGCTGTCGCTTTCAAAAGCAAAAATCCCCAGGTGTGTTCGCGTTTCGGCAATGACACTGATGAATCCAACGCTGGAAGTCCGTCCTTCCGTAAAACTCGCCCTCATTTCGGTAGCGATACGGATGAGTCTGATATTGAAAGCCCATCCGGCAGCAAAATTCGCCCTCGTTTAGGCAGCGGCACTGAAGAATTAGAGGAAGAGGATCCGCCTTGCAAAAGCTATGCAGACTGAGCCCCCATGCAAAAAAAACGAAGCTAAAAGAAAACTTCGAGGTTACTGAAGGGTCCCTAGTTATCAAAAGTGTGCCGGAGCAGATGTGTAAGGAGCCAGATGCATTGTCGGTCTCTACCGTGGACCAACTGAAAACTTTTTACGTTCCCGGAAGAAACAGTGGACAGAAAGGCATCCTGTTTTATGGGTCAAACCCCGTCGTGCACCCAGACGATTTGTCCGTGACATGCCTTCCCTATGAGAGAGGCATATGAGTCCTCCTCAATCCCAGATATTATGCGCCCAAGATGCGGGAATATTTTAAAAGTGCAGGTGTCGGCTATATCAAACGGACTCTGAAGTGATGTTTTATGAAAGGCTATGGCATTTGCCTCAGGTCCGATCACTCATCGATGGACGAATTCCAGATAGACGGGGCATAGGTTTCATTCAACCTAAAATCAGAGCATGCTACATGATCCATGTTAATGAATCCATCGAAAGGTCAAATCATGACGACGAGCTAGCCGAGCTAGAAGAAGCCCCTCGAGAGCTCGAAGATGGCAGGCAAGCAACCTTTGACAAGCTAACCGAGATTGATTTGGGAACTCATGATAATCTAAAGCCGACCTACATCAGCTCACTCTTGTCAGAGGAAATGAATGAACAGATAATCGCTCTGCTACATGAGTTCGTCAACTACTTCACGTGGACGTACAAAGAAATGCTTGATCTCTCCCCTTAAGTGGCCGTGCATAAGCTGGATATTTCTCCTGATGTCAAACCAGTCAAACAAGCTTCTCTAAGAATGAGAAAGGAGCTGGAAGAAAAGTTCATCGAGGAAACCAAGAAACTCATCGATGCCGGCTTCATCAGAGAAGAGAAATATGCGGATTGGATCGCATGCATCGTCCCAGTGAAAAAGAAGAATGGGCAGATCCGAGTCTGTGTCGATTTCAGAGACCTAAACAAAGCATGCCCTAAAGACGACTTCCCGCTTCCGGTCATAGAAATGATGGTCGACGATACCTCAAATTACGAGCTGTTCACCTTGATGGATGGCTCGTCTGTATATAATCAGATCAAGATGTCGTCCGAGGATGAGAAACACACAGCATTTCGAACCCTGATTAGGATATACTGCTACAAGGTGATGCCGTTTGGACTGAAGATTGCGAGCGCCACATATCAAAGGGCAATGACCAAAATCTTTGATGACTTAATCCATAAAGTCGTCAAATGCTATGTTGATGATTTGGTCATCAAGACTAAAACCGAGGCCGATCACATCCGAGATCTCAGGACCGTTTTCACCTAACCGAGGGAACACAATCTGAAGATGAATCCTCTAAAGTGCACTTTTGGCGTGTCATCGGGAAAATTCTTGGATTTCATAGTCCGACATCGGAGGATCGAAATTGACCTATAAAAATAAAGGCCATTATAGATATGCCTCTTCTAAAGAATCTGATGTGGTTAAGATCCTTTTAAGGCAAGCTCGCTTACATACGAAGGTTCATCTCGAACTTATCGGGAATATGCAGGCTCTTCTTGAAGCTTATGAAAAAAGGAGCTCATTTCGTCTGGGATGCCGAATGTCAAGAAGCATTCGAAAATATCAAATAGTACATGTTGCGCCCTCCAGTACTTACTGCTCCCATCCTAAATAAACCGTTGATTCTCTATACCGCCGCTTTAGATGAGTCACTCAGTGCACTCCTTACTCAAAACAACTAGGACGGAAAAGAAAATGCCCTCTACTACCTCAGTCGAACTTTAGTCGGGATGAAACACAACTATTCCCCGATCGAATTGTTTGGCTCTGATATTCGTTATGAAGAGGCTGAGGCACTATCTGCTCGCTCATCGAGTTATGCTGATCTCTAAGGTCGACTCACCCAAACACTTAATGACCAAAGCAAGCCTAGCCGGTAGAATGGTAAGATGGGCTGTCATGCTTCTTGAATTTGACATAATCTATACTCCTCAGAAAGCAATAAAAGGGCAACCTTCACCGACTTCCTTACTGCTCATCCTATACCAGAAGGGTCACCGCTCAATTACGAGTTACCCGATGAACAAGTGCTGCACCTCGAGAATGACGAGTCATGTTGGGAGCTCTACTTCGATGGAGCCTCATCAATAAGGACCTCCAACAAATCAAGTGTCCCTGAGATAAAAGCAAGGATAAGATTGGTGTTCGTCACGCCATCAGGAGGAACCCTACAATGTTCCTGCGCTTTTACCAAGCCTCGCATAAACAACAAGACTGAGTACGAAACTCTGATAGCTGGTCTGGAGCTCGTCATAGAATTGGAAATCCTTCGGCTATGGTTTTACGGTGACTCCCAGCTTGTCGTCAACCAAGTGAGCAGCGACTACAAGAGATATAAACCCGAGTTAACTCGATACAGAAGCTGGGTGGTGGAACTCATGAAACAGTTCACTCACATTGAACTAATGAGAGTCCCTAGGGCGTTGAATGGAAAAGCCGACGTACTCGCTCACCTAGCCAAAGAGCCGGCTGATCCCGACATGGATGAAATTCTGATCATAGTCAGGAGTCTACAAACTCTGCCCCCAGTCTATTTACGAGAAAAGGAAAATGCAGAATAAAAGAGCAATCATGCCGAAGAAGTTCTGATCATTTAAGACGAGCCCGATTGGAGAGAGCCCTTCATAGAATAACTCCAATACGACAAGCTTCCCGAAGAAAAATTTGCGAGGGTTCAACTGAAGAAGAGAGCTCTCCGATACATATTTGTAAATAATATGCTATACCGCATATCATATGACCAACTCTGGCTCAGGTGTCTATCATCGGCCGAAACCCAAAAAGTCATGAAAGAAGTTCACTCGGGTGTCTGCGGAGCTCACTAATCTGGCCGTAAAATGTAGCTTCAAATTAAATGGCTTGTGTATTACTGGCCTACTATGATAAGGGATTGCGAAGAGCATGCGAAGAGGTGTCATCTCTGCCAAATTCACAGTGACTTCATTCACAAGCATCCCAATCCGCTGCATCCTACGGTGGCGTCATGGCCTTTCGAAATTTGGGGCACCGACATAGTTGGTCCAATTGATCCTCCGTCATCCAAAAGCCACTAGTTCATATTGGCTACAACTGACTATTTCTTCAGATAGGCTGAAGCTGTCCCGCTAAAAGAAGTCAAGACAGAAGATATTCTGACGTTCTTCCGGCATAATATTCTATACCACTTCGGTACACCAAGAAGAATCATTTCTGACAACGGGCCTTCTTTCCAGAGCTTCAAAGTCTCAAGGTTCGCTACTCAGCACAAGATAGACTGGAGATATTTCTCCATCTATAATCCAAGAGCCAATGGGCTCGGCGAAGCCTTCAATAAAACTCTATACAAGCTCCTGAAGAAAAATATTTCAGCCAACAAGAGAGACTGGAATCTCAAACTTCACGATACATTGTGGGCATATCGTACCACACATCGCACTCCAACTCAGTCCACTCATATTTACTACTCTTCAGAGTGGAGGCGATCCTCCCCGTCGAAGTCGAAGTTCCAAGCCTCAGAATGGTCGTTCAACACGAGTTGACGGAGGAGGAAAAGGTCCTTCTTCGGCTCGAAGAGCTCGGCGCCCTTGAAGAAAAGAGGCTCGCAATACAGCAAAATCCGAAACTGTACCGAGCCCAAATGTCATGGGCCTATGACAAGATGACTCGTCTCCATGCTTTTAAGAAAAGCGAATTGGTGTTGGTCTTAAAAACACCGATCATCCCCAATCGACATGCCAGGAGAAAATTCGAGCCAAATTGGGAAGGGCCATACATTATCGAGAAAGTATTCGACGGAGGATCCTACCAACTAATAAGTGCCGAGGGAGAAAGGCCTATGCCACCCATCAATAGCCGATATCTTAAGAAATACTACGCGTGAATGATTCAAGTCGCCAACGAATTGAGCACACCAACCCTACGGTCTGGATCATATATCCTATAAAACCATATACAATCCATGGGCGCAAATGACCCCTATCTCTCCCAAGTCCTACATGAGAGACTATATCTGAAGTCCTACCGGCGATAAAGCATTAAAAAAAGAGAGAAAGAAAACAAGAAGAAGAAAAAAAAGGTATGTCCACAAGCAAAACGGGCACAAATGAAAACCCAAAAAAGCTCCGTGAGTAAAAACAGCAGGACTGCCGGCGAGTTTGTGAAAATCTGAAAAGACGCAAACTCATGAAAAGAGATGAAATACACTCGCAAAATTCTCTCGACCTTATGAGGAGAAAATCCCCGTGTGAGATCTTTATGACTCACAAAGGAGCAACACACTTAAGAATCCTTATTATTCCTAAGGAGAACATACACCTGCGAGATCCTCTTGACTCGTAGGGAGAAAATGCTTTTATGAGACCCTTACGGCTCATAAAATTGAAAAGTTTTAGGTGATAGAGATCTAAACCTGTCTCCTAAGTCGTCGCTCCTCAACGGGCAACGGCAAATGACGAGTCGCTCTTGACACTACGCTTCAGTGTTAGCGGTGCTGATGCCGACCCAAAACTCAAACCCCAAGTTTTCCCAACAGCAAATGATGAGTCGCTCTTGGCACTACGTTTTAGTGTTAGCGGTGCTAATGCCGACCCAAAACTCAAACCCCAAGTTTTTCCAAAGGCAAATGATGAGTCGCTCCTGGCACTGCGCTTCAGTGTTAGCGGTGCTGATGCCGACCCAAAAACCAAATCCCAAATCCTCCCGGGGAAAATGATGAGTTGCTCCTGGCATTATTCCAATGCAGCAATGCCGATGCTAAACAAAACCCAAATTCTACGTTCCTCTCAAATTCAAAAATCCCACCAAATAAGGCAGAAATCAAACAAATCAAATCAATGTCCTACCCGGCAGCACTTCCAAGCACAAAAGTCCCGCTGGACGGGTAGTGAACTCCTAAAACAAATCAAATCAAACAAGTCAACTGTCACGACCCGAAATTGGCACGTGACGGCCCTAATACTACGCAACGTCCACAGGCGTAACGCAGTAAAAGAAAGCCAAAACCCAGAAATCTAAACCATTAAAAAACAAGAAAAGATAAGAAATATTGTTTAAACTTTTGAAAATCACAAGTATAAATTCTTTAAGTCCAATTTACTTTCTTGAAAATTTCGGCAGCACCTCCTTTGTAAAAACCCACACCAAAAATGGGTACAATATAAATATAAAATAAAGCATCCCCAACGGGAGCAAATCCACGCCCAACGGCGGAAAACAACCACCACAACAGATATACAACGCCGTAGCAAAGAAATAAAAGACGATATAAGTAAAACTGCATAAAAGACATCCAAGTCCCCAAAATATACAATATCGTCCTTACATCAAGTCTCTAAGTCATACAAGATAATGGTAGATGGAGAGTACATGGATACAATGAATATACAATAAAACAACGAATAACCATAAAACCCACCTAAGCAAACTGCACACTGTGAGCTGATGCGGTATCCGCAGCAAAAGATGATAAGATGGATAAATAGCCTGCCTCGACTACTTTGGGGAAACACCCTGCAAAACAACTGTGGCACAACGGGGGTGAGTTGCCAACTCGTGAATAGTAAATAACATATGCAGGTAATCGCAAGTATGCACATACAGCGCGAATCTAACATATGCAATTAATAGCAATAAAAGGTCATATGAATGCAATAATCATGAAAGGTACACTAGCAGGTGCAACTAATACATGAAGCAATAATAATGTGACAATCGGTATGCAATAATCATGCAATAATGATATGAAAATGTATATATGCAACAGTCATGAAAGGTACTCTAGCAGGTACAACTAACACATGAAGTAATGCATATAAATAAAGGTATGTAAATGCAACAGTCATGAAAAGTACTCTATCAGGTACAACTAATACATGAAGCAGAACATAAACAATAAATGTGGAGTATGGAATGAAACATGTCATTTCCACGGAATCCTGACATCGTGGTAGGATCACAATCCATCAAGACAATCCCAAATCCCAATTCCTCAAATCAGCCCCCAAATTGGCTCTCATATCATATAAGTCTCATAAATCCTTAATGTACAATATCGAATAAATCTCATATATCCTGAATGTACAAAGTCAAGTGAATCTCATATATCTTTTATGTACAATATCAAGTAATCTCAAATGTCCTAAAACCAATATCAAGTGAATCTCTTATATTCTAGATATATTTGCATGAATAAATATGATGAAGTATATGAATTTATATGTATACAAATATATTAGCGTCACATTCCACTAATATATATATATGTGCATATATAACATCGTCCCATTCCACTGTTATATATACTTAGGAGTAAAATATTATGAAAACCAAGTGTCAAGTATCGACACAAAATAATGATCTATCAGGTGCTGTCACCAAGACTAGCACCCTGATAGGTACGTATCATACGCTATACCGAAAGCTCGAGTGCCTAGCTCTGACTCTCGCCTCTCGACGTATCCATACGCACACGACTCCCGTCGGTATTCCCATGATAACCGCCGAGTCATTGGTAATGTCACCGGAGTGTATGGTTCCCCTGCCGGGCTCAATCGGTAAGGTCCATCAATCGTCTTGCCCCGGGGTACCTACGGGCCCCACCATATACCCTCATACGGCCCCCGACTCCTCGCATGGGGTATATATATATCAGAACCGATAAATCTCATGGTGGATGCTGAAATATCATATCAAGGGAAGCCGGGTTTTTCAAATAATGCATAATTTCATGAACTACCACGGTCCCCAAATCCAGAAAACATCATAAAAAAATCCATATCTCAATGCGAAAATCCATAAATATAATATATGTAACATAAAACTGAAATGTAAGCATATAAGGAAAAACCGCTAATTAACTGTAACAAGTTAATATAAAATATCATGCGGTTTCTATTTTCTCCAATTCTAAATAACATCAAGTAAAGGTAAACATGTAGCTATAACTGATATATGCGTAAACATAAAGGTATAGCAAGATATAGATATCTACCTATCAGAAATGATGTAATATACCTCCCGGGTATAAGTGAAGTATGTATGCAAAGTATACATGTAGCTATGTTATTATGTGTGTATGTACCTATCACTAATGGTACAATACCCTATAGGTATACAGGTAACTAGCATGTAAGTATGTCAAGGTATATGTGTAAGCATGTGGGTATACAGGTATGTTATATGTCATATGCGTAAAAAAATATGAATCAATGTCTCAATATCCCTAACCAAACAATATCATATTTATAAGTGGGTTGTGCGTGACATGGAAATTATTGACGGTGTGTGTGGCATATAATCAGTGCTCGTGCAACATGAATCGTCAATAATATGTGTAGTGTCCTAAGGGTACTAGTCCAAACACAACAATATCTAAGCAATAAAGTGTAGTCGCAAATTCTAAATATGAAATAAAATATGCGACAAGTCAAGTCATTTCTAGCCCAGACGCATAACGCCATGCGGGCGATTCCCCTGTAGATGTAAAATCTACTCACCAACGCTCCTGGCTAAGTGAAGCCTACCACCTGTTTTTCTTTTGTCATAGCGTCCGAAGTCCCCGCCTGTGAACCTAAAATTTCACAAATATATCACATAAGCTAAATATCCTACATCGATGAAAAGACAAAGAAACGCAAGGATAATGCCCTGAAAATTACACTGCGCACTTAGCGCATCTAACGCGCATGATATCGGTCAAAAATCCTAACTAGGGTCGCTAAACTACGAAACACTAAGTCTAGACTCTGATCGTCCCGATTGCGCAACACAACAAATTAAAATGTGAGGAATATAATAGATATAATTTCGCAATGACTAATTGAATCCACGTAGGAAAAACCCCGAAACCTAGTAAACAACTTACAGCAATATTTCGTACTAGTTTCAAGCTAACGTATATCTAGCGATTACAAACACCTTATAATAGCTTAACTAAGCTATCTAAACCATTTCCATATTTTTAACACTTGCAAAATAAGTTTTAGCAAAAACCTAGTAAGCAATATTTCATAATTAAACAAAGTATTTATTAACAATAATTATCATTTTCTACTAGGTTAAGCTTTTCCTAATCACAAATTAACACTTTAATTAACATTAAACACTTAATCAAGCTTTAACCCTAACTTGAATTTCTTAAAAAATATGAATAATGAATTAAATCAAGAATTTAAACCTATGATAACCATTTAATTAACTAATTTAAAAATCTAAACATAACAATTTAAGATTAGGGTTTTGAAAATTATACCTCAACAAGAACACCAAATAACAACTTGATCCATCATTTTTTTCTCCAACAATGATGTTTTTCTTGAATATCCAAGCTAGTAGTGAAGAGAATTAATGCTTTTATTTTTATTTAGGATTTTGTGGATTTATTTTGGGAATTTTGAAGCATTTTAGTGAGCAAAAAGAGAAGAAAAGAGCTTTGAAAATGATGAGGACAGAAATTTGGGGAGAGGGCTCGGCCAAGGAGGTGAGGGGGGTGTTTTGTGAATTTTAGTGAAGAAAGTTCTAGTAAAAATACAATAAATGCTTCATTAAATGAATTTTGCCACCTTTCTTTCTTTTCTTTTCTTTTTTTTTTATTTTAATTCCATTGACCAAAAAAATCTAGATATTTAAAAAGAAGGTTCTAAAATAATTGTAGTGATGATTTCCAATGATTCTCATTTAGAAAAAAATTCTCGATTTACGTGCATATTTTACCGCTTAAAATAATATTTTATTTGGGAAAAATTCTATCTGAACCAAAACCTCCCATATACCCCCAAAGTTCGCGCACTAGCTTTATTTTAGCTAAAATAGGTGCCGGCAAGTTTTTACGGACGTTTGATCGAAATCGAGTTAAAACAGAAAATACCGACTATTTTGCCCTAAAATGGAAAAATTCGCAAAACGATTCCTAAAACGTTACATCAACCAATCACCTTCTCGGTGGAATCAAATTCCATCTTGGAAAAAAATCAATCCTGACACCGCCAAAAGCGGAGCAAGTCAACTTCAATCCCGACACCGCAGAAAGCGGAGCAAGTCAAATCAAATCACAACACCGCACAAATCGGAGCAAGTCAACTTCAATCCTGACACCGCAAGAAGCGAAGCAAGTCAAATCCAAACCCTGACACCGCAGAAAGCGGAGCAAGTTAAATCCAAACCCTGACACCGCAAGAAGCAAAGCAAGTCGCAAAAATAGCAGCACCGACCATCCAAGTCGCAAAAATAGAAGCACCGACCATCCAAGTCGCAAAAATGGCAGCACCGACCGTCCAAGTCGCTAAAAAGGGCAGCATCGGTCCTCCACAGGGGATCAAACCAAATCAATCATTCATATAAAACAAGATCCATCAATTTCATGCACACAACACACACGCGGTGTGCATTAATTGATGGGGGCCATTTTGTTAGGGTCAAAAATTACACCTCGGTTGACCAAGTCAAAGTCAGTTAGCCCCCAGCCAAGTGGGCCCGAGCCCGAGCCCGAGCAAGCAGACCCAAACTCAAGCTAAGTGGGCCCAAGCCCAAGTCAAGACCAAGCTTGGAAGGGGACGGCTCCATACCAAAAAGGAGGCAATAAATTAGTTTAAATGCAATTTTTAGAAATAAATGTATGAAAAATGGGTAAGAAGGCAAAATTTTGTAAACCCCATGGCTTGTGTACAAAAATAAATAAGCACATGAGGCATGGAGAGGCACAAGTGCCATTTAAAAAAGCCTAATGGCCTATATGTAAAGTGTGTAGCCTACAAAAGGCAAAAATGATGAGAAAATCAAGAATAACTTTCATTTTCTCAGAAATTCTAGGGTTCTGTGCCTCCTTCTCCTTCCTCAAGATTTTAAACCTTTATCTTTTTTTTTTGAATTAAATCAAGAGTTTAACTCTTTCATTTCCAAAAAGAACTAGATTTTCACCATATAACCCATGAAGGGGAGCTCATATCTCCTATCAAATCTCTAAAAAGAGAGATTTTTAAGTCTCATCCCCTCTTCTCTCCAAGATCCAGCCAACAGAGAGGGGGAAGAAAGAGACCCATCTCCAAAAATCCCATTTTAGAAAGATCCAGAGCTCAAGAGAGAAGAAAAGGATTCCCTTTCATCATTTCCTAAAATCTCTTAGGAGTTTAACTCCGCACAAGAATCTCTTCTTTAGGAGTTTAACTCCAAACCAATATTTGAGAAGCTCAATTCCAAGATTCAAATCTCGAAGGAGTTGAACCCCGAAATTCAGATCTTTTAGGAGTTTAACTCCACAAAAAGATCCTTTTCTTAGGAGTTTAACTCTAAAAGTCACTCAGGATTTCAACTTCTAGTCCTGGGACTAAGCCCCTTTTTTTCCGCGGGCGCCCAGCGCTCACGTGCAGGGCATGTGATCCACCGGCGCCCAGCGCCATGCACGTGAACTGCTAGCGTCTAGCGCCCGCATGCCTGGTACGTGACCCGCTGGCGCCATGTGCCCACTGCAGGATGGATGACCCATTGGCGCCCAACGCCCACGCGCCAAGGACGTGAACCGTTGGCACCTAGCACCCGCGTGCAGGACGTATGATCCGCTGGTGTCCGGCGTCCACATGCCACACACGTGGCTTGCTGGCTCCAAGTACCCATGCACCATGTACGTGGCCCGCTGGCGTCTAGCGCCCATGTGCCATCTCACGTGTCCTTAAGACGCTCCTCACCCATCTTTTTCTCACATGCTCCGTATGGGCCCCCTGTAAACTCTGCGAGACCTTCGATATACCCAAAACCTGTCAAGACACACACAAACGTACACTACACATTGAGTCCGCATGACCAGTTTGACCCGTCAATCGGAGGTTCCCTCGCTTCAAAGGCAAGGGGCAATTAACGACAGCTTAGTCCGCGGCTGCCGGAGATTCGGATCCCCACAATCAATAAACCCCGGCCTACCCTAGGCAGGGGGAATCTATAATACACCTGACAAGTGCGCGCATTCCCATCTCAATGGGATGACGAAAAACACCCTGTTGGGGTCAAAAATTACACCCTGGTTAACCAAGTCAAAGTCAACCCTAAGTAAGCGGGCCCAAGCCCAGGTCAAGTGGGCCCATGCCCAAGTCGAGCCCCACATCTGGCCTCTCCCATGCCAAAATGAAAATTATGTAATAAATAATTTTTATGTAATTTTTATGAATAAATGTAAGAAAAATGGGAATAAAACCAAATTTTTGTAAAGCTCATGGCTAATATGCAAAAGAAATGAGCACATGAGGCATGGGATGAGCAAAATACCATTTTATAAAGTCCGAGAGGTTATGTGTAAACTTATAAGCCTATATAAGGCAACATGATAATAAAATGAAAGACAATAATTCATTCCCCTCAAAAGCTAGGGTTTCTGTGTCTCCTTCTCCTTCCTCAAGGTTTTAAAACTTCTTCTCTTCTTTAAACTAAATCAAGAGTTTAACTCTTTGTTTTCCAAAAAGAAATAGTTTTTCACCATAAACCCTTGAAGGGGAACTCGGATCTTCCATTAACTCCAAAGGGAGGATTTTTAAGTCTCACCCCCTTTTTCTCCAAGATCCAGCTAACAGAGAGGAGGAAGAAGAAGACCCATCTCCAAAAATCCCACTTTGGGAAGATCCAGGGCTAAAGAGAAGAAGAAAGGGGTCCCCCTTTGATCATCTCCAAAGATTTCTAGGAGTTCAACTCCGTTTGTCAAGATCTTTTGGAGTTTAACTCCACAAATAAAACCATTTTTTAGGAGTTTAACTCCATTCAAAATCTTTTGGAGTTTAACTCCATAAATAAACCCTTTTTAGGAGTTTAACTCTATTCAAAATCTTTTTGAGTTTAACTACATAGATAAAAATTCTTTTCGGGAGTTTAACTCCTCATTTCGGGGCTAAGCCCCTTTTTTCAGCAGACGCCCAGCACCCACGTGCCGGCCGCATGAGGCGCCAGAGCCTACACGTCCTTAGGACGTTACTCACCGTTTTTTTTTCTTTTCTTCTTTCTTTTTTCATACACTCCACACTCAAAGCACGTCCCCCGCTAGAAAAAATTTTTAACAGAACGCTGACCCGCACCCCACAAGGGGGCTGCTAGCCCCATTGACCCCCAGCCTGCTATCCGGGTAGCGGGACACCCGTAAACTCTGCGTGGCCCCCGATATATTCAAGTCCCCTCAAGACACTCATACGCACAGTGCACATTGTGTTCGCATGACTAGTTAACCCGTCAATTAAAGGTTCCTTCGCTTCAAAGGCGAGGGGTAATTAACGGCAGCATAATCCGCGGCTGCCGGAAATTCAGATCCCCACAATCAATAAACCCCAGCCTATCCTAAGCAAGAAGAATCTGTAATGCACCTGATTAGTGGTGCGCATTCCCATCTCAATGGGGTGACGAAAAATACCCTACACACCATACAGTATTGTTTTTCGACCAAATCTTTAAAAACAAAGCAGTTCTCAATGACATGACCTATCACTCTATGATAGGGGCAATATTTGGGGTTGTCGGTCATATTCGTTTCTTGCGGTCTCTTTTATTCTGGAAATTGTAGACCGTTTCTTAGGAATTTGTGAATATTTTACGGGTTTTGTCCCTTCTGAAGGAATAGACTTGATCCAACTTCTCTTTCAGGGGAAATTCTCCTCCCTCTCGCAACACTGGCTTCTGAGATTGGTTGACATTGAGCCCGCTCATCTCTCGCTTATTTCGGTTAGCCGAAATGTTAAAAGATTCAATATCGTCAGAATTTCCGCCATTGCGATTATCGACCTTTCAGTTTCTCCAGGATTTATTGTTATTTTGGGAATCCAAGGTAGATTCCTGCTTTGAGCGCTCTAACATTTGAATTTTCTTGGTCAGCTCTTGGAATGTCTTGAGACCCGCGGTGCATAGAAAAGGATTCATCCAGGTGCCGAGAGTTCTGATGAAGAGATTGACGGATTGGTCTTGTTCCAACGGTGGCTCACATTTGATGGAGAGATTGAGCTATTGGGCTATAAAATCCATGCTGCTTTCGTTGTTCTTCGGCTTGGTCCTTACGAGGTCGGCAGTGGTGATCTTATTGCTGACACTCATAAACTTTTGTCGAAACAGAGATTCCATTTGGACAAAAGTAGTAACGGAGCCATCCGGTATGCTCGTGTACCAGTCGAAAGCAACATCGGTTAGGCTATTATCGAACTGGCGAAGGAGAAGCGCGTCATTGCCCCCAGTATTCCCGCATGAGGCTTTAAAGTGGATAATGTGCTGATTCGCATTTCCCATCCTATTGACTTTTCCGAATTTGGGGATGTTCCCCTCTGAAAGACGGCGCGACGCAGGGACGTCTTGCCTGAGATTCGGGGCAGATGCTAATTGGTGCTATCCGTCCACCTCTCCGAAGATGCCAAGTTGATTTATGGCACCATGTATCGAAGGTTTAAACGGATGCGTCCGATATAGCAGACTTCGTCAGATTCCCCCTCGCTTGAGGGGTTTTTGATTGTGGGGACACTCTTCCCTGCAAGCGCAAGCCCCTGCAGTTAATTACGCTACCGCATTGCGGTAACAACTTTCTCCTTCTCCAGATGGTCACTTCGCGTCGTGTGTGTTTGTTTTGTGTTTGGTTGCCCGTGGATTATATACGGAGACTGAGTTATGTCGTTGTCCGTAGGGCGTGGACTTATCCAAATCCGTATTATCTTAGATTTGGGTTTGGGGGTTTGGGTTTAAGGATACGTTAGCCTCATTTGAGACTAAGATCGACTTAAACGTTTGTTAAGGATACGTTAGTCTAGTTTTAGACTAAGATCAACTTAACGGGATCGTTTAGATCCCACAAGAGAGCAATTAGGGGAGCCATGTTGTTTAGTTTAGTGACATTGCGATCAATAGGTAGTTTAAGGACATTGCCGTCCAATGTTAGTTTTAAGACGTTGCGGTCAAGGTTAAGGACATCATAGTCCATGGGTTTAAGGACTCCACAGTCCATCATTAGTTTTAAGACATCGCGGTCAAGGTTAAGGACGTCATAGTCCGTTGTTAGTTTTAAGACATCCCGGTCAAGGTTAAGGACATCATAGTCCGAGAATTTAAGGACTCCACAGTCCGGCGTTAGTTTTAAGACATTACGGTCAAGGTTAAGGACATCACAGTCCGTTGTTAGTTTTAAGACATCCCGGTCAAGGTTAAGGACATCATGGTCCGAGGATTTAAGGACTCCACAGTCCGGCGTTAGTTTTAAGACATTACGGTCAAGGTTAAGGACATCATAGTCCATGGGTTTAAGGACCCCACAGTCCGTATCAATGTGTGGTTGTCGGGACCCGTCACCTCTTTGAAGACGTTGAGGAATTACAACGACAAGTATCAAAGGAGTGAAGAGATGTACCCTTGAACCAAAGTAGATTAAGTGATCTGTAGTCCAATTTGGAACCAAGACCAATTTATTAGGTTATGAGCACATTGGCTCAGTTGAGTCAGGATTGAGGACTTATGGCCTTCTTGGGCTAAGTCCAATCATGTTTGGAATATTGGCCTTCTGTTGGTCCATTGAAGGAGAGGCTTTGCCTCTGAAAAATCAGCCAACTTGGCTAAGAGTAGTGTTAAACACTAAAGATCAAAAGTGTTAAACACTAGAGATAGATTTCTTAAAGTAGTGTTAGACACTAAGAGTACAATCAGTGTTAAACACTGGAAATATAGTTCTTGATGTAGTATCAAACATCAGAGAGTAATAGTGTTAAACACTGCAAATAGGGTTTTTCAAATTAGTGTTAATCACTAAGAAAATCAGTGTTAAACACTGGAAACCGGGTTTTCATATTAGTGTTAAACACTAAGAAAATCAGTGTTAAACACTGAAAACAGAGTTTTCAAATTAGTGTTAAACACTAAGAAAATCAGTGTTAAATACTGGAAACAGAGATCTCAAATTAGTGTTAAACACTAAAGAAAGAGGGGTCGCGTATGGACACGTGAGAGCGCCCTGATTCCCTTTATTTTGTTCTGCCAGAAGTATTGAATACTTTGGAGCATCACGTGCTGTCACGTGGTAGGAATTTGGGTATTTGTCTGCTAAAGCTTTTACCAATGGGTCACGTGGTAGCACGTGAGAGCGCCCATAGCTTCTATTACTTTTGCTTTTTCTTTGTGTGCTTCAGGGGTCACGTGGGGCACGTGAGGCGTTGCCTCAAAGTTCTTTTCTGTGGATCTTTACAGGGGTCACGTGGTAGCACGTGACTCTGGTTCTTTGCATATTTGATGATCTCTTTATCTTTTTTAAGAATTAAATTCTTCATAGGGTTAAACCCTAGCAATAATTTTAAAGGAATTAAATTCCTACTTTCTTTTGAAGAATTATATTCTTAGATAGGGTTAAATCCTAATTTCTTTTCTGTAGGAATTAAATTCCCCATATATGTAAAGAATTAAGTTCTGGCATAGGGTGAAACCCTAATTTCTTTTTTAAGGGAATTAAATTCCTGTGAGTCTTGAGAGAAATAAGTTCTCAATTAGGGTTAAACCCTAGTTCTGTCCATTTTAAAGGAATTAAATTCCTATAATATAGGGTTAAACCCTAATTTTATCTCAAAGGAATTAAATTTCTATAACTTTGTGAGAATTAAATTCTCAAAACTCAATTCATCCTCTATGTTTTAGATCTGCATGGCAGGATCTCAACCCAATGAGAATTAAATTCTCAATTTATGGGGAGATGTGCACTTTGCAGATCTTCAACCAGAGAAAGAACTAAGTTCTTTTCATTTTTATAAGAGTTAAACTCTTTATTTTGAGAATTAAATTCTCTTTTTTGAAGCCTTTTTCCCCTTTCTTTTCTTACCTAGGGTTTTTCTTTTCAGAGAATCAAATTCTTCTTTCTTTTTCTCTGAATTTTCAAGATTCCAAGGCTCTATATTTCTCTCTGTGTATCTCTCTCTCTCTTTTAACTCTCTCCCTTGGCACCTATTTATAGGAGAAGGAAAAGAATCAATCTGTTTAGTAAATCTTTCATTGAAAGATTTGATTTGTTTATTGAGAGATTTGATTTATTTTCATCATTGATCCGGGCCTTTAAATTATTAGGTGAATTTTATTCACCGTTGGATTTTAAATCGAAAGATATTCTTTTTGTTATTTTGGTGAGATTTAGGGGAAATATTTCCATGTCCAAGATCTTTCCATAAATTGGTGATATTTAATCACCTTCAGATTCTTGATCCAACTGTTTTATATAATTCTTCTCTATTTTAGAAAGATTTAAATGATCTTATTCAGAATTTAATTCTGTTGAACAGCAGGGCTTTTAAACCCAGTCACGTGCGGCCACGTGACCTTTGGTCACGTGTGAGCACGTGACCCCTGGTCATGTGTAAGCACGTGACCCCTTGAATGGGCTTCTCTTCTACGCTTGCTCTTTGCCGCTGCTTTAAACGTCACGTGCCAACACGTGACCGCTGGTCACGTGCGAGCACGTGATACTTCCTCTGAAGCTTTTTCCTGATTTTTAATCAGGGAACAAATGCCCCCACAGCGTTGCTCTCACGTGTCTGCGTGTGAATGCAACGCTGTCACTTTTATGACCGTTGGATCTGCCTTGGGAGCAGGGGAGATGAAGCGTTTTCCATCCCATCCTATAAATGCCAATGTCTTTTCAGAAGCGCCTCCACTTTGCTCGTCTTCCTCCTTTGAGAACTTTCTTCTTGAGAATTTAATTCTCGTTTCCAGAGCTTAGTTCTCTGCCTCAAAAATTCCCATAGTTTAACTCTGTTTAAGTAAGACCCATCTCTTCAGGTAATGTCTCCGGATGATCGAAGAACTTTCATATATAAAACTCTCTGGATTTTAAATCCACACCAATGGTTTTCCCCTTTAATCAAGAACCCATTTTTAAGTTCTTTAAAAGAAAACTACTCATTCTTTAATCAACAGGCCCTTTAGGGTTTCTCTGATCTTCAGGGACTGATGGTGTTTGTCTTTTTATTGAATGTGTTCTGCAGACAATTTATCTTGGTCTCCTTGCAGGGTAGCGATGGCTCAGGATTCAGGGTTAAGATCTGCCTCCAAAGACTTTTAAGCTTTATGAGCCGTGAGGGTCTCATAAAGAGTTTTTCTCCCTACAGGTCGAGAGGATCATGTAGGTGTAAGTTCTCCTTAAGAATCGTGATGATTCTTAAGCGGGTTTTCTCTTGGGAGTCATAAGGATCTCACAAGAGAGTTTTCTTCCCTACAGGTCGTGAGGACCCGCAAGTGCTGGCTGCGGTCGCCCTTATCCGTATCTCACGGGATCAGGGGTTGCTTTAGGATGTTTTCCAGGGTACCGTAGTTTAAATACATCGCGGTCAAGGTTAAGGACCTCATAGTCCATGGGTTTAAGGACTCCACAGTCCAAGGTTAGTTTTAAGACATCACGGTCAAGGTTAAGGACATCATAATCCATGGGTTTAAGGACTCCACAGTCCAATGTTAGTTTTAAGACATCATGGTCAAGGTTATGGACATCATAGTCCATGGGTTTAAGGACTCCACAGTCCAATGTTAGTTTTAAGACATCACGGTCAAGGTTAAGGACATCATAGTCCGTGGATTTAAGGACTCCACAGTCCAATGTTAGTTTTAAGACATCACAATCAAGGTTAAGGACATCATAGCCCGTGGATTTAAGGACTCCACAGTCCAATGTTAGTTTTAAGACATCACGGTCAAGGTTAAGGACATCATAGTCCGTGGATTTAAGGACTCCACAGTCCAATGTTAGTTTTAAGACATCACGGTCAAGGTTAAGGACATCATAGTCCGAGGATTTAAGGACTTCCACAGTCCGATGTTAGTTTTAAGACATCACGGTCAAGGTTAAGGAAGTCATAGTCCGTGGTTTTAAGGACTCCACAGTCCGATGTTAGTTTTAAGACATCACGGTCAAGTTTAAGGACCTCATAGTCCGTGGATTTAAGGATTCCACAGTCCACGAAGTGGGTGGTTACTGGGACCCGTCACCTCTTTGAAGACGTTGAGGAATTACAACGCCAAATATCAAAGGAGTGAAGAGATGTACCCTTGAACCAAGGTAAAATCGATCTAGAATCATGGTGGTTGATCGTTAGTTTTAAGACATTACGGTCGAGGTTAAGGACATCATAGTCCGTGGATTTTAAGGACTCCACAGTCCAATGTTTGCTCTGGATGCTTCACACGGGTTCACTACCGTGCTCTGCGAGGACCAGGCTCCGCTCTGGACGTTTTCCGCGGGGTCAAAGAGTGACGTTATCCGCGTTCCACGTGACCAGGAATTTTGCTCTGGATGCTTCCCACGGGTTCACTGCCGTGTTCGGCGAGGACCAGGCTCCGCTCTGGATGCTTCACACGGGTTCACTGCCGTGCTCTGCAAGGACCAGGATCCGCTCTGGACGTTTTCTACGGGGTCAAAGAGTGACGTTATCCGCGTTCCACGTGACCAGGAATTTTGCGTTAAATACTTCACATGGGTTTACTGCCGTGTTCGGCAAGGACTAGGCTCCGCTGGGGACGTTTTCCACGGGGTCAAAGAGTGACGTTATCTGCGTTCCACGTGACCAGGAATTTTGCTCTGGATGCTTCCCACGGGTTCACTGCCGTGTTCGGCGAGGACCAGGCTCCGCTCTGGATGCTTCACACGGGTTCACTGCCATGCTCTGCGAGGATCAGGATCCTCTATGGACGTTTTCCGCGGGGTCAAAGAGTGACGTTATCCGCGTTCCACGTGACCAGGAATTTTGCTCTGGATGCTTCCCACGGGTTCACTGCCGTGTTCGGCGAGGACCAGGCTCTGCTCTGGACGTTTTCCACGGGGTCAAAGAGTAACGTTATCCGCGTTCCACGTGACCAGGAATTTTGCTCTGGATGCTTCCCACGGGTTCACTGCCGTGTTCGGGGAGGACCAGGCTCCGCTCTGGACGTTTTCCACGGGGTCAAAGAGTGACGTTATCCGCGTTCCACGTGACCAGGAATTTTGCTCTGGATGCTTCCCACGGGTTCACTGTCGTATTCTGCGAGGACCAGGCTCCGCTCTAGACGTTTTCCACGGGGTCAAAGAGTGACGTTATCCGCGTTCCACGTGACCAGGAATTTTGTTGATTATATCCGCATTTCACGGGGTTGGGATTTGACTTTCGGTGATCTGTACAGCGCCGAGTCATAGAACTGGGAGCTGCCGCTGTTCCGCTTTGCTCGAGGTCGTATTTGCCGCAATGAGACGAATGTTGAGACGATTTTTATGGCTCGTTGAGATTTGGTTTCTTCTTATGATGAAACCTGGAGGAGGAGTATGACCCCTTCTTTGTCTGCGCCCCTGGATTGTATACAGGGATTGATATAACATCTCCTGTAAGGCAAAGATTTCATTTTTATTTTATTTCTTTTTCCGCGATGCTCTATCATCTCAGCTTTTATATCGCGAAGGTCGCAATTGCCCTATCATTTCGGCTATTTTTTCGCGGTGCCCAATCATTTCGGCTATTTATTTTATTTTAATTTTTTTACTCGCTGTTTTTTGTTGTTTTTTTTTGCGAGTTACCCCATCATTTCGGCTATTTCTGTTAGTGTATATGCCCTAGGGGCCATTATTGTATCATACTAGCTTGTATATTACTTAATAGAAGCTTGGGATATTCACAGTTATATAACAGTCTTGCTAAACATGGTAGTATGCTACTTGGTTTTATCTATCTTAATATGTGAGTATATGTATTGATAGAGCCCTTAGGATCTTGCTTGACTACCAGCGTTGTGATGGCAGTCACACTAGTGGGGGCTGGGTAGTCTATAAGCACATTGTCACGCCCCGCTTCCCAGAGTACGCTAAAATGGGCACGTGACATAGCCAAACATACTACCTGTGGGTAGGAAGTATCCATCCACAGTCACATTACGGCTGTAGAGATATCAAGGACAAAAATAAAACTATCTAGACATGTCCATAAACCAAGATAAATCATGAGTCAAGAATAATAAAATGCGGAAGCGAAAGATCCAATACAACAACTGGAATGTATGTCCCATAATGCGGGCTCACATCAGGAATAAAATGCAGGAAAGAAAAGCTAACTACTACAGACACTCACAGCTCAGCCTGTCGGCTGAAGTACTCCTGCTCGGACTGCAACAGCGGTACGTAATCTGGGCCATGCAAAACCCATACGTCAGCGCGTCATGTCATCAAGTAATATAATATGAACAGTGTAGCAGGCAATGCAATATAAACATGAATAAACCAGGGTAACAATAATATGAATCAGAGCAGTGCAGGGTAGTGTGTAGTGGGTAAACTAACTGTTCTATCAGGTTTTCTATTCTAAAGTCTTTGAAACCAAATAATGTAATCCTCATCGTAACTCGTCGGTAGGTATTCCGTAACGCCCGGAAAGACGGCAAATAATGGGTATTCCGTAACGCCTGGAAAAACGGCAAACAATAGGTATTCCGTAACGCCCGGAAAAACGGCAAACAATAGGTATTCCGTAACGCCCGGATAAACGGCAAACAATAGGTATTCCGTAACGCCCGGAAAAACGGCAAACAATAGGTATTCCGTAACGCCCGGATAAACGGTAAACAATAGGTATTCCGTAACGCCCGGAAAAACGGCAAACAATAGGATGGCCCTTGGAGTTACATTCGGTTACAATACTGATTTCCCATACCCCCAAGTTGTATGTGTAAGTCAAGTCAGGTATCCCGTAATCAAGAAACTAATGCCAACGCAGGATCAGGTAAACAGGTTTGTCTGGATAGACAACAGGAACGGTCCGTGAGGACTACATGTCAGGTTTGTTGGCATTAGACACATGATCAGGTAACGGGTCAGGTCATGGTACATCAAGTCAAGTCAAGCAGTATACGGTACCATGTCGGGTCAATCAATATGCATGTAGCAAGTCAGGTCAAGATGTAAACGATAACATAGGTGTAATCACAATCAATTATATAATCAAGCATGAGTATCAACAACATGATATAAGCAACGAATTAAGCGATAGGCAGATTCATTCAATTAGCAATACAGTTATCAATTGTGTCACAGAGATGATTTCAACAATATAAGAATGCAGTGAGACAATTATAGCCATTTAATCATGTTAACAAGTTTAAGGCTTCATAGATGCAATGTTATATGTGTATATAGGTTCCACGAATGAAATCACAGTTTAAGCAGGTTAAATGTATACGAGTGTCCGAATGAAATAAAACGATAAATAAAGTACCATAGGCTACGTCATTAGTGAAAATGTAAATAAAACATGTGATTAAACAGGTAAATGTGGTTATTAGGTTCAATTGCAAACTGTAGGTTCCAAGTTTAAAGATAAAATGATATATAACAATATGGTACATGAAAATGAGAAACGATCGTACCAAAGTTAAATATACAGGTTTAGGGTGTCATCAATATGTATGTAAATATTATTAGCATGTAGCAAGGGGTACTTGCCTCGACGGGTCGCGAACCGGGAATACGGGACGATAAACGTCGGCGGGGAAAACTCGCGACGGGCGCACGGTTCACGGAATGAACCCAAACGATGAACAGTGGAACTACACGGGTCGGGGTACCTCGCTGGAACGTCGGGACGCGTCGCCGGCATCACCGGATTCCGGCCAAGTTCAGAACAGTAAACGGTCATGATAAGCAAACAAGAAGAGAAAGAAAAACAGAGAAGAAAGGAAGTAGGAACTGAGAAGGGTGCTCACGATGATCCGTGGGACGGGTGGTGACGGTCGACCTCGTCGACGGAGCTCCGGCGATGGCCTACGACGGCAGCAACGAGATCCTGCAGTTCAAGAAATTTCACAGAGAAGGGAAAAAGAGAAAAGGAAAGAGGAGGAGAGGAGAAGAGGCTTACAGAGCGTTCAAGGGTGGTCTGGTGATCGTCGGCGACGACCCCGGGGCGGCGCAGACGTGTGCAGGGGGGTTGCTGGTGGCCGCGGCGAAGATGCAGGGTGCACAGGAAGGAGGGAGAAGGAGGAGGAAGGTGCGGTGGCTCGGTCGAGGCGAGGGTGTTGGTGATGGTGTCGCCAGCGTTGAGGCTGCGGTGGCGAGGAGGGAGGCGGCGGTAGCTAGGGTTGCATGGGGGTTGGGTTTCTGAAGAGGGAAGAAAATATATGCGTGGGGAGAGAGAGAGAGATATAAGGGGGAGAGAGAGAGAGAGAGAGAAGAGAGATATGAGGCGGGCCCCCGGGTTAAGATGGATTTGATTGGTTGGGGAGGAAGATCTGTAGGTTTAGGAAAATTAATAAAGATTTCTAAGATATGTAAAAATATAGCATATGGTTTAAAATATATGACGGTTTAAATATATTAAAAATTTAGGATTTTGGCGCAAAGTAAAACATTTCCAAATCGCTCCCGGGTCGGCTCCAAAAATTTGAAATTGAAATAATAGAATTTTAGGCGGGATCCAAAATTTAAAATGAAGTGTTTTATGATTAAAAAGCATACCCCCAAAACGGACACACGTACGTGCGCGTAGCCGTCCAAACTCGCCCGTTTCACTGAACGGGACGAGAACACGACGTACGGACGCTACAACGGGGTTAGGGGTGTCAAGCAGGCCAAGATGAATATTTTTACTTTTATTTTAGATGCCAAAAATTGTTATATACAGAAATGAATTTGCCGGGTAAAAATTTACAGTAAGTAACAATCAAGCAAGATAAATGAAATGAGTGCCACACTACGTTCAAACTGTAACTGAAATTAGTAGCATTGGGCTCGGGTGTTACACACATCCTTTTCCAGGTCCCTAGTCGTAGGATTATCGAGACAGGGCATCGATACTCCGGAATAGACTAGTGTGTATGCTTCTCATCCCAGTTGGGGAGATGGTCTATCCCACAGCCATCAGTACGTCGTACTGGAGATAGTATACAGGTGCTTGTTGGGTTACGGGTACACCGGACAGGACTCGCAGGGAACTGTTGGTTGGTATTATACCCGTCGTCAGTTAACAGTTCCCAGGTGACATGAGTACAGCATAGTCCGCAGACTTGACACTGCTACTTTGCCTCGAGTGTGTCCCACTGTTCTTAGATTGCTACGCTACCACGGCTCAAAGGAGTCGTGCAAACAGGTAGCAGTTGGGTGCAGTCCCGAGCACTTGGAGGCAGTGGCGGTTAGACAGGATTCGTCTCTCCCGGTATTGGGAGTTGATATCGCGCTGTGTCAGAGAGCCATTACGCAAAGTCCCTGGCCAGGGCAAGCGAGATTTACTGGTAGGTTCCAGTAGTTTCTCAAGGTATAATGGGCTACGCTCCGACACGGCTTATACCGCTATTAGGAGACTGACGCTTGCCGCCCCCTAGGCCCGATATGCGATAATCTTAGACAAACAGACCGGACTGTACAGAGATTGTCACATTAGGCTCAGTAGGAGTTCGGATGGGTTTCCTCATCGGCCTTCTTATCGACATCTACCTGGGGACCGTTACGTACAGCTAGTGCCGCTTGCGGTCTGTGGTTAAACCCACTGCCAGCGTAGTAGTCGAGTCTTTAGAGTCCCACACAGAGAGTTTCCCTGCTCCAGGCGAAACGATATAGAGGTCGTATAGTTTTACGACAAAGGTTCGGACGCATACGTGTGTTTACGCACGTACGACGTTCGGACAGTTTTTACTAGCCGGCTTTGGTTTAAGCCAGATTCTAGTATCGGATTATTGGATTTATACAGTCTAAAGTTTTTCCGTGTTTTCACGGATAGGAGGGGCGTTCTCGTAATTTGGCGGGAAGCTTCTAGAAGGATGATGACTTGGGGGTTTAGGTGGCATTTGCATTTATTGTTTTAATGACTCATTTGTGTGATTCATCCTTGGAGTTAATGCTTCATTTATTGAACTAATGACTCATGAGATGAATCACTCATATGAATAAATGAAGGATGATGATTAATCATTTTATTTATTTATTTTGATAAATCATTATGCTTCATATATTCAAGAGAGATCATTATCTCATTCTCATTCTTTTGCTCACCTTCTCTCTCCTCAAGCTCTCTCTCTTCAAACCCTAATCCTCCCATCTCATGTGTTGAGATCAAGGATTAGATAGACTAATTAATCCATTACCTCACTCTATATCACCTAGGTGCCTTTGATTAGCAACTAAAGAAACCTAGTTACCTCAATATTAGAGGTGAAGCTTGGAATAGAAGCTCTCGGGTGGATCATCTATTACATAGAGGAGGCCGAGGAGGAGGTGGATAACGAAAAGACGAAGGACTAGATTCATTAGGTATAATCACTTCTCATAGTAGTTAACAACTCCTATGTATATGTTAGTTATAGTTTAGCAAAGATTCTTCGGTTAGTCGATGTTAACTCAAAGAACAAGATTGTTTTTCATATTTCCGCCTCCCCGCAACTCGTGGGGTGTTTTACATCGACTTACAGTGGTATCAGAGCCTCGCTAAACAATAATTAACTCATTAGCAAAGTCGTAAGAATTTCGAACGCAAAATGAACCGGAAAAAACATCAAAAGCACTAAGTTTCTGTCGATTTTAAAACATGCCCTAAAAATTTTTCAGGGACCTCTAAAAATACCAGCAGGGAAATACAAGAACTCTGGAAAAAATTGGGTGCATGAATTGGCCAAACAGCCGCGGATCCGCGGCCGAGTTGAAGCCGATTCACCCCAAATTTTCCCAGAACTCTTCTGTGATGTTTTTTGTCTTTTCTGGAATGTTTATTTTCTGCTCAAGTCTCAGGTGCACAGAGAAGTTTTGGAGTAGAATCTAAAGTGTTTGCTCGATCGAAATTATACGATGTTTGCTAATTAGATTATATCTGTGAACTGTATAATGTGTTCGTAAAGCTCCCCTAACTGCTAGTATGTCGGTTGGCAGGGAGTTGCACATTTCTGTAATGATTTAACTGTTTGTGATTATGAACTTGATTGGATTGTTGTGATGATTAGCCGGGGTTTAAGATGGGTTATTATATTCATTCATTCGATATAATTGTAATATGTTGTAATATTATTTTGCGGGGCACATCCAGGTTGCGGTTATAGCCACCGTTGTATTATTTCATTTTACTGTTTTTGCTCCTAGGATAGACCCAAGGTGGGGTGCACAAACTACCGGGTACTTTGAAGTGTTTAGTGGCCTACTCACGTTGTTGAGGGAGACCGCTTCACTTCGGGTACTTGGCGGGTAGTTTGCCGTACCCGTAGGGGTCTAGGGTGGAGTAATGGCTATTCATCACAACTGTGTAATCCGTCTTTCGTTGCTGGCTCAAAAGAAACGCGGATTGCTTGCATATCCAATAATGTTCATCTGTGATCTGGAATGCCTATTATTGCGTCTGACGAATGTACAATATCTATATATGATAGCTATTTAGACGTCACTTATGTTTTACACCCACGCTAGCCCAGCCCCCGCTCTGTCGTTAGTTAAGTAACCTAACGGGTGATGACGGGACCCAGTGGCAAATGCGGATGGCATAAGAGAACGTTGTATTTTCGTTGTTTTCTACAATGATAGGTTAATGATGGGACACATTATTATTAATGCAAAGAAAATAAACCAAAGTTGAATCGTTGGAACAGTTTAAAAGAAACCGCTCGGTTATTTTTAAAACAGAAGATATTTTTAATTGTGGAGCTTTAACCACTCCTTTTGAAAGCTATCAGGTTCCTTCGGTCATATCAAGTTCACTACGTTCACGGTTTCGCCAAAACCATTCGTAGCCCTCCGTCATTTCATTTGGATATTCAGTAGTATTCAAGCTATGTATTTTGACCTAACGACAAGGCATAGTGTTTGGTAGCTACTGGGTATTCATTTGTTGCATAGATAGATGAGTTAGTTTGGGACAGCCGTATTATCATTTTGGCCGAACGTCAAGGATATGTACGGATGGGTTCAAATTAACAAGATAATGATGGGTAGAACTTGACATGTGACTTATGACATTTTGACCTAACGCCAAGGTCATAAGAGCATAGGGCAAAAAATTTATATCGGGAATTTCTAAAGAAACTGAAATTTGCAAAGAGATGCATACCATTTGGAGTGTGATGAATGTTGGTAGGATTCCTTCAGCATTATCACATAATGATATTTGGATCCCGATCCTACTGTGAGTATATGCTACTCATCAGAAGATTCGTCACTTAACGATCAATGCTATAAACCAAGTAGGTGCCGAGAAAGGTGTCAGCGGGGCTACGCCCCCAGAGAAAAGAGGTTATTTAATTAAGGAACTTCGCGAAAGGTTGGAAAACCTCCCTCGAAGTACCAACACCGGCCTGGCTGAACGGTTAAGCAAGTATTGTACGGTGAGAATAGTCCTGGCTAGTTCTTCCTTTTTGGTTTGAGGAGGGATTCGAGAAACAGTGGGAGCCATCCAGTTTAGATAAACTAAAAACCACTCTAAACTTGCAAGAGCATCATGCTAAAGTGTTCTCTCTCTCTCTCCTAATTGCAGCGACCCTGAAAATGACTGGACTTAAGTTACTATTAGAAAAAAATATACTGACAGGGCCAAACTATAAAGATTGGCTGCGGAATGTCAAAATGGCTTTGACCTATGACAGATTGGGGTATGTCCTCACTACTAAGACACCTGCAGTCGCAGGTCCCAAATCCAGTAATGCGGATAAGGAAATCCGCAAAACCTGGGATTTAGATTGCGCGAAGGCCAAGTGCATCGTGCTTGCCTCGATGAATAATGAACATCAGAGGAGGCACGAGTATATGGATCTAGATGCCATATTTCTCCATACAAAGGAACTTTATGGAGAGCAACCTCGTATAGCAAGATACGAGACCTCAAAGAACTTGTTTCGAGCGAGGTTGGCCGTCGGATCATCGGTAGGAGAACATGTCCTAAAGATGATTGGCTATATTGAAGAGCTCGCAGACCTTGGGACGACTTTGGATAATGAGCTCTATACAGACTTGATTCTCCAGTCCCTTCCTTCCACCTACGCCCAGTTTATTCTGAATTTCAACATTCAAAGAAAAGAAGTTGAATTTCCAGAACTCCTTAACATGTTGAGGAGTGTAGAGGGCACCTTGCAGAAGGCAAGGGAAACACCCGCTATGTTTGTTAGTGGAGCTTCTTCTTCCGGGTCCAAGGCTAGGGCCAAAAGAAAGAAGAAGAAGGTCGCCACCAAACCTAGAGGAGGTATTAGTAAGGTGGGAGCGAAGGGAAAGAAAAAAGATTGCGGTGCCAGTAGTGGCCCAGGATGAGTGCTTCCATTGTCATAGAAAAGGGCACTGGAAGAAAGATTGCAAGGCGTGGAACGCCAAGAACCAGGAACTGAAGCAGGCTGTGGCTTCGACTTCAGGTGTGTTTATAATTGAGAATTGTCTTTCAATCAACTCTACTTCCTGGGTATTGGATACCGGATCAGGATCGCATATATGCAATTCATTGCAGGCACTGAGAGACCGTAGAGTGCTGAAAGATGGTGATATGACCCTAAAGGTTGCTAACGGAGCTAGCGTGGAAGCTGTGTCCGTCGGGGATTATCACCTGGGATTGACGAGTGGACATATTTTGGTTTTACATAACTGTTTTTATGTACCTAGTTTAACGTGTAATATCATATCAGTTTCCTTGTTATCAAATAAAGGTTATGATTTCACGTTTGTAAGCGATATTGTTAACATCCACCTTAATCATAGTTTGATTGGGTCCGGTATACTGGATAACGGTATATATGTCTTAAACCAACTCCAGATTTTCAATGTCCAGAACATACTAAAAAGAAAGTCTCCAGATACAAATAAGGCTTTCTTATGGTATTGTAGACTAGGTCACATCAATGAGACAAGATTAACTAAGTTACATAGAGAAGGATATTTAGACTCGTTCGAATATTAAACTTATGCCACTTGTGAATCATGTCTCAAAGGAAAGATGATAAAGACTCCATTCACTGGACATGGAGTAAGAGCGAGCGAGCTCTTAGGACTCATACACAGCGATGTATGTGGTCCAATGTCTACACATGCAAGAGATGGTTTTTCCTATTTCATTACTTTTACGGATGATTACTCTAGGTACGGATTCATTTTTCTGATGAAACATAAATCCGGGGCTTTTGAGAAATTCCAAGAGTATAAGAATGAAGTAGAAAACCAAACCGGCAAAAGTATCAAAACACTAAGATCTGATCGAGGTGGTGAATACTTAAGTGCCGAGTTCCTGGGTTACCTAAAAAAGAAAGGAATTCTCTCTCAGCTTACTCCTCCATACACTCCACAGCATAACGGTGTATCGGAGAGACGGAATCGAACCCTATTGGATATGGTACGTTCCATGATGAGTAATGCTGAGTTACCACGATCTTTCTGGGGTTATGCTCTAGAATCAGCGGCATATCTTTTGAATATAGTTCCTACCAAAACTGTGCCTATCACGCCATATCAGATGTGGAGTAGGAAGAAACCCTATCTTCAGTATCTGAAGATATGGGGATGTCCAGCTTTCGTTAAAAAGCAGCATGTGGACAAGCTCGAGGCACGATCAGTACTGTGTAAGTTTGTGGGATATCCAAAGAACTCCAGGGGGTATCTATTCTATTACGCAGAGGAACAAAAGGTTTTTGTTTCTCGTAATGCCCATTTTCTAGAACATCAGTTTTTAGAAAAGGAAACAAGTGGGAGCGAAATAGAACTGGAAGAAATTCCAGAACCACAAACTACTACTGAAAGTTTGGTAGAACCAGTAATTCAAGAAGAACAGGACATTCCCGCACCCCTCCGCAGAAGTAGTAGGCCGTCTCATCCGCCTGAGAGATACTACGGTTTTCTCATAGATGGGGATGAAGAGGATTGCATCATTGATGATGATGAACCTACTAGCTTCCAGCAGGCCATTCAGAGCGGCGACTCGGTATGATGGCTAGATGCAATACGGACCGAAATGGAGTCCATGTACACCAACAAAGTATGGACTTTGGACTTTGCTCCAGATAGGGTAAAACCCATAGGATGCAAATGGATCTTTAAGAAAAAAATTGGTGTGGATGGACAGGTGGAAACCTATAAGGCTAGACTTGTTGCAAAGGGTTTTCGTCAAAGACCTGATTTGGACTATGACGAAACTTTTTCTCCAGTGGCTATGCTCAAATCCATTCGGGTCCTTCTTGCTATTGCTGCCTTCCATGATTATGAAATCTGGCAGATGGACGTAAAGACGGCTTTTCTAAATGGTAATTTAGAAGAATGCGTCTATATGGATCAGCCAGAAGGTTTCAATCAGAGTGGGAGCAGCGGGAAAGTTTGCAAGTTGCTTAAGTCCATTTATGGACCGAAGCAGGTATCGCAGAGTTGGAACATCTGTTTTGATGAAACAGTCAAAGAATATGACTTTATCAATAATCCAGATGAACCATGTATATATAGTAAAGTTGTAGCACGAACTGTCGTATTCCTCGTATTATAAGTGGATGACATTCTATTGATAGGAAATGACATTCCTATGCTACAATCTGTCAAAGGATTCTTATCACACAGGTTCTCCATGAAGGACCTGGGTGATGTCTCTTACATTCTGGGGATCCGGATCTATCGTGATAGATCCAAGAGGATGTTGGGACTTTCGCAGTCCAGGTATATCAACACTATACTGAAAATATTCAGTATGGAAGATTCTAAGCGCGGTAATCTACCGGCTTGTCACGGAATCACCCTATCCAAAGAGAAGTCTCCCAAGACTGATTTGGAAAGGGATCGCATATCTATTATACCCTACGCTTCTGCGGTAGGCTCTATAATGTATGCGATGTTGTGCACCAGACCAGATGTAGCTTACGCACTGAGCGTGGTAAGCCGGTATCAGTCAGATCCAGGGGAGAAGCACTGGATAGCAGTGAAGAACATTCTCAAGTACCTGAGAAGGACTAAGGAGATGTTCTTGGTTTACGGCGGAAAAGACCTCAAGATGGAGGCTTTTGCTGATTCCGGCTTCAAGAGTGATAAGGACGATTCCAAGTCCATGTCAGGTTATGTCTTTACCCTCAATGGAGGGGCGGTGTGCTGGAAGAGTTCCAAGCAGGACACCGTTGCTGACTCGACGATGGAAGCGGAGTATATTGCTGCTTGCGATGCCGCAAAAGAAGCGATCTGGATGAGGAAGTTCCTAACAGAACTTCAGGTGGTTCTTACCATTGTTGATCCAATACCTCTGTATTGCGACAACAACGGAGCTATAGGTTTAGCGAAGGAACCAAGGTCCCATCAGAAGTCCAGACACATCTTAAGGAGGTATCACCTAATCAGGGAGATCATAGATCACCGGGAGATCGAGGTCCGGAGAGTTGCTACTGAAGAGAACATTACTGATCCATTCACAAAGGCCCTACCTCAGATTCAGTTCGAGAGACTACTCGAGATCATCGGTCTTCGATATACCAGTACATGGCCCTAGTGCAAGTGGGAGATTGTTAGTGTATATGCCCTAGGGACCATTATTGTATCATACTAGCTTGTATATTATTTAATAGAAGTTGGGATATTCACAGTTATATAACAGTCTTGCTAAATATGGTAGTATGCTACTTGGTTTTATCTATCTTAATATGTGAGTATACGTATTGATAGAGCCCTTAGGATCTTGCTTGACTACCAGCGTTGTGATGGCAGTCACACTAGTGGGGGCTGGGTAGTCTACAAGCACATCCTTTTCCAGGTCCCTAGTCGTAGGATTATTGAGACAGGGCATCGATACTCCGGAGTAGACTAGTGTGTACGCTTCTCATCCCAGTTGGGGATATGGTCTGTCCCACAGCCATCAGTACGTCATACTGGAGATAGTATACAGGTGCTCGTTGGGTTACGGGTACACCGGACAGGACTCGCAGGGAACTGTTGGTTGATATTATACCCGTCGTCGGTTAACAGTTCCCAGATGACATGAGTACAGCATAGTCCGCAGACTTGACACTGCTACTTCGCCTCGAGTGTGTCCCACTGTTCTTAGATTGCTACCCTACCACGGCTCAAAGGAGTCGTGCAAACAGGTAGCAGTTGGGTGCAGTCCCGAGCACCTGGAGGTAGTGGCGGTTAGACAGGATTCGTCTCTCCCGGTATTGGGAGTTGATATCGCGCTGTGTCAGAGAGCCATTACGCAAAGTCCGTGGCCAGGGCAAGCGAGATTTACTGGTAGGTTCCAGTAGTTTCTTAAGGTGTAATGGGCTATTAGGGGACTGACGCTTGCCTCCCCCTAGGCCCGATATGCGATAGTCTTAGACGAACAGACCGTACTGTACGGAGATTGTCACATCAGGCTCAGTAGGAGTTCGCATGGGTTTCCTCATCGGCTTTCTTATCGACATCTACCTGGGGACCGTTAAGTACAGCTAGTGCCGCTTGCGGTCTGTGGTTAAACCCACTGCCAGCGTAGTAGTCGAGTCTTTAGAGTCCCACACAGAGAGTTTCCCTGCTCCAGGCGAAACGATATAGAGGTCGTATAGTTTTACGACAAAGGTTCGGAAGCATACATGTGTTTACGCACGTACGACGTTCGGACAGTTTTTACTAGCCGGCTTTGGTTTAAGCCTGATTCTAGTATCGGATTATTGGATTTATACAGTCTAAGGACGTTTCGGTCCGTCGTTAGTTTAAAGACGTTTCGGTCCGTCGTTAGTTTAAAGACGTTTCGGTCCATTGTTGAAGAAGGCCGGTTACTACTTATAGAGTTCGGGCTTAGGAAGATAGCGAGCGGACATAGTCGTCGTCATCTATCATTGACCTAGGCCTTGACCCATTAAGCGTAGTATTTCTTCAGGAAGCGACCGTTTATTGGCCTGAAAGGTCTTTCACCGTGCATATCCATGAGTAGATACGCTCCACCCTCGTAGACCTTGTCTATGATGTACGGGCCTTCATAGTTCGGCTCGAATTTTCCCCGTTTGGCGCGATTGGGGATCATAGGTCTTTTGACCACTAGCACGAGTTCGCCTTGGCGGAATGTCCTCGGCCTAGTCAATCTTTCGTATGAGCGCGTCATCTTTGCTTTGTAAGCCTCCAGATTTTGTTGCGCTATGAGCCGGGTTTCATCAAGGGCATCAAGCTCCTCAAGCCGAAGGTGAGCATTTTCTTCGTCCGTCAGCTTGTAGTGGACTGCCACTCGTAGAGAGGGTAACGCTATCTCGAGAGGGAGTACTGCTTCTGTACCGAATACCAACGTGTACGGCGTTGTGTTCGTGGCCGTCTTGAACGTAGTTCGATACGTCCAGAGAGCTTCTTGCAGTCTCTCATGCCAGTCCTTCTTATTTCGGGACACCGTCTTCTTCACAATCTTCGTCAAGGTTTTGTTGAAAGCCTCGGCTAGACCGTTAGCTCGGGGATTATACACTGAGGAATATCTCTAGTCTATGTTGTGTTGTTGCGCGAAGCGGCTAATCTTGTGGATTCTGTAAGCTGGCCCATTATCGGAGATGATCCGTCTTGGCGTTCCAAACCGATAAATGACGTGCATCTTGAAGAAGTGGAGGATATTCTCCGTCTTCACTTCCCTCAGCGGTACTGCTTCTGCCCATTTGGAGAAGTAATCAGTCGTCGCCAAAATGAATCGATGTCCCTTGGACGATGCTGGTTCGATGGGGCCGATTATGTCAGTTCCCCATATTTCGAATGGCCAGCTAGCCACTGTTGGGTGTAGAGGATTTGGGTGCTGATGGATAAAGTCTCCATGAATCTGGCATGAGTGGCATTGCTTCGCATATTCGAGGCAGTCCTGAATCATCGTGGGCCAATAGTAGCCCATTCGTTTAATCTTCAATTTCATCTTCGGGCCTGCTTGGTGAGAACCGCAGAGTCCGTCGTGAACTTCCTGAACGACTCTTTTCGCTTCGTCAGGTCCCAGGCATCTTAACCACAGAGAATCAAATGACCTCTTGTACAGAGTATTATTGACGAAGGCGAAGGACAGAGCTCGTTTCACAAGCTGATGTCTTGAGGACGCATCTTCAGGCGTTCGACGGGATTTGAAGTAGTCTATGAAGACTTCTCTCCAATCTTCAGCCTTTTCTTGGTCCTTTATTTGCATAGCCATTTGCTCGGTTGCTTCCTTTTCCTCAGATGATTCCGGAGATATTTCTGCCGGTGTGAGGACCCGACGGCTTTGTACCACGATTCTGACGTCATCGAGGTTTTCATCAGCCAGTTCTTTAGCGAGCTTAGCTAATGCGTCCACCTTGCTATTTTCCGCACGCGGTATGCTTTCCAACATGTAGTAGGGAATTTGAGTCAGCAATCGCTGTACTCTGTCGCCATACTTCACCAGCTCTGGCTTGCATGTCTGGTAGTCGCCGTTCACTTGGCTAACGACCAGTTGAGAGTCTCCATATATGAGGAGGTTTTCAATTCCCAGGTCGATGGCGATCTCGAGACCTGCTATCAAAGCTTCATACTCGGCTTCATTGTTCGTCCTCGGCTCTGTCAAGGAGAAAGCAAAGCGCATTATCCCTCCTTGTGGAGTTACGAAGATGAGGCCTACCCCGATTTGATTATAGGCATGTTTTGTTTGCGCTTCTTCATGGAAGACGCTCCGCCAAAATAGAGTTCCCACCGGGTACTACTTCCGTTGATCGTATCAAATGCATGTTCGTCTGGCAGCTCGCAATTTAAAGGAGAGTCGGCAGGTATTGGATTCTCAGCGAGAAAGTCGGCGATAGCTTGGCCTTTCACTGCCTTAAGAGGCTGATAGGTTATTGAAAACTCCATCAAGAGCAGGGCCCATTTAGCGAGCCGACCTGTCAATATGGCCTTCGACATTAAATATTTAAGGGGGTCCACCTTCGAAATGAGACGGACTTCATGCGCCAACGCATAATGCCGGAGTTTCGTTATCGCGAAGATCAATGCCAGGCAGTGCTTTTCGATGGAGGAGGAGTTGCTTTCTGCCCCCAGAAGAACTCGACTTAAATAGTAGAGCGCTCTCTCCTTCCCTTGGTCGTTCTCTTGTGCCCATAATGCGTCTAAGGAACCTTCGAGGGCTGTGGTATAAAGAATAAGAGGCTTTCCCTTGACTGGAGCAGCTAACACCGGCGGGTTCTGCAGGTATTGCTTGATCTCGTCCAGTGCGCCTTGACATTTGTGATCCCAGACGAACGGGGTTCCCTTCTTCATCAGGTGACTGTAAGGGCGGCACTTGCCTCAGAGATTGGCTATGAATCGCCAGATGTACGCGAGCTTTCCTTGGAGAGACCGCAATTGTTTGAAAGTGCTTGGCGGTGGCATTTCCATGATCGCCTTGATCTTTGACGGATCTATCTCGATACCCCGGTGCCGGACAATGAACCCTAGGAATTTGCCTGAGGATACCCCGAACGCGCATTTGAGAGGGTCCATCTTCAAATTGTATTGTCGAAGGCGTTGAAATACGGTCTTCAGATGCTCTAAATGCTCCTCGTATGATTTGCTTTTCACCACGAGGTCGTCGATATAGCATTCGACGATTTCATGTATGAGGTCATCGAAGATCTTCGTCATGGCCCTCTGATTGGCACCGGTGTTCTTTAAACCGAAGGGCATAACTTTGTAGCAGAATATACCCAGAGGAGTTCGGAAAGCGGTGTGCTTCTGGTCTTCGGGGTGCATCTTTATCTGATTGTATCCTGATGAGCCGTCCATGAAGGAGAAAACCTTGTGAGTGGATGTGTTATCTATCATCAGCTCGGTGACTGGCACTGGGAAGTCGTCCTTCGGGCAGGCTTTATTGAGATCCCGAAAGTCCACACATATGCGCACCGTCCCATTTTTCTTCATCACCAGGACGATGTTGGCGATCCAGTCAGGATACTGAACCTCTTGGATAAAGCCAGAGTCGATTAGCTTCTTGACTTCGTCGTTGATGCTCATCTCGAGCTCGAGCCACATTCTTCTCGGCGTTTGTTTGACTGGCTTGATGTCCAGGGATATTGCCAATTTATGGACAGCTATTTCTGGATCCAGTCCTGGCATTTCGGAATAGTTCCATACGAAGCAATCTCTATGCCGCATAAGCACGTCTTTTAACGCAGCCACCCTTTCTTCAGATAGCAATTAGCTGACAAATGTCGGTCGCGGGTCGTTTGCCGTCCCCAACTCAATCTTCTTGAGGTTATCTGAAGTAGTATGTATGCCATCTTCCAGCTCTCTCGGCACTGGTGGAAATACTGAGATTACCTCGTCGTCATTGTTTTCGAAGCACCAAGGAAGGTCATTCATATTTTCGGGCTCTCCTTTTGATATTGTTATCATATGACAAGTACGAACTCGCTTCCAAGACCGATGTGGATCTAGTTCTGCTCTTGTGGCTTTGGGTTCGTGCTTTTGCGGCGGCGTTACCCTCTAGCTGCTGGATAGAGCAAACCTGCCTTGCTGGTACTGGTCTTCGACCCAGTTCTTGAAGATGAAGCAGTCTTCGATAGGGTGTCCTATGGCTCGGTGATAAGAGCAATAGCCCGGATGAGAGACCTCGTTAGCTTGCTCAGAGTGCTTAGACTCCGGAAGTGTAATCATTCGATGTTTTAAAGCGAGATCAAGTATCTTCTTCGTCTTGTCTTGAAGGAAAGAATACGCTCGACTCATCTTCTTCATGAGGGACAAATCCGAACCGCGCAATTCCCGATCACATGACTCTTTGATCCCGCGTTGTCGTTGTCGAATCCCTTTTCCGCTCTTTGACTTATTTCTGCCTCTGCGTCGGGCCTTTTGCACAGCAGGTTGACAGGGAGGAGCATTTTCGTCTTTTGCATCCTGTTGAAGAAGACGTTGCATCCTAGCTTTCTCGTAGATGGCCATTTCGCGATTATGGTCGTCCTGAGCTTTTTGACCCGCTTTCCTGATAAGCTTGTCCATTCGTTCTTTAAATGACGGACTCGGCACTTTGATTGCGGGATCTAGTTTTGATACGGGGTCGGCATTTTCTGATAGGGCATCATCTTCTTCATCGAAGTTATATATGGCGTAGCTACCGTGGACTCGTTCCCGTTTCCCGGATCTCACATATCCAAGCCCAAGCGTTTCCATTCTCCCGTTGGGCAACTTACGCTGAGTGCCAGGGACATCCCAAATCCTGTTATAGAACCGAGCTTGTCGAATAGTCTGTTTTAAGAGTACCCCTTGGCGCTTCAATAGCCTTTTTAGTCCGTTCGTATAATATCTGGGAAAACGGATGGGTTGGAGCCTGTCGAGTGTAGAATCCGCGCCATGCCAGATTTCTTTCTCCACTCTTGTTTCCGTGGATCGGTAGAATAGGATATCCTTTTCACCTCTTCGCCTGGGAGGGACGTAAAACGTCTGCAGGTCTTGCACATTGTAAGCTTCAAGTGCGTCAAGATCTTTGTAGTGCTCCCGCGGAATCATGGTAATTTGCAACTCTGATCACCACCAGGGAATTCTCGTATTGACGGCCGACTGGAGAACACAGCATTAATCTCATCTTCCGAGTCACTTCCGAAGATCAATATGGGGGCGGACGGTCCCGGGTTGTTGCGTCGAGACAGCCCAGCATAAACTATCTCTTCTTCTTCTTCGGTATCACTCCCGAAAACAGGAATGGTGGCGGTGGCTTTGTTTTCCGGTTTGCGACACCTCTCTGTGTCCTCGAAATCTGGCAAAAAGTATTTTGCATCTTCGTACTTGCGGACTTCGTTCACGGAGAACGGGTTCAGCTCACTTGTTACGGTATACTCGAGACCATCTTTGAAATACTTCATACACTGATGCTGCGTAGAAGGGATGATGTTGTACTCGTGTAACCAGGGACGACCGAGCAGAGCATTGTAGCAGGTCTTGGCGTCAATGACGTGAAACTTGATGTCCGTGACGAGTAGTCCGAAGCGTAATGTTAGTATTACAGATCCGAAAGTTCGTGACGACTGGGAGTCGAAACCGAAGATGGTAATTTTATCACGAGTGAGGTGCTGAACGCTCATGCAGATTTCCTTCAACACCCGAACATTAAGGAGATTGACGGAGGATCCATTATCAACCAGAATTTTGCCTATCTTGATATCATGGCAGTATCCAGAGACGTACAAGGGACGGTTGTGGTCGCACGTACCAAGGAGAAGGTCTTCATCACCAAACGTGACATCGGCTGTGTGCACTTCTTCCAGTTCATCCTTCATCCTTTCTTCGGCGAGGAAGGCTTGGAATTGCTCGGGCTCTTGTAGCGCCTTGATTAATGAATCTCTCGCTTCTTTTGATAATAAGAGGGCGTCAAGAATGCTGAGCTGCGAGGGTAGCTTCCTCAGGTGCGCTAGGATGTTATAGTCCACCTTACTCCTCTTGGGCGGGTCCTTGGCAGTTAGCTCTTTCATGACTTGGTCATCTAAGGCGATAACCTCAGCGACCTTTTCCTTTCCCTTATCTTTTCTAGTTGCGGGTCCGAGATTCTTTTCCGGGAGCGTGCGATTGCGCAGCTGAATGTTTTCGCAGGCCTCTGGTTCATCCTCTTTCCCTAAGATGGATTCTTTAAAGAGAGGGCCCAGAGCCATTTCCTCATCAGAGTCCCTCCCAAAGGTGAGAACGTGTGATCCTCCGGCATTGACCGTGTAACAGTTACCGGTAGTTCTTTTGTGCCCTTCGGTCGTACTTCTCTGCTCCCGACGAGTTCTGCGTTTCATTCGCTTAAAATGTTGCCGGTGAGTAACATATCCCTGCCACCATCTCTTAAAAGCGTCGCACTCCTCAGTAGGGTGTGACATCTTCCAATGATATGAGCAGTAATCAGGATGCATTTCTGCTCCACCGAGCGTGTTTTCTTCCGAGGGTGGTATCTCCATTCCCATTGATATGGCTTTAGCAAACCTTTTCCTCGTCTTGAATATGTTTTTATCCGTATCGAATGTCTTTTGATCTGGCGGGAGTGCTTCGACTCTTTCGTTTAGTCGCCTGCGTTTGGATCCTTCTGGTGCGGCCATCTCACACTCCCGATCGGCTTTACTTTTCAGACGAATCTCATCCAGAAAAGCGTCGATCATTTTGTCTGACGGCCACACAAGCTCCGGTTCAGGCTCTGCCCCCAGTTTCTCAGTGCCAGGAGTTTTTTCATCGTCCGTAAATGAGTGGGAGATCACATGACAACTCACCACGTATCCCTCGGATTCATCCGACGAGCTCTCTCCATTATGTTCCTCCTGAAAGACGTGGTTGAGGAACTCTTGGAGTGTGATGGGAGTCCGCGCCTTTTGATTGTACTCCTCCAGCGCATCAATCTGTTTCTACAAGTCCGTGCGCTTGTCGTCAGACTTCATGGGCTTTTTGGATCTCTTCTTCTTTTTCTTTGAAGATTTCGACGGCTGGGTGTGAGTGCTTGGGCCATCACCACCGATCTTTGGGGTTGGGCGCGGCTTCAGCATCCCTTCGATGATCTGGGGTTCCAGCGGGTTCTTCCACCTGATCGCTGGGCATGTATGAAGATCATTCAGCATCCTTTTGGTTTTGGATGAAAGTACGACCTCCCATGGGGCTTCTTCAACAAAAGAACAAGTTATCCCCGGTGCGTCTGTCTTCTTCGGAGCATGCGGTTGTGGTGGGTTTACCTTCCACTTCTCGGACAGCGCAAACTTGCCTTGTAGGTATTGATCCTCGATCCATCCCTTAAAGACGAAGCAATCATCGATCGGGTGACTTACCGTCTGATGGTAAGGGCAGTAATTGGGGTTATTCACTTCGTTGGGTTGTGGCGGTCGCCTTGGATTCGGCAAGTTAATAAGTCTGTTGCGCATAGCCAGCTCGAATAGCCTCTTCGTCTTATCCCGCGGGAATGAGTAGGGGCGCTTCATTTTCTCATTATAATACCGCCGTCTCTCTTCCAATTGATCCGCTAGCTTTAGGGCACTGGGTTGCTGTTGAGCGTTCGCGACGAAGGTCGCCTTCCCTTTACCCTTGTCGTTCCGTGGTTCTGGCTTCGGGGGAGAGGGTCTGCGACCCATTTGATCCATCTGGGCTAACTTATCAATTAACGCCTGGAACGTAGTCGGTTTAAAGAACATCATGAACTGTGAAATAGTTGCATGAGGGTCTAGAGTGCCCACGAACATGCCCACCGCTGGTGCTTTTTCGATGCGCTGCTCGCACTTCGACCACAAGTTTCGCCACCGGATTGCATATTGGACCCAAGTTTCACCCGGCTTCACTCTTGCATTGATCAGAGCCGTTATTGGAGAACGCTCGCTGGCGCTTGCGAAACGTTGGGTAAACAACAACTCCATTTCAGCAAATGTCTTGATGGAGTCGTTTGGAAGCTCGGAGTACCATTCGAACGCCGTTTCCGATAAGCTGCCGATGAACTGGCGAAGCAGGAGCTTATCATCGCCGCCGGTGTTACCACAAAGAGCCCTGAACTGGGCAACATGTTGATGGGGATTGCCAGTCCCCTTGTAGATGTGAAATTTCGGGATCGTGTAGCCCGGCGGGTATTTGATCTAATCGTACCAGCTCGGATATGGTCATCCCGTCTTGACAACTTGACCGGCTGCCTCAGTCGCCTGGTGAACCCGTATCTGCTGAGCTATATATTCGTCCAAGTCAGCTTTGGAGATCATCTCCTCCTTGGCTGTTGACAGAGCCGGTGGAGGATTTGACGTTTCTCCCCTGTCATCTTCAAGGACGATCGGAGGATCTTCAGCAGGAGGATCTTGCTGGATCATCATACCCACCATGTCCTGGAACAGAAGGGCCATTCGCTTTATATTGGCTGCTTGTTCCGCAACCTCTTTATCCTTCTTTTCCAGTATCCTGCGAAGGAATTCAGCGTCAGTTTCCTGCTCCTGGCGTTGATCCGAGGATGCTCCGGGTCTTTCTTTTGGCCCAGTGGGCGCGGCCATTGCATTCATCATTTCTTGGAGCTTCTGCTGCTGCTCCTGAGCTCTAGTCATCGATCGCGTGAGCGGTTGATGACCTGTAGATGTATGGCTGTCTTCCTTCCCGGACGCCATGTAAACGGTATGCACCACCATGCCCCCAGACTTAGGGCGTTTAGGCTTACTGTCTTTGACATTTGCTGTGGTCGTGGGGACTTTCTCCGGCCTTCTTCTCTTTTGAGTAGTTGACGTGGAGGGAGCCGTTGCAGCGGGCACCCAAGTGGTTGTCGTCCTTTATTGTTTGACAGGACGGTTCTTTTCTTCCTGAACCTTCACCATCTTCTGCTGGCGAGAGTGATCTTGGTCGATTACTTAGTCCTGAACCCGTCGCCAGACCTTGTAAATTTTGGAGGACAGCCGTTGAGGGGGCTGCTCCGGCTTCTTCTCTGGAGTATTCTCCATAGGTGAAGGAGTTCTTTTTAATACGGCAGTTGGCGAGTTTTTGCGCACCCTTCTTAGCGGTTCAAAGCTATTCCCGGTCGAAACAGCAGCACTGATTTCCACCATCGGAGCTGGCGGAGTTATCCCAGAGGGGGAGTTGCCCCCAGCCTTCCTTACCCGGTGCCAGTGACGACGGCGAGCATATCGAGCGGACGGCGTTGGTTCAGCGATGGGGATGGCTTTGTCTTGCCCCCTATCCAGATGAAGCGCTGCTGGTGCCAGTCTCTTGAAGACTGACGTCTTTTGAGTAGCGGTATCCAATCTGTCAAAGACAGACCTTCGAGCAGGAACGGGAGCCGGAATAGTCAGTCTTGTGAAGACCGACCCTTTGGCAGGAGAAGCCGCCTTGAAGACTTCAGGAGCAGGGATGGCTATCCTCTTCGGATCAACCTTTTCTGGTATTGCAGGCTTCTTCATGGGCCCACATGAGTTTTGGCCCAGTTTGTTGAAAGCTGAGGCATTGGGCTTGGACGACCCGTTGAGAGGGGCCGCGATAGTTGTAAGCCAATCGAAGATCGACTTCTTCGGAGCTTCTTGCGATGGTAATGGGGCATTGAAGCTCATTGGTGGGATCATAGTCCCGAAGAATAGCCTAGTGGTGGCCTGAGTCACCTGTTCCACCGGCATAGCGAAGATGGAGGCCGCTCAGGGCCCATAAGTCACTCCTCCAGATGGGACGGAGCGAGAGTTGCAGTTGCAGTTTGTGCAGTTTGAAGCCATTGATCTTCTATTTTCTGCACGGAGCAAGACACCAAATCTTAGTACCTCGAATCCACAGGCAACCACAGCAAACCGCAATTCGTTCGCGAACACGACACACGAAGTGTGGAGTGGAAAGAGGAAGAGGTCCCACCGGGCGTGCCAGAATCTGTTCCCCTCCGAAAGACGGCACGACGCAGGGACGTCTTGCATGAGATTCGGGGCAGATGCTAATTGGTGCTATCCGTCCACCTCTCCGAAGATACCAAGTTGATTTATGGCACCGTGTATCGAAGGTTTAAACGGATGCGTCCGATATAGCAGACTTCGTCAGATTCCCCCTCACTTGAGGGGTTTTTGATTGTGGGGATTCTCTTCCTTGCAGGCGCAAGCCCCTGCAGTTAATTACGCTACCGCATTGCGGTAACAACTTTCTCCTTCTCCAGATGGTCACTTCGCGTCGTATGTGTTTGTTTTGTGTTTGGTTGCCCGTGGATTGTATACGGAGACTGAGTTATGTCGTTGCCCGTAGGGCGTAGACTAGTCCAAATCCGTATTATCTTAGATTTGGGTTTGGGGGTTTAGGTTTAAGGATACGTTAGCCTCATTTGAGACTAAGATCGACTTAAACGTTTGTTAAGGATACGTTAGTCTAGTTTTAGACTAAGATCGACTTAACGGGATCGTTTAGATCCCACAAGAGAGCAATTAGGGGAGCCCTGTTGTTTAGTTTAGTGACATTGCGGTCAATAGGTAGTTTAAGAACATTGCGGTCCAATGTTAGTTTTAAGACGTTGCGGTCAAGGTTAAGGACATCATAGTCCATGGGTTTAAGGACTCCACAGTCCATCGTTAGTTTTAAGACATCGCGGTCAAGGTTAAGGACGTCATAGTCCGTTGTTAGTTTTAAGACATCCCGGTCAAGGTTAAGGACATCATAGTCCGAGGATTTAAGGACTCCACAGTCCGGCGTTAGTTTTAAGACATTACGGTCAAGGTTAAGGACATCATAGTCCGTTGTTAGTTTTAAGACATCCCGGTCAAGGTTAAGGACATCATAGTACAAGGATTTAAGGACTCCACAGTCCGACGTTAGTTTTAAGACATTAGGGTCAAGGTCAAGGACATCATAGTCCGTGGGTTTAAGGACCCCACAGTCCGTATCAATGTGTGGTTGTCGGGACCCGTCACCTCTTTGAAGACGTTGAGAAATTACAACGACAAGTATCAAAGGAGTGAAGAGATGCACTCTTGAACCAAAGTAGATTAAGTGATCTGTAGCCCAATTTGGAACCAAGACTAATTTATTAGGTTATGAGCACATTGGCTCAGTTGAGTCTGGATTAAGGACTTATGGCCTTCTTGGGCTAAGTCCAATCATGTTTGGAATATTGGCCCTCTGTTGGTCCATTGAAGGAGAGGCTTTGCCTCTGAAAAATCAGCCAACTTGGCTAAGAGTAGTGTTAAACACTAAAGATCAAAAGTGTTAAACACTAGAGATAGATTTCTTAAACTAGTGTTAGACACTAAGAGTACAATCAGTGTTAAACACTGGAAATATAGTTCTTGATGTAGTGTCAAACATCAGAGGGTAATAGTGTTAAACACTGCAAATAGGATTTTTCAAATTAGTGTTAATCACTAAGAAAATCAGTGTTAAACACTGGAAACCGGGTTTTCAAATTAGTGTTAAACACTAAGAAAATCAGTGTTAAACACTGGAAACAGAGTTTTCAAATTAGTGTTAAACACTAAGAAAATCAGTGTTAAACACTGGAAACAGAGATCTCAAATTAGTGTTAAACACTAAAGAAAGAGGGGTCACGTGTGGACACGTGAGAGCGCCCTGATTCCCTTTATTTTGTTTTGCCAGAAGTATTGAATACTTTGGAGCATCACGTGCTGTCACGTGGTGGGAATTTGGGTATTTGTCTGCTAAAGCTTTTGCCAATGGGTCACGTGGTAGCACGTGAGAGCGCCTATAGCTTCTATTACCTTTGCTTTTTCTTTGTGTGCTTCAGGGGTCACGTGGGGCACGTGAGGCATTGCCTCAAAGTTCTTTTCTTTGGATCTTTACAGGGATCACGTAGTAGCACGTGACTCTGGTTCTTTGCATGTTTGAAGATCTCTTTATCTTTTTTAAGAATTAAATTCTTCATAGGGTTAAACCCTAGCAATAATTTTAAAGGAATTAAATTCCTACTTTCTTTTGAAGAATTATATTCTTAGATAGGGTTAAACGCTAATTTCTTTTCTGTAGGAATTAAATTCCCCATATATGTAAAGAATTAAGTTCTGGCATAGGGTAAAACCCTAATTTTTTTTTAAGAGAATTAAATTCCTGTGAGTCTTGAGAGAAATAAGTTTTCAATTAGAGTTAAACCCTAGTTCTGTCCATTTTGAAGAAATTAAATTCCTATAATATAGGGTTAAACCCTAATTTTATCTCAAAAGAATTAAATTCCTATAATTTTGTGAGAATTAAATTCTCAAAACTCAATTCCTCCTCTATGTTTTAGATCTGCATGGCAGGATCTCAACCCAATGAGAATTAAATTCTCGATTTATAGGGAGATGTGCACTTTGCAGATCTTCAACCAGAGAAAGAACTAAGTTCTTTTCATTTTTATAAGAGTTAAACTCTTTATTTTGATAATTAAATTCTCTTTTTTGAAGCCTTTTTCCCCTTTCTTTTCTTACCTAGGGTTTTTCTTTTCAGAGAATCAAATTCTTCTTTCTTTTTCTCTGAATTTTCAAGATTCCAAGGCTCTATATTTCTCTCTGTGTATCTCTCTCTCTCTTTTAACTCTCTCTCTTAGCACCTATTTATAGGAGAAGGAAAAGAATCAATCTGTTTAGTAAATCTTTCATTGAAAGATTTGATTTGTTTATTGAGAGATTTGATTTATTTTCATCATTAATCCGGGCCTTTAAATTATTAGGTGAATTTTATTCACCGTTGGATTTTAAATCCAAAGATATTCTTTTTGTTATTTCGGTGAGATTTAGGGGAAATCTTTTCATGTCCAAGATCTTTCCATAAATTGGTGATATTTAATCACCTTCAGATTCTTGATCCAATGGTTTTATATAATTCTTCTCTATTTTAGAAAGATTTAAATGATCTTATTCAGAATTTAATTCTGTTGAACAGTAAGACTTTTAAAGCCAGTCACGTGCGGCCACGTGACCTTTGGTCACGTGTGAGCACGTGACCCCTGGTCACGTGTGAGCACGTGACCCCTTGAATGGGCTTCTCTTCTGCGCTTGCTTTTTGCCGCTGCTTTAAACGTCACGTGCCAACACGTGACCGCTGGTCACGTGCGAGCACGTGATGCTTCCTCTGAAGATTTTTCCTGATTTTTAATCAGGGAACAGGGGATAACTTACCCACTCGGAAACTTTACCAGATCATACCAAGTAGGATATAGTCTTCCGCTACTGCTGACATCTTTTTGTGATTCGGCTTCGGCTACCAATGTTTTGATTTTGTTGGCGATCAAATCCATGATTTGAACTTGCGTTAGCGGGTTGCTTTCATCGGTAGTCAAGACATTTCCCGAGATAGGATGCAACCGGCTTTCATGCGGTTCGCCTGCTTTTGGACTTTGGGGGACAGGCATTGGCTGCTTCGAGTGGTTGTCACCCAGCCCATAAGTAGAATCTTGTGCTTGATTGGGCTGTTGAGGGGCAACTTAGGCCGTGAGCTGTAAGACGGCGTTTATTAAGCCGTTAATTTTTTAGTAAAGCTTGGTCATCTCCTTGTTTTTGTTTCTGAACTACTTTTGGAACTCTTGAAGGAGTTGCTGCTCTGTGGTCCTGAGGCGGAAAGTCGGCTCCTCTTCGCTTTCCGAGCCCGATTCCTCATGAACCGAGAGATCTCTCTGCTTATCAGCCTCACTAGCAGGGTTTTCATTATCTTCCAGAGAAGACAAGTTTTGGGAAGTGATGATCATATTCAAACCCGGTTGGACTTTAGATGTGGTGGCCCTGTCCTTACTCTTGCTATGTGTGCCTGCCATGTAGATGGTGTGGACTACATATCCGGCCATCTCTTTATCTTTGATGGCTGGTCTTTCGGATTGTCGTCATGGCCTTTCTGCTTCAGGATAAGTCAATCAACCGAAGACGGTTTGCCTAGCCTAGTTATTGAGTGGCGCTGGCGCTTCTTTTCTATCTTTGCCCCGCTGCTTTCGCGTGACATGAAGTGCTTGGTAGACTTCGAAAGAGATGGCGTCATGCTTTCTGCTTTGGGGCTTAGATATGTCATTTTGCAGTATTGTCTGGATTGCAGTCTTCTTGATTTTTGCGATCACGGCATTCTTCTGAACCAATTTCAACGGCTCAAAAGGGTTAGCAAGCTTCACTACCGGCCCGGCTTGTGTCGCGGGGTAACTGGATTTTTGGAATTTTATGAAATTTAACTTGGCCAAAACCCTAGCTCTGTTGTTGGAACTATATCTAAGCCGCTTCTGCCTTAATTTCTCCGCTTTAAGGGCTTGGCGGGTATCCACTTTCCGGGAAATTGCCGTGGGTCAGTTTATGGAGAGTCTCAAGAAGACGTCCGGTCGTGCAATGGTCGAGGGCACTGCTTGAGCTTGCTCGCGACACCTTATGATTTCTTTTGTGTCTGCGGCCGTGCCTCCGGATGATGCAATAGAGATCCATTAAAAAACGGATTCGCGATTGATTTGGGATGCCTTCGCGACCACCAAGCCTCCTGTCCTTCGAGGTTGATTTGGCCACTTTCTCTGGTAAGGGCTCCGCAATAGGAGCGCTGCCGGCTGGGTAGATCATGACTGAACCAAATTGGCATGGAGGCTCTTTCCATTGCTTCATGAGACTCGCTAAGAGGATCACGCGTGCGTTCGTTTTGACCATGTAGGTCACCGGAGTTGCATCAGAGACAGAGTTCATCCTGGGAGACATGGTCGCTGAGTTCGAAATTACGGTTGAAAGCTGTTAATCTGCATAAAGAAGCATGATTTCAGTACATGCAATCGATATATATGTTGATTGAGTTGCATTGAATGCTTGACCCGAAATATGGGAGGAAAGGAAGGTCCCACGGGGTATGCCAGAATCTGTAGAGTATTTTTCGTCACCCTATTAAGATAGAAATGCGCGTTGCTTGTCAGGTGTATTACAGATTCCACCTGTCTGGAGTAGACCAGGATTTACTGATTGTGGGGATCCTAATCTCCAACAGCCGCGGACTAAACTGCCATTAATTACCCCTCGCCTTTGGAGCGAGGGAACCTCCGATTGATGGGTAAAACTAGTCATGTGAACTCAATGTGCAGTGTACGTGTGTTGTGTTTTGAAGGAGTCTTGGACATATCGGGGGCCTCGCAGAGTTTACAGGGGTTCCGCTACTCAGATAGCTGGCTTAGGGTTAAGGGGGCTAGCAGCCCCTTTGCAGGATGTGGTGCAGCGCCCCGTTAGAATTTTTTTCTAACGTAGGATATGTTTTGAGCGTGGAGCATGTGGGAAAAAGAGGAGTGAGGAGCGTCCTAAGGACACGTGAGACAACACGTGACCGGTGGGCGTCAGCGGGTTACGTGCCTGGCTTGTGGGCACTGGGCGCCGGCGGGTCACATGCCCTGCGTGTGGCCGCTGGACGCCAGCGGGTCACGTGCGCGGCACGTGACTGCTGAAAACACCAGCGGAAGAAGGGGCTTAGCCCCTGGGCTGGGAGTTGAACTTCCGAGGGGCTTTGGAGTTAAACTTCTAGGGAAGAAATTGGATGTGGATTTGGAGTTAAACTCCTAAAAAGCTTGGATTTAGAATTAAACTCCTTGAAGGTCTGAATTTGGAGTTAAACTCCTTTGAGAATTTGGATCGTAGAGTTGAACTCCTCAAAGATCTTCGGAGATGGTCAAAGGGGGCCCCTTTCTTCTCTCTTGAGCCCTGGATCCTCTCAAAGTGGGATTTCTGAAGATGGGTCTTCTTCCTCCTCCTCTTTTTTTGCTCGATCTTGGAGAAAAGGGGAGGTGGGATTAAAAATATCCCTTTTAGAGATTTGATAGGAGATCAGAACCCCCCTTCGAAGGTATTATGGTGATACTTTATTTGGTGTTGAGAAAAAGAGATCCAAGCTCTTGATTTAATTGGAAATGAAAAGAAAGAGGGAAAAACTTGAGAAAGAGAGGATGGAGGCACAAACCCTAGAAAATTTATGGGGAATGGATTCTTTTTTTCATATCATCATAATGTTACCTTATATATGCTTACAAGTTTACACATAGCCCTTTGGGCTTTACAAAATGGTATTTTGCTCATCTCATGCCTCATGTGCTTATTTTTTTTGCACATGAGCCATGAGCTTTACAAAAACATAGTTTTTTGCCCATTTTTTTTACATTCATGCATGAAAATTATATCAAACTTATTTATTACATAATTTTCTTCTTGGCATGGGAAGGCCAGCCTCTTCATGTTCGGGTCCGACTTGGGCATGGGACCACTTTACAGGGTTTGGTCCCACTTAATTTTGAGTTGATTTTGATTTTGACTTGATCAACTGGGGTGTAATTTTTGACCCCAACAAAACTCAAGTTCTGATTAAAACAAAATAACCCTAGTTAAATTCGGGATGAAATATAGATAAAATGTTTTTTTGTAAACAGTGAAGTTTTAGGGGTGAAGTTTGAAAATATGAACTTTTAGAAGTTGTCATGACCCGCTTCCTAAAATACTGAAGCAGTGATGTGGCGCGATGGTCTAACTCAATATAGTTATATTAAACATATAAATAACATGCGGGCATGTACCAAAACAAAAGACAATTATTTTCATTAACTGAATTCTTTATTACATCATAGGGTATAGAAAATAAAATATTGTTTATTACATCAATGGAATGGGAAGACAAACCCTAAACAGGTGGGGAATTGGAAAAGTAAAAGAGCTATCCTAAAAGTCAGGCGTCAACTCCGCGTAGTCCTCATCTGTGGGCTCCACTCCTTCGTCTTCTTCACGAATCTCGTCCTTATCTAACGGATATTTCAAGGATAGAGAAAAAGAAAAAGGAAGTCTGTCAGCAAGTTAAACTCGGGTATGATTGTCTCATAAAGAAAATAGGTAAGGAAGACAAGTGAGCGTGGTGCATAAAGTCATGTGAGGGTAGTACTAAACCTTATTAGGTATCTACCGAGTAGTATGATCATATTAGTTTGTTAAACAAAGGTACCGGGCTCTCGCGATTATTCCTTTTGGGCCACGAAACAACAGCAGTGGGAGTGAATAGTAGCCATTTCACTTTCCGGGCCATGGTCAATCAATAGAGGAATATGAGATCCATATACGACAGTGCTTAATCAAACTATCCAGCCCCATTTTATTCAGTGATGTAGGATTACAGATTAATGTTAGCGCGTAGTTCATCTAGGCATGGAATTTCAACAGTTATATGGTCATCTGTATATCAGAATCTTCAATAGACACCGGTCACCCATAATATCGGGATCTTCATAAATACCGATCACTCGTAATATCGGGATCTTCAAAGTATTCCATATCTAGATTCGCGCGTCTAACCCTAACCGTACTGGATGTCATATCATGTTGGATCTCATGGTTATGTATATGTCGATACTCAAGCAAATTTAATTTCAGTAAAAATATGAACTTACTATGTTCATATAGGGAGATAGGCAAGTAAAAGCGGTCATTGTTTCCGGCTCTCCAAAACTCAAGAGAGAAGATACCACTTAACCCCTCTACTACCTGTATATTTAAACAATACTAAACTTAGAAATCTTAGAGTATTTAGTAGCTTTTAGTAGTATTTTGTACAGGCACGTTATGATAATAGGCGATACAGTATTTATTTTAGATCCACTTTTTCCTTTCAAGACCGCGTCCTGTGAGGAGATCTGCATCTTAGTCTACTAAACCCCAAGATATATTTTAACCAGCATCATTCGCAACTGGGTTCCCCTAAAGAGGGTTGCAGAAGCAAAATGTGCAAAGAAAAAGAATAATTTTATGTGTTATTTTTATGAAAACTTGACTTTTAAAAATTAAAGGCATTTTAAAGAAAATCTTAACTTTCACAAGTTATGGGTATTTTATTGAAAATCTTAACTTCCAAAAGTTTAGGGTATTTTATTGAAAATCTTAACTTTTGAAAAGTTAATGGTGTTTCAGTAAAAACTTGACTTTTGAAAGTTAAAGATATTTTAATAAAAATATAGCTTTTAGGAAGGTTATTGATATTTTATAAAAAAACTAGCTTTTTGAAAAGTTAATGGTATTTATTGAAAACTTGACTAAGGTTATCTCAACCTTCTAGAGTGACGGCATATCTTAGGGTTTTGAATAGTGAGTGTGGGCTAGGTCATTACCCAGTGCATTAACAACAACAAATTTTCATTTTGTTGAATATGAGTTTGTTGAAGTATAAACACGAGCATGAATTATTATCCGTATTAAGGTATTTAGCGGAGTTCATTGTTCAGATAAAAAACAACAGTAAGATGAAGGTGACAGGTGAAGAAGTGAGAGACGGATCCTACCGTGGGTCGGGATATCGATATTTGAAGCTGGAACGTCGTATCGTACGGAAACGCGAGCCCCTGTCTCCTCGGATTTTTGTTGGATCAACGGGCAGTACCACGGCGTCGGCGTCAAGAAAACGAAGATTGCAATATTTTTTCAGGATTTTTTTTGATGTATAGATTGTGAGAAAAATGGATGAGAATGGGACTAAATTTATAGGGTTTCTTAGCATAAATTCGACCATTAAATAACCCGGATCCACGCCCGACCCAGATCTGAACCCACGCCCGACCCAGATCCGAACTTGCGCCCGACATGCCCATTACACGTGTGCTAGCGCGGGCAATCGATGGCTGCTGGATCAATGGATCCAACGACTCTCGCCCACGTGAAGGCACGCGTAGGCGTGTGAACCCCACGCGCCAGCCCCACGTGGGTGATTGGGACCGTTGGATCTAAGATCCAATGGCTCTAGTTAAAGGTGGTTTTTATTTTATTTTATTTTATTTTTCATTTTAAATTTGAACACAAGTTTTCAGAAAATTAATTTTAATTAGAGAAAATAGGCTAAAATTAGTTTAAAATATTGAAAAATTAGGAAATATTTTAGAAATTCTATTTTAATGCTTTCATCAATTTGTAATAAAATTTGGTCAAAAATGAATTTTTCCGGTATTAAAAATATCTTATAAATTTTTTCCTTTTTCCAAAAATTAAATTTAAATTCTTATAAATTATATTAATTAGCTTTACTTATAGAAAAATATTTTTAAAGTGTTTTCTAACAACAAAAGCGCTAAAATAATTATTTTGACACAAAAAAAATTGTAAAAAAAAAAGAAAACTTTTATTAGGTATTCGGAAAACACAGGCAGGCAATGCAAGAGTGAAATTTAAAAATATAAAAGTTTTGGAGGAGAGAGATAAAAAACCCAATATGTTATTAATTTATCACTTACAAGATTTGAGAAGATTTGAATAATTGATAATGATTATTTTACAATATATTCTTGCAACTCTTGTCACCTTTTCATCATGAGAATCAAATTAGCAAATTCAAATTGAAAATGGCATTAATAGTAGACTAGATCTGTCAAAAAACAGTAGACTAGATCCCAAACATGTGGGATGCATATTAAAAACGAGGAGCAAGTGGTTATATTATGTGTGTGTGATCGAAGAGAGAGAGATACGTTTAGGATATGAGTTTATTTTAATCTTTTTTCACTTGTAAAATGTTTGAAAAAAGAGAGCGGCCAATAACAAAGGTTTGTTTTGTTTTGTTTTTTCTTATTGCTGAAACTGAAAGTGTCATCTGCCCCCTCTCTCTTTTATTATTATAATAATAGAGATATTTCTAATTTAAAGAAAATAATTTCCTGCTTTCATAGTTTGCCTTTTGCATAAGAGTGTGGCGCTGCGGTCGACCATATCCAATTCATTTCGGTTGCCACATCACTAACAATATAAAACAAGATAGATGAGTTCATGCGGTTTAGTTGGGGTGAGACCTACTTACCCCAGGCCGCTTCACACGATTATAACCTCTTTTTTCCCTCAATATAAACGCAGCGGAGAAAATAGTAAAATATTTCAATAAAAGTAACAAGATAAAAATGAATTCAAAATTTTGTTTTCTAAGCTATATCTAAATTACTAAATTGTTAATATTAACTCCCCTCAGCAAAAATAACTATTATTATTCTTTGTACCACCTAATGAAACAATGAAAATGAAGAATTTTTATTTACAATTTTTATTGTGACGAAATCCAAAATCGCTGGATACAATATTCAACGAGCCTTGTCCCTTGCCTTTTTCGAGAAAATAATCACAAAATAATGAAAGCCAATTTCTTAAATCAAGGCCCTTTTTGGGCCCGCTATATATTCCAAAACCCAGTAATAAAATGCTAAACTTTTTTCTCGAATGAAAACTCCTTCGATAAAAATCAATCCCCGTGTTCTTGTTCATTTCATTCACTCTATTGAAGAAACGAGCCAAAAAAATCTCTTTTTTACGAAACAAATCGCTCGATCCGATCTGAGAGAAAGAGCTCCAATTCAAGCAACCGACGATTTGAAGAAAGATAGAACAAAACCCTAATTTCTCTACAAATTTGATCGAATCGAGGTGCGTTTGATGTTTCCATTTCTGATTTAGAGTCAGGCTTTGTGATTTGACTGGAAAGTTGATGATCGATCGGTTTCAGATTCGATCGCAGGTGATTTTGCTGGAGCTGGCGTTGAGTGATCTCTGGATCGATTTGATCCGGTGGTGATTCGATGGAAAAGAACAAGAACAGAACCGATCTGCTCGCTGCTGGCAGAAAGAAGGTGATTTTGATTGTCACTTGTTTGCTTTGAAACTTATTTTAGGCAATTTCTCCCAATTTTCTGTGCTTTTTTAGCGCATTACTGTTTCAGCAACCAAGGAAGTGTTTGATGTTAACGTTTGTGGATTGGAACATATTTCTGATTTTTTTTGAGAATTTTTTATTTATTGTCCTGCTAATACTTTAATCCATGTTCGAGTGATTATCATTAGCTTTAGGCTGTTTTTAGCTCCCTAAAGCCTAAATTTTTAAATATCGATCATGTTCAGAATTTAAAGGGATTTTGCCCCCTATTTCCCTTTAATTTCTATACTTAGGCTGTGAAAACGTTTTGGTTATATAATTGTTTATTAGTCATGGTAGATTTTTTATATTGATTTAGTACCTATAGTTACTCACTTTGTGTCGCTGAACATATACACCGTCAAAGATGTGTACAACCAAAACAGGTAAACGCTTCTGACTGTTTGCTGTGAAGCTTTATATTGCAAAAAATGCTAAATGCAATCATCACTAACAGTTGTTCTTCGATCCGAAACAATGTAGAGACAGAATTTGCACAATATATAGCGAAAAGTTAATATTTATAGCCCTGCCCCTTTCCCCGCCCCATACACTCACACACAAAAAGAAAAAGGGAAACAAAATAAAGAGAAAAAAGTAAACAAAATAAATACATAAAGACAATATCTTCTGAAATAGATGATTTAAAGGTAGTAACTTTGTTTCCCGCAACCAGCTTCAGCAACTTAATTCCTTAACTTGAACTATTTCACTCTCTTATTGCAGCTCCAGCAATTCAGAAAGAAGAAGGACCAGAAGGGAAGCAGCAGTAGCCATGGAAAATCCTCAGGAAAGGCCAAGAAGCCTGAGAATGAAGATGATCCTGAGGAGCCATCAAAAATTCCTGAGACTCATCTGGTCATCGATGCTGATGGTCCAAGCACTGATCCATCTGTGATTGCCGAGCCTTCGGATCCTCCATCAGTGCCTTCGGCCGAAGACAAAAGATACCCAGAAGAGCTTGCTCCTATTTCTTTAGATCAACAGGTAAGGAAATTTTTGCTATAAGATACGGCTAATTTGTGGCTTTGAAGGGTAGATTTGGGGAAACTTGTTGTGGTTTTTGAATTTTGATGTATAATTTAATTCTCATTTGATGCTGGGTAGGGCAATGCAGGAAGGTAGCCTTTTGGGGTCTCAAGAAGACGATGATGAGGGATTGGAGAATAGAAAAGATGTTTCTGATGGAAGCATTCCTGACACGGCTACAGATTCTGAGATGGAGCTTGAAGATCTTGCTACTGTTTCTAGTTCTGGACTTGAAGTGGTCCAAGAGAATGAAAATGACGGGGGACAAGTTTCAAGGGAGGAGTACAATATAGATAGAGGTGGGATAAAAGACGAAACTACAGAAATTTCTTTAGAAGCAGAACTCCAAGAGGCTAGTGCAAATGTTTTTGATGAGAGAACATCAGTTGAAGAAAAAACAGAAGTACTGCCTTCATCCCAAGATTTCTTGTCTGTAAATGGCGCAGATGATCCGGTTGTAGTTGATGCTGAAGGGGAAAGAAGAAATAATGAAGACTTTCCCATTCTCATTTCTGGAAATGTGAGAATACAAGAGGATATTGGGTCTTCCGTTTTAGCTGATGAACTTGAGGAAAATTCCAATAAAGCTGAGGGGATTACTCCTACTGCAGAAAGTTCTGCAGGGCCACCTTCATCTCATGATTCTCTGGCTGCTGAAGGGGAAGATGATGCTCTTGCAGCTGATCAGGAGGGAGAAAGGAAACATGATGAAAATACTATATCTGAATTTCGGAGAATTCTAAAGGCAAACAAGCCTTCAATTCCTGATAAAGTACTTGCGGAGGAGGAAACAACACTTTCTTATAGGCCTGAAGAGAATAATTCTGAAGAAACGCCAGAAAATATATTGTCTTTGTCCCAAGGTATTCAATCAAGTGAAGGGAGAGGTGTTACTGCTTTGCTGGATGAGGAAGGGGGCAGATTAATTCAAGAGGCAAATCGGTCTTCTATTTCTGGTGCAGTGCATCATGAGGCAAATGCTAGTATTTTGAATGCGCCTGACAAGACTTCCTATATCGGAGAACATCTGGAAATTGTTGCTTCTTCTGGCGAAGATACTGCAGCCACAAAGGCGGAAGATGTTGCTGCTATTGCTGATACAGGAGAGGAAAGAAGAGTTGTGGAAGGAAATGTGCTACGATCTTCTCTCGGGGAGGATGCTACTGTAGAATATATAGAGAAGCTTCCTGAACGAGGGGGCATATCATTTGGGGAGATGGCGGAGGTGATAAATAAAGAAGATTCTGAAGTGTGTAGACCGAATAGTGGAGTTGAAAGTCTTAAACAACTCCTTTACCAAACAATTATTGAAAAGGATGTTCTCCAGTTGCAGCTAGATGAGCAGATTGCATTAAATGCAGATAATCAGCAGCACTCTTTCGATGAAGTGTCTAAACTCAGGGATCTGATGATGGAATCTCAGGATGTCAAGGCAGTGGTATATAAAGAACTTGAACAATGCAGGCATGCACTCCAAGAAATGGTTATTGCAAAGGAGGAACTTGAGGCTCGATGTCTTTCCACAAAAGGGCAAAGGGAAGAACTCCAAAATAGAGTCAGCGAGTTGCAGAATAAGCTGGAACGGACCCAAGAAGAGCTCGTACACGTTCTGGCAGAATTAGCTGATTGCAGAGTCTCATTAGAAACCTTACAGAAGGAAAATTTTGAGTTGAAACAAAGCCTGATTTCTGAAAAAGATGCAACAACGAAGCTCGTGGAGGAGAAAGAGTCCTTTTCTAGTGAGAACAAGAAGTTTGCTTCTGAGGTGGTGGAACGGAAACAACAATTAATCATTGCGCTTGATAAACAAGTAGAACTTCAGAGCAACCTCAGAGATGCAGTGGCATGCCTTGATCATCTTGCAGAGGAAAATTTGTATCTTGCTAGCAGTTTAGAGGTACACAAATCAAATATACAGGAACTTAATCAGAGGCACCTGCATTTACCTTCTGAAGCCAGGGAATCATTTGGGAATGAAGAAAGCATACATTTGTTTCCGAAGGACGTCGATGAAGATCATGGGAACTCTAATTTATTCGGCGTCTTAAAGAAGTGTTTGGATGAGGCCAATAATATATTGCATAATCTTGACAAGTCAGTTGATGGCATGTACTCTCAAATCATATCCTTTAGTAGATCAGGTGGAAGAGCAGCAGCACCTGCAATATCAAAAATCATTCAAGCCTTTGAGTCAAAAGCGCAGCATGTGCGGAGTGTTTCAGATGAGATACCGCCTTTGATTGAGGGTGGATATCCTGAAGGCCTATATACATCGACTAAGGAACAAACATGCAGTCTCAGAGATATACTGAAGCAGATGGACTTGGGGTTGAGAGAGGCTGAAATTTATCTGACAGAAGAACAAAACAGCAAAGAATATTCGAGCAAGTTCAGTATGGAGTCTGAAACCCAAAAAGAAGAAAATAGCTTCTTTCAAGAAAGAATTGATGAGCTTGTCAAAGAGGTCTCTGGCTCTCAATCCAAAATAGTCGATCTCCAGAATACTATTGATCAAATGCAGCGATGTGTGAATGAAGAGTCAGCAAGGCTATCAACTCAAGTAGAGATTTTACAAAAGGAAGTGGATGACAAGGTGTCCATTTTTAAGCAAGAAGAGGACTCAATTCGGGGGCTTATTCTTGATGCCATCGAAAAGCTTAATGATTCCACTGGGCTCAAGGTAGGTGATGGATTGGACGTGGGCGATCATTTTATGGCTTCTGTGGATGCTGCTGTACTAGCAATCAAGAGTCTGCATGGAAAACTTGAAGCTACTCATCTTAATTACAACACACTCCAAACTTCATATGAGGAATTGAATGAATCATTTGTGCACATACAAGGAAGAAATAAGTTGGCTTATGAGCTATTGAAGAAATTGTATGGCAGCCTTGGGGAACTTGTTTCTGATTCCTGTCAAGGAGAACCTCCTCTGGATGTTAATACTGATGAATTCCTACAGTTTCTACATAGAAGCTGTGACCTACTTATTAAACATTTGCAGAAGTTAATAGATGAGCAACGCCACCTCCTGTCTGCAAATAACGAGCTAGAGGTAGGGTTGTCAAACAGAAATCAAGAATTTGAAGAATTGAATTTGAGATATGATGCTTTGTCCAATAAATTAGAAGATGAAAACCGAAATAAAGGAGGGCTTGAATCGATTTTGGCGAATAGAGGCAGAAGTCTTGAAGAAGTAGCTAACAGGATTGTTGCTTTGGCTCAATTGTTCGAAGGCAATGAATCAAGTAAAGATTCAGACAGTGTCTCTATGCTTGCAAAGCCTGACAACGAGGAGAGCAACTTCTGCAACCATATGTTATCACGTCTTGAGGCTTTGGTTGCATCCCATCTTAGAAGGCATGAGGAGGCTATTGAGCAGATTAACTCGTCAAAGATTTACTTACGGGAAGTTGACCTTGTCACTGAAATTTCAGCCGACAGCTGGTCCTTGCCCTTGCACACCTTGCTTATGCAAGACATTATTCCTAAGATGAGCGAGTTAAAAGAGAACCTGCAGTTATTGGGTGCCTCAAATCTTCAACAGGAAACTGAAATTCAAATTCTGAAAGAGGACTTGAGCAAGATGGAAGAGGCTCTGATAGCATCTCGTTCTGAATTGAACTTGAAAGTATCTGAACTCGAGCAGTCTGAGCAGAGGCTCTCCTCTGTAAGGGAGAAGCTTAGCATAGCTGTTGCAAAAGGCAAAGGTCTAGTTGTGCAGCGAGATAGCCTTAAACAATCTCTGATGGAGAAATCAAGTGAGCTTGAAAAATGCTTGCAAGAGTTGCAGTCAAAAGAGACATTGCTTCGTGAAGTTGAGGCGAAACTCAAATCCTGTTCAGAAGTTGACCGTGTTGAAGCTTTAGAATCTGAACTCTCGTATATTCGGAATTCTGCAACTGCTCTGAGGGATTCTTTTCTCCTTAAAGATTCTGTTCTTCAGAGGATTGAAGAAGTCTTGGAAGACTTGGATCTGCCAGAGAATTTCCACTCGAAGGACATTGTAGAGAAAATTGAGTTGCTATCCAGATTTGCTGGCAGCTCCTCTTTTCCTGTGACTGATTGGGATCAGAAAAGCTCTGAGGGGCGCTCGCATTCTGATTCAGGATTTGTGGTTATGGATGGCTGGAAAGATGAGCCAAGTTCAAATCAAGAGTTTGATGAATTGAAAAGAAAATATGAGGAGCTTCAAAGTAAGTTCTATGGGTTGGCGGAGCACAATGATATGTTGGAGCAGTCCCTGATGGAGAGGAATAACCTTGTACAGAAATGGGAAGAGATGCTGGATAGAATTGACACGCCTTCTCATTTGAGAACATTGGAACCAGAGGATAGGCTTGAAAGTTTGGCAAGAGAGCTTTCTGAACTCCAGCAGGAGAGAGATGGTTTGCTGTTGAAGATTGAGAACCTTGAGGATTCTTCTGATATGCTCGTAGTTGACGTAGAGGAGTCCCACAAAAAGATATCTGAACTCAGTGCTGAGGTTGTAGCCGTTAAATATGAAAAAGATTTCTTTTCTGAAAGCCTGGATAAACTGAGGTTCCAATATTTTTCACTCTCTGAGAAGGCCGATCATGATGAAGTTGAGAGAGAGAATTTGCATAGAGAACTAGCTGACCTGCAGGGAAAATTAGCAGAAAAAGTTGAGGATAAGGGTCATCGTGATATCGAAAACGAGATGCAGAAGCTACATGATTTGGTGCTCAACGCATTGCCTGATAGTGATAAGCCTGAGGCAGTCCCTGATGTAAGTGGCATTGCATCTCTGGAAGCATTGATAAGCAAGCTTATCGATAATTATACAAACCTCTCCTTAGACAATTCCGAGAATGTAATTGCTCATAATGAGGCTCCCCTAGAGGGAAGAAACTTGTTTCTTCATGAACAGTCATCACGAGATCTTCATGACAAAGATCAGGAGTTATTTGCCCTGAGGTTGGAGCTTGACGGGGCATCACAAACTCTGGTACTAGTGAAGGAGGAGCGAGATGCAGCCATGGAGAAGTGTCATTCTTTGACTTTGGAAATAGAGGAATTAACTAGACAAATGAATTCGTTCCAAGAGGAGAGGATCCATGACACGGAGAAGTATCAAACTTTGAAGTCGGAATTAGAGTCACAGAGCAAACATAGGGATGCTTTGCAGGAACAACTAACTCAGGAGGAGCAAAAGTCTTCAGCTGCCAGAGAGAAGCTAAATGTGGCTGTTAGAAAAGGAAAGGGGTTGGTGCAGCAGAGAGATGCCCTGAAACAGACTATTGAAGAGATGAATACTAAGGTGGAGCATTTAGAGGTTGAGCATAACCAGAGAATAGAAACATTGGAATCAGAAAAGTCTTTATTGATGAGTCAGTTAGCAGAGTGTAATCAGAATTTGCAAGAATGTAGCCAGAACTTGAGTAGATTGTTGACAGCTGTTCATTCCATAAATATTGGTATTGAGGTTAATATTGCTGATCCGGTCTGTAAGCTGGAAGAAGTTGGAAAAGTCATTCGAGATTTGCATTCAGCTGTAGTTTCTTCTGAACACGAGGCAAAGAAATCTAAACAGGCAGCTGAATTGTTGTTAGCCGAGTTAAATGAAGTACAGGATAGAGTTGACACTCTCCAGGAGGATCTTGACAAGGCTGAAGCTGCTCTTGCAGAAAGTTATAGACAGAAACAGGATGCAGAGGCCGCTAAGATTGATGCTCTTTCACATCTTGAACAGTTTATGTCTGATTATTCTGAGGAAAGAAAGAAGCAAATTGATAGTTTGGTTGAATTGAAGTCTGCTATTGATCGACTTAGGAAAGGTTGCAATGGGTTTACTAGTTTTCTTTATGATGCTTTTAGAAAGGAAGTGAATCTCTTTTCATTCATGCAGTCCTTTTTGCAATCTATCTTGATACAAACTAATGGTGAAAATACAGTAGACTTACCTGTTCTTGGATCTAGCAACCTTCCATATATCAATCCATTAAGCGAGGTAAAATTTATTTAATCTGCGCTATTATATAATTCTGCTGTATAGATGTTTTTTGGACTGTTTACCTTGTTAATTAATAACTATGATGTGAACCCCCCACCCCACCCCACCCCCCACCCCAAAAAAAAATTATGCTTTCAGAAGTCTCTTTTTGTAGCTGCTTTGGCCTTGTCCAAACCGACATTTCAATCAAACAGCGACTTTTATTGTAATTTACTGGTATTGGTTCAAGAAGAAACATTAAAAGTGTTGGTTTTAAAAAAGTTATAAAATTTTTGGGCTTTAAACCGCTGGTATTAAGCTTTTCATTCATTATTGTAAATATATGAAGAATTTTTTGGGGAAAGAAAAAACAATTAGAAACTGATACAAGCCATCTGAATAATTAATACTTGATAACAACGCATGGTTTTTTTCCCTGTTAGCTAATCTAGTGCATCTCAATATTACATATTCTAAAGAATTATATACCCCCTTTAGTGTCATAAAGGAAAGAACCAAGAGCTTGATTATATGTCGGGAAACAATGGTTGAAATTTTCTATCCCTCATCTCAACTTTGAGCTGGTATACAATGGTTCATAAGCCTCGGGACATTAACATGTTATGAGTGCATTAGTTTACAATCTGTCTTGGGATCGGTCTTTACCATTTACAATTGAAAGAGATAAATTCCCTTCTTTTTTTCCCCTTTATCTGTACTAGTCAGGTTTGTGATGTTGGCCTTAACATGTATGAAGATCAAGAATGGGAAAAGCTTGGCACATTGTTGCCCCTCAAGCATTTGCTTGCGCTTTTGGGTTAGGTAGTTATTTGAATAGAGCCACATGGCCCACACCTATTCGATGCATAATGTCGGGAGATTACATATTAGAAATATATGTGGCTGGACAATACTTAAAAGTCTCGGCCAAATAACAAGTAAAGGACCTTCTCCGGCAGGTCATTGTTAAAGTTATGAGTTCTCTCAACCCTCTTCACCTGCTTTACTTACGAACTGTAGGCCATTCATGCTATGCATTTTTTTAACATGCATATAAACTAATAGAATTGAGATATTATCTGAATTTGGTGAGGTCCTTCTGAAATATTTTCCATTGTACATAATGTTCCTTTCCTTTGCAAATTTCTTATACCTGATTAAGTGATTTTTCAGGAGGATTCCTATGCTGCTGGTGATGTTTCACAATTTGGTGACAATTCGATAGCTGAACATCTTGCTCATGCTTGCTATAACTTGCATGAATGCAAGAGCGAATATGATATTCTTAAAGAAAATGTAAATCAATATCTCTCTTCTGTTCACCAACATGAAACATATTTATCAGAATCCTTGGAGATTGTAAAAAGAAAACTAGATTCGCAGAAGGAATACTCAGAATCGCTCAAGCGAGAGGTAGCTAGACTTGAATCAGTGATCATGGAGAATGAGGCTGAAATCTTTTCGACGCGCAGAAATGTCTTTCTTCTTTATGAAGCATGTAGGTGCTCCATTGCGGAGATTGAGAGCAGAAAAACTCAATTAATTGAAAGCAGCTCTGCTCCTGAAGGACATGTTTCTGGAAAATCCACTAGCAGCATGACGCTGCCAGATTACATCAGTGCAGAAGAATCTTCTGATGATATTGCTCCTTACACAGACCAGTCTATTAGAACAATGGCTGACTCTTTGATATTGTGCATTCAGAGCTCAACCAATGAGTCACAGGAGGGTACCCAAAGGGAATTGAAATCCACCATATTGGACTTGCAGAGAGAACTTCAGGAGAAGGATATTGAAATTAAGAGGATTAGTGAAGAGCTTGTATCCCAGATAAGGGATGCAGAAACTGCTTCAGAGATATCTTTGACTGAGGTTGATTCTGCAAGGGCGCTGGTTCTTAGTTTGGAGAAGAAGGTGGTTGAGATGGAGAATGACAAGCAAATCCTAGAGTCAAGAATTAACGAGCTAAAAGATTTTGAGGCTTCGTCACAAGCTTTGCAAGTTAGAGTGAAAGCGTTAACTGATTTAGTAGCGGCCAAAGACCAAGGTAAGTTATTTGTGAGAGATATCTTGATCTTTCGTCCTCTGTTCTAATACTGTATCTAGCTATGGTATGTGTGATCTTTCTGAATGAGTCTCTGCAAATAAAATTTATTGCAGAAATCGAAGGTCTCAGGTCTGGCCTCATGCAAGCACTTGATGAAGAAGAGTCGAAGATGGAAGCCTTAGAGAACAGGAACTTGGAACTGGAGGATATTCTGCAAGAAAAGTTACTAGCATTGGAAAAGCTTGAAGCCTCCCGGGCAAAAGCTATGGCAAAGCTGTCTACAACAGTGAACAAGTTTGATGAGTTGCATGACCTGTCAGAGAATCTCCTTGCAGAGATAGAGAGCCTCCAATCACAAGTACAGGAAAGGGATTCAGAGATTTCATTCTTGCGTCAAGAAGTTACTAGATGCACAAACAATGACCTGGCATCACAGGAAACTAACAAGAAGTACCTGTCTGAGATAAATGAGGTCCTAAAATGGATGCAAATGATGGCTTCACGTTTTGGGGAACCATATATACACAATGATGATCAGAGCTGCAGTCAAATTCATATATACACTGAGATTCTAGATAAAAGAATGGCATATGTTATGAATGAATTAGAAGATTTAAGAGTAACAACTCAAAGCACAGATGAGTTACTGCAAGTCGAAAGAAATAAAGTGGAAGAACTGTTACGTAAAACCGAAGATCTTGAAACTCTACATGTTACGGAGATTCAGAGAGAGCCATTTCAAGGAGAGAGCGACTCTGTTCGGCCATCCAGTTCAAGCTCCCCAAGGCATTTGGAAATTGAACAAATGGTAAGCCCCCATAGACTCATCTAAACCATGCCCAGAACTTTCTAGGTTTATTCTGTTTGCTTATGCGTAATTTAAATTTTATTTATAAGTAGTTAATTTCAATGATGGCTGCTAAGCTATACTGTTCAGGGTTATGATTTTTGTGGGCGTGTTAAAGTTTGCAGATCGTATTTGCTCTGAGCAGTGTAGGTCCAGTTGTTGAATAAGTAGTACTACTCTTTATATTGTCTAGATATTTTTGCATGATATCAGAACTATAATTACATGACTGGGCCATGATAATCCTCAGTGGTAAGCCAATTGTTTCAGTTAAGAAATATAATAGCCTTGTGGTGTTTTCTTGCATGTGTGCAAGGAATATTACTTTATTCTAACAACAACTTGTCAGGATTATCTTACTAACGGAGGAAAAATGAACTCAGGGAAAGCAATCTGTCAATATTGTTATTAATGCATTTTCTTTGATCTTGTCTGACCCTTACGACGTTCATTTGATGTTTTTTAGGTACAGAGAAACAAAGCGTCCTCTGCTGCGATTGTGACGCATATCCTTAGTGGGCGGAAAGTGAACAATGACCAAGTTGCTATAGCTATTGATATGGAAAAAGATAATGATGTTTTGGATGATGACGATGATGACAAAGGTAAGCTTACTAGTATCTTCACCCTGCTGGCATTTACCCATTTTTCTTAAACAAAATGATTGCTAAATTGGATTTGTTTTCTTGTTTCCTTCATAGCACATGGCTTCAAAGCACTTACAATGTCTCGTCTTGTCCCAAGAGCTACTCGACCAATATCAGACAGAATTGATGCGATATGGTAGGCATATATCCTTAGTTCTAGAATTTGTAAAGTTGCCATCAAGAATGTTTTAATCTAACTGCTTATTGCTTGTTTATTCAGGGTGTCAGCTGAAAGACTGCTAATGAGACAGCCTAGTTTGCGACTTGGTGTTATTTTATATTGGGTTTTATTGCACGCGTTCCTTGCTAGTATAATTTGAGAGAATTCTCCAGTAAGTGATGAATGCCTTTGATTCTCTTCCCATCATTTGTCATTGATGGCCAATGCCTTAATAGTCTTCAACAACTCTATCCATTACCATTTTCAGAATTTACAAGTTTCTATAAGATTCAACTGCAACTATATGCCACTAACATTGCCGAACAATGGTTATCTCGCGACATCACTCTGAGGTTGTTACATGCTAGTGGCATATGATTGCAATTGAATCCTCTGGTGTACCAGAAGCATTTCGCTTCTTTAGTTGGATGTGTGCTCAGTTTGATTCTGTTTTACATCAAACTCTGACCATTCATTAATTCTAGTTTATCACCTAGCAAAATTCATATATATTGAAATTCAGACGAAAAACATCTCGTGTTCAAGAAGAGTATACAATCAGCATACCCAACTTCTGGTACTAATCACCTAGGATTAGCAAATATCAATTTTGGTGGAACAAGTTGATGAAATCATGAAAGATCCTTTTTGGACGTCATTAATTTTTTTTATATGGAATTTTTCATGGACCATGGTCAATGAATCAATGCAGTACATTTTTTTTTACTACATTATTCTGTTGCCAATTCTGACCTGACCAGCAAACTAGTGCGAACCCAACGGTTATTGGACTTGTGTCAGATTTAATCAGATTACGCATCTTAGCCGGTGTATTCAATAAGCTGGTTGGGTTTTACTATCCTCAGAGATTTCCGGATGACCTGTTTAATAGAAACCCATATAGCAACACTTGCATATTAATAGCTATACACCAGATTAAACACCGTTGCTCAATTTTCTTCTTCCGAATTCCAACTACAGCACCAAGTTCCTATACCTATTCCTAAACAAGACCCACCTGCTTTCTCAACTGAGATCTGGTTGAAGATGATGGCTAACATCTATTATGAGATAATTATGTGGTTCCCGCTGCATTCAGAATTTTAGTTCCTATTTGCTCTTCCCTCGTACTAATATGTATATTTTAACTTCCTGGAATTGTGAAATTTGGTGGTACTGTTATGTTGCATCTTGGTGATCATCCAACAGATGGATTTAACTACTCCATTTTCAACTGATAAGGAATACATTTCAAGTTTCCCTTTGAGATTGACCCATCCTCCCGAGTCTTCATGTTATCTCTCTATACATATGTCACTACATGTTTAATAATGCATGTATTGGACCTTGTGCTGCAGATAGTTGTGTCACGATATATTTGTATCCAAGTTTTGTTGACTTCCCCTTCTATTTCAACATCAGGGCATCTCTACAATATTTTCTGCATGTGAAGAACTAGCGCTTTGTTAATAATCAAAGAGTAATCCATGCTTCACCAAGTTCTACAAAACAAGGTCCTCTCCATGCCTCTTAAAAATTCTTTGTTGTTTTAGCCCTTATAGTAATAATTTTATCATCATTCCTTATTCAAACACCCTTTGCATTCTATAATCAAAAACATCATGATAGATGTCATGTACCGGGATTTGGTTGTTTAGAGTCATAGTCATCTTAATCTAAGCTTTCCCGAATTCCCATCAAACGGGGTCAGCCACAAAGCCAGGGTAGAAAGATTTGCCAAAATTTTTACAACCGGCTGTTGATTGGCCTGTAAGACAACATTTGATTTATTGGGATTTGAGAGTATATGACAGGAACTGTATAAAGTCCAGATTTTTTTGGTCCAATTCGTAGTTAGTCAATATTAGTAGGGAATACGGAGCCTATATTACAGTATGTATATTCATGTATGCAAACACGAATTCAGGTCGTCAGCGGTCATGGAAATCATTATCATATTCAACTAAGACACTAAGGGATAATGCGAACACATGCACGCACCCACACTATTTGGTTTTTCTAATATGCTTTGCTTCATTTATGCAATAATATATAGTTATTATAAATGAAAAACATACTAGAAACATGGCCTCGTTATTAACTAATGAATGCACCATCCATCAACTAATAATGCTACAGCTGATATTTATTCTTCTCCAAGTTTTCTAGCCTAATAAATTCTGCGATTTCATCGATTCATATACCTCAATATGTTAACCAATTGGCCACTTTCAGGGGTTGCATTGCATAGACTCGCTATCTCCATTTATTTTTCTTGAAGATGGAGCTTGCAGATTATTTGATTCTTTCAAGAAGGAAAAGATACAATTTAGTTATACATATTGTTTTGACCATACAAAGCAGCTGCGATTCAACCTCATGGTTAATTCGTTTCCATAAGGTAAAAATTCTCGGCTCTCCCTTGGTTACTTTCAAATAAAAACATTTCACGATTTTGTAAGGATACTAGAGCTGAAACTGAAAGGACCCAACATGTGAAGAACTAGCCTGTACACATCTGTACATTATTACTGTATCTCTTTTAAGTCACAGTTTGCAGAAATTGTAAGCTTATTTTTAAATATTTCTTTAGCTTCTTCTGTCTCTCACACAAACAATATACAAATTTGGGCAATCAGTTATCTCTGCGAAATTGATATGGTGGCGTTTCATGATTCTTGATTGGTCCTTTTATCAAGTTCATTACTTCAATAACTGTAAATTTTATATTATTTTATTTGTCAAGTATAAATTTATGATTGGACCAAAAAATATAACAAATTCCAAATATCCAAATTGTTGATATTTTTATATTTGATAATTAATTAGATTTTGATAAAGATCTTCACACATCAGCTTGTTATTGCATACAAACCTAATTATGATTAATTAGTACAATTTGGCACTACGTTGAAGACAAAAGTCCTAGATAATTTTGTAATGTCAAGTGTAATGGTGCTAGTATATCAGACGCTCTTTGACTATGAACTCGGGTAATGTTGTAAAGTTAATCTTATCTTAACAATAAACTGCAGAGTTTAAGCAATAACAACTTGTTATCACACATCTCAACTTCTGTTTCTATCACTACACCATAATTCTGAACTATATCATCAGTGTTGAGGATTTACTTTTATAATCTACCGTGCTCTTGTAGGTGGAAAGCATTCCAGGTTGATAAACATGGGTTTTGCACAAAGGTGTTTTTAATAAATTAATCTTTTGTTAATACCTATCGGGTGAGAATCAAACTCATGAATCAAACATGAGTTGTTTATACTATGTCGACGTCATTGTTGCTACTGCTTAAAAATTCTGAAGTTATTATGAGGCCTGTGGAGGATTTGCTTTTATATTCTAGCGGAAAAAAATAGTAATGAACTTCGATTTTGACGAAGACGACAAGGCGGTGGCAATTGAGTGGCTTAAGCAATGAAGATCAACTGCAAAATAATATTTGTTATTATTATCATTTGTGAACCTCCAAATTTTTAGTCTTTTGTAGGCCCACGGCCTGCATGCCTCTCTTTGATTCCGGGTCTCCCCTCACAAACTTCTATCGTCCACCAGGCTATATGCTCCGCACTTCTTCCTAAACGTTTTAATTTGATTATTTATTTAGGCATGCATCACTATCAACCTTATTGCTTAGCCCATTGCATGACCATGATTAATTTGATAATTAATTTGGAAGGATTATACAAATTTGCAGGCCAACTTTATGGTTGTAGGACGGCAACTTTCATCAAAATAGTCGGTGAGATTGGTATTGCTCAAGTGTCTTGTTGCACGTGACCCGTCTTGTTCAATTTCACTTTATTTTAATCCTTTTCTCTCAATTTAAAGCACTGCCAACCTCACTCTTATCCTTTTACCCTAGTTGCTTTCTCGTTGGTTCTTTTTGGTTTGAAACTTGGTTATCCTAACAGGGTTTGATGTTTGAGAAGATAAGGGAATAAATTAGTATTTTAGTTGTGATTAGAAAAAGATAGTTAGGTCATTTACATATTAGGTTAACAACATAGGTATTTAGTATCTGAATGTACAAACGATTTTAAGGGAATAATTTACATGGGTGTTTTCATGAACCAAAAACATACCATGAAAATCTAAAAATTTCAATTAACTAAACAAACAGAATTTGACCAGATTCACAAATTAAAATTCATAATATTCCAATTCATTATAACCAAATGTCAAGGGACCTGCCTCATTCTTCATCATGTGAGAAAATCTCCATCATGTGCCAAAAAGGAATCTGTCAAATAAATGCAATACAATAAACTCATCCTAAAAAGATTGTACTATTCTCCATCGTGTAGAAATGAACCTGTCAAAGCTAATGTAAACTTACAGTAATCATACATTCCAACTAAAAAACTGGAACAATTTCAATTGTATCCTCCTAAATTAACCTCAATGAGATGCCTCAACAATTCTGCTCCTCTTCATTTTTATAATCTCTCTATACAAACAACACTAATCAATATGATGAAGTATACAAAACCTATTATCATACCCTAAAACTTGCACTGGTTCAAATGTAACTTCTCCTCTGAAATTAATTCTTTCACCAAACTCTTCATCCTCTTCCCCCACTTCCCGATCTCAACCTCATCGATATCCCCCCAACTCGAGCATAAATCCTCCTCATTTTTGCTTACGCCATTGCACCACTTCCCCCGGATGACCCCATTCGGGGGCGTTGTAGTACTTTCTTGTCTAGTTTACGAAGAACAACGTCATCTTTGACAAACGGCCTTGCGAATGCTGCTCCGCTCTTTACCATAGGCTTGTAGTGAGATTGGTTTAATGAAATTGGGCCGAGCTTCGTGGGGGTCGTCCCATAGAAAAAGCGGAGGTCGCTGTTGACGGTTGTGTTTTTGAATTCGGGGGAGTTGCAGATTACCGTTTGGAAGTAGGCTTCCATGGAGTAGGGGACGTTTGTGAAGTACATTAGAAGTTTTCTAGGGAGGTTGTCGTAGCTGACGATGCAGTGTTCGATGAACGATCTTGTGAGGATTGTCCATGGAGAACCTGCTTCGTATTATGAAGGAGAAATTAATTGAAGGTTAAGAACAAGAATGATAATCATTGCAAATTTGTAAAAAGGTTTTTGTGGATTTCACTGATGAAGCAAGGGCTAAAAGACTGAAACAGAATGCATATTATTGAGCAAGGAAATAAGTTTACAATTTCATAGTAATTTGAAGGCTTTATTTCCAAAATGCTCCTAAATTTCAATCATTTATTTATCCTTGTTTCGTTGGTTATTAGTAATTAATATTTCAATTGAGGGGTGGTGACAAGGCCATCACTTCTATATGGAGTAGAATACCGGGCAATTAAGAAACGACATGTCCAGAAAATGAGTGTGGTTGAAATGAGTATGCGAAGATGGACGAGTGTAAATACACTAAAAGATATGATAAGGAATAAATGCATTTGCAACAAATTTGAGGTTGCTCCAATAGAAAATAAGATGAGAGAGAATCGATTGAAATGGTTTGGTCATGTGCAAGTTGTAATGGAGACCAATCAATACCCCCGTTAAGAAGAAGTGACAAAATTGTAGTTAATTGCGTAATCAAGGATAGTGGTAGAGCTAAACAAATATGGCTAAGCGCAATTAAGAACGATATGTTAATTGACGTTAACAGAGCATAATGGAAGAAAATTTGGGATGGAGGCTTCTTGTTGATAGGCGCATTTAAACAGAAGGCAGCAAATTGTAGGTTTTAAAAACTGAGAGTGGTTTCCTGCTAACTAGACAAAAGTAGGCGTTTCTGTACATAATGAGTATCGATATGTTAATTGTTAATTTTGCTTTCTTTGTGAGATTCAATGAATAATGAATCAATACATAATGAGGATGGAACAAAATTCTTACATATGAAGACGGACCTGTGAATAGCCTGAAAGCATCGGGAGTTCGTGTTTCCGTACCAAAAAAGACCCATGTATTTTTGTCCATATAAAGACTCGGATCTACAAAATTTTATCAAATCTCCCAAGCCTGCATTAAGCAAAATTTAGATAAATGAATAAGATATGTGTAATCTATTTATAAATACGATGTACATATATTTGGCAACTTAAATAGTTAATTTTGCGGTACTCACTCTTTCCATCCAAGGTCACTTGTATGATCAATAAAGTTAAGATCCCTCGGCACAGAAGTGAAAACATGTAGAAGATCTGGAAAAAAATGGAAAAAATAAAACCCTAAATACCCTTATTGTTTATCTCAATATAAGAAGAAAACTTTTTTTAACATAGAATTGGAACATTACCCTGATGTTCACTAAGATACCCTTAAATGTACCACTACAGGGAGATTATTATCGACAAACATAAGGTAGTTTAGTAAAATATGTGCATAGTTGAGGGTAGTTTACTGTAATTTAGCCTCTCTTTTTTACACGAAAAAGGTGCATGAACATGTTAATAAGAACCCAATTAGACTGTAACAATAATGTCTCTATTTTTCGGTTATATAGCAATGCAAATTAAAGAAGGGTCAATTTTTTTGCTTCCAAAAAATGTCTTGGTTCAAAGCTAAAATCAAATTAAGCACAAATTATGTTCACAACCAATAAAAGCTTAATATAGAACCACACAACAAATAACAATCGAAGAGTTAAAATCTTACCATCTTGAGTCACAAGCGGATAATCCAAAGCACTTAATGAAATAAACCAATCCCAATCTTGACAAATTCTAAGCAAAACCGCGGCCCTGTGAAGCACCGCAGCCACCCCGATGCCCCACTTCGATCCACCGGATAACTCTTTCTGACTACTTCAACATTTCCAAAGTATCTAAAAACTCTCTCATTTTGAACAGACTTAGCCAAACTAACCCTTTCTGATTCCGTCGAACCTGCATCTAAGTGCAAAAGGTATCGATTCCTCGGATGATAGATAGCTTTCAAAAGCCTTAAAACTTTCCGGGTTTCGCCGCCCGTATCCAAAATCCAATTAGCGAAAATCGGGGGCTTGTTGGGGCCTCTAGATGGAGCTTTAGGCACTACTTCAAACATTTGGTCTGCGCCCCAAATATTTACACCAAGAAAAGTTTGTGTGAAGGATCCTAAGAAAATCGCGACAATGATGAACACTAGAATTCCAATCCATGGTGAAAAATCAAGCGGCCTCATGGGGGAATCTAATAGGATTTAGATACAAATTTTCAACTTTTGATATTGGTATTGAATTCAAATACAAGCACCAAGAACATCAATAGTACACTACAAATTCAAGAATTGTGGAATCAAAATTGAGTCTTAGGGTTGGATCCAGCCTCCTAGAATTATGGATGAAAACATATTTAAAAAAAAAATCAATATAAGATGAAATTACATCAACTCTATGAGCTAAGCACAGAAATGAAAGAAATTAAAGAGTAGATAAGAGATCTAGAAAGGCCGATCACAAAAAGATGAAAAGGGTTCACACTAATTAAAAGGCCAAAACCCAAGAAAGTTGGACTAATTTGAGATCAAAGCTAAGACTTTTGTTCCAACATGGAATGTTAATGAGAGCAACCCTCCTAAAAATATGAATCGAAATCAGCGAAATTACTAAGCAAGGTGGAATTTTGGAGAGCATGGGGTTGTTAGGCGCGGTGAATTTCAAGTACCCATCAAGGGAAAATGAGTGGGGGTTGAGGAATCGAAGGAAAAAGGTGGGATTTTTGGGATTTGGGTGGTTTTTTTTTTTTTTTTTTTTGAGAGAGAGAGAGTGCGACACACAGGTGGTGGGAATATCGAGGGGTGGTCACAGGCCATGGGAGGTACAGTGTGGGCCCCATTTCTAGAGAGAGAAAGTAGAGGGGAGGGGGAAAATTAGTGATGGTTTAAGCAATGTAATTACTAATTATGCTCCAAATTTATTGACTTAGTTTTACACAATAAAAATATTAACAACAATTTACTAAATAGATCATTAGAGTCTTAGCCCTAAGTCATTCCAAAATTAAGTTGAAAATTAATATCAGTTTCAAATCATTTGAAATTGGCCTTCCCTTAATAACATTACTGTAAAATGCTAGGATACAATTTATTTAATACAGAAATGAGAGAACCAATCAATCTCTAAATGTTGGGATTGTGAATCCAGCTAGCGGATATGAAACACAACCTTTCACCGTCCTGCCACCCTACACCGCCCACTAAAAAAAGCCGCTTGTGACGGCGTTTTCCATTTTTGCCACAAGAAAATAGCATGTATGAACTCATGGAACTCAAACTTAATTAACCCATCACATATGGTTATTTCTTTCATATAATTTGGATGGTAACAGAGATTCTACTTTCGAATTAATCCATCACAACTTCATAATTAAGTAAATGGTCGGTTATTTGATTGTTTAATACAAAAGTAAGGGATTGGGCTCATTAACCTAACATTTCCCCCTCATATATCTTTTCTTAATGCGGAAATTAATCAACTAGCAAAACTAAATGTAGGAAATTCATTGAACTTGTTCATTTCCAATATTGATATAAATAGCAATTTAGACGTGTCAAGTATCATGCATAACCAATGTTTTAGGCTCTTAGCAACAAAATTGAGGAATTTTATACATCTCATAAAATATCATGACATTTTGCATGTAAATACCATGATATCTTTTCTTCCTAATGTTATGACTATTTGTTATTGTTAATTTGTCCAACTCCTAATAATCTCTGCCCTTCCATCTAAACTCCAGTTTACAGCATTTTACCTCTCTCTCTCTCTCACACACACACGCGTGCCGCGACACATGTTATTTGCAAAATTAAGACAATAATTATTTTATATATTTATCTGCCTTCTTTTAATACCTGCAAGGATCTTGTGGAATGGACAAGTACAAAGTCCAAATTCAAGAAAAATCATATTAAATTAATATTCATTCTTATATAATTTGTAGGTTGTAATATCTCATATTTATGAACTTTATATGTCTAATAGATGAAATATTAACTTTTAAATACTTCGGCAATTTACTTCATCTTTTTAATATTTTTCTTACTGTATAGCATACGAAAATCGCGGAATTGTTAAAATTTTAAAATTTTATTTTTCTTCGGTTTTTCAATATTTTGCTTGTTATGGCACACGAGAATCACGGAGCATCCTAAAAATTCCATTTTCCTAAAAATTTTCTTCAAATTTCCAACATTTTGCGCGCTATATATATAGCACATGAATATGGTGAAATTTTAAAATTTTCTTTTTTCCAATATTTTGCATGTTATAGTATAAGAAAACCATAAAATTTTTGAAAATATTTTTTTTGTTTCTTCGATTTTCAATGCTTTTCATGATATAACACATAAAAATTGCAAAAAATTAAAAATTTAAAAAAACCTACTAATATTCTTCCTTTTATCAATAATATGCATGCTATAATACAAGAGAATCATAAAAATTTCAAAAATCTCAATTTTTTCCGTTTTCGTTAGTTTTTTAAAATTTAGCATGCTATAGCATATGAAATCACAAAATTTACATAAATCACAAAATTTACAAAAATCCCAAAAAAATATCTTCAAATTTATAATACCTTGCTTGCTATCACATGAAAATTACATAATTTTCAAAAATCTCAAACATTTTTTTTCCGGTTTTTCAATATTTTACTTGTTATAACACATGAAAAAACTAAAAATTTTAGAATCTCAAAACTTTTCAGTTCTATTTGATATCTCAGCATTTTGCATACTATATAACGAAAATTGTTGAAATTTTCAAAAATCTTACAATTTTCTGTGTTCTTTGATTTTTTAATATTTTGCTTGCAGCTATGCACACGAGAATCACGATATTTTCAAAAAAATCTAAAATTTGCAAATTTGTCGTTTCCTTCAAATTTTCAATATTTTGTATGTTATAGCACACAAAAATCATGATTTTTTTTAAAATTAAAAAAAAATCAGTTATTTTCAAATTTTTAATATTTTGTATTAGCACATGGAAATCGCAAAATTTTAGATCAAAATATTTTCTATTTTCTTCCGTTTTCAATATTTTGTTTATTATAGCACACGAAAATCACTAGATTTTAAGAAATCTCAATATTTTTTTGTTTTCTTCGGTTTTACAATTTTTTGTATGCTATATGATATAACATACGAAAATCGTGAAATTTTCAAAAATCTCAAAATTCTGCTTCTTCGGTTTTTTATTATTTTGTTTACCATATAGAGCATGAAAGTTGCAAGATTTTCAAAAATCCCAATTTTTTTGTTTTGTTCAGTTTTTTCAATCTTTTGCTAAAGATAATAAACGAAAATCGTAAAATTTTTAGAAACGGCAAAATATTCTGCTTATTCACTTTTTCGATACTTGCATGATATACTAGTCACAAAATTTTAGAAAATTATTTTCTTTCATTATTTTGCATGCCAGCACATGCAAATCATGAAATTTCAAAAATCTTAGAACTTTGTATCTTACAGTGGAGTGAGTGGACATAAACTTTTGTGACATGATGCAGTGGGATGCTCCTGAGTCGAAAAGTGCGAGCACAGGTGTAGAAACTACTAAGAGAATAACTATGTTTGGTAAAGGAAAAGATTTAGGTGTGTGCTTAAACTAAGAATTGCAAACAAAAGCAGGAAAAATACTGGAAAGGAAGTTTGATTCAAAAAAAGTACCAGTGATAACTTTCCCTGTGGCTTCAGCTTCATCGGCTATCATGGTAAAGACCTGACGCTTGAGGGCGTTGCGCTTGGCCTGCCGGAAAACATGCTGCTGCGGGGGTAAGGATGGTCCCCTCTGATGCTCTCCCTGGCCGACTGGCTTAGCCATGGGAGTAGATCGAACCCCATGCTGTGGTGCCCCAGTGTTGACCGGACTACTGATAAGGGCCGGCCAATCTCTTCGCTGAGGACGGTTACTTATGGCATGCTGAGCAGATCCACAAATCAAACACAAATTGTTGAAGGCTCGACGGTCTTTTTTAAAGTGTTCAGGCCTTCAGCGGTGATGGAAACCCTGTGGAGATGACTGCGATGCAATGAGTGGACCTACCGATTTTCGAAATTGTTGATTCCTATTGGGCCTTGAAGAAGCCCTTCGGTTGTGTTGGGGTCAAAAATTGCATCCCGGTTGACCAAGTCAAAATTAGTCAACCCCCAGCCAAGTGGGCCCGAGCCCAAGCAAGCGGGTCCAAGCCCAAGTCAAGACCAAGTATGGAAGGGGCCGGCTCCATGCCCAAAGAAAGCGATAAATTAGTTTAAATATATATTTTTTAGAATTAAATGTATGGAAAATGGGCAAAAGGTCAAAATTTTGTAAACCCAATGATTTATGTGCAAAAAGAAATAAGCACATGAGACATGGGGAGACACAAGTGCCATTTAGAAAAACCCAAGAGACTATATGTAAAGTGTGTAGCCTATAAAGGCAAACATGATGGAAAAATCAAGAACAACTTTTTGATTCCCCTCAAAAAATTAGGGTTCTGTACATCCTTCTCCTTCCTCAAGGTTCTAAACCTTTTTCTTTTTTTTTTTGAATTAAATCGAGAGTTTAACTCTTCTTTTTCCAAAAAAAAAATAGTTTTTCACTATAAAACCTTTGAAGGTGAGCTCGGATTTCCCTTCAAATCTCTAAAAGGGGAGATCTTTAAGTCTCACCCCATTTTCTCTAAGATCCAGCCAACAAAGAGAAGGAAGAAGGAGACCCATCTCCAAAAATCCCACTTTTGGATGATTCAAGACTCAAGAGAAAATCCAGGGCTCAAAGGAGAAGAAAGGGGTCCCCTTTCATCATCTCTGAAAATCTCCTGAGAGTTTAACTCCGAACAAAAATATCTTCTTTAGGAGTTTAACTCCAAACCAATCTCTGAGAAGCTCAACTCCAAGATCCAAATTCTCGAAAGGGTTGAGCCCCAAAAATCCAGATCTTTTCGGAATTTAACTTCATAAAAGATCCCTTTTTTTAGGAGTTTAACTCAAAAAGTCACTCGGGAGTTCAACTCCCAATTCAGAGGAAAAGCCTCTTTTCCGTGGGGGCCCAGCACCCACATACAGAGCGCGTGATCCGCTAGCGTCCAGCGCCCATGTGCCATCCACGTGAACCGCTGGCGCCTAGCACCCGAGTGCGGGGCACATGGTTCGCTGGCGCCCGGCGCCTGCATGCCCCCAGCGCCCGCGTGCGGGGCACAAGGCCCGCGGGGGCCTAGCGCCCACGCGCCACTCATGCGTCCTTAGGATGCTTCTCAACCCTCTTTTTTCCTCACGCTCCAAACTCAAAACATGTCCCCTGTTAGAAAAAATTTCTAACTAGACGCTGCCCCACACCCTGTAGGGGCCGTTAGCCCTCTTAACTTCCAGCCTGCTATCCGGGTAGCAGGACCTCTATAAAACTCTATGAGGCCCCCAATACGTCCAAGTCCTCTTCAAAACAGAACACACACTGCACATTGAGTTCGCATGACCAGTTTGACTCGTTAATCGGAGGTTCCTTCGCTCCAAAGACGAGGGGTAATTAACGGCAGTTTAATCCGCGGCTGCCGGAGATTCGGATCCCTACAATCAATAAATCTCAACCTACCCTAGGCAAGGGGAATCTGTATATGCCTGAAAAGCGCGCGCATTCCTATATCAATGGGATGACAAAAAACACTCTACGGATTCTGGCACGCTCGGTGAGACCTTTTCTCTCCTCCCATATTTCGAGTTAAACGTTCATGCGAACTCAATCAATATATATATAGATTGCCTATACTGAAGTCATTTTTTGTGTGTACAAGTTAACAACTTTCAGTCACAGTCTCGAACTGAGCAATCATGTCTCCCAAGACGAGCTTCATTTCTGACGCCACTCTGATTCCCTATGTGGTCAAGATCAATACCCGCGTGGTTCTCCCTGTAAGTCTTAGCCGGAAATGGGAGGAACCACCCCGTCAATTTGGTTCCGTCATTATTTACCTTGCCGGAAGCGCTCATCTGGTGGAGGCCCCGGCAAACCAAGCGGCCAAACCGACCTTAAGAGGAAGGAGGCCGAACGTTGTGGTCACTAAAGCATCCCACCCCAAATGCAAATCCGTAATCGACCGGCTCTCCACTGTTCCGACTGGAGGCAAGGCCGTCAACATCAATGGAGCCACAAAGCATCTCCAGCAAGCTCAGACGGTGCCCTTGACAATCGCGTATTTTCTGGACTCTCTGTCAATCGGTCTACAGTGTTTTCCCGAAGGGCCGAAGCTTGCCAAGTACTCAAAACGGAAAAATTAAGGCAGAAGCGGTTAAGATATAGAGCCAACAAAAGGGGCAAAGCTCTGGCCAGGTTGAACCTTGTGAGGTTCCAAGAACAGGGTTACCCCGCAACGACAGCTGAGTCGGCCATAAAAGTCGGCAATTCTTTTGAACCTCTGAAGTGGGTTCAGAAAAATGCCATAACCGCTAGAATCAAGAAGACATCAACCCGAACGATACTATAAAGAGACGTGTCCCGGCCGCAACATAGAAAGCATGACACCGTCTCTTCAAGATTCTATTAGGCGCTCTGTGCTGTGTGAAAGCAGCGGGGCAAAACCAGAAAAGAAACACCAACACCACTCAAGAACCCGGTCGGGCCAGCCGTCTTCAATCAATTATTCGTTTCCGAAACAGAAAGACCATAACAACCGTCTACGAAGTCAGCCGCCGGTGGTGAAAAGATGGTCGGATATGTTATCCACACGGTCTATATGGCGGGCTCGCATCCCAGCGACAACTTGCACAGTAAAAGTAAGGATGGGGCTACCACATCCTAAGCCCAATCTGGCTTGAATATAGTTACCGTTTCCCAAGATCAGCCACCTCCACTGGACGATGAAAACCCTCTTGATGAGGCCGATAGGCAGAAATACCCTTCGATTCATGTGGAATCAAGCTCGGAAGTGAAAAAGAGCCGACTTTCCGCCCCAGGACTGCAGAACAAGAGCTACTTCAAGAGCTTCGAAAGCAGCCCAGGAGCAAAGATAAAGAAATGACCAAGCTTTACTAAAAAATTGATGACTTGACGAATGTTGTGATGCAGCTCACAGCTCAAATTTCTTGGGTACCTTCCAATCAAGTATGTGTCTCTACTCATGAGCCGGGCGACAACGACCCGAAGCAACCGATGCCTGCACCTTTAGGTCCAAGTTTAGGCGAGCCGCACGAAAGCCGACCACATTCCACTTCTGGGGACGCCATAGCCCCGAATGGCACCATCCCACTAACACAAGATCGGATAATGGATTTGGTCACCAGCAAGGTTAAAATATTGGCGGCCGAAGCCGAAGCTCAGAAAGAAATTAGCAGTAATGGACGGCCATATCCCGCACAGTACAATCTGATCGAGTTCCCGAGCGGCCGCGTCATCCCTAAGTTCGGAAGATTTGATGATACGGGAAATGCAATTCAGCATGTCGCCCATTTTAAAGCGTCGTGCGGAAATACAGGAGGAAATGATGCGATCCTTCTTCATCAGTTTGTCAACAGCCTGACAGGTGTCGATTTCGACCGGTACGTGAGCATACCAGACGGGTCCGTTACCACTTTTGCCCAAATGGAATCTCTATTTTGGCAAAGGTTCATGAGTGTCAGTGATAAGATCTCTATTGCTGACCTTGTGAGGACCAAGCCGGGGAAGAACGAAAGCAACATGGACTTTATTGCCCGATGGCGTAATCTCACGGTTAAGTACAAACCGTCGCTGGAGCAGGACCAGTCCATCAGCCATCTCATTGGGAACCTCAGAAATTGGATGGTCCTATTCTTATATACAGCAGGCCTTAAGACGTTTCAAGAGCTGACCAAGAGAGTACAAATGTTAGAACGCTCGAAGCTAGAGTCTATCCCGGACTCTCAGAGTGACAAGTCTTGGAAGAGCAGAAAATACGACAACCGTAAAAGTGGGAGCTCTAACAAGACCAATGACTTCAATGAGTCTGACAGTGAAGATAAGAAAAAGGCGGGCGGATCAAAAACAGACTGAGCTCGAAAACCAGTGTTAGGAGGAGAAGGGTCTTCCCTAGAGGAGAAGAAGAACAAGATTTACTCTTTCAGAATGGACAAGGTCCGCAAGAAATTCAAAGATGTCTTGAACAGCGGCCTACAATTGCCAGAGTCGAAAAGACCCCACGAAGCAAAAATGACCGACAATCCTTTATATTGCTCGTACCACCAAGTAGTGATCCATGCGGTCGAGAATTGCTATATTTTCAAAGATTAGGTCGAGAAGCAGTACAAGACTAGGGAGATCGAGTTTTCTAAGAGTGTGTTGGTGAACAATCAAGCTGCAAGCACCAACTTTATACAGACACAAACTGAAGCCTTCTGAGAGCAGACAGCTGAACCCGCTACCCTGAGGAATGAAACTTACTCGCCGCAGCCTCTATGGAGCATGCACATGTCTAAAAAGATGAAGAAGATATTAAAATTGCTTCAGAAAAAGCCCATAACTGAATGAGAAGGGCAGAAGAAGACCACCATTCCAGCTGCCAATTCGGTTCAATCAGGCCCAAAATCCAAAAAGCTCAAGAAGAAGAAAAGTACGTCTCGACACGAAAAAGAGTCTGCGAGGAGATCGACCATTCAAAAGCACATCGATTCTCTCGAAAATTATGAACAAAAGGAAAGAACTCCGATTCAATTGAAGGAGTTCTTTCCCGTAGAAGCGGCTGAGATTCTGGAGAAGCTAGAAGAAAACTCCAATAACGAGATCCCTATAGTGACCTGCTACATCATCCACCATGGTAGTGACTCTGAGGAAGAGCTATGTTTTTCTGAAGAGGACGAAGAGCTCGCCACAAAGGCTAACAAAATCCAACTCAGAAGCTGTCACACCCCGCTTCCCAGAGTGCGCAAACTACGGCACGTGACAGAACCAACCATGCAGCCTATGGTTAGGAAACATCCCTCTATAGTCACATTACAGCTGTCTATAGGATATCAAGAACAAAAAATAATAAAACTAGCTGGTACATGTCTAATCGCCACAATAAAAGATTCAAGAAAATGTATAAACAGAAACGATAATAATATCCAATAAACAATATCTGAAAATACGTCCCAATATGGGTTCACATCAAGAAAAGAAACTGCGAAAAAAATTAACTAAACTAAGCATCTCTAAATATAATTCCTCATTGCTCGGCTTAACGGCTAAAGTACTTCTGTTCAGCCTACGATAGAGATAGAGGAACTGGGCCATGCAAAACCCAGACGTCAGTGCGTCATAATATCAAACAATAGTAATAACCAGGATGTAACAAGATATATAAACAAGAATATAAATCAACAACATGAATATAAACAGTGAGGTACGTGTGTGTATGTGATGTGTAACCTAAAACCGGGTTTCTAGGTTATCTAATCTAAAGTCTTCGAAATCAATTAATGTAATCCTCATTGTAACCCATCAGTCTATACCCCGTTCATTCCCCACGGGACCACGGTAACAAGATATTCCGTAACGCCCGGAAAAACGGCAAACATGATATTCCGTAACGCCCAGAAAAATGGCAAACATGTAATAATAGCCTTTTGAATTACGCTTTGGATACATTCTTGATTTCCCCTTTACCCCCAAGTTTGTGTTCAAGTCAGGTATTGCCAAGATATATCTAATGCCAACACAGGATCAAGCGGGTACAGGTTTTTGTCTATGCAGACAACAAGTAACGTCCGTCAGGAAAAAAAGTCTGGATTGTTGGCATGAGTAACTAGATCCATGTAACAAGTCAGTAGTGTGTCGTGAACCAGTCAGGTGATGTATATGCATCAACTAGATATCCAATGTAAACTATAACGAATATCGAAACACGGTTAATGCACGGATGCACATGTATATATCTGTGATAACCTTTTATAAGTCCATTACTACGTATGATGCACAATAGAAAGCACATTGTACTAATAGAACAGTAGTATGATATAATGAGGTTCTGGCATGCAACTAGATATGCAATAGACAGTACGGATACGTACGTGTATCCAAAACGGTAAATCTATAATATGGGATGCATAATTAAAATACATGTATTATTTTTATTCATATGGATATAAATATAGTAACATAGTATGTATCAAGATAAACTTACCTGATCGAATCTCAAGATTGGGTACGTACATCACGTTCGACGTCGGGTAAACGTAGCGATGCACACACGCGCGTACAGGACTGGACTTGGCTACTCAAGAACATGACCATGCTGGATGATGACGATGACTGGGTCGCCCGGACCGTCAGCGACGTGCGCAACTCCGGCGACGTCAAGAACCGAGAAAGCAAGAAAGAAAAAGAAAGAAGAAAGGAATGGAGAAGGAGTTTTAGGTTGTGGTGTTGGCTCTGGACTCATAGGACAGAGCAACGGCGATGATGGGTTGACGTCGATGGCGAAGTTTTCCGGCGATGGGCGGATGGATCTCGAGTTATTGTCGGGGATTGCTGTTAGGTCGGGAATTCAAGGGTGCAGGGTGTTGCTGGTGGTGGTCAAGGTGTCGGGGAGAGGGGGTGAGGATGGTAAGATCGACGATGATGTCGGGGTGATCGGCAACGAGGTGGTGAGGAGTTGCGGTGTTAGGTTTGCAGTGTTGGTCGGGTTCTTGGGTTGCTCGAGGGTTTGGGTCGTCAGGTATTAGAAAGGAGGAGAAGAGGTTGAGGGTGACGAGGAGGTGGCGACGACGACGAGGGGACGAGGAGGTCAATGGCGAGGTGAGGATTGGAGGCGTGAGGTCGGGGTTTGTAGGGTTGCGGTCGGGATGGCGTTGGGCGCTCGGGAGAGGAGATGAGGTGATAGCGGAGGTTGTATGGAGGTCGGGGGTGTTGGTGACGGGGTTGTGGGGAGGTCGACGACTAGGTGAGGGCACAGGCATAGGTTAGGGCGTCGTCGCGGCAGAGGAGGTGTAGACGAGAGCAGAGAAGGAGAGAGAGAAAACCGTGGGTTGATTTTATAATTAAGTTAAATAAGATATATATATATATATATATATATATATATATATATATATATATATATGTGGGGGGGGGGAGAGAGAGTGTGTGTGTGGTTACGAGAGGAGAGAGAGAGACACAGAGACTGGAGAGAGAGAGAGTAGAATATGCAATATTAGTTAATAATATATATTATATATATTATGTATATGAACTGTTAAGGTTTAAAGAATATAATAATATATATTATACGATTATATAGCTAATACAAAAATACTCCGAAAAATGCCCGGGTCTCATCTAAAATTCTAGTTTTAAAATACGGATAATATACATACAAGCCAAAATCATAACGCGATGTCTGGTTAAATAAAATGCATACCCCAAGAACGGATATACGTAAAAATATGTGGCGATCCAAACGAGTCCGTTTTATCAAACAGGAAGTGAACACGATGTCTGGATGCACTCACAAGATATTGGGTATGATAACAGGCCATGCTAGATATTAAAAAAATAGTATCCAGTTATAATTTGTATTATTTGACGATATGCAGATATCAATTATATTATACATGTATACAGAATATAGATGTGCACGGATTCTCTATATGAGCAAAGATATAACGTAATCTTGAACCATAATGGGTTTCAAGCATGCAGGTTGGGTCGGATATTATCCATCGATACCAAATGCACTATCCGCACAAAAAACAAGACTAATCAAGAAAACTGTCGCAAAATTAGAAAATACTCAAATAAAATATGGTATAAATGCACTATATGGTGTTACATTATACCCAACTACAAAACAATTTCGTTCTCGAAATTCCCGGAACAAGAAAACATGAATATAAGAAAATAGGTGTGGAAACTTCTGTCGGAACTCGTCTTCTCATTCCCAAGTTGATTCTCCGTGCAAACGATTCCCCCATGAAACAAGTACTAAAGGGATAACCTTATTCTTGAGGAACTTTTCTCGTCGATCTACAATCGACATCGGTCGTCCTTCATATGTCAAGTCCTCCCTTACTGTTAGCTCCGAATGATTTAGGACATGCGTCTCATCTCGAACATACTTGCGGAGTTGAGATACATGAAACACGTCATGAACACTGTCCAAGGATGGTGGTAACGCTAATCGATAAGCTATTTCTCCCACGCGCTCGATAATACCGAAAGGCCCTACGAATCGAGAACTAAGCTTTCTTGACTACCAAATCGAATCACTTCTCTGGTCGATGATATCTTCAGGAATACAAGATCACCAACTGCAAACACCAGAGGTCTTCATCCTGTATCGGCCCAACTTTTCTGTCGATCTTGCACCGCCTTCATATGATTTCGGATCGTATTAATTTTCTCCACGGTTTGCATAATAAGATCCATTCTCAATAACCTTCTTTCTCCAATATCGTCCCAACAGACGACGAGCGACACTTACGACCATATAATGCTTCGAATGGAGCCATATGTATAGTCGCCTAGAAACTGTTATTATACGAAAACTCCACCAAGTGCAAATGATCCTCCCATGAACCCTTGAAGTCTAACATGCACGCTCTCAACATATCTTCAAGAGTTTGAATCGTTCTTTCTGACTGGCCGTTTGTCTGGGGGTGATAGGCTATGCTAAATCTCAAGCGAGTTCCCAAAATTTTCTGTAGACTCCTCCAAAAGTGTGATAGAAATCGAATATCACGATCAGAAACGATACTCACGGGTACTCCATGCAATCTCACAATCTCCTGCATGTACCGCTCTGCCAAAGCTTCCGTCGACTGATCAACTCGAAACGGTATAAAGTGAGCTGCCTTGGTCAATCGATCGACAATAAACCAAACCGCATTATTGCCCTTTGGACTCCGTGGTAAAGCTGTAACGAAATACATGATTATATGTTCCTACTTCCATTGAGAAATCGGAAGTGGTTGTAACAAACCAGCTATCCTTTGACGTTCAGTCTTGACTTGCTGACACACAAAGCACTTCGATACGTAGCGAGCAATCTCCTTTTTCATGCCTTCCCACCAGAAATGTTGTCACAGATCTCTGTACATTTTTGTGCCTCCCGGGTGTACTGAATGCGCGGAACTATGAGCCTCCTTCATGACTTCTTCTCGAACATCTCCTTTAGGCACACATAAATGACTACCATATCGTAACAAATCATCTTCATGAATTAATAAGTCCGTTCAAAATCCCGCTTCTACTTGTTCTCGAAACTTCTACAATCTTGGATCGTTGACCGCGCTGCTTTAATATTATTGATCAAGGATGACTGTACTTGCAACTGCATCAACTGTCCCGAAGAATTCGGTAGTACAATCTCTAATTCGAATCTCTGAAAATCATTTATAATCTCCTTTTATGCAGTCAACATCCGTATCGCTGGTAATCAACTTAGCGCATCCGGCACTACATTAAGTTTCCCCGTATGGTACTTTAGATCAAGATCATAGTCAGCCATCAGCTCCAGCCATCTACGCTGCCTCATATTGAGCTCATTCTGCATGAACACATATTTTAAGCTTTTGTGATCGGTAAATACCTCTACCCTTTCGCCCAATAAGTAGTGACTCCAGATCTTCAAAGCGAAAATCGATGCTACTAACTCTAAATCATGAGTTGGGTAATTCTTCTCATGGGTCTTCAATTGTATCGATGCGTAGGCTATAATCTTCCCATTCTGCATCAGAACACATCCCAAGCCTTTCCCAGATGCGTCGTTGTGAATAACCAACCCTCCGGAACTGTCCGGCACTGTCAAAATAGGAGCGGTGGTCAATCTTTACTTCAACGCTCCAAAAGCTGACGCACACTTCTCCGTTCATACGAACGGTATCTCCTTTCGCGTTAGCTAGGTCAATGGTTCGGCTATTCGAGCGAAATTCTTCATGAACCTTATATAGTACCCGGCTAGCCCAAGAAAACTTCTGATCTCTGCTACATTCTTCGGAATCGGCCAATCATGAACTGCTGCAATCTTTTCAGGATCAACAGCAATTTCGTCTCCGGATACGACATGACCCAAAAACTTCACTTCTTCGAGCCAAAACTCGCACTTGCTCATCTTAGCATATAACCTTTCTTGCCTCAACATTTGCAGTGCGATTCTCAAGTGTTCTGCATGCTCTTCTTTACTCCTTGAATAGACCAGAATATCATCAATGAACACCACTACGAACTGGTCCAGGTATGGTAAAAAGATTCGGTTCATTAAGTCCATAAATATTGTTGGTGCGTTAGTAACTCCAAATGGCATCACTAAATACTCATGATGCCCATATCGAGTTCGGAACGCTGTCTTGCAAATGTCTTCTTCTTTCACCCGAACTTGATGATACCTTGATCGTAAATCCAACTTCGAGACTACTCTCGCGCCACTGAGTTCATCGAATAATTCGCCTATATGAGAGATTGGGTACTTATTCTTAATAGTCACCCGATTTAAATATAGATAGTCGATGCACATCCTCCGCGTGCCATCTTTCTTTTTTACTAGAAGAACTGGAGCTTCCCATGGTGAACCATTGCTGTGAATCCAACCCTTCTTTAGTAATTTAGAAACTTGTCTCTTTACCTTTTCCAGTTCCACCAGTGCCATCGGATAATAAGCCTTCGAAATTGGTGCTGCTACAGAAATAAGATCAATCGCAAACTCCACATCTCGTTTAGACGGTAAACTCGAGATGTCCTTGAACACATCCATGAAATCCCGAACTACTATCAGCACTTCATCTGCAACTTGTTTACGAACTTCACCTTTCAGTAAACGGTTCCCTTCATCATGAATTTGCAAGTTTGTTCTAAGACTTGTGGGTTAGTAGCCCACCACTCTTCCGCTGCGCTACTCTGATAATTTGATTCGGGTCTGTCAAAACTTCTTCAATCAACATCTTACATCTGATCGTCTTTGAAGTGGTCTGTACCATCTTCCGCTGGGGTTAATCTCGAACTACTGCAATCATCAAAAGCTTCTCCTTTATTTCTTTTTATTCTTCGAAACACAAACGGAATGGTTCTTACGGGACGAGAGGAAAGATATATCGTGGTTGCTGGATTCAAGCTCGCGATAAGAAATAACTTGTAAGCAATGACGCCGAGAGAAAATAAGGTAATATAACGACCATAAGTCAAGAAAATGAATCGAAATAGGACTCCAGATTACCTAAATAGAGTACCGCATTATAACCATACCGCGGTATATGGTTACAATCACATAACTCCATTCAAATCACCCAAATCCTACTATCAGAATCGAAGGAATAAGAAGGGAGAAACAATAAGGAACCAAAAGGATTCTAAGCCGAGATGCAAAGTCATTTCCAAATCGTTGAGATAAAAGAGTTTAAGAGAAGGATAATATTCAATAATTCGAATAACAAGATAATAATGTGGCAGGACATGTTCCTAAGATTTTGGATTTTCTGATTAGTGTATTGGGTCCAATACCCAACTACAAAAGAAACCAAACTCAGCTATCCTAAAACCTATGCTCTGATACCAAACAAATTCTGTCACGCCCCGCTTCCCAGAGTGCGCAAATTACGGCACGTGACAGAGCCAACCATGCTACCTGTGGTTAGGAAATATCCCTCCACAATCATATTACGGCTATCTATAGGATATCAAGAACAGAAAATAATAAAACTAGCTGGTACATGTCCAATTGCCACAATAAAAGATTCAAGAAAATGTATAAGTGGAAACGATAATAATATCCAATAAACAACATCTAAAAATACATCCCAATATGGGCTCACATCAAGAAATGAAACTGCGAAAAAAATTAAACTAAGCATCTCTAAATATAATTTCTCACTACTCGGCTTGACGGTTAAAGTACTCATGTTCAGCCTGCAATAGAGATAGAGGAACCAGGCCATGCAAAACCCAGACGTCAGTGCGTCATAATATCAAACAATAGTAATAACCAGGATGTAATAAGATATGTAAACATGAATAATATAAACAGTGAGGTACGTGTGTGTATGTGATGTGTAACCTAAAACTGGGCTTCTAGGTTATCTAATCTAAAGTCTTCGAAATAAATTAATGTAATCCTCTGTTGAATATATATGCCTTAGAGGCCATTATTGTATATGTATACATGTGGATGCTAGGGATATGTATGTGCAGGACAATCTTGCTCAGTTATATAGTATATTATTTGAGTTGTTTTTATCAAGATACGTGTATTTCTTTCTTATGATGTTTTATGTTGCTTGCACATATTGATAAAGACTTGATACAGTAGTATACTATTATGGTTTGACTTTATCTTAACATGTGCATATGTTATATATATCGACCACATGTTGATAAAGCCAGTAGGATCTTACTTGACTACCAGCGTTGTGATGGTGATCATATTTGTGGGAGCTGGGTGGTCTATAAGCAAATCCTTAAAAGTCCCAAGTCGCAGGAGTAACGAGATCGGGCATCGATACTCCAGAGTAGACTTGCGTATACGTTTCTCGACCCCGACGAGGGGCGGTGGTTGGTCCCACAACTATTGGTGTGATCACTGTTTCTCCCAATCAGAGCAAAGCTCTGTTCAAATTTTGAAATGAAGCAACGCTTCATAGCAGCGCCAAGTGCGCTGCGCCCTAAGGAGTGCACCACGTGCAAAGCACGTGTGAGCTAGCGCTAAGAGCGCTGGAGCCTAAGCAGCGCACCACGTGCAAAGCACGTGTGCGCTAGCGCTAAGTACGCTGCACTCTAAGCAGCGCACCACGTGCAAAGCACGAGTGCGCTAGCACTAGAACTAAATGTTCTCCACTGTTGGATCAAAGATCCAACGAACATGATTAAAAATCATCAATTAACCAGAATAAAATTCTGCTAAGGAGAGATTCCTCAAAATCTTTCCAAACAAAAAGATTGTGCTCTGTAAATCAGAGCACCATTGGATCAATGATCCAATGGTGATTAAAAATCACCAAAATTACAGAATAATTTCTGTATGGGGAAAGATTTCCCAATCTTGTTAAAAACAAGAAAATTGCCTTCTGTAAATCAGAAGCCTTTGGATCAAAGATCCAACGGTGGGGAAATCCCTAAATCAATCGGAGAATAGATCTCCTATACCAATTGAACAAATCAGCTTGCACTATATAAAGGCCCCAAGACTTCAAGTCTCAGATAGAGAGAAAAAAGAGGAGACAGAGGAACAAAATAGAGGAACCCCCCTACAAAGTTTGAGAAATCTCAGAAAGAAGAGCAAGCTCTCGGTAGAAGAACTTTTCTTCAAGGTAAAAAAAAAACAGAGATAAGAAAAATCTCATTAAAGAAGAAGAACATAATTCTTCTCACAGATCATAGATCTATAAGACTAAGGTCTTCTTACAAAAAGAGATCATGAACATCTCATTATAAAAAGGGGGGAGAATAATTCAATTCTCTTAGGATCACAGATCCATAAAGGCACAGCCTTTCACCAAAATAAGAGATTGAAATATCTCTTATAAGATAAGAACTTTGTTCTTAGAACCTTGAGACGAAGTCTCTTATAAATGAGAATTTATTTCTCAGATCATAAAACTGATCAGAAGCGCTTCTGCGCTCTTGGACTGGCGCACAGCGCCAAGCGCACCACGTGCTCCTCACGTGTGCGCCACTTGAAAAATAGCGCTTTACGCTCATGGACTGGCGCTCAGCGCTAAGCGCACCACGTGCTCCTCACGTGTGCGCTACTGAACAAATAGCGCTTTGCGCTCATAAATTGGCGCTTTGCGCTCATGAACTGGCGCTAGCGCCAAGTGCGCCATGTGTTCCTCACGTGTGCGCTATATCACAGAAGCGCTTTGCGCTCATTAATTGACGCTAGCGCTAAGCGCGCCACGTGTTCCTCACGTGTGCGCTGATAGAAGATAAACTGTTCTTTAAATAAATCCCTAGAGCTATGATGAATGCTCAACATTCAGTAAAAGACAGAAAGGCTGTCAAGACCCAAATCAATGCTCAGTATTGTCAAATGTTTAACATTTTAACTGAGTGGGCCGAGCCCAAGTTGGCCATAAACCCCTCAGTCAGATTAATTGAGCCCATATGCCCATAAATCTCAGATCTTAGTCCCAATTGGACTACAGATCCCTCGACCAATATTGGTTCAAGGATACATATCTTCACTCCTCTGATATATATCGTTGTAATTCTTCAACGTCTTCAGAGAGGTGACGGGTCCCGACAACCAGATTTTACATGGACTATGATGTCCTTAATCTCGGACTGTGGGGTCCTTAAGCCTATGGACTATGATGTCCTTAACCTCGGACTGTGGGGTCCTTAAACCCATGGACTATGATGTCTTTAACCTCGGACTGTGGGGTCCTTAAGCCCATGGACTATGATGTCCTTAACCTTGGACCGTAATCTCCTTAAACTAATGGACCGCAATGTCCCTAAACTAAACAATAGAGCCCAAATGCTCTCTTGTTGGATCTAAATAATCCCGTTAAGTTGATCTTAGTCCAAAATTAGACTAACGTATCCTTAACAAACGTTTAAGTTGATCTTAGTCTCAAATGAGACTAACGCATTCTTAAACCCAACCCACACCCAAATCTAAGAAAATACGGATTTGGACTAATCCACGTCCTACGGGAGACAACATAAATTAGTCTCCGTATACAATCCACAGGCAACCTAAAACAAAACAAACACACACGACACGAAGTGACCATCTGGAGAAGGAGAAAGTGGTTACCGCGATGCGGTAGCGTAATTAACTGTAGGGGCTTGCGCCTGCAGGGAAGAGCGTCCCCATAATCAGAAAAACCCTCAGCAAGGGGGAATCTGACGAAGTCTGCTACATTGGCCGCATCCGTTTAAACCTTCGATACATGGTGTCATAAATTAACTTGGTATCTTCGGAGAGGTGGACGGATAGCATCAAATGGCATCTTCCCCCGAAGTTCAGGCCGGACGTCCCGGTCGCGTCCTTTCAGCGGCGAACAAATTCTGGCACGCCCGGTGGGACCTTTTCCTCTTTCCACTCCACACTTCGTGTGTCGTGTTTTTCCCGTGATCAGATAATCGCAGCGTGTATGTTTATGGTTGCCCTTAGGGGAGTGGATACTAAAGTCAGCGCTTTGTCTTAATGAAGAATGGCGTTTGTTCCCATCTTAGCAACACAGGATCTGTCATATCTGGTGGAGTCAAGTACGGGCCACTTGCAGGCTCAAATCTCTGCCATCCGGCTCTTCAAGAAATCAACAAGCTTCTCTTTGGGTCGATGCTCCCACCTCCCACTCTCGGTGCCTCAACGCCGATGGAGGAAGCCCAGAGGATGTCTGTCGTCCACAGGCGGGCTCCCCAAGCAACAGTTTTGCCGACAGAATCAGTCCTCAAACAACTGGCACATGCCAAGGACCAAGGTCGACGCAGGGTGCAGGCTCGGCAAAATCCTGAAGCTAATCAAATCTCGGCCGTAAGAAATGGTCGACGTCGATATTGGCATCATACAAAATGAGCTGGGGGCAGTTCTCCGTATGGTTCTGTTTCAACCTCAGTGGTGAATGTTGTTTCAACCAAGAACAGCTTCAAATTGGTGCGAAGGGTCAGACAAAATTTTCCTGCCGCAATATTTGAGAAGTCTCTGCAGCCCATGGAGATCCCATGAGAGCAGAAACCAGTTCGCTCTCTGAAGCAACTTTCCTCATCTATATATAAAGTACGGAAGCGAGTGAAGGTCTCTGTCGTCAACCGCAGCTCTTTCCTTAAACGTCAGCCAAATTCTGACAAATCCTCTTTCAAATACAAGGGGACTCATCCCAAGACGGATCCCGATACAGCGGTTCCTCCCAAAACCAAAGCGGCTTTTCACAAAAAAGAGAGGCCCAATAAAGCTCAAGTGCCCGAAGCAAACTCTAAAGGCCAAAACTCCAAACGCCCTAAGCCTAGGGGCATGGTAGTTCACATAGTCTATGTGGTGAATTCCAAAGACAAAGTTCGAGCTTCTACTAGTCACCGACCTCAAACTCGGTCCTTAACAAAAGTTCAACTGCAACGTGAAAAGCTGCAGGAGATGCTTGCTCAGGCGGCAGCAAACGCTAATCCATCGTCTAAGGTAAATCCCGAAGACGCACATGGAGAAAGAAATCTGGCACGGCGCCGATTCTGCACTTGACAGGCTCCAGCCCATCCGTCTGCCCAAATACTACACAGAAGGCTTAAAAAAACTGTTGAAGCGCCAAGGCGTACCCTTCAAACAGACCGCTCGACAAGCTCGGTTCTATAACAGGATCTGGAACGTCCCCAGAACTCAGTGAAAATTGCCTAACGGAAGAATGGAAATGATCGGGCTTGGATATGTTCAATCCAAGAAACGGGAACGATTCTATGGCTGCTACGTTATACATAACTTCGATGAAGAAGGAGATGCTCTGTGGGAAGATGCTAACCCTAAACCAAAACGAGGTCCCACCGCGGAAATGCCAAGTCCATCGTTCGAAGAACAGATGGACAAGCTAATAAGAGAAGCGGGTCAAAAGGTCCGGGATGACCATAGCCGCGAAATGGCCATTTACGAGAAAGCCAAGACGCAGCGCCTCCTTCAGCAGGCTGCGGAGGATGACGATGCTCTTCGTCGCCAGCCCGTCATACAGAAGACCCGACGCAAAGGTAAAAAAGAACTAAAGAACGGAAAAAACGTTCGACGGCGGCAAAGCGGGTCTGAGAAGCTACGCGATCGGGAATCGAGCAATCAGGGTCCATCTTTTATAAAGAAGATGGGTCGAGCATATTCTTTTCCCCAAGACAAGACAAAGAAGATATTCGATCTTGTCATAAAATATCAGATGATGACACTCCCGGAGTCCAAGCACCCCGAGTAAGCAGGTGAGGTTCATCATCCGGACTATTGCTCCTATCACCAAGCGATAGGGCATCCTCTCGAAGACTGCTTTACATTCAAAGACTTGGTAGAAGACTAGTATCAGCAAAGCAAGTTCGCTTTATCCAGCAGTTGGAGGGTAACCCCGCCACAGAAGCATGAACCAAAAGCCACGAGAGTAGAGCTGGATCAACATCGGTCTTGAAAGTGATCTCGTACCTGTCACGCGATAACGTTGTCAGGAGAAGGAGTACGCGGGGATATGCACGACCTCTCCTGGTGCTTTGAAAATGAGGATGACGAATTGATCTCAGAGTTTCCACCGACACCAAAAGAGCTGGAAGATGGGATACATACTACTGCAGATAACCTCAGAAAAATCGACTTGGGGACGGAAAGTGACTCACGACTGACATTTGTCAATGAGCTGTTGTCTGAAGAAAGGGTGGCTACGCTAAAAGACGTGCTCATGCAGTATAAAGATTGCTTCGCATGGAACTATTCAGAGATGCCGGGATTCGATCCAGAGATTGCTATCCACAAATTGACGATTTCTCCATACGTCAAGCCGGTTAAACAAGCACCGAGAAGGATGCGACTCGAACTTGAAATGAGCATCAACGCCGAGGTCAAGAAGCTAATCGACTCCGGCTTCATCCAAGAGGTTCAGTACCCTGACTGGATTGCCAACATTGTCCCAGTGATGAAGAAAAATGGGACAGTGCGCATCTGCGTGGATTTTCGGGACCTCAATAAAGCTTGCCCGAAGGACGATTTTCCCGTACCGGTCACCGAGCTGATGATAGACAACACGTCTACCCACGAAGTTTTCTCCTTCATGGACGGCTCATCATGGTACAATCAAATAAAGATGCATCCCGAAGATCAGAAGCATACCGCTTTCCGGACCCCTTTGGGCATATTCTGCTACAAAGTGATGCCTTTCGGTCTGAAGAACTCCGGCGCTACCTATCAGAGGGCTATGACGAAGATTTTTGATGACCTCATACATGAAATCATCGAATGCTATATCGACGACCTTGTGGTGAAAATCCAATCGCACGAGAAGCATTGGGAGCATCTGAAGATCGTGTTTCAGCGCCTTCGGAAATACAACTTGAAGATGAACTCTCTCTAATGCGCGTTCGGAGTTTCCTCGGGCAAATTCCTAGGGTTCATCATACGACATCGAGGCATCAAAATAGACCCATTAAAGATCAAGGCGATTATGGAAATGCCTCCGCCAAGAACTCTCAAGCAACTGCGATCTCTCCAAGGAAAGCTCGCATATATCCGACGGTTCATAGCTAACCACTCCGGAAAATGCCGCCCATACAGTCACCTGATGAAGAAGGGAACCCCGTTCATCTGGGATCACAAATGCCAAAGCGCACTGGACAAAATCAAGCAATACCTGCAGAATCCTCCGGTGCTAACCGCTCCGGTCAAGGGAAAGCCTCTCATTCTGTATACAACCGCCCTTGAGGGTTCTCTAGGCACGCTATGGGCACAAGAGAACGATCAAGGGAAGGAGAGAGCTCTCTACTATTGGAGTCGAGTTCTCCTGGGGGAAGAAAATAACTACTCCCCTATCGAAAAACATTGCCTGGCGTTAATCTTTGCAATAACGAAGCTCAGACACTACGCTTTGGGGCATGAGGTCCACCTCATATCAAAAGTGGATCCTCTCAAGTATTTGATGTCAAGAGCCATACTAATAGGGCGACTCGCTAAATGGACCCTGCTCTTGATGAAGTTCTCGGTGACATACCGTCCTCACAAGGCAGTGAAAGGCCAGGCCATCGCAGACTTCCTCGCTGAGCATGATACCTGCCGATTCTCCCTTGAACTGCGAATTGCCAGACGAGCACGCATTTGACACGATCGACGAGGAGAAAGGAGGGAGTGATACCCAATGGGAACTCTACTTCGACGGAGCATCTTCTATGAAGAAGCGAAAGCACAACTCCCCTATAATCAAATCTGGGGTGGGCCTCATCTTCATGACACCACAAGGAGGGATAATGCGCTTCGCCTTCTCGTTAACAGAACCAAGGACGAACAATGAAGCTGAATATGAAGCTTTGATAGCAGGTCTTGAGATCGCTGTCGACATGGGAATCGAAAACCTCCTCATATACAGAGACTCCTGGCTGGTCGTTAGTCAAGTAAACATCGACTATCAGACGTGCAAACCGGAGTTGGTAAAGTACGGCGAGAGAGTACAACAATTGCTGACTCAAATCCCTGCCTACGCCTTGGAAAGCATACCGTGCGTCGAAAATAGCAAAGCGGACGCATTAGCCAAACTCGCTAAAGAGATGGCTGATGAGAACCTCGATGACGTAAAGATCGTAGTACAAAGCCGTCGGGTTCTTGCACCAGCAGAAATATCTCCGGAGTCGTCCGAAGAAAAGGGAGCGACCAAGCAAATGGCCCTATAAAATCAAGACCAGGAAAAGGCTAAGGATTGGAGAGAAGTCTTTATAGACTACTTCAAATCCCGTCGGACACCTAAAGACGCGTCCTCAAGACATCAGCTCATGAAACGAGCGCTATCCTTCGCCTTTGTAAATGATACTCTGTATAAGAGATCGTTCGACTCCCGGTAGCTAAGATGCCTGGGACCTGAAGAAGCAAGGAGAGTCGTTCAAGAAACTCACGACGGACTTTGCGGTTCTCACCAAGCCGGGCCAAAGATGAAGCTGAAGATCAAAAGGATGGGTTATTATTGGCCCACAATGATCCAAGACTGCCTCGAATACACGAAGCAGTGCCACTCATGCCAGATTCACGTGGACTTTATCCACCAACATCCAAATCTGTTACATCCAACGGTGGCTAGCTGGCCGTTCGAAATATGGGGAACTGACATAATCGGGCCTATTGAACCGACATCGTCTAGAGGATATCGGTTCATACTGGCAACAACCGATTACTTCTCCAAGTGGGCAGAAGCAGTACCACTAAGAGAGGTGAAGACCGAGAATATCCTCCATTTCTTCAAGATACACGTCATCTATTGGTTCGGCACTCCACGACGGATTATCTCCGATAACGGGCCAGCCTACAGAAGCCACAAAATCAGCCGCTTCACGCAGCAACATAATATAGACTGGAGATACTCTTCTGTCTATAATCCCTGAGCTAACGGTCTGGCTGAGGCTTTCAACAAGACCTTGACAAAGATCATAAAGAAGACGGTGTCCAAAAATAAGAAGGGCTGGCATGAGAGACTGCATGAAGCTCTCTGGGCGTATCGAACTACGTTCAAAACGGCCACAAATACAACGCCGTATGCATTAGTATTCGGCACTGAAGCAGTACTCCCCTTAGAGATAGAGCTACCCTCCCTACGAGTGGCAGTTCGTTACGAGCTAACAGACGAAGATAATGCTCATCTTCGGCTTGAGGAGCTCGACACCCTTGACGAAACCCGGCTCATGGCGCAACAAAACTTGGAATCTGTTCATATCATAATATTGCAGTTTATATTCCCCAATTCTTATTCGTTTTATAAATAAACAGGTGCTTTTGACGCATGTCTGCTACATGTTACAGGTTATAGGTTCTTGGACAGAAAACAGTGCAAACGATGTAAAGACGATGAAAATGTGGACTTTAACCAACAAACAGAGAATCTTGATCAAGCCTACATAAGGAACAATTCACAAAGCAAGATTCAAGACATCGACTCAAAGCGAACGGTTAAAAATCCATTGCAAATTGTTCACTGAAGATCTGGAACCAACCTAGAAGCCCAAATGGAAAAAGATATATATAAATAAGAAGCCCAAGCCAACAAGAAGCAACCCATAAAATTTCACCAAGAGATCTCCCCAAAGGGCCGCGGAACCGCGGCCCAAGCCCACTAATGCCGCGGTTCCGCGGCCATTTAATGCCCGTGTCGGTGTATTTTTTTGGTGTCGGTGCGTCTGTGCGGGGGTTTGGATTTTTCGTGGGCAAATCTGTAATTGCACATGTGCGAATCCCGTAACCCTAAATTCTCCTGTTTACTTATAAATTGTAATAAAAAATTGTAAAAACCTATGCCTCTTTTCAATACACAAATTCAGATCTGTTCTGTATTATTGCTTGGAGGGAGCCATCAAATTAGTAAGTTAATTTTATTTCTTCGCTTTTAATTCTCTTTTAATTAGAATGTCTTTTAATCCCCTAATGAGCGAGTAATCTCCTCGCTTGTTAGGGTTAGCCTTAAGGAAATGTTTGAGAGATGAGATGTCTCACCCCTTTCATGCCATCACACCTAAGAATTAGAACTCCATGCATGCACGCACAACCGCTCCTTACGGCACCTTATCCCTCGAGGTAACGGTGAACCGTAGTATAAAGGACCGGTTGCGCGTGTTTTCCATGGAGGTTAGGATAAGGATCGATAAAGGAAGGATAAGAATCTAAAGGAAGAAACATCTTCCCCAAAGATTCTAATCCACTTTATTGATAATTACCACAACATCTAATAGATCTAAATTAAGGCATTGAAAGCGGTGAGGAAACCTTTAATCTCCCAACTTCCCCTAAACCTAACCCTAGCAAGACTTTAATTTAGATTAATTTAGTTTATTGATAGATCTAGGTTTTTTAGACATAATAAATCAATCCAAACAACATTTGGAATCAACTCGTAAAAACATATTAAGAAAATTACACATCTCTGTGGATCGACCCGTATTCACCGGCTAGCTGCAAAGCGACGCCGTTTCTGATTACGGTTAACAAGTATTTTTGGATAAATCAAATGGCGCCGTTGCCGGGGATGGCGTAAAATTTCTTTCTGTGTAATTTCGGGTTGATATAAATTTTAAAAATTATAAAAATCTGAAAATAAAAAAAGAAATAAAAAAATTATCAATTTTGATCTGTTTGAACGGTGTATCTTTTGAATTTTGCAGGAACAGCGAAGAATCGCAGATCTGAAAATTTTACAGAAGGCTGATCAGAAAAGTGCATATCAGAACAGAGGGGAAATTTGATAACAGAGCGGTGCAATTTTTTCCAGAGAGTGATCCCACCAGACCGCCGCGCTTCCGCTGTTTGTGCATGCCCCAGACCGCGGTTCCGCCGCGTTTTAGCCACTTCAGGTCATCAATTTTGCATGGTTAGATCCCTCCTTCTCCCCTCTGCAACCTCCATATATCTGTCTGCCAAAACTTTCTGCAGGAATTCTTTGCGCTAAAAATCTTCTCTCCCCTTCTAAATAACAGATTTTCTGCAGATTTCTTTGCGCCGCGCTAAAAAATTGATTGCAAGTGAATTTTATTGTTTTGCATGTTTTAATTGGACTTTAAGGGGCTAATTGACCAAACTCAGATTGGGTGGGGATTTCATCACCCTTCCCAGGACCCCAGAAAACATTTAAAGCATTTGCATTGACCACAATTAATTAAAAAAATACTAGACTCAGCCCTAAGGACATCGAGCTCAATAGGAAAAAGACTAGTATAGGCATCGACCGTTTATCCTAACTGACCTTGCGGTATGTAGGCAAGTGTGTCTAGGCTAGTGGTTATTAATTAGGCCCACTATTGTGGTTCCTTCCCATTTACCTGCCACTTACCTGGCCGTAATTGTCGGTGAAGAGGCGGTTTGAGGTCCTATTTCTAGCCCTAGTTAGGAGCTGTCTAGCAGATCTAGGTGACCCTAGATCTAGGCCTGATTGCGCATGTGTGGTTGATACATTTGTGTCATAAGTCTCTTTTCAAAAAAACCTCCTTGCAAAACTCTCACATAAATAAAAAAAAAAAGAAAAATCTTTTCAAACTTGCAACTTGTCGCTAAAGGAAACTTGCACCTCACTTCCACCATTTCTTATCATTGACGTTATCTTACCTCCACATTCTGTCTTTCTTTTTTCTGACTACACTACCCCTTTAGTGTATGTCACTTTGGACTAGGGATACTAACGCCCGATTAGTCCGTGTTTCGTTGGTACCGACTGACGAACCTTTCGATACCGAAGTCGAAATTCCCTCCATTTCCTTACCTCCACCTTCAAATTCTTCTTTCGAAGGTATGTCGGGACACGACCCCAACGATACCTTACCGACGGGAATGATTCCACCTCCGTTAGGTGCGAATAACCCGAATCACCAGCCTGTTGTAGCGCCCGCACGAGTTGCGCTCCAGGATCTCTTCTACCCCGTCCGCACTTCTTTACCTACATGTCTTTCACCCCCACCGGCAAATGGGGACAATTTTGAAATAAAACCACAATTCATCAATATGCTGCCAAAATTTCATGGTTTGGAATCTGAAGATGCGTATATTTTTATCAATAAATTCCAAAATGTGTGCGCTATAATGAAAACGACCCAATTAAGTGATGACGCTATAAGGCTAAGGGTCATTCCTTTCACCTTATGTGACCTAGCCGAGAAGTGGCTATACAGCACCGCATCACATTCCATTAGAAATTAGGACGAGTTTGTGAAAGCTTTTCTAAAAAAGTTCTATCCTCATCACAAAACTGCTAGAATCCGTAACGAGATTATACAATTTTTACAGTTTCCTTCCGAACCATTTTGGAAGTGCTTCGAGAGATTTAAAGACCTACTCGTTCAATGCCCTCATCATGGGATCGAAAGTTGGCAACTTTGCCAAATATTATACGAGGGATTGAACTCGGCAACGAAGCAGTTGCTAGAAACCATATGTCAAGGTCATTTTCTCTCCAAGTCTAGCGACGAAGCGTGGCAGTTTCTTGAGGATCTTAGTGAACAAACAATTCAGTGGGAGAGTATCAAGACCACATCATCTTCTTCTATTGGTCAATCTAGGGCAGGCATACATCAAGTAGATATGTCGATTGCTATAAAGGCCGAGATGGCCGCACTTATGAAAAAGCTAGATGCCATTGAGACCAAAATATCATCTTCTTCTCCTGCCCCTGTTATGCCTCCACGAACTGTTTGTGCTTGTTGTATGGATCCATCGCATCTAACCGAAGAGTGTCCTTATAATGCATCTACTCGAGCACAGGATCAAGTCAATGCTGCATTTCAGCAACGACAAAGAAACGATCCGTACTCTTCGACATACAATCCGGGGTGGAGGAGTCACCCAAATTTCGCTTGGAACCAAAATCAACAATTCCAAGGAAATAACAATTTTCAAAGACCTCCTCCTCCACAACAACAACAAGCACCTTCACAAACTCAAAACCAGCAACCTTTCCAACAACAACCTTATACAAATCAAACGAACAATTTGGTTCAACCAAATGATGATAAGGTTATCTCGCTAGAAAAAAGTCTAGATGCATTTCTCAAGCAATCTACAGAATCCGCAGCAAGATTTGAAAATTATGTTCAATCTTTGATGCATAACAATGCTTCACACGATCAAAGTATCAAATCTATTGAGGCACAAATTGCACAATTAACTGCTGCGTTGAGCGAGAGAGAAAAAGGAAAGCTTCCATCTCAACCATTACCAAATCCCGGTCACACACAAAATGCATATCACAATCACAATGTAAATGCGGTGACCACTTTGAGATCCGGAAGAGTGTTGCAAAATAATGTAGGTATTAGTTATGACATCCCCGCCGGTGGTTCTTCTTCTTCTTCTTCTTTTCCATCGCCATCTTCCCCTTCTTCATTTTCTTCACTTTCTTCTTCACCTTTTTCTTTAGAGCCTATTCTCCACCCTTCACACGGCTCTACTTCTTCTAACTCGAACGGACCCATTTCTCACAATACGAACACATCTACACGGGGTGCCATTCCTCCTCCACATTCTACTCCACAGACATTTGACTCAACAAATTTTCAAAGTGCTCCATTTCCAAACAGGTTGAGTCCCAATAAACCAACTGCACAAGTGGAGAAGATTGTGGAGTTATTTAAGCATGTTAGCATAAATATACCTCTCTTGGATGCAATCCAACAAGTCCCTTCATACGCGAAAATCTTAAAGGGCTTATGCACCTCGAAGAGAAAGGCATCTCAAGTACGCAAGAAAGTGCTAGTGGCTAGTGCAGTGAGCAATACTATTAACCACCCTCAAACCTTACCCCAAAAACGAAAGGACCCCGGCTGTCCTACGATTTCAATCACAATTGGGGATAAGAAAATTAATCGAGCACTTTTAGATCTTGGGTCTAGTGTTAACCTGCTTCCCTACTCCGTGTACGAACAATTAGGGGTTGGAGAGTTGAAACCCACTCGTTGTACTCTCCAAATGGCTGATCGATCAATCACCCATCCAAGGGGTGAGCTAGAGGATGTGTTGATCAAAGTTAGGGAGTTCATATTCCCCGTTGATTTTATTATTATGGATACACTACCTGTTGCTAACCCACGGAACCAAATTCCGGTGATCCTCGGTCGACCATTTTTGGCCACTTCCAATGCTGTAATAAACTGTCGCAATGGCTCCATGACTCTATCCTTTGGGAAGATGTCTAGTGAGTTCAATATTTATAAGATGGGAAGTCTGCCTCCCGTGCCTAAAACTAGTACACGAGAAGTTTGCTCTGTTCACGAAATCACGCAGGAGGACTGCGAGCTTGAAAGATTCTTGTTTGATGAAAACAGTTTTGACGCCACTAGTGCGTCCCTCCTTGAGCCTACCACCGTTGCCACAACCGATATGGATTATGAATGTTTCACTTTTTCGGATGATGACGACTCACAGCCCGAATATGAGTCTTTTGAATTTTTGGATGAGTTAGTTGAACCATCCGAATCGGTTGTTTGCAGTGATTTCGAACCTGTGTTAGAGTCCTTTGAGTTCGAGGTAGATTCCGCAATGATTCTTTCGCCTCCGAAACTCGAACTCATGTCTTTACCGCCTCACCTTAAATATGCTTACATAGGAGAGAATGAGACTTTTCCCTTTATAATATCAGCCTCTCTAGCCTTCAAGCAAGAGAACGCTATTTTAAAAGTCTTACAAGATAGGCGACAAGTTTTCGGTTGGACTATGGCGGACATCGAGGAGATCAGTTCCATTATAATTGAATATCATATGCAATTAATGGATGATGCCAAGTCAATAGAGGACCCACAGGAACATTTTGGGGGTATTGTGGTTAGTTAACCTCCTCTTTTAGAAGTTGAACCACCCCCATTTCTTTTAAGAAGCTATGAGAATGCCAACATTCCACTGATTGCTGATCATTCGCATTCTCGTTTTGATTCATCACCACCTCCTGTCTATTCACTCCCATACCTTCCATACCACCACTTCTATCTTCCCCAATTCTTTATGGATCGCTACGACTTATTCTTCCACCAACTGATAATCTTTACTGATAAATTTTTCAACTGGTTGGTGTTAACGTTTGGTCTATGCAAGGTGTGGCAGTAATGTCTAACATAGTTTAAATGAAGTTTGGGGGAGGGCCTTTCTGTATATATTTTTGTTTTTCTTAACAATAAAAAAAAATTATAAATAAATAAACAGGGAAGTGCCGGTATTTTGACCCTCTTGGTTTAGCATGACAGTGAGGACACTGTCAAGTTCAAGTTTGGGGGTATGCTCGGTACGTCTTCTTCCTTCGCATTCATTTGTACATATTTTTGCATTTGCATACTTATTTGAAAACCCATAAAAATTAAAAAATTTTGAAAAATTATAAAAATAATTGTATTCAATTTTGGCCTTATTTGACTAGAGTTTGACATATAGGTTAACTAGCTAGGAGCAACTAGATCTTAAACTTAGTGAATTAAAAACCCTAAAAATAACATTCCTTAAAGTTTAACGGTAAAAAGTATATGCCTTGTAGTTTATTTAGAAATAGGCAAATTTTGGGTTCACTTCTTAGGCTAAGTCGAAACAAGGGAAGAGTATTGATGTTCTTATTAGAGTATAAGTTTGAAAAATAGTTCCTAGCTTAAGTCTAGATTCTGAAAATGTATACCCTACAAAATTGCACAATCATGCACCTTGAAACTTAGAATAGTAGAAGAGACCTTGAAATGCTCTTGTCTAAAGTCCTTAGTACAATGAAAATAAAAGAAAAAAAAAGCGAATAAAGAAAAAAATGGACACTGGTTTTTGTGATTACTTAAGGCTGTAAAAAAATAGAAAAATGTTTAGCGAGGGTGCTTCATCACCTAGTGCCTTAGACCAACTGGTTTGGGAGTCACTGCTAAAGTCTTGGGTGTTGCAAAACTAGGATGTACGCTTTAAAGTGCTAACGCATCTTGTAATCGGTTGTTGGTACCTCAAGAAGTATTAACGGTAGCATGAAGGATGTGTAAGCAAATTTCATTTAAAAATTCACTAATTAATAAGTGCTTTGGACAATGGACGAGAGTATGATTGCTTGATTTGAATTTCCATGTGTAGGGGTGATCTATACACACACGTGGGGTATGTAATTGGAGTTTAGATGAGAGAAAGGGATGGAGAATAGAACTTGTATCTTTTGTAGAGTTGATAGAAATTCCTAAGTGGAGATGGAACTTTAGAAGGAAAACTTAAGAAATGCCGAAAGCTAAGTAATTCTATAGAACATATATAATCTTAAGTTAAATAATGAGGAAGTGTGAAGAATGTGGGTGGATAATTTGCGAGTCAAAAGATAATAGAATTCCTTGTTAGAAAACCTAATTGGAGAACAAAAGTCAATGGGCCGAGTTGATAGGATTTTGTGGGTGTAATCCGCTGAAAACCCTCAGGAGACAACACTCCTCTTACTAGGGACACCTAGAGGTTTAACGGCTTGTTGCACATACTCAGTGCAATCGCGTTTCCCTGCGAAAGTGCGGCTAGGTTAGGATTTTAGTGAATAAAAAATAAGTTTGCTCGAGGACGAGCAAAAGATAAGTTTGGGGGTATTTGTTCATATCATAATATTGCAGTTTATATTCCCCAATTCTTATTCGTTTTATAAATAAACAGGTGCTTTTGACGCATGTCTGCTACATGTTACAGGTTACAGGTTCTTGGACAGAAAACAGTGCAAACGATGTAAAGACGATGAAAATGTGGACTTTAACCAACAAACAGAGAATCTTGATCAAGCCTACATAAGGAACAATTCACAAAGCAAGATTCAAGACATCGACTCAAAGCGAACGGTTAAAAATCCATTGCAAATTGTTCACTGAAGATCTGGAACCAACCTAGAAGCCCAAATGGAAAAAGATATATATAAATAAGAAGCCCAAGCCAACAAGAAGCAACCCAGGAAATTTCACCAAGAGATCTCCCCAAAGGGCCGCGGAACCGCGGCCCAAGCCCACTAATGCCGCGGTTCCGCGGCCATTTAAAGCCCGTGTCGGTGTATTTTTTTGGTGTCGGTGCGTCGGTGCGGGGGTTTGGATTTTTCGTGGGAAAATCTGTAATTGCACATGTGCGAATCCCGTAACCCTAAATTCTCCTGTTTACTTATAAATTGTAATCAAATATTGTAAAAACCTATGCCTCTTTTCAATACACAAATTCAGATCTGTTCTGTATTATTACTTGGAGGGAGCCATCAAATTAGTAAGTTAATTTTATTTCTTCGCTTTTAATTCTCTTTTAATTAGAATGTCTTTTAATCCCCTAATGAGCGAGTAATCTCCTCGCTTGTTAGGGTTAGCCTTAGGGAAAGGTTTGAGAGATGAGATCTCTCACCCCTTTCATGCCATTCACACCTAAGAATTAGAACTCCATGCATGCACGCACAACCGCTCCTTACGGCACCTTATCCTTCGAGGTAACGGTGAACCGTAGTATAAAGGACCGGTTGCGCTTGTTTTCCATGGAGATTAGGGTAAGTATCGATAAAGGAAGGATAAGAATCTAGAGGAAGAAACATCTTCCCAAAAGATTCTAATCCACTTTATTGATAATTACCACAACATCTAATAGATCTAAAATAAGGCATTGAAAACGGTGAGGAAACCTTTAATCTCCCAACTTCCCCTAAACCTAACCCTAGCAAGACTTTAATTTAGATTAATTTAGTTTATATTGATAGATCTAGGTTTTTTAGACATAATAAATCAATCCAAACAACATTTGGAATCAACTCGTAAAAACACATTAAGAAAATTACACATCTCTGTGGATCGACCCGTATTCACCGGCTAGCTGCAAAGCGACGCCGTTTCTGATTACGGTTAACAAGTATTTTTGGACAAATCAGAATCTTATAAAGCAAAAATGACACACTCATAGGAGAGATTGACTAGGCCGAGAACGTTTTGCCAAGACGAACTCGTGCTAGTGGTCAAAAGACCCATCATCCCCAATCGTGCCAAGTGGGGGAAATTCGAGCCGAACTATGAAGGCCCGTATATAATAGACAAAGTCTACCAAGGTAGAGCCTATCTACTCATGGACATGCATGGCGAAAGACCTTTCAGACCAATAAATGGTCGATTCCTGAAAAAATACCACGCCTGATGAGTCACGGCCTAGGTCAACGATAGATGACGATGCCTATGTCCGCTCGCTATCTTCCTAAGCCCAAATCCTATAAGTAGTAGCCGGAAAATGGACCGAAACGTCCCTAAACTAACAACGGACCGCAATGTCCTGAAACTAGCTATGTGCCGGAACGTCCCTAAACTAACGATGGACCACTATGTCCTAAAACTGGCTGTTGACTGAGGCGTCTATAAACTACTACGGACCGCAGCATCCCAAGGCTGACAAAAAAAATATGGTACGTCCATAAGCGAAATGGGCACGGATGAAAACCCAAAAGGGCTCCGTGAGTAAAAACAACAGGACTACCGGCGGGTTTTGTGAAAACCCAAAAGGGCGCAATCTTGTTAAAAGACACTTGCAAGGTCCTCTCGACCCTATAAGGAGAAACCACGTGCGTGAGATCCTTACGACTCACAAGGGAGCAACACACTTAGGGATCCCCACGATTCCTAAGGAGAAATTACACTTATGAGACCCTCACGACTCGTAAGGAGAATTCCCCTTTGAGACCCTCACGGCTCATAGGATTCAAAAGCCTTAAGCTACAGGGATCTGAACCTGTTCTTAAACCATCACAATCTCCAATGCTACCCTACAAGCGGTTCAATATTGACCCTTGTATACAATCCACGGGCACGAATAAACATTTCCTTAACAAAGTCCTACCAGAGACTGGGGATATGCTTACACGGTGAACAACCCTTGTAAGTCCTCTCGACTTATAAGGAGAAAACACTCTTGTAAGATCCTTACGATTTATAAGAGACCATACACTTCGGAATCCTCACGATTCTTAAGGAGAAAATGCACCTATGAGATCCTCACGACTCGTAGGGAGAAATACTTTTATGAGACCCTTACGGCTCGTAAAGTCAAAAAGCCTTAGTCAACAGGATCCTAACCCTGTTTGCTAAGCCACCTTTGTTCGACATCGACAGAGGAAAATGATGATTCGCTCTTGGTAATATCCCCGTTGTAGCGATGCTGATGCCTAAATCGGTATCAAATCCCAAACTCGTAGAAAAAAGTCAGCGAGCCACAAATGTATATGAAATAGCCGAAATGATAGGGCAACTTGCAACAAAATCAGCAAGTAAAATATATGCATACAAAATAGCCGAAATGATTGGGCAACTCGCAATAAAAAGCAGCGAGTAAAAAGAAAAAATAGCCGAAATGATTGGGCACCGTGAAAAATAGCCGAAATGATTAGGCAATCGCGACTTTCGCGATATAAAAGCTGAAATGATAAAGCATCGCGGAAAGAAAAAATATATAAAATGAAACCTTTTGCCCTACAGGTAAGATCACATCGATCCCTTTATACAATCCAGGGGCATAAACAAAAAGGGAACCATACCTTCCCACCAGTCTCCATCAGAAAGAGAGCCAAATCTCGACAGTTCACAGACAACCTAGAGACTACCTCGGAGCCATGGCAAAGTCCCTGTTCCAAATCTCGACGGTTCACAGACAACCTAGAGACTACCTCGGAGCCATGGCAAAGTCCCTGTTCCAAATCTCGACGGTTCACAGACAACCTAGAGACTACCTCGGAGCCATGGTAAAGTCCCTGTTCAAAATCTCGACGGTTCACAGACAACCTATAGACTACCTCGGAGCCATGGCAAAGTCCCTGTTCCAAATCTCGACGGTTCACAGACCGCCTAGAGATCACTAACAGTGTTCCTCCTCATTCCAGCAGGATTCAGACGCAACAATCAACCTTAGAGCCATGGCAAAGTCCCTGTTCTAAATCTCGACGGTTCACAGACAGCCTAGAGATCACCAACAACGTTCCTCCTCATTCCAGCAGGATTCAGACGCAACAATCAACCTTGGAGCCATGGCAAAGTCCCTGTTCCAAATCTCGACGGTTCACAGACAGCCTAGAGATCACCAACAGCGTTCCTCCTCATTCCAGCAGGATTCAGACGCGACAATCAACCTTGGAGCCATGGAAAAGTCCCTGTTCCAAATCTCGACGGTTCACAGACAGCCTAGAGATCACCAACAGCGTTCCTCCTCATTCCAGCAGGATTCAGACACGACAATCAACCTTGGAGCCATGGAAAAGTCCCTGTTCCAAATCTCGACAGTTCACAGACAGCCTAGAGATCACCAACATCGTTCCTCCTCATTCCAACAGGATTCAGACGCGATAATCAACCTTGGAGCCATGGCAAAGTCCCTGTTCCAAACCTCGACAGTTCACAGACAACCGAGAGAGCAAATCCTGGTCCCGTAGAACACGGCTAAAGTCAATTCTGATCCCGTGGGAAACGTCCAGAGCACTTCCTGGTCCCGTAGAACACGGATAAAGTTAATCCTGACCCCGTGGGAAACGCCCAAAGCACTTCCTGGTCCCGTAGAACACGGCTAAAGTCAATCCTGGCCCCGTGGGAAACGCCCAGAGCACCTCCTGGTCCCGTAGAACACGGCTAAAGTCAATCCTGACCCCGTAGGAAATGCCCAGAGCACCTCCTGGTCCCGTGGAACATGGATAAAGTCAATCCTGACCCGTGGGAAACGCCTAGAGCACCTCCTGGTCCCGTAGAACACGGCTAAAGTCAATCCTGACCCCGTAGGAAATGCCCAGAGCACCTCCTGGTCCCGTAGAACACGGCTAATGTCAATCCTGACCCCGTGGGAAATGCTCAGAGCACCTCCTGGTCCTATAGAACACGGCTAAAGTCAATCCTGACCCCGTGGGAAACGCCCAGAGCACCTCCTGGTCCTGTAGAACACGGCTAAAGTCAATCCTGACCCTGTGGAAAACGACCAGAGCAAATCCTGGTCCCATAGAACACGGCTAATGTCAATTCTGACCCCGTGGGAAACGGCCAGAGCAACTCCTGACCCCATACAGCTAAAGTCAATCCTGACTCCGTATGGCCAAAGTCAACCCCTCCTAGCCCCGTAGAGCATGGCTAAAGTCAATTCTGACTCCGTGGGAAACAGCCAGAGTAAACCTTCGAAACTCCCCGTCAAAGCAATGCTTTGACTCGGGAGCATGTCAATTCATCAATCACTTACGAGTCCTCTCGACTTGTAAGGAGAAAATTCTCCTGTGAGATCCTTACGACTTTCTAGAGAAAACGCACTTAGGAATCCTCACGATTCCTAAGGAGAAAATACACCTACGAGATCCTCTCGACCTGTAGAAAAAAATTCTTTATGAGACCCTCACGGCTCATAAAGTTGAAAAGTCTTAGGTGGCAGATCCTAACCTTGTCTCCCAAGCCATCATTGCCTCGCAGAGAGGTCTAGGTAGATTTTCTACAGGCCACACTCTCCGACAAGAAAGGAAACAATAACTTACAAGTCCTCTCGACTCGTAAGCAAGAAAAATTCTTTTGTGAGATCCTTACGACTCTCAAGAGAAAACGCACTTAGGAATCCTCACAATTCCTAAGGAGAAAATACACCTACGAGATCCTCTCGACTCGCAGGGAGAAAAGTCTTTGTGAGACCCTCACGGCTCATAAAGTTGAAAATTCTTAGGCAGCAGACCTGAACCTGCTACCTAAGCCATCACTACCCTACAAGAAGACTAAGATGAAATGTTTTCTACTATCTACAGGCTACACTTGCTAAAATCACATGGCGATGACACAGCGAAGAGAAGAAAGCAACAGTAGAACAAAAAAATGTGTATCTTTTATTCATGAATTCAATGGAGTACAAGTTGAATCATATGAAAGAATAAAAAAAATGGATACATATTATTCAAAGATTACAAGTGTTCAATCTATACAAAACAACTACTGAGAAGGAGGAGTTTTCAATAAGTCAGCAAGTTGCTCGTGCACTCCTTTCAATTCCTTTTCATAGCCAGCCGCTGCAGCCAGTTCCACTTCGACTCGAGCCCTTTGCTGCAAGCACGATGAAACCTTCTCATCGATTTTCCGTTGGATAGCTTCGCGATTCTACGTAACCCGCTCAATGGAGTCGAGCTTCTGCTTCAATGCCAGCCCGTCCGAAATGCATCGCTGCAAATTGTCAAAGACGACTCTCAATTGCGTGGCATTCACTTCAACTTGGGTGCGCAGCCGGGCAGATTCGCCCGAAGCCTCCTCGCGTTCCTTCCGCCTCAAGATCGCTTCTTGTTCAAAATGGCGGAGGAAGGACACGCTCTGCTCAACCCATGCAGCCCGCTAGGAGTTCAAAGCCAACATCTCAGGAGCAGGACGCCTAAGCTCAAGCTCATGCAGGCAGGCCTTGATCTTCCTGCAGTGGTTAACCCAAGACTCAACGACGCCTTCATTATGGAAGTTCATAAGCGTCGCCAACATTGGATTAACCTCGGCAGCAAAATCCACAGCGAATGTAGGGGCCTTTGCGTCAAGCTCCTCGATGTATTCACTCAACATACGTAGACTGGTCACAGTGCCTTTTGAAGATGGACGTCTAGAAAAGGGCCCTGCCGGCATTATGATGCGAGACTCGAACGGAGCTGGAGTCGGTGTGACCGCTGCAAAACAAATCATAATCAGATATCGGCTCAAGAAATAAAGAAAAATACACGAACAAAAGAGTCTACTATACCGACTGCAACAGGGCGCAGATGCTGCCACCGCTGCACTCACGTGTGGGCCACGTGAGCGCAACGGTGGGGGGCATTTGTTTCCCCCAATCAGAGCAAAGCTCTGTTCAAATTTCAAATTGTGAAATGAAGCAACGCTTCATAGCAACGCCAAGTGTGCTGCGCCCTAAGCAGCGTACTATGTGTGCGCTAGCACTACGAGCGCTGCACTCTAAACAGCGCACCACGTGCAAAGTATGTGTATGCTAGCGCTAAGAGCGCTGCACTCTAAGCAACACACCATATGCAAAGCAAGTGTGCGCTAGCGCTAAGTGCGCTGCACTCTAAGCAGCGCACCACATGCAAAGCATGAGTGCGCTAGCGCTAGAACTAAATGTTCTCCACCGTTGGATCAAAAATCCAACGAACATGATTAAAAATCATCAATTAACCAGAATAAAATTATGTTAAGGAGAGATTCCTCAAAATCTTTCGAAACAAAAAGATTGTGCTCTGTAAATCAGAGCACCGTTAGATCAATGATCCAATGGTGATTAAAAATCCCCAAAATTACAGAATAAATTCTGTATGGGGAAAGATTTCCCAATCTTGTTAAAAACAAGAAAATTGCCTTCTGTAAATCAGAAGCCCTTGGATCAAAGATCCAACGGTGGGGAAATCCCCAAATCAATCGAAGAAAAGATCTCTTTAACCGATTGAACAAATCAGCTCGCCCTATATAAAGGCCCCAAGACTTCAAGTCTCAGATAGAGAGAAAAAAGATGAGACAGAGGAAAAAATAGAGGAACCCCCCTCTAAAATTTGGGAAATCTTAACAAGAAGAGCAAGCTCTCGGTAGAAGAAGAACATTTCTTCAAGGTAAAAAAAAACAGAAATAAGAAAAATCTCATTAAAGAAGAAGAACATAATTATTCTCACAGATCATAGATCTACAAGATTAATTTCTTCTTACAAAAAGAGATCATGAACATCTCATTATAACAAGGGGGAGAATAATTCAATTCTCTCAGGATCACTGATCCATAAAGACACAGCCTTTCACCAAAATAAGAGATTGAAACATCTCCTATAAGATAAGAACTTTGTTCTTAGAACCTTGAGACAAAGTCTCTTATAAACGAAAATTTATTTCTCAGATCATAAAACTGATCAGAAGCGCTTCTGTGCTCTTGGACTGACGCACAGCGCCAAGCGCACCACCTGCTCCTCACATGTGCGCCACTTGAAAAATAGCGCTTTACGCTCATGGACTGGCGCTCAGCGCTAAGCGCACCACGTGCTCCTCACGTGTGCGCTACCGAACAAATAGCGCTTTGCGCTCATAAACTGACGCTTTGCGCTCATGGACTGGCACCAGCGCCAAACGCGCCACGTGTTCCTCACGTGTGCGCTATATCACAGAAGCGTTTTGCGCTCATTAATTGGCGCTAGCGCCAAGCGTGCCACGTGTTCCTCACGTGTGCGCTGATAGTAGATAAACTGTTCTTTAAATAAAGCCCTAGAGGTATGATGAATGCTCAACATTCAGTAAAAGACAGAAAGGCTATCAGGACCCAAATCAATACTCATCATTGTCAAATGTTTAACATTTTAACTGAGTGGGCCGAGCCCAAGTTGGCCATAAACCCCTCATTCAGATTAATTGAGCCCATATGCCCATAAATCTTAGATCTTAGTCCCAATTGGACTACAGATCCCTCGACCAATATTGGTTCAAGGGTACATCTCTTCACTCCTCTGATATATGTCGTTGTAATTCTTCAACATCTTCAGGGAGGTGACGGGTCCCGACAACCAGATTTTACATGGACTATGATGTCCTTAACCTCGGACTGTGGGGTCCGTAAACCCATGGACTATGATGTCCTTAACCTCGGACTGTAGGGTCCTTAAGCCCATGGACTATGATGTCCTTAACCTTGGACCGTAATGTCCTTAAACTAATGGACCGCAATGTCTTAAACTAAACAATAGATCTCAAATGCTCTCTTGTTGGATCTAAATGATCCCGTTAAATTGATTTTAGTCCAAAATTAGACTAACATATCCTTAACAAACATTTAAGTTGATCTTAGTCTCAAATGAGACTAACGCATCCTTAAACCCAACCCAAACCCAAATCTAAGAAAATACGGATTTGGACTAATCCATGCCCTACGGACGACAATATAAATTAGTCTCCGTATACAATCTACGGGCAACCAAAAACAAAACAAACACATACGACACGAAGTGACCATCTGGAGAAGGAGAAAGTGGTTACCATGATACAGTAGCGTAATTAACTACAGGGGCTTGCGCCTGCAGGGAAGAGTGTCCCCATAAGCAAAAAACCCCTCAGCGAGGGGGAATCTGACGAATTCTGCTACATCGGCCGCATCCGTTTAAACCTTCTATACATGGTGTCATAAATCAACTTGGCATCTTCGGAGAGGTGGACGGACATCACCAAATACCATCTGCCCCTGAAGTTCAGGCCGGACGTCCCGGTCGCGTCTTTCGGCGGAGAACTATCACCTAAGATTGTATACGGCTGCTCACTGGGGGTGAGTACACTAGATGGACTCGCTGAGAACCTCTAAATGGTATTATACATATCGTCAGTTAGCGAGGAGACCGTCGATCAATCTCGATCATAGAGACCACAAAGAGCAAGCTAAAGGAGAGGAGTGAAGACCCGAAGGACTTGAGCCTCTTGGTATAAACTTCTTTCATAGTAGATAACTACTTTAGTTGCTAGTTAGGTTTATAGTAGATCCAGTTTAGGGTTATTCTAGCGCTAAGTTTCACTCGTTGTAAAAATTTTGTTCCGTAAACGGCCATGGATGATGGTCAGGGCGTTAATATAACCCTATATGGTATCGGAGCCAGCCCATAAAATCTATACTAGTAGATTTAAACAATGTTAAAGTAACGGAACCGAAACAACTCCGAAACATCGAAACCAAACTTCAAGTTTCTGTGGAATTTTTCAGAGGCTCTAATTTTTTTTTAAACAATTGCAGAGTGCTCTTCATGTTGTAGTATGAACACAGTAGAAAGACGAGCCCAGAACTCAACTTTTTAGCCGGCCAAAATCAACAAAATCCCGGCCTGGCCGGCCCCACTAAAGAGTTTGGTCTCGTGTTTCGTTCTGTGTTCTGGAATCTTGGAATTTGGGTTTCGAGTGCTGTTTGATTTTGCCAAAATTGCTTGTTTTGTTATCTTTGTATTGGGGCAATACGGAGTATTTCGAAGTCGTTATTCTTAACACTGTTTAAAAGTTTTCAGTACATTCACTTCTATCTGCGGCCGTGAATGTAATTTGAGCGGTATAACTTATCTAACTGCTATATGTTCTTTTAGACGGGTTTGCGAACATGACATTCACGTTGATGTTTTGTGTTTGTGTTGTGGTTGTGATTGGATTGTCGCGGTGGATAGTTTGATGATGCAATGATAGTTGTACAGTTAAGATTCATTTGTATATTCATATTGCGGGACGAGCGTCCGACATGTGGACTGCCATCTTTGCCGGGTTGTATATTATTTGATTGGGGCAAGACCGGGTTGAGTTCGATGTCACCATTATACATATCATTTTCTTTTACTGTACTAGGTTTACCCTGCGGTTGAGTGCATAAATAGCCGGGTTCTAGAAAGCAACAAGCCTACATCTCATGGTGTTGAGACGGAGGGGGCTTCATTCTAGAATTGACGGGCTATTCGCTGCACTCGTAGGAGGTATAGTTTGAGCCACGGAAGGGCGCTCAAGTTACTGGATCCCAAGAAGTGCTGGATGGCCTATTCACTTTGTTGATTGGGGTTGTCTCACTTCTAGGATTGGCGAGTAACTTGCCGCGCTCGTAGGAGTCCAGGTTTTCATTACACGGGCGATCCACACGACCGGGAACGTCGGGTTTTATTTGCGGCCCAAATGAAACCAGAGACTCCAAGATTATCCACCATTTTGTGTTGCTTGCTGAGATTCTGTGATGTTGATTATATCATGCCTAGGAAGAATGTTATATATATTTATATATATACTGGTAGATGTTGTATATGTTTTGCACCCGCACCAGTCCAGCCCCCGCTCTGCCGTTAGTTAAGTAACTTAACGGTGCATGACGGGACCCCGTGGCGAATGCGGATGGCATATACATACATTGTATTTTCATTCTTTTCTGGTGTGATAGGTTAATTGATGGGACCGCATTAATTTTGATTAATGCAAGAAAAGAAACCTAAAAAGAAGTTGTTGGAACAAATTTCGAAAAACTATAGTTATATTCCTGCACTTTGCATAGTGGTATTCGGTTATGAATATCCAGCACCTCATTCCACGAGGCAAGAGCCGAGATCTCTTCGCAGGGAGTAACCTCTTGAGCAAAAGTTTATACTGTAGATTACTCGGTTTTTTCAAAACTAGAAGTTTTCAAAAGCGGAGCCTAAACCACTCCTTTTCAAAACTGCTCAGGTTCCTTCAATGATATCAAGTTCATTACGTTAAAGGGTTTTTTGCCAAAAACCCAGTCGTAGCTCTCTGTCATTTCCTACGGGTATTACTCAGTATTCGTGTTGCGTTTGTTGACCTTGTCAAAGCGTAGTGAACGGTAGCAGGGTGGTGCTTGTTTGTAGCACATGATGCGATTAATTAGGACAGTCACATGGCCTTGTTGACCTTGTCAACGGCTTATGCGGATGGGTCTAGGGTAATCCAGATAATGACATGTTGATCTTGACTAGCGATTTATGATTTTTTGACTTTGTCAAGATCATAGGTCGTTAGGGGCAAAAACCACATCGGGAGTTTCAAATATACAGGAAACTTGCAGATTTAGCATACTATCTGGAGTGTGGTGAATAGAGTGGATTCCATCCAGGTCATCACACAATGATAGTTGGATCCCGATCCCACTGATGAGTAGGATTACTCTTGGGAGATTATTTCACTTAACAATCAATGCTATAAACCAAGTAGGTGTCTAGAACGGTGTTAGCGGGGCTACGCCTCCAGGGAAAAGAGATTACATAATTAAGGAACTTCGCGAAAGTATTGGAAAACCTCACTCGAAGTACCGACACTAGCCTGGCCGAAATGTTAAGCAAGTATTGTGACATGCGATTAATCCTGACTAGTTCTTCTTTTAGGGTTTGAAGAAGAATTCGAGGAAACAGTGGGAGTCATCCTGATTAGATAAACTAGTAACCAATCTAATCTTGCAAGAGCGCACGCTAATTGTTTCTTTTCTCTCTCTCCAGGTAGCAACCATTTCACGCCCTAATCAAGATAATAAAACGTATCGCTTGACCGATCCGAATTCTTATTCGGGGCTGGGGAACGTCGGTTCGGCTCTAACTTATGACAGTTGTCATGAGTATGAGTAAGGGAAATAGGATCGCATGAATTCCTTGATAACCCCGATGAAGAAGAAGTACACTATTACGTCTTCTTCAGGTGTTTTTGTTATTGAGAACTGTTTTTCGGTCAGTCCTATCTCCTGGGTACTAGATAACGGATTATGATCTCATATCTGTAATTTATTGTAAGGACTGAGAAAAAATATGATAGTTGGACCTGGTGATATGTCCCTCAGAGTAGGGAATGGAGCACAAGTTGATGTTGCTGCCGTCGGTGAATATCACCTAGTGTTGCCAAAAGGCAAGACTATGATTTTGAACAATTGCTACTATGTACCTTCCATGGTTTGCAACATCATATCAGTTTTTTTGCTTGCTAAACATGGATATAAGTTTGTTCTTGATAGAAATATCATGAACATTTACCTTAATCAGGTATTGGTTGCAGAAGGTACACTGTATAATGGTATCTATATTCTAAATTAAAACACAGTTTTCAATGTACAAAACACACGCATGAGGAAGGGTTTAGATACGAACGAATCCTACTTGTGGCATTGTAGACTTGGTCATATCGGAGAGAAAAGACTGAGTAAATTGCATAAGGATGGATATTTGAATACGTTTGAATTTTCATCTTATGAAACTTGTCAAAACTGTCTCAAAGGAAAAATGACCAAATCTCCGTTCACCGGACACGGAGAAAGAGCAGTAGAGCTCTTGGGACTCATACACAGTGATGCATGTAGTCCAATGTCTATACATGCAAGGGGTGGGTTCTCATATTTCATCACATTCACTGACGATCTCTCTAGGTTCGGATACGTATATCTTATGAAACACAAATCTGAAGCTTTTGAGAAATTCAAAGAATTCAGAAAGAAAGTAAAGAACCAGACTGGAAAAAGTATCAAGATCCTCCGGTCTGATAGAGGAGGGAGTACTTAAACATGAAATTCCTTGAATATCTAAAAGAGAATGGAATTCTCTCTCAGCTTACTTATCCTTACACACCATAGCACAACGGTGTATCGGAGAGGAGGAACCGCACCCTATTGGACATGATTCGCTCCATGATGAGTAATGTTGAGTTGCCTCTTTCATTTTGGGGATATACGCTTCAAACAGCGGCACATCTGTTGAATCATGTTCCATCCAAATCCGTGCCTAAGACACTATTCGAGATATGGAATGGTAAGAGACCATATCATAAGAAATTTAAGATATAGGGTTGTCCGGTTTACGTTAAAAACATAACCCAGACAAACTTGAGGTACGGTCAGTTCTATGTAAATTTGTGGGATATCCAAAGAATGGTTATAGATATCTGTTCTACCACACTGAGGAACAGAAGGTATTTGTATCTCACCATGCTATCTTTTTGAAAAGGGAGTTTCTTCCAAAAGAAACTAGTGGGAGTACGGTAGAACTGGAAGAAATCCATGAACTACAAAATGTAACTGAAGATTTGGAGAAACCACTAGATTCGGTAATCCCAGACGAACCTCAGCCACTCTGCAGATCTAGTACGATTTCTCATCCGCTCGAGAGATATTACGACTTTCTCATAGACAGGGATCGAGAGGATTGCATCTTGGAAGAAGATGATCCTACTAATTTCAGGCAGGCCATTATCAGTAGGGACTCTGATAAGTGGCTGGATGTTATGCAATCCGAAATGGAGTCCATGTACGCCAATAAAGTATGGACCTTAGAAATTACTTCACCTGGGGCAGAACCCGTTGGATGCAAATGGATCTACAAAAAGAAGATTGGTGTAGATGGGCAAAGGTGGAAACCTATAAGGCTAGACTTGTTGCAAAAGGTTTTCGTCAAAAACCAGGATTGGACTATGACAAAACTTTTTTTCCGGTGGCTATGCTCAAATCCATTCGGATCCTACTTGCCATTGCTGCCTTCCATGAATATGAAATCTGGCAGATGGATGTAAAAACGGCTTTTCTAAACTGGAGTTTGGAAGAGTGCGTTTATATGGATCAGCCAGAAGGTTTTGTAGACAGTGGGAGCTGCGGGAAGGTGTGCAAGTTGCTTAAATCCATTTATGGATTAAAGCAAGTATCGCGGAGTTGGAACATTTGTTTTGATGAAACAGTCAAGGATTTTGACTTCATCAAGAATGAGGATGAGCCATGTATTTATAAGAAGATTATAGGACGAACTGTCATATTCTAAGTCTTGTACGTGGATGGCATTCTTTTGATAGGAAATGATATTTCTATGCTACAATCGGTCAAGATGTTTTTGTCACAAAGGTTCTTCATGAAGGACCTGGGTGATGCCTCGTACATTTTGGGGATCAAGATCTACAGAGATAAATCCAAGAGTTTATTGGGACTTTCGCAGTCTAGGTACATAGAGACCGTACTAAATAGATTTAGTATGGAAGATTTCAAGCGCAGTAACATACCCGCATTGCACGAAATCACCCTCTCCAAGGAGATGTCTCCCAAGGCTGACGAGGAGAGGGTTTTCATGAGCATTATACCCTACGCTTCGGCAGTAGGATCTATAATGTATGCGATACTATGTACAAGACCAGATATATCTTACGTGCTTAGCGTTGTGAGCCGGTATCAGTCAAATCCAGGTGAGAACCACTGGACAGCAGTGAAGAACATTCTCAAGTACCTGAGAAGGACTAAAGAGATGTTCTTGATTTTAGGTAATGGAAACCTGAAGGTCGAGTCATTTACCGATTCAAGTTTCCAGAGTGACAAGGATGACAGCACGGGTTTTGTGTTTACCCTCAACAGAGGGGCGGTGTGTTGGAGAAGTTCCAAACAGGACACCATCGCAGACTCGACGATGGAGGCTGAATACATTGCTATGAATGATGCCGCAAAAGAAGCGGTCTGGATAAAGAAGTTCATTACTGAACTTTAGGCAGTTCCATCCATTGTTGATCCAATACTTCTGTATTTTGATAACAATGGGGCTATCGATTTAGTGAAGGAACCACGGTGTTGGGGTCAAAATTTGCACCCCGGTTGATCGAGTGAAAGTCAAGGTCAACCCCAAGCCAGGCCCAGGTCGAGTCCGAAGCCCAGGTCAGGCGGGCCCATGCCCAGGTCGAGTCCGAACATGAAGCGGCCGGCCTTCCCCCATGCCAAAATGAAATCATATAATAAATAATTTTTATGTAATTTTTTATGCATGAATGGGCGTAAAGCCAAATTTTTGTAAGCCCATGGCTTATGTGCAAAAAGAAATAGCACATGAGACATGGGATGGGAAAAATACCATTTTGTAAAGCCTAAGGGGCTATACGTAAATGTGTAAGCCTATATAAGACAACATGATGATGAATAAAGAGACACTTTTGATTCTCTCAAAAACCTAGGGTTTGTGCCTCTTTCCCCTTTCTGAAGATTCCAAACCTTCTTCTTTCTTTTGAATTAAATCAAGAGTTTTACTCTTCCTTTTCCAAAACTAAATAGTTTTTCACCACAAAACCCACAAAGGGGAACTTGGATCTGTAATTAGATCTCAAAAAGAAGAGATTTTTAAAATCTCATATCTCTTGATTTTCAAGATCCGGCCAAACGACAGGAAGAAGAAGGAGACCCATCTCCAGAAACCCCACTTTGGGGAAAAACTAGGGCTCAAGGGGAGAATCCCCTTCATCAGCTTCAAAACATCCTTGGAGTTTAACCCCTCACACACACACACACACACACACACACACAAAATAATAAGTGCTCCTTTCTGGGAGTACAACTCCCACTGCAGGGACCAAGTCCCTTTTTGCGCCCGAGCGCCCACATGCTGACACGTGGAGCGCTAGCGCTCTTACGCTTAGGGCACTAGCGCCTAAAGCTCTAGCGTCCGAGCATCCATGTGCTGACACGTGGGGTGATAGCACTCAAAGCGCTAGCGCCCAAAGTGCTAGCGCCCGAGCACCCACGTGCTGACACGTGGAGCGCTAGCGCTCAAAGCGCTAGCGTTCTTGCGCCCAGAGCGCCAGCGCCCGAGCGCCCACGTGCTGACACGTGGAGCGCTAGCGCTCAAATCGCTAGCGCTCTTGCGCTCAGAGCGCTAGCGTCCGAGCGCCCACGTGCTGACATGTGGAGCGCTAACGCCCAAAGCGCTGGCACTTTTCCCCACGCATCCTCTGGATGCCCTTTCCCTTTATTTTTTTACATATATGTATGTACACATACTCTACAACACTGTCCTTCCCAAAAATATTTTGGGCCGGGGCGCTGCCCCGCACCCCGCAAGGGGGTTGCTAGCCCCCTTGACCCCCAGCCCGCTATCAGGGTAGCGGGACCCCCGTAAAAACTCTGCGTGTCTCCCGATATATCCAAGCCCCCTTTAAAACAAAAACACACGTACGATGCACGTTGAGTTTGCATGACCAGTTTAACCCGTCAATCGGAGGTTCCCTCGCTCCAAAGGCGAGGGGTAATTAATGGCAACTTAGTCCGCGGCTGCTGGAGATTCGGATCCCCACGATCAATAAACCTCAGCCTACCCTAGGCAGGGGGAATCAGTAATGTGCCTGACAAGCGCGCGCGTATTCCCATTTCAATGGGGTGACGAAAAATACCCTACAGATTCTGGCATGCCCGGTGGGACCAATCTCTCCTCCCATATTTCGGGTTAAACGTTCATGCGAACTCAGTCAATATACATACCTATATTTATACCGAAATAATACTCTTGCATGCAGGTTTTCAAGCAATCACTTCTCAACAATGTCTCCAAAGATGAACTCAGCTCCCATCTCATACACGATGAAGATGGACTCCAGGACGGTCCTCCCGGCAAGTCTCGGACGACAGTGGGAAGAACCGCTGCTACAATTTGGGTCTATTCTATTTGTCTCGGCTAATGCCATCCCTGCACCTCAAGGCCCAGTGACAAACAAGCCGGTCTCGAAAGGCAAGAGGCCAAATGTGGTGGTCTCGAAGATGCCCCAACTCAAACGGAAGTCGGTGTTTGAACGACTTTCCTTGGCCCCAGCTGGGGGCAAGGCCATCAACACCAGCAAAGCAACAAGGCATCATGGGCAAGCTCCCGCGGCGCCTCTGACAATTGCTCGATTGGGTGTCTTCTCAAGCCTCCTCATCACTCAGCCTATCGCGGCTTCCCGAAGAGCAGAAGTCTGCCAAGCGCTCAAGGCAGAGAAGATGAGGCAGAAGCGACTCAGATACAGAGCTAACAAAAAGGCTAGGTGTAACAACCTAGTTCATTTATACCAATTCAGTTCCCGTATTTATTTATCTGTGGTATTTCTTGATTTATCGTTTTTGGGTGCGAATGGTATTTTACTTTTTACTTTGCATTCGACCCGACCCGCTTGCTTGAACTGGTTTGATTCATATGTATAGATTACCTTAACTTGTTACATAGACACGTGCATCTCCTGATTAGTACATACTCGCATTTCATCTAGCATCGCACATTTTATCATATAACATTTTAGATCACGTAAAATAAATTAAGATTGCATTTCATAGCCTGCATACTACCCCTAACCACGTGGTAGCATCCGCGCATTTTGTTCTCGTCCCTTCAGTGAAACAGACATGTTTGGATGGTTACGCGCACGTACGTGCATCCGTTCTTGGGGGTATGCATTTTAATTAACTGAGCATTCATTTTGAAATTTGGAAGTCGCATAAATTTTTCGTATTTTAAATCTGAATTTTTGGAGCCGACCCGGGCGCATTTTGACCCGTTCAATGAAACCGACATGTTTGGATGGTTACGCGCACGTACGTGCATCCGTTCTTGGGGGTATGCATTTTCATTAACTGAGCATTCATTTTGAAGTTTGGAAGTCGCATAAATTTTTCGTATTTTAAATCTGAATTTTTGGACCCGACCCGGGCGTATTTTGAAATATTTTTGTATCCCGCCTAAATTCAAATTTATTTGATTTGATTTTAATTTTCCTTTAAAATCTCTTTAACTTTTAACAGACGAATCCTTTTAAATTTTAAATATAAAATCTTTTTAAATTTTTTAAATCCTTTCCCTGACCTTTTCCAGCTATCCTCGCTGGCCCGGCCCCACACACACACTCTCTCTCTCTTTTCTTTCTCCCTTTCTTTCTCTTTCTCTCTCTGTTTTCTTTACCTCTCTCTCTCTCCTCCCTTCTTCCTTTCTCTCTCTCCTCAGATAAGACAAATTTATCTCTCCTCACTATTCACGCACTCTCTCTCTCCTTTCGATCTCATCCTCTCTCTGTCTCTCTCCTCTCTCTCTCCCCTCTCGCTATCCCTCTCTCTCATCTCTTTCCCTCACTTTTATATATATATTTATTACCTTTTAATATTAAATAAAACCCTAATCCCCAGGCCTCTCCTTTCGTCTTTCTCGCGAGAAACCCACTTTCCCTGCCCACGCCACTGCCTCGCGCGCCGCCGACGGCCTCCATCACCGTCGGCCCTCGCCTGCACCTCCGACCCCTCCTCGACATCTCCTCCGCCTCCTATCCTTTCTCACAATGAGAACCCCTGCACATCCAAACCCACGACAACCTTAAACCTGCCTACGTCCTCGTCGTCTTCATCCTCGCCGTCGACGACCCCGTCGCCACCACCTCCATCTTCATCACCTTCTCCTTCTCCTCATCTTCCTAATCTCACTCCTTGTCTCCTCACCTCCTTCTCCTGAGCCTGCACCTGAAACCGCCTGCAAACCTTACCCGTGTCTGCACCACCTCATCGCCGTCTCACGCCGCCGATCCCCGTCACCACGACCTTCCCTCTCGCCTCCACTCCCTCGCAACCACCTCGTTCTCCTCTCTCCTTTCCCTAATGAACCCGAGCACCCCCAAGCTAGAACCCGCACCCCCTCGACCTTAACCAAACCTACTGCCTTGCCGGAGCTCCGACCACCTCATCGTTATCTCTACGCCATCGACCACATCATCACTTTCTCACCACCTTCTCCCATGCATGAACCCTAGCTTTCCTCTGAACACAAAACAAAGAGAAACCCTCACCCGACTTCTTGAAATCCTAGCCCTGCCTTACCGGCAAACCCTATCGCTGGAAAACCCAAGCAACCTCGTCAATACCTTCTCGCACCCTTCTCTGACCCCAGAGCCACATCAAACCACAGCCTTCTCTTCTTCTTCCTTTCTTCTTCTTCTTCTCTTTTATTTTTCTTTCTTGAATTCCTGCATTCTCGTTTCCGGTGATCGCCGGAGCCGTATCGTCGCCGACGATCCGGGCGACCCAGAAGACGTTCTCGTGCAGTGTGGTCACTTCTTGCATTGGCTGGTTCCGTTCCTGACACGCGTGTGTGCATCGCAGCTTTTACCGACATTGGACGTTGCAGCGCGTATCCGTATCGCGATCCATCAGGCAAGTTAATCTTGCTACATGCTATTTAGATTATTTTATACTTATTTAAATACATATTAAACTTGTTGTTTGAATCTAGTGCCCCATATTTCACTTTAACATTTCGATATTCCGTTTATATCATTTTAGATCTAGAACATGAAAACATATCTTGTTGCATATTAGATTACAATACATTGTACCCATATCCATATTTATATCATATATTGCTTAGTTGTATAGCCCATAGTACCATTTTTAATAGTTTATAACCTTTCGGATACCTATTTGCATCCGTCCCGTCTAGTATATATACAATTGCATCCATAGATCATATAATACATAATAATGCAATACTAACATTCCATATTTGATATAGTGTATTTTAATTAGTGTTGGAACTATAACTTTAACCCTAATCGATAACTGTGCATCCATATGTTTTAATCTATACCTATTTTGCATACCACATCACATTATTCCATTTTATTGTTACATTAGTACCCCATACTTGTTTTGTGTACCCATGCTTAGTATAGTTTGATTTTGAGCACCCACGTGACACTTGTGCACCCCCTGACATGACTTGATACACTATTACTTGATACAACTTGATACCGTGCACTTCTTGACATGATTGGATTTATACACACTACCTGATTTAACCTGATGTACCATAGCTTGATCTATTACCTGATCTTGTTACTAATGCCAACAACCTTGATATGTTGTCCCTACGGACATTTCCTGTTGTCTATCCAGACAAACCTGTACCTGCTTGATCCTGTGTTGGCATTAGCTCCAGATTTATTAATACCTGACTTGAACATATAACTTGGGGGTATGGGAAAATCAATGATGAAACCTGACTTGTAACTCGACAGTTCGATACCTTTACTGATCAGTCTTACGGGCTAGGCCAGCCCCTGGATGATGATGCTGACATCATTCGTCATTACATACTACCCTTTTACTGTCTTGCGGCACGTCTCGGATTTAGCCCGAGAGTCTTAGACCGTGATCCCGGGCACGCACGGGATACTATTGAGTTACATCGATAATTCATCAAATTGATTTCAAAGACTTGAGAGTAGTTAACCCAATAGACCGGTCTAGATTACTCACTATACATTACTCTCACTGTCCTAATTTATATTACTGTTATACATGTTTTACTGTTCATACATATACCTGTATGTCTTGCTACCCCTGTTTATTTTATTGCTTGATATTATGACGCACCGACGTCTGGGTTTTGCATGGCCCAGATTCTTTACCTTTGTTGCAGACTGATCAGGAGTACTGCCGCTGTTAGACCGAGCGGTGAGGATCCTGTTGGTATCCAGATTTACTTTCCAGGTGTTTTATTTATTGGATCTTTTGCTTCCGCATATTATATTATTTCTTGACTCATGTATTCTGGCACATGGACATGTGTTAGATAGTTAATTATTGTTCTTGATATCTCTACAGCCGTAATGTGACTGTGGAGGGATTTTTCCTATCCACAGGTAGCATGGTTGGCTCTGTCATATACCTATCTTAGCGCACTCTGGGAAGTGGGGCGTGACAGGGTTTGTTTAGTATCAGAGCCATGGGATATAGGTTAATCGAGTTTGATTCTTTTGTAGTTGGGTATTGAACCCAATACACGAATCAGAATACTCGTGATTAGGAATATGTCCTGCCACTTTGTTATCGTGAATCTTGAATCATATCTTTCTCTTGATCCTTGTCTTGACAATATGCAAACGACTTTGCATCTCGGCTTGAAACCTTTCGGTTCCTTATTGTTTCCCCTGTTCCTTTGATTCTGATACTAGGATTTAGGCGACTTGAACAGAGTTATGTGATTGTACCCATGAACTACAGCATGGTTACAATGCGGCACTCTATTTAAGTAACTTGGAGTCCTAGTCTTGATTCATTTTCTTGTTTCATGGTCGTTATATTACCTTGGTTCTCTCAGTTTCATTGATTACCAGTTCATGTTTTATCACAAGCTTGAATCCTGTTTACCATACTTATCTTCTTCAGTGTCTTGGCATCAGATGAAGTCATTTCAGGGCAAAGAAAGTGATTTTCCAGATTCCCGGACATCCGGAGTTTATCTTCGCTGGAGGTAGCAGTTCTGTCGGGCCAGTCGAGTTTAGGGCTAGGCCGACAAACAGTGTTCTTTCGTCGATGGAAGTTGATAGGGAGGAAGCGCCAGCTGTAGTTTGAGAGTTCATGGATGTGTTCGAGGACATCTCGGGTTTACCGCCAAAACGAGATGTGGAGTTCGCGATCGATCTTGTTCCTGGTGCAGTGCTAATCTTAAAGGCGTACTATCCGATGGCACCAGTAGAGTTGCAAGAAGTCAAGGAGCAGGTTACCGAATTGCTAGGGAAGGATTGGATTCGCAGCAGCAACTCACCTTGGGAAGCTCCAGTTCTTCTAGTAAAGAAGAAAGATGGCACAAGGAGGATGTGCATCGATTATCGAGAATTAAACCGGATGACTATTAAGAACAAGTACCCGATCCCTCGCATGGGCGAATGGTTCGAGCAGTTTAGTGGCGCGAGGGTATTCTCGAAGCTGGATTTGCGGTCCGGATATCATCAGGTCCGAGTTAAATCAGAAGATATTTGCAAGACTGCGTTCCGAACTCGGTATGGACATTACAAGTATTTAGTGATGCCCTTCGAAGTAACGAATGCACCAGTGATATTTATGGACTTGATGGACCGAATCTTTTCACCATTCTTGGACAAGTTTATAATGGTGTTCATTGATGATATTCTGGTTTACTCGAGGAGCATTGAAGAGCATGCGGAACACTTGAAGATCGCACTGCAAACATTGAGGCAAGAAAGATTGTATGCAAAGATGAGCAAGTGCGAGTTTTGGCTTGAAGAAGTGAAGTTTTGGGGCATGTCGTGCCCGGAGATGGAATCTCCGTTGATCCCGAAAAGATTACAGCAGTTCGAGATTGGCCGATTCCGAAGAACGTTGCGGAGATCAGAAACTTTCTTGGACTTACCGGGTATTACAGAAGGTTCGTAGAGAACTTTGCTCGTTTGGCTGAGCCTTTGAGTAAGCTTACGCGCAAAGAAGTACCATTTGTGTGGACGGATAAGTGTGCGTCAGCTTTTGAGGCGTTGAAACAGAGATTGATAACCGCTCCTATTTTAACCGTGCTAGACAGTTCTGGAGGATTGGTGATTCACAGCGACGCATCTGGGAAAGAATTGGGATGTGTTTTGATGCTGCACGGAAAGGTTATAGCTTACACATCGAGACAGTTGAAGACCCATGAGAAGAATTACCCAACTCATGACTTGGAGCTAGCAGCTGTGATTTTCACTTTGAAGATTTGGAGACACTACCTATTGGGCGAAAGGGTCGAGATATTCACCGATCACAAAACCTTAAAGTATGTGTTCACACAGAAGGAGCTTAATATGAGGCAGCGTAGATGGTTGGAGCTGATGGCTAACTACGATCTTGATCTTAAGTACTATCCAGGGAAAGTTAATGTTGTGCCGGATGCGCTTAGTCGGTTGCCAGCAATTCACATGTTGACTGCACAGAAGAAACTTATTGAAGACTTTCGAAGATTTGATTTGGAGATTGTGCTACCGCATTCTTCTGGATAGTTGATGCAGCTACAAGTACAGTCGTCGTTGATTGAGAATATTAAAGCAACGCAGTCGCAGGACCCAAGATTGCAGAAGTTTCGAGAACAGGTTGAAGCTGGAGTTCGAACGGACTTGTTAATTTATGAGGATGGTTCGTTGCGATATGGTAGTCGTTTGTGTGTGCCGAAAGAAGATATTCGCGAAGAACTTATGAAGAAGGCGCACAGTTCAGCATATTCCGTACATCCAGGAGGCACGAAGATGTACCGAGATATACGACAACATTTCTGGTGGGAAGGCATGAAACGGGAGATTGCCCGCTTTGTAGCGAAGTGTTTGGTGTGTCAGCAAGTTAAGGCTGAACATCAAAGGGTTGCTGGTTTATTGCAACCACTTCCGATTTCTCAATAGAAGTGGGAACATATAACCATGAAGTTCATGACGGCTCTACCGCGGAGTCCAAAAGGCAACAATGCTATTTGGGTGATTGTTGATCGATTAACCAAGGTAGCTCATTTCATACCATTTCGAGTTGGTCAATCAATAGAAGTTTTGGCAGAACGGTACATGCAGGAGATTGTAAGATTGCATGGAGTACCGGTGAGCATCGTGTCCGACCGTGACACCCATTTCTTATCACACTTCTGGAGGAGCTTACAGGAAAGTTTGGGAACTCGATTGAAATTTAGCACAGCTTATCATCCTCAAACAGATGGCCAGTCGGAGAGAACGATCCAAACTCTTGAAGACATGTTGAGAGCTTGCATGTTAAACTTCAAGGGTTCATGGGAGGATCATCTACACTTGGTGGAGTTTTCGTACAACAACAGTTTTCAGCGACTATTCAGATGGCTCCATTCGAAGCATTATATGGTCGCAAGTGTCGTTCACCTGTTTGTTGGGAAGATATTGGAGAATGAAGATTGTTGGGACCGGATTTGATCGTGCAAACAGTTGAGAAGGTTAACACCACCCGGAATCATATGAAAGCAGCGCAAGACCGACAAAAGAGTTTGGCAGATACATCGAGAAGACCTCTAGAGTTCACCGTTGGTGATTTGGTGTTCTTGAAGATATCACCAACTAGAGGGGTGATTCGTTTCGGAAGTCGAGAAAAGCTTAGTCCTCGATTCGTTGGACCTTTTGAGATTTTGGAGCGTGTTGGAGAAGTAGCGTATCGATTGGCGTTACCGCAATCTTTGGCGAATGTTCATGACGTGTTTCACGTATCTAAAGTCCGTAAGTATGTTCGAGATGAAACACATGTGTTGGATCATTCGGAGTTGACTGTATGTGAAGATTTGACTTTTGAGGAGTGACCGATGTCGATTGTGGATCGAAGAGAAAAGGTCCTTAAGAACAAGGTTATCCCTCCTGTACTTGTTTCTTAGGGAAATCGCTCACATGGAGAATCAACTTGGGAACGAGAAGATGAAATCCGGAAGAAGTTTCCACATCTATTCTTGTAATTTGTTGATTGTTTATCCTTTATTGTTCTTGGAATTTCGAGGACGAAATTTTTTTTGTAGTTGGGTATAATGTAACAACCTAGTTCATTTATACCAATTCAGTTCCCGTATTTATTTATCTGTGATATTTCTTGATTTATCGTGTTTGGGTGCGAATGGTATTTTACCTTTTACTTTGCATTCGACCCGACCCGCTTGCTTGAACTGGTTTGATTCATATGTATAGATTACCTTGATTTGTTACATAGACACGTGCTTCTCATGATTAGTACATACTCGCATTTCATCTAGCATCGCACATTTTATCATATAACATTTTAGATCACGTAAAATAAATTAAGATTGTATTTCATAGCCTGCATGATACCCCTAACCCCGTGGTAGCATCCGCGCATCTTGTTCTCGTCCCGTTCAGTGAAACGGACGTGTTTGGATGGCTACGCGCACGTACGTGCATCCGTTCTTGGGAGTATGCATTTTCATTAACCGAGCATTCATTTTGAAATTTGGAAGTCGCATAAATTTTTCGTATTTTAAATCTGAATTTTTAGACCCGACCCGGGCGCGTTTTGAAATATTTTTGTATCCCGCCAAAATTCAAATTTATTTGATTTTATTTTAATTTTCCTTTAAAATCTCGTTAACTTTTAACAAACGAATCCTTTTAAATTTTTTAATATAAAATCTTTTTCAATTTTTTAAATCCTTTCCCTAACCTTTTCCAGCTATCCTCGCTGGCACGGCCCCACACTCACTCTCTCTCTCTCTCTTTTCTTTCTCCCTTTCTTTCTCTTTCTCTCTCTGTTTTCTTTACCTCTCTCTCTCCTCCCCTCTTCCTTTCTCTCTCTCCTCAGATAAAACAAATTTATCTCTCCTCACTATTCACGCACTCTCTCTCTCCTCTCGATCTCATCCTCTCTCTGTCTCTCTCCTCTCTCTCTCCCCTCTCGTTATCCCTCTCTCTCTCATCTTTCTCTCTCTCTCTTATATATATATATTTATTACCTTTTAATATTAAATAAAACCCTAATCCCCAGGCCTTTCCTTTCGGCTTCCTCACGAGAAACCCACTTTCCCTGTCCATGCCACTGCCTCGCGCGCCGCCGCCGACCTCCATCACCGTCGGCCCTCGCCTGCACCTCCAACCCCTCCTCGACATCTCCTCCGCCTCCTCTCCTTTCTTGCAACGAGAACCCCTGCACATCCAAACCCACGACAACCCTAAACCTGCCTACGTCATCGTCGTCGTCATCCTCGCCGTCGACGACCCCGTCGCCACCACCTCCATCTTCATCACCTTCTCCTTCTCCTCATCTTCCACATCTCACTCCTCGTCTCCTCACCTCCTTCTCCCGAGCCTGCACCTGAAACCCCCTGCAAACCTTACCCATGTCTGCACCACCTCGTCTCCGCCTCACGCCGCCGATCCCCGTCACCACGAACTTCCCTTTCGCCTCCACTCCCTCGCAACCACCTCGTTCTCCTCTCTCCTTTCCCTAATGAACCCGAGCACCCCCAAGCTAGAACCTGCACCCCCTCAACCCTAACCAAACCCACTGCCTTGCCGGAGCTCCGACCACCTCATCGTTATCTCTACGCCGACCACATCATCACTTCCTCAGCACCTTCTCCCCTGCATGAACCCTAGCTTTCCTCTGAACACAAAATAAAGAGAAACCCTCACCCGACTTCTTGAAATCCTAGCCCTGCCTTGCCGGCAAACCCCATCGCCAGAAAACCCAAGCAACCTCGTCAACACCTTCTCGCACCCTTTTCTGACCCCAGAGCCACATCAAACCACAGCCTTCTCTTCTTCTTCCTTTCTTCTTCTTCTTCTCTTTTATTTTTCTTTCTTGAATTCCTGAATTCTCGTTTCCGGTGATCGCCGGAGCCGTACCATCGTCGACGATTCGGGCGACCCAGAAGACGTTCTCGTGCAGCGTGGTCACTTCTTGCATTGGCTGGTTCCGTTCTGGGCACGCGTGTGTGCATCGCAGCTTTTACCGACATTGGACGTTGCAGCGCGTATCCGTATCGCGATCTATCAGACAAGTTAATCTTGCTACATGCTATTTAGATTATTTTATACTTATTTAAATACATATTAAACTTGTTGTTTGAATCTAGTGTCCCATATTTCACTTTAACATTTCGATATTCCGTTTATATCATTTTAGATCTAGAACATGAAAACATATCTTGTTGCATATTAGATTACAATACACTGTACCCATATCCATATTTATATCATATATTGCTTAGTTGTATAGCCCATAGTACCATTTTTAATAGTTTATAACCTTTCGGATACCTATTTGCATCCGTCCCGTCTAGTATATATACAATTGCATCCATAGATCATATAATACATAATAATGTGATACTAATATTCCATATTTGATATAGTGTATTTTAATTAGTGTTGGAACTATAACTTTAACCCTAATCGATAACTGTGCATCCATATGTTTTAATCTATACCTATTTTGCATACCACATCACATTATTCCGTTTTATTGTTACATTAGTACCCCATACTTGTTCTGTGTACCCATGCTTAGTATAGTTTGATTTTGAGCACCCACGTGACACTTGTGCACCCCCTGACATGACTTGATACACTATTACTTGATACAACTTGATACCGTGCATTTCTTGACATGATTGGATTTATACACACTACCTGACTTAACCTGATGTACCATAGCTTGATCTGCTACCTGATCTTGTTACTAATGCCAACAACCATGACATGTTGTCCCTACGGACATTTCCTGTTGTCTATCCAGACAAACCTGTACCTGCTTGATCCTGTGTTGGCATTAGCTCCAGATTTATTAATACCTGACTTGAACATATAACTTGGGGGTATGGGAAAATTAATGATGAAACCTGACTTGTAACTCGACAGTTCGATACCTTTACTGATCAGTCTTACGGGCTAGGCCAGCCCCGGGATGATGCTGCTGACATCATTCGTCATTACATACTACCCTTTTACTGCCTTGCGGCATGTCTCGGATTTAGCCCGAGAGTCTTAGACCGTGATCCCGGGCACGCACGGGATACTATTGAGTTATATCGATAATTCTTCAAATTGATTTCAAAGACTTGAGAGTAGTTAACCCAATAGACCGGTCTAGATTACTCACTACACATTACTCTCACTGTCCTCATTTATATTACCGTTATACCTGTTTTACTGTTCATACATATACCTGTATGTCTTGCTACCCCTGTTTATTTTATTGCTTGATATTATGACGCACTGACGTCTGGGTTTTGCATGGCCCAGATTCTTTACCTTTGTTGCAGACTGATCAGGAGTACTGCCGCTGTTAGACCGAGCGGTGAGGATCCTGTTGGTATCCAGTTTTACTTTCCAGGTGTTTTATTTATTGGATGTTTTGCTTCCGCATATTATATTATTTCTTGACTCATTTATTCTGGCTCATGGACATGTGTTAGATAGTTTATTATTTTTCTTAATATCTCTACAGCCGTAATATGACTGTGGAGGGATTTTTCCTATTCACAGGTAGCATGGTTGGCTCTGTCACGTGCCTATCTTAGCGCACTCTGGGAAGCGGGGCGTGACACTAGGGCTCTGGCCATGTTAAAATTTATGAATTTCCAAAGCCCGGACCGCTCCGCGAAATCAGCCGCCAAAGATAAAGGGATGGCTGGGTATGTAGTTCGCACTGTCTACATGGTCGGACATGAAGAAACAAATCCTCCTCTTCTTCACAGCCATGGTGATGATATGATTGATGCTACCCAGCATCGGCTCGATCTAAGTGATGAAGACCCCGCTCAGGCCGATAAGCCAGAGGAGCCCGTGGTTCCTGCGGAATTGAGCTCAGGCAATAAAGATGACCCGGTTGTCATAGCCGGAACTACAGAACAAGCGTTATTCCGATGGCTTCAGAGGCAGCTTCAGGACAGGGATGAGAAGTTAGCCAAGGTACAGTCCAAGGTCGACGAATTGGCAAACGTTGCGGCAGATCTCGCGACCTAAGTTGCCCGATTGCAATTACAGCAGAATCAAATTTTGGTTCATAAACCAGGGATTGATACCCGGAGGCAGCCAACTGATATCCCTTTCAACCTAGGAGCGGAGCGCCTTCGCGAAAAACGGCCGCAATCAGCCTCCGCTCCCTCCGATACATACGCCGGGGGGGAATCGCCTCTGAAAGAAAAACTGGAAAAGTCTGTTCCTTCAAAAGGGAAAAGGTCCATAAGATATTCAGGGACGCTCTGAGAAACGGTCTACAACTGCCAGAATTAAAGAGACCGCAAGAAGCGAATATGACCGACGACCCAGAATATTGCCCCTATCACAGGGTGATAGGTCATGCCATTGAGGACTGTTTCATCTTTAAAGATTGGGTCGAAAGGCAATACAAGACGGTAGAGATAGAACTGTCTAAAAGCGTGTTAGCAAACAGTCCAGCTGCGACCGCCAATTTCATACAAATGGAGACCGAAGTTCTTCGTGAAACTGATTCTCTCAGACATCTGCCTTTCTCTGAAAACTATCGACCACCATGTCATTAAACTGGGAATAATCGACCTCTAAGTCGTTTAACTGGGAATGTAAAAAAAATGTGTAAATAAAAAAAGGAAGTGTAAATAAAAAATATATAATAATAAAAAGCCGAAATGATGGGGTAACTCGCAATAAAAATCAGCGAGTAAAAATAAAAATAAAGCCGAAATGATGGGGCAACCGCGAATAAATGGCCGAAATGATAGGGCAATCGCGACCTTCGCGATAAGAAAAGCTGAAATGATAGAGCAATCGCGGTAAAAAAAAAACAAAAAAAACAAACAAAACAAAGGCGAATGATGAGTCACTCCTGGTATCATATTCTAGTGCAGCGATGCAGACGCCAACAAAAATTCAAATTTCCAAAATTCTCCCAGCCCTACGGCCAGTCCCCAAATTGACTGCCGTATACAATCTACGGGCTCAAATAATTCTCGTCATACCCATGCCTCACCACAATCACCAGTTACGCGGCTTGTCTCCGCCTTTGGAATTATGCTCCATTGAGAAGATCCACTAATGTCTCCTCACGATACATGAGGAGAACAAACCTTTGTGGAATCCTTACGACTCATAAAGGAAAAACACACTTAAGAGTCCTCACGACTCCTAAGGAGAAAATACACCTGCGGGATCCTTGCGACTCGTAGGGAGAAAATGCTTTTATGGGACCTTCATGGCCCATAAAATTGAAAAGCCTTAGGCGATAGGGATTTAAACCTGTCTCCTAAGCCATCGCTCCCCAATCCCCAAGTGGCGAATGATGAGTCGCTCCTGGTACCATATTCCAGTATAGCGATGCAGACGCCAACCAAATTCTAAATTCCAATCCCTAAATGGCGAATGATGAGTCGCTCCTGGTACCATATTCCAGTGCAGCGATGCAGACGCCAACAAAATCTCAAAATTTTTCTGGCCCTACGGTCTGGATCATACATCCTGCAAAACCGTATACAATCCACGGGCGTAAAACGATCCCAATCTCTCCCAAGTCCTACCGGTGGGACCACATTCAAAATCCCACCAAAAATAAATAAAATAAAATAAAAAATAGTATGTCTACAAGCAAAATGGGCATGGATGAAAACCCGAAAGGGCTCCATGAGTAAAAACAGCAGGACTGCCGGCGAGTTTGTGAAAACCCGAAAGGGCGCAAACTCGTAAAAAAGAGATGAAATGCACTCACAAAGTCCTCTCGACTTTGTGAGGAGAAAATTCCCGCGTGAGATCCTTACGACTCACCAAGGAGCAACACACTTAGGAGTCCCCACGACTCCTAAGGAGAAAATACACCTACGGGATTCTTACGATCCGTAGGGAGAAAATGCTTTGTTAGACCCTTACGGCTCACAAAATTGAAAAGTCTTAGGTGATAGAGACCTAAAACCTATCTCCTAAGCCATCGCTTCCCGATAAACAAGCGCAAATGATGATTCGCTCCTGGTACCATATTCCAGTGTAGCGATACTGATGCCAAGCAAAAACCAATTCCCAAATCCTCCCGGGGCAAATGATGAGTTGCTCCTGGCATTATTCCAGTGCAGCAATTCAGATGCTGACCAAAACCAACCCCAAAATCCTCTCATGGTAAGTGATGATTCGCTCCTGGTACCATATTCCAGTGTAGCGATGCTGATGTCAACCCAAATCAAATCAAACCAACAACCTCTGTGGCGGAATCATGCTCCGTCCCAGAATTTACCCCGTGTCGAATCAAGCCTCGCCTCGGGATATCTACCTTCCCTGCCGGAATTATGCTCCGCCTCGGAATCAAATCAACCAACCAGCTCTGCGTCGGAATCACACTTCGTCTCAGAGTGTACCCCGCGTCGAAATCAAGCTTCACCTCGGGATATCTACCTTCCCTGCCGGAATTATGCTCCGCCTCAGAATAAAATCAACCAACCAGCTCTGCGTCGGAATCATACTTCATTTCAGAGTGTACCCCACGTCGAAATCAAGCTTCGCCTCGGTGTATCTGCCTTCCCTGTCGAAATTATGCTTCGCCTCGAAATCAAGTCAGCCGACAAGCTCTGCGCCGGAATCATGCTTCGTCTCAGAATGTACCCCGTGTCGAAATCATGCTTCACCTCGGAGTACATGCCTTCCCTGTCCGAATTATGCTTTGCTTAGGAATCAACCTCTGCATCGAAATTATGCTTCGGTCAGAATGTCTGCCGCCCGTCGGAATTATGCTCCGACCCTCTGGAATCATGCTCCGCCCTTCGGAATGATGCTCCGATCTCTGGAATGATGCTCCGCTCTTCGGAATGATGCTCCGAATCCTTGGAATCATGCTCCGCTCTTCGGAATGATGCTCCGCTCTTCGGAATGATACTCCGATACTTGGAATCGTGCTCCGCTCTTCGGAATTATGCTCCGCTCATCGGAATTATGCTCCTATCCCTGGAATCATGCTCCGCTCTTAGGAATGATGCTCCGAACCCTGGAATCAGGCTCCGCTCTTCGGAATGATGTGCTCCGCTCTTCGGAATGATGCTCCGATCCCTGGAATCATGCTACGCTCATCGGAATGATGCTCCGATCTCTGGAATCATGCTCCGCTCTTTGGAATGATGCTCCGAATCCTTGGAATCATGCTCCGCTCTTCGGAATGATGCTCCGCTCTTTGGAATGATGCTCCGATTCTTGGAATCATGCTCCGCCCTTCGGAATGATGCTCCGAATCCTTGGAATCATGCTCCGCTCTTCGGAATGATGCTCTGCTCTTCGGAATGATGCTCCGATCCTTGGAATCATGCTCCGCCCTTTGGAATGATGCTCCGAACCCTGGAATCATGCTCCGCCCTTCGGAATGATGCTCCGATCCCTAGAATCATGCTCCGCCCTTCGGAATGATGCTCCGATCCCTGGAATCAAGCTCCGCCCTTCGGAATGATGCTCCGATCCCTGGAATCATGCTCCGCTCTTCGGAATGATGCTCCGATCCTTGGAATTATGCTCCACTCATCGGAATTATGCTCCAATCTCTGAAATCATGCTCCCCGGGATGATGCCCCGCCTCTGGAACGATGTTCCACCTCGAAGTCCAGCTTCAAGATCCATCAATTTCATGCACACAACTCACATGCGCGGTGTGCATTTATTGATGGGGGCACTTTGTTGGGGTCAAAATTTGCACCCCGGTTGACCGAGTCAAAGTCAAGGTCAACCCCAAGCCAGGTGGGCCCAAGCCCAGGTCAGGTGGGCCCATGCCCAGGTCGAGTCCGAACATGAAGCGGCCGGCCCTCCCCCATGCCAAAATGAAATCATGTAATAAATAATTTTTATATAAGTTTTTATGCATGAATGGGCGTAAAGCCAAATTTTTGTAAGCCCATGGCTTATGTGCAAAAAGAAATAGCACATGAGACATGGGGTGGGCAAAACGCCATTTTGTAAAGCCTAAGAGGCTATATGTAAATGTGTAAGCTTATATAAGGCAACATGATGATGAATAAAGAGACACTTTTCATTCTCTCAAAAACCTAGGGTTTGTGCCTCTTTCCCCTTTCTGAAGGTTCCAAACCTTCTTCTTTCTTTTGAATTAAATCAAGAGTTTTACTCTTCCTTTTCCAAAACTAAATAGTTTTTCACCACAAAACCCACAAAGGGAAACTTGGATCTATAATTAGATTTCAAAAAGAAGAGATTTTAAAATCTCACATCTCTTGATCTTCAAGATCTGGCCAAACGACAGGAAGAAGAAGGAGACCCATCTCCAGAAACCCCATTTTGGGAAAGAATTAGGGCTCAAGGGGAAAAGCCCCTTCATCAGCTTCAAAACATCCTTGGAGTTTAACTCCTCATACACACACACACACACACACACACAAAATAATAAGTGCTCATTTCTGGGAGTACAACTCCCATTGCAGGGACCAAGTCCCTTTTTGCACCCGAGTGCCCACGTGCTGACACGTGGAGCGCTAGCGCTCTTGCGCTCAGGGCCCGAGCGCCCAAAGCGCTAGCGCCCGAGCGCCCACGTGCTGACACGTGGGGCGCTAGCACTCAAAGCGCTAGCGCTCTTGCACTCAAAGCGCTAGCGCTAGCGCCCAAAGCGCTAGCGCACGTGCTGACACGTGGAGCGCTAGCGCTCAAAGCGCTAGCGTTCTTGCGCTCAGAGCGCTAGCACCCAAAGCGCTAGCGTCCGAGCGCCCACGTGCTGACACGTGGAGCGGTAGAGCTCAAAACGCTAGCGCTCAAAGCGCTAGCGCTCTTCCGCTCAGAGCGCTAGTGCCCAAAGTGCTAGCGCCCGAGCGTCCACCTGCTGACACGTGGAGCGCTAACACCTAAAGCGCTGGCGCTTTTCCCCACGCATCCTCTGGATGCCCTTTCCCTTTATTTTTTTACATATATGTATGTACACATGTTCCCCCCAATCAGAGCAAAGCCCTGCTTGAATTTCAAAAAAATTCGAAAATTGAAGCAATGTTTCAAATTCCTTGCGCTGCGCGCAACGCGCCACGTATCAAAAGCTGACACGCCAGCGCAGCGTCCAAGGTAGTGCGCCCAATCAGAGCAAGGCTCTATTTAAAACAAAATTAAAGGAAGCAACGCTTCAGATGCGCTGCGCTCTGCGCTGCGCGACACGTGTCAGCGCAGTTACGCTGCGCTCTGCGCTGCGCGACACGTGTCAAGCGCTGGTGCATTTGCGCCAAACAGAATTAAAATTCCAGTAAGATCTTTCTGTTCTTATTAAAACAAGAAGATTGTCTTCTGTAAAACAGAAGCCCTTGGATCAAAGATCCAACGGTGGGGAAAATTCCCCAAATCACTCAGGGAATGATCTCTTTAACAAATTTAACCAATTAATGGGCACTATATAAAGGCCCCTAGACCCCAACTCAAAAACACATGATCATCAACAACAAGAACACAGAGAATAGAAAAACTCTAGAAACAGAGAGAGAACTCTAAAGAAGTCTGAGAAGAAATTCAGAAGGAAAAAGAAGGTAAAACCCTTTAAAAAAGAAGAATTTCTTCTGAATAGATCATTGATCTAAGAACAAGATCAATGATCTTCAATAAAAAATAAATAATGACAAAAGCATTGCTTTTTCATGAACCATTGGTTCTGGAATCTTAAAGATTCTTTTCTTGAATCCAAAATTGGATCAAGAAATTAAAACAGTACCTTACACTTGTAAATCTGCACTGTTGCGCTCCTGGGTTGGCGCAAGCCACCAGAGAGCGCCACGTGTCAGCACCAGAATAACTTGCGCTACGCGCTTTTAAAAAATAGAGTATTGCTCTCTGAATTGGCGCAACTCACCAGAGCGCGCCACGTGTCAGCAGCGCAACAGCGCAGTGCACTGCGCTTGCGCTTACCAGAGCGTGACACGTGTCACCTCCACATGAGCTTGCGCTCAATAATTAGCTCAAAGCGCCTGACAGGCCACATGGCCACTGTCAGTTTGATTAATGCACTGCATTATTTACAGAAGGGCCAAGCCCATTTAAAAAGGGCCTAACAGGCTTAATAAAATGCAATGCATTATTTTAAAAAGGGCAGAGCCCAAACAAAAACAGATGTTGTGCATCATTTAAAGGGGACAGAGCCCAAATAAAAAAGGCTTATTAGGCCAAAAGAAAATGCAGTGCATTATTAAACAGGGGCAAAGCCCTAGCACAGGCCTAATAGGCCAAAGATAAAAACGTTGAATATTCTCAACTGGACTTAGCCCAATCATGGTCGTAAGTCCTCAAATTAAATTGACTGAGCAAGACTGCTCTCTTAAATCAATTTACATCCGGTTCAAGGGTACATCTCCGAACTCCTCTGACACCTATCGTTGTAATCCTTCAACAATGTCAGAGAGGTGACGGGTCCCGACAACCACACATCCATACGGACTGTGGGGTCCTTAAACTCATGGACTTATGCGTTCTTAAACCAAAATACGGACTGTGGGGTCCTTAAACTCATGGACTTATGCGTCCTTAAACCAAAATATGGACTGTGGGGTCCTCAAACCCATGGACTTATGCGTCCTTAAACTAATGGACTAATGCGTCCTTAAACAAACCCATACGGACTGTGGGGTTCTTAAACCCATGGACTTATGCGTCCTTAAACTAATATCCGTCCATAAAACTGAAGCTAGACCACTATGTCCCTAAACTGGTAATGGACCGCAATGTCCCTAAACTACCTATGGACCACTACGTCCCTAAACTGGAACAAAAGAGCCCCCAAACGCTCTTTTGTTGGATCTAAACGATCCCGTTTAAGTTGATCTTAGCCTCAAATATGGCTAACGTATCCTTAAACATTCAAACAGACTTTAGTCCCAAATTGGACTATAAGACCCCCAATCAACTTTAGTTCAAGGGTACATCTCCGAACTCCTTTGACACCTATCGTTGTAATCCTTCAACGTCGTCAGAGAGGTGAGGGGTCCCAACGGCCATATATTAAAAGGACCACTACGTCCCTAAACTGGAACAATAGAGCCCCTAAATGCTCTTTCCGTTAAGTTGATCTTAGTCTCAAATCAGACTAACGTATCCTTAACAAACGTTTAAGCTGATCTTAGCCTCAATATGGCTAACGTATCCTTAAACTAAAACCCCAACCCAAATCTAAGAAAATACGGATTTGGACTAATCCACGTCCTACGGGCGACGACATAAATTAGTCTCCGTATACAATCCACGGGCAACCATAAACAAAACAAACACACGCGACACGAAGTGAAATTCTGGAGAAGGAGAAAGTTGTTACCGTGATACGGTAGCGTAATTAACTGCAGGGGCTTGCACCTGCAGGGAAGAGCGTCCCCACAATAAAAAACCCCTCAAGTGAGGGAGAATCTGACGAAGTCTGCTACATCGGCCGCATCCGTCTAAACCTCCGATACACGATGCCATAAATCAACTTGGCATCTTTGGAGAGGTGGACGGATAAAACCAAATAGCATCTGCCCCGAATCTCAGGCTAGACGCCCACGTCTTGGCCGTCGTTCAGAAGGGAACAGGTTCTGGCACGCCCGGTGAGACCTTTTCCTCTTTCCACTCCACACTTCGTGTGTCGTCTTCGCGAATGAGTCGCGGTTTGTTAATGGTTGCCTTTGGGTTTCAAGTTACTAAGATTTGGTCTTTTGTCTGACGCAGAAATCAAGCATCAATGGCATCCAACTACTCGAGCTGCTCAAAGTGCCGATGCAACCGACGCTCCGCCTCACCTGGAGGTGTAGCCTATGGGCCTCAAGCGGCCTCCATCCTTACCATGCCGGTAGAACAGGTGACCCAGGCCACCACCGGCCTGTTTTTCGGGACCATGATCCCGCCTGCAAGCTTCACCATGCCAGTGCCCGCACCGGAAGCGCACAAGAAGTCGGTCTTCGATCGGTTCACTACTACAACGGCCCCTTTCAACGGGTCGTCCAATATCAAACCGGTAGCCTCTTTCTTTACCAGGCTGAACCAGAACTTTGATGGGCCGGCCAAGAGGCCCATGAACCCTGAAATGGTCGTCCCGAGGAAGACAGCCACCTCTGCTCCTGAAGTCGCCAAGGCGGCTTCCCCTGTTAAAGAGTCGGTCTTTTCAAGGCTGACTATTCCGGCTCCTGCTCCTACCCGAGGGTCTGTCTTTGACAGACTGAACACCGCCACTCAAAAGACAACATCAGTCTTTAAGAGGCTGGCACCGGCAGTGCCTCATTCGGATAGGGGGCAAGACGAAGCTGTCCCTATCGCCGAGCCAGTCCCAACGGTTCGTCACACTCGACGTCCCCACTGGCGCCGAGTAAGGAAAGCCAGGGGCAACTCCCCCTCAGGACTAACTCCACCGGCTCCAGTGGTGGAAGTTAATGCTGCTGTTCCAACTGGGAACAACTTTGAACCGCTAAGGAGGGTACACAAGAACTCTCCGACTGCCATGCTAAAAAGATCTCCTCCACCTGCGGAGAGTGTTACAGATACAAAGCCGGAGCAGCCCCCTCAACGGCTGTCCTTCAAAATTTACAGGGTCTGGCGGCGGGTTCAAGACTCAGTAATCGACCAAGATCACTCTCTACGGCAGAAAAGGGCGAAAGTGCAGGAAGAAAAGAACCGTCCTGTTAAACAGCAAAGGACGACAACCGCCAGGGTGTCCGCTGCAATGGCCCCTTCAACTTCAACGGCCCACAACAGAAGAAGGCCGGAAAAGGTCCATACGCCTGCGGCAAATGTCAAAGGCAGTGAACCTAAACGCCCTAAGTCCGGGGGCATCATGGTACACGCGGTATACATGGCGTCTGGTAAAGAGGACAGCCGTACATCTACAGGTCAGTGACCGCTTACACGGTCAGTGACCAAAGCTCAGGAGCAACAGCAGAAGCTCCAAGAAATGATGAACGCGATGGCTGCACTCACTGGGCCAAAAGAAAGCCCCGAAGCGTCCTCGGATCAACGTCAGAAACAAGAAACTGACGCTGAATTCCTTCGTAAGATACTGGAAAAGAAAGATAAAGAGGCTGCGGAACAAGCAGCCAACATAAAGCGAATGGCCCTCCTGTTCCAGGACATGGTGGCAATAATGATCCAACAAGATCCTCCTGTTGAAGATCCTCCGATCGTCCTTGAAGACGACAGGGGAGAAACGTCAAATCCTCCACCGGCTCTGTCAACAGCCAAGGAGGAGACAATCTCCAAAGCTGACTTGGACGATTATATAGCTCAGCAGATACGGGTTCATCAGGTGACTGAGGCAGCCGGTCAGGTCGTAAAAACCGGACGACCCTATCTGGGCTGGTACGACCAAATCAAGTACCCACCGGGCTATACAATACCGAAATTCCATGTTTATAAGGGGACGGGCAATCCCCACCAGCATGTTGCCTAGTTCAGGGCGCTTTGTGGCAACACCGGTGGTGATGATAAATTGTTGCTTCGCCAGTTTGTTGGTAGCTTATCAGATACAGCATTCGAGTGGTACTCCGAGCTCCCAAACGACTCAATCAAGACATTTGCGGAGATGGAGCTACTGTTTACACAAAGATTCGCGAGTGCCAGTGAACGCACCCCGATAACGGCATTGATTAATGCCAGGGGGAAGCCGGGCAAGACATGGGTCCAGTACGCTATACGGTGGAGGAACCTATGGTCAAAATGCGAACAACGCATTGAAGAAGCGCCGGCAGTAGGGATGTTTGTGGGAACCCTCGATCCGCAGGTGACCATATCCCAATTCATGTTGTTCTTCAAGCCGACTACCTTCCAGGCCCTGATCGACAAGCTAGCTCAAATGGATCAGATGGGCCATAGACCGCCTCCTTCAAAGCCGACTCTCGAAACGAGAAGGGGAAAGGAAAAGCGATCGTTGTCGCCAATGCTCAACAACAGCCGAATAACTTGAAACCGGTTGTCCGTCAAAATAATATGCGTCCACGCGTACCCCTTGAGGAAAGGCTAGGACGTCGTTACTCATTTCCTCAAGATAAAACAAGGAGACTGTTCGAGCTAGCATTGCGTAACCGACTCATAAATCTACCGGATCTAAGACGTCCATCACAGCCAAACGACGTCAATGATCCCAATTATTGTCCCTATCATCGAGTACTGGGTCATCCGATCGAGGATTGCTACGTCTTCAAAAATTGGATTGAGGACCAGTACCAACAGGGCAAGTTCGCGTTGTCCGACAGATGGAAGGTGAATCTGCCGCAGCCTCACACCACTAAAAGAGTGAATACGCCGGGGGCAACGTGCTCCTTCGTTGAAGAAGCTCCATGGGAGGTTGTGCTATCAGCCAAAACAAAGAGAATGCTGAACGATCTTCAAATATGCCCAGCGATTAGGTGGAAAAACCCGTTGGAACCTCAGATCATTGAAGGGATGTTGAAACCGCGTCCAACTCCAAAGACCGATGGTAGTGGCCCAAGCACTCACAACCACCCGTCAAAATCTTCGAAGAAGAAGAAGAAGAAATCCAAGAAGCCTGTGAAGCCTGGCGACAAGCGCATGGACTTACAAAAACAAATTGACACGCTGGAGGAATACAACCAGAAAGCATGGACTCCCATTACACTCCAAGAGTTTCTCAACCACGTCTTTCAAGAGGAAGATGAGGAAGACAGTTCGTTGGATGAATCTGAGGAATACGTGGCGAGCTGTCATATGATCTCCCATTCGTTTACAGACAATGAGGAAACTCCTTGTACTGAAAAGCTGGGGGCAGATCCTGAACCGGAAATTCTGGGGCCATCGGATAAAACAATTGACGCATTCCTCAACGTAGCTCTGTTGAAAAGTAAAGCTGATCGGGAACGCGAGGCGGCTATATTTGAAAGGGCCAAGCGCCAGCGACTTGACGAAAGAGTTGGGATACTCCCGCTGGAGCAGAATACATCCACCGCAAATAAAAGCAAATTTAAGACGAGGAAAAGGTTTGCTAAGGCTATATCAATGGGTATGAAGCTACCACCCTCTGAAGGAAACGTTGCTGGTGAAGCGGAAATGCACCCTTCCTACTGCTTGTATCATCGGAAGATTTCGCACCCCACCGAAGAGTGCAAAGCTTTCAATAGATGGTGGCAGGGATATGTTGCTCACCGACAACATTTTAAGCGGGAAAAGCGCAAAACTCGTCGGGAGCGAAAAAATATGACCGAGGGGCTTAACAGAACTACCGGCGATTGTCGCATGGTTAACGCCGGGGGATCGCAAGTTCTCACGTTCGGGAGCGACTCTGACGAGGAGATGGCTTTTAGCCCCCTCTTTAAAGAGTCCACCTCGGGAAAAGAAGAAGAGCCAAAGGTCTGCAAAAATATCCGGTTGCGTAATCGGACGCTACCCGAAAAGAATCTCGGACCCTCAAACAAAAAAGATAAAGAGAAAAAAAAGGTCTCTGAGGATATCGCCCTAGATGACCAAGTCATGGAAGAGCTAGCCGCTAAGGACCCGCCGAAGAAAAATAAGGTGGATTACAACGTTCTAGCGCATCTGAGGAAGCTACCCTCGCAGCTCAGCATTCTTGACGCCCTTTTACTATCAAAAGAGGCAAGAGATTCATTAATCAAAGCATTGCAAGAGCCCGAGCAATTCCAAGCTTTTCTCGCCGAAGAAAAGATGAAGGACGAGCTGGAGGAAGTATACACGGCCGATGTCATTTTTGCTGACGAGGACCTTCTCCTTGGGACGTGCGAACACAATCGCCCTCTCTATGTCTCAGGGTATTGCCATGATATAAAGATAGGAAAAATCCTGGTCGACAATGGATCTTCCGTTAATCTCCTTAACGTGCGGGTGTTAAAGGAAATCTGCATGAGCGTCCAGCACCTTGCTCGGGATAAGATCACCATCTCCGGGTTCGATTCTCAATCATCACGAACTCTTGGATCTGTGATACTGACGCTACGCTTTGGGCTGCTCGTCACAGATATTAAATTTCACGTCATAAACGCCAAGACATGCTACAATGCTCTGCTCGGCCGACCATGGTTAAACGAGTACAACATCATCCCTTCTACACAATATCAGTGCATGAAATATTTTAAGGATGGTCTCGAGTATACCGTGATGGGAGAACTGAACCCGTTCTCCGTGAACGAAGTTCGCAAATATGAAGATGCAAAATACTTCTTACCGGATTTCGAAGACACAGAAAGGTGTCACAAGCCGGAGAACAAAGCTAACGCCACTATCCCTGTTTTCGGGAGTGATACCGAGGAGGAAGAGGAGATAGTTTATTCGGGTCCGTTCCAATACAACAAGCCAGGACCATTCGCTCCTATGTTGATCTTTGGTAGTGACTCGGAAGATGAGGTCTATGCTATATTATCTGCTCGGCCTTCAATACAAACTCCCGCTGATGAAGAGCAAAGTCTGCAAGTCGCCATGGTTCCACTTAAACACCATAAGGAACAGGTTGCACTCGATACCTACAGTGTAGAGGAGCTGCGCACGTTCTATGTCCCTCCCAGGCGAGAAGGCGAAAAGGCAATCCTATTCTACCGCTCTGAAGAAACCAAAGTAGAGAAAGAAATCTGGCGCGGTGCGGATCCTACGCTTGACAGGCTTCAGCCCATCCGTTTGCCTAGATATTATACAGAAGGCTTGAAGAGGCTGTTGAAGCACCAGGGGATACCTTTTAAGCAGACCGCTCGAAAAACCAAATTCTATGGCAGGGTCTCGAACGTTCCCGGGACTCAACACAAGTTGCCTAGTGGGAGGATAGAAACAATCGGGCTTGGTTACATTCAGTCCAAGAAACAAGAGCTACTCCGTGATTGCTACGTCGTACATGACTTCAATGAAGAAGCGGATGCTCAATGGGAAGACGCTAATCCTGAACCTGTAAAAGTTCCTGATGCAAAAGTGCCCAGTCCGTCGTTCGAAGAACAAATGGACAAGCTTATAAGGGAAGCTGGTCAAAAAGTCCGAGACGACCATAACTGCGAAATGGTCATCTACGAGAAAACCAAAATGCAACGCCTCCTCTAACAGGCCGTGAAAGATGAAAATGCCGCTCCCTGTCAACCTATTATAAAAAAGGCTCGACATAGAGGTAGAAACAAGTCGAAAAGCGAAAAAGGCGCTCGACAGCAACAAAGCGGGACTAAGATGCCACGCAAGCGGGAATTGAGCGATCCAGATTTGTCCCTTATAAAGAAGATGAGTCGAGCATACTCTTTTCCTCGGGACAAGACGAAGAAGATACTTGACCGAGTTATAAAGTACCAGATGCTTACACTGCCGGAGTCCAAGCACCCAGAGCAAGCAGGCGAAGTCTCACACCCAAACTATTGCTCTTATCACCAAGTAATAGGGCATCCTCTCGAAGACTGCTTCACCTTCAAGAATTGGATCGAAGATCAGTATCAGCTCGGCAAGTTCGCTCTGTCTGACAGCTGGAGGGTAACGCCACCACAGAGGCACGAACCCAAAGCCACGAAAGCAGAACCAGACCCACATCGGTCTTCGAAGTGAGATCGTACTTGTCACATGATAACAATATCAAAAGAAGAGCCCGAGAATATGGATAACCTTCTCTGGTGTTTCGAAAACAGCAACGATGAGGTGATCTCAGAATTTCCACCAGCACCGAAAGAGCTAGAAGATGGAATACATACTACTGCAGATAACCTCAAGAAAATTGAGTTGGGGACGGCGAACGATCCACGACCGAGATTTGTCAGCGAGCTACTATCCGAAGAAAGGGTGGCTGCGTTAAAAGACGTGCTTGTACAGCATAGAGATTGCTTCGCATGGAACTATTCTGAAATGCCAGGACTAGATCCAGAAATTGCTGTACATAAACTGGCAATATCCCCGGACGTCAAGCCGGTCAAATAGGCGCCGAGAAGAATGCGGCTCGAGCTTGAGATGAGCATCAACGCCGAAGTCAAGAAGCTGATTGACTCTGGGTTTATTCAGGAGGTTCAGTATCCCGATTGGATCCCCAACATCGTCCCGGTGATGAAGAAAAATGGGACAGTGCGCATATGCGTGGACTTCCGAGATCTCAATAAAGCCTACTCGAAGGACGATTTCCCAGTGCCAGTCACCGAGCTGATGATAGACAATACGTCCACTCATGAGGTTTTGTCCTTCATGGACGGCTCATCAGAGTATAATCAGATAAAGATGCATCCTGAAGACCAGAAGCATACCGCTTTCCGGACCCCTTTGGGTATATTTTGCTACAAGGTGATGCCCTTCGATCTAAAGAACGCCGGTGCCACCTACCAAAGGGCCATGACGAAGATCTTCGATGACCTTATACATGAAATCGTCGAATGCTATATCGACGACCTCGTGGTTAAAAGCAAATCATACGAGGAACATCTCGAGCATCTGAAGACCGTATTTCAATGCCTTCGACAATACAACTTGAAGATGAAGCCTCTCAAGTGTGCATTCGGAGTTTCCTCAGGCAAATTCCTGGGATTCATCGTCCGACACCAAGGTATCGAAATAGATCCGTCAAAGATCAAGGCGATCATGGAAATGCCTCCGCCAAGGACACTCAAGCAATTGCGGTCTCTCCAAGGGAAGCTCGCGTATATCCGGCGATTTATAGCCAACCTTTCAGGCAAGTGCCGCCCTTACAGCCACCTGATGAAGAAGGGAACCCCTTTCGTTTGGGATCACAAATGCCAGAGCGCGCTGGACGAAATCAAGCAATATCTGCAGAACCCTCCAGTTTTGGCTGCTCCGGTTAAGGGAAAACCGCTCATTCTTTATACAACCGGCCTCGAAGGTTCCTTAGGCGCATTATGGGCACAAGAAAATGACCAAGGGAAAGAAAGAGCACTCTACTATTTGAGTCGAGTTCTTCTGGGGGCAGAAAGCAATTATTCTCCCATCGAGAAACACTGCCTAGCGTTGATCTTCGCGATAACAAAGCTCAGGCACTATGCACTGGCGCATGAAGTCCGCCTCATTTCGAAAGTGGACCCTCTCAAATATTTGATGTCAAAGGCCATATTGACGGGGCGACTCGCTAAATGGGCCCTACTCTTGATGGAGTTCTCGATAACCTATCAGCCTCTCAAGGCAGTGAAAGGCCAGGCCATTGCTGACTTCCTCGCTGCGCATCCGATACCTGCCGATTCTCCTCTGAATTGCGATCTGCCAGACGAACATGCGTTTGACGCGATCGATGGGAGCGATACCCGATGGGAGCTTTATTTCGATGGAGCATCTTCCATGAAGAAGTGCAAACAAAGTACGCCCATAATCAAGTCAGGGGTAGGCCTCATCTTTGTAACTCCACAAGAAGGGATAATGCACTTCGCTTTCTCCTTCATAGAGCCGAGGACGAATAATGAAGCCGAATATGAAGCTTTGATAGCAGGCCTCGAGATCGCCATCGACATGGGAATTAAAGACCTCCTCATATATGGAGACTCCCAACTGGTCGTCAGTCAAGTAAATGGCGACTACCAAACATGCAAACCAGAGTTGGTGAAGTACGGCGAGAAGGTGCAACAACTGTTGGCCTAAATTCCCTCCTACACTTTGGAAAACATACCGCGTACGGAAAACAACAAAGCGGACGCGTTAGCCAAACTCGCTAAGGAACTGGCTGACGAAAACCTCGATGGCGTCAGAATCATGGTACAAAGCCGTCAAGTACTTGCCCCAGCA